>JAXBDG010000010.1:0-1200000 GCA_036320915.1 Linnemannia elongata | reverse complement strand
GGTTGTGGAAGGTGGAATGTTATCTTCTGTTGATTTTTCTGTTTGTGGGACATCAATGACAATCAAAGTATACCTATGACGGAAATGTGAGAGGGGCAGAAAGAGACAGCAGCATGGAGGGCAAACAAAGACAGGCAGACAGGAGAAAGAGAATACCCCAACCGGGTTGCATAAGTATGCCTCACTACTGTTGCGTATGATGCGTATGACATATGGACTGAGAAAAAAAGGGGCACAAAGTAAGGTCAGGTTGGGTGGTCACTGTGTCACTCTCTTGTCACTACTATTGCTTTCTCTTTGTTCTTTTGTTTTTTTCGTTCTCTTGTTCTCTTTGACATTCATTCTTTCTCATTCATTCCATCACCACCCTCCTACCCGTCTTTCTTTCACTTTTTCAGACCACAAGCGACCTTCAGCAAGGAGAGTCAGGATGGCAACTCCGGAAGGTTCGTGCCCTCTGCTCTCAACTCCTCCACCCTCTTTCTCATTCGACGTTGTCTTATGAATGACCCAACAGCAAAAACAATGACGACGTTCCCTCGCTCACCTTCTCATTGCCTTCTTGCCTTCCTTCCTGTGTTGGTTTAGATTCCCATGTCCTTAGGCAGTTGATAGACCAGATCGATGGCGAACGTAAGCTACCACTGATATAGACTTAGCCCAGGTACAAGAGAGCAAGGGCGCGCTCTCATAGGCTGTGTGTCTGATCAAACAACCTTGTCTTGTCTCTTTTTTGTTTGTTCAATAGTGTCCACATTCAACACCGTCGGTGCAGGATCCGACCAGTCGCTCACCAGCTTCACTACCAGCCAAGGTACAGCAATATGCTTCCGATGACACTTGTACCTTCTGTTCATTATTCTTCTGGCAAGCATCAGCATTGAACTCATGTACTGTTTTGGTGCTGCTTTGACAGGTTCCCTGCCTCCTTCAGATCAAACAGACAGCAGAGGAGGATCGTCGCTCTCGCTAG
This sequence comes from Linnemannia elongata, assembly GCA_036320915.1. Classification (NCBI taxonomy): domain Eukaryota; kingdom Fungi; phylum Mortierellomycota; class Mortierellomycetes; order Mortierellales; family Mortierellaceae; genus Linnemannia; species Linnemannia elongata. Next base: position 1,199,027 of record JAXBDG010000010.1, on the reverse strand, counting down.
ACTCGCATGGATATCAGGACCCGCGTCCACACCAACCCCACTACCCAACCCTTCAACAACAAACCAAACAGCACGTTACCTCTGCAACCTCTGCCATCTTTGGCTCTTCATTCGAGCGACCTAATCAATCACAACAACACCAATCCCTCCCGCCAGCAACCTATGGCTCTACCTCGCTCATCATGAACGGAAGCTACTATGTGGGACCTCGTGCGCCTCAATACATCCCATCGCCTCTTGCCTCACCCATCTCCCCTGACCCACCGACTGCGCTGCCAGGATTGGAACAAGAAGGAGATATGCTCATCGACTCTGATGAAAGATCACGCCAGTCGACATCGTCTCAGGGGTCACTTTTGGCTGTTAGTGAAGATATTGCACAGGATCAAATTCAGCCCTCTTCTTGCACACCAGGGGCGATATATGAATCGGAAGGGGTGCCAACTGTTGAGGGAGAAAGGAAGGGTGATCAGGTCGTGCCTGCGGAGCAAGGATTCGATGACCAGATCAAGGTCGATGTGACAGAGCTGTACGACAACTTTGGACAGCTCCCTTCTACGACTGCCAAGAGCAATGACACTTTGAGGGGCGTTGATGAAATGGCCAAGATCGAGACCCACATCCCTAACTCTCCCTTGACTCTCAAGTTGCCGGAGCTGTCGTTCTCGAGTAACGATTTGAGCTCACTTCTCACCAGCGACCCTGGGGGTATCGAAGAAGAGGGAGACAAGAGGACACGCTCGCACACCTTTCATGGAACAGCCACCGACATTACCGAATTGACTCAGGATAACAGCGCGAACGACGCCTCTCAACCCTCACCGGCCATTCAATTCACCGGCCCTTCACCTGTCGTGCCTCCAGCCAATTCGTTAAAGTATCCTGCAGCCTTCCCACCACGCCAGTCCTCGCCCCTGAAGGCAGGCTACTTTCCACCAAACGACTCTGCACGGGATCTCAGTCAAGATAATACTACGACTGGCAATAACGAGCAAGACCTGGAAGCCGGAGGACCAGAGGACAACTTGTCCCATATTCAGGACCTCACTCGGACGGACAGGAAGAGATTGAGCCTTGTTACTTCCGGTATGGGTCTGGCTGCAGCGTCTGCTGCTGCAGCCGCGTCTCGGACACAGCAGGACAATACGGCTGGATCGGAAATAGGCCTTGGAAAGAGCTTTCTGGATCTTCCAAGCTGGGACCTCGCCCCTTTGTCGCCCCCAATCGATGTAAAAGAGACCATAGCCTTAACGACGACATCATCTGCAACCACTTCTCCCATGAATGCCCGTCGTGCATCTCTTGGACCACAGCCACAGGACTCTCCTGGAGCTGACTCCCCATCCGTCAACGACATCCTGTCCCCAGCTTCTGCGACGTTGATGACTCCAACAACACCTTTGACGACTCGTGAAGCGAGGATCCTGGCTGGACGTGAAGCTTTGCTTCGTACGACGCCTGACAAGCAGCGGCTCCAGAGAGGAATCTCTGCGTCCTCGACGTCGTCGTCCCTTGCATCGTCTAGCGAAAAGTCGACGGTGGCTGTTCAGGATATGGATGTTACAGGTCAAGATGCGCAGGATATCACCCGAAGTGCAACTACAAAGAGCCGACAGAGCTACAGAAGCGTTCAGAGCCAGGCCTATGAAGGAGGCGTCTTTGGGGCTGTCCCAGGTCGTGGCCAGTTAGTGGATGTCCCACCTGAGAAGTTGGTCTTTCCGGACTTGAGTCTGAAGCCCATTCCGCTCAAAGCATATCGGGTCCGCAAGATGACACTGCAGGAGAGAAACATGACCTACTCACACGCCTGTGAAGAATTCACACGAGCAAGATCTGGCCTTGATGTCTGGGCACTGCGATGCATGATGCAGGATCGTCCAGCTTTGATGAAAGGTATCATTTGTTTCTGGCACAAGTGCGACAAACACAGAACAAAACAAATAATTGGGCCATTCATTAATGTTGTCTTGTTTTTACTATGACATTAGATCCACCGGCGATTGTCAGAGCTCTTGTTGGAAAGCAAGCGCAGGGTCATGGTGATACATTGGCATCCAAGCTGTCGATGGCTAACGGTCGCATGACTCCCAGTGCTCTTCACGCCGGCAGTCCTCTTACCAACAGCATCAGTAGCGGCCATGGATTAGGCGCCAGGATCAAAAATGCAGGCAAGCGCCTGTCAATGGATATCTCGGGTGGTATGGCACCCACCCCTGAGCCACACCATCCCTCTGGCACTGGCTCTTTGCTCTACAAGCAAAAGAGCGCCAAGTCTGCCTCCGAGCTGGGATCCTGGTCCCCAGGGCTGGCTCGCAACTTGTCGAACCTCAGTGCGACAGCTGTCAACTCTGCCATACCTCCTGCACCGCAAGGAGTGCCGAACAGCCGCAGGAACTCTTCATCTGCGTCGTTGCAGCCTCGCCCTGGATTGACCTCGTCTCCGTCCTCTGGAGGCTCAACGTTCCTGTCGCACCAAAAGCGTAATAGTATTGCTGTTGTCGGACAACAAACCCCTCTGTCAAACTCGCTGAGAAGTCGAACCATGTCGGATGTCCAGGCTGGAAGTCGGATGTCCATGGTTGGAAAGGATTCGCCTGTGAACCGAACGAACAGCAGCAGCAGTACTGGATCCCAGAACCAACAGCAACAGGGCTCTGACTTGGCTACTTCTCCTCTCCCTTACCGCTCTGGTGGACCTCTTGCACTCATTTCTCCCACAACGACGTCTTCCCCACCCGTCGCCACGTCCTCTGCCTTTATGGAGCGCCCCATCAAGAGAAGCCTTTCGAGTCACTACACCCGCCGCCCTGCCAGCATGATGATTGTTCCGAACGCTGGGCAGACCTCAGGGACAGGTCCAGTGCCACGATCTACCTCCAATGGATCGCTTGGCTCTCTGTCGAGCTCCTCCCTCGGATCTGCGTCGTCGAGCACTGTGTCTGACGCTTCAAAGAGCACAGGAGACTTGAACGCCTCATCGACCTCATCTCCTCTGACAGCCGGACTAAAGCAGCAGCAGCAGGACTCGACAACGACAGAGAGCGTGCGACCTGCATATGCCTACCAGCCTGATGGAACTGCGATCCCGTATGCTGATGAGACAAAGAGCAAGGATGAAATTTATTCACCCTTGACCTCTCCCATCATGATTCCGCTGGGTGGGTTCCCGGTTGCTCGGCCCAGTGTGCAGACAAATAGCTACCAGGCCAACGGTGGATGGTCGAGTCCACTCTCGGCAGGAGGGGGAGGACTGTCACGGCCCTTGACATACGCAGGACCATCCTCAGCAAGTCTTGGATCGAACTCTTCGCTGGTCACTTCGCCAGCGACTGTGGCGAGAGAGCAACAACAATCTCAGCAGCACCAGCATTGGCAACAGCAACAACAACAGAGACAACAATCCTTCGCACAAGGGTACCTCTCACCCACGACACCCGACCGTGGAATGGTGGAACCTATCAAGGAGAAGACAGTAAAGAGCCACCGGTATTCGTCCGCTTCGTTCTCGTCGATTGCGTCTTTTGCCAAGAACCAGAAGCGAAACAGCAAGAAGGATCGCAAGAAGGAGCAACAACATGAGCAGGAACAATTGGAGCAGCAAGAAAAGCATAAGCGTGCGTTGGACCAGAGGTATTCAGTTGCGGTGGTACCGTTGAGCCAGTCTCCGTCGCACAACAACGATTATTTGACGGAGCAGAGTCTTGACAAGCTGAGCGATGTGTTGCCGCATGTGGACCGGGACCGGCTGTCGATCTATCTGCAGCGGGCGTATGGCGATGAGATGGTGGCGATTGGGCTTGCTATGAGCGACCTCCGTTCCGGTCAACTCTAACTCGATAGGAAACCCATCGCGAGTGTGAAAAGTGAATGGGCGAAATGACAAATAAAAAGGTGTCACCCTTAATCGAAACCGGATTTGTTCCCGTGGATGGCAGCATGATGCGTCCTTGTCTTGCTTACTTTTTTTTTTCTCACCTTTCTTTTGCTGTGTTCTTCTCCTTCACCCCAGACCCTTCACTGCCCCTTGCACTTGCAACAAACACTTCCAGTACCCTTTACTATTCCCACTACCTTGACAACAATCAAACGACAAACAACTTCGCCCATCAACACCCAAGCAAACAATACCTAACAGCAAATGAGACGCCCACGGCTCCTCTTGCTCCCCGCCGCCCTCCTGGCATGGGCCACATGTGTCGTCGCCTCAAAGACAGTCCTCGACCTCGTCTACACCGACCCAGGATTCTCAATTCTCGTCGGCCACCTCCAAAAGCTCCGTCTCGTCCCCTTCATCAACCGCCGTAAGACCTGCACCTTCTTTGCCCCTACCAACGCCGCCTTCTCGCAGTGGGAAAAGGACAACCCGGGCAAGCGCATGGACAAGGAGACGCTCCTGTACCATATCCTTTGGGAAAGTGTTCTTACTCAGTCCTTGAAGGATACTATGCTCCTCGAGACGACGCTTATTAGGGACGGGTATCTGGGCGATAGTAATCAGGGCCAATTGGTTGCTGTTTCGAGGGGCTCATGGCGACCAGGGAGGATTGGGAAGATTTTTGTTGGTGATGCCGAGTTGCTGGAGAAGGATTGGCAGGCGGATAATGGTGTTCTTCACGTTATCAATCGATTGATGGTACCTCCAGTCGATTTGGGTAAGTCTCCTGGCTCTTATCACACACAATGGCGTTGTTCTCCTCTTTTGTTGTTTTTTGTCTCCTTGATCGTTTTTTTTTTTTCGTGCGTAATGGAGTTGTAACATCGTAACACCATGTTACGAGACCATTCATGCGAAACAAATTCTCACCGGTTGATATCATGCACAATGGCATCATTTGCTATCCTTTTTTTTTAGTGGAGACCATGAAGAAGCACCCAGACCTGGTGTTCCTTTACGACATCGTTCACAACGCAGGACTCGATGACCTCTTGCGCAAGCATCAGCCCTTCACTGTCTTTGCACCCTCGATCGAAGGCTTCAAGAAAATGAACGCGATCCAAGTCCAGTACCTCCGACACGAACAAGGGCGTCAGGATTTGGCCATTACTTTCCACCATCACATCCATCGCGGCGCTATTTACAGAAAGGATATCATCCCCGGGAGCAGCAGCTTGTCTACTGTGGAGGGTCAAGACTTGATGGTCAACCTGGACGACAAGTTGCTGGTCGACAATGCCGAGGTGGAAAAGACAGACATCTTGGCATCGAACGGCGTGATTCACGTCGTCTCCCGACCATTGCTTCCGAGTGCCCTTGTGTGGACAGCAGGAAAGTACTTGGTCGGTCTGAATGCGACACGGTTTGCGGACGAATTGCGCCAACATGGCATGAGCCATTATATTGACGACCCGAATGTCAGCTACACCATTTTTGCGCCTCGAGACGATGCCTATCCACCAGGAAGCCTTGGCTCTTTGGCTGATCCGGGCGAGATTCTGCGATATCACGTTGTTCCCGGTAAGAAGGTGCTCTCGGACTTTAAGGACGGTCAACTCTTGGAAACGGAGCTGTTTACTGAGCAACTGAACGGTCATGCACAGCGGGCCAAGGTTGGCGTCAAGCAGGATCGCAGGCGTACAACTATCTCTCTCGCCGGTGTCGAGATCAAGGCGGAACCAGGTATTTGCTAATAGCCATCTCTTCGTTGTTTTTTTTTATGTACATCAGCTTTGAGATGCGATTTGACCCAATACTGACATAAAACCCAATCTATTTATCTTATGTGCCGATAGTTCACGTCGGAAAGTCCCTTATTTATTTGCTGGATCGCCCCTTGCAACTGCCGCTGCCATTAGTCAAGACGATCAAGTCGGACGAGGCATTGTCAGGATTTGTGCAAGCCTTGAGCGCCACGGGACTAGGACGCAGATTGTCGGATGCTCGTGAGGTCACTGTATTTGCACCTAGCACAGCTGCGTGGGGCAATTTGGGTGTTGTCAACGATTACCTTTTGCTTAAGGAAGACTCTTCCCTGGCTGCGTTGGAGGCTGTCACTCGCTATGCTATCGTTGAAGGTCTCTATTACACTGCGGACATCAAGGCAGGACGTACGACATTGATCACCTCTGAGGGCAGCGAGCTGGTGGTGGAGAAGAATGGGGATAACATTTATGTTGGAGAGGGTCGACTGGAACGGTCAGATCAAGTGGGTGGTCTTGTTACAAGAAAAGGTATGTCAACAATGTCTGTGCGCATTAATAACTATTTTGTTTTAGGGCGTTGGTATTTTTCGATCCGATCCAAGATATGATTTATTTACCTGTTATATTTCCATGTTTACGTTGTTTGTAGATGTGTTGGTGGAATCTGGAGTACTTCACACGGTTTCTTCGGTCGCTTTGCCCCCAACACTCGACATCACGCTTTACAACGTTTTGCAGGGAGCCGGTACCAAGAGCTTCTTGAAGGCCTTCGAGACCTCCAACATCACCCGCATCCTCACTAACTGGGAAAAAGACTATACTCTGTTTGCACCAACAGATGAGGCCTTCCAGAAGGCTGACCTTGAGGGAGCCCTGACCGACCCAGAGTTTGTGGCGCGTCTTGTACGTCTTCATGTCATCCCCGGCAAGGTCATCCGGTTGGAGGAGGATATCAGGGACGACGAGCCTAGCATGCTAAACAATGACGCTAGATTAAGCTTCAGGGATGTTCATCACGATGGCACAACGTTTGGTGTTCGTGTCAAGGGCGCCAGATCCAAGAAGGAGGCCCGTATTGTTGCTCAGGGTGTTGCTCACCCCGCCTGGCCAGATGAGGAGGAGGAAGGTCCTTTGACCGCTAGAGGACATTCTAGAATGAGGCTTCAAGAACCAGGATCTTCCGATGACACTGCTGGCATCATGTCTGCCCCACGACCGGGAGGTGTTGTTTATGTAATCGATCGTGTTCTCTTGCCTGGCGACCCCGATCCGTTGAGAGCAGCTTGGTTCTGGGTGAGCATTGTGCTATTGGCGCTTATTGGCACGACTGCCCTCTGTGCATTGACTGCTATAGGACTTCACGGCTTGATTGCAGAGATTCGTCAGTTGGAGGGGTATGACCGTGTCCCGACTGCTGATGAGGAGACCGCTACTGAAGGAGATGGTTTGGAGGGTAGAGTGCCTCCTGCGCTGGCAGCTGAGGCTGCGGCTGCTGCTGGTGCACCAGTTGCAGAAGGAACGGCGAATGGTGACGAGCTCGCCAACGGCAACGGCAACGGCGCCAATGCACATACTGAGCCTGCTTCAGGAGAGGCTACTCCCGCCGCCGCCACCGCCACAGAGGCAGCTCAACCTGATGCTGAGGAGCCTGGAACTCACGCGTAGGATATGAAATGTAGATAGCCATATTTTTGTAAATACTCATTTTTTTTTTTTTTATTAAACCATTTTGTTTGTTGTTTACTTCTTACAAGGCTACCATTCAAGATACTGCTGGACTTTGAATTTAATGTCGGGTCTCAGTTTAGAAAACACTTTTGAGGCGCGTTCGTCGTGAAAGATGTTTATGGGATCGATTGCCCAGACCATTGTTCGGAGATGTGGCCAACAGCGGTATGCGGACTGGTCCTTTTGTGCGAACAGCAGCGCTGCTTGTTGTTCATCCTGCGATGATGATGGTGATGGTGTTGATAATAATGATGATGATGGAGATGAAAACGATCCCGTTGAGCTGACATTGGTAGCGACGACCAGGTTGGTCCATCCACTGGCGAACTTGTTGAGGGTTATCTCTGCGAACCAGTCGTCGTCGGTTTTGAAGACTGCCATGACCTTCGATGGCATGTTGGTGTAGAATTCTGTGGGACGCTTTTGGATAACAGGTACATGTTGCTGTGGGCGAGTCTTTGGTGGTATCGACGAGGAGGAGGAAGAGGAGGAACTGGATAGGCCACGAAAGAACTTTTTGATACGTTTCCTGGACCCTTTTTTGGTGTTACCAGTATCGGAGTTGGTAGGGTTGATAGTGGTAGTGCTGCTGTTGGGGTTTCTGTTGCTGCTGTTGGTGCTATTGTTGCTTTGTGCTGTAACATTGTGAATAGCGACAGTAATAGCTGGCGTCGTGGTTGATGGTACTGTTGAGGCGTTGGTTGGGTTTGTTCCTGCTCGTGTTCCTGTTCCAGTTGCGATCGCAATGGTTGATTGGGAGGTGGTGGAGGTGGATGTCGTTGGCGTAACTGCTGTAGGTGTGGCTGCTTCTCCAGTAACAACAACATCGGTAACACCATTGTACCCAATCCAATCAACATCCTGTTCGCGTAAGCGAAACCCCTTCGTCTGACTCCAGATCACCAAACGCTCCAACTCTCTCAACTGCGTCAATAGACACAACCCACCCTCAAGACCCAGATCCAAAGAATATTTCCGAATATGCAGATCTTTCAGCTGAGGGCAGTTTCGTGCAATAAAACCGAATAGGATCCGGGACTCGTCGGTGATGACATGTTTCTTGGGTCCACTGCTGTCGCTGTGATCGTTGAGGGTGTAGGTTTCTTTAACTTTGAAGCCAAGGTGGAGGGTTTCGAGGTTCCTGCAGGCCCAACCCCAGGTCTTGGTTTTGGAGGCTGACCATTGGGAGTTGTTTGCGCCTGACGCTGCGGCTGACATGATGGAAGTTGCTGGGGGTTGAACGCCCTTCATTTCCAGAAACTCCATCCAGTAATTGACCTTGGGTGCAATCAAATGCCGTAAATGAACCGCTTCCGTCAGAAACGCGTGCAGGTTGCTGATAAGACTGTCCTCCTGCAAATACCGATACGCCAACAGCTCCAGTCTCGTTAAATGGTTGACATAGAACTCTAGCACACCCAAACGTGGAGTATCCGGTCCAACACCACCACCTGCATCAGTCTCGTCGATCCCCATCCCGATCGATTGTCGATAGGACTCCAGGTCCTGACAAGGGAATCCCAATCCTGTAAGAGTCGGGAGGGCTTCACACATGGCCATGGAGTCGGAGACGAGGAGGGGGCGTTGGAAGATTGAAAAGTGGAGGTGTTGGAGGTTTGGACAGGAACCGCTAAGGCAACGGTAAAATGCAGGACGGTGGAAGGCTGGAGGGTTCACGAGTTGTAGGTTTGAGATCTTTAAAAAGCGGATCTCGAGCGAGAGGAGCGAGGGTAGCGCTTGGAGCATGGACTGGATTATAGATTGACTGGACATAGCATGGCGGAGGATGAGTGTCTGCAATCCGTATCCGCGCTGCAGTGGTGGTGGAGGTGCAAAGGGTTTGCTGATATACTCCATTAAAGATTCGCCCAGGAACGGTTGTTGTTGTTGCTGAGTGACAATAGATCGCGGTGAAGGAGGCGGACCCCACAAGACATGATCGGTAAGGACATATTCGACAGAAAGGGCTTTCAAACTCGGACAAGACGCGAGGAGAATGTCAATCCGAAGAGGACCCTTGATGAGCCCGTCTAGGACAAGTGTCGATAGTGTAGGGAAGACGTCCAGAAACACCTCCAGCCTCGTGTGGAAATCGTACGCATCCTTTAGGACCAATTTTTTCACACGGGCAGTTTGCTGCAGAGTGGCAAGAGGCGGTGTCATATCTCCGAATAGAATGCTGTCCTTGTCCTTTTCCTTGTCCTCTTCTGCGCCCACTGCCGAGGACGGGGTAGTGGTGCTAGAGGTGATCTTGGGATGGTACTGAACAACAAGGGTATCCGTCCTCGCCAACCGTTCAAGACAGACAATCTTGGCTTCAGAGAGCGAACAATCCCTCCAGATAGCCTCGAGAGAAAGACATGGTCGTGCGATGGCTGCCCAGGTGGAGCAGACGAGTCTTGAGGCAAGGAGGGATTTCTGGTCGAGGAGAGAGAGGACGGGTTCGAGGATTTCTGGGATGAATAGGGGAGCGTGATGTGGATTTGTCCTTGCTTTTGTTAGATAGGCGGTCTGGTGGGGGTCTGGACTGACTGGTGAGTGATGCTGTAGTTCTCGGTGTTGTTGTAGAGAAGGTAAGGGCGAATGTTGTGGTTGGGACCAGGTGCGGTGAATTGAGGTGATTGAGTCCATGTGCATGGGTTGAATGGGTAGTTGGTCGCAGGAGAGAGGGAAGTTGATGGACAAAGCTGAAAAGAAGAAGGAGTGAAGAATGAATATGCGGTTGGTGTGTTTATGCTGGGAACAAAAGAACAAAGAAGAAAAGAACACAAGAGAGAAAGGAGTAGGCGAAGGAAAAGGAGAGAACAAAAGGGCAAGAGTCGACGCCTTAGCCTCCGAGGACAGGAGAAGGAGGAGTTGCCACCAACTTTTATATGGATTTCAACCCTGCCCCTGGCTGGTGATGTGTATGATCTCTGTCGACTCTTCTTTTGTTCAAGATTGATCACATCACATCAGTCAGTGAGACTGATTGACTGTGTGTCCCTGACAGACAGACCGCCACACAGCAGATGCCATGCTCTTTCTCAGCTCTCTCTCTCTCTCTCTCAACCTTCAATTGCCCTCCATCGATGTTCCTCGTATCCAATGCTCGTTGCTTGCAAAATGAACACTAGCAAAGGGGTAGCACATCAATGGATGAACAAATGCGAAGCCAGTTGTGCATGAATTTTATTTTATTTTGTTTGCTGCGGGAAAGGGCGCCCAACTATTAACCACCACACTCTTCCCTAACACCACCCACTCCCAAAACACAATGACCCATCCGCTCGACCTCCCAGAGATCCTCATTCACGTCGCATCCTTCCTCAACACCAGAGACCGCAAATCCTGTCTCCTCGTCTGCAAACCCTGGCACCAAACCTTCATCCCCCTCATATGGGAAAACGTCTACCTCTGGACCTACAATCGACATCAATGGCCCTCCATTGACGCCATTGACCGACATGCACACCACATCACAAACCTCACATACTTTTCCAATCCTCCCCTCGAGTACCTTTCTTTACCTGGGCTCCGTCAAGTACGCTTTTTGTCCTTGTTCTATGATGGCCTCCCTTCTGGGATCATGAATTCGACGTACTGGGACGCGGCTACGGTCATTATTCGACAGAACCTTGCCCTAGAGAGTTTGAAGCTCTATGACACCTGGCCGACCATGGACACCGCAGAGCGGTTTTGGGACGCGGTCGCCGGTCATGCCGGCATCAAGGAGATCTCGGTGCATGGGGCCATGAACTTGGAGCGCCCTTCTGGCGAGATGGATCGTCCAGACCATGGACTTTGGCGTATCTGTCAGTCACAGCTGGAGTCATTGCGTTTGAGCCACATGTCTATACCCGCGAATCCTGATGCCCTTCTACTTGGCGATGACATAGGCACTACGTTTCCGAGGATGAAGAAGCTCAGCCATATCCTGGTCAAGGATACGATCAAACCTGAAGACCAGAACGCCGACATTCTTTTGAGACGGTTTGCAGGCTTACCTTGCCTTGGCCAAGTTAGATTCCTAGCTCGATGCCCAAATCTCCAAGATTTGGAAATGCGCTTCAGCTACACCCACGACTGCCCACGAGATGCGATCGTCCAACGGTTCGCGGCAGGATTCTGGCCATTGCTCACTCGCGTGGTTCTGAGCGTAGCAGGATTCACGGACAAAGAACTGGCTCAGATTACAGGGAGCCTGGGGGCGGCGCCGGTGGAGGAGCTTCTTGTCCCCGAGAGTTCTTTTGGATATCAGACCCTGGCCGCGTTTGAGAACCAGAGCCTGTTTAGGAACATACGCAAGATGGACTTTTATGACTCAAAAGTCCTCGGTTGGGCTGCACAAGAATCCAGCGCAGTTGTCCAGGCGATCTTGGAGCGAAGCCCGGTGCTAGAAGACTTCACTGCCAACTATCTGTTGGCGTCGGATGTCGCGCATGGACAAGAGTGGGTCTCTACGGGGATGAAAAAGCTCAAGGTTGACATCATTGTTGACAATGACAACAAGGAGGAGGAGAAGGGGAAGGAGAAGGAAATGAAGAAGCGTCGCAAAGAGCTTCATGTGGCAGTGTTTGAGCGTTTGGGTAAACTGCATCAACTGGATACGTTGGCTTTGTTGAGCAGGACCCTGACAAGTGCAGTCGAGTTGGAGAGTCGAATGAGCCTGGACTTGCGGCATGGGCTGGGACTGTTGGAAAATGTTTTGCAACTGGAGGTGTTGTCGTTTAGTAATCAGCAGGTGTTTGAGGAGGAGGATGTAAGATGGATTAAGGACCATTGGAAGAAGCTGAGGCAGATATCGCGGCCCCTGGATGCAGATCCTGAGCGGATGAGGGAACTCGACTCGGCGATGTACCTTTCTGGGTGAACATGTAATAGTTTTATTACTGTAAGTGCTAATAAAGGAAATAAGCGGACCATGGTGTTATGTGGCTGGTTGGGCTGGGGCAAAACTTCAAACTCAATGGTAAAGAAGCTACATCCATCGCACGAAAGGAAAAAAAAAAAAAAAAAAAAAAAAAAAAAAAAAAAAAAAACGCTCGTGTCCAGACTCTATGGTCACCCCCTTTTCGCCTTATTACTTCTACTCACTCTTCCTTCCTTCCTTTTTTTTTTTTCCTTTCCTCCCTTTTTCTTTTCCTTTCCTTCCTTTCCCTCAACCAACAACTCTTTTCTCACACGCACAACTCCTTTTGCACCCCTTCACTTACATTCATTTCAACCTTTTGCAACAATGGAACTCCAGCCGGCCCATGTCAAGGCCCTCGACCTGCCCGAGATCATGGACCTCATCGGCCACCACCTCTCCAAGGGCACCCTCCTCAACTGTATCCAAGTCAACCGTTCCTGGCACGACTACTTTATCCCTATCCTCTGGAAATCCTTCATCTTCTCCGCCTATTCGTCCCAACCTCGCCCACCCATCGAGGCCCTCCTCAAGTACTCCCACTACATCCGCCAGCTCGAGTTCAGTGGCCTCATCCCGCCATGGTACATGTCCATCGGTTGCAAGAACCTTGATTTCCTGAAGGTTATAGGGGAGAGATGTTTTTTGGAGGACTCGGGGGAGGATCCGTTAACGGCTCTGGTTCAGGACAATCCGGGCTTGCAGAGGTTGATTCTGTTTGATGTTCAGCCTCATCCAGAGGAGGCGTTTTGGGATGCGGTTGCAGGATTGACGGAGATGAGATCGTTGATTGTTAACAGGACTGAGGTACCTCCACAGAGTACACATGCGTTTTTCAGGGCCATCTCGGCGTACACTCCTACTCTGCGCCTTGACAAGGTTTACTTCAAGCCTATCAGACTCGAGATGGAGGAAGAGGAGGAAGAGGAGGAAGAGGAAGAAGAAGAAGAGGAAGGGGGTCAAGATCAAGTAGAGGATGAGGGAGAAGGAGAAGAACAACAGCAGCATGAATCGAGCGAGGAGACAGCACAGAGTGGAGGGGGAGGTGCTCAGAGCCACGAAGACACAGTCAGTAACACCAACAACAATGACTCCGACGATACGCACGACGACGAAACCGAGACCAGCTTCGTTTACGCTCCTGAGGTGCCCCCCGAAGTGACGTTTTCGCGCCTAAAGACACTGTATATGTTTGACCTGACTGGTACCGGTTATGACAAGCAGCCTTGGATCCTCGAACATGCCCCTCGCCTGGAACACCTGTCCTGGAGAGGCGGCAGCGATTTCGAGTTCCCTACCGAATCCTTCACCTCGGCCCTCGAATCCGGCCAGCTCTCTCGCCTCGAGTCACTCGAACTGCGAGGCTCACACCTCAAAGACCCCGAGATCGCCCAGATCCTGTCCCACATGAACCGTCTCGTCAAACTTGTCGCGCCTCGTACAGAGTTGGGCCCTTTGGCGATGAAGCAGCTCTTCCAGCATTACGAGACGGTCCGTGAGTTGGATATTAGTGGATGTGAGAATGTTCGGAGTTGGATGATCCAAATGTTCTTGTGCAAGTTTGCGGCGTTGGAGGTGTTTGTGGCGGATATGCTTTCATTACAGGATATTACGACTGATCCTTGGGTTTGCTTGAAGTTGAGGAAGTTGTCTTTAGATTTTGAGTTGGGGTATGTTGATAAGGAGGAAGGGTTTGTGGAGGAGGAGGAGGAAGAGGAGAGTGATGACTGCGAGGAGGAGAACTGGGTGGATGTTGATGCACTTGAAGAGGGCGATAACGAGACTGCTGAGGCCGACGTGGAAGCAGAAGCGACCGAAGTTGGTGAAGAGGAAGGAGAGACCGCACCAAAGGAGGATGAACTGACTAGGGTCGATGAGGCAAATGCAAATCTGGAACAGGTTGTGGTTGAGACGAGTATTACTGAAAGTGAGGAGGCCGAGGATCAGGAAGAAGCGGCACCAGGCGTTTCCGCGACGACTGAAGATGCGGTGATCACAACTGATATGACAGATGACATTGTTGTCACCACACAATTAAGCGAGGACACCAGAATGGAAGCTGAGGAGGGCGAGATGGAGGAAGCAGAGGGGCTGTTTACACCTGAAGAGATTGCGGCTGCGACGGCGGCTGCACAGTGGGATCAACAGCAGATGGAAGCCGATGCAGCAGCCGCAGAGGCGGAAGAGAATCCAGACGACCTCTGGAAGAACCTCGTCCCCTATGTCCATTCGGAAGAACGCCAGCGGATAATTTTCGAGCGCCTTGGCCAACTCAAGTACCTCGAGGAACTCAACATCAGGCAACAGACGGAGCGGCCGTATTCTGCAGCGGAACAGTTGCGAGCAGGGGTGGTTCAGAAGGTGTTGGACCTCAGTCTTGATAATGGGATGGGATTGTTGGCCAATTTGAGTCGGTTGCGAGAGTTTTATTTCCCTGGTCCACAGGAGATGGAGGAGAAGGAGGTGTTGTGGATTATTGAGCATTGGGGTAGGAGGTTGACGCATATGACGGGGGAGCTGAATCGTCGACGGAAGGTGAATAGGAGGTTGTTGAGGCTTTTGAGTGATCACCATATCGCTGCTGCCATGTGGATGATCTAGTTCTTTCTTCGCCTTTGATTGATTGATTTTTTTTTTTTTTTTTTTTTGTATTCTGTTAATACACATGCAAAGCATTATGATGATAATGGCATATAAGGATGTGGCGGTGTATGTTTGAATGGAATGGGGAAAATGAAGTTTTGGTCGATGGGTAAGGGGAGTGGGTGGTGTGTGCTCCGCCACAGTGGTCGAGTCGACCTTTGGTTCTTCCCTTGTTGGTGAGATCATCAGACAGAAAGACAGAATGAGGGCGATTAAGTTGAGAGCCAACAAACAAAAAAGAATTCCATGGATAAATAGCGTGGGAGCGGGGGAAGGAGAACACAAGAACACAAAAAAGTGGGTTGAAGTACGAGAAGGGGACACGAGATACAAAGACAGCTGAGGAAAGGGATGTGTGTGAGTGAGTGACTGAAAGGGGGGGCGAGTGAGTGTGAGTGTGAGTGTGCCTGTGTGCCTGTGTGAGGTTAGTGTGTGCCTGTCTCTTGTCTTGCAGCAATCAATAACGATACCGAGGGACTCGACCCTTGTCTCCTTTTTCTTTCTTTCTTTCTTTCTTTCTTTCTTTTCTTTCTCTTCGTACATATATATATATATATACTCATACATACATACATACATACAATCACTTCCTTCCTTACTTCCTTCCTTCCTTCTATTCCCTGTCTACACCCATTCAGACATTCTCATTCCTCATTCTTTCTTCCATCCCCCTCCCTCCTTCCTCCTTCCCCATCCATCATTCAAATGACATACACCTTCTCCTTCTCAGCTTCTTCCCGCAAAAAGCCCGCCTCCTCCTCCTCCTCCTCCTCCACAACACACACAACCACTCACACGACAACCATATCCACAAAATCAGGTACCGCTGTGGCCCTACCAATGCAATTACCCGAGATCCTCTACATTATCTTCTCCTACCTCAGCGAACATACCATCCGCCACTCTATCCGCTTCGTCTGCAAGCAATGGCTCGCCATCTCTCGGCCCTTTGTCCAGGTCTCGGCACTCTGGAAGGACAGGACCTCTACCGAATACAAGCACGGATTCATCCTCAAACGTCTCCACCATGTCACCATCCTCCGCGTCCTCTTTGAACAGACTTGGCAGCTCAAGAATACTCAGTTCGCGTGGGGTGAACTTGCCGAGATGATTGATACCCTCAGGAACAAGGGACAGCTGCGGATATGGAAGCTAGAGCTCAATGGGGGCAATTTTCTCGAGTCAAGGATTTATACCATTCTACCCAGGATTACGACCCTTACCTATTTGCGCATTGAACGGCTGGTCCAGCCGGTTATTCATGTTGGTGTCATCCTCGCAGTCGCACCCCACTTGAAGAAGGTACATATCGAAGGAACCAAAGCTCAGCAGGCTCACACCGTCGAGTTTGACACCACCACAGCTTGGACAAATCCACCGCTCCAGGACGGAACCAAAGTCGTCAGCTCGGAGCTTGTCAGCCTCACAATCAAATGGATGACCATCGACCAATCCACCATAAAGTCGATTGTTGCCCGGTGTCCCCAGCTGGTGACCTTGAGACTGGTCGAACTCGGGCAGGCGTCTTCGCAAGCAGAGCCCTTTGACCGGTCAAGTCTTTTCACGTTGGTCTCGTCGGCGTGTCCGTTCATGTCGTGGTTTCACCTGTCGTTCGAGGGCCAGTCCATGAGTCGGGAGGAATCGATTGCCTACACAGAGACATTTGACCCCCAACCAGTTGAAGAGACCATCACGGCGATGAAGGCCAGGATCCAGCAGAGACCGGCATCTCGACGGGTGATGAGTATCCTCAGCAGCGACATCCGACCCGAGACCCATTTGCAGCTCTTCAGGACGCAGGTTATCCATGTCAACACCATCACGACACTCGAGATTTGCCTGGGCAGCGGACTTTTATTATCCCGATATGTCAGCCATACCCTCCACGACATATTGTGTTCCTCCCCCTGGCTGCAGCATCTGATTGCGCCCATGATCCCTTACTATGCCGAGTACTTTGACCTCGAGGGCCCCGTCGATCCCGTCTCCGGATCGTACCATCCACGACAATGCAGATTCGGCAAACAACCTATGGACCTGTTTCGAACCCGAAAACGTATATGGGCCTGTCGCGGACTGAAGACACTTCGGATACAGATCGACTCGATGGACACCGATCATGCCAGCGAGGAGAACGCAAGGATCATGTTTGGGTACCTCGTCAGAGTTTGTCCAGACTTGCAAGAGCTATCCATTCGACGACGCCAACTGAACCTGAACCTGGCAGGAGGGATGTGTTTGTTGACGAGGATGCGCAAGCTGGAGCGATTGATGATCTGGACCGACACATGGACAAAGTTTTCAAAGAAGGATCTCGAATGGATGGCACGGGTACCCAAGAAGAAGAGCATGGAACAGTGGGTTCTTGGGTTGGCTACTGGATCCAGGTCACCCAAGCGAGGAGGAGGCGAGGATCGTCAATATCGTCAACAGCAATACGACCTCTATGGCAAGTCTCGTCCAGGGATGGCTGTCCGCACCTTCAGTTCGGTCTCGACATCGTCTTCGTCCAGCGCCGAAAGTCGATCGGATGGAGAGAGAGGAGGAGACTCGGGAAGAAATGATACGGGAACGCCTTTGACGATTGAGGACATGAGGGCTGTGGGAACAATGGCGGACATTGAAGCATGGGAGAGAGAGCAAGAATCGATCAAGAGGCGCAAGTCGGGCAGCAGTCGCGGCATCGGGCGACTGAGCAGTCATAACAGTCAAACCAAAAAGCAACAGAAACGCCGACAACATTTCGACCAGGAGGATGAGAGCATCTGTTGGCCCAAGCTTGAGTTTCTGGGTCTGCAGCTGGTGATGGTCCATAAGGAGCAGCCATTGAAATTGGAGGAGCACCTGCCGGCGATGATTGCCAAGATCCGACCCGAGACCAAGTTTAGCTGTGAGGCAGGCCGTTGGCATGAGATGGACTAGTTTTACATGCATGAAGCATTGCATCAAGGGGACACATGGATACCATTTCACATAGACAATCAATACAATGCTTGTGCTTCCCCTCTATCTCTCTTTTTTTATTTTTCAATTGCACGTTAAAGGCCACATACATGCATTGCCTGCAGCATACTTTCTTTGCCTGCTGTGCCTTTTTTTTTTTATCTGTTCATACCCTCTTCGTAAATAAAGAAAAGGAGCCTTTATCTCCCGTTCGGCCTGAGACTCCATCCAAAGTTCCTACAAGCGTTATCCAGGACCTCACTCTCCTCACTACCCTTAACATGCAAGCTCTGCGTAATCTCACTAAACCTTGGCCAATGTTTTTTCATCCATTCCAAATCCTCCATCGTCATCCTCTGCTCCTTCAAGAAATACAGTTTCTGGAGGTTACGTAGACCAGAGAGTATATCGAGGCCGTGGCGGAGGTCGAGGTTGAGTGGGTATGTGAACGTGTACCCGGGACTGCGCCGGATAAGGTCGAGCTCTTGGAGATTGTGTAAAGTGTTGAGTCTTTTGAAGAGCGCTCTTTGACGCCTGGTCTTTGACGATATAAAGTCTTCTTTTCTGTGTATAGTGGTCACCTCGGAAGGACTCTCCTTCTCCCGGTCATACCCCAGATCAATAACAGCCTTCAAATGCCGCAGACAACCCTTACAAGCCCACTCCTGCCCATGAATAATATCCTTAGCCAAAATCGTATCCGCCCCAAACGACTCCAGACGCGGACAGATCTCCAAAATCCTCTGTAGAATTCGACTGATCCTCGTGCTAGGTCCATCCACAGCTCCCATAATATGCAACTTCCTAATTCTCTCAAACAATTTCCTGCTCTCAAACGCTGCCAGACTCGCTTCTCCAAACAAGCACGCCTCTAAGGACAAAGCCTCCAACTGTGCGTCTTGGAAAGAGTTGAGGAGGATATATGACATTTCCAGATCCTGGTATCCGAAACCGAAGAGGGTGAGTGATTTGAGAAGGAGCCATGTACGATCAGTGAGTGCTTTTGAGATCTGGTCGTTGGAGAGCCTGGTCTTGTAGTTGGTCAAGGTGATGTCTTCGAGGTTTGGACAAAGACACAACAGCTGGAGTTGCGCAGATGGCCGAGTGAGAGTGGGAGTGTTTGGGGTGTACAAGATAGGTCTCTGGCATGCCGGAAGTGGGCCGTCGAAGTTACCGATGAGATGTATGGTCTTGATGTTGAGAAAGTAAACTGGTTCCTGACCCTGCTGCTGGTTACTGTTATTGCTGCGACGGAGAGGATACATCAGACTCGAGTCACTGACGGTAAGTCGCTCAATCGACTTGAGCGGGCCAATAACATCCAACAAGGACCGTTGCCCCGCATTAGGATTCTCGATAAACCGATGCAGCTCCAACGTCCTGAGTGACCTACTAACACCACTACCACATCCCGCAACATTGTCCCAGAAATGCGCCGCCATACTACAGGGAGGATTGAGATTTACAAGTCTCAGTAGATCCAATGTGCAACTCCGTCGAAGGACATCAATAAGCGCATTCCAATAGACTTCTTCTACTCCTACTACGCCCTGTCCTCCCCCAGGATTTCTGGCGACAATTTTCATCAACCTCACCTTTCCCGAGTGTAGCAACGTCAACGTCCTCAGATGTGTCAACCCCGGTGCAGAGAGATACTCGAACCAATCCTTCCCCAAAGCTCCTGAATTTTGAAACCTTAAATCACGAACCAAAGCTGCGTGCCTCAGAAGAGAAGCTGATGTGGGCTGCAAGACGGCTTCCCGGGGCTGGTCGTCTGTTGAGAGGTTGATATTGAGGAATGGGGGTGGAGACCAGACGGAGGGGAGGAAGGCGTAGTACCAGGATTTACAGGCTTGTATGCACCTTGCAAGGTCGTGGTGGCGGAGGTATGAGGAAATGTTGATTGTGATCTCGGGGAGGTCGAATGGTGAGATGGTCGGCGAGAGTGGATGAGCAAATGAGAGTGATTCGTTTGCCATGGCGGTGTGAACAGGCAGGGGGTGAGGTGAGGATGTTGAGAGAAAGAATGTAAAGAGAAAAGGAAGAGTAAAGAGGAAAAGAGAGTCGAAAAAGTAAGACAAATAAACGCGTCGGTCCTTCCTTTCATCGCCAGCAAATAGCGTGGCGTTGCTTCCTTTCATTTTCTTTCTCTCGTCTCTGGGGCGATAAGGAATGGTCACCCTGGACCTACTGGCGACTCGGCAGTTCTATTTCAGTGGTGTCTTTTCTTTCAATTGCACCAATACCAGTTCCATTCATACTGCAAGGACCTCCCTTCCATACACAACTCATTTTTTGTACATCATGTCCCTCTCCAATTCGACTCACCATTGTGCTTTTTTGAGATTGGCTTGTTCGCCAACGTCACATTTGATGCATGCCCTCTTCCCGTTTATTTTTTTCTCGCATTTTCTACAACATGAAGAAAGCGATGCAAATGATATTCTCATGCACCAAAGAGAACAAAACTACTTTTGCATGATTATTGTTCTCAATGGTTATTTATATACGAAAGGAAGTGTAGTTGCTAGAATAAAGAGGAAGAGGGTGTGAGAAAAAAAACACTTCCTTCCTCGTTCCAACCTTGAAGTAAACAAGAAAGGGCACCCTAGATCCACAACTTTCTTTTTTTGTTGTTACTTCGTAAGATAGCAAAGTGTAGAAATGTACAGGGAGAGAAAGAGACTTAAACCTCGCGGACATGGGCGGGCTGGGCATTGATGTATTGGAGGAGCTCGCCATCGGGGACATACTGCTTGGGGAACACAGCCTTGAGACGCTCATGGTGGGCCGAGTAGAACTGAGCCTGACCCTGCTTCTCGTTTCCGGGGAGAGGAATATCGGTCGTTCCCGCGGGGATGACGACAATCGACAAGGTGATCTCGCCCTTCTTGCTGCCAATGTGCTTAAAGAGGTCAAAGCGGCCGCGGAAGGCTTGGTCGGGGGCAGAGAGGACCTGTTGGAGAGGGATGCCGGTGAAGGCAATGAGGTCGTCGTCGTGGCGTTCCCTGTCGAGGACCTCGACAAAGAGAGTGTGCTGAGTCTGAGGGTTGAAGTTGGCGATGGTCAAGGTCTCCTCCCAGGACACGTTCTTGCCAGCGTTGGGGATGGTCTTGGTCCTCTGGAAGTCGGCATCGACGGCGGCGTCGAGTGCGATACGGGCGTAGGGGTCGTTCTTGCCGAAGCGCTCGACATCCTCGAGACCATGGGCTTTGTGGATGGTGATCTGGAGTTTGGCGGTCATGGTGTTGGTTTTGGAGTTGGGAAGTAGTGGTTCAGGAAGGACAGGAAGAGTTTTGTGAGGGATGTAGAAGAAAGAGGGGAGAAAGAAAATAGCGTTGCGAACCCTGGTTTTTATCAACTGGTCCAGACAGCAAGCAAACAAAACGAGGAAGGCGACGACGACACAGCATTGCGAGGTGTTAGGCAAGTGATTGCCAATATTCACAATCGTTTGCGTCAAAGCCTGGTCTGGAGCGTGGGAGCGAAACGGAAATAGAAAGTAGAAGAAAAAAATGCATGGGCCCACCTTCCTTCTCCCGATCTTTTGACATGAGCAATAACTATCCATTACGACGCGTGCTTACGAGGAAGTA
Source organism: Linnemannia elongata (assembly GCA_036320915.1). NCBI lineage: Eukaryota > Fungi > Mortierellomycota > Mortierellomycetes > Mortierellales > Mortierellaceae > Linnemannia > Linnemannia elongata. The sequence continues at coordinate 1,177,586 of JAXBDG010000010.1, read as the reverse complement.
TGGGCGCATACACCATTTGGCAAGCTTGGAAAAGTACTTTTTTTTTTATGAAGCGGGCTCAATGGACGAGAAGGCGTTTTGACCCTCACTTTCGTGCTTTTCACGAAAGTCTATTTTTTTTCTATACTTTCGTATGACCCTTCTCTAGACGAATAAAAATGGAGTGCACGAAATGGATAGCGAGTGCCAGAAAAGTAACTTGTGATCAGAGTGAGGCCTATTTTTTTGACTGGAAGCTTTTGAGTGACCTACAAATGAACCATATCACTTAGGAGTACCGCACAGCCACTTATATCCCTCATTAGCTAGGATAGGAACCGCCAACCAGGAACTAGGAATGAACGGGGCGGCAGTAAGTAACACGGCAAGCTAGGAGAGTAAAATAAGCACGTGACTCGACTATTAATGCCTTACCACTCGACTCACGTGATTAGAAAATTGTTTGCTACAAAAATTTAAAAATATTTTCGTAGTCATCGGGCTTCTGTGGCGCAATTGGTTAGCGCGTCTGACTGTTAATCAGGAGGTTGGTGGTTCAAGCCCACCCAGGAGCGTTTCTCTTTTTGTTTTTCTTTGAATAGTTCTCTTTTGTTTTTTCTCTAAACGAAGCATACGACGGATGCTTCTTGGGGGGGTTTTTTTTTGCGAGTCGCGACAGTGTCGCAGTGAAGAAGATCTGAGATAGGTGACAGGGGATCTATCTTTTGTTTCTTAGGACATTGAACAGAGAGACTGAGCGTAAATTTGAAAGGAAAATTTGACAACCCCCACGCGTCAGTGACCTTGCCAGCCATTTTTTTTTTCTTACGACCGTTAAAGTGTCGAACGCATTTAGTATTCCATGAGGCAGAGAGAGGCCTGACCATAATTAGCGTAAAACATATATGCAAGAGTGCTCGGTGCATCCATGTCTCCACTCCTCGGCAGGTTGGTTGAGACAATGCAGGCTGCTTACCACTTGCTTTGTTTCCGATCACAATAATATGCGGGTACGATTGCCTGGACTTTTGTTACTCTCTTGAGAGGCAACAACTGGACATTGCACATTGCTCTTGCCTATATAAGTGAAATGTGTGTGTGTGTGTGAGAGAGAGAGGGATTAGCTTCTTACCACTACTCCAGATACCAACCAGGTCCCAGTTAGAGATCTAGACCTCCCCATCGCTTCACAACCGAGCCGTTTTGTCAGCCAGGAATGCACATAGAAATGGACATAGAACCTACTCCTCCTCTAGGTGCACCTTGTTATTTTTGAAACCACAAGGCAGCAAAAGGCAAGATGATCATTTTACCTTTCAGAAAGGAGCAGCTCTACGCCTCACTCCTACCTCTCTCCTTTGCATTTATGACTTTGGGAGCCAAAAAAAAAAAAAAAAAAAAAAAAAAAGATGAGCGGTGGTATGCACGAAAATGTTGGGATGATGAATGGATGGCCATCGTTGCCAAGCAAAAGCACAAGAGTTGAGAGAAAGCATGGGAGGGTGATGTGTATGTTGGTTCAAAGTGTGAACTACAGAAACATATGAATGGCGCAAAGCTGGATCTGTAGGATTGACATATGTTGTTGACCCGTGCATTGTTGTCATCTTCTTGAAATGGCTGTGGTCGTTTGTTAGTTTTCTTCGCTCAACATGAAAGAAATTACCAGAAAAGTGAATTCGACACCACATGTAAAGTAGGTCTCTCTGCCGCAGCGGCAGCGGAAGAAGAGTATTCTAAGACCAGTGGCGAAACCAAAAGAGTTGGGGAAATGGGGTGAAGTCCGACAGGGGAATGAACAGGGTGGAGAGGTGATGAGCAGTAAAAATGTTGAGAGCAATGGCCAAGAGAAATGGATCGGGATCCGTTCAATTCTGACATATGCGGTAAAGTGCAAGGCAAGAAAGAGGGTGAGCCATGAGTGAGAAAGGGGATATGAAAAAGGCAGAGGCAGTGTCCTATCAAGTAGGGATGTCAAGTGAGAGAAGGCAGAGGAAATCTGTTCATTTGTTCGCTTCCTTGGATGGTTGAGAGCATTTTGGTGGGCAAGTAGATAATTCATTTGCATCCTTCTACTATTCGTCGCCGCCACATCACATCATTGAATCGGCGGTTGGCCATTGGTAATGATGTACCCACTTCTTTCTCCCTTCCTCACTCTCTCATCGATTCGATGTTCGCATGGGTGTTTTGTTTGTTTAGTAAACTTCTTGGCCGGGTTGCCCTGTGCTCCCCCTGATTCAACCCATTGTGGGTATCCCTTGGTTTTTTTGTATTAAGAAAAAGGAAGGCGAGTAGAGAGGAAGAAATGGGCCGGGGGGTACTAAGTGTAAGAGGAGGTATATGAGCGATGGGGACATTCATCTGTGATGAGTGGAGTGTTCAATTACGAGCCTGTATCCTCCTATCCGTATCCGTATCGCCCGCAAGCAAGGCGGAAAGGAGATGGAACTGAGCACCAGATTTTTTATCCTTTCATTTCATTTTTTTTTTTTTTTGATGAGAGAAAATGCTCTCAAAGCCTACCGTTTAATTTGCCTTCGTATCGGATGTACCTCCCTCTGTTACCCCTGTCCCTTATACATGTACCCCTTGTTGTCCGTTTGTCGGGTGAGGTGGCTGGCTGGCCATGAAGTGGAGAGTCAGAGTGGTGCGGTGCATTATGACAGAGTCGACAGAGTCAGTCAGGGGAACAACAAACAAACCCGCCCTGGCCATTCGAGACCCCGACCAAAACAAAAAATCCACAGCGAATTATGGTTAATTGTGGCAAAGAGTCGATTCAGTTCCAGCTCCTCATAAATACAACTGTCTCTTGGCAGCCCTGCTACTACCCCCCTACTTTCCCTTTCAGTCCTTTTCTTCTCTCCTTTCTCTTTCTCTCCTCTCTCTTCTCATCTTCTCTCTTCTCTCTTTTCTCTTCTCTTCTCTCTTTTCTCTTCTCTTCTCTTTAGTTCCATCTACTCTCCTTCCATACCACCATATCCTTCACTTCTCACAATGGCACCTATCCCTCGCCTGGCTGCGAAGCCCTTGTCCATCATCACAGGAGCACTGTTCACCGCCTTCTCCGCACCCAGCAGTACACCCCCAACAAACGGCGCCAATGCTACCCTTCCTGATACTCAATACATCGGATCAGCATCCTTCCTCAACCTCACTCTCCTTCACACCCCTCCTCCATCCTCCTCATCCTCCTCCTCTTCCTCCTCATCATCGCCAATCTCATCTCTGGTCTACTACCACTCAAACAACAACACTTACACTGGTTGCAACAAAATGCCCTTCTCCTCAACCGACAACATCGTCCTCATGAACCCCCTCCAATTCGGCAACATCTCGTCTTCCAACTCTACCTGCGGTGACTGGATCCAGATCCAGAACCGTCAGAACACTGACCTGTCGACCTACGCACAGATCGTCGGTGTCTGCGACGACTGTGAATACGGATCGATGGATCTCTCACTCGGTGCCTTGAACGACTTAGCGCCCGACCTGCCCTTTGACGACATGACTTTCAGCAACAGCTCTGATATCACCATCTCAGACCTGACCGATCCCAATTCAACGTACTCTCCCTCTACAACTACCATCTCCTCCGAAAACTTGCTCGACATTACCTGGTCCCTCTCTGACGCCCCTAAACCTCGCAACAACCCCGCTCCTACCTCTACAACAACACCAACAACCACATCCCCTACTACAACCGCCACACCAACCCCAACGACGCCATCAACACCACCACCAGCTGAGCAGTTCTCCGGCCGCGCAACATGGTACTCGGATACCCACGGCCAGTGCGAGCACAACTACTCCCAGTCAGATCTCATTGTCGCTGTCAACCAAGACCAGATGGGCACCGGCAAGGACATGTGCGGCAAGAAGATCCTCTTGACCCAAAAAGGATCCGACGTGCAGGTCATCGCAACCGTTGTCGACATGTGCCCCAAGGCCTTCTGCAAATTCGGCGATCTCGATCTTTCCCAGGCCGCCTTCAAGAAGTTTGCTGGTCTCGGTGTCGGCGAGTTAACACTCCAGTGGAGTTGGCTCTAAATCAACACACCCTGCGCACATTGAAGGGCGGTAGGGAGACAATGGCCGGCCATTGACCTACCTGCAACTCTTTTCTCACCTTTTTGTTCAATGACCTTTGCTCTTTTTTTTTGAAACCATTTTTTTGCCCCTATCATTTCATATCATGTACCATGTACCATTCATCCTCCTATCCATAAATTAGCATTTTGGTGCCTTCCCCCCTTTGCATATTTCATACCCCATATTTCATACCCCCCAAAACAATAGACTTAGTTACAACAAGACCTCATCCCCATAATCTTAGACCATCACTCTCCCTCCTCCTCTTTACGCCTCTGAATTGCATGACAATACCATTAAACCTCATCGACTCATGTACTTTCCTTTATATTTCTATATTGAAATCGACCCATCATGCAAATCGAATTAGGGCGTAGCAATTGTTGTTTGTTCTTGCTTCTAGTGCATTTTACTTTAGTAGTCTCCATGAAGGAACAGTCAACATAAAAAAATATGAGCAAGAAAAAAAACGAGACGCCGCTGTTCGATGAGTCTAGCGCGGGTTCACTAGGCCACGTTTGCTTCTCTTCTTCGCAGGCTAGAAACAACCGTTTTAGATCCAAATGACCAATGTGGTAAGGTGAAGTGGTGCAGGGCCCTTCCCTCCCTCCTGCCTCTTTCATGCAGGCGTTAATTTTTCAGGAACAACCATGTTCAGGAACCAAGCCACCCCCTGGACCTCGAAATTTTCGAAGATCCATGCCCCCCTTTACAAGACTTGTTCAGGAGTCATGGAGGCAGGCGGGTTGTACCACTGCCATACTATACTAAACTTCCTTCATTGCCATCTGAACTAGCAATCAGAATATACACGGAAAACAGCTTGTACGTGTTATTTTGTTACTCAAGGAAGAGACGTGGAGCATGCGACAATGCAGCTTGTCTTTCCCAAACTCGTCCTCGACCCCCGATCCCGATCGATGTGATTGCGTGGATAGTGTATGTCTGGATGAGGATGGGCGATGGAAAGACTAGTCGGGCTAAGGGGTGCGGTAAGCCCTGCCGTTTTATCTGTGCGACCATGCGATCGAAAACCCGCTATCCAGCTATCTAGTCAGAGCGGAACCATATGAGGTGAGGACATGAAAACAGGAGTAATTTGAGCAGGTGGGCTCACACTCCCTCTTCTTTCTGTTAGCTATCAACAGACAGTCGAATTATCATCATGCCAATGTTGTGGCTTTAAAATTCTTCCTCTCCCTCCTGGCGCTCTCAATCTCGAGAGGCACTTTCGTTCTTCGTTTTCTTTTTCTCTTCTTTGTTTTCTCTCTTTGGTACATTCCCCTCCTTCCTTCCTTCCCTCTCTTTATTTTCCTTATCACTCCATCCTCTTTAGTTTCACTCTCACGTTCATATCACAATGGCACAAGCATCCCCAAAAGTCATGATTGTCGGAGCAGGTCTCGGTGGCCTGGTCCTCGGTATCTTGCTCGAAAAGATGGGCATCGAGTACGACATCTTTGAACGCTCCGCTGTTTGCAAGCCCTACGGTACACGCTTCTTTCTTTCCTCGCATTTCGCCCTTGCAAGATTGATGTTCGATTTTCTGTACTGTGTCAAAATCAAAATCTAATCGGCGCGTCTGCTTTATTCGGGATAATTCTTTATGCATTGGATGATCCAGGCGCTGGAATGAGTGTTGGAGCAAACATCATGCCCTTACTCGAGCAATTGGGAATCCTTTCCGAGCTCAAGAAGGTCTCACTCCCCGCTACTACCATGGACATCTACTCTGAGGACATGAGCTTGATCGGATCCATGCTGGGCACAGAGCACGAAGCAGAGTAAGCAAATAAGCATACGGGCAACACAAAGATGCCAATCAGTGTTCTTTCATCTTTGCAAGTTGACCCAAATGCTTAATTTTCATTTTCTGGACGTGCTTGTGAATAGGGTCGGATATGGCAATATTTTGTTCAGTCGTCCCGAGTTCCACAGTCTTCTTCTCTCCAAGATCCCCACCAACAGGATCCGCTACAACAAGAAGGTCACTTCGGTCGAACAAACCGAAGCCCATGCTCTGATTCGTTGTGCCGACGGTCAGACACACGAGGGTGATATCCTTATTGGAGCCGATGGTGCCTACAGTACTGTCCGTACCAGCATCTACAACGACTTGAAGAAGGAGAACAAATTGCCTGAGAATGATATCCAGGAGATGAATGTCGGATATGCCTGCGTTGTTGGAACCACCACAGCTTTGAGCACCGAGAAGTATCCTTGCTTGAAGGGCGAGACGTCTAAATTTGCAGTCTGCATTGCTGATGGCAAGCCTCATTCTGTACGTTTCTCTTGCGGTACTTTTTTTTTTTTTTTTTTTTTTTTTTTTTTTTTTTTTTTTTTTGCCTGGGCAAACATAGCAAATGCATGGTCATCGACGAGTACACTTGTTTCTCAGTGTGAATCGGACAAGAGGCAAGGTTTATTAACGAAATCTATTTTCCGTCATTTCCGATCCACGTAGTGGACGCTCATTTCAGTCCCCGGCGAGCGCATTGCCTGGGGCTTTGTTATCCAGCTCTCGCCCGAGGAGAAGAAGGCCGCTGTTGCAAATGCCGAATGGAAGCCCGAGTCGATCGATACAACCATCTCTAAGATCGTCCACCACAAGGTGCCTTATGGAGGCACCATTGGCGACCTTGTCGATGCTACCCCCAAGGATTTGATCTCCAAGGTTTACCTTGAGGACAAGCTCTTTGAGACCTGGAACCATGGAAGGATTGCGTTGCTTGGGGATGGTATGTTTGTCTGGACAAACAGACGCATGAATGTTCTTGTGCATTTGGTATTTTCTTCTTGGTTTCTGTGTTGGGCGGATGAAATATTAATCACGGTGTGTGTAACTTTGTTGTTCCTGTTTGTTAGCTTGCCACAAGATGCTCCCAAGTGCTGGTCAAGGTAAAGAATGAAAGAACAAAAAAAAAAAAAAGAGAGCAACAAACATCTTCTGTTGCATGCATGCATTATACACAATAGGCTAATTGATTTTCCATTGTTTGTTTTTTTCTCCTGCATCGTTCCCATCTCCCCCTTCCTTTATTCACGCTGAAAAAAACAGGTGCGACGAACGCAATGGAGGACGCAGTCATCATCGCAAATTGCATCTATGAGCTCGGATCCTCCTTCTCCAAAACCGACATCGAAGCCGCCTTGACCGATTACCGCTCCCAACGATTCGAGCACGCCAAGCAGCAAGTCGAGAACTCCAACATGGCCGGAAAGTTGTTTTATGGCCAGACCTGGCTCGAGCGATTGATCCGTAGGGCGGTCCTGAACTGGATCCCTAAATCGTTCGAGAAGGCAAGCTTGACCCAGGCGGTTGCTTACCGTCCTCAGGCGACTTTCTTGCCAATGGTTCCTAAGAGAGGGACATTCCCAATCTTACCCCAGAAGTTGTCTAAGCGGTATGAGGAGGAGCAGGCCAAGAAGAATGTTCAGGCTGTTTAAGTTTTTTTTTGTACTTGTCGAGTGAGATGTGTTTTTTTTGGAGAAGGTTATATACCATAATAAAGAAGCGAAAGTATTTATGTGTTACTTTCTTGCTTGATTCGAATTGGCAAAGCAATTGAGGGTACGAAAACAAAAAGTGGTTCGTTGGATGTAACTTTGAAGAGGACGCGTTGTCTGTGTTGGGCAAAAAAGAGTTAGCCTCCCCAGGTTCAAAATTGAGAGAGTCAATGTAACTTGGCAAGTGGAGAGGGATGTTTTCTTGGCTACTTGATGAACAGGTTCAGCCCAAAGGCACTGCCCTTTTGTGATGAATCATGCAAATGTCCACAGAGAACAACAGTTGGAGAAAAAAAATGCCAAGTGAATGCGTTGCATGTTTGGGGTTAAGTTGGGCTGTAAGGTCGAAAGGCAGTGTTGGTGCAAGAATGATGCATGAGAGTCTAGAATTGGATGGTGTGTGTATGCGAAAAAGAACAAACAGAGGGGATGAAGGATGGGAGGGAAACCACTGAGGCATGTTGGCCCCGGGGTCGGAGGCCGTGTTAATTTGCTTGTTATGGTTTTACTTTCCCCTTGTTCTTTCCTTTATGCCATTGCTTGGCTTCAACTATTCATCCGACAATTGACATCCCGAACAACAATGAGAATGACATACAAGCAGCACAACAAACAAACAAACAAAATAAGAGCACTTCCAACTTTGGGTTGGATGAAGGGACGGAGGGAAGGCCTTTGACAATTAACAATTGAAGTGTGTTGGTTCGTCGCCTCTCCGACTGTCCATCATTGAAGTTGCTTCTCCCATTGAGGTGTGAAAAGAAGGAGTGTTATTTCAATCCTTATGGTGACCGGAACGTTTTTGTCCTTACAAATACTTGTGTGTCACGTCTTACAACAATATATTTCCGCTTAGAATTGATAAAAAAAAAAGTGTCTTCCCCTCCTCATTTGCACTGTGCATGCCGTAGAAACCGGTCGTACAGTGGTGTTTGCATGGCAGGATAGCAGGCGGAATCCACGCGATCGATTTTCAAAATAATGAAGAAAAAAAAAAAAAGAGCTCCTTCCCTTCTCCCTTCCCATTGTCAGTCTATCAGTCTCGTTTCTCCGCACCCCATTTGCTATTCAACCTTAGGATCGGGCTCCTCCTCTGTCTTTTCTCTGGACCTGTCCAGTCATAAAGCAAACGGAACGAAGGGAAACATTTATTCACCCACTCCACCACTTCACCTTGACCCCGATTGTCAATCTGAGAAGTAAATTCACTCCAACCTTGATGTTATTCACAAACGACTATCATCAACCGTTCATCCTTTTCTTTCTCCTCTTCCCCTTTCTTTTAATCCCTCCTCCCCCTCTTTTTGTTTTTATTCTCTTTTCACCACTTCCCAAACTCTCACTCTCACCAACTTTCTCTTTCGCTTTATACCCCTCTCCTTATATATCCTTTCCTTAATTCACTAATTTCATCACCAACAACAACGATATCTATATACAATGGGAAAAGTACCAAAGATCATGATCGTGGGTGCAGGTCTGGGCGGACTCACGCTCGCCATCCTCCTCGAGCGCATGGGCGATGTCGAGTATGAGATCTTTGAGCGCTCCCCTACCCTAAAGCCCTACGGTAAAACCAGCATCAACCATTGACCATCGGCTATAGACCAATGCCCTCGTCCGATCTATCCCTCCCTCGCATATCCTAACTTCTCATTCATTTTTTTCGATGGTGGTCCTTCCTTTTGCTCTCTTTTTTAGGTGCCGGAATGATCATCGGTAATTTCAAGTGTTCCTTTCCTTGAATATCAAAAGGAAAGAGGCAAGCGACAAAAATGACAATCGATCTAACCGTTCACCCCAATCCCTTCGCACTCTTTCCTCTATCGTTCATTCATTCAGGACCCAACATCTTGCGTACGTATTCTCCCCTTATCCTTTGTTGGATGTTCATGGTAGCAGGGAACACCAGACGAAGCAACATCTCCGCAATATTCTCATTTCTATCTGTCTTCACATGCAATATCAACATACCAATGTAGCTGTGTTCGAGCAACTGGGACTCTTGGATGAGATCACTAGGGTCTCGTTCCCACGCAAGTCAATGGATATCTATAAGGAAGATCTCACCCTCATCAGCTCCATGCTCCAGGGTGAGCTCAAGGAGAAGTATGATCCAATGCTGCAGCTGCATGCCAAAAAAACCCCAGCGGGAATTAAATCCAGCTTGCGTCCAAGTTCCCCGCTAACCAAAGCATCTTTCAATGTCTTGTTTTTTTCCCTCTTTTTCTGTTGAAAAACATTGTAGCATTGGATATGACAGTCTTTTATTCAGTCGCCCCCATCTGCACAGACTGTTGCTGTCCAAGGTTCCTCCCGAAAAGATCAAGTACGGAAAGAAGGTCCTCTCGGTTGGCCAGAGTGAATACGGTGTCTTGCTTCGATGCTCAGACAAAAGTGTGCACGAGGGAGATATACTCGTCGGCGCCGATGGCGCCTACAGTGCGGTCCGTCAGAGCATGTACGAGCGTCTTCTCAAGGAGAAGAAGTTGCCCAAGATCGATACCCAATCCTTGAATGTCGGATACACCTGCATGGTGGGTACCACTACCCCTCAGGACCCTGAGGTCTACAATGTTCTCAAGGATGATTTTTCCCACTTTGCGGTTGTCATTGCTGATGGCAAACCCCACTCGGTATGTCAAGCGGAACCTTATTTCAGCAATCGGGGATTCTCGACTGAGAGGGGAATCTTTTTTCGTATTGTGGATCAAGATCTAACTGGTCTTTCTCTTTTGATTTGCTTGTTGTCAATGGCATTAGTGGACCATCATCACCGTGCCTGGAAACCGTATCGCCTGGGGAGTTGTTATTCAGTTATCGCCCGAAGAGAAGGACGCCGCCTTCCGCAACTCCGAGTGGGGTCCCGAGTCGCTTGGCGCGACCATTACTCAGGTCGAGCATCACAAGATCCCATATGGTGGCACCTTGGGTGATCTGATCAATGCTACCCCCAGAGAGCTTATCTCCAAGGTTTACCTCGAGGAGAAGCTCTTTGAAACCTGGAACCACAACCGCATTTGCCTGATTGGAGATGGTAACGAGATTTACGATTTGCCTGAATGATAGTTTGATTTCTGTTTTGGGATGCAAACATTGGAAAACTCATGTAGACTGTTTTTACTTTGTATGTTTTTATTCTACACTCATTAGCTTGTCATAAGATGTTGCCAAGTGCTGGTCAAGGTATGTTGGTTATCTGTTTGTGCACGGTGGCAGAGATGTAGCCAAAGAGAAATATTCGGTCACTGACTATCCATTCATTTCGCCTTACTAAAAATACAATAACACAGGTGCCATTAACGCAATGCAGGATGCAGTAGTGCTGGCAAACTGCATCTACGAGATGAAATCAAGTTCGCACGACGAAATCAAGGCCGCACTCAAAGATTACAAAAAGCAGCGCTACGCTCACGCCAAACAACAAGTCGAGAACAGTAACGCCGCAGGAAAGATCTTGTACGGCCAGAACCGGCTCGAGAAGTTTATGCGCAAAGCCGTGTTGGCTTGGTTGCCCAAATCGTTCGAGAAGAGTAATTTGACCAAGGCGGGATCCTATAGACCGCAGGCTTCGTTTATTCCCCAGGCCCCTGTTCGCGGCACTGTGCCTGTCTTGCCCCAGAAGCCGTCCAAGAGGTATCAGGAGGAGCTGAAGAGACATCAGCAGGGGATAAAGGAGGTTAAGGAGTTCAAGAAGGAGGAGGAGGAAGCGAAAGAGGATAAAGTTGAGCAACAGGCGGAAATTCTGGCCGTTTGAAGGAACTCTGCATTGTTCTATCTACACATTAATTTACACCTAATACACATAGCACCCACATGCATCTCCTGAGAACATTGTTTGAGCTCGAGCTCTTGTTTACACCAACCAAGTAGCTCTTTCTCCACATGAACGGCGCACGGCCCAGGCAAAAGCAAAGCGGTAAAGAACAATCGTTATTGCTGGTTGAAGGAGGAGAGGACGAAATAACCTATGAAAGGACTCTCATAAGCTGGGCGGCTCTGTGGGGCGCTTGAGGACTCGTTTCCCCCCCCTGCGATCGCTATCTTCTGTGACGGGCATAAAAATGGGTGGTCCGGAGGAATGTTTTTCAGGCACAGCTACAAGATTGGCTAGATTTCACACCTCCCCACTTCCAACGGATTTATATGATTCCAGTGTCGAGAAACAAACATGCAGGAGGATGCCATAGCTGACTGATAGCTGCCGGCTGAAGAAAAAGAGCATTATCCAGGCGTGTGAGTGTATTTCCGGACTATCTTTTGCACACGGGAAATAGCATGTCCGATCTATTGCTGTATTGGCGAATACTATAAGCCCCTTTGCCAAGAGGTGGAGTACCACAGCCAAATGAGTCGCCTGGTTCATTTGAGAAGAGCTACATTGATAGTGGTGATTAAGCTGCAGCCCTCAACTGATGTCTGTGTTCTTGGCAAGGGATGTCTGAGTGAATATGATTTTAAGACATGGAGATGAACATGCGCCACCAAAAAAATAATAGCGTGAGTGATCAAGGGGACACTGATGGTGCCTGAAAATTTGTTTCTGTCACTGTCACTCCCCGTCCTTCCCAACCTTACAAACCAACCAAGGCAAGGCAGGAATATTTATTTTTGTGTTTCGTTTCTCCTGTGTCATCCTCCTCCTCCACGTCGTTGTCCTTTTATTATTTTTGTGCTCTCACCTTTTCTTTTTTATTCTTCCCCGTCAGCCCAGCCGAGCCTTTCCCTTTCCTTTTCTCTTTCTTCCCTTCTCCCTTTTCTCCTTTCTTTTCTTTTCTTCTCTTCTCTCTTTAGCAACAACAACCACCACCGCCCTCTCAACAAAAACACAACCAAAGCAACGCAATGGCAGATCCCATCAACAACCCCGCAACCGACGGCGACGACACCGAGATCGTCGAGGAGGGCAACCGCAGCATCCTCCTCGACCTCATCTCCCAGCTCACAAAGGGAAGTGACCTCCATCGCGTCACCCTCCCCACCTTTGTCCTCGAGCCCAGGAGCATGCTTGAACGCATCACCGATTTTATGTCCCACCCAGAGATCATCGTCCAGTAAGTTCTTTCTTCATGGAGTACGGCATTTCGCTGTTTTTATTTTCATGGAGAAGAGGAACGAGAGAGGAGGGTCATCGTTTTCACTGCCCTCTTTGTCTCTTGGCAATATAACCCCACAGTATATTTTATTGTATTGGTGGAATACTCGCCACCACAGCCCCAACACTTTTTTTTTTTTTTTTTTTTTTGGTAATCAGGATGAGGGTGATTAACTAGTCAGAGGGCGCAATCAGGACGCTTTCAACGCAGAGGACTTTTCTTTTGTGTCGCCAGCCAGGTGCACGTTCGGGAACAACACTTTCAACACCGCCAGGAACAACAAAGAAGAAAATGCATGAAGGCAGCAGCTGGCTATAGTTGTGTTTTGTGCTCGAAAATCATTGTTGTAGTGACAATTGGGGCGTAGTGATACGAGAGCTCAAGGTTCAGAAGACTGGAAGGGCGCGGAAGAGGAGAACGGGCAATACGAACGTAAAAAAGGAACACAGAAGAGGACACATGATGGCTGACAACCCATTTTTCCTTTTCTTCTGTCTGGTCATTATCTTTTAGGGCTAATCATCTGGAAGACCCCGTTGCACGTTTTGTCGCAGTGACCCGCTATTTCCTCTCTGGTTGGCACATTAAGCCTAAGGTAATTGTTATCAAAGGACGACAAAAGGCGATACTTTATTCAACGAGTGATAGCGAATGGAACTTTGTTGAGCCCCTGCATGCCAAACGCCTCTTTATTTACGGTGAACGTTGTTTCTTTATTATGTGAAAAATGATTTTTTTTTCTCACAGGGTGTCAAGAAGCCATACAACCCTATCCTTGGTGAGCACTTCCGGTCAAAGTGGACATTTGCAGACGGTACGGAGGCCTTCTATGTCGCAGAGCAAGTTTCGCATCATCCCCCAATCTCGGCCTACTACTATGCCAGTCCCGAGAACAACATCAGCATTCTGGGCGATCTGTTGCCCAAATCCAAGTTCCAAGGAAACAGTGCTGCGACGTTGATGCAAGGAGAGATTAACGTCTCGTTCACCAACCGACCTGGCGAGGAGTACTTTATTACCATGCCCAACGTCTATGCCCGTGGTATCTTGTTCGGAACAATGCTCATGGAGTTGGGAGACGTGGCTGCCGTTAAGTGCCCCAAGTTGGATCTCGTCTGTTCCTTGGATTTCAAAGTCAAGGTAACCATTGGAGGCATCTCGCTTTGAATCAGTCTGGAAATGACCTCTGACTCTGATAACACTAACACACCCATTTCCCCTTTCGCTGTCTCAATTCAATCCTATAGGGTTACTTTACTGGTACTTACAACGGAATTGCAGGAAAGATCAAGCGCATCTCGACAGGAGAGGTTCTTTATGAGATTTCGGGCAAGTGGTCGGACGAGTTGTACATTACCGAAAAGGTAAGCAATTTTCTTCTGGCTTGGATTCTCGCAGGATCATGGGAATAACAGGTCGACGTTTTGTGGAAGTGTGCCCAAACTCTAACACTGCACTCTATGCATTTGCGGGAAAATAGGGCGATAAGCAGATCTATTTTGATGCCAAGACAGCCAAAATTCACCCCAAGATCATTGCACCCGAGGACCAGCAGGAGGCAAACGAGTCGCGTCGTCTCTGGAGCAAGCTTACCGCTGCCCTGAGGGTGAACAACCAGACTTTGGCAACAGAGGAGAAGTGCAAGGTTGAGGATGCTCAACGTGCAAGGTCCAAGGCCCGCGAGGAGAAGGGTATTCCTCACATCCCCAGATTCTTTGAGCCCCAAGGCGATGGTTTCACTATCAAGTTGAAAAAGTATGTGTTACGGAAGGGAGTATTATTGTTCAAGTCAGGAAATGGGAGTCCTAATTGCATCTCTAATGGACCTATGAATGGTACTAACGCATTTCAACCGTTTTCATTTTTTTTTCTAATAGCATTTCTTCGGATCCTCAGGTGGCCAAGAAGCAGATCTCAGACTTTATCTTTACCACACCTGCCCTCAGCCCATAGCTTTTTTGCATGTAGACGACTTAGACAAGGCAAGGACCTAGTAACTCTAATTCATACACGATAAAAATAACAATAATTACACGTTTTATTTACACAAGATACTATGCAGAGAGGGATATGAACTGGGATATGTTTATGGCAGAGGAATGCTCTGAGGGAAACGGAAGACGTTTCCAGGATCGACAGACTTCTTGATCTGCTTTAGGCGGGTAATAGCCGAGCCATAGTAGGCGTCTTGCCAGTTGGGAATATCCTTGTCGATGTAGTTTTGGTATCCACGGACAGGACCGTAGTTGGCCTTGAAGTCGGTCAGGAACTCGGCGTACATGTCGTTCATCCACTTGAGACAGGCCGCGCAGTCGGGCTTGCCAGGCTTGACGTCCGGGTTCTCATCCCATTCGGAGACGAATTCAAAGACGGTGTGGGCGTCGCGATGAATGAAGGCAGTTTCGTCGGCAGAGTGGTCCTGGACGGCGCCGCCCCAAATATCGACAATGATGTAATTGGCAGTTCCGCCTGAAGGCGTCTTGGCACCCCATTTCTTGAGGAGGTTGATGGTCGAGGTCTTGAGGACAGAGGGGTAGACGAGGGACTTGCCCTTGGTGTAACGAGAGTCACCAGGCTTGTAACCACCTGTCAGGCCGAGGGCGTTGATGTCCTTGGGGTCGTTGTAGATGTAGGCGAAGCGGAGCTGACCATCAATGTAGCGGCCTTCTCTGACGTCGGAGCTCTTAGGTTTACCGGCGGCTGTGAGGAAGGAAGCCATGGCGGTTGCCTGATCAGCCTTTGTTCCCTGGTAGATGCCGTACATCATCAGACCGTCCGGCGCGACGTTCATCTCGACACCGATATCTCTAGATGCGGTCGGTTGGAATTCAACGTAGGCCTTCAAGACAGCGGAGGCTTGGGAGAGCGGCCAGTTGTAAGTGAACGAGGTGGCTTTGGCGGCAGGCTTGATAGGTCTGTAAGTAAAGGAGGTGACGACTCCGTAGGATCCGCCTCCTGCGCCCCTGAGAGCATAAAACAAATCTTGGTTCTGAGTCTTGGACGCCGTGACCAAGTTACCGTCGGCATTGACGACCTCAATCTCAAGCAGGCTATCAATCAAGAGACCGTACTTGCGAGACAAGAGTCCAAATCCACCACCCAGTGTGTGACCGCCCACACCAACACTGGGACAAGTACCTCCGTTGAGGGTCCAGCCACCTTGGTTGAAAAGTGCAAGGTAAAGAGGTCCCAGACGTACACCGGACCCGACCTTTGCTTCTGCAGTGGCACCCGATCCTGTGACTTTGACAGAGCTAAGACCAGAAAGGTCCAAGACCAAAGAACCATCCTGACCACCGATCGAGTAGCCCTCAAAGGAATGACCACCAGACCGGGGGGCGACAGGGACATTGGAGGCCTTGGCGCACTTGACGGCTACCTGGACATCAGCTGCAGAGGCAGCCATGACGACGACCTCAGGGTTGTAAGTGTATCGGAGATCAAATGCGTAGCGCTCCTTCTCAAAGCCCGCGGTCTTGCGTTGAAGGACCTTGGCGCCCAAGGGCTTTAGACATGCGATGAAGGTCGAATTGACGGCGGAAGCGATGGGCTCTTGACGCGTGACTAGACCAGGAGCGGGGATGGCATGAGGGGGAAGGATGTAGGCTTGTGTGAACTGGGAGGAGGAGGAGAGGAAGAGCAATGCTGCAGACGCGCTCAGCGACAGGGTATCGAAGCGCATTTTTATGGAATGGATATAAGAAGAGGAGGGGTAAGGTGTTTATGTGAAGAAGAAGAGCGTAAGGGTCTTTTCGTCAAAGGTATTTATGAAAAGAGAAGAGAAAAGGAGCAGTTGGACATTTTTCTTTGAATACCTACTGCTACTACTGCAACAATATGGGTGGGATGGATGTAGCAACTATTTTTGGATTAAATGGGCGATACCTCATGATGTTTGACAAAATCTTCTATTTCTTCGTGCATTTTTGTTTTTGCTTCGCTTTGGTAACGCCATGAGAAAACTACTGCTGAGGCTAGACGCTGGTCCAAAAGGGGCCCGGTGGCACTGTGAGCTAGAAAAAAGAAGGAAGAAGGGAGCGAGAGCATGTTACAGGCGGCGTCTTACTAGATCAGCGGAAAAAGGGACGGCATGATAGTCGCATCGCTTTGTTTAGGTTGCCCTCCCCACCCCACAGCCGGCGGATGGTTACAGCCGTAGATTCTCATTGGATGGGAATGTGGGTGTGTCGGGGTAGGTGCCTCACACACAGAGACAGTTTTGGGAGAGAGTAACTGCAAACAACCCATTTGCGATGTTTTCTATTCTTGATCTCTCTCTTACTCTCTCTTTCTCTTGAGAGAGGTAATGCGACGAAAGGTTGTTGATTGCTTGTGCTCTTTTCCCATAATGTTGTTGACATGTTGACAAGAACGACGCCGACGCCAGAGATAAAAATAGGGCTTTTTTGTGCATGGTGCCAATCATTCTTACGTACCCATTGACTACGCACACGCGTTGTTTGTTGTTTGTTGCAGAATACATGCAGCATGGTACTTTATCGTTTGTTTGTTGACGGCGTGCGCTCTTGCATTGACATTTTTAGGCAGCGAAAGAGTAAAAGAGTTCGCTTTCATGGACACCCAGCGCAGCAGAATAATTGAAGGTTGACGCCCGAGCCGAAAGTCACTTCAGCAGCATAATCGGACGCGTTCTTTTGATATCATTTTTTTTTATTCGTTTGCTCCGACTTCCCTGCTGCCTTGTCCCACCTATTCTCACTACCATTGCATATACCATGTCGTCCCCACCATCAGCAAACCCAACAGCCAGCTTGTTCGCCAGCGCCAATGGACTCATCTCTTCCTGGAGGGACGCGCTCTCACTCTCCCCTCCAGAGTTCCGCCTCATTCTCATTGTAATACCAAAAAACCACCCGATCAGTTTTGTTTGTTGTAACAATGACATGATTCCATGTCAAAGTGCCTTTTGCTGACTGCCACTCTCATTACCTCCTACCTTGTACTTTGTACCATGGAATAGGCATGCACACTCACAGCCGCAAACTTCCCCAAGTTACTCGTGCCACTAGTCCAGCAGGCATTAACCGATATCGAATCCGGATCTCTCATCGTCCCCGCCGTCCCTTCAATTCCCACCGACTCGCCCTCACCGGAGACTCAATTGCTAGAGACCCAGGTCCGGTTCATCCGCAGACTGAGAGAGGGCATGTTCAAGGGCTCGGTCTTGTGCGGCGGACCTTATGGGATCAATGCCCTAGGTGCTGTCAACTTTGCGTTGAGCCCCGAATTGTCAGATGCCGTCAATGCGGCTGGTCCTGTGCGCGGACCTCATAACACCGCCACGCCTGAAGAGTACCAACAGCGTGGACGGGAGTTATTTCAGACTATCTACCAACATCATAGTAAGTCCTCTTTTATCGTCCTTGTTATCTATCAAGCTCATCCTGGAACATCTTCCGAGTCATATCTATCTGGAGAAACCATTACCTATAACGGCGCCGAAAGTCACCGAGAATGAAAATAGAAGCTGACATGAACTCGAATTGTAATGAAAAAAAATAGCCGAGCCGATTCTGACAAAGATTGGTAACAGCAGCAGGGATCTCGTCGAGGGAATTCTTCGAGACACATATGGCAAGGTCCTTAGCGATACAACCCTGATCTCGATTCCAGAGACAGAGCTGTGCCTAGTCGCTTCCTTAGTCCCGCTTAATGTCCCACCGCAACTCAAGAGCCACGTCTATGGATCCAGGAATGTGGGTGTCCCCATGGAGCAGGTCCAACAAGTTGTCGCTGTTGCAGAATCGATTACTCAATGGGTTCACGCCCAAGCGAACAACGACAAGAGTTCTCTCTAGTCGCCAATAGCCTTCATTGTTTTTCTTGTCGATTAAGTTTAATGCGGTGATATGCAGAAAAAAAAAATGCAATGGTAACGAATGCTCTAATAAAACTCGTCAAAAGGTCGGGTGTCGTTATAGCACGATTCAAAGACGGCATTCACAGCCTTCTCTGCCGCATCCATCGAGGGGCATTTGGGGTTTCCTGCGACCGAAATAGCTGCACGACGCTTGACACATTCCTGGTGTTGTTTTGTGAAAGTGTAGTGTCCACGGCGCACCTCCCGACTCCAATTGCAGTCTCCACTCAATGCTGCTGCGCGAACCTATTATGCCATCACATTCCAAAAGAATAATCGTTAGCCCTACAATCCTTCGGTTGGCCTGTGACATTACGCAGTGGCGCAAAACGAGACTCCAAATAGTAAGTACCTCGCTGCAGGCGTGGTGGCGGAGATTATCCCAGTTGAGGTTGAAGACACAGTGGTCGTACATATGGATCATTTCGTGGATCATGGTATGCTCCTGATGCTTTTTGCTAAAGAATCCGTTCTGGCAGAGGAGGATACCATGGTCCTTTGAGAAGCCTCCTGATTTGGTGTTGTCGCAGGGTCCGCACTCGAGCATGTTCTTTGTCAAAGGGCATCCTGACTTGACCAAGTTGTTCATCATGAACCGCACACCGGGGCCTATTGGTTTCAATTGAGAAGGAGGAAGGTATGAGTGTGAGTGTCAATTGTTCCGTCTATGTATCTTTCAATGACGATCATCAATTGAGCAGATCTGCGCTTAGGGCATATGTAGAGAACTTCCTTACTAGTTTTGATAAGTTGTTCCTTGCGGAGCTCGCACTGTTTCCGATCAATCTTGTCGATTTCGGCCTGGAATTCTTCCTTGGAGAGACCAATGCCGGTGATAAGCGATAGTGTCTTTGTCCAGCGCTCAAACGCCTTTTGCTCCTTAGCCTCCTTTTCTGAAGCGCCTCCTTGTGGTGCTGCTGCTGCCGGTGATGACTCTGTTGGTAATTGTGTGGTAGTAGTGGTAGGTTGTGATGGTGCATCCTGTGTTTGTGCTGTTGGTGCCATGGTGAATGGTGCTGTTCTATGTGCGTCTGCTTGTGTGGTTGGGTGTTTGTAAAACCTGTAGAAACCCTTTCGCGCTCGTTATGGGCATTTTCCAACGTGCACGCCCGAGTTGAAGTGGCTTAGCCTGTTTGTCTCGGTTGTTGTGACTGCCGCGAACCATGCTCCCTCCACCCTCTTTCTCCTCGCCTCGAAGCGCACCTTTATCTTCTTCCTACTTTCCTCCTCGCTCCGTTTTGCAACGCGTCTTCTTCACAAACACTTCTCCTTCTTCATAAACCAAATTTCTCACTTTTGGAACACTCACACTGTCTGTTGCGATTCGCATTCCTGTCATTTCTTTCCCCATTCCTCAGCTCGGTGAACCTTGAAAAACGAGTCGCGGGTGCTCAGGTACGGAATTAATTTCCGTCCTCCTTTTCTTTATCACCAGAACTGATCCAAAGATAATGCGCTGGTATCACTAACATTATCAACCGTTGATCAATGCATCATTGATAGTAGATCAGACAAAGCATAGCCACCCGCTCCAGAAGAGTAATGCAGGATGTATAAAACAAATGCCGCCAAGTGGCCCGTCCTTGCCAGCGGCACCCTTCTCTCAAGCCCTTCTAATCTGAAGCATTCTGGATCGATCGTACGAACGTTGTCGCGAGGAACAGGATGTTCACACAGGAAGACACCACAAGTCATCCCTCCAGCGTCTATGTCAACAACATCTCGCCAACTAGCCCGGTTTTGCTCTGTATCGACCACGACTCCTCTCCCAGTCAGATGCAGTCAGCACCGGGATGCCCCGAGTTCAGCCTATCGTTTTTGGTTGTTCGGCAATAGATCGCTGCTTCTTTCATCAATACCTCATACGCCGGCGTCGTTTCCTTCAATACCCCACCAGTCTCTGACAACTGGCGCTCGTCATCTGCGCACACAGACTGTAAAAGGCTCTACGAAGCGGGAAGCATCCAACACGAAACAAGGCCGGGAGCGGACGACAAAGGCGCCACTGAAGCCTTCAAAACCATCATTACCTAAATCTACGATAAAAACACCACCTAATAGCCAGCCACCCAAAAAGCAGGAAGCACGCCCTTCAGGAACAACATCAGCAACAACTTCTGACCTGGCTCCACGGACAGAATACTCAACAGCACTCGACAACTTACGGGTACTCCTTCACCCGGGGGTGCGGATATCGGGACACAAGTTACCATCCTCGATTACACCACCTCTCCCTGTGCTGGTTCACTTGTTTTGGTACCTGAACTCGTCCAGGTGTCTTGACCAACTCTTGCCGGGTGACTGGGATGCTCTTCTTTCTTGGCTCAGGCACCATCAGGATGATTCGACGTTGAGTCAGATCCATCAGCTCATCATGGACCAGAGGAAGCTTGCGCAGAATTGCAGCACGGCTACTATTACGTCTTTGACAGAGGCGCGTGTGCGGAGTGCGATCGATTCTTCATTGTCCTCCTTGGGTGGCGCTCAACTCGGAACCAAAAAGGTGCACTCTGCAACCACGAACTCTTCAGCAGCATTGGATATAATTCAGGACACTATTTCAATGATGAAGGAGCTCGACATCCCTCGGAGCAAGGAGTTGTACGACCTCTACCTCAGGACCGCCGTGCAGGAACACAAATGGTTCAGAGGGATCGCCGTCTGGGATGCTGTCAGGTCAGCCGAGGAGCGTCTTCATCTTCCACCTCCTGGTATTGCGTTCCGTGCACAGGTCGTTCGGTGTCATCTGCAACTGGGCAATGCTACTGAGGCCTCCGATCTGCTTCAGTCGATGTTTGACCAGACTTCCTGGACGGATGTCAGCTCTTTGACAGCGCCGTATGACGGACGGTCATTTCAGGCAGGAGTTGGCGGGCAGGGAGAGGTAGAAGGCGAGCAACAGCTGGTCACGGCGGAGAGCAGGGCAGAGTACCTTAAGCGGCGGCAGTCTCAGGCCCAGCGAGC
The DNA here is from genome assembly GCA_036320915.1 of Linnemannia elongata. Classification (NCBI taxonomy): domain Eukaryota; kingdom Fungi; phylum Mortierellomycota; class Mortierellomycetes; order Mortierellales; family Mortierellaceae; genus Linnemannia; species Linnemannia elongata. Next base: position 1,156,064 of record JAXBDG010000010.1, on the reverse strand, counting down.
CATCCAGGCGCTCCAGAAGACCAGCATCTTAGTTGCAAACTCAGATTCGGCGTCAAGGACATCGGACGTTCAGGCACAGCAGGTTGGGACGCATAGTTGGAAGGCGGAGGTGTACCCACCCTTGATTGAGGCCATCTGTCTTGGCGAGAAGGACCAGTCTGGCGCGTCTTTGGCAGTTGACCTGTCAATCGAGTTGCTTCAGCAGGGACATTTACTGGACAGGATGCGGTTCGCTCTTCTGGTTCAGCACGTTGGAGCTACCATGTCCTCTGAGCGGGCGGAGAGTTTTATGAAGGACTGGGTGGATAGGGTGAAAGCGACGCCATTGTCACTTCTGTCTCCGGGCGCCAACAAGGAAGTCCTCGACTCGGATACAGCATCTGGTGCCACCACTTCCTCTTCCAGCACCACCTCCACCTCGAAGGATGTACTCCGGAAGCACAAGCGCACTGCAGTGTCGACCGCAAAGTCGTTTGCTGAGGTCGGTCTCCAAGAGATTGTCAGACAGGCAACATCCACACAGAACTATACCCGAGCGTTCAGCATGTTTCAGGAGATGTCCGATCAAGGGTTCCCGCTTTATTCCGATACATCCGACAAGCTGATGATGGGGCTAGCCAAGTCGGGCGACCTTCAATCGGCAACGATGGTGCTGGATATGGCTCTGCATCACAAGCGTGTGCCGTCGATTGAGGCTGTGAACACGTTACTTCAGGAACTCATTCGTAACGATTGGTTGGACGAGTCGGTGTCGATCTTCCGTGACTTGACAGAGAACCATGGAGTCCGACCCAGCAAGGAAAGTTACCGTCATTTACTCCATCTCACCTCGAGTTATGGCCAGCTGGCGATGACACAGAGACTGCTGTCGACACTCAAAGGGCTGGGAGTTGAGCGGGATGGGGCGATCTACCGTGATCTGATGAAGTGCTATATCCGCTCCGACAACCTCACGGGGGCGATCAAGGTCTTTGAGAACATGGACTTGACCGGGATCACTTCGACGATTCAGCATATTAATGTCCTACTAGAAGGAGCGATCCGACAATCGACACCGAGCACAGTGGTCAGGATCCTGGAGATTATGTCCACACAAGAGATCCGACCGGACGCAGAGACATGGAACATTCTGTTGGGAGGCGCCTTCCAGGCCGAGGACAAGGAGCTGGCATTGGGGTTGTTCCAGGAGCTGTCACAGACGTTGGTCGAGCGGTCGTATATCAAGGCCGATGCTACCTTCCGTGCGGCGAGACATCCGGTGACGTTCAACTTGTTGGTCAATGAATACGCGGATCGGTTTGGGATTGAGAAGGCGTTGACTTTGTTGGATGAGGCTGTGGAGGCGCGTTTCCCTGCTGCGGTGACTCAGAACGTGTACCGAGATCTGCTGGAGAAGAGTACTCAGCAGAATAATGGACGAGCTGGATACCGGGTTTACCGATTACTTCGACAGTGGGAGCAGCGCTCGAATCTTCAACCGAGCAACAACAATAGCAGACAAAGGACATCGTCATCCTCCTCAACAACAAACACACCGGTAGTAACAACAACTCGACTGCGTCCACTCTCAGCATTCTCAGCAACATCCACCTCCGCCTCCGTCCGAGCACCATCGCTCGGCAAGCTCTACTGCGGCGTCATGGAGCAACTCGACAAAGAAGGCCGCCTCGAACTCGGGAACGAAATGGCCACAGATCTGATCCTATCTGGCGTTGAGCTGGACCAGGATCTGGTAGCCCAGGCAGTGAGGTTGTATGCGCGGTCAGGAGAGTTGGCGGCAGCATTTGGATTGTTTATGAAGATGGGACGGGCGTATGGGGTTGAGCCTTCGAAGGAGATGGTATTGTCGTTGATGGATGCTGCCAAGGTGCATCAATTGATTCCGGGGCAGGGTTCTGTGCCGGCAGGGGGGGATGGTGGAAGTACGAGTGCAAGGTGGGATGATGCTTCTGTTCAGCAGTGGACGAGGATCTTGAAGGTGTCCATGGCCCACTTTGGCCTACAATGAGACACACTCGTCGCCTGAAAAATAAAAATAAAACTAAAAATATGAAAACTAGCCATGATTAGCCATGACCTGAGGGAAAATGGCACGAAGGAGAGAGGGGCGTTTTGTTATCATGAATGACAGCAAGAGTAGTCGTTGAAGTTGTAGTCCAAGGAAAAATCATAATTCACTTTCATTCTTGCAAGTAAAAAAAAAAAAAAGGTAAAAGGTTCAAATCGCCTAAAAGGCGGATAAACATGTAGCCTTGCGGACCGTGAGTAAAAAATGCGACATTAAACAACTATGTCATCCGCTGTTCATCCCTCCTTCCTCTTCTTCTTCTCGTTAGCTTTTCTTCACTGTTTTGCGTTTGTGGCACAACGAATTTTATCGCGTAAGATTTTACCTTGACCACTGTTCGTTGGGCGTATGTTTGTGAGAGTGTTGAAGTGCATGAATTGAGCATGAGCAATGGGTCCAAATATGTGATCTGAATGCACGATGGATCAAGTGTGAGAGTGTGAGGAGGGAGTGATGGCTAGGTGGTATGGGATAAATCGTTCTTCCGCTTCTAATCCTTCCGCTCATCCGTGCTTTTACTCCTTTAGCAATTAAGCTGACTTCTCCTTAACATTGAAAAGGGAAAGTGGGGTCAGAGGGATCACGAAAAAGGGAATGGAACCAAAGCGAAAAGGATGGATATAGAAATATAGTGGGAATGCCAGAGGAGGAGACGACAAGGAGAAGGAGAAGTGAGGGGAGAGTTAAGGAATTGAGAATCACGCGTCACCCTTCTCTCTCTCTCGTATGTCTCTCTATCCTTCCTTCTTTTTGGCTGTCATGCGCCGATTTTTTTTTTCAGAGCGTGAAATGCTTGTCTTGGTTGGGATGGCAGATCGTTCTTCCAGAACCACGAATAAAAGGGCTCTGGTCAGTGCTCCCTTCAACACCTTCAACTCTCTTCCCTTTATCCTTTGCTCTCCGATTCCATAACCTTGACTTTTCACGCACTCTCTCCACACAAAAAATAAATGGACAAGAGCCTCTCATACAATTAAAACACCATATACCCCCCACCCCTCCCATAATGCTCGCAAAGGCTGTTTGTCTCGTGGCTGCGCTGGTCAGTAGTTCGCTCTGCTTCAACCCACCACCCTCCTCCAAGACCGTTGATCCCAAGAAGGAACAAAGAGTCGTCTCTGAAGTCAGATTCCTCACGGAGTATGCAAACAAATTCCCATTCGTTTTCATCTCCATTGCTGTCCTCGAGACTGCCCTTTACTTGGTTCTCATGACCAACAACGGCACTAGTGGCGGCGGCAGTGGTGCGGCGAGTGGGATTCTGAAGGGATCAAGCTCGCTTCCGTTGCACGATCAGGTCATCTTTCAGGAGATGGCGGTTTTGAAGACTTGGCAGATGATTGCGACTGTGTTGTGTTTGTTGGGTTATGCGTTGAGAAAGTGGTCGTTCATCACCCTTGATCGATTCTTTACAGTAAGAAATTCAGTCTTTTCGGGTTTGTTCCTCTTCATGCTCCAAGGTTTTTTATTCAACCTTTTTTACAACCATCGTTTCTAACCGTCAAGTTTCCTCTTTGCCCTCTCTTCTCTTTACACAACTACTCTACTTAGTATCAACTGACGATCCGTACAGGTCACAAGCTAGTCCAATCTGGGCCCTACACCTACCTCCGCCACCCATCTTACACTGGCGCGATCCTCAACGGCATCTGCTTCAGATTCCTCCTATTCCACCAAGGGCTCTGGAACGTCTTCACCCTCCTCGCCTCCCGCGCCGCATCTGCAGTCCTGCAAACCAAGGTCGCAGTCCCCACGACTGTACTAGGTGTCGAGACCGAGTACTGGATGATGTTGACGTATGGGTTGATGATGGTTTATGGCATTGCATACCGTGTGAGGAATGAAGAAGCGATGTTGAAGAACCATTTTGGGCGGGAGTGGGATGTTTATGCGAGCAAGCGCTGGCGCTTTATTCCCTTTGTTTACTAGGGGAAAAAAAAAAAAAATCCGATTGTGTGTAATGTTATTGGCGAGTTTTTACTTGGAAAAATAAAAGAAAATGAGCGTCTTTGACTTTTCAAATGCTTCGTGTTTGCTATGCTTCATGTAGTTGAAAACTTCAGGCACGGGATGATCGCTAGATGCATAGTTTTTTTTTTTTTTTTTTTTTTTTTTTTTTTTTTTTTTTTTTTTGCACAAAATGTTATTCACAGACAAAGGCACAGAAAGACAGGTTTGACACTTTGTGGATAGTGTCCATGCATTGAAAATTAACTAATGGTACGTGAATGAGAGGGTGAGCGAGAAGAGTGAGGAGAGAGAGAGAAGAGTGGGGAGTGTGCAGATGGGAAAGCATGTGCTGTGTGTCTATGGTGATGAAATGCCAAAAAAAAAGATGGTAACCAAAAAAAAAAAATAATAATCAAGGTGTGTCTACTCGTCGTCCGAATCCTCTTCCTCTTCCTCTTCTTCCCCCTCCTCGTCTTCATCGACTGGGGCTTCAAAGGGAGGACATTGCTCCATCTTGCGCCCTTGCTCATCCGAGACTGGAGCCTTGTCAACTCGGACGCGGCCATTCTGGTGAATGTAGACATTGTTGGTGCAGAAGCTGATCCTGCGCTTGCGCTCACATTCCTCGATCCTCTCAAGTGATGACGACGTTGACATCTGGTCATCCATCCCATCATCCGATCCAATCACCATCATCCTCTCATTCTCGGCGTCAGCTTGTGCGAGGTCGTCGTCTAGGCTCTGGAGCAGGTTGCGCGGGTTCAACAGCTCCTCCCGTGGCAAAAGATCGAGACCGACGATCTTGCCTTGACCGTTTGCGTCAATGACCTCGTCGAACTCCTCTTCGTGCTCATCCTCTGAATCGGATTCTTCCTCCGAGTCATCATCGTCATCCGAGTCGTCATCTGAGTCGTCCTCATCCTCCTCGTCCTCAAGCCATGCTACAAACTTGGAGCTCTACAAAGATTGAAAACAATAAAAGGAAGAATTAGTTAATATCGAGCGAGTCTTTTCAATGCCCGCTCTCCCATGAGGGCTAAGCAGGGCTGATAACGTTCAATTTGCCAGTCCCATTGAGTTGCTTGTCCTACCATGCTGCGGAGACCATTGCCATGACCAAAAACGCCCTGAGGCTCCTTGAGCAAGCGCCACCACTCCAAGATCGCATCAGCATCTAAGACGTCAAACTTGTACAGGGCCATCAACTGAGCGGTGTGGTTGCGCATCGACTTGTCGCTCGCCTTGGCATAACGCTCCAGCTTCTCCAGGAGCATCAGCTGTTCCTTGTGCGACGCCACATAGTTAAGCAAAAGGGGCACATACACCGACTTGAACTTGGTCTCCACCGCTACCTTAGCGGTGACAAGGTCCCCTGTCTCGGGCATCAGTACTGACCCAGTCCCCCACCCACCCGTAGCAGGTCCTCCAGCCTCGACACGCTCCTTCTCCCACCACTTTGTGAGCTCGTGCGTGAGAACCATGACGAGCTCCTCAGGGATGGCGTCGTACTTGAGCAAGAGGTCGTCCAGCTGAAGGATGGTCCGTGCGGCTGTAAACTTGGCTCGGATGGCTTGGTGTAAAAACTTCTCGGCCATCGAATCAAACGTTTCTTCGGCGTCTGCTGCTGCGTCCTGGGTATCATCCTCGGAGGATTGAGATTGCTCCTTCTTGATCAACAGCTCCATCATCGTACAGGGCGCGTTCTCCCCATCATCGTCATCGCTGTCGTCGCCCTCGTACTCGTCCTCGCCCTGCTCCTCGTTGTCGGATTCAGCGGCGATCGGAAGAGGTGATCGTGCGCGAGCCGGGGTATCCATCGGAGTAGCAAGGAAGCTGACCTTCTTCTCGCTGTCATCGCCTTGCTCCGAAACTGCAGCGTGATTAGTGTCGGTGGCACGATCTTCCATCGCCACCGTCTTTTCCTCCTGCGTATGAAACCGATCCTGCCACCCATGAGACGGGGAGCTATCCTCTTTGGTCCTGCTCGACCTTTCGGCCTTGATAAATGTTTCCTCTTCTTCTTCTTCTTCGTCTTCATCGCAGTCGGGGATGTTTGAATGGTAGAGCATCAGGCCTCCGAGTCCCGACGAGAGAGAGTAGGCCGAGCTGTCGTATCCGATCTTGTACGAGGTCGACTTTTCCTTGAGCTCTTGCATATCCTGCGTCATTTGCTCAAGCTCCGCGCGAAGATTGGCGACCTTGCACTCTTCGGCCTCCAGCTTACTGTTGAGCTCCTTCTTGATCTTGAGGTAGATCTGGTCAATCATCGCACGGTTGTGTCTCTCGGCAGCGAGGTCGGCCTTGGCCTGTTGGAGGGAAGACTTCAAGGTCTTGTTCTTGGCAATGAGACGCTGCATGGACCGCTTGCGTCGGGACCTCTTGTCGAGAGCCATTGCGTCGTCCAAGACTGAGTCGGTGTCATTGGAGTCACTGCCAGGAATCCCCTTGTCGTCGTCCTCGGTCTCGAGAGTATCGTAGTCGCTGCTCTCACGTAAGCTGGAGTTGGACGACATGTCGGACTCTACTACTGCACCAGGTGGGTTTAATCCGAGACCCAGTTCGGTGGACAATTGGGATCTGGAATTGAGTTGTTTGCATTATTTGTTTGTTTGTTTGTTTTGCCAAACGGGTTTCGGTCAGCAAGGGGAGTGAAGAAAGAAAATAAGAAAAGAATACAATTGAGTTAGGAAGGGGTTTCGGCAGGCAAAAAAAAAGAGTGTGTGTGTGGGCCAAAACGGTTATGACTCTTTGCGGAGAAAGATAAAAACAGGAGGTGGAGCTTATTCGTCCCTTGCTTGCTCCGTAGTGGTTATTGGCCCCCTACGATCAATTGGTTGGCTTGCTTTGCTTACCTGGGTGATGACCTGGAGGCTGCTGCCTTGTGGGAGCGGGCCTCCTTTGAAAGACGGTTCGACTGGAGGAGCTGGTGCTGGTTCTCGAGATACTGCTCAACGTCGCCCAAGGCCGGCTCGGGGTCGCTGTTGTGGGCCTCGACACCACCTACGACAGCCGCCAGGGTGACAGTAGGTACGGACGAGATAGAAGAAGATGCGGGCATTGAGGAGGAGGAGAGGGAGGAAGAAGAGTCGGCCGAGACGACAAAGGAAGGAGTGGATGTTGCCGATGTTGAAGACGATTGGGAGGGGATTGAAGGTGTGTTCTCTGACCGTGGGCTGTTCAAGGATTGGATAGGAGTTGGGCGAGGGGCGTGGCGCTGGGTATGATGTGTGTTACTGTGACTATATTGGCACTCCTTATAGTTGTAATGGCCTTGTTGTTGGGGATAGTCGGGTTGACGGAAGTTGCGGTCAAAGTTGTTGTGGTGGTCGTACTGTTGATGATGATAGTACTGATGCTTCTGCCCCACGTTGCCGCTGGGCTTTCGCATAAGCAGAGAGCGTTGCTGTGTCGGCTGCTGCGTCTGCTGTTGCTGCTGTGGTTGTTGATGTTGCTGTGGTGGAGTGTTGAACTGAGAGGAACGTCTGTTGAAGTGGGGGGCGGAATTGCTTCGACTGAAGGTATGGTTGTTATCTTTGCTGTTGCTGTTGTTGTTGGTGTTATTGTTGCGGAAGGGTTGGATAGTGGAGGGTTGAGGAGAGTGCTGGGACAACACAAGGACTGGAGTCTTTCCCTTCATGGCTTTTGTTCTGGGAATTGAGGTGGAGATAGAGAGGAGAGACTTGTGAAAGGAGCAAGGGAAGGCGGCAGAAGCAGTTGCTGAAGTGGAAGTGAAAGGATAAGAAGTGGAGGTGGAAGCGGATCCCATGCAAATGAAGGTTAAGTGAGAGTGGAGTTGGTTGGATGGGAGTGTGAAGTGTGTGTGTGTGTTGGTTGATTAAAGGAAATAGTAGCTTAAAAGGAGCAAGAAGAAGGGCTGTCGATAATGGTAATGGTAGTAATGATAATGATAGGTGTCGACGAAGGGTGTAATAAGAGAGGGTTGCTGCTGTTGTAGGAGTAGTTGAATGAGTTGAGGTAGAGTGGAGAGGGTGTATCGGACATGTAAGTGAGTGGGGGTGGGTTAGGGAGTGAGGGAATGAGGTGAAGACGAGATTGGATTGGAGTGAGGAAGTGAATGAATTGAAGAAGTGAAGAAAGGAAGAGTGATAAAGTTTTTTTCGGTTCTTTCCGATCGCTGTTTTGTCTGAAACAAAGAAGTGTTCAATAGTGTTGTGTTGGAGTATGAGTGATGTATTGTTTTGTCCTGGGAACTGAACAAGGGAATAAAAGTGAGGCTGACAAAGAAAAAGGCGGATGAATGTTGATGAATAAAAAAGATGGAAGAAGCAAGAAGTAAGAGAGGTGCAATGACGAGAGGGAGACAAAAGTATTATTGTACACAGGCACAGCCAAGAGGGAAGAGGGAAGAGGGAAGACGATTGCGGAGGCGCAAGAAGGGGGAAAAGCAAAAGGGTCATTTTCGCAGGGCAATTGGGCCAGCCAAGCAAGCCAAGCCGAAGGGGAGGGGCGAGGGTAAGGGTTGGATTGAATGAATGAAATAAGAGCACTAGCCGACTACTGCGAACAAAATAATGCAGCAAACGCGATCGACTATCATGCGGGAACCATGCAAACCAATCTTCCTGCCGTGATTCGATCACGGATGACTCAACTCTCGCAGAATGAATTTTTTTTTTTTTTTTTTTTTTTTTTTTCCTCCCCCCTTCTGGGTTCTCTTTTTGCGATGGGTTTGTCTCTTCCCCTTCAGTTCACTTGTGTTGGGTTTGATATCCACCAAAAGAGACACCGATTCACATCCAGGATGTATCGGCAGAAGCAAGAACCACAAGCAAAAAGAAGGCTGAGCATAAGAAGAATAACAGGCCGGGCTCGTCAATAACACTTGAACCAAGCAGGTCCGACTATTAGTGATCGTATCATTGAAGAGTCATCGACGAAGGGACTGTTTCTAGCTACCATCGTTGACACTCGCCACTGTCTTCTTAGGTTGGGAGTCATAACCTTCATCGGAGGGAGATATTCTCTAAAGGCCCGGATCTCCCCTTTCATATCAGTTGGGCATCCAATTGACAGCTCAACGGCGTCTTACTTGCAAGCATTCGTTCGCTGTTTGCAAGAAAGGAGTCGTCTTCAGTCTTCGTCGTTGCCCCTTGGGCTCCTAAAAATAAAATATATCACGTGCACTCTACTCACTTTCGCACGTTGATGCCAGACTTGAAATCCGCAACTCTCAAATCTACTTGCATCAATCAGACAAACCAAGGACGAGTAACAAGCAATGGATCAGGAACAGGCAACAGCAGCGAATCATCAGCAGCAGCAGGAGGAGGAAACTGTCGTCGCAGCAACAGAGACGCTGGAGGAGCTCCGGGCAAGACACAAGAAGGAGCAGCGCGACCTCACCGCAAAAGTCACGGCGTTAAAGAAGACCGCCACCAAGGGCGACAAGAAGAAAAAGAAGGAGGTCCTTGCCGAAGTTGCTCAAATGGAACACAAGCTGAATCAACAGCAGGATACTGAGGAGAAGGCTTGGTTGGCAGAGCATGGAAGCAGCTCTGGCACCGCTGCTGCTGCTGGAGAATCTCTTGACCAGGCTGTAGAGGACGATGACGAGGATGACTTTGACCCCAACGACGTAAGTCATATTGTACTTGGTTATTACTGGATTGGTGGTTATTAATTGTTGTTATGGGATGGGAGGCTATGATGAATTACAGGATCATTTTTCAAGACAATGAAGTTTTGATCATGGATGTCTTTTCATGGCGAGGCTATGTTCGCGTCTCCTTTGGACTTGGCGTTGATGTGCCTGTGGACGCCACTAGATCATTATTCAAAAATTGAGGCAGGAAGCATAGTTTTATCGGAGATGATGTGGATGCAATTACGAAGTCTTTCAGGGCCACAGTTTCTTAGGGAGGCAGAAGTTGTGTCCATGAGTGCCCCGGACGCGAAGACTGGGGAGTTACTGGACCATTGTTTCTTGAGCAAGACAGGACCTGCGTGCTCTTTGGAAGTGGCGTAGACGGAAATGATGGGTACTACAGGATAGGAGAAGCAGGAATTACGTTTTCATTGAAGATACTGTGGATAAAACTATGGGGGAGGAATGCATGAACATTGTTCAATTAGCGCGCGGAATTCGTGTTTTCAATGAAGATGGGATAGATGATACTACACATTGCCACTTGATCATTTTTCAATAACCAAGACAGGAAAACGTGTTGCCATTGAAGGCGTCATGGATGAAACTACGGAGAACTACTACAACGATGCGGAATAATGACACCAGCTGCACTGTTATATTGCTTCCCTTCGGCCAATTTAGATCCCTATTGACCACTTAACATTAGACCCTACGCCAGCTCCTAAGCCCAAACAACAACAACAGCAGCAATCATCCTCAGGAGGGGGAGGAGGAAAGAAACCGAATCGTCAAAAAGCACGCAAGGATCGCAAGGCGCAAGCATTGAAGGAACTGCAGGATGAAGCAGAGCAGGAGGCGGCAGGACAGGTGAACATGAACGAGGTCGAGAGAAAGTCTATTGAGGAGCTGGCCAATGTGATGAATGTCACTGTCAAGGATGTTACCGCTGATGGGCACTGTTTGTACAACGCCATTGCAGATCAACTTTTGCAACGCTATCAGACTGAGGTAAGCAAAGAGAGGCGCGGGTCTTTTTATTTTTCTTGCAAAGAATAATTTTTTGAGTTGCATTGCGTGCAGGATTGAGTGGCGAATTGGGATGGTAACACGAAGAAAATATCCGACTAATCCCCCATTTTTTTTCTGTTATTGTGAACCATGGTGGATATTGTGTCTAGACCACGGTGAAGACGTTGCGTCATGAAACGGCAGAGTACATGAAGGCGCATTCAGATGACTTTTTACCGTTCTTGACCAACAAACAGGGGGACATGATGTCGCCAGAGGACTTTAACGACTATTGCAAGGACCTAGAATCGACCGCCGTCTGGGGAGGACAACCCGAGGTTAGTAACAAACTGAAAACGAACATTGAAGTGAAAGAGCAAATCAAGATCTGTCTTTCCCCTCCTTCCCTCCTTCCCTCTCTTTTCGCCCGGTTTTCATTTGTCCATGGACTATAGACTACGGATGTTTTCTATTTCTCTGTGTTCACGTTCATGTCTCCGTCTTTCTACCATCATTTTTGTTTCTTTGGCCCAATCGACTAAGCTGTTATTTTTTCCCGCACAAAACACAAAATACCACAAAACAGCAAACACAAAACACCAAAACAAAAATAAGGGGGTTAGGCAAGGGACAGATAGACAGGCAGACAGACAGACACACAAACAGAGAAAACGAAATGAACTAATCATTCCCTTCCCCTCGTCCTCTTTTTTTTTTTTTTTTTTTTCTTTGTGTTCACTTTTTTATTTCTGTTGCATTGCATAGCTCTTGGCGTTGTCGAGGGTACACAAAGTGCCAATTTGGGTGGTGCAGATGGGCAGCCCGACCGTGAAGTTATCCGAGGGTGTTGATGCCACCAAGACCCCCCTCATGGTTTCGTATCACCGTCACATGTACGGATTAGGAGAGCATTACAACTCTTTGAGGCCCAAGCTGAAGTAAAACAGGTCCCAAAATAATACAGCATGTGGACGCTTCTAATTTGAAAATCCAAATGCCCTTATTCTTCTTGTTGTTGTTGGGGTCCTATCGTGTCGCTTTCTTCTTCATGGTATCATGTTGTTTTGTTAAAACAGAGGACGTTGTTTAATGGACCGTTGGAAATAGGAAGGATAACAAACAGTTCCTGGCCCAGACCGCCGTCCATCCGTTGCGCTGCGAGGAAGTTGCTGATAAAAAATGGTTCAACAATGCTGGGCTAGTTCATTTACTTTCAGGCAGGGGACGATAGGTCATTAATCAAGTGCAATGCAGGCAAAATAGGGGGGGGAGGATATTTGTTTCCTTCGTTCGTTCGCTCGCTCGCTCGCTCGTTTTACTCCCTCGTATGCAAACACATGCGTGTGGAGCCTTTTGTTCCCTATTATTGTTATTATTATTCACAAGGGCCCAAAAAAAATGTCATTAGGGCGGAGGCTCACTTTTCAGCCTTTGCTTTCTCTTCTCAGGATGAATGGTCATTGATTGGTTAATAGTAATAATGGGGTTGACGGGGAGAGGGGATCATTGGACACCGTTGAAGGACAGAAGAAGGAAGGGGAGAGGGCGAGCGCGGATAGGTTATTGTTTGTTGGTGGATAATAAATGGAGGGGAAAGTGAACGAGAGGGAGAAATAAAATAAAGGGCAAAATGTTGTGCTGTTAGATCGTTTCACACCTCCGCGGAGGGGCAGACGGATACTCTACTCTTCTGGTTCCAGAGTAAGTGAATGAATGATTTGGTCATTTGAACAGTAGCGAGGAGAAGGGAGAGGGAAAGAGAGAGAGGCGCGAAGGAGAAGAGAGCAAAGACAAGGAATTGAAAAACATGAGGAAGTGAGTGAAAGAGGAGGTAGAAAGGCGAAGACATTGGAAAAGGATGAAAAATAGTGAGACGTGGAAAAAAAACCCCCAATTGTGCTAAAAGAGCAAAAACAATTGAACAAGTGAAAGGAAAAGGGAAAAAGAAAAGCAACCATTGACTGTTCATCTATGAAAGGTTCGGATGTAACGGATGCATCGGATGCAATCGAGATGGCTCCTCTTCTCTATTTCATGTAACATGTGCAAAGGCCGCGTACGCACTTTTTGTTTTTGAAATCTCTCATTTTTTACATTTTTTTTTTTGCTTCTTTCTCCACCTCTATGTTTCCTTCGTTTCCACAGACCATGAGGGGAGAACGAGAACATGAGCGTGCGGGCTGGGCGGAAGAGAAGAGGGTGAGAGGGGGGAGGACATTTCGTTTTTGGGTCTGAGCATTGAGAGCACTCTGAGCACTTTTGACATAAGAAAAAAAAATATTGAAATGGTTCGTTGGTTGTTTGTTTGTTTTTTTCCATTTGATGTTGGTTCTTGATTTAGTTTTTGGCTCGTTCTTCAATACCTTCTCTCGGTGTTCTTTCTTCACCGACCTTTTGTGTTTGTGTGTGGGAGTCACCAAAGAAGTTGGGTGTACTCAATATTACATCGTGTGTTTGTTGTGGTGTATTAACGCGTATAATACCGTGTGATTTGGAGTATGTGCTTGAATGTTTGTGTATGTTAATGGCGCTTGAGTGCGTCGCAGTGGCAGTGAGACAATTCGAACGCGTGCCTGAACAGGATTGCATCCGAGAATTAACCAGCGACGAAAACAAATAAAAACAAGATGAACGAAGCAATGGAACGAAGGCAAGAAGGAAGGTACAAAGTGACAACAACGATTACTGGTTCCCTCTGTTCTTGCTAATGACCATTTTACTCAAAGGATGAGGCGTCAAGTACAGGGTGACGAGAATGGACCATGTATTTTGTAGAAAAATAAGAATACTGTAACTCAAATAACAAGAATAATAAGAAGAAAAAAATGGTGACCATCTGTTGACCTGTGCTCTTCTGACCCGCGGCGGTTTATCTGATTGCATTCGAGATGGCATGTTTATGAACACAGAAACAGGAATTCAATAAAAAAAAAAAAGCAAGTAAAGAATACTTTTATCCCTTACATATAGAAATGAATAGAACAAGGCATGTTGTATGCAAACAAAGGAAACGATGACGATGTTGGTGAGGTGATTGGTATGCAGAATGAGTTGAGTAGCTAGGTCCAGGCAAGAATAACTTTCTGCAAAAAAGGTGGGATGAGAAAAATAGTTGCTTGTTGCATGATCCGACTACTCGCTGGCGGCTACTATCGTATGTCCCATTCCTGGATGTGGTTGCTGAAGGGAAAGTCGAGCGTGGCATGTTAGTCCTATGGACTGAGAGGTAAGTAGGCAGGTGTGACAAAGAGAAGGGGCATGTTTACAGGTAGATTGGTACTTGGCACTAGTTCGAGTTTTCAGGGAAAAGATACTTGGCTTCTTGTCTACAATAACAATGAGAGCCCTATTGGCTTGTGGTTGTGAAGATGAAAGAAAGTAGCTTCTTGTCGACGAGAATCGGGTAGCGCATGTCTAGTAGCTTGTCATCTTTCCATCGTGATTGTGTTTACGTTGAAGTTGAAGAGCAAAGGTGTCTAGGGTGTCTAGGGGGATGAGTTACCGGACTATCAAAGTAAGAAAGGAGAGCATTGCCATCGTTCATTGTCCATCAAGAAAGATACGAGAGAGCATCCAAGGGAGCAAAGAATGAGAAACGAATGGGCATGCGAAAAATAAAAAAAATAAAAAATAAATCAAAAGAGGGCATGAGCACAGGGCGGGAAAGAAGACCGCGCCTGAGAGGGATGTCCCTTTCTTGATTTATTTGGCTACAGTACATGTACGACGAAGATAAGGTCGTTGTGATTTACGGTGGGGTAACGAAGTGAGAGTGGGTAGACCAACTCACTCCTCCAACCCAGACGCACCTTCACTGACAACGAAAGGGGGGTGTGTGCTCTCAAAAGCACAGAAGGAAGAAAAAGTAAGAAAAAAGAGAGCAGAGTAACGAGTGAGGGAGAGAGAAAGAGATTAGTGACAACTGAAAGCACAACGACCTACCATTGCACTGTTGATGTGAATGCAACACAGAGGGGGGGGGGGGAGGAAAGCAATAGTCGATTCAAGCATTGGCGAAAGGGCCTATTGATCCTCCCCTCCCCCTTTCCTCTCACTTACTTTCAAAATGAGGTCTATGGATGGCTGGATGGTCTTCTTATTTTTACATAAATATCGATGGGTCATCGCGATGACCTCTTTTCTTTTCCTGTCTCCTTACTCCCCTTCAATCTCGTTTTCTTTCTCTTGTCCCTCCTTTCTTCAGTCATTTTGCATACTCATTCGCATAGCCTCGATGCAATCTCTTTTACCTTACTCCCTTACTCCCTAACACCATAAAGCAAAATCTTCCTAAACCACCACCAATCCCTCCTTCCTGTCGACCGCGCTTTTTTTTTTTTTTTTTTTTTTTTTTTTTTTTTTTTCTTCTTCTAAAAAACAAGACCCGTGGCTGATTGGATAATCGCCTCGACTTTCTTACTCAACCTCGACACTTTCTCTTCTCTTTATTTTCCCTCTCTTTTTCTTTTCTTTCTTACTTCTTCTTCTTCTTCTTCTTCTCTTTTATACCGTTACTTTCTTTACCTTTCACTTGTACAACCTTTGTTCTATTATTCTCCTTAACTCTTACTTTCACTCTCTTCTTGAACACTCCCTCCTTGAACATTCTCTCCCTGAACACTCCTTCCTTCACACCCTCTCTTGACTTCACTAATTAACCCCCCTCCCCTCCCATAGTCTTTCTATACCTCACTGCTCATTCATACATTCAGACTCTCAAACACAAACATACTCCAAAACAACAACCGCGCATTCTCAACATTCAGTCTTCCTTTCCCCGCCAAATCACACACCCCTTTCACTCTTTCTCACTCCCCACCGAAACGCCAACATTCACACTCCACAGACAACACCAACGACAGTTGCGACGATCCACATGGCTGAAGTAGAAGATTCATTCCCCCAGAACGAGGAGAACGCCAAGAGGTTCAAGAGCGGACAGAAGCGCAAACAACCAGGCACAGCTTCAACCGTAACCACTATCTCAACAATAACAACAACAACATCCTCCACCGGTGCACCCTCAAACCGCCTTCCTTCCGCCTCCCCTACATCGCCCACACGGATACTCGCCTCGCCCACCTCTCCCAAATTACATTCACACACCAACGGCCTCACAAAGAACCGGAGCAATAGCAATAGCAAGATCAACGGTGGCATGGTCTATCAGCAACCAAAGTCTCTTCAACACCACCCTCTGCCCTCACAACCTCTGAAGTTGGACCCCTCGGTGTTGACCGACAAGTACAGCTCCGAGAGCTTCCAACATTATCGAAGCAACAGCACCAGCAGCATCGCTACCAGTATCGGTCGACGTGAATCACTTTCTACAGAGGTGAGTTTCTTTTTTCTTGTTCTTCTTACTCTTCTCCTGTTCCATCCACGACAGAACTTTCACGTCTGTCTCACTCAATACGAGGTTCACCCACCCCCAGCCCAGCCTTGTATTTAGTGGACATGGTCATAAAGAAGGGTCCAACTTGTGGGTCAATTCACTTCCTGGATACATTGTGGGTTCGAAACAACATATAAAAGGAAGGTGGTTATGTGGGTGTGTTTATGGTTGCAGAAGAGTATCGCTGGACCCTTTGAGGTTGTGGAGCAAGTTTTTTTTTTATTTTTTTTTATTTTTTTGTTCATTTATTTCCCGAGTGTACGGCATCAAGGTTAGTGCGTCCAGGCGGTTTGTTTTTTTTCATGTCTTGTCCAGTGGTCAGACAGGACAGGAATGAATGGACGAATAGTGAATGGGTGCTCGGAGGAATATCAATTGGGCGATTGGCACTTGCCCTTTCCTTGTCGCAGTGAGCATTGAACGATGAACGAGGAAATGGACATACAAAGCGAGACAACCTTTGGGGTCGAAACGATGGAATGGTATGAGCCCTCAGTTGGAGAGCAAACAGCCCGTGGGAAGGGTCCACCAAGAAGGGCAAATCGGATACAAGAACGAAGGTTAAAGCAGGAAGAACAAAACACCCAACCAAAAACCAAAAACCAAAAACCAAAATGGCTGTCCGCATTCTCATTCGCGTTGGCATCCATCTATCCCTCACTCGGGCTAATTGTCTGTTATATGGGCCACTATTGCTCAAGAAGAGGGTGATGTAGTTTCCGCAATGTATCCTATATACTCACCCTCGGTGAATGTTTGGGGGTTGTCTGTCTGTGTGTGTTTATACAGTATCTGTGTGCTTGTGGAGAAGTATAAACACTGTGAGCGAATGTTTTGGTCGTTGTTTCCTTCGGACAGATAAAAAAAAAAAAAGAACCGAGAAGAACTCAAAAAACAAACGCAAAACACAGGACACAAGACACCAAAAAAAAAAAAAAAAAAAATAGATGAGCAATGGCCTTAGGTCTTTTTGAAGGAAAGGGCCTCGACCGCAATGCAAAATGGGTCTCCGTTGGTAATCGTGTCCAAATCAAGCAAACAAACCCATTTTCTAGCAGCTAACCCTCTTCTATTCCAATGATTTTCTTTAACTTGTGTTCAATCGAAAGGCCACCGATGGTTCATCTAGGAATCGTCATTCAAGCAACGGGTCTGTAGATGCCAAGGCCGGTAGCTTTCTGGACCTTCCTCCACCAAGGCCTAAGAAGGTCAACGTCGTCGACCGCACAAGTGCCGAGGATATCGAGGGCATTGCATCCATGCTGGCAGAGACGACGCTCAACAACGTGGCCTACTTTGGAGCCAATGCGGCCATGGTAACGAATACGTTCAATGAAGAGGATCTCTGGGGTGCTCAACTGGGCGATTCCAACACTGCTGGCGATGTCCTTGTCCCAGAGGAGCTGCAGATTCTTCCTGACCCCATCACTCGGGAACAACTGACTGATCTGTACTACAAGGTAAACCAAGTTGACCACTATGCGCCAGGTGTTGTCCCACGCTCATTTCTGCCTCTTCGCTGGGTAAATTGGACGGTGACTCACGTGCCTTCTTGTCTATTGTGGATACAATAGAACCACTACAGCAGCCTTCCTATGGTCCAGCGCGAGGTTCTCCGGGTGTGTCAAGAGAATGTTCACATCCCACACTGTTTGCTGCTCTGCAACGCCGTCTATTACTGTGGCTCCATGTACTCTCCAAATGCTATCACTCTTCGCAGGGATGTGAACGACGAGGGCTCTGTAGGCGAGGATTTCTTCATGCGTGGTCAAGGTACGTTGTCTATTCTTCTGTTCTTCTTTATGACAAACCATTTTTTCATTGCCCCCTAACTCATTCTCTATTATTTTTCTGCATTATTTATAGGCATGCTAGAGAAAAAGTATCTGACGACGCATATTTGTACGGTTCAGGCACTGCTGTTGTTTGCTATCGGACACAAGTCACAGGCTCAGCGGTCGGCGTTTATTAGTCAGGCAATTACGATGGCATTGGACATGGGTTTGCACAACAAGTTGGACGACAGTGTGAACCCCTACGTGCGGGCGTACCGAGCACGGACCTTCTGGTGCTGCTACCTGTTCGACTCGACGGCCTCTGCCATCAACGGAAAGCCAGGGCTGATTAATGACGAGGAGATCGGCATCGACATGTTCACAGCTGGGGAGCTGGGTCCCGAGTCTGAGACATTCTCCGACCAGTACATCATTCACTGCCTTCACGGCTGGCAACTCTGCCGGAGGATTCGCAAGAACTCCAATCTGATCACCCGCCCATCGCCACCGCCACGGTCGGTGCTCCTGGAGAATCTTTCGAGGCTGGATAACGAGCTCGTGGAGTGGCAACGGAATCTGCCCAAGGTGTTCGAGTTTGTTCCCTTTGACGGATGCATCGTTTCCAACATCTCGAGGTTGTCAGCGTGTGCACAGCTCCTCTGCTATGCCCTCATCATCTTGCTGCATCACCCTTACCTGCCCAGCCCCAAGAGCCCAGAGGCATTCCAACCCCCAGCGCCTGGCCAACCGGACTCGCAAGGATATTGTACGCAGGCCGCCAAGGAGATCACCAAGATTGGCGGTATTTTGCTGAAGGAGGCTCCACGGACGTTTGAGCAGCATACGCCTTCACGCTACTCCCTCAACTTTGCAGTTCGGATTCACCTTCGAAACGCCAAGTGTACGACCGATGCGACTTTGGCCAAGGAGTCACGGCGCGATCTCCAGAAGACGATGGACTATATCGAGCGGGTGGAGAATCTGCAGTTCTTCCGCATCAACCGGTCGAAAAAGTCGGATGTCGCAGACTTGCTGGCCTCATGTCGTGCAGCCCTCGCTCAACACAAGTCTAGTCTAGATCTGGCCAAGGAGGCAGCGGCATTGAAACACCGACAAATCTTGGAGGAGAAGCAGGCTATGAAGGAGAAGCAGGAGCAGCAGAAGAAGGAACGACAGAAGCAACAACAACAACAACAACAACAGCAACAGCAGCAGCAGCAGGAGACCTTGCCTCAGCCTATCCTTGCCTCCCAGAACGGCCCACCACTGTATCAGGATGGCCAATCCGCCGAGGACGCTTCGCCTTCCCAGATCTTGCTTTCAATGCAGGCGACACAGCAGCACCCTAACCTCAAGAGCCAGACCTACATGCAGCAGCAGCTCCACCTCCAAATGTATACCCAGGAGCGCAACCAGCAGGAACTGGCGCGGTTGAACCAGCTGCAACGCCATGGACAGCTCGAGTTGGACCATCAGCGCCACCAACATTTCCAACAGATGGCGATGGCGAAGCACAAGACGCAAATCTTTATGCAACAACAGCAGGTTCACAACCCTCAGATGTTCAGGACCAACAACGCTTACCATCCGTCGCAGCATCCATTGCAGCATCCACACCAGGCTCAGCAGCAACTCCTTCAAAAGCAGCAGCAGCAGCAACATACAGGTTATCCATCTGCCACCAGTGGCGCGGGAAACTCTTTGCAGCAACAGATGATGGTGATGTCGAACGGCGGCCACTCTCAAGCTACGCCTGCACAAACAACCTTTAGTGCGACTGGTCTCCCTGCGATCGACTTTCAGGACCCAGCGGCATTTGCCAGTCTGACACCTGAGCAGCAGCAACAGCTCTTCATCGCCTTCAGTCAAAGTCTCAACAGCGGCAACAACATGATTTACCCTCCAAACAATGGTGGTAATGAGCGAGGACAGGGCAACAATGGAGCACCCCTTGCTGACCATCAACAACAGCAGCACCCGAACCTCACACCTTCAGCCCTCTCATCCCAAGCTCAAGCACATGTTCCTGTGTCTTCCTCAGCCGCCATGTATCCAACTGTTGCCGTCCACAGCAGCAACAACGACATAAATGGTGGCCATGGAATGATGGACAACTTTTTTCTTCAGTCGTCGAATCCCGGTGTCACGGTGATGGATATGGACAGCACTGGGGGCCATTCTTTTGTGGATAATCCTGGTGCGGTTTTGTCGTCATCGAACGGAATGCACCCCCACCACCGCCACCTCCAGCAACAGCAGCAGCAGCAACAACAACAACAACAACAACATTACAGCCACCAGCAGCGACCAAGCTTTGACAACATCTCGACGAGCAGTCTTCGATTGGGATCTCCCGAGTCGGTGACTTCGCCCGGGTCGATGACCGAGGACGCGATCCTACAGTCCTGGTCCATCTCGACCTTCCACGACCATATCTACATGAACCCGAACCATGCCCGGGATGATCCCAGGAACGACTACAGCACGTTCATGTATCTCCCCAGTGAATTCGAGTATGGCGATGCGCCTGCCCTCTCCCCGGGTGGATCCTCGACGGGTGGTGGTGGGCCTGGAAGTGTAAGCAATGGTAGTGGTGCTCATGGCAGTGGCTCCGAAGGCGGTACTTCACCTCGTATCCTTCAATAGTCAAACAAGTACAAAAAAAAAAAAAAAAAAAAAAAAAAAAAAAAAAGCAAAACAAAACAGCGCGTTTTTCACACTTTTGTTCCCATACATTAAACATATCTCTTTTCGTATTGTGCTCCAAAGTTTTCCGCTGTTATTTTAGTTGTTGATGGTGAAATTTTAATTTTTAACGGCATCGATGGCATTACGACCCAAAGCTCAAAATTTTGGTAACAATACCCGCAGCAACGGTCTCGCCTCCCTTCCTCAACATGACACGACCCAGCTCCTTTGAGTCCTTGAACGTCTCCAGAGGAATTGCCCGACCGTTCAAGCGGATCTCGACCATAGCCGTCGTGTTCTTGCCCAAATGACGTGGATTCTTTTTCACAACCTCTCCTGTACCTTTGTCGATCGTCGCTACCAGTTTCGAGATGACGCCGGGTTCATTGTGACTCTGGTGGTGCATGATAATCTATTCCAGCAAAGATATATACACAAAAGTAAGGTTAGGATTGGCAGCTCAATCAAAACAAGAATGTCTCCGATAACATGAAGGTTAAGCAGTCTAAAGAACACTATGAGAAATGACTTACAGGGAAGCCGACGGTGATGGGGATCTTGACGTCAAAAACAACTATCTGGGCGGCAAAGTGGGTTGTTACTGGGATGGGTGCATCTCTTGCGCAAAGCACCGATCCAGTGCTGACTTGCAAAATGTCGATTCCACTGAGTGTCAACAGAACAGAGTCTCCGGCCGCTGCCCATCGTGTTGGCTCATCATTCACCTCCATATCTATGTTTAAGATAAGAATGCAGGAGGTTATTAGTATACGTACCCAAGCTTGATATGCGATCTCGCGACAGCCTTGAAGTAAATACAAAATGAGTGCTGCTTACTCTTGACAACAGCCATTTCAGAACCGGGCATGACCATGATGGCCTCTCCGATCTGAATATGTCCAGCCTCCAACCGACCGGCCGCAGAAACGCCTCCAGTGCCCTTGAATACATCCGTCACCGACATCCTGAAAGGCTTCTCGACAGCACGCGTAGGGGCATCCAACTTATCAATTGTCTGAATCAGAGTAGGGCCCTTGTACCACGCAAACGTCTCGACAACACTAGCAACCAAAGGGTCAACAGGTGCATCACTGACCGCAGATCCGTTACAGATCTGTCCAGTTTTCGACCTCCGGACTAAGTTCTCTCCTGTGAATCCTGAGCATGGCACAAATATCAGACTAGACTTCTTGAAACTAGCGTCCTTGACCAAGAACTGCTCCAGCTTGGCAACAATCTCCTGGAAACGAGCCTCAGACCATCCGACAACATCCAACTTGTTGACCGCAACGACCAATTGCTGAACACCCAAACTCCTGGCCAAAAGGGCATGCTCCTTGGTCTGACCATTGGCATCAAAACCCGACTCAAACTCTCCTGTTGTCGCATCGACCACCAAGATAGCCACATCAGCCTGAGCAGTTCCTGAAATCATGTTAGGAATGAAGTCACGATGACCGGGCGCATCCAACAAGGTGAACCGGCGGTGTTCCGTCTCAAACTTGGTGACTCCGACATCCATTGTGATTCCACGGGCACGTTCCTCGCCAGTCTCGTCCAGAACCCAGGCAAAGGCAAAGGAGGCCTTGCCAATCTTTTGTGCATCCCTCTCGTGCTTACGGATCGTCTTTTCGGTGACCTCGCCCTGCAAGTACAACAAATGGCCCATCAATGTACTCTTTCCAGCATCCACATGTCCTATTTGTACATTTCCAAAAACAAAGTCATATGTGTTAGAACAAAACATTACCTCCAGACTTGAGCAAAGTCCATGAATAGCAACCTATACTCGTTGTAAGTTCTTACCGATGACGACAAGATTCAGCGATTCCTTCTCGGCAACGCGCTTCTGGTACTCTGTCACAACATCGATCCTCTTGCCGATCTTTGTCGATGCTTTCGAGGGTGTCGAGATTCCAGAGGGAGGTGCCGATCCTACAGGGGTTACAGCGCCTGACCGATCAAATCCTTCACCGCCGCTCAAGAGAGGTGCCTTTGCGGATGGTGTGGAGCCTGCTGCTTTCTTTGCGGACTGGGTCTTCAAGGACGATCCAAAGTTCATTGCCGCCAAGTCGAACTGGAGCTGTGATGGTGGCACCTCATCATCATCCAAGAATTCGACAATGTCATCATCCTGTGTTGCTGATGCTGGTCCCTTCGGTGACTCCTTGGCTAAATATGCGATGAACAGAGAGGTGACGGAGGTGTAAGTTTTCAATGAACGGGATGACTTTGAAGAACAACGTCATAAGTATGGCCTCATCAGGTTAGGAAGAAAAGGTTTACCTTTAGGAGGGTGGGCGGCGGACTTGGATGACGTGCCTGTGGGTGTTGCTGTTCCGCTCTGGGCTGGTTTAGGTACTGAGCTAGCCTTCTTGGTTGCCGCAGCCGTTGTAGCCTTTTGTTTCTTTGACAATTCATCTATGTCATGATCGGCACCGGAGGTTCAAAAAATAAAAGTTAGGCAATGTTCTCATTCAAGGCCAAAGAAAAAAAAAATATGCGGCGTAGTCAATGATAAAGGAAAATGTAAACACTTACCAAGGAGGTAGACCGCAGCTTGGTCGACATCAAAATAGTAGTACCATAATGCGTCCTGAATCTCCTTGATTGTGACCTTTGCACTTCCGAGCATTGACTTGACATCCTCCGTTGCGTCTGCCATCTGAGCTGTTGTTTTGATGTGTGGTCAAGAGTAATATGTGTCCATAGATCCAGTGTGACGGCAAAAGTCCGAGAATCATGACGAGGATCGAAAGAGTCAAATATCCATTGATGTAAATTTGAATAAAGCAGAGTGAGGAACATATGTTAGTCGACCAAGTTGACTGGGATCCTCATATCACGACACAAGTCAACCTGCCTCGCTAGGTAATCCGGAGCCCCTGTAGTGATTCGGCCTGTTTACCTTGCTCTTCTGCGGTCATGGTCTGCTCCTCGGCATAGTCCTCATCATCGTATCCATCATCAAGGACATCTATTATATATATAGAAGACCAGTGTCGAGACAGGTCAGTACGAAGGAGCCGTAAAAGTGTTGTCTAACGCGCGCCTGGTTCGTATTCAAGCCAGCGTTATTTCGCGTTACAGCGAGTGCAGCTGCTGAGGCAGAATCCAAGTTAAGGTGATTCAGTTCGGCCATTGCCAGAGTGAGTTGTTGCTGTTGCTTGTTTTACCGTCGATGTCGAGGTTTCGGACGTTCCTGTGGCGCGACATGTGTAGTTGTTGATTCCTTGGGTGGTGGGTATGAGTTGTTGGTTGTTGGTGAAAAAAGTGTGAGAGAGGACTGACCTCGGAGGCAGACAAAAGTACGAAAGCGAGAAATAAAAAAGATTTGATGTTTACGTGACACAAGTGATGCTTGTATTGTACGTGGATTGGAGACACCCAAACCATTTTTTTGTTTCGCCAAGGAAGATGTCCGTGCTCTTTTTTTTCTCGTTCTACTCTTCACCTTCACCTTTTCAACACTTCTCCCTCAACAACTCCTCAACATACAAACACACAAAAAAAACATGTCATTCAACCTCGGAAACAGCGACCGCCTCCCCACCATCGGAGGCACCAACGCAATCAACAACAAGAACCCCCTCCAACAAGCAATCAACTCCTCAAACTCCAAGTACGGCGCAGACATGATCGTCACCCCCGACCACCCATCCTGGCACGCCGACCATTCCTCCCACTCCTCTGCCCAAGAATCCTCCCAGCAGAACGCTCAACGCAACACCGGTGGTCAATCCGGACCAGGCGCTCCTTATACCGGAGGTCGTGCCAACACAGGCAACACAGGTCCCTTCCGAGCAGGTCCCGATCACGACTCGTACTTGCCCCCAAATGCTGTACCCCAGGGTGCTCGTTTTGATCCCATCATGCCCGAGAATGTTCGCCAGGGTCTTCCTAATAGGAATGCTGCTGGACACCAGCAGGGTCAGGGTCGTCCTGGACAAAACCCTCCTGGTTTTGCGAGCGGGGAACCCGACTATGATGAGCTCTTGCCTCCCAACTAGAAGCAGGATCGGTGATCGTTGATGATGTCAATCTTTCAATCTCGCAATGTACATAGTATACATATTTGGCGGTGCCACAGAGAATAAAAACATACGTGCACCATAATAATGGAACGATACATGTAACTAGCTAAGGTCTATGGATACGATATCTAAACAGCGATGCTCGCTTGCTGCTCAAGCATGGCACGTACAGGCTCCCAGTCTTTCTCAACGGTCGTCCTCCAGTTGCTAATCGCCGCACGGATCGCAGGACGACTTTTCCAAACAGTTGGCGAAAAGTACGCAACCCCGGTCTCGTTGATCCGCTTTAAGAACTCCGCATTCCTCTTGCCCAACGCCTGAGTCTTGGCTTCACCCTCAGGCATCGCCTCCAACTCTGGAGTTAACTTTTGGGCAAACACGACAATGTTCAACGGGCATTCCTCTGTCAAGACGGTGTACAGATCAGACCGCTCGTTCTTCATCCAGTCAAACAGCTTCTTGGCGTACCGACAGTTCTCCTCAATGATCCTTTGGTAGCCTTTACGACCGTACGCGTACAGGGTAGCCCAGACAGGCAAGGATCGGAACCGTTGGGAGTTCTCGATAGAGATGTTCATTGGGTGTGTGGGGCCCGAGTCGGACGAAGGCAGGTAGGCGGCAGAGGAGGAGAAGATTGGCTCGAGAATAGGCTTTTCGAGGTGCGATCGGTAGATAAAGAAGCCGCAGTCATAAGGCACATTCAGCCACTTGTGGCCGCAAGCTAGTTTCCCATTCAACAAAAAAGGCGATTTGAGTTTGTCAGACCATTGAACCGGCTGCATTGACTGCAGGCATCCTGTAAACATTTCATTAAGTTTGTTCAGGAAGAGATTATCCGGTCTTACCAGTGATACTGTGAGCCTTCTCAAGACCGCGAGCCAAATGAGAGTAATCTGGCGAGCAGCGAGCATAGATCCCGAAGGCGCCATCGATATGAAGGTAGGCGTTGTTGTTCTCGCAGATACTCGCGATTCGATAAGTGTTCATTGGGAAAATGCCCTATTATAGAGATACAAGGTTAGTATCCGTTTGCGCCCACCTACAACAAAATGTAATTCGGATAAATGAAATAAACCATTACGCCCAAGATCGTGCGCAGAACAACAAAACTTACGGTGTTGACCTCTCCAAAGCTCAGGAAGACAAGGACGGACTTGCCAGCGCGCTTCTGCTCCTTGACAACGTTCTCAAAGACAGTTTCATTCCCCTCCACATCCATACCCATCTCAGAAACCTCAATGACTTGCTTGCGACCAATACCCAAGATACTGGCTGCCTTCCAGACCGTCGCGTGCGCCATGTTGGTCACAATGACTACCTGACCATCATACCCCTCTTGGCTGTAGTCGACCTTGCGATCGTGGATGCCTAACCACTGCCGACCAGCCGCCATGCCCATCACGTTCGAGGCCGTCGATCCAGTTGTGGTGAGAGCACGGAAATCAATACTATCGCTTGCCTGCAACACCTGGTGCTGCGCAGACTCTGCAATGTGCAAAGTAGTGGGAAGCACAAACAAATCCAACACCATCCGCATCGCAAGATCCTTGATAACGCTGTACCCAGACATGGCTCGTGGAGAATTCAAGATCGTGTTCTGGTCAACAACACTCACAATCCAGTCTGCCACCAATGATGCAGGAGTCGCTCCGCCAGTGACCAAGCCAAAGTACCGTGGCCCCGCACTGTCGGCAATGGCAGGGGCAATGTACTGCAAGAGGAGGTCGACTGTCTTGTCCAGTCCTTTGCCTTCTTGTGGGATTCCAGGACTCAAGAGCAAATCGACTAGACCGGGATCGGTAGGACCATATTCGGGAACCTTTTCAACGGATGGAAAGGGGTGAGGAGGGAGGGTCTGCCGTTCAGTCTCGAGACTGTCGAGTCGTTTCTCCATTTGGAGAGTGACGCGCGCAATGGCGGCATGGAAGGACGTGTTGTCAAGGGGAAGTGCCATCAGATGGGATGCAAGTGAGTTAGTGGCAGATGGTATTTAGTGACAAAGGAGAGTGTGATGGCAAGGAGAATGAAAAAGGAGGAGCCAATGTTCAACCTTTTGGCTTTTATGCTTTTGTATCAGTCGACAGTGTCTTAGAACGTCACAGATATGTACTTCCGAGGGTTGGACAAGAAGAGAGAGGGCAGAAGAAAGCTGTCTAACTGAAGAGAAAGAACATAAACGGTCATAAAATTGAGTTCTTCAACTATGCAAAGTCGCGTTGCCACCATTCAATGAATCTCGGGGTTGATTTTTTTTCTCTTTTTTGAGAACCTTTGCCCAGGCCTTTCTTTTTTTATTATGTTTTTTTTTTTTTTTTCAGTGGTTTTGTTTTTGTTTCTTTTTCTTTTTGCTAATATCGTGATATATCCTGGCATACGCGCGAACACCTGCAGGAAACATTCTACAATCTCAACATAAAAAACGAGAGAACGGTTCGACCATAGTGGGAGAACCGAGTCCAACCTCTGGTTGTGACCAGCAACGTTTAGGCGCTGGCCTCAGCCTCACCCTCGTGAGCCTTGAGGACAGAGACAGCCTCCTCGATCTTGGCATCCAAAGCCTCGTTGTCCTCCAAGAGGTGCAACAACTCGCCGTTGTCCATCTCCAGCAACATGCCAGTGATCTTGCCGGCATAGTCGGGCTGGCGCGCAGCAATCTTGGGGTACAAGTGCTCACCAACCATTTGCTTCTGCTGGTCGGGGTCGGCAGCAGCCAAAGCAGCTGCGGTCAAAGTGTTGGCATCAGCAGCGGGGGTAGCAGCGGCAGCGGCAGAGGGGCCGTTAGCAGCGCGAGCCTGGCCAGTGTACTTGGTGTAACCACCACGGCCGGCACCGGGAGCACCGCGGGGTGCGCCAGCGGGGCCCTGCTGGGGAGCGCCCTGGGGGCGACCCTGCTGACCAGCAGCTCCGCCACGCTGGGACTGCGAGCGGGGACCCTGGCCGCGGGGACGGCCCTGGCCCATGGGGGGGAAACCCTGGCCCATGGGGTAGCCGGGCATAGGTGCACCGGGGTGCATCTGCTGGGGCTGGCCGGGGTTAACCCAGCGGGGACGGGGGACCATACCGGGCTGGCCGGGGTAGACCATACCGCGACCCTGGGGAGGGAATCCACCGGGTCCGGGGTAGAACATCTGGGGAGGGTACATGCCGCCGGGCATCTGGCCAGGCATCTGCTGCATGCGGATCTGCGAGCGCTGAGCCATCTGGGCCTCGAGCTGAGACTTGCGGACCTCCTTGCGCTGAGCAAGAGCAACGTAGATGGGCTTGGAGCCGAGCATGCGGCCGTTCATCTCAGTGACAGCCTTGGTGGCCTCATCGGGGGAAGAGAAGCAGACGAAACCGAATCCCTTGGAAGCTCCCTTGGCCTCCTCACCCTCAGCAGCGGCCTTCTCGTCGCGCATAACCTTGGCAGAGGTAATGACACCATAGACAGAGAACTCCTGGCGGAGCTTCTCATCATCGACCTCATCGTCCAAGTTCTTGACGTAGAGGTTGACACCCTGGTACTTGCTGAGCTTCTCCATCTTCTGCTGCTCGTACTGCTTCTTGAGCTCCTCCTCACGCTCGCCCTTCTTCTGGGCGCGGGTGACGAACAGCTTCTTCTCCTTGTACTCGGAATCGTGAAGCTCATCGACGGCGCGCTTGGCATCCTCGTGGTTCTCAAAGTTGATGAAACCGAATCCCTTGGAGCGACCGTTCTCGTCAGTGGAGACGACGCAGGAAGTGACGGGTCCGAACTTAGTGAAGAGAGCCTCAACCTCCTCCTGGGTAACCTCGGGATCCAAGTTCTTGATGTAGACGTTGGTGAACTTGGCCTTCATCTCCTCGACCTTGGACTGACGCTCCTTCTTGGAGATGTGGTGACCGACGAAGACCTTCTTGTCGTTCAACAACATTCCGTTGACGTGCTTGATGGCGTTCTCAGCGGCCTCGTGGGTCTCGTAGTGAACGAAACCGTAACCCTTGGACTGACCGTCCTCGGTGGCGACCTTGCAGGACAAGATGTTGCCGAAGGCGGAGAAGGTGTCGTGAAGGGCCTTGTTATCGATAGAGGCATCCAAGTTCTTGATGAAGATGTTGCCGGTTCCGGTCTTGCGAAGGGCGGGGTCGCGCTGGGACCACATGATGCGGCAAGGGCGGTTCTTGATCAAGGTGTAGTTCAAGTTCTCCAAAGCACGCTCGCCTATTGAGTTCGATTGAAATCAGATGGGAGTTGTGTTTAGTGGAAAAGTACGCCATTGAAAATGATCGATCTGTGTGTCCGATGGCTAACAGGGTATTGGTCTTGACTCTGTAAACCATTGCTATAGGTAAAGACCCCGCTTGTCTCCGAGTCAAAACAAGCATTGGCTGACAAACACAGAGTCGTCTTGCAACTGCCTGGATAACAATCACAGCGCCGATCCAGCGTCGCCATATCGATTGCAGCTGATTAACGATGGTCCTTGAACTGAGTGTTTTCCTGAAGTGTGAAGATTGCGGTCACTGTGTCGTATTACTGCCTTGATCGCCCTTGTTTGGTTTGTTTGTATTTGTATTTAGTCTGTCGGAATAGTCGGCCAATTGGCCTGTTTGTTTATCCTCTTTGCGAGGCAAGTGGGTTGTGTTGACGTGTCAATGCCCATTACTGGGTCAGATGATCAATCCCCCCGCAGTAAAATACGTCCGAAGGCATGCTGATACGGTGAATTTTCCCTTGGCAAGTGAACAAAAGGGATGTTGCTGCCTGTGTGTGTTCCATGGCCGCCTCCTCGTATTTTTGTAGTTGTGGCTTGCGGGTCGAGCCAAGTCGAATCGAGTCTGTGTGCAGCACTGTAAGCGCCAGCACGGGGAAGGTGCATATACATTTTTCCTGCCTGTCTGTCCTGTTCTCCTGCGTACGTGCCATTATATCCTTTGAGCGATGACCCATGAAAAAAAGTAAACAAACAACAAACAAACAAACAAACAAACAACAGCAAAGGGCTCTCGTATCTAAGTTGTGGCAAGAGTTTTTCTGTACGCACCATCAGCGACATTGTGGAAGTTGACGTAGGCGTAACCGAGCGAGCGACGGGTGACAGCATCACGGCAGACACGGATAGAGGCAACAGGGCCGACCGAGTTGAACATCTCGAACAACATGGCCTCATTGACAGAGGGGTCCAGCTCTCCAATGTAGAGCGAGGCCGAGGCGGTGGGGGCAGCGGCGGGGACGGGGGCAAAGTGGGCAGCCTGGGCAGCCTGGGCCTGGGCAGCGGCGATCTGCTGCTGCTGCTCAAGGCTGAGATGGTTGGCAGCGGGAGCGGCCGAGGTGGCGGGAGTGGCAGCGGCGGCCTGAACGTCAGCGAGGGCAACGGGAGAGGACATTATCAGTAAAATAAAAGGTGTCGAAGGAAGGAGGGAGTGATGTGTGAGAGAGTGAGATCAATGAAGAAATCTGATGGGAGTGTGTATTCTTGTGGCGACAAGGGGCGAGATCGAGGTGTGAACTTTTTTATGTTTTATGGATGTTTTTTCCTTTTAGGAGTGCGCTGGGCAAAGGCAATCGAAAAAGAGGTTTTTTTTTGGTTTTTTTTTCGGGGATGAAAGGCGAAAGGGGGAGGGAAGGGAAGAACGAGGGTTAGGGCGAGGAGGAAGAAGAAGAAAAGAAAAGATAGGAAGCCAACAAAAAAATATATATGGCTCATGGTGGCTTGGCCTGGCAAGAACGTGGATGGACATATGAACTTTAGGGGACAACGATGGAATAGGGATCAGATCTAATAATCTAAGAGTCTAAAAAGCTACATATAATTATCGGACGGCGTGCCTCTCAGACTCCCAAAGAACGCGAAGAGCTGCAGCGTTGATTGAAAGCGTAACATAGGGCCGCCTCAACAAAAACCCTTGCACAGCCTTATGCGCCCCCACCGGCTCATCCATCGTCAAGTGCCGCAACCGCGTCAACGACTCCAGGTGCCGAATCAACTCCGCAAGCGAATCCTTCTCCACTTTGATGCCCACTGACGGCATATCTAGCACCTCAAGCCTACTCCTGCTGACCCATGCCACCGACCCCGAAAAACTGGCAATCGACAGGCGCGTACAGCCTCCAACTCTCAGCTCTTTCAATTCCTCCAGAGACACCATCATCTCCAGGAAAGACGTACTAGTGATACGTGAGCAACCTGTCAGATCCAAAGACTGGATCCACGGACAATGTCGGGCCAACGTCGAGATGGCTGCATCGTGGATCAGTGTTCCCGAGATGTCCAGTCTGGTGAGAAGGTGGCATGTCTTGAACACGGCATCGAATGCGGGTGTTGTCACACTCTTAGAGTTCCGTAGCTCGAGCATCCGTAGGCTAGAACCGTACTGGGCAATGGTCTGGAGAGTCGAGTTCTTGTTGGCGTTGTTCAAAAGAACAAAGTTCGATAGACGAGGACACTTGGCAAGGAGACGACTAAGGGCATCATCAGGGATATATGTACCGATCAGGTGTAGGAACACCAACGGTAGAGGGTTCTCGTACCTTGCGACACCAGCTAAATGGACATGAGACAAGTCGGGACCAAGGATCTTGAGGTATTCGAGTTGGCATCGCGTCAACAGCGTCACCATATGCTCCTCACGCCAATCGCCGTTGCCACGTTCTTGAGTATGGACAATGATTTCGAGGTGTGCCAGTCGTGGGAGTCGGACAAGACGTGCTGCGATTGTACTGTTGACACCGCGACAGAGCTCTAAAGTGAGATGACTGACTCGGAGGATTCCTCCGCACAGGACATCAAGGCTTGCAGAGGTGAATTGGCAATGTCGTATAGCGAGTTCAGTCATATTGATGCATTGGTGAGCAATGAAGCGCATCTCTCGGCCAATGAGCCGCGTCTTGGCGTCCATAATACGGACCAGGTGAGCATGGTCGTCAAATGCGGTAGGGTAGGCATTGTAACGGTCTGCGGAGAACGGACAGGACTCCCAGAGGAGGACGATGCACGTCTCGGACCATTGCTTGCAAACTTGAGAGGCCACGACAAGCGAGGGTCGGTCAAGCTGATAGCAGATGGAGGTAAGGAGCTCGGGGATGGTTAATGGGTTCATTTGGTCGGAGGTGATGTGGTTGGGTATGCAATACGAGGTCGATGTTGGAAGTGAGCAAGTAGTTGAGAGAATGGCGAGAGGAGAGAGTATCTTGAGGTGAAGGACGTTTACTGTGAGAGAGAGCAAGAGAGAGAGAAAGAGCGAGAGTAAAGAAAGGAGAAGAGAAAGGACAAGGAGGAGCGATATTGCAATGAAGAATAAGAAGGCGAACAACGATGTCGCTTTGGAGACAAGTCTTGTTTGATTGGCATTCAAAATTCTGGTGACGCTTTTTGACCGTTGTGGTCTGATGTCTGTGGTGATGTGAATGATCCGTGCGTTATTTGCTTTGAGTAGAGGTAGAGGGAAGGAAAGAAGGTCAAGGTTCATGCCATTCAAATTGTATAACGATCATGGCAATTGGATGATGGGTACAAGAGAGAGATGGAAGGGTTGAGTATTGAGTGTATGGTTTGTTTGTATTGATTATTAGCACCATATGCAGTAGTAAGATGTGTTGAATACGAAAGAGGTGCTCTATCGAGAGGACAAACGTGCTAGGTATCGAGCTACTAGAATTGAATCCTAGCCACTCAGACGCGTCCGTTTCTTCCTTTTTTTTCCGTTCTTGTTTCTACGTTTTTATGGGGTTGTGGAGAAGGCAGCCAGTCTCTAGTTGTAGCTGTGCTTGCACTGGCTGGAGTACTCCTTTCTGTCCTTGTCCATTCGTAGTTTATATTTCGATATATGGAGACCATGTCAGCAAAAAAAAAAAAAAAAAAAAAAAAGGAGTCGTGCTTCTTAGCCTGATCGGTCTATGAGAGCACCTCATCCTATCGCCAGCGTCCTTGCATGCGGTTTTAGTCTAGTCTCCTCATCATCGCTTACAACGATGAGCCTTCGGTATCACCCTAATGGCCCTTCATGGTTACCATTCGATGAACGCCTTTTTTTGTTCTTTTTTTTTTTTTTTTTTTTTTTTTCTTTATCTGCTCTCAAGCGTCTATTAATTGTTCAATTGTTCATTATTGCAGAGGGCATAAGATGGGTTTTTGCAGATCAGCCCGAGGTCTAAATGAGTGAGACTGAATCTGCGCCAAGGGCCCAATGCTATCTATCTGTCTATCTGTCTATCTGTCTATCTGTCTGTCTCCCCATTGGTTTCTTTCTTTCTTTCTTTCATTCTTTCTTTCTTACTTTCCCCGTTTTCCCTTCTTTGCATGCATCCTCCTCTTCATACCATAGCTCTCCTTCTTTTTCCCTGCCTGTAAACCTGTAAACCTGTACACCTATCACCTTCGTGCAGCAGTTTGCATTATTGTTAATTGTTATTACTGTACAACAATCATTTTCTGCATCCCTGCCATCCCTGCCATCCCTGCCATCCCTGCCATCCCCGCCATCCCTACCATCCCTCCCATCCCCCCCCCCCTTCCCCTTGTGACCCCAGTCCAGCCCAGCAAAGTAAATCCCTTCCCTGCCATCGCCCCCCTTTATTTTGTTTCTCTTTTTCACTGCACCATTCACCATTCAGATTTGATCCCCTTCTTCTTATTCCTCTCTCTTTCTTTTGTTTCCTCCTCCTCCTTCCTTTTCTTCTCTCTCTCTCTCTCTCTCCTTTTCCCTTCTCCTTATTCTTCTCTCTCATCCCCTCCCCTTCTAGTTTATTTTTTCGTCTTCTTCTTTCTTCGTTTTCTTTGCGTACTTTGCATGCTCCATCGCCCCGACCCTGCTGCCATTGTTCTCCAACAACAGCAACTCCACCAACAGCAGCAACAACAGCAGCAAGAACAACACCTTGGCCTAGTAAGATCATCCAAAGACTTCATGGCCGCAACCGCAAACACATCCTCCTCCAACCCTTCTTCGGCCATCCAAGAAGCAGCAGCAGGCTTTGTCCAAGAGCGCTACACCCACAACCATCATCTCCAAGACTCGTCACTCTTGCCACCATCACCCCTCATGCTCAACCCAACCATCGTCCCTTCTCAGTCTTCACAGCATCAACAACAGCTCATGTCCTCGGCAGCAGTAACACTCCAGCAGCAAGAAATGCACCCGCACCTCGTTCACCCTTACTCTCAGCAACTGCAGCACCAACAGCACCTGCAACAGCAACAACAGCAAACGCTTCAACATCACCGCGGTGTGTTCCACTTGCAGCAGCAGTACCAACGACAGCAACCTTGGCAAGAACAACAACAAGTGCAACAACAGCTACAGCAAGACCAGCAGGACCTGGAAGAAGCTACAGCAAGGGGCCGGCCAGGATCGATGGACATGGGTTTCCAACGTAAGCGCAGTCTGTCGGTACCACTGCTGCTCTCCTTGAACCCGGGAGGAGGACTGGAGAATGGTGGTCATGTGCAGAGCCAAGATGGACAAGGTGGCCAGTCCGGGCAAGACCTCGATGGTGATCAGGACATGGATACCGACGAATTGGCGTCAGCTTCGTCATCGTCTTTAGCGGTTGGTGTCTTTCACGACAATGGCAGCGTTAACAATAGGTTGTCTCCTTCAACAGCCTTGGTTTACGACTACAGCAAGATGACCCTGCAGCGGGAGTCGCTCTTGGCAACGTTACCTAGAAGCCACCGTCATCGGGCCTACGCAAGCACCGCTGGAAAGGGATCCCAGCCTGGACACTCTCGCCATACTCTGTATTACAGCGGCAACCACCATCCTCATGCATCCCCACGTCACCAATACAACCCCTTCACAAACCGCAAGTTCCCACCATACCAGTACTGGGCAGTTTCGGCACAGCGGGACTACCACCTCTCGACGATTGGAGTCCTCTCGGCGCCCTCAGGAGCACGATCAGTAATGGACCCATCATCATCAACGTCAGGTTCTGGAGGCGCAGGTGGAAGTGGAGGCGGAGGAGGAGGAACGGGCGATCTGTTTTTGCGAGCAGCACTTGGAGGCATCAGTGGAGGCGGTGTCAACAAATCAGTGTATCGATCCAGACTACCAGTACACCTTCGCCATATCACTTCAAGAAACAACCGGCGACCAGCGATCTGTCTCACTGCGTTCCCTGGTGGCGAAGGGCGTGAAGATGGAGATATGGACGATATCAGAGACAAGAAGCGGCACTCAACATCAGTGTTACTTTCATCCACAAGTGCCACAGGAAGTTCACCGTCAACTACAGGTCTAGATCCACGGGACCAGGGTTCACCGCCACCGTCAACAGGACCAGGATCAGCGGCCGTGTCACCATCGAAGTTTACAGATCGAGACGGATCTGCCAACCATGGAGGCGAATCATCTTCCTCAACAACAAGCCGAGGGTCGTTGTCTGCAGCCAATCGGAAAAAACTGTCGGACTGGAAGAGGGTGACGGCTCTCAGTTTTGATCGGGAAGGTGATCCACAGCGTGCAGGGATGGTGATGCGACTTGCCAGCAATGACTCGTCAAGCATCATGGCACCTACCACTTCCTTGTCAGGAGGTTCCTCTGCATCGTCTTCGTCTTCACTGCGGGGCAGTTCAAGCAATGGACGTCAATGGTTGAGCCAGCGAGGTGGACTTGCCAATTTGTTCCAGACCAATCTGTCAGTCACTGGAGAAAGTAATGGTTCTGGAAACAATGGAGGAGCAGGAGCAGGAGCAGGTCCAAGTGGTAGCAATGTCGATCGATTGGTAGAGGAAATGACCAAGTGGTCTGTGTAAATAGGACAATCTCCCTCTTTCAAGTCTAATCGTCGCACATTCGCGCACTTCTAATAAAAAAAGTATAAAAAACGCAAAACCCCCCCCCCAACAACAACAAACTGAACAGTCGTTCCTTGCACATTTGTATCACGCTGCCTTTTCCTTTTTGTTTGTGGATGAAATTTAATTGATGTTGCATGCAAAGAGTAATAGTGGTAGTAGTGAAAGGATGAGGAATGATAACAAGAAGGTAGAAGAGAGAGTGCCGTTTTTACTTCTTGCCGAACTTGTTCTTCATCAGCTCCATCTTCTTCTGACTATCCGCCCGCGTTGCAGCAATAGCCTGAGCAACAGCCGACATGGGCTTGGTATCCTTGTTGTTTTTCGTTCCTGATGATGCTCCCTTGTTTCCTGCTGGCTGCTTCTTGGTAACCTTAGCACCATCAGTCTTGGCCTTCAACTTGTTCATCTTTCGGTTCTTGCGCTCCTGTTTCCGGTCGACCTCACCCGTCAACTGCGATGTGAAATCCTTGACATTGGCCTCATCATCGTCAGAATCCATGAGGTCGTCTTTTGAGGGCTTGGGAGGAAGAGGGGTGCCGTTCTCGAGGGCCTCGGCCGCGGCGGCTTCTTCATCCTCCTTGGCCTTCTTCTTGTGCTGGTCCACGATCTGGCTCCATGATGCGCCCACTCCCAACTTGATCACCTTTTCCAGACGCAACTTGTCCTATTTGTTGGTAGAGGGGGGAAGTGACAAATTGGAGTTCGTTGTCAGTGAAGAGGATCCTGGTTTTGAGAGAAGTAATGATCCTGTAGAGGATCTACATCCTGTATGTGTAAGTGTTTGTTCCCGTACCTTGTCCAAGAGGTTAACTTGTCCACGGATCAAATGCACAGGGATCTTGGTCAAAATCTCGGGGACCTAACATCAAAGTACCAAAAAAAAAAAAAAAAAAATGTTAGGGTTAACTGAAAAAAAATAGCATAATACAAAACACTTGTTCACCATCTCCCTTTCTTAAGCTCCTCCTTCCTCCTGTTCTCGTTCCTCTTGCGGGGCATGATTACCTCGAAGCACTTGAAGTGGTACCAGCGGAACTTTGCAAACTTCTTCTTCTCCTTCTCAGAGGTCCGCTCCATCCGGCCGACACGGAGGGACTTGTTGGGGATGACCTTGTTGCACTTGAGGCAGACACTCTTCTGCGACTCGGCGTATTCGACACAGTATGTGATGACAACCATGGCTGATGTCTTGTTGTTGGAATAGGAAAAGGGATGAAAAGGTTTGGCTGGTGAGGGGGGGGGGGTCAAGGCTGTAAAGACATGGAGCACAAAATAAAAAGGGAAAAAAAAGAAAAAAGTGTTGTTGAGTGGCTTAGGTTGGACTGAGACTGCTACACACCCATCATGGGTACCTTGACCTTGGCCACCACCTCCAGTCATGGTTGTCTTGAATTTGAACTTCTTTTTCACCGACACATTCATGGACAAGGATGCCGGGAGGGAAAAAAAGAAAAAAAAAAAAAAAAAAAAAAAAAAAGAAAACAAGATCATGGATAACAACATTTTATATGCTTCAGGAAAATCATCTTACCATCGACAAGTAGTAGACTCTCCTGTTATGTTCTCAGCAATGGCGGCTCAAGCGAATCAGAAAGATTTTTCTGCGCCCCCCATTTTTGTCGTTTCAACCCCGCGACTGGCATCGACTGCTCTGCTCCACCACCAACGCCTTCAGGACCTCCAGAACTCACATAATAAATATACTTTTCAAATGCTACAATTACGCCAAAAACGCTGTGTCTTATTTTTCGTTGTTCAAAAAGAAATAAAAGCATTGTCTACAAGAATTGCTGGAGGACTTATGCCATCCGTCGCAAAGATATGTGAGTTGCGGGCGAGCAGGAGCCAGAGGCTGATGTTTGGTTGTGAACGGGGTCAGAGAGACTCTGAGGAGGGGAGATCGTTTGATCTCCAGGGTTCCAGGGAAACGTCGGGTTCGGGGTCGTGATAGACGAGGGATCGAGGCCATTGGAGGCCTGGATGTCGTCGTGGCTGAGAGACTTCTTGATGACTTGTTGATCGTCTAGAGTCGCTGGTCGGGTAATAGTCGAGTTGCCAACAGGCTGGCCCGTGAATTCAAGTCGCAGAGTGTCGATTCTCTGTATCGGACGCGTCGGAAAAGTCATCCTCATCCTCATCCCCAAAACCAACATGATCCTCCTCTCTCTCCACGCTCTCAAATCGACCAGGTGCACAACGGTTGACCTCTCGTCTGTAGTGACGTCGGAGTCCATCCTGTCGAGAGAAGGACTTCTTGCAGGTATCGCAGACATATCGACGCTGGCCCTGATGAACCGATGTCTGATGGCGCTGGAGGTCATGCTTGCGGGTGAAGGCCTTCTTGCAGTCGTCCTCCTCGCAGACAAAAGGGCGCTCAGAGTTGGGATCATGGGTTCGTACGTGAGAGCGCAAGTTGAAGAGGCGATTGAAGGCACGGCCGCAGTCAGGGTGATGGCAGATGAAGGGTCGGTGGGGATCGTTGCTGGGAGAACGCCTCTTGTTAGGAGTTCGCTTGTGGGAACTCTGTTGGACTGGGAGCAGATTGTCCGACTCGTCCTGGTTCGATGATGGCGATAATGAGCCGGTCTCCACATTGAATTGCTGCTTGGAGGTGGCAAATGAAGCCGACGAGGAGGAGGAGGATCCATAGTTCCCCCCATAAGGACTCGCCAACATCGGGCGAGTCCTCTTGAAGGGGGAAGCAGGCGCGGGGGTTGCCTTCGACTTTCGCTTGCGGTTGTGGATGAAGGTGGCGACGGGGATATAACCGGAGTCGGCTTGATGGTCGTCGGCATCGATCTCGCTGTCGTTGCCTTTGTCGTTGTCTCCGCCAGAGATGGACGGGCACCTTTCCAATGTGATTGAAGCGGCTGGACGAGGAGCGTCGTTGGACTTGCGCTTTCCGCTGTAGACGAAGCTGACGACGGTTGCTGCGCTGTGGTCTGGGGCGGAGGACTTGCCTTCGAAGGATTCCATGTCCTCGTCTTCGGTTTCATCCTTGAAGTCCATATCGTCGTCGTCAGAGTCGTCGTCGTCGTCGTAGTCAGAGAAGAGGGGAGAGTTGGAAGAAGACGACAAGTCGTCGGAAAGGGAAGTGAGGGAGATTTTTGCAGTGTTTTCTTCCTCCTTTTTGATACGAGGGGAAGACGAGGTGGAAGTGCTGATAAGGTTACACTCAGACTCGCAAAGCCCCCCGAATATGAGTGGCGCAGGCGGATTGGGACTGGCATTGAGAAGCGTCGATTGGGGCGCAACCATGTCGCTCCCTCTCGACTGCATCACATGGCCAAAGTGAATGGGCATCGGCAGCTGGAAGGGGAACATCGGACCACCAGAACCAAAGAGGGGGGTCTGGTCGCCGCATCCAAAATCACCACCAAACTTGAAGCCAAGGTGGGGCATCGCCGGAGTATCCAAGGAAGGACTGAACGGCGAGTTGAGGCATGGGGTCGAGGGTGCGTCAAGGAGAGGGGTATCAGAAGCATGGACAGGCGTGTAGAACACGTGCGTCTGCTGCTGGTGCTGCTGGAGCTGGTGGTCATGGAAGGGGACTTGAGCCTGGATCTTCATGGCAGCGGCAACGTGACCAAGATCAAGGGCAGAGTCGTCCATTAACGCGGCGAGGCTGTCGAACCCAAACGAGACCTTGTTGCTCGAGGTGGACGTTGCCATGGGACTGCTGAGTCCCATGTCAGCTGAGATAAGAGGGTGCCCGTCAAAGGAAGTGCCTGCTGCTGTCGACAAGCTATCGGATCCAATGGCGTGCGATTGGAAATAGCGCAGCTGCTCCATCTGCTGCTGCTGCTGCATGTCGAGTGCCAGGGTCAGTTCCTCGTCCGTCAATTGGTTCTGGAACAAGCCTCCTTGCTTCAACTTTTGATGCTTAAAAGACTCGCCAAAGAGGGGAAAGTCGAAGGCCGAGGGATCCATTCTCTCATACAGGCAAAAGTCCTGAGGGGCGATGGTGTTGGTCGAGACCGCGATATTGTTGACGTCGGGATTAAATGAGTCAAACAAAGCTGGTGTTCCCGTGATGGTGTTGGTGTCGTCGATCGAGGCGGGCGAGGCGCTGATGTCGACTGCAACAGCCAGACTGAGGATTGGAGCCTGGGGGGTGTGCTGAGTGAAGCCGTCGAGAGGGGAAGTCGCAAAGACGGGTGAGGCGTGGGTGGAGGACATGTTGGAGACAGTCCACGCGTTGTTGTTGGTGGTGGAGGGGTTGGAGGAAGTGGATGAGGTGTAGTCAGCCATTGAAGTAAACAGGGTGTTGATTTTATTTGTAAGTGTTTTTTTGGGTGGTATTTTGGGTGGCAAAGCACGCTTTGGTTGTTGTAGTGTTGGTAACGAGAGGAGGGTTAAAGGTGAGCAAACACTGGGCGTTTGTGTGAACGACTGAGTGAGTAAGGGAGCAAAGTGCAAGTGAGTACAAGCAAGGAAAGAAGGAAGAAGTGAATGGGAGTGGAAAAAGAAGTGGAAGAAGAAGTGGTGGCAAAGGAAAGGAAGGAAAGAAGAAGAAGAGGAACAAGAAAAGGAACGGGGGAGGGGCCAATTTTTGACTGCCCTTTTATACCCTTGGCGCTTTCTACCGCGCAATTGTTACATGGGTCCAGTACTAAGGCGAGTGAGAAGGATGCGAGGGGTTATCCAGGGCCATGTGCAGTTAAATATCGCACTTTTTTTAGTGTTTGAAGGCAGAGCAGTAGAAACCAGTCGAACAATAATTGGTACACAAATCGACACGACACTCCCTCATCAACAACACAAATAAACTACACCTACCCACCCTTTCGACAAACATCCATACCATGCCCCTCTCGTTTGATCATAAAATATCCACCCAGGGGCCATTTAAACTTTCAATTGCTTCACATTATCATCCATATGGCACTACTGCTAGAAGGAAAATAAGGTAATAGAAAAGAGAACAAAACCAAATGCCGACAGTGCCGCAGCTGCAATTGGACCTCATTTTTTCTTTCTCTGTCTTGTTTGGTCTATTAGACTTAACATGGTAGGTAGAGTTCCAATTTCCATTCGGCTATCTATCTTGCTAACAAAGACACCCTTCTTGGCTGTAATGGCGGACCAATGTGCACGTAACACTCCACAATACACTTTCATTTGGGCTTGATCGTCTTCGCCAGGCCAAGAAAAATAAAACGCATAATTCGTTGTCGTTTTAGGGTCACACTGAATGGCCAAGACAGAAGAAGTCCGGGGCTTTTTTGCTTCTTGCCTTTGTTCAGCTTCCGCCTTCTTTTAGACCAACGCTTCTCTTTCCTCCCCTCTTTTTTTTCGCACGCACCATCAAAATAGAAACAGCCCAAGAAGGCGAATGAACAAGAGCAACCTTCGCTTGACTAGATGTGATGGTTCACAAGAGCTATTGTCTTGGATGCGAGGATGGATGGATTGGCTCCATCAAAAGACGTTTGATGTACATTCATGGTGAACGAGCATAGCGTTTTGGGCACACAATGGACATAACATGTTGTCATTTTGTAGTCAAAGGGAGACATACACTCCAAAAAAAATCCGCAATTTAGAAAAAAAAAAGGAGAGGGGAGGAGGGACGGAGGGAGATAGATGGCAAGGGTGCAGGAAAAAAGAAGGTTCGGGCCATAGAGTAGATTTCTTTTGGCCATTTTCTTTCCAGACCCTAGTGCTCACAAAAACATGCGATTGGAGGTAGAGTAGAGTAGACAGTCGAAGAGGGCGGTGCTCAGAGTTGTCTCGTTATGTCAGGCATAAAAGAACACATCGTGTCAAGATAGTGGTGGTGGCAAAAGCAGGACCCACCACGTCTGTCCAATTGCACTGTATGTATTTGTCACTGACATGGTGTGTGTCTCATATCGCGGACTATGTCTGTTCCTCTGTATCCCCTCTCCTCCTTGTCCGACCCTGGCAAGGCAAGGGCCGCGATAGGGAGAATAGATATGCACGAAGTGAGGAAAATTAGTCATTTTCCGCATCGCCACCACTCATTGTGTCCTACCCTGTGTCGCTTTGCGAGAGCCAGAAGAACAAGGAAGAAGCACAGACACCCATCCACTCGAGCATTGCATACAATTGCACCACACCTTACTTAATAAAGGAATAAATGGCAAGAAAGGCTCAACCCCCATCACCCTTCCTCCTCTGCTACTTTCAGCGCGTCATTTTCCCGGGCCTGGCCGCTATCTGCTCTTCGGATACTTTCAAACCTTGACCTTGTTTTCGTTGGCTCAGAATGGAAACCCATAACAGAAAAAAATCTCCTTTTGTGGACCGTGCTCCTTTCACTTTTATCGTCGCGACTCTCTTTACCCTTCAGGATCATTACACAGACATAGTTTTCCCACCTCTCTATGCAGAAGGTCAAGAGAAGGAAGAATGCTTCTCGGAAACTGCGCACACTCCATTCTATTACCTCCCTTCGGATGCCTAACAATGTCGAGAAACCCTAAAATAAACCTTAAGGATCGTTCTAACTGTGTGCGAAGGGTTCCTTAAATCATGGCCTCTTAAAGGGATTTCTAGATTCAACGCCCATGACTATCTTCATCAACCTACATCACCAAGAAAACTATTATGATCGTACATTACCGCTCATCATCCTCCTCATCTGTCTGTCTCTTCTGGGGGCTATGAGTTAAGGAAAATGCGCTTGGCAATCCAACTTGCCAGCTACCTTATATTATGGAAACTGACCTCGCCTTGGTAGCAATGCTTTCGTTTTTTTTGCCAAAAGGGCTTCGGTCCCTCTTCAATTACTCTTCTTTTTTCTGTTAACTAAGTCATCGCCATGATTCTCAACTCCGTGGTCAAGACGAGACAAATACGTTGCACATACGAAAGGGACAAGCGAACCTTTCTTTGCATTCACCATGCTCTTTGAAGACACCCCCCAAGCACATACATCCAGTATCCCCACTGTGTATGTCAGCCTCTTCTCTTGTTTTCCCTCACTCCACTCTTGCTCTTCCTTTGTCATTTGTCTTTTCATTACGTCCTCTCTTCCTCTTTACGTTTTGTAGTATTGAAAAGACCTCCAGAAAATCGCAGGGTCGAGATATAGAAGAGGATGAAAGTAAGCCCACTGTCGACACAAATTTTACGCGACTGGTGGACGGAACACGTTTAAAGGCGAATGCGTTTGATCCCTTATGCGTTGATGAAGATTTTTTTGAGACAAACGCGTTTTTAGTAATAAATCAATGATATGACGGCTACACGTTTTCTCGTCAGGAAGGACAGGTATTTTCTTTCTTTCTTTCTTTCTTTCTTTCCTCCTTTCTTCTTTCTTTCTGCTTTTTACTTTCTTTTTATTTTCTTTCTTTCTTCTTTCCCACCCTCTTTTCTCCTTTCTTTCTTTCTTTCTTTCTTTCTTTTAGGGCTCCCTTGCCACAACCGTCATTTACTCGCGCCGTAAGTCCCATCACTCACTCCCTCCAGTCCCATCACTCATGCCACTCACGATCTATGTCTGCGCCGTGCCTCCAACGACTTTGCGGTGAACCACCCATGCCAACCTTACTCCGTCTTCGGCCTTGCATCCTTTGATCAAGCCCATAGGGGCGAAGGGGCGGTAGCATCAAGGATGTTCCGCCTGATATTGAAGCGCTATCATCCAGGCTAGCGCGGATGCTAAGCTGGCCAAGCAGACAGGTGATGAAGTTGATGTTTTTAACCTAGGCAACATGTGCCCAGGAACTCGACAGCAATCTCTCTCTCTAAAGGTCAATCATCCATCCCAATCCTAGGGCAACAAAAGTCTGAACAAGACCCTGGTAGCATTGGCTAGACGCATGTTGGCTTGCGTCGCTACATCGAAATCGATCCGTCGTGAGATACTTTTATTATTTCGGAGCGGGAGGAGTATGTGAACAAGAAAGGGGGAAAACAGAGGTCGATGACGATTTGTTTACTTTGTTTTTTGCCGCTTTGTTTTTTACCAGTCGATGCGCTTGAGACAGATAAACTATTTTGTTGTCCCCATTTTTGGAATCTTCGTTTCTTTTCCGTTTACGGACGATATTGGTACAGCATGTTGTGAAATTCCCCAATAAAATTAATAGAAAACCACCTCACGGACCATTGGGTCTCTCCACAATCACAAACTGGTCCTAGAAAACACACATGCCAACGAAATGGATCGAATGCGTTCGTACTTTTTTTTTTTTCTCTCTTTCGAGAAACCTTTGCCCAGGCTGAAAAATTTATTCTTTGTTGGTCATTTCTCTCCTCGTACTCTTAGGTTCTTCAACAAAAAAAAAAAGGAAAAAGGAAAAAGAAAAGAATGCAAAACGGTGAAATAATAATAGAAAGGTGAAAGTGGTGGTGGTATCAAACAGCGAACAAGTAAACCAGCCATTGACGGATGCCTCTTACTTTCATCCTCCTTCCAAAACGACCTCACAATCCTACACGCCTCAATGTTTTTGTCCTCCTCTTTTTTTTTTTCTTCATCCATGGATTTGATGATTTTCCGATCGATTGGGTGTTGGTTTTGGGGACGGAAAGGAAAAGAAGCAAGCGCTTTAAGCAGACTTCTCGGCCTCAGTCTCGTGAGCCTTGAGGACAGAGACAGCCTCCTCGATCTTGGCATCCAAAGCCTCGTTGTCCTCCAAGAGGTGCAACAACTCGCCGTTGTCCATCTCCAGCAACATGCCAGTGATCTTGCCGGCATAGTCGGGCTGGCGCGCAGCAATCTTGGGGTACAAGTGCTCACCAACCATCTGCTTCTGCTGGTCGGGGTCGGCAGCAGCCAAAGCAGCTGCGGTCAAAGTGTTGGCATCAGCAGCGGGGGTAGCAGCGGCAGCGGCAGAGGGGCCGTTAGCAGCGCGAGCCTGGCCAGTGTACTTGGTGTAACCACCACGGCCGGCACCGGGAGCACCGCGGGGTGCGCCAGCAGGGCCCTGCTGGGGAGCGCCCTGGGGACGACCCTGCTGACCAGCAGCTCCGCCACGCTGGGACTGCGAGCGGGGACCCTGGCCGCGGGGACGGCCCTGGCCCATGGGGGGGAAACCCTGGCCCATGGGGTAGCCGGGCATAGGTGCACCGGGGTGCATCTGCTGGGGCTGGCCGGGGTTAACCCAGCGGGGACGGGGGACCATACCGGGCTGGCCGGGGTAGACCATACCGCGACCCTGGGGAGGGAATCCACCGGGTCCGGGGTAGAACATCTGGGGAGGGTACATGCCACCGGGCATCTGGCCAGGCATCTGCTGCATGCGGATCTGCGAGCGCTGAGCCATCTGGGCCTCGAGCTGAGACTTGCGGACCTCCTTGCGCTGAGCAAGAGCAACATAGATGGGCTTGGAGCCGAGCATGCGGCCGTTCATCTCAGTGACAGCCTTGGTGGCCTCATCGGGGGAAGAGAAGCAGACGAAACCGAATCCCTTGGAAGCTCCCTTGGCCTCCTCACCCTCAGCAGCGGC
This sequence comes from Linnemannia elongata, assembly GCA_036320915.1. NCBI lineage: Eukaryota > Fungi > Mortierellomycota > Mortierellomycetes > Mortierellales > Mortierellaceae > Linnemannia > Linnemannia elongata. The sequence continues at coordinate 1,111,355 of JAXBDG010000010.1, read as the reverse complement.
CTTCTCGTCGCGCATAACCTTGGCAGAGGTAATGACACCGTAGACAGAGAACTCCTGGCGGAGCTTCTCATCATCGACCTCATCGTCCAAGTTCTTGACGTAGAGGTTGACACCCTGGTACTTGCTGAGCTTCTCCATCTTCTGCTGCTCGTACTGCTTCTTGAGCTCCTCCTCACGCTCGCCCTTCTTCTGGGCGCGGGTGACGAACAGCTTCTTCTCCTTGTACTCGGAATCGTGAAGCTCATCGACGGCGCGCTTGGCATCCTCGTGGTTCTCAAAGTTGATGAAACCGAATCCCTTGGAGCGACCGTTCTCGTCAGTGGAGACGACGCAGGAAGTGACGGGTCCGAACTTAGTGAAGAGAGCCTCAACCTCCTCCTGGGTAACCTCGGGATCCAAGTTCTTGATGTAGACGTTGGTGAAGTTAGCCTTCATCTCCTCGACCTTGGACTGACGCTCCTTCTTGGCGATGTGGTGACCGACGTAGACCTTCTTGTCGTTCAACAACATTCCGTTGACGTGCTTGATAGCGTTCTCAGCGGCCTCGTGGGTCTCGTAGTGAACGAAACCGTAACCCTTGGACTGACCGTCCTCGGTGGCGACCTTGCAGGACAAGATGTTGCCGAAGGCGGAGAAGGTGTCGTGAAGGGCCTTGTTATCGATAGAGGCATCCAAGTTCTTGATGAAGATGTTGCCGGTTCCGGTCTTGCGGAGGGCGGGGTCGCGCTGGGACCACATGATGCGGCAGGCACGGTTCTTGATCAAGGTGTAGTTCAAGGTCTCCAAGGCACGCTCACCTATTGATTTTCAAAAGTTGGTCCAGTTAGCCGAGTGTACAGCACTATTGCTTATGTGAAAAATGAACCAGCCTGTCCAGAAGACAACGGAAGATGAAGTGCCGAGTAACTGAGAGTACTCCTGCTATGTTCAACTGTGCCATCCTGATTGTTGCAGCAAAGCCGAAGACAGGCGCCCCTGATACAGGCTTGGTATGAGATCGCTCAGTGTGCTGTTCTGATGGACGGTCGCTTATCGAGAACTTTTGCAAACAACGACTTGCCAAGTAAAGATGTTGCCCTCAGCCAGCCGAGTTGTGTCGGTTCCTGTTTTCGGCTTGACTCTCTTTTGTTCAAAAGAACTCGCCCCGCAGTTAAGAAAACTTAGGTCCCTGAAGGCGGGCTGTGAAAAAACAACGGTCGCACCGAGATTCTGAGATGAGTGTGATCGCCTTTGCCTGAACCGATCCATCCATCGTCCTGTCCGTTAAGGCTGGATCGCCCTCCTTCGGTCATTAGCCAGGTGACTGATGCGATCTTGATCGCTTCCTGATCCTTTTTCCTTTGACCTCCTTGACTCCTGGTAATACCCTAAAAGAAGCTGCCTTGACAGTGATATCATCCCGAGTCCTTTGATCCTGCCTCTGCGCTTATATGGCATTCTAGCTGACTTGATAAAGTGTTCAAAAGGCAAGCAAAATGCATTCCCCAAGAGAGATATGCAAGATGCATTTGAACAGCACTGGATAAGGAGCACAACCAATGAAACTCACCATCAGCGACGTTGTGGAAGTTGACGTAGGCGTAACCGAGCGAGCGACGGGTGACAGCATCACGGCAGACACGGATAGAGGCAACAGGGCCGACCGAGTTGAACATCTCGAACAACATAGCCTCGTTAACGGAGGGGTCGAGCTCTCCAATGTAGAGCGAGGCCGAGGCAGTGGGGGCAGCGGCAGGGACGGGGGCAAAGTGAGCAGCCTGGGCAGCCTGGGCCTGGGCAGCGGCGATCTGCTGCTGCTGCTCCAAGCTCAAGTGGTTGGCGGCAGCGGGGGCGACGGGGGCGGCAGCAGCGGCCTGGACGTCAGCGGTGGCAACGGGGGCGGACATATTGAAGAGTTTTTTGTTGAGTTTTTTTTTGGGTTAAAGAGGGGGTTGACCTGTGAGTTCAGTGAAGAATCCTAGGCGGTTTTTTTTTGTGTTTTTGGAGGAAGTTTTTCTTTTTTTTTTAGTCTTTTTTTAATGCGCTGGGCAATGGCGAATCAAAAGAAGAAGTGAAGAAAAAAAAAAAAAAAAAAGTTTTTTTTGATGGGAGAGAGAGAAAGGAAGAAAGAAAGGAAGAGGCCGACCCATGGTCCTCAAGGCAAACCCACCTCAAGTGTGTGAGGCGCTTCCACTGGGCAGAAAAAATCAGCACTGAAATCAAAATAAACAACCCCTTTGTAGCGTTTGCGATCATTCTTGAAGAATTAATACGGTGATGTCATTTTTTCACCAAGAAAACTTATTGGTCTCCTAGCTAGGAGATCAGAAGCATATCTCAAACATGCTGATACTGGTTGATCGAATACCGGCTTTATCCTTGGCGTGCCTGAATCAACAGGACGCGTCCAACCGGAATGCTAGGAAGAAACAACAAAGGAAGACAAAAGGAAGGCACGGAGATGGATAAAACGGGTCAGTCACACAAACACACCACTTCATTTGCACACATACTGATGGAGAGAGGGCTCTCCATATTACCAAGGCTGCATAGATAAATATCCGGCGCTAGAGTCAATTGCAAATTACAACCCTAGTAAGCCTAAGGAAAACATCACCACAAGCTTGTCCGCTGACAACACAGTAGTCCATTAGTGGCGGGAGAAGTTCTCTTCTTCCTTCGTTGGGGTGAACCCTATGACCTGTAGCTTCAGACCGCTATTAGGCCTAGACTTTTTAATCGTACATCTTTATCTACGCGGGTAAAGTCCAGTAGAAGAAACGAAATGTTGTTCTTATAAAAGGTCGTATGTTCGCGAGGCATCTTTTCTTCACTTTGTCTTCACAGTCCCCATCCAACCTACCTACTACCCTACCCGCCCGCAAAAACCCACCCTTTCACGTACTCTTTCGCTCTTTTCCTTGTCTCCAATGAAAGCCTTTACTCTTGCTAGCAGCGTGCTCGTCGCCACGACCACCCTTTTCTCCTTCCTATCCACCACCTCGGCCCACATTGCCATGTCCAACCCTCCCGGCCAGGCTGGTCCTTGGTCGAACGATCTCCGAAACGACGTCCACGCCTGGATCGGCTACAACAAAAAGACCTTCCCTTGCGGTAAGCATCTATCTCCTCACTTCTTATGTTGAAGCATTAAAAAAAGAAACCCCCCATTGAAGCGCCACCTTTACTCATACTTGGTTCATTCATTCTTTCTCCCACTATATTTTTCTCTTCAATCGTCTTCTTTACATCTCCTCAACTTCCTTTTCACTTCAAACTATAAACAAAAACAAAGGTGGGTACAAGAAGGGTCCAGTCTCAACCTACAAAGCCGGCGAGGTGATCCCAGTCCGCTTCTGGAACTTTGGAGTCGAGGATTACAAATCCTTCCCCCCACGCAAGGGCATCAGCCAATCCCGCCACGGTGGTGGCGCCTGCGAGTTCTCACTCTCGTATGACGCCGGCAAGACCTGGAACGTCATTGGGCAATACACCACGACGTGCCCCGACATCTACTACGAATGGCCCGTTCTCATCCCCAAGAACGTCCCCTCTTGCACTGACTCCAACAAGTGTCTTTTCTCGTTCTCGTGGACTGCTTACTCGACTGAGCAGTTCTATCATCACTGTGCGAATGTGATTATTCATGGTGATGATAAGAAGGGCATCTTGCCAGAGTTGGAGATGACGGTGGCAGATGTAAAGCAAAAGGGGCAGAAGATGGATATTCATGCAGTTGGAGATGGAAAGTCAACCACATCTTCGGGCCCTGATCGTAGAGAGAAGCAGTTGAACTTGGGAGGTTACTTTGCCTGTGGTGGACCTGCTGGCAAGCATGGCCTTGACCTCGGTCTCGTTCGCTCTTGAGCAGCCTTCTTTTCACTTTCTCATAAACATACACCTCTTAGCACCCCATTGTCTCATGTAACCCATAGTCTCTAGTTCAGCCGCACCCTCCTGTAGCACAAGTAACCATGAGACAAACAAAAAAAAATCAACCAAAAAAAAAAAAAAAAAGAATAAATGGATCGCTGGTCGATTCTTTTATGGATGGTCGTGTCCAACTGGGTAGTAACGGATACGATTAGATAACAAAGATGAGCCCTGTTTATTTCTTTGTACCTAGATTCCAGGGGTCAAAAAAGCGAGATATTGTAGGTAGAAGTCGCTGGAACATGGACGGGTCGTAGTATTTGGGGAGTAGTGAAACGGACGCGTAAAATAATACCTCATTCACTATACTTTCGTTTTTCATTCTGTGTCCTTCAGAGCCTTGTTCGACAGGTCCGCAGAAGACTCTTGCAATGTACGAAATCTTCGCTTGAACAATTGTACTTGGATCCTCGTTTCCCCCGCGTTCTTGCGGGAAAAGAATACCCCGCTATATGTTTGTGAGCTACTTGGCAAATGGTTTTTTGTGAACCCTGACCTCCCCTTTCACACTCTATTCCGTTTGTCTTTTACTGTAAACTCGTAAAAAAAAAAAAAAAAAAAAAAAAAGAATGACACGCACTAATTCCGATGCAGACAGCAATCCGTAAATCTACAATGTTGGTTATTTTTATTCTGTCAAGTGTGCTTCTTTTACATTTACTTCTTGCCTCCAACGCCGTTGTAGGGGTAGAAGCCCTGTCCAGACTTGCGTCCAAAGTTACCCTGGGCAACAAGATCGTCCAACAACTTGACGGGGGCGACCAAGTTGTCGTCGATCTTGCCCTCCTTGCGCCAGCCATCGACAATGAACTTCATGGTATCCAGACCAACGAACTAAAGGAACATTTGGCGAAACAAAAGGGAGAGCGTGTTAGTTTGATGAATGACCGGTGATTGCCTGTAGCCAATAATACTCCGAAAAGAAGAGACATAGAGAGAGAAAGCATCAATTGAAGAAGAAAAAACTTACGTCGGCGAGCTCGAAGGGACCCATGGGGAAACCGGCACCGAGCTTCATGGCGACATCGACGTCCTGGGGAGTGGCCTCACCACGCTCAACAATGCGGAGGGACTCCATCATGTAAGGGACCAAGAGACGGTTGACGATGAATCTATATGAGCAGGGAGAGATGGGTGACGGGAAAAATGTTATTAGCAAGATCTTTCTTTTTCACATGGCAGTTCACTTTTTTGACAGGCCACAGTCTAAAGATCATTCAGGCACATTAGAACAAAGTACACGCCCGGGATACACTCTTCGTTCCTCTTGCATCCATTCTTTTCTTATTATCGTTGTATCTCCTTTTAGTCTTTTCTCACACTGCTATCTTGCTTACACCCTTTCTTTCCTTCTGTTATTCTTTGCTCCCTTCCTTCACTCTCTGTCCCGTTGATGTGTCTCTCTTGCTGCAGTCCTGCAGTTCTGTTGTCCTTTTTGACAACGACATCAACAAACAAACAAACAAACAACAAACAAACATACAAGAAGAAGAGACTTACCCAGGGGTATCTTTGCAGGAGACGGGGGTCTTCTTCATGCGGGTGCAGACTTCCATCAAAGAGTCGAAAGAGTCCTGGCTGGTCTCCTCGGTACGGATGACCTCGACCAACTTCATCTGGGGGACGGGGTTAAAGAAGTGGAGACCACCGAAACGATCTGTCCTCTTGGTGGCCTTGGCAATCTCGCCGATGGGGAGGGATGAGGTGTTGGAGCAGAAGAGGGTGTGCTCGGGAGCGACCTTGTCGAGCATGGAGAACAACTGCTGCTTGGTCTTCAAGTTCTCAACGATGGCCTCGATGATCAGATCGGCATCCTTGGAGGCAGCCTCAGAGTCGGTGCTGGTCTTGATCTGGGCCATGGTCTTGTCGATGAAGGCCTTTTGCTGAGCAGCATCCTCGGGGAACTGCTTCTTGGCGACACGCTTGAGGGAGGAGGCGATGATGTCCTGACCCTTCTTGAGGGCCTCGGGGTTGAGGTCGACCATGGTGACGTTGAAGGCGTTCTGGGCAGCGACTTGGACGATACCAGCGCCCATGAGACCGGAGCCAAAGACGGTGATGTTCTTGACGTTGTGGGGGGCATAGGCGGAGGAGGAGGTGGAGAATGCAGAGGTCATTGTCATGGAGGTCAAGGGACGCATCATGGCGGCGGGGTTGGCAGAAGCCACGCGACGGACAGCAGAAAGCATTGTTGTGAGGAGAGAGAGAGGGGTGAGAGAATAGTGGAGTAAAGAAAGGAAGAAAGGAAAAGAACAAGAAGAAAAGGAAAAGGAAGGGTGGAAAGTAAGAAAAAGGGAAAAAAAAGTGGGCGTGGGGAACTCGAAGGGGTGGAGAAGGGAAGCAGTGACAGAGAGACAGAGACAGAGACAGACAGAGAGAGACCGAGTCCGTGGTCATGGTCAACGGTGGACAACGCGACAGGACAGAACCTTGTTTCCACTTGTTTCCAGCAGAATCACGTGTAACAAGGGCCTGTTATGGGATCTCTAATTGACCATATCTTCAATTGAACGACTCTTTCTCTAATTGAACGACTTTATTTCTATCTTCTTGTCTGTGCCAGTGTGAGTTCGGATAGCGAGGACCCTTCCACCTTATGCTTCTCCTTCCTTTCTTTTCCTTTTTCCTTCTTTCTTTGTTCTTCAATCCACCAGGCCTTCTACATTCCTACACTCCCTCTCATTCTCTTTCCTTACTCTCCTCATTTTCCCAACAAAACTTTCGCCACCATTAACATTCAAACTTTTGTTGGACGTGCATCCTCGTCCTTCTCACGACGACTCTCAGGAGGAATGAACAGCAACTACTCCAACCTCAACGAGGAAGACCTCGCCGAGAACCAGCTCAACCAGCCAGTGCACACTCACTCAGATCCTAACTCAAGCACCCACCATCACACATCCCACGGGAGCCATCACCACGCCGCCCGAACCCTCAGCATCGACCACGACGACTCTGGACCCGCGGCAACCGCAATTACTTTCAACAACGATACCATCAATGCTCCACCCTCGTACGCAATGGATTCGCCAACGTCTTCCCCTCGTGTTGGAGGCAAGCAGGCCTTGAATAGATTCAGAGCCATCGCCCACCAGGCTGTTGCGGCAAGACGCCTCTCCTGTAAGGACTGACTTCATGTCATGCCTCCTTTTTTTCTCTCTCCTCGTCCGTTCAAATGCATCATTTCATTATTTTTTTTAGTTTGTCCTGCATCGATGTTTGCACAGCCTCTAATTTCACTTAACTGCTCTTCTTTGTATTAAACGATTGATGACATAGCCTATGCACTGCGAGGACAAGGTGTCGATGTGTCCGACATGGACAGCGTCTTTGGTGGCATCGAGGTGAGTGCCTGGCCAAGATGAAGTTGTTGGCGATTTGAGAAAAAGAATTTGGGCAGTGGGCTAAGGAGGCTGAAGGCGACATATGCTAACACCGCCATCTATTTTCGTGCCGCCGCCGCCACACTATTTCATTAACTAGGGAACTGTGGATGCCACTGTAATGGATATGAACCAGACCCAATACACAAAACGACAAGGCATGACGAACAGCCAGTTCTTAGCCTGGCTTCAGCAACCAGTAATAAAAATTCATCATGCCTTGCTATTTTGATATGCTCTTCTCGTTTGTCGTCATTTTGAGGCAATTGGCAACAAGCAAGAAAGAAATAACAACTAACAGTCTACTTTGCTTCTTCGTTTACCTGTGCACAGAGGCCAGAATGGTCGACGGTTCGGTGGATTAACATCAACGGGATGAGCTGGGATGTCATCAAGGCCATTGCCATCAAATACGGTATGCTAAGGTGGTTCTTTCGATGTGGTAGAGGGGTCTAGACCACACATTTACAGTGAAACAACAGCAAGAGGGATAAAAGGGGTATCATTCGTACTAACTTTTATGAAATTTTGCTACGTATAATCCTGACCTGTCGCACAGATCTGCACCATCTTGCAGTTGAGGATCTCCTGCACATCCCCCAACGAACAAAGGTCGACATCTATCCAAAACACACGTACATCGCCTGCACCCTCCTCACCTTGATGGAAGTCAATGAGGACGGGGGACTCAAGCAGGTAGACCCCCTTAAGAGTCCAGTCGGGATCGACCCAGAGATGCTCTGCCAGAGAATACCCCTCGAACAAATCGACCATTTCAGATACCAGTACCCCGTTGGCGAACGCGGTCCAAACGCCCTTAAAGCTCTTATGGAACAAGTCACCATGTTCCTGCTCCCTGACGGGACATTCATCACCCTCTTCCAAGTCTCTGGCGCATCGGTTGTGAACCCTATCGTGGAGCGACTGACACACGACTTCTCGATCGTTCGCAAGCAGGGCGATGCCAGCTTCCTGCTGCAGTCGGTCATGGACGGCATTGTAGACCATGCGATTCCGATCACTGACGCGTTCCGACAGGAGATCAACGATCTGGAGACCCACGTTTTGGCGCTGCCAAGGATGAAGTTCACCAAGGAGTTGCATCAGATGACGGCTCAACTGTCCATGTTGAAGCGGACCCTAGCACCAACACAAGCGCTGGTCCATGCTCTGCGAGGAAGAGATGTGCGTAGCCCCTTGACCGATATCTCGAGGACGTACATGGGCGATGTGATGGACCATTGTAACACGATGGTGGAGGACATTGATTCAATGCTAGCCCTATGCGACAAGTTGATTGATCTGGTAGGCAAAATGGTCATTGGAACATTAATATTTATTGGAATAGGGTGGAAGTGGAGCACTACAGGCATTCTAGGTCGATTTGCTAATTTGTTTGGTCTGTTTCCATTCACAGATCTTCAACATTATCGCCTACGACACTAACGAGTCGATGAGGATGCTTGCGCTTGTGTCAATCATTTTCCTTCCCATCACGTTCATTGCTGGAGGTAATGCATTGTCTCTGTTGTCCACGCAAATGAATATGCTTCTTATTCTTACAGCCTACTGAACTATATTTTTTTTTTGTTGCTACATGTAATGAACAGTTTACGGAACCAACTTTGAAGACTTTCCAGAGTTGAGGCACAACATTAGCTACTTTTGGATCATCTGTGGAGTTGTCACAGCTATTGTGGTTAGTTTCTCTCACCGAGATCGTCTGCACGTCTCGATATCTTTGTGTGTGTAATGATGATGAATGCCAGCTGACTCTATTTTCTCGTCATTCTCTTGCTGTTTGTCCATCGTAGCTGATTATGTTTATTCTGGAGTGGCTCCAGAACAAACACAAGGCATCAAAGGTAGAGAAGCGACTGCAGAGGAGACACACCATTGACATCTCGCAAAAGAACCGGTGAGCCGACTAGGAGGAATATATATATACGAACAACGAGAATAGAAAAGAAAGAAATAAACGCGTTGAAACAGATTCCACGTGATCCCTGTGTATGACATGATGATGATGAAAACCTCGTCTGAGCATATGATAAATTGTCTGGGACCACCTCTTCTTTTTTCTTCTCTTTCTTCTTCACCTTCAAACCAGTACAGTGCTTTTTGCCCTCCTTCACAAACACACGCACACATATATACACAAATAAACCCCATCCCACCTTTTTCATAACTGCTGATTCAAGATTCACCATGACGACCCTGGTGCACCGCTACAAGGTAAACTTATAGAAACTTATTTTAAAGAACAAAGCAAAAAAAAAAATGTCGTCAACTGTAAATACGAGGCAGTGCGTTTCTTTCCCATGTCGACAAAACGAGAGCACTACAACAAAGTCCCTTACCCTATGACGACGACCTTTTGTTTTTGCTTTCTTGTATAGGTCTTGCCTCAAGTGACCAAGAACTACATTCAGCTCGGTACGCCGTCCTTCCTCGGGCAGCCCCGCGAAAACAAAGGATGAGCTGAACTCTCACGATACTTGAACTGAACCCTGTCTGCATGCATGCACCTTTATCTCTTCATTTTGCTCACTTGTTTTCTCCTCGCACCTTGTATCCTCCAAAATAGGCGCGGTGATGACTGCAGCTGGTGCGTTCTACTACCGCAACACGATCAGAAACATGTACCAGCGAAGGGCCATGGGCTCTGTCCAAAGCGCCAAGAATCAGGCTGACGTCTCGCAGCCCGCGAAGTAGACAGAGAACTGCTCTTCCTTTGTGGAGAGGCCTCGGCCTTTCCTTCCTTCTTCCACCACGTGGTTTTCTTGAGACAATTTTTTTTTTTTTCTTCTTTAGGCCCCATGTCAGGAAAATACTTTCCTTTTTGAACTTCCAAAGCGCTCCATTGTAAATAGCTAGGTTTTACCTTTCACACGCAATACATTATCACATTCAACGAATACCATAAGTGTGTGTGTTCATAAATGAAAAGATGCGGGCACGCAGTCGGATGGTGAGCATTAAGTGGAGATGGACAAGGGTTCAACTGCAATGGTATGTTGTAATGGGAACTGTTGTCGAGGACACTATACCCATTCTGACAGACAATGAAATTTTGAGTTTTCTTTTGTTTTATTCCTGAAGACTAAGACGACCATGCTTCGGTTTTGAAGAAGCTAGGTTGTATGCGAGGATGTGTATGCCTGCAGATCGGGCACTGTTCAAGTCAGAGAAATGAGAAACGAAGGAGAGTGTCCCAAGAGAGATAATCGAGCATCAACAGCAACAACAACAACAAACAAACATGTCATACAGCCATCATCATCCACTCTCGTTACCCTTGTCCGTTTGTTTGCCTGTTGGATTTGTTTGATTGTTGATTGCCTTTTGTTGTCTTTGTTGTTCACTAACAAGCAATTATTAGTATGGGTTGCCTTCTCACTGCCCTTGGGTCGCCCTTGTATTTGGTTCCTGAAAAATAACCTCTAATATAAGAAAGGCAATTGCTTTTCTCCTTTCCTTGTCCTTACGCTTCTTTCTTTCTTCCTTCCTTCCTTCCTTCCTTCCTTCTTTCCCTCTTCTGCTCTTTTTCTCATTCACGCTCCCCTCTCGTCTTTTTTGTCTCACTCATTCGCTCATTGCATCTGCATTCATCTTTCACGAACACCTTCCACACTCCCATAACGAGTGGAACCTTAAATAAAGACTCGTCAATCTCACATAAACATACGACGAGATATGCGTCAATCAAGAAACGATAATCGGTCTTGCTTCCGCCGCTACCGGTGCATCCTCCTCTTTATCATCTTCCTCGTCATCGCCGCAGCCATAGTCATACCGCTTGTACTTCTCAAGCCATGGGACAAGAACAACAACAACAACAACAACAAAAATAACGGTCTCTCAGGCACAGGACGCGCCAAACCAGACCTAATCGCGCCAGGCACAACTATCACCCCTTCGACTGACAACTCTGCCCAGCCCAATAGTTACACCCCTCCCCTCAACCAACCCCTCAACTATGCCAACGGAACTGTCAAGATGCGTGGCGTCAACCTTGGAGGATGGCTCGTACTGGAACCTTTTATCACCCCCTCCCTCTTCGACCCTTACATCAAGGATGGTGTTGTCGACGAATGGACTCTTTGTGATCATCTCGGTCCGGATGCAGCCAGGAAACTCCTTGAGGATCACTATGCCTCCTGGGTGACCGAAGATACATTTGTCCAAATCAAGAAACTCGGCCTCAATCACGTCCGTGTTCCCATTGGATTCTGGGCTATGGGGAACTTGGTTCAGGGAGAGCCCTATGTCGCCAACATCTCCTGGAACTACCTCCTCCGGGCAATTGAATGGGCGCGCAAGCATGGGATCCGCGTCATGGTCGAATTGCATGGAGCACCTGGTTCCCAAAATGGATGGAACCATTCCGGTCGCGTCGGTCAGATCGGATGGCTCAATGGCACTGACGGCGCATCGAACGCTCAGAGGACACTGCCGTATCTCCAACAGATGGCAACCTTCTTTTCTGGCCCTGCGTACACTCATGTGAGCCCTGTCATGGGCATACTCAACGAACCGGCAGGATTTCTGATCGGTGGCGAGGCGGTCGTGAACTGGTATAAACAAGCAGTGGCGGCGATTCGACAGGCTACCGGACCTGGCAAGGGACCTTGGGCTGTCCTGCACGATGGATTCCTGAGTGTTGATGCCTTTGGCGGTTTCAAGGCACAAAATGACCGCTTAATGATAGGTACTTTCATTTATGTATTTATTTTATTTGTCAATGTCTTATGCTATGCCAATGAACAGCAGCAAAAAGAATTAAACAATGCTAACCATGATGACTTTTCTTCCAATATCTAGATTCCCACCTGTACATCATGTTCACTGAGGGGTTGATGAGTTTGAACCAGACGGCACAGCTTAAGTTTGCGTGCCAGTCGTGGGGCTCATTAGCAACAACAAGCACCAAGACATTTGGTCCAACTATGGTCGGCGAGTTCTCTGTCGCCGTCAACGATTGCGCGACTTACCTGAACGGCATCAATGTTGGCGCTCGCTGGGACGGGACCTTTGGTAACAGCGCTTACCGACACTCTCCTGACAGCACCTGCGCCGGCCAGAACGACGCGTCGACCTACACGGCCGAGTACAAGACGTTCTTAAAGCAGTTCTTCCTGGCGCAGATCGAGGCGTTTGAGCAAGGAGCAGGATGGTTCTATTGGAACTTCAAGACAGAGAGCAACCCACTTTGGTCGTACTTTGATGGTGTAGAAGGTGGATGGTTGCCAGAGGATGCTAACAACCGTGGACCTGGGTATTGTACGTCCATGGGGTATCCTGTCAACTTGCCCTCAATCGATGAGTCTGGGTAGTAGTAAACCTCTCATACGCAAGTTCTTTTTTTTGTCTTCTACTCGTAATCTACCATTCATTTCGCTCGGTTCTTATATTAAAACATACGCCGCAATGCGCCGTCGAGCCCAAAAAAATTCTTTATCACTGTTGGGCCAGAAAAAAAACCCCGTTATACCACACAAAAGTTGCAAGAAATCATGTCTTGTCTACAGCAAGGTTGAGAGCGTGTTGCCATCGATTGGAAGTACGTTTTCCTTCCCCCTCCCCTCAATTTTCATTTTTTCTTCCATATTCTGGTCCTCTGGTACACATTCACCTTCTCATCGATCGGGATGTTTCTCTGACCATCGTTAATTGCAAACAACGTTCTTTTTTAGAATTCTCTTCAGCTTCATTTCTGTTTATGTAAAAGGGAAGAAAAGAAAAAAAGTACCGAGGAATGGTACGCGTGCAATGCATGCATGTGTGCATCCATGGGGTGTCGGTTGATTTCATTTTTCTGTCCCTGAAAGGAATTGTTCTACATGCTTGGCCAATGGCGATTCATTATACAAAGAGACCTGATTTCTTGGGTCCAGCCCCCTTGGTTCACGGTCTTGTACTGGAACAATGTACCGAAACTCGTTCGTCATTGTTTTTACGCCACTCCACCTGTGCTGCGGACTCTTTTCATCGATGTGTTTGTTGTTGTTGCTTTATTGCTGTTGATATGTTTTATCTTCATCATACATCCTCATCGCTCTACTCGACCTGATTTGCAGGACAGAACCAGAGCGAATGAGGGAATGAGGGATTGAGAGATAGAGAGAGAGAGATAGAGAGAGAGAGATAGAGAGAGAGAACAATAACAAAGGTGAGCAATGGCGATATTGGGCCGAAGGTAGAGCAAACAAACTCGCCGTTAAAGAACGATGCTGTTCTCATTGTAAAGGCTAATGGTGTATTGGATGTTTTCTTAGATGCTGCTCACTTATCTAACCTTCGATTTAGAGACAATTACTTTTTTTTTGTTCTCTCCCTCTCTCGTAAACTGAACCCTGCCCGCTGATTGCACTCCAGTCTTCTCCCCGCCGCGTTGTTAGTATGTTGCTGACATAGTCGCTCTCCCTCCCTCCTTTCTTCTCGCTCGCTTTTAGTGTCGACCATTGGACTATTTTTCTTGTCATTCTTCGGTTTGCTCTCAGGGACATAAATATATCACCTAAAGAGAAAAGAAAAGAAGAAAAAGGTTGGTCAGGATCTTTGGTCCGTCTTTGTACGACCTGAAAGTGTTGAAATCGCACGCCGGACCTTACGCTGCTTCTGGGACTTTGCCGTTCGTTATCGTGCATGATCTAAACCCAAGGGCTCACTTTTGATTGCTAAATAGCGCCGTCGTCCGTGGGGTACGTTTTGTTGACAAACATTAACAAAAGAAACGATGAGGTAGGAGAGTATAGAGGAATCGATGGATGGGTGGCAAGGGCGACGGCAGCGGCTATGGTAGAAAGGTTCTGTCCTGTTTCTTGTACCCATTTTCTCCTTCACCTTCGTCGTTCTTTTTTTGAAGGGTACGTAAGGGTGAGCGATGGAAGTATATATACTCTGGACGAGGCCACAGAAAAAAAAAACTCACATTCGTCACTCCTTCCCCTTCTCCTCCTCTTCTTCATCTTCCCTCTTTGTTCTTTACGACCCTATCTCTTTCTCTCCCTCTTCCTTCCTTACAACTCTGTCACAAATGGCGAAAGGAACCTCCAGATCCTGGTCGTCATCGCTCGCACTGGTCGCAGTCGCCGCCGTCGCCTTCCTCCACACCACGGCAACCGCAGCCCCCACCGCCCAGACCCAATCCCTTTATGGGCTCGTCGAACGTCTTCTCCCTAAGGCCTACCACACCACCTTTGATTTCCAGATCGTCTCCGAGTCATCCATCCCCCCTTCCTCCCCTAAGAACAAGTACGATGTCTACCGTGTCTCCAACGTCGCGGCCACCGCAGCTGATGCCAACGCAACTGGACATGGTCGTCCGACTGTTTTGATCGAGGGTACTACTCTATCAGCCTTGGGTGTCGGACTCAAGTACTACCTTGAGCAGGCTGCCCAGGTCGAGTTGACCTGGAGTGGTAACCGGTTCAATGAGTTGCCTGCGCAGCCCCCCCGTGTACCTGATCTGGAGTTGGACTCGGGCAATACTGTGACGACGGGTCATGTCCATGGAAGCTTTGTTCCTTGGAGATATTATACCAATGTTGTTACGTTTGGCTACCAGTTTGCATTCTGGGATTGGAGTCGTTGGGAGCGTGAGCTTGGTAAGTTTTTTTTAAATATTTTTTTCCTTTTTTTTTCCTTTTTTTTCCTTTTTTTTTCCTTTTTTTTTTTTGGTTCGTGGATACATGGGTGCATGTTGTTGTGTTTATTCTGCCCACTTTTGCACACGGGCCTAACACTAACCTTATTTTTTTTTCTCTACTTTCGGCACTCGTAATTAAGATTGGATGGTTTTGAATGGTGTCAACCAGCTACCAGCCATGGTCGGCCAAGAATACGTCCTTCGCGAGTTCTTCCGCAGCCTAGGCGTCAAGGACGCCGATTTCGCCAGCTTCTTTTCTGGACCTACCTACCAACCCTGGCAACGCATGGGAAATATGCAAGGATCTTGGACCTACAAACTCACCGGTGCCGGTACTGAGGCCGACGAACTCGCATACAAGAATCGTTGGATTGATTCTCAATGGGCACTTCAACAAAAGATTCTTGCCCGTCTCGATGGATTCAACATTACTTCTGTCCTCCCAGCCTTCCAGGGTTTTGTCCCCCGCGCATTGAAGAACTTGTATCCTCAGGCGGATATCCGTAACTCGTCGACCTGGTCAGGCTTTCCCATCCAGTATACTAATGTGACCTATGTCGAGCCCACTGACCCCCTGTTCGCCAAGCTGTCGGTTGATTACCTCAAGCTCCAAGACAAGCTGAACAATGGCCATCGCTCGCACCTCTACCTCTTGGATCTCTATAACGAATTGATTCCTTCCTGCTTGACCGAGGTTTGTCTCAAGGCCATCTCTAAGGCGGTCTCGACGACTCTGCAGACGGCTGACAAGGATGCGGTTTGGGTCATGCAGGGTTGGTTCTTGACTGCTGAAGCATGGAACCCTGCTAGGGGTAAGGCTTACCTTGAAGGTATCCAAGAGGCCGGTGGAAAGTCGTTTGTCTATGACTTGGCTTCGGACTCTATCCCTGTCTGGGATTCCTTTGATGGCTTCTTTGGCAGTGACTTTGGCTGGAGCGTGTAAGTTTCCTTCTCCTACTTTCTGTAGGTGAGGGGGGGGGGGGGGGTGTCGTGCTCTTGATTTTCATCTGCATCGTGTCTGTGTGCCCATGGCTAACACCTGTGTTCTCTCTCTCTCCCTCTCTCTAGTATCAACAACTATGGTGCCTCGCAAGGCCTCTTCGGCAAGCTCTCTCAGATCACAGTCCTCCCTTACACCGCCTTCGCCAAATACCCCAACCATCTCCGCGGCATCGGAGTCACCGCCGAGGGCATCAACAACAATGAATTCATCTACGACCTCACCTATACCTTCCCCTGGGTTAACCCAGACCAACCCGCCCTCAACATCCCCAAACGCCTCGAACAATTCATTCAACGCCGCTATGGTCCTTCCCGCGCTACACCCAAAGTCCAAGAGGCTTGGAAGCTCCTCTCGGAAACCGTCTGGGATTCTCGGACCAAAAAGCCTACGGGTTCGAAATCCTATATTGAGAAGCCCCCAGCTCTTAACATGGCTGATGGTGGATGGTTGGGAACAATCTTTTGGTATAACAAAACGACCGTCGTTCATGCTTGGGATACCTTGGTTCAGAGTGGTGTTGCGGAACGGAACGCTGCTCATGGTCGCCCCTTGCCTAAATCCTACATCTTTGATTTGGTTGATACCACACGCGAGATCCTCTTGGCAACCGTCTTCCCCTCGGTTCATGGCTCATTGATCGCCGCCTACAACCGCCAGGACGTCGCTCAGATCCGAACCGCCGGCCGTCAACTCCTCGAGGTCGCCAACGACGCCGACCGTCTCCTCTCCTCCCAACCCTTATTCTCCTTCGGTGCGTGGATCAAGGAAGCCCGCGACTCCTCCAACCTCCCTCTCCCCACTGGTAGCACCACCCCATCATCTTTCAACCGCAGCGGCTTCCAACAGTTTCTGGAATCTAACGCTCGCAACCTGATCACCTGGTGGGGTCCCGAATCTGCTGGACTCGCAGATTACGGTTCCAAGCAGTGGGGAGGTCTCATCTCGTCCTACTACGTCCCTCGCTGGCAGTTGTTTATTGCCCAACTCGAATTGGCTGCTCAACAGAAGCGTGACTTTGACCCTGCAGCCTTCTCGGCGCTGGTTTCGAAGCATGAGACGGCTTGGCAGGCTCAGAGGTGGGGAGATAGGAATGGCGAGAGCTGGGCGTCGAATGGATATGATTCTATTGATGTTGTTCGCCAGTTGTGGGTCAAGTATGCCGCCTTGGCTGCCAAGATTGCAGCTTCTGAGGATTAGAACGCCAGATATTAGTCTTTTTTTTCGATCTGAGAGTAGAGAGAGTATAGCAAATATACGTTAGATACATTCGCCAAACCAATGCATATTTATTCCTCGCCAATTAATGTAAACCTACTTCGCGGACTCCCACCTTTTCTTCTGACGCTCATTATACGCCGCAACAACCCGCTTATTCACCCCAGGATCCTTATTAAAAACACCCATAACAAAGAATAGTCGCGGCCAATGGCTCCACATCCACTCAAGCTCTTCCTCATCCAACAACTGCTGCGTCCCCGCAAAGTTGATCGTATCCAACCTCGTCAACGGTGCCAGATCCTCCAATCTCCCGCCCTTTGCCCGCAGATTCAAATTGACTCCCTGGACGAACGGCGAGCCCCCCATCATATTAACCATGTGCAGTCTCTCCAACTGAGTCAACCGAGCTAATTGCCGGAAGGTGTGCTCCTGTTCGAGGTCGCATTGCTTCTGCATGGCCGCCAGAGACTCCGGGTTGGTGTCCTTCAAATGAATATTTTTGCCCCCGAGCGCAAAGTTGAGCGCCAACGACTTCAGACCCAGACAGACCCAATCGTCACCCAGAAGTGTGCCCGTCCCGGATCCCATAAACGCCGATACGCTCATGTCGTACTCATAATCCGGCGACGTAAAATCAATTTCACTGTCATCCTCAGACCCTTCCTTCGTAGGAGCGCCATATCGGACCAACTCTGTCCCAAACAACACGTTCGCAGCAAACGACTCCAACCCGGGACAACTCGTCAACAGCGCCTGGATCTGCTTGCTCTGAACTTGCACACACAACAGACTCAAATTCCTCAGCGTCATCGTATGTCGGATCATCAACACCTGGAATGACTTGGGTCCAAAATCCGTCCAGCTGAGGTCGACATCCCGCGCATCTGTCATCTTGTCCAATAGATCCTCGATATGTGTATCGTTCAGCTCCGGCAATTGGATGTCGAGATCCCTGAAGTAGGGGAAGTTTTTGAGGCGCGGAAAGGCGAGTTCGATTTCTTGGGAGGGGAAGGGTTTAGTGCCGAGGGCCCAATTCCAGGAGCGGAGGAGTGGTGCTTGGGAAATGATCCGGAGCCCGTCGCTGATGCCGTTCATCCGGAGGATCTGTAGCCGCGAGAACAGAGCCTCGTCTTTGTACTTGTCCTTGCCCTTGTTGTTGTGGTTGATGATGTTCCTGCTATTGGCGTCCTTAGGTGGGATTGAAGACTCGTTCAACGAAAGTGAAGACTCCATCAAGGTCGTAATTGCGCTCGGCGGTGAAGGAGGAGGCGGCAGTGGCAACGACGACTCCGTTGCTGGCGACAACTCTTGGTCTGACAATGAATGTTTCCTGAATGGCGGGTAGTGCGCCTCGCCATCCGGCAGCTGGAGTCGCAAGAGATGGAGGGTCTCGGTTTTGGAGCAGGCCTCCCAGAAGGCAGACGTGTCTTGGGGGTGGATCGTACAGCCTGTCAGTTGCATTGAGCTGAGTTTGGGACTTGCCGCAAGCGCGTTCCAGAACTTTGTCGAAGAGATGCAGGGTTGGTCTATGAGGAGGATATGCACTAGCCCTGGGTTTCGGTGGATCAAGTCGGCTACTGTCGACGAGAACGCTGCCGCAACAATCTCCTTGTCATTGCCATGCAAGTCAATACTATTCCCACTGCTACTGTTGCCACTAATCATGCTCGCAAACGTCCTCCTGATCGTAGTACCGCCATTACTACTGTAACCCATTGTCCAATTACCGTCCAACGTCAAGGTGTGCAAGTTCCTACAACGCACCGCATAATACTCTAACGACTCTGTAAACCCTGAGATACGCAGCGCTTGAATCAAATGCGCATATTTCTCAATCGTCGCCGGGGTCGGGTTCTTTTCTGAGGTGGCAATGACAGAGGTGGACCGGTAGAGGAATGGCAAGAAGGTTGCATGCCAGTCTCGACAGACTTGGATTGTTGAGCCCAGTTGGCGTGTGTTTAGGAACTGGGCAAGGTGGTCCCGAATTTCGGGGATGTCGAAGGCGAACATTGCGTGTAGAATGAATGGTTTTTGTGGGAGGGAGGAATGAAGAAGGGAGAGTAGAGTGAAAGGGAAAAGAAAGGTAAAGAGAACTGCGGGTGGCCTGTGTCCTTGTCTTTCACTCTTTCACCCCCCTTTTGTAGGCAGGGGGAGTTCTCCAAAAGGGCAGGTCTGGAACAAGTCTGTGCGCGGTGGCAAACATTATTGGGTGTGTCGCTTCTTGGCTGTGACATAGCCTTCGGTTTGAATGCGCCCCCAGAACAGCCCTTCTCTGATCTAACACTAAACCGTCATCTCCTTCATGTCTCCCTCCAACGTGTCAATTATCATATCATCTGCCTCCACACGCATCATACATAAGAAGAATCTTTGAATGCTAATGTTTTTGCTACTTTGTTATTGACTTTCCATCTGCGACCCTATGCCTTTCGCCTCTTCGTGCCGGAGCTCCTCAACCCACTCAAAGCAGCACTAATGTCAGATTGTGATACCACAGGCTGGACAGGGGCAGGTGCTGGCGTCAAGGCTGCAAGGCGCGCTTCAAGTTCCCGATACTTTTGCTCCAATTCCTGATACGCCTCTGTAGAAGTCGAGGTTGCCGTTGATGATGCAGATCCAGCAGCGACAGATCCGGAGCGAGCGCCTACAAATGCGCGACGTGACATCTCGAGCAATTGCTCTTCCTGTGACGAAGACGCCAACAAGGCTGCAGCCGATAATGAAGATGAGTAGGTCGAAGAGACTGTTGAGGGGATCAGGATCAGAGGGTCATCGGCGATGGTGTTGTTGCCGTTGATTTCAGGCCCGCCTTCGCCAATTCGTGCCTGTGGGATGCGCTTGAACGGTGTGATCGAGTGCACCTTGGGCTTGTCTGCCAATGTTGTGTTGGAGTAGAGATCGGCAGGCTGGAACAACGTGTGAATCGACGAGATCGCGCCTAGGAAGTGTCAGAGAGCGGATTAGGCGTTAGTTCTGAATTGAACGAAGGTGGAGTCCCTAAGCTGTTACCACAACAATAATGTTAAAAAAGTGATTCTTACCCTTGTGCTGCTTGATCTCACGGACCATTTGTCTACTGGCAACATCCCACACCATCAAGTGTCCCTTGTTATCTCCACTGACCAACGCTGAGCCATCAAAGTTGAGAGCCATCCTCTGGATAGGATGATGATGTCCCCTGAAAACCAGATCACCACCAGCTCCATGTCTCTTGGCACCGCCTAACCCAATCTGCTCCAAACCAGAATCGCCATCAACAGCCTCCATAGTTGTGTATCCTTGCTGAGTATGCTTGGCCTTGTACAATAAAGCCTGGTAAATCAAGTAATCAGCTTCGTTCGCCGTAGACGATGTCGAAGCTGGTGTTCCCGAGGCAGCCAAGAAGTAACGCTCAGAAGGGTCCAAAGCCAAGGCTGTGATCTTTGTTGGGAACAAGAAGGTCGTCAAGAGCGATCCTGTTGAGAGATCCCAGAGTTTGCAAGTATGATCCATAGAAGAAGTGACGACGCGACTGCCATGGAACCGACCAACGCCGCATTGGATGTCTGTGATGGGGAGGGTGTGGTCGGTCCAGGAGTAGTGTGGGGCGGGCGACTCGGTCTGTCCGTCGTCCAGGAGCGCATTGAGCATCCAGACGTGAACAGAGGCATCCTCGCTTCCTGAAAACATCACAGTGTCGTCTGCTGAGAATCGAAGAACTGTGATCTTTTTGTAGTGAGCGTCGAATGTACGGTGGAGAGTTCCTGTCGCGATCTACGTGCAAGTAGTAGCAAAGAGTGAATGTGAGTACATTGTGTTCCTATTAGAAGGGGACATGCGCGTCAAAGCTGAGGATACCACTTCAATGGTAGAGTGAAGGCAAAGAACATACCTCCCAGATATGGATCCTGCCGCTCTCAGTTCCTCCTGCACAATAGGTTCCCCTGTTCGATGTGGCCAGGCAGACGATCTTGTCAGGGAGAGGAAACTTCAAAAACACTTGGTCCTACATATTGCATCGCGTAAATCGTAATAAATGTCAGCGTCAATCATACGATCACACAACCCACTACTCGAGATATAATAACTCTTGTCCTATGAGCCATTCATTACCTTCTGGAAGTTGTAGACATGCATCATGCCCTTCTCTGCCTGAGAGCTCAAGAAGATACTGCCGAGGTTGCGAGAGTTGTTGACGAGAGCGAGGGACTGCAAGGGAGTGACGTTCTGCTTGAATGAGCCGAGCATGGACCCAGTGTGGAGGTTCCAGAGGTATGTGGTGCCGTCGGCAGCATCCGAGGACGATGTTAATGCCAACTCGACAAACATGATGTGTATGAAAGTAAAGGTGAAGGAAGGAGGGGTTACGGTTCGACTACCAAGTGGTACACTTTTTCTTTTTTCTTTTTTTCGAATAACAACAGTGACTGCTTTGACATGAAATGAATAGGGATGTATTGGGAAAAATGAAATAAAAGAGAAACGCGATTATTTCCTTGGGCGACCGCGTCCGGCTGTGGTCTTGGTCTTTGTTGGGGCTGCCTTCTTTCCCTTGCTTCCAGCGGATTCCTCAGCCCTGCGCTTGTTGGAATTGGGTGTCATGGTGAAAAAGCCGTCCAGACGTCCCTGTGTTGCAGTCTTCAAGTTCTTCTCCAATCTCTCGCATCCCTTGCGGACACGCTCTTCGCTGAATCCCTTATCCCTGACCAAGAACTCAACCAAGCCCTCAACATCAGGCGATTCCCACTTGATCTAATGGTTCATCAAAAGATGTAAGAATATAAGCATTAGTGCCGTGTTTTGTGAGCTGTGCAGATGAATCCAAGAGAACAGCAGCAATCCACAGGCATCGAAAAGTTACCTCAATGGTAGCAGGGTCGGTAACGAGAGGGTTGCGGAATAATTCACGGGCATCCTTGTAGGGCCAATGCTCAGGAATGGGATAGCGCTTTGTGTCGAGGTTCTCCAAGATGGTTTCGATGTTCTTGTGCTCCTTGATCAACGCGATCGCTCGAGTAGGTCCAATATTCTTGATCGAGTCGCAGTAATCGCATCCCAAAAGAATACATAAATCAATGAACTAAAACAAGATCGAAAGATGGACGAGTCGGTTAGTAAAATACGAGCAAATGGCAAGAGTATTCCTGGATAGTAGTAATAAAATACAGAGAGACGAACCTCATCCATGCTGAAACCGAGTCCGTCCAAGCTCTTCCTCAATGAGATCTCGCTGATAGGCATCTTCTTAGCTTCACTGAAGGTCAAATGGCGAAGCAAGATGGGTGATCCAAACGTAAGAGTGTCCATATCCTCGGATCCTGCAGCGTATACCTTTCCTGCCTTTGCCAACGCCGCACACTGTGCCTCGGCCTCGCAAGGTGCCTATGTTCCGAATGAAATGCACATGAAGGTTAATACTCAGTGGGCTAACGGTGCAAACGCGGCCCGAATGTAACCGCTCCATTCAAGGCAAGATGTACCTCGACGTATGGGATTCCGAGCAACTTTAGCAGCTTCTTGCACTCGGCGTTGTGTTCGGGCGTGACCTTGACTAACCGCCTGTTGAACTTGTCGATAGCCTCTGTGTCTCCAACCTCCTCTGCTTCCTCTTTGCTTGCATTAGCCTCCTTGCGCTTCTGTGTACGCTTGGCGAGCTACAATCATGAATGAAAACGATTCGAGGGATGTGAGTATTTAGAAAGCAAACCTTCAACTCATCCGTCCGACCTTCAGATATCTCATATTCGACAGGCAACATACCTCGCCAGACTTCAAGGTAGGAGGCTTTCCATCAAAGACGTAAACAGGCTTGATACCGTTGTCGACCATACGCAGCGTCCGGTAGAACATACCCATCAAATGACTACATTGACAACAAACCAAAGAATAGTTAGACATATACTCTTTGGACCATATACTAAACCAGCGTCTTCGTTCTGCAGCATTTCTTCTTACCTTGTAGTTTCTCCGTTCTCGTTCTGTAAAAGCTGGCCGTCTTGTTGTCTGACAGCAATCATGAACTGATAGATGGACATGGAGGCATCAATAGCGACCTTGCGGCCAAAGTAGTTCTTGATGTCGTCCTCCTTGATGGCTTCCTTGGCATTGTCGCCGATGACTTTGGAGAGACCGTGAATTCCCATGGCGGTAGATCCTGTGTGGAAGAACGAGAAATAGTAGTGACGCGGTGTAAGAAGAAGTAGATGCGTTTTAGCGCTGGTAGGAAGTAAACATGAGTTTTTCGGGCGGTGGTGAAGGCGAAGAAGGTGAGAGTGGAGTAGGTCTCTGTAGGGGAAGTGGAATGTGAAGGGTCTTGTTGTCATTCAACTCAAGTGGGGTAAGTGTGTGGTTGCGGTTGACAAGGCTGGGCTAGATGATCCTTCTGGTTATCTGTACTCCTGTAGAATATGCGAATGTGTCTCGGTGCAGGCAAAAGTTCCTCCTGGATACCGTTTGGATGAGTCCTTACAGTTGTTGTGTTTGCGGTTGTGATGGGAAAAGAGGAAGAAAGAACAATAAAAATAAACAAACTAGGCGCGTCTTAAAAGTTGGTGGCAACGGAGAGAAATTCAACTTTCCCCTTTTCTGTTCCCACCCCAGTCACACTGACTCTCACTTGCAGTCTCAGGTATTTGACGTTGATCCCGACAAACCAACATTCTGATCCTCCCTCAACCCGTTACTTTTTTTCATTTGCAATGGAATCGTTTACCATCACCTCCAAGAAAATCTTGACCCTTGTTCTCATTATCGACAAGGTCGAACAAAAGGTTTGGGGAGATCAGCTTATCTCAATTGCCGAAACAAAATTGAAGGAATATGTTCATAGGGGCAGGTCATTGACTGACATTCTATTCCTCGTTACTATTGTCTTCAGGTCCTCCTTGGGTACAAAAAGAGAGGTTTTGGTGCCCATCTTTGGAACGGGTAAGATTGTTGTCCATTTCATGCTTAAGCAGGAAGCTAGCGAAATATCAGCTCTTCTCACAATTGACTGTGTTAATCCTCCACCTTTGTTAGTTTCGGAGGAAAGGTCGAACCTGGCGAGACTACGCGGGAAGGTGCACTCCGCGAACTCGAGGAAGAGGCCGGTATCACCGTCAAGTCGGAGGATTTCAAGAAGGCCGGAATCCTGTTGTTCCAATTCGAGAACGATCCAGTTGCGCTCGAGACTCATGTCTACAAGGCCTATGAGTACCAAGGTCAAATCCGCGAGTATGTTCAACCTTTCCCTTGGTGCAACGTTTAGGTCAAGATACTTTGAAAAGAAAGCAAGAAATGAACCGATTTGATTGACTGACTCTGCAATGTCCAAATACCATAGATGCGACGAAATGCGCCCTCAATGGTTCGCATTCTCCGATGTCCCATACGATCAGATGTGGGAGGATGACCAGCTCTGGCTCCCCATGCTCTTGAACGGGCAAGACCCCTTCTATGGAAGGATATTCTTGAAGCGCAAACCAGTAGTGGATAGCCAGGAGAATGAGACGACTGTCGCGGTGGTTTTAAACACATCTACCTCGACGCATGTAAACCACTCTACGACCATGACTGGAACCTCATTCACAACGGCTCAACCCAAGAGTGGTCCTTTTGCCTTGTGTGACTATCAACTCGAGCATAGTCTCCAGGGTGTCCCCCGCGAGATCGCCTTGGACGGCACCATCGCATCCTTCGAAAACTAGATGATATCCAATCCTAATAAAAACACCATATTGTGTCCACGCTCATATAATGACGACCATCGCGCACCCGCATCTGACGACTTGTCATGAAAAAAGTTTTGATAATTTAATGTTGCGCGCAGTGTGCTGACATTGGGATCCTTACACGGCTGCCATTGACGGTCTATTATGAACTGACTGGCATTTGAATGGTTTGTCAATTGTTCGAGTTTGTCGGGTTGATTGTTGTGGAGAGTTGGGTTGTGGGCGTTGGTGGTGGTGGTTGATAAGCGGTTTTTATGAAGGGTGGATCAAATTTACTTGGAGTAGGACTTGATGTTGTTGAAGTCCTCCTTCTCAGCAAACTCGGCAGCGACCTCATCGATGACGGGGGTGAGGTAGCGGATATCGTCCTCGGGCTTGAGGGTGTTCTCCTTGGTGGCGATGGTGTGGGAGAGGGAGTACTGGAAGGCGACCTTCATGCGGTAGACACGCTCGTAGCCCTCGTTGTCGGGGAGACGGTTGACAGCCTCACGGATGATGTCGGTCTCCTCACGGAGGACATCGTCGTAACGCAAACCTATTAGGGACGCGAAGAAAGAGACCTCGATTGAGGTGTAAATACTCTTGCTCTTGGCGTTCTTAGTTGTTTTTTTCCGATATGAAAATCCCTATCCATTACGGCTGGTCGTAAAAGGGTGCCCTGTCAGGGTCCTGTAAGCACAAGTTGGTGTTCCGCGCGTGATGATCGTAAAAACAAAGTCCTGAGTGTTCCAAAAGGCATTCGTGGCATCTCTTATCCGATGAAAAACGTCCTGGATCAGACACCACGTTCCTGGTCAGCGGAATGTCCGAACTGGTGCCTGTCATATAGGGTTCCGATACCGCCTTGAACTCATCCGGCCATAAGTCAAACTGGTGTCGTCGACCAGACATCGCAATCATCCCTTGCCCCCATGCTTGCAACCGAATCCATAAAAAATAAGGTCGCCGTAGGTCGATGATCTGCGTTGATGAGTTGGCGTGGTTGTATGTCGGCTTTTCCGAGGTAAGAGACACGTTCGGAAAAAATCGTGGAAAGTGCTCAATAGGAGAATCGAGAAAGAAGGGGAAACGCACCGAGCTTGCGGTAGCCGGAAGCGTTGACGAAGGCATTGGCGACGGGCTGGAGAATGCCGGACAAGAACTTGGAGGCCTTGACCTGGTTGACGAGGGTGATGCCAGACATAGTGAGGTATGTGATGGAGAGGGAGAGAGAGAGAGGAGGGAGGGTGTGATGGATCAATCGTTCACTGTCGGAGGCCGCACACAAAAAACACCGAAAAACCACGGACCTGTGGCTTGGCCCGGAGTGATTTGCATTCTGTGTTGCCTTGGAAATAATCCTGCGCTATCTCCATGCATGATATCTGAGCCAACTTGGCCAACTGTACAGACCAAACTATCAGTGAATATTACTGACGTTGATGTGTCGCAGAGAGTACAGATCCAGATAGCCCGAAATTTCTCTTTTCCATGGAATGCAAATGTTTATGGGTTAAATTTATTAGAATGAATGCGGGAATGATAGTGTACAGAGGATGAAGAGTTGTTTTACAAAAGATCGAAGTCGTCCAACTATAAAATTGTGAAGAGTTAACAGAGTAAAAGAAGGAACGTGTTAGATTATTGCCATAACATACAGCAAATCAATTCAGACATGCCCGGGAACAGTACTGTGTACAATTGCTTACCTTGTCGTTGTACTTCATGATCTTTCTCTTAATCTTGGAAGTATCAACCCAGGTGACAAAGTCCTCCATGTTGCGGGTCACCAAGTATGCTGGATCACTGACAGTCTCTGGTCCGACGCGGATATGCCCCTGCTCAACAAAAGTGACAGCCTCTTTGACTGTCTCTGCCATCTTCAAACGGCACATTACAATGGGGAGTCTACGACGACAGAATGCCGAGACGGTGATCTTGTCAACCTGCGAGAACTGCTTCTGAGCGGTGATGATGCCCATGTTGTACAACTTTTCCAGCAAAACCTCCTCCTGCTTGGAACGGAAGGGGTCCTGAGGTGGGAGAAGTGAGATTTTGTTGGCGAGAGATTTGATGCTTCCACAGAGTTTGTTGTACCTAAGGTAAATGAAGTGCATAGAGTATGTTCGATGTTAACTTATGTGCTTGTAGATTTCGATGTTTGCTCCTCTGCTCCTATGCAAAAGCGCTACAAGGAAAAGCCCTTGTTGCGCCTGTTCTTGCTCCCTGTGTATAATCCTTGTGCCCTTGCTTACTTGATATAGTCCTCGCGCTTCTGGATGTGGTATCTGCGCATGACCTTGACCTCACGCACGTTCTCGGTCGACTTCCATTGCAAGAAGTCGACCTTCTTGAGGAGCTTTTGTTCGTGATGGGACAGTTGACGCATGGCGGTTGTTGTGTTTGATGGAAGTCGAGGGTGTTGTTGAAAGACGATGCCTTGTCTTTGTGCCTACAATACACTTCCAGGTCAAGGAAAAAAAAAAAAAAGAAAAAAGAACAGAGCGGGAAGGGACAAACAGAACAAAGCCACTCAAAATGTGAGACTGCTTGTCCCGTGACAGATCGTCTTTTTTTTCATTTTTTTTCACGGTGTTTCAAATAACAGAAAGTGAGATAGCGAGTCAGGCGCGCCACCATCCCGCACCGAACTCACACCCTTCTTTTTCTTCTTTACCCCGCTTTGCCCAAGGATCGATTTGAACCCTTTTCTCGCCCCACTTCCATCCCCGCCTACTTACTCACCTTGCCCCACTCCTCCTCGTTTTACAACCATCCTCTTTCAACTGACTACTCAACTCACCACTTTACACCTTTTTAGTTCTGCTGGAGAACTTGTGCTTACCAACTCCTCAGCTGTCGTGTGCCCACCAGTAATCAAGTACCGTCTTCCTCCAACTACAGCCGACAACAATAGAAAGTCTAAAGAACCTATGCTCCACCACCAGCAACAACTGCAGCCACCACAGCAGCAGCAACCTTACCAGCAAGGAGTCGTCTACAGCCAGAACCCAGTAAGCCTTGAAATAATGACGCACAGCGACGATTTCTCCTTTTACCTTGATCAAACGAAAGCTGACTGGTCCGTGTGAATATTTTTTCTCCCATGTTCTTGATACAATACGATAGGATGGACGGTACTCTGACTTTCAGCAGCAGCAGTTTGCTATGGTAAGAACCGAAGCATACACGTCTCTATCATAAGAAAACCTTGCTACCCTTCTCATGAGTATATGATTGCGTGCTAACGCACAGACTTCATTTCATTTTCATAGGGAATGATGGCACCTCAGAGCCCGACCAGATCTTCGTCCCCTCATTCGCAAGGCCGTTCCTCGCAAGACTTTGGCCACCCGCACTCGCATCCTCAACAGTCCTACCAGCCTCATCACCAACTGCAGGGTCCTCCATACCCAGCAGAGATGCACCATCAGCATCAGCCTCATCTTCCTTTGCCTCCAAACCAAGCCAGCGGTGGAGAAGCATCTGCGGGTGGTCAAGGCCAGCAACCCGGCGGTGGCGATGAGGAGCCATTGTATGTGAATGCCAAGCAGTACCATCGGATCCTGAAGAGGCGTGCTGCTCGTGCTAAATTGGAGGAGATGAACCGAATGGCTAAGATCCGCAAGGTACTTCTCAGCCGTGATCAGTTGTTACTTGCTCACCTCAGTTTTATTATTTTATTTGAATATGTTGTTGACAATGTATTTGGCTGTTAAAATGGTCCACCTTATACATCCAATAGCCTTATTTGCACGAGTCGCGACACAAGCACGCAATGCGAAGACCCCGCGGCCCAGGAGGGCGATTCTTGACCTCGCATGAGATTGCAGAGCTGGATCGACTTCAGGCATTGTTCGAGGCCCAAGGAGGCATTGGTCCTGTCGGAGGCGACATGCACCTCGCCAACACCAACTACACCCCTGAGCAGCAGCAGCAGTTCATCAGCCAACAAATCCTCATGCAGAGACAGCAGGGCACACAGCAGCAACAGCACCATCAAGACCCTCATCAACAAGCCTTCCAAGACCAACGACACCGTCCTTATCCTCCACGCTCATCTCAGCCGACACCACACCAACAGCAACAGTCCCAGGTCCCGTTGCCTCTGCAACACCACTTGCCAACTACGTCTGGAGTTGTTGACACAATGTACAACCACCAACAACAACCCTCTGTCCTCCAACAGTTCCATCAGAGCGATGAGCTTCAACACCAACAGCCAGGCATGATGTTGCCGTCTCAGCAGGGTAACCAATTGTCCCTGACATTTGAGGCGCCATCTTTGTTGACTGCGGATCAGGTTGATCCATCTCCCTTGACTGACGCTTCTGCAGGATCCTCAGTCCCTTCAATGGCATGGTTGGATCCTCCAAGTGACCTTGCACCAGCATCCGTCTCTTCCTCTCATGAGCGTTCTCAGTCGATGTCTTCGGTGGGTTCGATTTCCCCCGGCTCTGCCACCACGTTTTCGTCCACAGGAGCGACTGCCGCCACCTCGACATCTGGCAGCGTTGCTGCTAGTCAGAATTATGTATCTGCAACTGTCCCAAATGCCGAGGGGTCTTCATCGACTCAACAGCAAGGCTTTCAACACCCAGGGTCAGCTATCATTGGTTCGACCGTGAACACATCAACGTCTCTCATGACCCCAACGAGTTCGGCACAGCACACGCCAACAGCGGTCACTCCACCCGTCACGAGGACGCCACCTTTAGCAGCCACAGAGACGGGTGAAAGCTCAGGATCGATCACGGTCCCTACTGAAGTTGCTGATCCATCCTTTACTTTGTTGGCCGAGTCAACTCTAGGACAAGCTACCACATTCTCCTCGACATTGGATGAAGGAGATGAGGAGGACGCCGAGGAGGACGCCCAGGTGCCCGAAGATGATGGAAGCGGCAGTCTCTTGACTCCAACCGGGGATGACTGAGAAACACCACTTGTTTGTTGCACATAGTGTACTCCTCTTTCGCCTCCTACTTCGCTTCACTACTAGCCTCCTCTGGGTTCATACTTGCATCCCTTTTTTCGTATTTAGCCATCTTCCATACACCGTAATAATTTCTTCCTGTCCTAACCTCCACCTTCTCACCACTACACCCATCAATAATCATTCATCTTCACCCATACAAGTAATAAAAAAATTGAACTGCTTATATTGTTCTTTCTCATCGCGACGATCGTTATCCACATGTCTTCATTAACACGCTTTCACTCATTCTTCCCCCCCACCCTCCCTTTTTCTTGCATCGCTTCTAACTTTTTTCACACTGCAATTAACACCGCCAAAACATCTTGCCAAACGGAAAACAAAGTTGAGGCTCCAATATTTTTTTCTCAATCCCATTTCCTTCCTTCCCAGTACTCTCAGGAACCATGATCAAAATCTGCGCAACCTGATTGGTTCCCAACCTTCCTCTTCAACCCAGAAAGCTCAATTTTCCATCCGATATAAAGGAAGAGAGCAGAAAAGTGCTCAAACATGGACAACCTGAAGGAGGATTGGCGCAATTGGCAGCGCGTCCGTCTCCAAAGCGGAAGGTCGGGAGTTCAAGTCTCTCATTCTCCATTGTTCCTTTTTTTTCCTCCCTCGTAGGGTGGAGTGCGGGAGTCCAGGTTGGTGACTGGGACCTGGAGCGAAGGGTTGGGATAGGATGGCGAAGGATTGATGTTCTACGCTATGTGCAACATGGTCTATATAGACTTACCCTCCTTTTTTTTTTCTCACTCCCTCTCTTTCGGTCTGCGGAGTCTGACACTTGACTGTTACGAGTACGGAGATGATGGTGATTATACTGCGTGACATACGAAAACAAAGAGGAAACAACAAAAGGTACCGGTTCATGTTTGATGGCACCTTGTCCCAGTTGTGGCCAAGTCATAGAAGCGCCAAGGTTCGCGAAGCGGTATCGTCACCGAATGCGTCTCAACCGTGCCCACGGGATCGCCCTCATTTTTTTTTCTTGATCAGAATCAATTGGCATTTAGTGCACCTCCCTTTCTTTTCTCTTTTCTCTCCATCAAAAACCTCCTTCGGCACATAGCCATCATTTTCCCCCCTCATCCTTCATCGCTGCCACACCGTAGAAAATAAATAAAAGAGAATATGGTACAGTGACTTCTAAACGTATTGTCAACAAAAGAGGTGTATATTTACTTGTGGACATGTCTATCCTTGAAAGAAACCATTCTAAAGGAGACTCAAAGATAACCTGGTCATATGCACGGAGCGTAATCGTAATGTCATGTTCTTGACCGTACAGGACCTTAACGTCCATCTACAGAGCCCTCAACTCTATCCTTGTAAGTATAAACCCGGCCCCTCTGTACATAAAAAGTCCAGTGGGCACAACCGCCGCGAGAAGTTTCATGGCACCGTATGGGAGGACCCTTTACGCAAAATGGCGTTTATGAGTCCATTGTAAACGGTATTTATTAAAACGCAACGCTAGTAATCATTTCATTCATCTTAAAACATTTCTCACTCCTGTTATTCAACTATGAACCATGCAACAACCCATGTATATGAAGACGGCAAGGACGGATGCCATGCGATCAAGAAAAAGAAAAAAAGTGCAGACGGTCTTTCGGTTCCGTGTAACCCCTAGACGCATTCTTTGAGAACCCCAATCATGTGTAAGATTCCACAGACCTGGCGCGCTCCGCATCGGCTCCACGCAGAGAATCTAACAATCGCCCCTGTTGTGAGCTAGAGCTGAGAAAGAATGTGCGTTGGTTGCGTATAAATAAGAAAAAAAAAGGTGTTAGCAACAGATGATCAGTTCATGGGTCAGCTCCTCCACTTTG
This sequence comes from Linnemannia elongata, assembly GCA_036320915.1. Taxonomy (NCBI): domain Eukaryota; kingdom Fungi; phylum Mortierellomycota; class Mortierellomycetes; order Mortierellales; family Mortierellaceae; genus Linnemannia; species Linnemannia elongata. The sequence goes on along the minus strand of JAXBDG010000010.1, from coordinate 1,079,708 downwards.
GTCACTAAATCACGCTTTTATCTTGTTTATTCGAGCGATGAAAAAAAGGGTCCCCTTGCTTAAGAAAACCAAGAAGCAGCAAGCTCCTTGGATGAGATGCCCGGACAAATAAAATGAAACGAGAACAACACTTTGAAGCAGTGCAATATTGTTTTTATTGTTATTGAAGCAAAGTCGCATTCATAAGAGAGAAACAGGTATACGTGGATTTCACAAGCACACTTCTTTACATCGCTCATGACCCAACAGTGTCAGCACCAAAACGAGAAAAGAAAATTGAGGCTGTAGATCTGCATAGCTAAAGACAGGGACATTGTGCTGGGAACTGGACCGAAGATGAGTAAAGGTGAAAGAGAATGTCAACAAACAACAGAAATACTTAACGTTAAAATCGAAATGAAGGGTACAAACAACTAAGTGCAAATATATTTTTTTCTGAATGAGAGGGAAATAGAAGCCCAGGTTCGCGATCTATTGAGGAAAAGAAAGATTTACCCTATTCTGAATGACCTACTCGAGCAATGCCAGAAAATATCCCTATCCCATAAACATCTGCGAGCGACTCATTGCTGGCGATGCGTACATTCTACGATGTAGTGCTCTACAGCTGCCAACAACATTGTGCGTCCTCAGCCGAACAGAGGTGTTCGATATCGGTTCCGTTTGCTTCGAAGAATGCTCTTGGAGTGGAACAAAAATGCTCTTGGCCGCCAAGCTGTTATTGTCAACACAGTCGAGGTTTAGGGTCTTAGAAGGATGGTGGATATACATCGGTAATTGTTTGTAATCCGAAAGGGTCGCTTGGTTATCGGTATCAGATCGTTCAACACACTGATCACTTTTGTCTTATCAGTTAATAATCAGTCAATAAAGTTGAGAGATTGGAGGAGTTTAGGAATAAAAAAAAAAAGAAAGGAAAACAGAGGTAGATGACGACTTGTTTATTTGCTTGTTCTTGGTGGCCAATGCGCTTGAGGCAGATAAACTGCTTGGTTGCCCTTCATTTCCCAAGATTAGAATGAATTGTACGTGTGGAGATTGGTGGGTATCCAAGAGTGTGGCTCAAAAACGAGAGAAGGATAAACTTGCAGAACTCAATCAACGTTAATGTGTGTGTATCATTGTGAGTGTTGGACTCGGATAATAAAATGTCTGCCAAATGGGGAAACCTCTTCCGGAGGGTATTCTTACCCCTCCCTCTCCCACTCTTCCCCTTTCATGCAGTTGGCTGTCCAATGACGTTCACATCAAATCACGGATGGAAATTATCCGTCCTTCTAATACTCTCTCCCTGGTACTCAACTCATTTCTTTGTTTTTGTCTTTTGGTTCATCACCAAGGTAAGATGTATAACGGATAGACAGTGTTACCATGAGTAATGCCGATTCTCAAAATTTTGGCAAAGAAAAAAAAAAAAAGGAAGAAGCATCTCAAACAATAAGAGTCATCACTTCGAATTCCAGGTTGACATGATGCCACAGAATTCTTTACAATGGTTCCTTTGTGCGACAGCCATTACCCACGGAATGAAGAAAGGACCGACGAGTGATAGGTGATTTTGAGATGGGTACGATGAGAAGTCTTTCAATCTGTGTGTTATGTTATCTCTCTGTACCTATGTTCCTGTCTGGTTGCCGGTCAGTCAACCCCGATCACGTCAACTCGAGATACAAGAAAAAGAAAAAACAAGGGGAGGCGATCGAGAAACATGGAGAATGCTAACCAATAAAAAGAAAAAGACAGAACGGGGATAAATCCATGCCCGATATTTCCTGAAACACACCTACAGGGATACCCTCGTTATTTTCAGCACAGTGATAACTCAGCTTCACCCCAGCGCCTACAGTCTCCCTCACAGCACGTCAAACAAAAAATACCGCCATAGTGTTCCCACGGGAGGGGGGACTCATTCACAAAAAAAAGGTGGGGATGGAAAAACGTTATGACCGATTAGCAATATTGTGCATGGTTGGCTATCTATCCTGGGCAATTCTCGTTCCAGTGGTGAGAATGTGATGTGTGCGTTTGTACTGGAGAAGACAGACAAAGGACCATCATCGGTTCAATGGGGACGTGTGCCATTTGTAGATCCTATCAAACGAACGAAGAAATAAAAAAATAAAGGTGGGAAAGTGGGTCCTATTTCGAAGAAAAAACAAAAAGATGGACCCAGGAACCAACAAATAGAAATGCCCTTCCTTCCTTCTCTCTCATTAACGTGCTCAACAGCCGCAGTGCAGTGGGGACAAAAAAAAAAAAAAAAAAAAAAAAAAAAAAAAAAAAAAAAAAAAAAAAAAGGAGAAAATAACGCACATCACCTTCTCGCCCTTTTATTTCGTCCTTTTGGCTTCCACAGGGTACATATACAAAATGAGCGGGATATGAACTTGGCACATTTGATTAGACCTAAGGCAATCTTGCTCCTCTCATCTCCCCCCCACTTTCGGGATTTGAGATGTCCCAGCGCCCTTGAGCTGCTGAGTAATGAAAAGCACTGGCGGTAGTGGCTGGCGATGAGAGTGAATGAACGATGGCTCATACAGAGGTTTTCTGGAGCAATTGGCGCCCCCTTTTCCTTATTTTGTTCCCATCGGTCCACAGGAACACCCCATTGCCTATCTCATCGACATTTACACCCTCCGTGCTCCTCGTGTATCCTTCATCCTCCCATAGCTCACCAACAGCCCAATAAAATCGCTATTCCTGCATATTTCTTCTTCCTCTTGTTCGTTTTGGTTTACATTCCCTCTCGGTCTCTTGGTTCCCTTGGGCCGTCGGTGTGCCTTGACATCCAAAAGGGCAAACATATCTCCCTTTCACCATCTTGTGGCGCCACATTGATATGAGGTCCCCGACCAAAAAAATCAACCATTCACCTTTTGTTGGACCTCTCACTCTCATTCGTTCTCTTCCCTTTTCACGTTGACACGTTGAGGTGTTTCTATTTTCATTCTCATTCGCACAATGCTGGGCGATCTTTTGCCAAATTGTCAATGGGTTCATGGAGTTATCGCCATAGAGTTTATTTACTTTGCTTTCACTGCTAAGCTATCTATTTTTGTGATAGATACCATAGTTCATATCGTAGTATACACATGCACAGCTGGTGCTCATATTCCACCCTGCTGGAGACATTTATGTATTTGAATGGTTGCGTGTGTATGTGTGAGCCTCACTCCAAATCGTTTCTCTTCTTTCCCTTCTCGGATAATTTTGCTTGTGCGGCACAGAATCCCGACCACCGATCTTTGTTTTTCTGTTTGCACGATTCCTCTTTCCAATTGATATCTGCTTTGTATGGCTCTTCCTTCCTCCTCCTCACAGCTACCTGTATCACTTTCTTTGTCGGTGGTGGCGTCCTGTGGGATCATTGATTGTTATGCAAAGAAAAAAAAAAAACAACTCCAGCCCAACGAGGCATGTCTTGACTCATTACTGATCTTTGTGAGACGAGGCGCAAAAAGGCCGTTTCCGTTCTTTCCTCATTTTTTCTGAAGTGTGCTTGTTGAGATGAGATCGGTGCACAGTGGAAACATATGATGTATGTGGGGGAGTGTGGGATGGGATGGATGGTAGGAAGGCTTATTGTTCATGATAGCGCAGCTTAGAAGGGTAAGAAAACATCGACAGAGAATCAAACCGTAGGTGAGGTAACAGAGTGAACATTTCCAAAAGGGCGATGAAAATTAGGCTGAGGATTAGAAATGGCCATGGTGAACACAGAGTGAAAGTGAGGGGCAAAAGGTTGGACAGTAGGGGGAATATGACGAGTTGTCGGAAATCTTTTTTGACCGGGAGATGTTTACCCATTTTAAATTTTAAATAGGGACAGAGGAGGCGAGCAATCAGACAGAGTCTTGCACCTTGTTCGTGCCTGTGAAAATTAGCTTGCAAGATAAAAAAGAGAATTAAAAGAAAGGAGTGGGAGATGAGAGAAAGAGGGAAGGGTTAAAGAGAGAAAGAAGGAAAGAGGGGAGCAGCAGCAGTAGTAGCAGTAATGGTGGTTGCTGTTCACTGTACCTGCAGTCAAGTCATCGATTGTTAATGGGTTGTCGTTCCCCTTTGTCGGTTTTCGTTGTTCATTGTTGTTGTTTACTTGTGTGAGTGTGTGTTTGCTCGTTATCATTTGAGGGAAGGTGTGTTTATTGAATGACAGATCGCCGTTGTCGTCGTTGTTATGTGTGCTGTCTGTGTATCCCGGAAATATGAGGGCCGGACGATAATATGTGATTGAATTGAATTGAATAATAATCACTGATCACAAATTTTGTGTGTCTGATACGGTATTGATTTTCTATCCCCGACAGACACTTCCATCCCTAATATCATCATCATCATCCAAATCCTGGTGGACAAGGTTTTCAAGAGTCCGATTAGAAGGGAGGAGAACATCATTAGTGTAGTATACAGTAGTTACACGCGGCCATACAATTGCCGAGGAGGAGGAGAGAAGGGTAAACGATACCCATGGGAGAAGGAGAAGTGAGCACCGCTAATAATGAACAGAAAGGTATAAAAGACAGCCATCCCACTTTGTGTTTTTTGTTTTTTTTTCTTCTTCATCATCATTCCTTTTCTTTTCTTTTTTGTTCCCTTTGCTTCTTTTTCTTCTTCTTTAATTCTCCCTCCACTTTGTATTCTACCACCATCAATCCACTTCATTCTTCTTGCTGTTGCTTCATACCATCTGCACATACCTTTTTTTTTTCTTTTACTTTTAATCTTTTGCATTTACACTCGTACCTTCTTTACCACTCCACACTCTCACAATCAACTCCCCACTCTCCACTCTTTTGTTGACTAAGCATATCCCACGCACCTACCACCTTTACTCTCTACCCCTGTTCCACCACACACACATACACATCTTATTTCATCCCCTCTCCTTTTTTTTTTATATTGAACATCCAAACTCACCATGTCGAACCCAAGTGAACACACTTCGGGTGCACCAGAAGCCAAGCGACCCACAGGTATCTTGCGCAACGCATCCACTTACCAACAACCACACGACACCGTCATCGCCTTCAACGAAAAGGCCGAGATCGACGACGACGATGATGAGGAGGACACACACTCCGAGACTGGTACCTACGAGGATGCCGTCAGCGGTCGCTGGGGTGAAGGCCCCTCCCGTGTCAACGTCGTCGGCGCCGAGAAGGACTTCAAGAAGCTTGAGCGCCAGCTCACCCGTCGTTCGTCCCTCTACCGCACCCAGACCGGTGAAAAGACTGCCAATGACGGCATGGATTTCGATCTGACCAACTACCTCAAGGACATCATCCCCCGTGCTGAGGACGCTGGTATTAAGCGTCGCAACCTCGGTGTTGCCTGGGAGAACCTCGAGGTCACCGGTGAGGGTGTCGGAGCCCAGTACATCAAGGACTTCGGTGATCCTTTCATCGGTCTCTCCAACCTCATCAACCCTTACTTCTGGGCCAAAAAGGCGTTCTCCAAGTCCGAGGCTGCTCCCAAGGTCGTCACCCGCACCATTCTTCACCCCATGAACGGTTTCTGCAAGGACGGCGAGATGATCTTGGTTCTTGGTCGTCCCGGTGCTGGATGCTCGACCCTCTTGCGTGTCCTCGCTAACGATCGCAAGAACTACAAGGGTGTTGAAGGTGAGGTGACCTATGGTCCCTTCTCTGCCGAGGAGATCCGTGTCCACCACCGCGGTGAAGTGTTGTACAACCAAGAAGGTAACCTAACACGCTTGCCCTTTCATCTTTTTGCCTGTCGTCTGTCTGTGCGCCTTTGTTTGTGAACTGAGCCATCGAAATTAACATTTCTTCTCGTCATCTCTTTCCTCTCACACAGATGATTTCCATTACCCTACCTTGACTGTTCGTCAGACTTTGACCACCGCTTTGAAGACCAAGACCCCCGGCAAACGTCTTCCCGAGCAGACCCACAAGAAGCAGTTCGTTGACGAGTTCCTGGACGTCCTTACCAAGATGTACGGCTTGACCAAGCAGGTCGAGACCGTCGTCGGTAACGCCTTCATCCGCGGTGTCTCCGGAGGAGAGCGCAAGCGTCTCTCGATTGCCGAGCAGATGGCCACCCGCTCCTCCATCAACATGTGGGATGGCTCCACCCGTGGTCTCGATGCCTCCTCGGCTCTCGACTATGTCAAGTCCCTCCGTGTCATGACCAACTTGATGTCCAAGGCCACCATGGTCTCCATCTACCAGGCTGTAAGTATTTGTTTCCCTTTTGTTCTTGTATGGGTCAATGCGAGGCTTGGTCAAGCAACAACAGCAACTAACTCAATGCCTTTCTTTATGTCATCGTTTAGTCTGAGAATATTTACGATCTCTTTGACAAGACCTTGCTTCTCTACGAGGGTCGTTGCATCTACTTTGGCCCAGCCAACCAAGCCCGCCAGTACTTTATCGACCTTGGCTTTGAGTGCCCTACTCGTCAGACCACCGCCGACTTCTTGACTGCCGTCACTGACTCCCACGAGCGCAAGGCCCGCGCTGGTTTCGAGGGTCGCATTCCCCAGACCCCCAAGCAGTTCGAGGATGCCTTCAAGTCGTCGGCCTTCTATACCGATGTCGAGAAGCAGCGCCTCGAGTACCAGGCATCTGTCAGCGAGCAGAACCCTGTCGCCGACTTCAAGGAGGCTGCCAAGCAGTTCAAGCAGAAGCACGTCTCGGTCAAGAACCCCTATACCATCTCCTTTGTCGGCCAAGTCAAGGCTTTGACTGTACGCCAGGTCCAACTTACCCGTGGTGACATGACCTCGGTCATCTCTCGTTACGCCTCTAACGTCATCAAGGCCATCATTGTCGGATCCGTCTTCTTCAAGCTGAAGGCCGATGCCACTGGTACCTTCACCCGTGGAGGTGTTTTGTTCTTTGCTCTTCTGTTCAACGCTTTGATCTCCCAGGCTGAGTTGCCCATGGCTATGCAGGGTCGTCCCATCCTGTACAAGCACAAGAACTTTGCCATGTACCGTCCCTCTGCCTTTGCCATTGCCCAGATCTGTGTCGATATCCCTTTGATCATTGCCCAGATTGTTCTCTTTGCTGTAGTCCTCTACTTTATGGCTGGCTTGCAGCTCGAGGCTGGAAAGTGGTTCCTCTTCTGTCTCATCCTGTTCCTGACCGCTCTCTGCATGACCGCCTTCTTCCGCATGGTGAGTATTCTCTCTATTTTGTTGTGTATGTCAATTGCTCATTTACAAAAAGAAAATTGATCTGACCCCTTTGTTCTCGTCGTTTTTCCTCTCTCTTTTTAGTGGGCTGCTGTTAGTGCCACATTCGATGCCGCCTCTCGCAACTCTGGTCTTATCCTCTTGGCCTTGATCTTGTACTCTGGTTACATGATTCCTTACCAAGCCATGCACCCGTGGTTCATTTGGATCTTCTGGATCAACCCCCTCGCCTATGCTTTCAAGGCCTTGATCTCCAACGAAATGAGAGGACTCAGCTTCGACTGCAGCGGATTCGGTATGATCCCCCACGGTCCCTCATACACCCAGGTCGAGCACCAAGTCTGTGGCCTTGCTGGTGCCATTCCCGGTGAGACCTCTGTCGATGGTTCCCATTACCTCTATGCCGCCTACCGCTACAACACTGATGAGCTCTGGTATGACATCTTGGCTATTGTCCTCTTCTGGCTCCTCTTTGTCGGCATCACCTGCTACGCCCTCGAAAACATTGAGTTTGGCAAGGGTGGTTTCTCTACCAACGTCTTCAAGAAGGGATCCGTCATTGTTGGAAAGAACACCGAAGATGAAGAGTCTCGCCCTGCTGCCTCGATCTCGACTGTCACTGCCGATGGCCCCGCCAAGAACAACTCTGGTATCGAGCTCGAGATGGCCAAGGGATCCGTCTTTGCCTGGGAAAACCTCGACTATGTTGTCCCTTACAAGGCTGATGCTTCGGGAAAGAAGCAGCTGTTGAACGGAATTGCCGGTCTCGTCAAGCCCGGTACCATGACTGCCTTGATGGGTTCGTCCGGTGCTGGAAAGACCACTCTCTTGGATGTCCTCGCCCAGCGCAAGAACATTGGTACCATCACTGGTCAGATCGAGGTCGATGGTGAGCCTCTTCGTCGCGACTTCCAGCGCACCACCGGATACTGCGAGCAGTTGGATGTCCACGTTCCCGAGTGCACTGTCCGCGAGTCCCTCCAGTTCTCTGCCCGCCTCCGCCAGCCCGCCCATGTCTCTGAGGCCGAGAAGGATGCCTATGTCGAGGAAATTATCAACATTCTCGAGATGCAGGATATTGCCGATGCTTTGATTGGTACCACCGAGTCTGGTCTTGGTATCTCGGTCGAGGAGCGCAAGCGCCTTACCATCGGAGTCGAACTTGTTGCCAAGCCCAAATTGCTCTTCCTGGACGAGCCTACCTCTGGTTTGGATGCCCAGGCCTCGTACAACATCATGCGCTTCATGCGCAAGTTGACCGATCAGGGCCAGGCCATTCTCTGCACCATCCATCAGCCCTCGTCCCAATTGTTTGCCTTCTTTGACGATCTCTTGCTCCTTGCCAAGGGTGGACACACTGTCTTCTTTGGTGAGCTCGGTCACGACTCTGTGGACTTGATCAACTACTTCCAGAAGAACGGTGCACCCACCTGCGCCTCCGATGCCAACCCTGCCGAGTACATTCTCGATGTCGTTAACGCCCGCCATTCCAACCTTGACTGGCCCTCGATCTGGAACAAGTCGCCCGAGAAGGAGCAATTGCTCAAGGACATCAAGGCCACCCGTCGCCCTGCCGGAAGTGTTGCCACACCCTCTGCCAACGAGGATCTCGAATACGCCACCAACACGATGACTCAGCTCAAGTATGTCTTCCACCGCATGGCCGTGTCTTACTGGCGTCTCCCCCAGTACAACTTTGGTCGTATTTTCCTCATGGTCATCTTTGCTCTCCTCAACGGCTTCTCGTTCTATAAGCTTGGTTCATCCACTGTCGATTTGCAGTCACGTGTGTTTGTCGTCTTCCAAATCATGGGTAAGTTGTAACTCCTGGAAAAATCTATGCTTTTCTACGCGTTTTTCATTTGCTAAAAAAAAAAAAAAAAAACATAAGAAGCCTCAACTAACCCTAAAAACCCCTGGAACCCCCTAAAAACCCACTTAGTGCTCGGCGCCTTGCTTGTGAACATGGTTCAACCTCAATTCATGCTTCAGCGTCAATGGTATTACCGCGAGTCTGCTGGCAAGTACTACGGTTGGAAGCCCTTTGCCATTTCGATCATCCTCATCGAAATTCCTTATATCGTCCTCTCGGCCTCTGTTTTCTTTGTCATCTTCTACTGGACCGTCGGCTTTGTCTCGGAGTCGGTCTTGACCTTCTTCACCTGGTTGATGGTCGCCCTCTTCTGCATGTTCGCCGTCTCCCTTGCCCAGCTTATCGCTGCCTTGACCCCTTCGCCCCAAGTCGCCGCCTTGATGAACCCCTTCATTTTCTCGACCCTCAACCTCTTCTGCGGTGTTATGATCTCGAAGGAATTGATGCCTAAGTTCTGGTCTTCGTGGATGTACTGGCTCGACCCCTACCACTACGTCGTCGAGGCCATCACCACCGTCCAATTGCACAACGTCCCCGTTTTCTGCAAGGACGACGAGTTCTCGATCTTCTACCCCCCTGCCGGCCAAACCTGTGGCCAGTATGCCTCGGCTTTCATGGAGAAGGCTACCGGTTACATCAACAACCTCAACGCGACCGACTTTTGCCAGTACTGCCAATACAAGTTTGGCCAGGACTTTTACGAACCCTTGAGCATGGACTTTGATAACCGTTGGAGAAACTTGGGTATTCTTTGCCTTTACATCTGCTTCAACATCTTCATGGTCCTCGTTGCTATCCGCTTTGTCCGCTTTGATCGTCGTTAAATGCGATCATGGCTTCGATACCTTTCCTCATCCCCTTTACACTTTAAACGAAATAAAAACAATAGAACAAAAAAATAAATTGTACATTATTTATGATATCCTCTGGTCTGACTTTTTTTTTCTTTTTTTTGCTTCTGAACAAGGTCGTGGGGGTGGGTCTACATTGACCTCCGTACTTTCTTACATGGTTGATTCTGCTCTTGACTCTGCTTCTGATTCTAGATTTACATATTCGATTTTGATTGACTGTACGCTTTTTGCTGATTGTGAGTCGACACGAAAAGCAACTTTTTTCTGGGCTTGGAGTTGATTTCGTTTGCCTGCACGGCTGGGATGGGCTAATTTCCTTGAATTTTATAACCATGGAGTGTAAGGATAGCACTTTGAGTGAGAGGGTGTTGTTGGTCGTATTAGGGGCAGGAGCAGTGAGGGTATGGGGGTGAGAAAACAAAGGAAGGGGAGGGGGAGGGGTGGTGACATGAACTCAGCAGAATTATTTCCAAGACCAGAAAAAAGTTGCTTTTCGTGTCGACTCACAATCAGCAAAAAAAAACGTACAGTCAATCAAAATCGAATATGTAAATCTAGAATCAGAAGCAGAGTCAAGAGCAGAATTAACCATTTAAGAAAGGACGGAGGCTATTGTCAATTGGATCAATACAGAGAATTGAGCAATAGGTGCCTATGCAAAAATGACACAATAACAGCCGAAAATTCTATCAATCACGTTCCATCACTTTGCTTGTCTGTCTGTCTGACTGTTAAGAAGAGGAAGATATCCTCCTCCATGACCTCCAGTCATGCAGTCTGATGCAGGGTTCACAAGAATAAACTCAATTGATCCATTTGATCAGTCTCGTGCCTTTTTTGATCGTACACTGAGTGGAGTGACCAAGTGTTCTCGACACTTTTTGTCTTCAACAGCCATAACGCCTCTTCCTTCTTCTTTATCTACTCTGATCACCCATCGCCTTTCCTAATTACTCGTCCTCTTCATCTCAGTTCATTCCCTTCTGCATCTGTAACGGCGTCTTGTGGACAAACCAGCACGGCAAGCAAGTCTGCAGAAATGCTGGACACGGGCGAAGAGAGCAAATCTGGTCGCAGCACCAAGGTCATTTCCCCTCATGCGATCCCTGGCACATGATCCAAATGTCATTAGCATGGGAGGAAGTAGATGGTAAGCTTTTGAAGTTTGTTTTATTACAGTCATGGAGCACTGCTTTCTTATTCTGTCAACTAATCCTTACAAGCTTTTGTAACTGTAGAGTCTTGTACAAAGTGCCGAAGCGTAATTGGAGTGCCATGCTCTCGACCGTGCAGGGCCTTGACATCCATCTACAGAGCCCGCAATACTATCGTTGTAGGCAACAACTCGCCCCTCTGTGTATAAAAAGTCCAGTAGGCGCACCGCCACAAGAAGTTGATTTCATGGCGCCGTATGGAAAGCCCCTTCACCAGGTGACGGTTACGAGCCCATTATAAACGGTATGTATCAGAGACAATACAAGAAGCAATGTTATACAATGTAATCATTTCTTCCGCTTTAAGCATTACTCACACCTTTTATTCAACTATTAACCATAGGTCAATGACCACCAGGCGACTGCCTACACACATTCGAAATGAGAACGGCAAGGATAGATTGGATGCGAGCCCACCTTCTTCAGCACGAATCAAGCCGGCCGACTTGGACATGCAACCGTGAAGGACACAGACCCAAGACATTCACCAGCCGCCTGTCCTTTGAACTTCATTTGAGTTCAAAGCACGATACATATCTGTGAACGTGGAAGGACTGCAATATGATGTTCTCAACCCTCCAAGATCGTGTGCGGCATGACGCGACCCATTTCAAGGTCCCCTGTGAGGTTGGAGAATGTATGCGTTGGTTCCATCGGGCGTACGACCGAGACCGCCATGCATACTCTTACCATCACAACAATCGATCGGATATACCTCCCGTTGAGCGCTTGAAAGGGTATGACGGAGGTGAGTAATATGCACCAAAGGGCTACGGATGAATGATTTCGAAAGTCAGGTCCAACACTTATATCCATCTCTCATCTCTTAATAGCATTTATTGTCACTGTTGAGTACGGATCAGCCCACTACACCGAGCGGGAGAAGCTGTAGCTTCGGCTGCTGTAGCCAACATCAATCCCAAGATGCTTTTATATCGATCAGGAACTGAGCTTAGCCCGTCATTCTTGTGCAAAGACCAAGATGTCATTCGACCGCCTAATCTTCGACCATCGAGTTCCTTACCTTATGAGGATCGCATACAAAGGAGTGTAATCGAGGAGGCTGGACATCAGAGCTCAATGTTGCATGGACAACTTTCTCATCAATGGCGATCTCATATGGAAGACTGGATATGACCAAGTATGAGTACCGGTATTTGTTGGAGTGCGGTTCGGTATCAATGGTAACGGGGCTGCCTTTCGGCCGAGACGGCAGGCATATCGATAGGGTGTTTAATAGTGACGCGTATAGTATGAAAAACCGTATTGTGATCGAGGGCTCTCTTAACATCGGAAAAGCATACATGAGCGCATTTCAAACCTCGGAAGGTTTTCAAGGCTGCAAAGGACGATTTGGGATTGAGACATTAAGGGATGAGCTGGCTCGCCAAGAACGGCTGTCCAAACCATATCGGTCAAAGTAAGTATTCTGTGTTTAACACAGCTTGCGAAACATGTCCTTGAAGTCGTTTAGACTATTCGCATTCTAATTAACTTAACAATGTTATTCGGTTAATAGCTACTCAGCAAGGTTGGCCGAGATGAACAGACAGCCTCATATCTGGAAGGAGGCTATGAAGGCTCAACCGATCCTAACACATTAAAAAGTGATATCCCTTACCTCTCCGGTCCGATTTTTTTTTTTTTTTTTTTGCTTCTGAACAAGGCCATTGGGAGGAGTTTTATGTAATCCGATGCATGGTTCACAAGAATAAACCAATTGATTGTACCTGAGTGGAGTGAGCCTACCCCGAGTGAGAGTTCCGCAGTTAAGTGAAAAACCCTTTTTTTGTCTCCAACTACCACAGCGCCCCTTCCTTTTTTATCAACTCCGATCACCCATCACATTTCCTCATTCCTCCTCCTTGTCATCTCAGTTCATCCCCTCTTGTCTCCTTCTTCTCACATCAGCCTTATTTTCCTCTTTGTCCTTCATTCCTTCCTTTCTTCCTTCCTTAATCATCAACATCTTCCGGAATGTCACAGCCAGCGCAAAAGGCCAAGAAGAAGAAAAAGGAACGGGCACCCAAGGTCTTCGACCACAACTATGCCAAAGTCACCCAAGTCCCAGAATTGGTCGAGCACATCCTCTCGTTCCTGAACCAACGATCCCTCCGTCTCACAGCCTCCCTCGTCTGTCGTCTCTGGCACAAAGTCGCCCTCCCTCTCTTGGTCCGACCTGCAACGATTACCCTCGACCCAGCCAACCAAGCCCAACTGGACCCACTCAACAAGGACAGGAACAAGTTTGACCAAAAGGCGATCGACAGTATCCGAGGCGCGAGTGTTCTTGTCATTAAACCTCCTGTCACCGACCCATATTGGGGCGTATTGGGACCCCCTCGACTTGGACCTCTTCATCACCAGGCGTTCATGACGCAGCTCGAGCATCTTGCACAACAAAACGAGTTACGTGTCATTGACGTTCAGATCCTTTACTACATGGACTACCACAACGACCTCCTGCCTCTGCTCACCACCACCGGATTCCAGTTGACCAACCTTCTGCTCAAACAGATGCACTTTGCCGAGTTCTTTCCTTTGGACAGGATCCTGCTTCTTTGTCCGAAACTCTTCCACCTCACGATCAGCCAGGCCATTCCTTCGTACTATCGACTTGCGGATACGAGTGATTCGGATCATTCACCACCGCCTTCTTTACCGGATCGCATACCGCTTCGTTCATTGACTTTGGAAGGAATCGGGATTGAAACCGAGTGCTTGTTGCGGCTTTTGCGTGTTACTCCGGCTCTGACGGATCTGGCGCTGACGAAACTCAAAAGCGGGGCATCAACGGCGACGACATCTACTCCTGTACCCCAGGCGTATATCCATCACTCTCCACCGCCCTCGTCGTCATCACCATCGGCACCGCTCAGGAAGCAGGATCTTGTCACTTGGTCAAACATGGCAGACATCGAGAGGATAGCGACCGTCAGCCCTCAGATCACCCGACTCTCCATTTCGATGTCTAAGCCCTCCAAGATAAAGGGCACAGAGCTGGTTCAGGTCTTGCAAAAGTTCCCCGCCCTCACACATTGGGTCACGCCCAGCTTTGACATCTCGTCTCAGACACTGGAGACATTCAGGACTTGTACCTTTGCGGATCGGATGACAAGTCTTGAGATTACCGGACATTTGAACCAGGAGATTGTCGGGAGGGCGTTGCACCAGTACCTTTGCGGGGCAATTCATCTGCAGCACCTGCGGGCGTCTGGGATACAGGTGTCGCTTGCTTGGTTAGATGTCGAGAGTATTTTAAGCGAGGATGGGTGGTATCGTCGCAGGAGGGATGACGATAAGTCGTCGTCATCGTCATCTTATTCTTCTATAGGCCAGCATCAGGAGCAGCTGCGAACTCGAGTGTGGAGGACAGGCAAACTCAAGACGCTTCATTTGAGTTTTGGAGCAGGACCCGATGGCAACAGGAACTTCGACAGTTATGAGGGCTCGAGGATGATTTACGGATACATCAGCAAGACCTGTCCTCGACTCCAGGATTTGATGATCTCGAGCGCAGGTCTTTTGTTGAGCCTGGAAGGCGGTGTATCGTTGTTGTCGAGGTTGCAGAAGTTGAGACGAGTGGTGGTGATCACAGAGAGCAGGGAGAATTTGAAGAAGGATGATTTGGACTGGCTGGCTCTGGATCTTGACCCCGCACGGAAGGTTGAGAAGAAGAGACTGTTGGAGCGGTTTATCACTGTCGAGGACCACACCATTTATTCACGGACGCCCTTCCAGTCGACGTTACTCTCTCAGGACCAACCATTGAAGGGTCGTCAAAAGAATCTGAAGCCGACAATCAAGGAAGCCTTGCCCCGCAATCGTCGGTATCGAGAGCAAAAGAGAAAGGAGAGCGATACAGAGACAGACTCGGACACAGAGGAGGCTGACGAGCAGCCCTCATTCTTCAAGAAAACGAAGCCCTCTGCGACTACGGCCGAGGAGGCGACTACGACCGTGGACGTTGATGACGACGACAGTCCAGACTATATGATGTCAGGAGCGGACATGAGAGGTCTGGGCCATCTCCAGGATATTAGCGCCATGTTCCTGCATCGGGCCAAACACCGGTGGCAATGCTGGCCAGAGCTCGAGTACCTGGAGTTTCAGAATTTTCCTTATCGTCAGTTGGACGATAACCACACAATTATTAAGTGGGTTCGGACCATTCGGCCCCGGATCGAATTCAAGTGCGTTGCCACTCGATTTTCTCCCTTCAAATAAATAAACCACATTGTTTTTTTATTCTAGCCTCGTTATGATGATTGTCAAGCGACCGTTGTAGTTGAATGGTTTGAGAGTGATGAATGGACCGAACAAACAGATATGAGACTGAGACAGTATATGACAGGACAGGCTTCCATTTTCAGTCTAAAGATCTTTCTCACCTACGAAGAGATCGTGTGCATGACAGGGCCGGTATATCCCCATCGACCTAAACAGCAACCGTTCCCTGAACACCCTCCTCCCCCTCTTTCGACAAACGCTTCGAAGTCGGCTGTGGAACCACATCTACAAACCCACCGTTCGCGACCTCTTTCTTGTCCTATCCCTGGGTTAAATTATCGTTACACCATGGAACGACAAGAAGCATTCATGGCGCTTTTGTGAGCCGTTGATCTTTCATTTTTTTTTTTTTTTTTTTTTTTTTTTGTTCGAGCAAACGCAACCTGTTTTTAGACAGTGCGTTCTACAGCGTTGCATTGCAGGGCTAAGGGATGGGAAACGGAATAGGCACGAAAAATAACGAAAGGAACGATATCCAGCCTTCTCATTTCACATGAAGGAGCGGGGGGAGTACTTCTCGTTGGATAAAATTGCTGAACTCACAAACTTAGCGCGTTATGCTTCTTAAGCACTAGCCTCCGACAACATGCCAATGCACATTTGAAATCCGCATACCCATGCATGCCAACCACAAAGAAAAAAGAGTATGTTCCAGAGATGTAAGAGTACACATAAAAGACATATTTTACTAGATTATTGGGATATTTTGCTAATGCTATGCTTTTTTTTTTTAAATCTTCATTCCGTCAACACATCTATGCCATGAGAGCAAGGGCCGAACCACCGACCAAGGCAAGGGTGGCAAAGATCTGGGGGAGGACATGGCCAGCAGCGCTGCCCTGGTTGCTAGCGTTTCCGCCGGAGGGCTTGCCACTGCTGGGGTTGGTGGGGCTAGTGCTGCCACCGTTACTGGGGGTAGGGGGGTTGGTTCCGGTGGTAGGAGGGCCGACGGGGGTGGGGCTGACAGTGATCGAGAACTCCTTGGCAACGGCGTTAGACTTCTTGACGATCCACTCGATCAAACCAATGGTGGCTCCACCGCCAGTGCCAAGGGGCGACATGACACCCTCCCACAAGTTTTGGGAGACCTGGGGGAAGGTCCAGCCATAGTTGATACCGGGCGAGCGCTGGGTAATGTTGCGGTCCCAGGCAAGATCGGGGAGGATGAACTCGTGGTACTTGAGGATGCGGTTGGTGAGGGTAACGTTGTTGAAGAGGACCTCAACAGTCTTCTTAAGGTAGGTCTCGAAGGCGGCCTTGCGGGTGGGGTTCTCCAAGAGGCCGTTGATCATGACTGCGCCGGGGAAGGCAGCGGGGTACTTGGTGTAGGACCACTCGGGGAAGGTTGGGTCGACAGTGGGGATGTTGACACCGAAAGTGGCATCAAAGTCCTGGGCCAAGTAGAACCACTTGTTGTTCTGGGTAGGGTCGCGGTAAAGACCGTCGTTGGTCTGCATCTCCCAGTAGCCGTCCCAGTTACCTGTGAGATACTCGAGGACCATGAGGCGGATGTGCTGATCCAAATCCAACATCGCGTCAACCTTGGCGATAGCGGCATCGTCGGTCTTGACGGTCTGGTTCCAGAGCTCGCAGAGAGGTCCAACATCGGTTGGTGTACCGATGGGGTTAAGAGTGTTGATGATCCACGAGTAGTACTCGTTGCCGGTGGGGGAGTAGGCAAAAGAGGCTCCAGAGGCTCCGTCAAAGAGGGCACCGTACTGTGCTGGGGGCTTGCCACCGTAGAACATGGCGTCAACATAAGAGTACTCCGTGATGTCGTCCAAGAGGTTAAAGGTTCCGAAGGCCTGGTTGTTGATGAAGAGACGGACCATGTTTGCCTCGTTGGTGTAGGATCCCATGGCGCGACCGATATCGGCATAGAGCTTCTCACGGATCTGGGTAGGATCCTCCTCCTGATGACGAAGCTTGAAGAAGGAACGGGCCTGGTAGCTTTCACCAGCAGCGAGACGGAAGTTCCAGCTCTGCTTGGAGTTGTTCTTCTTCTTGCCTGCGCCGTGAATACCAAAGGCGACATTCTAATATAGCGTAAACATAATATAATCCAAGCAAGGGACAAAATAAAGAGGGTGTAGGAGAGAGAAAGAGAGGGAGAAAAGAGATAGATGCATGAGGGGGGGGGAGAGGGAGGAAAGGGAGATAAAGAGGAGAGAGGGAGAGAATTATGAGAAGAAAAAAAGGAAGGGGCGAGAGAGAGAGAGAGTAAGAGAAAGAGGAAGAGGAAGGAGATGAATGATTGTTTTAGGACAAAAAGGAAAGAGGAAACAAGAGGTGTGTGTGTGTGTGTTGTTAGTATTTCAGGGGTCATTTCTTATACGGACGGGATCGCATGGGGCTCAAAGGCAAGGGCAGGAGAAGAAAGCAAGCTACCAGCCACTTTAATGCTGATGAAAAACTTACGCTCAAGGTCTTGACCTCGTTGGCAAGGACGATGGTCATGGTGACGGGGATCTTTGTCGAGGTAGGGGTGGCAACGAGGGAATCGAGGTCGGCGGCGGGGCCGCTGGCGAAAAGGGTGGGGATGTAGTTGGTATCGAAAATGGCCTGCTTGGGGGCTCCGCGGGTCCATTGAGGCTATTCGTTTCAAGTGGGTGAGATTGATTAGTCGTTGGTTTCTGTGTTAATCAGTTTCTGTGTCAGCCAGCCACCAGCCAGTCAGGTTCAATCAGGTTCAATCAGTCTCAGAAACTGATTGAATGTGATGGCGATGAATGGTTCCTGGAATTTTCATGTCCCGCACTCCCTCCTCTCTCTGCATCTCTCTCCGTATTGTTATAATTATCATTTCTGATCCCGCTGTTTGTTTTTTTTGTTTATGTATGTCGGCTGGTTGGGTCAAAATGCGACACACGACATACAGCACACGACAACACACAACTGCAGGAACGCAAAAAAAATTGGTCGTGTGAGGTGCGTCCTTGCACACAATAATTTGAGCTTCTCGAAGGAAGAAAAAAAACCAAACTTACATCCTTCTCAACGGGCCATGGGAGCTCAGGGATGTTGGCATAGGAGATAGGGCGATCCAAGAACTCGTTGTATGTTGCACCAGTGGTAGGAACGGTACGGTCAAAGGCCTCTGCACGACCAGCAGCGACGTACTTGTACTTTGTCTCGGCACCGGTCTCTGCCTGACCGGTGTAGAGTGGCACATTAGGGTCGGCTTTCGTCAAGGCAGTGTTCTTTCCGCCAATTTGAACCTCGACAGTGGCCGCGTCAGGGGCAATGACACTGAATTTGACAAGGGCAGCCTGGGCGACGGCCGACAAGGCCAGCAAGGCAGGGATGGTGGCGATCTTCATCGTTGTTGTTAGTTGTGTAGATTAAAAGGGTTGCGTTGATATAGCGTTGCAATTGGGAAGGGGTTGAGTTGAGAGGTGAGAGGAGGCGGGTATGTCGTTTGTCGTTTTGTGTTAGGGGAGAAGGGGCAAGGTAAAGGGAGGTAAGGGTGTTGTTGTTATGTGGGGGGAACAAGAGTTGGTTTGTGCGGTTTTGGGGGATGCCACTGTTATATAGGGGATGGACAGGACGGCGGAGAGTTGAGGGTGAGAGAGAAAATGAGAATGAGAGTGAATGAAAAAGGGCGGCAGGTAACAGGTACACACACGACAGAGAGATAGAGGAGGACGAAATGCTAGTGGGTGTGCTATCAATAGTGGAAGGAAAGAGTAAAAGAGAGAAAAAAAGAAAGTCTGGAAAGGTATTTCCCGGGTGAGAGCCTGCCTCTGTGCTTCTTAAATACCTTTGGTAAAAAAAAAACATAAAAAGGTGGAGTGTTGTCGATTCGGCGTACACACGCACACGAGCAAAAGATGAATGAATAATAATATAGTGTAAACAATATTAATTGAGGGATGCGCCAAAAGGGCATGGCTTGGGAAAATGAGGGGAAAAAACAGCAGAGGGAGCGTGCAAGAGAGAGTCAGCTCCCTTTGTTGTTTAACAGTTCACTGCCTTGTGGGTGAGTGGGTGTGAGAGACAGAGACAAACTGTCGCACAACCCGGGTTGTCCTGCCAAGTCTAATCAAGAGAGAGCAGTTAATGAACCCCATCCCCTCTTCTCCTCCTTTTTTGCGCACAAAATAAAAGCAAACTCGGAGGCGAGGCAAGGGGGCTGGATAGCAATCAAGGAGCATCAGGCTACACATGTCCGTTGGGTTGGAATACGCCCAGGGGTTAAAAAGACTGGTAAGAGTGAGAAAAAACTCTATTTTTGGTGGTAGCTCCATTGGTAACAACGAGAGTGAAGAAAAGAACGAACATCACGGTCAAGACAAGAAAAAAGTCTCGTGGTACTGTGTACTGGTGCAAGTATGGTACTCTTTCACTTCATTCCCCTGCAAGCAATTTTTAGACATAAACCTTGAAGCTATTCATTCTCTTTTTCACCCTTTGTTTGGAACCCCCGATTGCACTTTGGTTGGTGGTGCTCTTCTTTTTTTTTTCCTCGTTTTTTACGCGAGAGGTGCAGGCGGAGATCTAACGATGACGCCCAAAAAAAAAAAAAAAGGAAGAACATAGACACCGAACCAGCTTGCAAGGATTGCACATACCTTTCTCCTTTCCTTCTCCCTTCAATCCTTCCATTTTTCCATGCATGAACAACTTTTTTTTATCCTTATTTCTAGACATTGGTCAACTTGCAGCGGCGGTAGCTTGTTTTTATTCTTGACCATTCCTGCTTGAGCATGTAAGGTCGTGTGCTCGTCTCGCGGTTTGTTTGGGCTGAATGGATTGGATGTGCGATTGATGGAGGATACCGAAGGATAATTTTTTTTACTTTTCCCTTTGCTCACTTCATTTTCTTTTTATCGTTCACCGCTTTTATTTTTCTTGCGGTTGCAATCCATGGTTCACTCTTCATCCAACTTAAATAGCATCTGTCAGCCTAGATGGTAAGAGCACACCTGTTCTTTCTTTTCCAGTGAAGGGGTCAGTGCCAGCAATATTACCGAGCTAACGATAACTTTTTTTACCTGCCTTCGGTTTCTTCTCCACGCTCAAACAGTCATGAACATTTATCAGTTTCAGTCGACAGCATCAACAATCAACCAAGCGCAAAGGCAAGCGGGATCAACCAAGTTTCGAAATAGAAACAACAAAAATATTGTGCCTTTTTTGTGTTTATGCATTTAGTTACTTTTTTCAACATGCGAAAAACAACGACCGACCGATGGTAGAAGACTAGCCGAATGAAGCCAGCACAGAAACAAAGCACCCATCCATTACCTTTTTGCTTGCACTTTGCTTCGCTTTCTTGGGTTGTTGTTTGCTCTGTCTGACCAGGTATATTTTTACAAAAGGAGAATCTCCCGGATACACCTACGGTACGCACCTGAGGTGTTATGGTCGCCCCTTATAGTAAACTTACAATGGCACACCTCACACAGGCGAAAAGGTGGGTACTGTTATATTGATTGTGCGGCTGTATAGTGAGAAACTTGACTTCACTACCGCGGCACTAGGGTATTAGGGGAATTATTGTAAAAGGGGTTATACCCCCCCCCGTCCGAGCTACTCACAACCCGGTGCTTAGTTCAAGCCTCATTGGGGAGGTCGCGTGTTGCCAACAAAAAAAAAAAAAATTACGCACGACTCCCTCACACGACCAACGACCACCACTAACCAGCCACGACCAAGAGTACCAAAATAGCACTCTCACTCGTACCTCTCCTCTATCTTGTATCGCTGACGCCCATCCGTCACACGATAATAATAGCATCGAGAGATAAACACAACCAAATCTGCAGGAGCAACAGACCAGTAAGGAATGGTAATGTGGACGAAGCGGAAGGACAGAATAGATGAAGAGACAGGAAGAATAGTGCGAACAGACCTTCTTCTCTCCTCCTCAGTCCCCAGAAAGACCCCTCTTTTCATCACCATCATCGTCGTCACCCCACCCCTGACCTACTCCCTTACTTACCCCTTCTACATTTTCCGCAACTCACACGACCACAGAAAAAATCTTATAACCCACACGACCACAGGAAAAAAAAGGAGTGAAGATAAAATGCAACTCCTGCTTGTCCTCCGTCTCCCGTCCATCGCACCCCACACACATTCGCCTAGGTGTGGTGTCTTTTCTTATTTTGGTTCTTTACGCCCATCACATGAATGGACACTAGTAAAAGGGTCAAGCAAGACCCTCCAGCTATTTATTTTTCCTGTGTTGTTTGGGGAAAGGGAGTGGGAGGGAAAGTTCTAATAGTAAAGCAAGACATTACCTTGCATGAATCCCATCTATGGCGCTAACATAGACGCCATGTATGCCGTGTCTTTGCACTGAACGATCGATTTGCCTTTGATTACTTTACACAAAGACAAGAAGCCGGGATCGGGCTGAAGTGTTTATGTTTGAATTATAAAACATCCGCGTATTTCGGCTAATGTACTCCAATGTTTACACCCCGTTACTCTTCTCTTGCTATCTATCTTTCTATGTGTCTCCTCCTCCTGTCGGTCTCCTGGTTGCCTTGGGGATCACCTCGTTCGTCGGCCCGTCCATCTCTCTCTTTCTCTCTCTCTCTCTCTCTCTCCTCAGGAGATGCTTTCAAGGGGACAGAAAACGAGGGGAAAGGAATAAAAAAGGATGGTTCTTCCAGTTGATGGCAAAAAGGCTACAGTACATATGCAGTACATGCGCCACCTTTCGTTCTTCCTAATACGGTGTCCGGTCCCACCACACTCCGGACTCACTTTTTGTAGTTTATAGACCCGCAGTTCAAAATGCCAGGTACCGATTCAGGTATACATGGCCACTAATTACCCAGGCGAGGCGGAGAGGGAGTGAGGGAAATTGAGAGCCATTAAGGTTATCGGTCTGTCGGTCTGGTTTTGTTTCTGTCTGTCTCCCTGGTTGTTACCCTCCTGCTCACTACCCTTGCCGATCGATGTTCCAGGGTTAGAATGGAACGCAAACCCAAGCATTCTTTACTAAAATATACAAACAGACACATATAGTGTCACCATACATGAACCAAAAAAAAAAAAAAAAAGAAAGAAAACACCAGCAACAAGGATTTCCCTTTTTCTCTCGTCTATCCTGCTCACAAAACCCCAGGATTGGACTGCACGGATGAATGATAACGATGGTCATGGCTTGTTTGTTGTGTACTACGTTAAAGAGGGAGCCATCTTTGAAGATTGATTTTAACCACTGTTGGAGGGATATTTCTCACGCGACTCTTTTTTTTTTACCGAGATTGAACTCGTTAGTTATCTCACCTTCTTGTTCTCTTTCGGATTAAAACTTTGACGCTCACCTTCTTGTTCCCTTACTGCCTTTTGCCTTTATTCATCTTTTTTTTTTTTTTTTTTTTTTTTTTTACGATAGGAAAGAGGTCCATATCCATTCGCAAAGAAAAGAGAAAAGAAAGGGCTATGCACAATCGGAGATGGACTCTACTATTAATGCTGCGTTGCAGTGCCAAATAGGCAATGGGTCTGGACCCCCTCCCCCCCTTCCTCTTCTTACCTTTGCATTTTTTCTCATTGTTGATATTTGTCTTGCATAGTTGTTAGATCGAAAAGCATATCCGTTCCCCGGTCTAGTCTAGCCAGCCCCCTCCACTCAGACCCTTGAACCATGTCTCCTCTCTCTCTCTTTATCTTTTCTTTTTTTTTTTTTTTTTTTTTTTTTTTTTTTACTACAACCGCTCCTTCCCACCTTTGGCCATAATGGGAACTGTGGAACCGAAGCCACTCAAAAAAAAAAAAAAAAAAAAACCAACTGGGTGGTCCACTCACCTGGGGTCGTGTGCCAGAATAAATTGAGTGAGGAAGAAAGAAATAAAATACATGGGCTGAAAGAAGGTAGTATTGGTTCTGTTCTAATTTAGCACATATCGACGGAGATTTAATATTGACTCCAAATGGATCTGATATGAAAAAAAAGGAAGAAATACACATGTGCAATTGGAACAAAGTGTACAAACAGGAAAATAGAAAAAAAAAAAAAAACCAGATTAGCACACCATGTCCACCTGTGCCTATTCCAATACTTGCCCAAGAGATACAGACAGAGAGATGCGAGAGCATCAGGGTCCATTTTTTTTTAATATATTATTAAAAGCGACAGGGTATTACGTAAAGACAAAAGAGAAAAAAAAAAGGATAGCAGGCATGAATAGAGAAAGAAATATAGTAATACTCGTTTGAATCCATCGTTGTAGTCTGCGCATGTATTAGGCTCGACAAACCGTGACGATCACACCATCGTCACCACCACGCCTGCTTCCTACCCTAGTTCTAGCCCTTGTTCTCAACCCCGTCGCCTGCGCTCGTTCATAGTCTTGCGCCACTTTCGCATCGTCTCTTCCGCCTTCGTATCCTCTTCCAAGATCGCCGGTGTGAGCAACTCTAGATTTGGCGCAAACTGGTCCACGACGAATGGCTGGATTGACTCCGGCCTGATTTGGGGATCGCAGTCAAGCAGAATCCGTAGCTCTCGTAGCTCTAGACGTGCCTCTTCTCCTCATGTGTCCACTTCGTCCTTCTCCACAACAATACCGGGTGTTCATCGTATGGTCCTGATACAAATACTCCAGCGTCGGCATCCTTCGCCTCCGGGCGAGGTGCCACCGTATTCTCAATAGAATTCAAAATCTGGAATCGCTAAGCGAGTCAATTGACGAAGCTATCTGGCAGACGTGTTCTATTTGAGACAGTGTCAGGAAAGACTGTTCAGAGGAGAATGCGATAGGTACGGAAATGTGAAAGTGACGCGTGCAGGCAGACCTGAGGGATCGTGGGCTTGACGGAGTTTGTAGACTGGGGCGTTCGCTGGATAGGGAGGCGATGAGGGTCAAAAGTTCAGGAATGGCGAGCATTCTTGACACTGCTTGGGTGCTGATGACCTCTGTTGTGGTGGTGTTGGTCTCCATCACTGGCTTGCGGAATGATAGAACGCGATGAGCGTATGGCAGAGAAAAATAAGGGTGAAAATAAATCTAAAGCTTGCCTGTTGTGGCCATCGTACGCATTGCAATTTAGCACAGGATGTAACACTTCACGACAACGCAAGTTCAAAAAAATAGTGTTGTTGTTGTGCGCCATGCGCGTGTCTGTATTGAATGTTGCAAAAGATAATAGTGATGTGGAATACAAATAGATCTGCTAAAAAAATAAAAATAACTATGTACAAGCAACTATGCACGTTTGTCGCTCTCGGTGACAATGCGGATGTGTTGCTGCTGCTGATGGTCCGGGCTAAGGTATGTCGAGGCGTGCTCTGACTCGAACCCCAAAGGCCGGTTGCTCTGATGAGCAATGACAGGACTAGCTTGGGCACTCCTAATGGACTCGGGAATCACAACAGAGCCGACTCGGGACATCTCGTTTCCATGCCCAGCAGTGGCACTGGCTGGCCGTGTACCAGACTGGACCACCAATAAACAGCAGGCGACACCAGAGCTCAGGTACTTTTGGGCAACAACACCAAGGACCGATGTCACCGTTATAAAGGAGTTGTGCATATCGCGGGACGATGGCTGGGCACGGAGTGAGCGAGGGCGGACACCGCTGGCGCTGGTGCCAGTGTGGGCAATCTCGTGGGTGTCCAATGGGTTGTCGATGGGGTGCAGAGGTGTTCCTACGGCCGATGCGCTCATTCCAGTAGGGAGGTTGTGAAGCTGAAGTCCTGGCAAGCGAGAGTTGGAGACGTTGTATTGTGCGCTTGTCGAGGTTCCATAGACGCCCACGGGTGCCTGTTGATGGGTGTCGGGCGAGAAGGTCGAGGCTGCATGGCCTTGCTTGGTGGTCAATCCACGGCCGAGAATCAACAGGTCGCGGGATCCAAGAATGGTCTTGGCGAGTCCGATTGAATCCTGCAGGGTGGGGACAACGTGGACATAGATGCCCAAACCAGCCTCGACAGCTCCCGAGTCAGAAGTACGCTTGGTATTGGCTCGCTTGTCGTTAAGAGCGAAAGCGCGGTGAGCAAAGTAGGTATGGACAAGGATTTGGTTATCTTGGGGCAGATGGATATGCTCCTCCGCCGAAGACATAATGGAGTCATTGTCATGAATGTCCACTCGAATCTCCTTCTCGTCAAGTAGCTCCTTATTAGCGTCGACACGGATGATCACAATGTTGCAGATATGGTTGTGGCTCAGTGCAGAGGCCATCTTCAAAACCTCTTCGTCGTCCAGTGATCCATAGATCTGCACCACGATGTTGGAAAAGTGTCCAGCTCCACCGTACTCTCTGTCGACGAAGACGGCAGTGACAAGACCCGAATTGGCAGTAGTGTTGAGAAGACGGCTGACCAGCTGTGTGTTCGAGGTCACAAGGGGGCGCGACAAGACAGGGCTCTCGCTTCCTTCAGTGTTGTTCATGGGTGGATCCGGAAGCGAGGTCGAGTTCCAGGGGACAATGATGACTCCAGATCCGCTCTCGGCAGCCTCGTCGCATATGCTGTTGGCAAAGTCGTCGGGGTCGGTCGAAAGAGTCATCCGTGGGCGGACGAGGATGTTGTTCAGCTTGGCAAAGGCCTGGAAGACAGTCATCAATGCATCTCGACGGAGGACCTCGGCACGCTCAGTAGCAGCCATCAGCACAGACGAACTACGCTCGGTCAGGTGCAAGAGTCGCAGAGCCATGATCTTGGGGCTGGGGTCGTTCTCTTCAGTGGCTGACTGGAACAAGGGGGGGTTAGATCCGGGTACACTGAGAGACGAGTGGGATCCTGCTGGGGTATTGTCACCTGCGGCGGGGGTGGAATGGTTCAACATCTCGAGGAAGGTCATCATGGCAGGCAGGTTGTGGATCTTATCGAGGCAGAGCATGAATCCCTTGTTGTCGATGACGTCCGATGCATCCTCACGCACAACGATTCCAGCCATTTTCCTCTCTTTGGCTAGGGCACGCATTGCAGCGGCACGCTGGTAATGAGAAGGGTAGACCCAGGAGACACCGGGTGTGGTCATGCAGGTGGTGATGAGACACATGGCGACCATGATAACAAAGACCTTGTCGTTGATGACACCGGCGTCGTAACCGATGTTGAGGACGATCAGCTCGATGAGACCCTTGCAGTTCATGAGGATACCAATGGCGAACGACTCTCGCCACTCCATACCCTGGACCT
The DNA here is from genome assembly GCA_036320915.1 of Linnemannia elongata. NCBI lineage: Eukaryota > Fungi > Mortierellomycota > Mortierellomycetes > Mortierellales > Mortierellaceae > Linnemannia > Linnemannia elongata. The sequence continues at coordinate 1,053,211 of JAXBDG010000010.1, read as the reverse complement.
TGGCAGCGATGGTGCATCCAGTAATCTTTCCAAAGCAAGCGACAAACGTGGTCAAGATGACCAATCCCCAGATCCTGCCATTGTCCAGCAATCCGACCTGGGTCTTGAGTCCGGAGAGGGCAAAGTAGATGGGCAAGAAGATGACACTGACAAGATCCTCGATCCTCTTGGTGACTCCGTCAGCGAATCCAGTCTCGTTGGGGATGATGAGACCGACGAGGAATGATCCAAAGATGGCGTGGACACCAATAATGTCGGTGACAAAGGCACTGATGAGAACGACTACTAGAGTGAACGCCATCATGGTCTGACTGGGCTCGTCCTGAGACTTGGTGACGCGGATCATAAAGTTGAAGGCGGGGCGAACAATAAAGCAGAGGATGAGGATCCAGGCGATCGAGAGAAGTACGACATAGAGAGGGGTGATCTTGCTGGCACTGTTGATAATGGACACGACGAGGGCCAAGAGGATCCAGGCGACAATGTCTCCAACAGCTCCGGCGCAGATGGTGAGGAATCCGACCTTAGTCTGGAGAAGCTTTTGTTCGGCGAGGATACGGGCGAGGACAGGGAAGGCAGTGATAGACATGGCAACTCCGCAGAAGAGCAGGAACTGTCCAAAGCCGACGGTTGTGTCGGGTCCCAATTCTTCGTACAAGACGTAACTGACTGCTGCTCCGACTCCAAGGGGAAGGGCCATTCCCGCGAACGAGATGCCGAGGGCGAACCGTGCGCGTTTCAAGACCAGAGCAGGATCAAGCTCCAGACCAACCAAGAAAAGGAACATGACAAGACCAATATTGGAGACTAGGTTGAGGTAAGGCAATCCGTCGGGGGGGAAGATGGTGGAGGCGAATCCGGGAATGCGGCCCATGACGGAGGGCCCGAGAATGATACCAGCAATGACTTCCGAGATGACGCGAGGCTGCTTCAGGCGCCTCAATCCGAGATGAAGGAAGTAGCATAGACCAATAATGATCACCGCCTATAGTTATTTGCAATGATAATTGATTGTTAGTCCTATTGCCTGAAAGCGCAGATGGTGGCAAGGACCTCTTGGTTGTTTGTTTTTGCCACATGGTTTGTTGTTTACATCATGCATGGCACGGCTCCCCTTCTTTGTCCCTGTGGACATTTTGCCAGCCTCCAAAGACATAAAATTTTGAGCACAGGCCCTTTGCTGTTGCCTTACCTGGATGACAAATAGTGGAAAGGGGTCTGAAGGGTTGACATGAGTCGGGTTGAGACCGGTGATTACGCTTCCTATCATCGGGAACAACAATGTGTTTCAATGAAAACAGAGTAGCATAAGGGTTAGTTTTTGTTGTGTCTGTTTCGCCATGTTGACAGACATGTGCATGCAAATAAGGAGACTTGCCTGCTGAACCGCCCATGATGGTTTACAGGATGGAGGTGGTGAGGAGGTCGAAGGTTAGAAGGTTGTTGTGGTTATGGTCCAACCTTATTTGTTCTTGAAGAGTGGTGGTTAAAAGGCTCGAGGCAAACGAGGATGGAGGTCTGAAGGATACAATGCAGGGACGGATGAAGAGAAGAAAAGGAGAAGGAAAGAGTGAATAAAAAAGGTTAGCAGGAGAACTACCAAGGGAGATGTGTATGTTTGTTTGTTTGTTTGCAAGTTCGTTTGAGGATTGTAAAACGAAGGAGAGGAGTAAAGAGAAGTAAAGGAGGAAATGGTGAAGGAAGAAGTCGAAAGAAGAGAGAGAAAAAAAAATAAATTAAAACGACCTCAAACATCATCTCTTATCTGTTCAAAGCCCAGGCTGTTTGGCTTATTATTGTGCCGTACATGGGGCGGGTGAACAGATAGGGAGGTCACCCTGCTGAGTGATTGGTTGCTGCACCCTATTCTTATTAGTTCTTCTTTTTATGCTTCCTCTTCTTTGTGCGCACAATGCAGGGGGGTATAAATGAAAGGAAGACAAGGGAGAAGGACAACAAAAGGTAAACGAAAGGGTGTAGTAGTGCTGCAAGAGAGATAACTGCGCCAAATGCATCCTGTGTCTGCCCTTGTTTATCTGTTGGTTGTGTGTGGTAGTAGCATGCATGTGTTTTGGTGCCTGCTTCTCACTGCTTCGCTGCGCCCTGTCTGCCTTGTCTGTCATGTCTGCATGTTTTACCCTGGATGTATGGTTTGATGATGAGCACACCATTCGCAATCCACGATACCACCACCCCTTGTTCCTCTCTTTTGATGCCCCTGGACTAAATGTAAGTCATGTTCAATGCACCATGAGGCAAGAGGAAAAAGATAGAAAAAGAGGCTTGTTCCGGGGGGTGAAGATAGATATAAAGGAGGGAAATGAGACGAAAGAATGAGAGGGGATAATAGGGGAAGAGAGTGGAGAGAAAGTCTAATTCCTCTCATGTATCGAAGCAATGGTTGCAAGAAAAACAGACAAAACAAATAAACAAACAGCAAAGTGTCCCTTTTGTGTCCACATTGCCATCGCTCTCTCGTTCTTTGTTATTGGAACAATAGCATGTTGTGCCCACGATCGAATCATTTGTCTGTCTGGACATGGTCTGCAGGACAAATGATTATTTGGTGGTCGTCGTAAAATAAAGTCTCCGAGTATTAAGTCGTTGTCCTTTGGTTGTCGGTTTCACTTACAAACAGAGGACTGTGGTACAAAGGACGAACTGAGTAAAGTGGGAGTATGAGCTGATTACTTTTTGTAGTTTTGGGTAATGAAGGAACGAGAGATAGAGAGAGAGAGAGAGAGAGAGAGAAAAAGGAAAGTAGTGATGAGGGAACAAAAGAAGTTCAGTTGAGTGAGGAGGAAGAAAAAAGTGTGGGGTATAAAACTCGAGCGCGAAGGAGGGATATGAGGACGAGAGGGAAGAAAGAAAAAAAAAAAAAAAAGAGAGAGATAGGGGAGGGAGCCAGGTTGCGGGTTTATAAAGAAGAGGGGCGGAGGGAGAGTACCACGGGGTATTTATCAAAAAAAGAAAAAAAAATAAATGTCCGGACCCAAAAGGCAGGGATTCAAAACCTTGTCGATTCAATCCAATGGAGAGATAAAGAACAAAAAGAAAGAGCAGCAACCAGGCTGCAGCTAGTGGTGGACACACATGTGGATGGAACTGGACAGATTAACCTTTTGGCGCTACTCGCTATGCTCCCCCTTATGTTCTTAGCGTCATTGCATGGATGATGGTTAGCAAATGTGGCGAACACTGTCCTTTTGTACATTAGTACCAACCTATCCACGAGGATCCCTCTACAGCATTGGATTGGCTGCTCATCTTCCTTCGAAAAACAGAACAATACAAAAAAGGACCCTCGATCTGGACTCTCTCTCTCTCACACACACACACAATACATAGACCATGCTACATAGATACTTTTTTTTTCGCGCCCCAGAGGAAAACAGTCAAGCAAAAAGGGCTAATAACAAAACATAAAAAAAAAAAAAAAAAAAAAGAAAGCAAGACAGGGGGGCTGTCAGAGAGTGAAGTAGGGGGGTTGTCAGCCTGCCTCTGTGCAGCTACGTTCGTCTCTTCGTTTCTCCTTGCCAATTCCAACACAACAACTAACCTGGCCTGTATCCTGTCCTACAGAGTACAACAACATACGACAACAATCCAGGGGACGTCATTCCCTTCACCCCTCTTCTTCATTATTGCTACGGCCACTTTCTCACTCTCACTTCTACCGAGGAACAACACTACCAACGACAGCAAGCGTAGGACTATTCGAAGGTGGTTTTTTTTTTGAACAAGAAAACCATTCATCTTGCTCGCTCAGTCCTCGGCAGTCAAGCATGACATGCATCATCAGTGATGCCCTTTGGCGGTTTGTAATCTTATGAAATCGACGAGAAAAATAAACGAACAGCTACAGGATCAACCATTCATTCAGCGCGATAGAATCTCGTTGCTCTCTCCAACTCTTCGTTGTCATTTTTGTTCATATTGAGAACCAAGCCATTCAAGGCTCAATGGATCCTTCTTTTTTTACTTTCCTTGTTGATTGCTTTGCTTGCATATCTAAGGCTGCATTCAATTGCACAACGCATAAACACACCCATACACATGCGCCCAGCAACAAGGAGGTCCGTCGCACAACAACAAAAAAGGGAGGATTAAAGCAAGACAAAAAAAAAGACCATGGGTAAACTGGTAAACAAGGATCCAAAAGAGGAGGATGTCGTGACATTCTGCAGCAGGAAAAAAAAAAAAAAAAAAAAAAAAAAAAAAAAAAAAAAAAAAAAAAAAAAAAAAAAAAAAAATAGAAAAAAAAACGCGAAATGAAATGATCGGTGTGGTCTGCTCTCGTTTGCATCCTTGTCCTCCTTTCTTTTTCTAGATCGAATTCTTTTACTGCGCTTCCAACATAATGGCCCACGAGCAGGGGTAAAAAATATTGCGCCAGAGAGATGAAGTGAAAGAACAAAAAAGTCGAGAAGAAAGCCAAGTGAAGTAGCGAGGGGGGGGGGGGGGGGGGGGGGGGGGGGGCAGTTTTCCATTCGGACAACATTACTGCTTTCTTTCTCTCTCGCTCGCACCCTTTGCCATTTTTGCTTTTGGAGTTGGAAAAAAAAAAAATAGGGGTCGAGGACAAAACGTAAGGGCAGGCACGCAATGCAAGTGTTGACGGAGAAACGTGGAGCCTTGGAGGTCTATGACGTCGGGCAAGAAAAAAAGTTGAGTTGAGAGAAAAAGGTACAGAGATGTTGGTTGAAGGGTAGCACGCGGACAAGGGGGTTGTTGCATACTCTTTTGCTCGTAACACGCTTTACTTGGTCGGTCCCCCTTGAGTCCCCTTCTGTTTTTTTTTTGACAAAAAGGGTCACGCTGGACCCCACACAGCATTGCTAAAAGAGGTCAATCGAGGCACACACTCGTACGAAGGTTGCACAAACGCATGCGACAATTGACAGCCCGACAACAGGAAGAGCAACCATAAAGCAAGATTGGGTGAGCAGGCAACACTTGTCTATCATCAATCGCTGTTTACAGGTACCTTCTTTGAAGGAGGGAAGGACATTCTTTGTACACTTTTCGCACTACTAGACCAACCCGCCTCGATTTGAAAGAAGGCACCAACTCTAACCTTGTCGTCGTTTGCTGATTGTCCCTGAGGTCATTGAAAGGTGCAAAATAAATATCGTCAACAATAAAAGAAAAAAAAACGATGCTAGTGGTTACCCTTCTCTCGTTCAATCTTGTTTTTGGGTCTATAGCGTTATTGCCTTCTTGTCGCCGTAGACCACGGGACCAAATGTTCACGATAGAAGTATTTATTAGCGTCAAGCTTAGGCATTACCGACCGAACCAACTCATCTCCTACCCTCCATCCTCAACTTCTCTCTCACATGGAATCATTAGTCTGTTTTTGTTCTTTTGGGTTTATCAATCCATGAGCAATTGGGCAATTGGCGAAACAGAAAAAACAAAAACAATAGCGTAGTGCGAAAGTGTAGGTGGGGCATCTTTCGAAACGCGTGTCAGTCAGCCATCTTACGAGACACGACTACCTTCCTTCCATTCTTAACTCCTTCCTTCTTTCCTGGGTTTCTAGAAAACTGATCTTTTCTCTCCTCTTTTTTTTTTTTTTTTTTTTTAACACCCCCACATACACTTCAAACAATGTTGCAAGGGGGTAAAGTAGGGAGTTATGTGAAATAGAAGGTTGTTGCAACAATACTCGTTTCTATTTTCTTTCGCTCTCGTTTTTTTTTTTACACAGGTGTAGGGAGCACGAACATAGGGGCTAATCAGGAAGATGTCCCTTTGCAGTCTCTTTGCAGCATCTGGCATATCATTCACTGCTGCTCTCACATTCGCCATGGATTTCCCTTCCACTTCCCCGTCCTCCTTTCACACTCTGCTCACATCTGTTGTAGCTTACTACTCCACCATCTCGTTTTCTTTTTCTCCTTTTCTCTCGCTTCTCGTTTTGCTCCTTTACTGCCCTTTTCTCTCGCCCTTATGTAACACACTCCCGGTCTAATCCACTTCATAAAAAAAAAAAATTATATGAGCGTCAACTAGTGCGCTTTCCCTTTCCTCCATGCAATGCGACAACTACAGACCTATCCAAAAATAAGATAAAAAAAAAGATCATGTACGCTGTATGCATTGAAATGAAAAAAAGGAGTGTTGCCGTACATCTCCATGAAAGGGATCTTACCAGGTAATCAACAAAATGCAGTAGCCGTTTGATCCGCATCATAACCTCTTCATTTCTCTTCTTAGTTCTAGACAATTGCGAACGTGTACCTCGAAAAACTATGGCTTCTACCGAAATCAAGGAATAACATCTGAGGATAGTGTACCTTTGTACCTTGCACAGCAAGCTGCATGGAGTCGACCCAAGAGTCGTACAGTGTCACAGATGAAAACAGGGAACGTGAAGATGAATATGGGGTCTAGACCATGAGGCGGTGATGAACTAGGAGTATCGGCGCGTATACGTCTATGCAGCGCGCGTCGTCGGTTGTCGTAGATACACACAAGGACAGACTTTTCTCGCTTCCCTAGTTTACATGCCCCTAAAGCTGCTCAAAGATCTGTTGTGGTCAAAGAAGAAAAGGAATGTGGCGCATCCCGGTAGACATCATGCCACTTCCCCCCCCCCTTCCTTTCCCCTCTCTCCTATCCATAGAAAAATTATCTTCTCATGCAGCCGTCCACACAAAACGTCCTTTCAAGCAGTCTTGTCGTAGAAAGATAACAAGATAGCGATGTGTCTCTATCGTATGACATTTATTTTTAGAACAATGATCAATGAACGAAAATGATAGAAGAGAGAAAATAAGAAATAACACGCGTCCTGCTATTACACGCTTAGTAAACGTATGGGATGATACGCCAGCGAACGGTTTCGCAGTACTTGTCCCAGTCCTTGCCATACTTCTTGTGGCACTTTTCCTCGTCTCTCAACTCGCGATGGATCAGGAGCACGGCAAAGTAGATTGGGTAAAAGTATGGAAGGGGGCTCGACAGACCTAAATGTCGTACGATAAATAATCGAAAATGATCGTATGAGAAAAAATAGTCGTATGAGAACAAATACGCGTTAGAGAACCAATGAGTGAAGATACGCCCAAATATCTCCGCAGAGGCGTGGGTTCGTCCTTGAAGTTCGGAGAGTAGCACTTACCACAGGGCAAGGACCAGGCAAGGGCCATGAGCCAATCGCCAAAGTAGTTGATATGGCGAGCAGTTCCCCACCATCCGCTGATCAACAACTTGGATCCCGTCTTTGTCTCCATGTACTTCAGGCCTAGACAACGATGTTATAAGTGATCGATGGGTGTGAGTTGACAGCGGATTGTGAGAGATAGCATTTCCGAAATCTCGATAGACAAAAAAGAGAGACATACCCTTGTTCATAGGATGATCGGCACCGTAGCGTCTAAAGTTATCCTTCTGTCCATTGGCGCTCCTGAAAATGTAGTATCCAACGCACTGAGTCGCAATAACAATAAGAGCATGGGTCAAGCTCATATCAACAGGGAAATCAGCCAAGAAGCGAGCCTGGAGCGAGTAGTTCATGGGCAACCAGGTCAACAATCCATTGGCGAGCATGAAGCCGAATCCATCGGTGGTGATATCCATAGTTGTCAAGACGGCCGATTCGTTCCAGAGAGAGTCAACAACGTAGAAGGTCTCAAAGAAGAGAACGGCAACCATTGAGTTGGTGATGCGTCCGAGGGTGTGGTACTGTTGGCAGGCCATACCAAAGTTCAAAAAGATCCAGCCGATGAGACCAGGACGGAGTTCGATAAAGTACTTGATGTCAAATGTCGAATCGGGCGATGAGCTGAAGCGAGGGTTGAGTTCACGGCCGAGAACGAACTAAGCGTTTTTCAAGAACGGCATTGGGTTAATTGAATGAGTGAATATTGATTGTGAATTAAATGTGTCCATTGCACGACTCTTAGAGTAAAGTATAATACAAAGAACAGCAACTTACGTCGTAGATCTTGGTGCCGGTATTTCCTCCGCAAGCAAGGATCTTCTCTTGACCATCACCATCGGGAAGGAAGGACCAGATGTAGACAAAAATCGACACGCCAAAGGTCCAGACGAGGGAGGCAGTGATCAGACCGATAAAGTGCTCATAAAGGAACAGAAAAGGCTTGACACCCTGGGTATAGAGGGTAGCGGCAGTCATGAGAGCCATGAGCATCAAAGTCCGGAGGGCATTGACCTTGTATTTGAGCTTGTAATTGGATCGATCCTTAGTCAAGGGGGTTCCTCCGACTCCTCCAACAACAGCACCCTCGACCACCTTTCCGGGGATGACAAAGTAGGTGGCAAACAAAAAGACCATGAAAGCCGAGTAGACCTTGAAGGCATCGACATCCCAGGTCGAGACGAAGAAGTCCCAGAGATCCTTGTGGTAGCTGGTGGGGTCAGAACCGATCGAGGGCCAGAAGCCGTCCTTGGAGTCCCAGTAAGCAGGGATACAACCGAATCCGGCTCGGCAGTTGTAGTAAAGTCCGTAGGTGATCAGGGGGAGAACAATGAGCATCGCCACGGCGCCTGGTGGTCCAAGGAACTCGTATTCTGGGTTTGGGTTGGGAGGTGTACGTTTCCGTGCCACCACTGGTGTTGGCCTCTTTGACATTTTTTTGTGCTCGTTTGTTGGTCGTATGAATTGGGGGGTTTGAGGTTCAAAGGAAGTCAGAGAATGGAGATGAGAGAGGAACAATGAAAGAGAGCAACAAAGAGAGAGCGTTAGAGAGAGAGAATGAGAAACAAAGAAAAGAAAAAGAGAAAGAGAAAGAAAAAAAGGAGAAAAGGGATGCCAACAGGATGACGAGGAGGAGATCTGGCGTCGGAGGAATCATCAGCTGTTGACTCGTCCAACTCGCTCTCCTTGGGAGGGGTGGCCTGATTTTTTCAATTCATCGAATGCCAAACAGGTCTCTCAGATCCGCCACCAATTTTCATGGCTATTTAAGGGCCAAATACCGATCGAATCAGTTGCAAACCAGTCAAGTAAAGTTGTCTTATCTTTTCTCCTTCTCTCATCTCCAACATCCCTCTCCGACACTTTACCCCACACTAACATCGCAAGGACGACATGGAGGACGACTTCCCATTCAGCTTCGGAGGCGGATCAGATCAGGAAGGGAACAATAGCGGGGACGACGGACTCTTTTGTGCGCCCAAGGACAAGAAGAAGGCCGCTACAAAGGCAAAGGCTCTCCTCAACCAAGAACCCTATCATGCTCAGATCGACGAGGATGGCGTGAGTCAATTGATCTTTTTTCCGCTATTTCTCAAGGGTTGCGATACACAGCAGCAAGTGAAGCGCATCAATAGGTTTACCTAACAATTGGTCATTCGCACCCTTGCTTCTTTGATCATAGTGGTTCCATAACGCAGGAAAGACGACATACGAACTGATGACTCAGAGCAAAACAGGAGCCACCAAAGTCAAAATGCGAGCCGATCACTACTACATGCTGCACCGATACCAGGAAGCATTTGACATTGCACAAGAGTTTTGTGAACTTGTACGGACGAGCGGCAACCTCAGCGTCTCACAAGGTCAGAATGATGGAGGCTTTCGGCGAACAGATGCAGCAGCAGGAGCAACAACAGACGCCGGTGTCCTCAAGGTGTCTGATCCCAAGGAGATGCAGGAGATGTCTTTACGTTGCGCACTCAAGTTGAGCCTGTTTGATGTGGCTGCCAGTCTTGCCGATGAGCTGGTAACTATTTTTTTTTTTTTTTTTGGGAACATGGGTCCGATCAATTCCGGAGTAGTTTGTTGGGGTAAGAACAAAGCACGGTGTATAATTGATACTGACTTTTTGTGCACGTTATGGGTAACCTGTTCTTGTAGGTAATGCACGATACAGGAATTGTCTTCTTGAAAGCCAAGGCCTATGTGGCAGTAGGTCGTTTCAATGGTACGGAACTGTTGTTTTCAACTGACATGTCTGAGCACGACTGTCACTTTATCATCAACTAACGATGAATTCTATTCTTACCAATAGACGCCGCTTTGGGACTTGTGCGGTATCAAAGGTCAAGGACAGGCAACTACTCGATCTGGAGGACGTTGGGCGAGTGTCTTCGCCAGTCAACTACAGCATCTCCTTCAGGACCATTGGGATCATTCGTCAGCCCAGCAGCGTCAACATCCACTTCAACAACAGCAGCGGCAGGGACAGAATCGTTGACTTCGTCGATGGATACCCTCACGACATTACCATCATCAGCAACAGCAAAGCCGACCGTTGTACATATCCTGGCTTTGATGTGTATTCTTCGAGCGCGTTACTTGATGAGGATATCGACATGGGCTCAAGTGCCCTATGCACAAGCACGCTACGATAATGAGATGAGTATCTTGGATGAACAACGTGTAGCACTTGAGCGGATATGTGGTCTTGATCTGGATGCAACAAAAACAACAACCACAAATACAACAACTACGGCCGTTGAAACAACAGCATCGCAGGATGAGCAGCGGCAGGAGCAGAGACGATTGGAGGAGTATGAGTTGAAGGTGGTAGCTCCTGCAAGAAAGTTTATCCAGGATATGAGCGAAAGGGGAGAGACAGATTTTACTCTGGATCAAGACCAGGGAGGTTCGCCATTCGAGTTGGAGGTAGTTGAGTTTGTGATCAAGACGTGGGATGCCCAGGTGGTTGCCCTGAGGGAGAATGGTGTTACGGCTAGGATGACGGCAGATGACGATGAGTTGGCAGGCGAGGTCAGCGTTCGTGACAAATAAAGGATCCAAGGTTAGAGTCAATTGAGTCTTTGAGCCTGTGGGATGCGCATTAGGGTTGGAGTTGCATGGGTTGTGAGCTTCAAACAAACAAGAAGGGGTTTACTCAAGGCTTGTGCACCGGCCAACAGACACAGGCAGACACGGGAGAGATGTGGATGAAAACGGAACGATGTGAGCCATACCATTTGAAAAAGAAGAAAAAAAAAGTTCGCACGTTGGATCTTTGTGTCCAAGTCCCAGTAGGGAGGAAGCGAAGGTGGAAAAGAAAATGAATGAATGAATGAGGGAGTGGTGAATACAGGCAGAGACACCGGAAGGAAGGATATAGAGAAGTAAGGGAGAGGAGCGGCGACCATAGGGTAACAAACACCACAAAACAACCCTTTAATTCTGCCTCCCTTCTTCACCTCGTCTCCTTTCCCTCTTCATTCTCTTTGCTTTCTTTACTCTTAGTTCCTCTCTTACCTTTCCGTCTCCCTTTGTCTCTCTTCGCCTCCCTTCATCACCCTCTTTTTGCGTTTCTTATTCTCCTCGCTACTGAATGCGCACATGGTTTCAACTCCACTTTCGCTACTCCGCTCATTCAAGGTTGCACGCCAGGCCGCTCCTTGGCAACAAGGATTAGCCCTCGTCCGTCCCTCTTCTCATGCAACAACAACAACAACATTAACCCTCACGCGGACAGTATCAGCTTCAAGACTTTCCTCAAGAACCCCCTCTCTCTCCAGGTCAATTACTTACTCTTCGAGGTCTGCTTTCCGCGTGGCACCCATCAGCACCAGTCTGTCGAATGTCAATTCCGCCTCGACCCTGCAACAACTCAACTCCGACGAAGCAGACCACCACCAGCAGCAGGACGAGACCTTAAGCATGGAGGATGATGTGGACTTCCAACGTATCAAACTCACGGCCAGTCGAGCCCAGACACCGCTCTCTATCGCCCAATGTCTCATGCTAGGCCAAACCCTGAATACCAAGTCGTTGCTCAAGAACCTGACCTTCCTTAACAGAGAGCTCCCCGTCCGGTTCTCGAAACGAATTGTTGAATTGAGCAACCTGCCGAGTGAGTTGCGCAGGACGGAGCCGATTATAAACCTGATCAAGAACTATACGACCTCATTCAACGAATTGCAGGCATATTCTGACAACAGTCGCTTATGGTATGTCATAGCATGTCCTTGTGTTATATTTTTTGGTCGTTGGTCGTTGAGTCCGTTGGCGTGTTATATTTTCATGCAAGCAACGGAACAGGATGATGACCATGCTTATTCGCCACAGATGGGCCACACACAAGACACTTCTCCCTATTTTTTTAATTTCACGATTTTGTTCATTCACCCCACATTTCCTCCCACACTCCCTATTTTTCTTGCATGTTTGTTGCTGACCAAGGTTACTCCCTCTCTCACATGAATATGCCATTAGGTTTCTCTCACCCAACACACAGATTCGCGAGGACCTGGAACTGGACGACAACAACGAGGCCTTCCACACAGCTGCTCAAAAGGAATACGCGGATCTCTTGCAGAAAGTCACCAATCGCCACAAACAAGGTAACAGCTTCATCTTTGCCTTCGTCGGAACGAAAAAATGATAAGAGCGTGGCCATTATTCACATTCATGTGGGGCGGGCAACTTTTTTTTATCCTTACGTTGGTTGGACCCACCTAACTTTATTCGGTGCATATTGTCGCCATACGTCTGACTTCCGAATAGATGTGATCTACATGGCCCATGGCATCAGTCTGTTCAAACGATATCAGAACACCCGCAGTCAGCCATCGGACGAGATCCAACACTTTCTCAACTCTTTCAATCGGGGCAGACTCGGGATCCGCATCATGGTCGGCCACCACTTGGCTCTTCAGAATCAACTTTTCTATCCATCAGGGGAACTCTCGTCATCCTCGTATCTCTCGACTCCGACCAGTGCACAGTCCAAGAGAGTCGGCATTATTGAGCCTCAGTGCGATATCGAGGCGCTGATCCAGAACGCGACGCATTCGGCTCAGTTTGTCTTTTTCCAACATTACAGTACCGTCTTCCCGCCTAACGTTCATATTGTGCATGCAAAGGAGCTGGGTGGAAAGAAAGTCAGGTTCCCGGTTGTACCAGCATTGCTGCACCATATCTTATTTGAGTTGCTCAAAAACTCGATGCGTGCCACCGCAGAGTTCCATGGTCTCGATAAGTCTTCCTATCCAGGTGAGTGGTCATTTTCTAGGAACAGGTGGAAATGAATGGATGAGCAAGCAGGGAGAGTGTAATTGACATTGCTTTGATATGGCTGTATTAGATATTGAAATCCTCCTGTCATCCAACCCTGCGGGAGATCTTGATATCCGGATCAAGGACCACGGTGGAGGTGAGTCTCGATGAAGGTGTATGTCGCGGTGCAGAACTTTTCTGTTAGATGCTAGCCACTAACTCTTGTTTAACATGTGTTTCATATAGGTATGCCTCCTGGACACATTGTGAAGCCTTTCGACTACTTGTTCACAACGGCATCCAGCACTGTATGTATCGACTTTCCATCCATTATGACTGCAGTCGAGAAGAAGCCACAAACGTCCGCCATGGGAGAGAACCTTCCCCTCTGCGGGTTCGGATTCGGCCTGGCCACCTCCAAACTCGTAAGCAATCTTTTTATCTTTTGCAATTGACGATGTCAAACGAATGCAACTAGATATGTTTGGCGTTGACACTCACATTTGCATACTTTCTGGACTATATCGCTCTTGCATAGTACGCAAGACTTTTTGGTGGAGACTTGACACTGAACTCGATTGCAGGAAGCGGAACTGAAGCCACGATTCAATTGAGGCGACTTGAAGACCAGCTCGAGCAGTCTGAAGACTAGTAGAAAGACGCAACTTCTCTCCTCTTTTTTTCCTCCCTAATATCTCTCTGTAACAACATTGTGTGCTTTTTCTGTTCCGCTTTCAATCCATCGTCTTCCATGTTACTTCTCATCTGTAAATAAATGTCGATTTCGTTCTTCTTTGTGTATGTACGGGTATCTTCCCCTCAATATATTAATAGATAAAGTGTTCTAACGATGAACTATGGTGATATTTCTCCATCCTTCTTAGTGGGCAGGAAGAGCCTTCTGGTTCTGGTTGCCCTTCAAGCTCTTAGGATGAGGCATGATCTTACAATCAGTATCCTTACACAAATTCTTCAGCGCCCGACGCTCCAAAGTCTCAAAGAACTTCAATCCCGAAGCCTTCTCAACCGCCTCCACAGGAACCTGGAAAGCCGTCAATGGCACCTCGTTATGAATAACATTGTTAGGCAACACAAAGGCACCCACAGACATATCACCGTTTCCGCGGTCGGTCAGAATGACTTTGTAGAAATGTGTGGGGACGCCAATGTTGGGAGGGTTTCCAATGACTTCGTGTTTGATGTAGTATTTGTTGTCGGTTGGGTCTTGGTAGGGGAGGTAGAGGGGGCCGGTGATGACGTAGACATCTGGGTAGCGTTTTGTTAAGACTCTGCAGAAGTTTTCGAAATGTGCCCAGTCTAAACGATGGATAGGGAGATGAGGGAAAGTATGATAGATTGTTAGCCATTACGATACAGAGCAATAACAAGGGGGGAAAAAAAGTTGTAAAAAGATAGCTGTAGCGATCAACAAAAAAAAAAAGGGCTCTCTTTCGTCTCCTTTCAAAAAAAAAAAAAAAAAAAAAAAAAAAAAAATCATGAATCACAAAAGACTTACAATCACGGTTAAAGCCCTCGCCGACCTGGGGTGCAATATTTGACAAGTAAAAAGTCTCATCCATGGCCGTCTGGGAGTTCTTGCAGTCGGCAGCAGGGACCATATGTCCACGGTCATATCCCGAACGGAGGTAGTCCGAGAGTTTTGCCTTGTAAAGATCGGGGACAGTAGTGTCTTCCTTGAAGGTCGAGTTGCCACGGCCGACACCCTCGCCAGGTTTCAGGGATTCAGCTGTGATGTGCTCTGCGACCCAGTTGGGGTGACGGAATTGACGCTAGTGAGTTCATAGAGCAGGTGGGTGGTGGATGGTCAGTCATGGGGTTTGCAAGGTTTTGTGGTAAGACTATCATTCCTCCTGCCTGAGTTTTCTTTGAAGCCTTAGTGAAATGTGGTACAATTGAGAGAGAAGTGATGCTTTTAACATACGTTGTAGGAGGCAACATATCCTTCCCTCATGAAGACATCGTTAAGAGGACCTATCACAGTCGATTAAAAGTAAAAGTCGTTAGACAAAGCTGCTGGAAAGGGCTAGAAAGCAATTGCAAGCCCAAAAAGTACGGGTCAAAATTTCTGCAAGACGCCTCCTTGCTGCATTGTACCTGGGAATCCATGGGGCATGATCTTGCGGGGGTTGCCGACAGAGGTAGGGGGAGGACGGGCAACGACGGGGGGAGGGGTAGTGGGTTTGGAAGGGACCTGGGGCAAGGTAGGGGTTGGAGTTGGTGTGGGGACAGGGGTAGTAGGAACAGTGGGGAGCTGGCTCTGGGCAGTCACAGCGACGGGCTTGGGGGCCTCCTTTGACTTGAAGTAGGTAGTCATGGCGACGGCGCCCATGACGGCTCCTCCTGTGAAGATTGCGATGTTCCTGACGACCATTGCTTCGTGGGTTGTTGCAAGAGTGGAGAGGGTAAGAGGATTCAGGAACAAAAACGTCGCACCCACATGCCCATAATGATAATTCTGTCTCACCTCGGAGTGTGCAGTGGCTGAGCAAAACAACAGTCCTTTGGAGACTGCAAGACGCCCAGCGAAAGAAAAGTTAAAGGCAGCGCGTTCCTCCTGTTATCTACTTCCATCACCTCCGCCTCGACCTCCTCACACAACTTCAAAACAAGACTTCCGCCATGGCTATGGACAACAAGACCGTGCGGGATGCGATTCAGGTCCACGGAACCAACCCTCAGTTCCTGATTGAAAAGATTCTCAGGACTCGCATCTACGAATCGACCTACTGGAAGGAATCCTGCTTTGGCTTAACTGGTATGCTTTGTTTGCGACAGGCGATGATTAAGTTGCAAAGGCAACCTCATTCACACAAGTAGTTCTACTTCTTCAAAAAATGCCCAAAATCTAACCACCTTTTGTTTGATCCTCTATTAGAGTCGTCGATCATCGAAAAGGCGTACGAGTTGACTTCGATCGGTGGTCAGTATGGAGTTCAAAAGCCAACAGAGTTTATCTGCCTGGTCCTCAAGTTGCTTCAGCTCCAACCCCGAGAGGAGATTGTGATCAAGTACATTACAGGCTTGACAGAGAACGATAGCAACAAGTAATCACACGAGCAACAAGTTTGCACCAGATCGGCATGGATTCATGGACTAAGAACCTGCGTTTTGTCTGTCTTTGATTTCCTTTGTCCTGACCCAACTTTTGTTAACCGTAATTGTCTTTGTGATGACTAGGTACTTGCGAGCATTGGGAGCCTTTTACTTGCGACTTGTCGGGAAACCTATCGACATTTACAAGAATCTCGAGCCTTTGCTGGTCGACGGTCGAAAGTTGAGAAAACGAGGCAACAGTACGTATTTCACGATCAACACCGTGCACTTCTGCGTTGTCTAATCAAACCACTTGTCAACCTGTGAAACTGCAATGCTAATCAAATTCATTTTCGCATGAATTTCGCAAGTAGATGGCTACTCGATTATCCATATGGACGAGTTCATCGATGAATTGCTGCGGGAGGAACGTGTGTGCGATGTGGTCTTGCCTCGCCTAACAAAGAGATACGTCCTCGAGGATACTGGAGAATTAAACCCAAGGATCAGCGCACTGGAGGAGGCGGAGATGGAACTGGAACAAGAAAGGGAGGCAGAAGAGGCTGCGGCTCGTGGTGAGCGAGGTCGATCAAGTTCGCGCTCACGATCACGATCACGGTCCCGCTCCCTTTCACGTTCTCGTTCTCGATCGCGTTCTCGCTCTCGGTCAAGATTACGATCGAGATCCAAGTCAGCTTCAAGCTCGCGGTCAAGATCACGATCAAGATCTCGTAGTCGTTCGCCAGGACAGCCCAGACAACAGGATCGCAGACGTTCGAGATCGCTGTCAAAGAGTCGAAGCCGTAGCAGAAGTAGCAGTCGGAGCAGGAGCAGGAGCAGGAGCAGGAGCAAGAGCAGGAGCCGGAGCCGGAGCCGATCGCCAGACCGTCGTAGGGGCAGCCGTCGCAGCAGGAGCAGAAGTGACAGCCCAGACAGACGAAGCCGAAGACGGCTGGATTGAAACGCTTTTGTCGTCCACCCTCAAAAATAAAGCCATCCAAATCATGTCAACCACTCCACCTCTTCACCTTGGAGCATGTGACCAGCTTGGCTTGAAATTTGACTCTAAAGGTCGAAATATTTGACTTTGACACCTTTTTCGTTTCTTTATTCAAGCTCGAACACCCGGTAAACACAACACCTATGTTTCCTATCAAGAATACCCTTCTCAAGCTCGGGAATACAACTCCCGCTACCCCTTCCACCCTCGCCTCAGCCGAAGGACCCATTAAACCTTTTCCGCTTCACCTTCCAGAGCTCGTCGAGCCGATCCTATCCTTCCTTAGCGACTATCACCTTCGTTTCGCTGCGGGCAGGGTTTGTCGCCAATGGAGGGCTATTGCAACAGGACTTCTCGACAGGGAGGTTGACTGGACGCTGGCACGGGCAGTTGTCTGCAAGGAGGACGACGGGGATTGGACACACCAGCCGGACACACCAGAACGTTGGAGGCAATTGACTCGAGGCAAGACATGGAGGGTGCACACCCACGACGATAAAGTCATACCCCCGACCGAAGACCCCTATTACGACTTTCGACCCAACAGCTGGGAAGCCCTGACAGGAACGCTGAAGGAAATCATGGGGAACCCCAATTCACAGCACAAACGACTCGGTCTACACTTAGCCTGTTTACTCAACCTGCAAAAGGACCTGCTGCCATTGCTGTCGATTGTTGGGTCGAGTTTGGAACGACTTGTCGTCGACCAGATGCTTCACCGACCCATAGCTCTGGAGAGTGTCCTTGAACTCTGCCCACGTCTGCTACACTTGTCGCTTACCTACCCATGGCCCTGTATGGTCACGGATATAGACTCGGCTCCTCTTGACAGCGAGGAGCCACCGCCATCGTCTTTGTCATTGTCATCTCCGCAAGGGAGCACTCGAATTCTCCGCTCCTTGTTCCTGAGAGGCGTAATTGTGCTCAAGGCGGCGATACTCCGTGCTATTTGCTCTTGTCCAGACCTGCAAGAGCTACGCCTCTCCTGCTTCGAGACCATCCCAGTCCTGTCAGAGAAGAGGGCGGCTCTTCTCAATGACTCCTTCAAATTCTTCAAGACCATTTCCGAGTCGTGCCCTCGTCTAAAAAGCCTGCAGTTTTCCAAGGCGTTCGAGATGGAGCCAAGGAATCGGAGGTATGGTCTCGAATACCATAACCACATCGCGGCCTTATTTCCAATGGCAAAGAATGGACGTTTGAGGTGAACGATCTCTCCAAGATGCAGCCGTACCACAGCAAGAAGTTTCTGGGAGCCGAGTTCAACAACATGACGACCCTGGTGATAGAGAATCCGCTTTCAAACACGATGTTTCTTGAGGAATGGCTCAACACCTTCCTGATCTCCTCGCACTCGTCGGCGCATAATCTGCTCCATCTACGAGTGACAGGGCTGGCCTTTTCGATCTGGTGGTGGGATCTTGAGCTCAGGCAGGGTCACACCCGGGCTCTAGCCAAACAGGAGGCGATCCAAAACGAGTTTTTCTGTGCGGGTATTTGGCGGTGTCGGTCGTTGAAGACACTCCATGTTCGATTACGAGACAAGGACGAGCTGAACTTGGGGACGACGAGTATGAGGATCATGTGTGGATATGTCAGCAAGGTGTTACCAGAGCTGGAGGAACTTGTGTTGGAGAAGGGGTTTATTGACCTTGAAGAGGATGCGGGATTCGTTTTGTTGACGAGGCTTGGTCGCCTGAAGCGGCTCTCGGTCGTAGGTTTGGTATATAGGAATATCGACGAGGCTTGGGTGGACTGGCTGGCCAAAGACTGGGCTCGGACATCGCGGACGAAGAAACAGATCCAGAACGAGTGGAGGTTGGCGAGGTCGGGGCGGAAGGAGGAGACTGTTGCGTGGGTTCCCTTCCAATCGGTACAGGATCCCAAGCCAGGAGAGTCTACACGGGAGTATATGATTGATGGTGTTGATATGAGATATGTGGGCCAGTTGCGGGACATTGTTGAGGTCGTAAAGGAGCGCCTGGCCGAAGGAGAGACGTGCTGGCCTCGTATGGAGTACCTACGGCTGGAGTCCGGCAAGGGAGAGTCTCAGTGGAATGGCAGCCTTGCACGAGTGCAAAGCAGAGTTCGCGAGCTGCGACCAGAGATCGAGTTTAATGTGATCAATCGGCGATGATGATCAATTTTGTTGCCTTTTCATTAAATCACTGATAGGGATACAAATAAATTTCGCCCTTCTCCACCCTCTTTTTCTGACTTCCATTCTTTCACAAACTTATTCCTCATCGCAACAGCAACAACGACAACAACAACAACAACAACGTAATGTCAGAAACAATACCACCGCCGCTCCTAACACGGAGCAGCAGCAGCCGGTCATCAGAGAAGACTCCTCTCACCAAGGACACCCCCCTGGAGGTCCCTCAGATCCTCGGGATCATATTCTCCAACCTCACCAGTCACCAAATCCGACAGTCGGTCTTGTCCGTTTGCCATCAATGGCACATCATCGCACAACCACACGCCTTCCGATCCATCGCATGGTGTCTGGACGAAAGTGCCTCTGGCGACCATATCAACCCCTTTTATGAACACATCTTTGGTGCTACTGGATCTGGATATGGAGCAACTCCCGTCGTCGATCCTCTAAAGTATCTCGGTGTTGCACAGCGCTTGGTCATCAGAGCAGATCGTCGCGAACCCATCTCAGGAACACCGTTCGAGTGGAGGAGCAGCTTTTCACCTGCCAGTTGGCAGGCTTTGCTGGGGGCTATCGCGAACGCACCCAATCTCCTCAACCTGTTGGACCTTCAAGTTCTATGTCCAATCCACTTGACCTTAGAAGCCTTAGAGTTGCTGAGACATATCGGGAGTCTATTAACGAAACTAAGGTTGGAGGTGCCACGACGCGATGGTACGTTGCTAGACACCCTCTTGAGCCTGTGTCCCAAGTTGGACCAACTCGCAGTGGAGTTTTCATGCTCCGAGGAAGCGTTCATCCAAGAGCAGGACAGCAAACCATGGAGCCCATCCGTTTCTCAAGTAATCCTGGCACACCCATCGCTCCAGTCGTTAACACTCAGACGCATCGCAGTGGATGAGGGGTCGTTGTTGAGCTTGGTTGATATGTGTCCTGGACTGGAAGAGCTCGTTTTGGATCAGGTCCTTGGAGCAGTTGACAATGAGATCGAGATACAAGGCGGTAGGGTTCGACTTGCGCCTGTCTTTCGATCCATCGCACGCATTCGACCTGGTCTGAGACGGTTTGGTTTTCTTCCCTGTGTCCTCAGTGCCACGACTGAGCTAGTGCAAGCGACGATCGTGCTCTTGTTCTCGGAGGCGACCGAGTGGGTCTTCCCAGCTACCTCGATCTTGGACATTGCTGAGATCTGTGGTTGGTCGAATGGCCTCATAGATCTGTCTAGGGTGACTATGCTGACTAACTTGGAAATTCTGGTGCGACACTCTAGTGTGGCAACAATGAACATTGGATTCAACCTTCACAACTACCTGTGCTCACCGCTACTGTCTCGACATCTCGTTCAACTCAAGGCCCCCGATGTGATGATCCCTCTGGACTGCTTGGACATGGAGGGAGTCTTGGACAGCAATGGAACATATCGCAAGCCTGATCCTACGTCTTGGTCTTTGATGCCGAAGGACGTCTTGGGCAATTCAAGGACCATGACTTGGGGGTGTCGAAACCTGCGGACGCTTCATATACAAGTTCAATGCCCAAAGGGTGATTTTAGGTCAGCTGCGAGTTCGAGGCTGGTGTTCGGGTACATCAGCAAGGTGTGTCCTGCTTTGCAAGAGCTTCGACTTCTGAAGGAACATTTGGATCTTTCGATGGAGGGAGGATTGTGCTTGCTCGCGAGACTGGATCGGTTGAGGAGCTTGGCTTTGGCGGCGAGAGATGGTGTATGGGAGTCAACACCGGGATTGGATTGGATAGCGCACGAGCTATCGTCGCGTCAAACTAAAGAGTTGACGAAATTTATCGATCAGAGCATTGCTGAGGAGGTCTTCAACCCGGTCTATAGGCACTATCCCCTCGATTATCAAGTACCCGCGGTTCCGGGTACTCCTTCCCTGAGACACGAATATCGCGTTTGTTCGTGGACTAGACGCCAACGCCGACGACCATGGCAAAGATGGCTGGGGACAAGGAACGGATGTGAGCGTGTCGGTAGGATCGAGCACTGTCCCAAACTATGTGATTGACGGGATCGACATGCGATATCTCGGTCAACTGCAAGGTGTTGTGGAGGTGTGCAAGCATCGGATCCTAAATGGCAACACGACCTGGTGGACCCGTATGGAGTACCTGGAGATTGTCAGAAAGGATAAGTTGCCCAATGCCTTTGTTGGCGCCGCAGAACGAGCACAAGTCCTGATGTGCCAGATGAGACCCGACATCGTGTTTTACGCCTCCTGGAGATGAGTGACCCTCCCTTGATCTATTGCACCCATGTGCTGTGTGGCGTGAGTACTCCTACTACTTCCATAGCGTAGATCCCTTTGTGATATTAAGATGACAGTCACACAAGTGACATAAAAAGGTCACCTTTTTCCTTCTTTTTTTTCCCCACCCTCCCAACACACACCCTTCCTCTTAACATCACATACCCATCATGGCTCCCGAGCGCGTAGTCCTCCCTACTAATGTTACTCCCGTGCACTACAACCTCAAACTGGTCCCCAACCTGGAGACCTTTGTATTCACGGGAGAAGTCGCTATCAAGTACGAAATTCCTCTTTACAAAACACGCAAGCGTCACGGTGGATGGATGAAATATGGAATGTAACAGAAACTCATACTCTACTTTATGTGTTCCCTTTTGCTCTACTTCTTCTCTCACTCTGCAGCATCAATGTTAACGAGCCAACTGCCGAGATTCAGCTGAACTCCAAGAAACTCAACATCAGCAAGGCATCCGTCATCGTCGGCGAGACAACGTGAGTGTGCTGGTGTCAAATATGTGTGTGTGTGGGGGGGGGTCGGTTCCTCACAATTGATGACTCTTTTTCTCGCCAAACGACATTACTCTCAGAACTTTCAACTAAACGAAGCTAGTATCACTCTCTTTCAACGAATATTAGTCACAAGGCGACGTCTATCGATGCTGCCGAGAACCAGGTTGCCACATTCAAGTTCCCCCACACCTTGCCCAAGGGACCCGCAGTTCTCGAAATTGAATTCGATGGCGAGATCAACGACCGGATGAACGGATTCTATCGCTCGCAGTACAAGAACAAGGAAGGCGAGACAAAGCACATGGCCGTGACTCAATTCGAAGCCTGCGATGCTCGCCAGGCGTTCCCTTGCTGGGACGAACCCTCTGTCAAGGCGACGTTTGCCATCTCGATGGTTGTGCCCTTTGAGCTTGAGGCTCTGTCCAACATGCCCATCAAGGAGATGACTGCTGTTGAGCCTGATGTCAAGACTGTCTACTTTGAGACCACTCCCATCATGTCTACCTATGTAAGTGTACCCTGTCGTTTTGATGTTTTGCTCTTGTTTTTGGGAGGACGAAGGGAGGAAAAAGTAACGACAGAAACGATCGAGAACGGCCCTTTCCCACGAGTCACTGGTGAGCGACTGTGTGTGTGTGTGTGTGTCGTTCGGGCGAAAAAATCATGCATCGACCTCTTGGCGTACTTTTTCCCTTTTTCTTTTCTTTGGAGGTGTAGGACAGGACCAAATGTGGGAATGAAAGGGGGAAAGGGGAGAGGAGAAAGACAACATTTTCCCTTCAGGAACAAAAACACAAACACACCAACACAAACAAACAAGCAGTACAAAAACAATACAACGGCGTCAATCAGGAGTAACAGCATGCGTGAGCTATACGTGGAATCCCTCCATTCTAGGAAGTCAACTAAAAAATGGATGTGACCATTCCGACAACGTTTCTGAACTGCGGATGAATACAGCAACTAAGTCGTTGTTCTTGACTCCTGGAACAATCATCCTTCAGAAAAGTGCGGTCCAGACAAAATCTTGGAAGAACTACAATGAAAGCGTGTTTTTTTTGACCTTTTTGGGAGAAAACAATACACACGCTCGCCAAAAAGGTTGTGAGCAAAACAGAAGGATGTGCACCATCAGTCCCAAATCGACACGATTGCCAAGACCTGCATGATGCCCTTTCCTCCCACGCTCAGGTTCAATGGCACATTCTCCCTAGCCTTGTGATCGATCTCAAACTTACTTTTTATTGGTTTCATCGTCTGGTACATTCTTCTGTATGCAATAGTTGGTTGCCTTCGCTGTTGGTGACTTTGAGTACATCGAGACCACAACCACCAAGCTCGAGAAACCCGTCGTCTGCCGCGTCTACACCCTGCCCGGTCTTGTCGAGCAGGGCCGCTTTGCCCTCGAGATTACCCCTAAGATCTTGGAGTACTTCGCCGAGATCTTTGGTATCGCCTACCCTCTTCCCAAGTTGGACCACATCGCCGTCCCTGACTTTGACGCAGGAGCCATGGAGAATTGGGGTCTCATCACCTACCGTACCGTCGCTTTGCTCTTTGACGAGAAGACCTCGTCGGCTGCATCCAAGGAGCAAGTTGCTTCGACTGTTGCTCACGAGATTGCCCACCAGTGGTTCGGGAACTTGGTTACCATGGAATGGTGGGACCACCTCTGGTTGAACGAAGGATTCGCCACCTGGGTCGGAACCTTGGCTGTCGACCATCTTTTCCCCGAGTGGCAGACTTGGTCCAACTTTGTCGTCAGCGAGTACCAGCAGGGTCTCAGCTTGGATTCTCTCCGCAGCTCTCACCCCATTGAGGTCCCCGTCTCCGACCCTCACGAGATTCACCAAATCTTCGATGCCATTTCCTACTCCAAGGGTGCCTCGGTCATCCGTATGTTGAGCAACTGGTTGACTGTCGATGTCTTTTTGGCTGGAATCCGTCGTTACCTTAAGAAGCACGAGTACAAGAACGCTACCACCGATGACCTCTGGAACGCTCTTTCGGAAGAGTCCAAGATTGATGTCCGTGAGTTCATGAACACCTGGACCCGTGTCATTGGTATCCCCATCCTCAACGTCACCGAGACCGAGACCCATGTTAAGGTTGAGCAACACCGCTTCCTGTCAACCAATGACACTACCGAAGAGGAGGACCAGACCATCTGGTGGGTTCCTCTCGGAGTCTCTCCCAAGCCTACCTCGATTCTCGATGCCAACCAGACTTTGAAGACACGCGAGTTGACTTTCGAGAAGCCCGCTGCTCAGAAGGACGGCGAGGCCTTCTACCTGGTCAACAAGGGTTTCACCGGTGTCTTCCGTACCAACTACCCCTCGAGCGCCATCCGCCAGATCGGACAGGCCATCCTTGCAGGCCATGCCGACATTGGTGTTGCCGACCGTGCTGGTCTTTTGGCTGACCAGTCCAGCTTGGCCACTTCGGGTCACAACGGTGTTGACCGTCTCTTGGACTTGATCCAATACTACAAGAACGAGAAGGCCTACGTGTAAGCTGCTCGTTTGTATTCATGCCGCATATGTAATTGAGGTTTGGAGCAAGACGAACAAATGTTTCTAACTCGATATTTATGACTCTTATTAATACAACTCATTTTAGCGTGTGGGACCTTTTGCTTGCCAAGTTGGACAACATTACCCAATTGTTCAGTGTCAATGACCGTGCCCACCGTGCGATCCAGCACTTCCAGCGCAAACTCGTCCACAACCTGGTCCAGGAGCTCGGCTGGGAGTTCCCCGAGGGCGAGGACCACTTGACCAGCCTTCTCCGTGGAGTAATTGTTTCCTGCGCCGGCCGATCGCGTCACGAGGAGACTGTCAAGGAGGCCCAGCGACGGTTTGCGTTGTTCATGCAGGAGGGCGCCGACCAGACCAAGGCTTTGCATCCCACGATCCGCAGGACGGCGTTTGAGGTTGCCATGTCGCACGGAGGCGTCAAAGAGTTTGAGCAGGTGATGCATTACTACAAGACAACGCCCAAACAGGACCAGCAAGTCATGGCCCTGGTCGCGATCGGAAGTGCTGTTCACGGAGAGGAGTTGATCCAGCGTGTCTTTGAGTTTGCTCTCTCGGACGATGTCCGTCCCCAGGATTTCCCTTACATCCTTTCGGGGCTGTCGACCAACATTGGAGCTCGCCATGCGGCCTGGCGCTGGATCAAGGCCAACTGGCAGACGGTTGTTGATAGATACACAGGCAACATGGGCATGTTGGGTTACTGTATCAAGATTCCTATTAACAAGATGGCCGACCCTGCGGTGTTGAAGGATTTGGAGGAGTTCTTTGCTGATAAGGATACCAAGGACTTTGAGCGTGATTTGGAGCAGGCCAAGGAGGGGTTGAGGATCCGTAGCAAGTGGGTTGCTAGAGATGGCGCTGCTCTTGAGTCATGGCTGATCGAGCAGGGCTATTAAAAGTCCTCCTGGAGGTGGTTGTGCTAGTTTAGCGAAATAGGGATAGTAATAGTATAGTTACGTACAGAATGTATGTTATCAGTGAATTCGCGAGAGGCTTTGAAAGCCGAAGGTGAAATTGAATGAAAATCAACTCACAAATAACGTTCACCGTTTCAAACACTTCTCGACTCGAGGGCGGGAAAAAGGCCAACTCAGGTGGCGGCACAAGAAGGACAGAACTACTAGATGAGATGAAGCTCTTTTTCACCCGTTTTTTTTTTATTGTTGTTGCTATTGTTCCTGCGGCCCATAGGAATGCAAGGGGGGGGGAGGCGAGAGAGCTCAAACCTGGTGGCCAAGACAACTGTTGACAACTACAATATGAAAGAAGAAAACAATCACCGCCTGCCCATCTCGATTTTTTTATGGTTCCCTTTTTTGGTTTTCATAAGGTTCACACGAACGCCAAGGCCTGACGGCGAACAATGGTTGGATAATTCAATTGAACTTGACCGGCTGGCTGAAGAACGTGGTGGTGGGAAAATCGTGGGGAAAGAATACGGTAGAAGTTACTGTGCAGTCGGTCAGCAGGGCAGAGAAAGAAGATTGTTGAGAGCGATGCTCTCCATCGATGATGCGCATCATCCTCCTGGGAAAAGTGAGTGGTTGGGAAAGGAAAGAAAGTCAAGGAGGTATAAGAAACGTTAACTACGATGTTAGAAGGAAGCAATGCAGAAGGTAGCGATCAACATAGATGATTGTGGATCGATGCGAGTAATTGCAGTTGAAAGACAGTTGCTGACGCTTATGTTAGTCGTTCCTGAATATTTGAAACCCCACTCTCTCTTTCGAGGATTCGAGGGAAATGGAAGAAATGAGGCAACCGGGGAACTCATTTTTTCTCAGGGCGCTCCTTGTGAGCAGCTTGCATATTATTATCACAGCCACGGTCAAGGGTTGATATCCTTTTGATATGGACGGTGAGGACATGTTTCTTCCATGCTTGTATCTGTTGCATTGAAGTCAATAGGGTAGGATGTTCCCTTGGCATAAGCCTCCCTGTAAGAAGGAGTGTTGGTGGGAATGGCGATGGTGATTGACTGAGAGGAGTCGATGGTGGCTGTGAAAAGAAAAGTATAGTTATACGATGGCGAAAAAAGAACAAGTGGTCCATTGGAGTAGAAGATGGCGTTTTTGGTTGTGTGAGAGTGGATCGATGCCTCTTTTGGTTCCACCGAGTCGTCCTTTTTTTTATTATTATTTTTGCTGGGAACAGAAGAACAGAGGAACAGACAGGGAGCAGTCAAGAGAGGGATTTCCCATGCCATTGGACAGGCTGCCTTGCCTGGGGTATTTAATACGTGTCGCGAGCCCTTTCACTGTTACTTTCTTCTTCCTTCTTTCCTTCTTTTCTCCTTCTCTCCAACCTTCGTTCCTCCTCCCCACTTCTTCCCTTTCCTTGTTCTTTTATTTGTTCTTGTGTTTCTTGTTCATTCATTCCTCTCCTCTCCTCCCCTCTTCTTATTTCATTCATTCGCGTCCATCTTCAACCATGTGCAAGAACAACCCCACTAACCCTAACCGTGTGGTCCTCCCTACCAACGTCACCCCCTCCCACTACACCCTTACCATCACCCCCGACCTCAAGGAATACACCTTTAGCGGATATGTCGAGATCAAGTAAGTTTCTTGCCTATCTGTCTGTTTGCCAAACACCACCTGATATACTTCATATTGTTCATATCGAGAACAACGAACAACCAAGAAAATGGCGCGGGAGCATGACGCGCGGCGCGCCAAAAAAAAGAGTGCGCGACTGTGTTATATGGATGTGGGTGAAAAGGCTGCACACTTTAGTTGTGGATTATTAGCATGACCATGCAACTGGAGAGCATTTTGATGAAAGTCTGTTACGTATGTATTTCCATCGAGAATCGGGTTACTTTTGTTTAAAAAAAGTTTGGGTGCGTGGGAATAGATCTACTCAGAAAAAGACTATGAACAATGGGAGAAATGTAGTGAGAAGAAGAAGTTACTGGTTACCCTGACCAACTAGGATGACTTTGAAGAAAGAGATATGACGTTTTCTGCTTTCAAGGGGAGAGGGGATGAAGGAAAGGCTTGGAGCTGTGTTTTTTTTTTTATCGAAGAAAGAGAGAAAACGAGAAGGAAAGGGTGGTGAACCTCACATGGGAAGGGGTTTATACTTGCACCCCCCTTTTTTTAACATAAACCGCCGAGAAATACTAGTGCTAATACTGTGATTGTTGTTACGTTCTTCCGCTTCCTATAGCATTGACATCCACGAGCCCACCAAGACCATCTTGATCAACACCAAGGAGCTGACTATCACCTATGGCAGAGTTGAGATTGGCGAGACCACGTAAGGACCACAGCGGAATGCAACTCAGGATTCATTTTGTTGTTCAGTTATCAAGTCCATGATTCGATCCGAGGAATAACCCCCGCTATTATTTATATCTATTCACTGCAACTGTAGCCATGAGGCTTCGTCGACCTCGTTTGATGAACACCGCGAGACCACCACCTTCACATTCGACCAGGAGCTGCCCAAGGGACCCGCAGTCTTCAACATCCTCTTCCAGGGAATCTTGAACGACAAGATGTCCGGTTTCTACCGCTCCTCCTACAAGGATGCCGAGGGCAATGCCAAGGTCATGGGTGTCACCCAGTTCGAAGCTACCGAAGCCCGTCGCGCATTCCCCTGCTGGGACGAACCCGCTGTCAAGGCTACCTTTTCGATCAAGTTGTGCGTCCCATCTGAGCTTGTTGCTCTCTCCAATATGCCCGTCGAGCAGATCACCGCTGTCGAGCCCGAGGAGATGACCTACCACTTCGAGAAGACCCCCATCATGTCGACCTATGTATGTCTGTCTCTTTTTGTTTGGTTTACTGGGAAACCTGGACGGGAATATTGTGGCGAGATTACTTTATTAGCTGGTTGGTATTCACACCCCGTTATTTTTAATTCATACATCTCTCTCGCTGTAGTTGGTTGCATGGGCTGTCGGTGAGTTTGAATATGTCGAATCAACCACAACCAAGCTCGAGAACCCCGTTACCTGCCGTGTCTACACTCTTCCAGGATTGAAGGAGCAGGGACAATTCGCAGTCGACATCACCCCCAAGATCCTCGAGTACTTCTCCGAGATCTTTGGAACCGCATACCCTCTCCCCAAGCTGGATCAGATCGCCGTTCCCGATTTCGACATGGGCGCCATGGAGAACTGGGGTCTTGTCACTTACCGTACCGTCGCATTGCTCTTTGACGAGAAGACTTCTGATCTCCGTTTCAAGGAACAGGTCGCCTCGACTGTCGCCCACGAGCTCGCCCATCAATGGTTCGGAAACTTGGTCACTATGGAGTGGTGGGACCACCTCTGGTTGAACGAAGGATTCGCCACCTGGGTCGGAACCTTGGCTGTCGATCACATCTTCCCCGAATGGGATACTTGGCCCACTTTTATCGTTACGGACGTTCAGAGCGGTATTGCTTTGGATTCGCTTCGCAGCTCTCACCCCATTGAGGTCCCCGTCTCCGACCCTCACGAGATTCACCAAATCTTCGACGCCATTTCCTACTCCAAGGGTGCCTCGGTCATCCGTATGTTGAGCAACTGGTTGACTGTCGATGTCTTCTTGGCTGGAATCCGTCGTTACCTCAAGAAGCACGAGTACAGCAACGCCACCACCGACGATCTCTGGAATGCTCTCTCGGAAGAGTCCAAGATTGATGTCCGTGAGTTCATGAACACCTGGACCCGTGTCATTGGTATCCCCATCATCGACGTCACTGAGGCCGATGGTGTCGTCTCTGTTGAACAGCACCGCTACTTGTCGACTAACGATGTAAAGCCCGAAGAGGACGAGACCATCTGGTGGGTTCCCATGGGTGTTCACCCCAAGCCTGCCTCGATTGCTGACCCCAACCAGACTTTGAAGTCTCGTTCGCTCAAGTTTGAGGTTCCCGAGGGCGCTTATTTGTTGAACAAGAACTACAGCGGAGTTTTCAGGACCAACTACCCTCCCAGCGCCATTGCCCGCATTGGAGAGGCTATCCTCTCTGGATCAGATCTTGTTGGGTTGAGCGACCGTGCTGGTCTGGTTGCCGATATCTCTTCGTTGGCCAAGTCTGGTCACACCGAGACCAAGAACTTTTTGGAACTTGTCCAGTACTACAAGAACGAGGACAGCTACGTCGTCTGGAACCTGCTTTCCCAGCGTGTTGCCGAGATTGGCGCCATTTTTGGCGCCAACGAGACTGTTCACCAGCAGGTTCTTCACTTCCAGCGCAACTTGGTTGACCAGATGGTGGAGAAGCTTGGATGGGAATTCCCCGAGGGGGAAGACTACTTGACTAGCCGTCTCCGCAACGTCATTTTGCGCACCGCTGGCCGTGCCGGACATGTTGCTACTGTTGCCGAGGCCAAGCGTCGCTTCAAGATCTTTGCCTCGGATGCCTCCCAGGAGTCGATTTTGCACCCTTCGATCCGACAGACTGCCTTTGAAATGGTCTTGACCAACGGCGGCGAGGAAGAGTTCCGTCAGGTGTTGAAGTACTTCCACAATGCCCCCAAGCAAGATCAGCAAGTTGTTGCTTTGTTGGCCCTTGGAGCTGTCCAGCAGCCTGAGTTGATTGCCGAGGTCCAAGAGTTGGCTATTTCGAAGGACGTCCGTCCCCAGGATATCACCTACGTCCTTGCCGGATTGTCTGCAAATGCCAAGGCCCGTTTGTCGACCTGGGAGTTTATCAAGAAGAACTGGACCTTGATCTCAGACAGATACAAGTCGTCGATGGGTCTGTTGGGTCTCTGTGTCAAGTACCCCCTGGTCTGGTTGGCGGACAAGGCTCTCGTCCAGGATGTGACCGAGTTCTTTGCCGAGAAGGACACCAAGGATTTCCAGCGTGCTCTTGATCAGGCCATTGAGGGTTTGAACGTCAACTCTGCCTGGGTCGAGAGGGAGCAGGAGAGCCTCGGTGCCTGGTTGACCGCTAACAAGTACTAAGCATCTAGCTCGTTTTTTTTTTTCTTGTATATAATCTCAAAAGTAAATAAATATCTTTATCAAAGAAACCTTTTAGGTGAACTGAATGGAGATAATGATGAATGTTGGGTGGGCTTGTTCTGTTGATTTTTGACAGGGTATAAATGGCCAGCATGCATGCATGTCACCCCCCTAAACGACGTTCAGTGGATAAGAGCGAATTGAGATTTGGTGGCAAATAATATTTTCATGCAGTCTGCACGGCACACCCTTTTGCATACACACAGCGCATACAAAATTAAGAAGAAAAAGAGAAAAAAAAAAAAAAAGAGGAGAGCGTTCAACGGGGTTAAAGGTGAGATCCGGTGTAGGAAGGACACCCTAGTCTCGCTTCCATCCCCTCCCCTCGTGGGTTAGAATCCAATTCCTTCGCGCAGCGAAGACCTCACGCAGTGAGGGTCTGGGTCAAAATTTTGAGTTATTGGCGGAGCGGGTCGTAAAACCAAAAAGGAAGGTTGTTAAGGGTTTCTCCCCCCAATAGCAAGGCAGTTAAGGGTCTTTTACTCCCCAAAAGCAAGGCTGCTCGTTCTCACACTCGCACTGTTCATCTCTCTTCATCATCTGATTGCCCTCATCAACGCTTGTCATCTCTGTAGTTCATCCCCCTTTCTCTCTGCTTCCCTCAGCCTAAGTAAATAAAACTCGCTTCTCTCTCCTTTCATATCCCCACTAGCCATATTTACAGCTCTCTCTATCCCTACCAAACACCGCTTCAAAGCCAGCGCCTTCCGACTGTTCTCTCTCTCTGCCGTCGCCTTTTGCTATTGTCACTGCCCCTTTCAGTTCTCTCGCCCCATTGTCAGTATGGCTATCGGGAGAAAGGCTATCGTGAGGAAGGCCACTCAAGCAGTGCGTAGACGCAAGAAAAAAGGAATGACAGCTCGATTAGGCTTTGCAACAATCCAGTCGCACCAGAGCATCGAGTCGAACCCGTTCAAACAAGTGTGTGTGTATCCAGCGAACGCCTCAGAGTTGTGTCAAGAATACTTTGGATTTGAGCCCAAGAAGCAACAAGAGGCCGTCGTCAAGCATATAGGTCGGGGAGAGGATTGCATTCTTATTGCAGGCTGCGGCTGGGGGAAGACGTTGGCTTATTTCCTTCCTTTGGTGTTATGGAAAAGCCGTGTCATTGTCGTGATCTCGCCCTTGATTGCACTTATGGAGGAACAACACCGAAAACTTCACTCAGCAGACATCAAGAGTATCTGCATTCATAGTCGTGTGGACCTGCCGAGTACCTTGGAGAGCGCGCTGTCGGCCGGAGAGTATCAAGCTGTATTTATGTCCCCGGAGACCATCTTTGGGAACGACCGTTTTGTGTCCCTTTGGGAGAATCCAAGATGGCGAACGCGAGTACAGGCAGTAGTTATTGACGAGGCGCACTGCATAAGTACCTGGGGCTCGGACTTCAGGACGGACTATGCTTTGATAGGAGAGCTGCGTTGTAGAGTCCCGCCCGGTGTGGCATTTATCGCAGTCTCGGCAACGCTACATGGTCAGATTCTGGATGATGTTATTACGAGTCTTCATTTCAGCAAGGATGTCCCAGTCGTTAGAGGGAATACCGATCGCCCAAATATCAGATATGAGGTCAGACAATTCAAGGACAACAACACTTGCATGGAGAGCTTAGACTTTCTTCTGGATTTCAAAAAGTCAGTCGTCTACTTCGACTCCACCGCAACTCTGGTCAGAGTTTACAAGCGACTTATTGAAAAAGCCAGGACCAGCAATAAAAACCCGCGTTGGATCGGCTATTATTATGCAGGGCTCACATTCGAAACCAAGGAACTCTACATGTCGAGATTCAGGAAGGGCCAGATCCGGGTACTGTTGTCTACGGAGGCCGCAGGCATGGGATGTGACATTGACGACATCATTCGAGTGGTTCAAGTCAAGTGCCCGACTAATATTACCACGCTCGCTCAACGTCTTGGACGTGCAGCTCGATCTTCAGCACTTCGAGGCGTTGGTATTTTATGCGTGTTGCGTGGTACCGCTAAACAAGCCAGCATTGATCACAACCTCAGGGATTACATCAACACCGACGACTGTCGCAGAAAGATATTCAACCGAGTCTTTGACAACAAACATAAAGAGGTCGACAACTGCTGTGATGTTTGTGATTCCAGGCTCAACAAAACTCATGCAGGCTCTGCCGATTCCAATAATGCCGGAACAACAGCTCTCCAAAAGCTTCCGTCAAACTCAGCCCCGAAGCGCTCACGTTCCCGTTCTCAGGCACAAAAGTTAGAGGCAAAAAAATTGATTGAAGGCTGGAGGCGCAAGGAGTTGAGAGGAGTTGCAGGAGAGTCAGAGAGCTATGTTCTTGAGACAATTATGGATGATAGTAATGTCAACAAACTTTCCGCCAAGATTGGTCGCATCTC
Organism: Linnemannia elongata; assembly: GCA_036320915.1. Classification (NCBI taxonomy): domain Eukaryota; kingdom Fungi; phylum Mortierellomycota; class Mortierellomycetes; order Mortierellales; family Mortierellaceae; genus Linnemannia; species Linnemannia elongata. The sequence goes on along the minus strand of JAXBDG010000010.1, from coordinate 1,020,416 downwards.
CACCTGCGACAGTATCGACAACATGATAGACTGGTCGGAGTGGATTGTTGGCTCCAAGAAGCGACTGGTTGACATGCTCATTGCCTTAAACGACAAATTCAACAATCCCCCACCCAAGGACATTGACAGTCCTCCGCCCAAGGATATCGACAATCCTCCGTTCAAGGATATCGACAATCCTCAGTCCAACTTTCTTAACGATCCATTGCCTGAGGATCTGGGCGATGGATTCAATTACTCATCATCTGACGACGATTTCCAGTATCTCGACTATTCCTCATTCACGGACATTGATGATGATGTTGATGAGACACTGGAGGACGATTTCAGCGACGACCCAGACTCTTTGCCACTCCTGGATGACGATGGCGATATCGATTATCCGCCGCTTATGTACTTTGAAAATACGATGGAAGATTGACAAGGCCTGGATCATTCCAACACTGGCAATCAGTCAAATGCACCAAGCGTTCGTTTTATGAGTAAAGTGATCCATACAACCCTACTTCAGCTTACGGAAGCATCCCCAACACAAACGGTATTCAGTCCTCCTAGCGTTCGTCACAATTGGTTCAGCATACGTTGGCCAAGTTTCGATGGCTGCTAATCGCAATCAAAATTCTTTACAAAAATCAGTAAATCAACAATATTTATTTATCCAAAGACAGCATTGATATACTCTTCTGCCTCGTTCGTTTCATCCTCGAGCCCGTCCAGAAGATCCTCCAGAAGATCGTCCTCCGCAAATTCTCCTCTCCCCTCATCCTCCAAGCGACTACGAAACCTTTTGTAACCTCCATTAGTCAACTTGTTGCAACCTGTTGTCATCATGTCGACTACGGGTATCTGCGCGAATGGATGGGCATCATGCTGGCTGGGGTGGCGTGTAGTGGTGAGAATGTTGGATTCCTTTAGCGACCTCATCACGATTTGAATGTCCTCGTCCATTTTGGTGATTCTGTGATATTTGGAGTTTGCGGGCAGTCGGAATTCCCTGCCAAGGATGTTGTCGATCACCCGAAACATGCGGATCAAAGGGGTGATATATGTTGCCGCTGATTTGTTGTTGCCAACCGTTGCATGGGTCTGCTTGATGAGAAGGTTATTATGTTCTTGATACAGGTCGCTGGGGATCCATCGGTTTGGGAGACCTGTAGTGTTCATCAGCATGGACGAAAAGATGGCCAACTTTCTGGCCTCGGACCATTTATGCTGCATGTTGAAGTTGAGGCGCAATAACTCATGCCCATAATTCTTGTTTTTGCCAGACTGAAACATTATTGTGAGTCGCTTGAGGATTAGTTCGACTCGTCCGATGTCTCCGAGCTTGATTGCTGTGCAGAATTCAATATATACTGCCATGTCCTTGATGAACAGCAGGGCGTTGGTGTTGGTGATGGAGTTGGTCCTGGAAAGGGCTGTGGAGTTATTCAGGGACGAGTCGACAACATGGTTGAGTTCATTAACAACCATATCATCTGATGCTAGATCGGCTCCACTGATGGGTACTTCCATGTGTTGCCACAGCTGCCCAACCATCGCTCGGAATACGATCCTCAAAAACTCGTCATTCGTACGGTAGCATGGCTTATCCCGGTTCAGTTTCTTGCGCCCCAGTGTGCTGATGTAGAAGGCCAACGATCCTGGAGCCGAGACATGTCCATAGTGAGTGTTGAGAATTGCTGCTGAAAGGATCATCTGCATATGAAAGAGCTGAAGAACAGGTATCGCCCACTGCATCTGGTCAAAGTATGTCAGCTCGCCGATGCTGCGATGTTGTAGGGATAGAATCCTGGATATCGTCAGTTGGTCTCCGGCTAGGATCATCTTAAGGTGCTTGAACGATCCCTTGGACTTGCCGAGAACGGTGCGCATCTGTTCTATAACTTGCTTGTTCCCCTCTATCGTCGCCTGATCGATGTCCATAATCGCCAACTCGTAAGCTTTGGTGCGCTTGATCGGCAATAGATTCAATGGAGGAATGTCAAACATCTTCAAGTCGTTGTCGTTCAGCGTTCGATATGCACGGATGGCGTTAAGAACATGCGACCGATAGATGTGGCGGAAATAACTTGTATCATTCTTTTTGAGCATGATGTCGCCTAGGCAAGGGGGATCACGAGGGGTTTCAAGCGATAGTTCCTCGCCGAGACCTTCTCCAATGACTAAGGTGCCAGAGGTTTCGCTTTCCATCCTGTTTCTCTTGTTGCTCCTTTGATGATGTTGCTGTCTGCGGCGGTTGATATTGTCGTATAAGAAATACATTGTATGCTTCCCTCCTGCCCTGTGCATCCTCAAGAGGTTGTCCCTTGCCAGTGATTTTAAACAGGAGGTTGTGGTAGAGTATGACATACTCAGTCCAATCATGGATAGGAGCTTTATCAAGCGTTTTGGACATGCTTGACCTCGTAGATGGGCCCCTAGCAGGTAAATGAACATAAGTCAGTATTGTCTTGCAAATTCGATTACATGGTTTCGAGGTCTCAAAGCCTTTCATCTTACCAATCATCATCTGTAAGTAGTTGGTTTGTTGACTCTTCATAAAAGCCAAGATACTAGCCACAACTACAATAAAGCAGCGCGGGTCCGCCTCGGGATGTGGATCCAGCTCGTCCTCCCATTCAAAATCATGTGCCATCATTTGATCCAAGCTTAACGCCAGGTCAGACCGAAGATGTAACATCTCCATAGCAGGCTCCAAGTCAGAATCTGTTTCCGAGCCGGAATCCGGACCACGCGGCAGAGTTGTTGGTAAATCGTGTGTAAAGACCGTTTTGCCGAACTTAGGATAGGGCAGTGACAGCGATTCCATCTCCATGTCCGGCGGTGTCCTCGCTCTTGTAGAAGGCAATTGATCCTCTTCTATCAATGTCATCCCCGCTCCGGTAGAAGGCAACTGATCGTCTGCTATCAAGGCCGTCTTCGCCCTTTTAGAAGACGATCGATCTCTTTGTACAGAGGCCTTCCTCTGCATATCTTTTGGCTTCCATCCTGCCACGGAACCTGGCGCTGGTTTTTCTCTAGGTATCATTGTTTCCAGCAATAGTATGATATTGGGTGCTGATTGTTTGAGAGAATGTCGGAGGCGATCCAGCGAGAATGTCTTGATGGTCTTGTAACTGATGTTGTTTGCTGGATGTCGCAGTTTCTTGTCGTTGGCGGTGTTTCTCAAATCAGCTTGAACACGTTCGCCGACTAGTTCAATTGCCGCCTCCGCCAAACTCTTGTCGTTATCAGTGCTTTCCAGATCTCCTCCCCAAATCCGAAGGATTCTGGCTGGTCCATTTGTTGCATAAAACTGCCCGACCTTGGTCTTGATGAGCTCCTGTGGGGAGGTGAAAGTAGCGCACAAAAAATCGGATATGGATAGCTTCTCCTTCGACAACACATTGAAAACGGCCATAAGTTTCGCTGCCTCACCGTTGACAATCTCCACCTTCGTTCGTCTCTTGCGCTTGGGAGGGGAGGCGGCATTGGTTGTCATAAATGCTTCGCCGCTGTCATTCACACCGCCGCTTAGTACAGTAAATTGCATGATATAAGGAGGTTGGAGTACGGTGTAAGGCAAGCAATTGAAGGAGCAGTGACAATAGCAAAAGGCGACGGCAGAGAGAGAGAACAGTCGGAAGGCGCTGGCTTTGAAGCGGTGTTTGGTAGGGATAGAGAGAGCTGTAAATATGGCTAGTGGGGATATGAAAGGAGAGAGAAGCGAGTTTTATTTACTTAGGCTGAGGGAAGCAGAGAGAAAGGGGGATGAACTACAGAGATGACAAGCGTTGATGAGGGCAATCAGATGATGAAGAGAGATGAACAGTGCGAGTGTGAGAACGAGCAGCCTTGCTTTTGGGGAGTAAAAGACCCTTAACTGCCTTGCTATTGGGGGAGAAACCCTTAACAACCTTCCTTTTTGGTTTTACGACCCGCTCCGCCAATAACTCAAAATTTTGACCCAGACCCTCACTGCGTGAGGTCTTCGCTGCGCGAAGGAATTGGATTCTAACCCACGAGGGGAGGGGATGGAAGCGAGACTAGGACACCCGGTGTAGTCGTCCAAGTTGCGATGAACGGAGGTGGTCAAGCGAGGATTCGAATTCGATTTGAAGCTGAAGGGGCAGGCTAAGGGTTAGGGTCATTAGTAAGTCGGTCTATCTGCTCCTTGTTTTTTTTTTTTGTTTCCTTTTTTATGTGATTTTGATGATGTGGTTCAGGGGTATGAGGGTGGAAGGTTGGTCGATGTGATGATGTACACGTGCGGGTAAAAAGTATGCAAAAAAAAAAAAAAAAAAAAAATAACGGTTGGGCGTATGTTTCTTGGATTGTCGTTTTTCTTTTCGTGCCGTTGTTATTCATTCTTGATTCTCATCGACCATCACTGCTGTTACACGCTACACACACACAGCAAAAAAAAAAAAAAAATGGTTTGTTTTTCTTTTGCAGCACGGAATTGATGTGATTTACAGTAAGGATTCGCATCGCTGCCTGTCTGTCGACATGCCCTGTTGTTGTTCGATCTGCCTGATCATTATTTTTTTTATTTTTTTTGGTTTGCTTTGCCTTGGCATACCTATTTGTCTGTCAGTGTGATCTGAGTCTTCTCCACATTTTGTACTTGTCGTCTGCTGTTCCCTTGAAACTTTTTTTTCTGTCCTTGATCATGGGCTGCAGGGAAGGACAGGGTGCATGCAAGCTCTCAAAAGATAATAAGACAGAAAAGAGTAGAATGAGAGGAAAGAAGAGGGCAAAGCGCAGAAAATTCATGCGAGGGAGGAGTGATAAACCCATGGGTGTGAGTGGGAAGGCATTGACCAATCATTTATCCAGGATCTCTTTTTTTTTTTTTTTTTTTTTACAAAGGCACAGATGACTACGTCCCAACTCGAAACAAAAACCACATCGTCCATGCAAAGTGGGGCAGGAAAAGTGACTGGATAAGGGAATGGAGGCGTACTGGGGAGACCGATTGCTCAGACCAGACCCACCAGTCTTCATTCCTGAGGTCAAGCCCTTTTCGGAGTTCTTTTTTTTTTTTTGTTTGCTACAGTACTAATGTATCCCCTGGTTGTTATTCGCGTTGAAGTAACGCAAAGAGTCTGGACGCCGAGAATAAAGTTGCTTTTACAAGGGTAGAGCTTTGATTGTCTCAGCAATAGATAGGCGACAACCAGTATCACCATCAAAGAATGGATGAAAAAGGATCCAGGCCAAGAGGAAGGGAACTGCGGAGAAAAAGAGAGAAAAAAAAAAAAAAAAAAAAAAAAAAAAAAAAAAAAAGAAAAAAAGAGAGACACGAAAAGAAGACGAGCAAGGGGAAAAAGAGAAAGACTTCAAAAGGAGAAGAGCCAAGGTAAAGAGAGAGAGAGAGAGAGAGAGAGAGAGAGAGAGAGATAGGAAGGGCGAGAGGGCATTTTTTTTTCCTGTGCTCAACCCCTGGCATAGAGAAAGAAGCGCGTTTTTTTTTTTTTTTTTTTTTTTTTTTTTTTTTTTTTGCATGTTGTACTTCTGGTGTGGGGGTGTCCCCTTTGTGTCAATTGAGAGTGTTGGGTCGGTGCATTCATACTCTTTCTCTTTGTTTTGTGTTATTCCTGCAACTTGAAGATGGCATGAGAGCAGTTTAGCTTCGAGATTGGATGGGATTTGTTTACGCGAAAGAAAAAAAAGTAACGGCGTAAGGACGAACAGAGCAGAGAGAAGAAGGTCTAGATAGCAAAGGGAAAGTAGAGTTGGGGAGGTGAGTGATTCAAACAAACGACGAATAAAAAGAGGTTAGCAGGGAAGTAGGCAGGAGATAGAGTGAGAAAGTGAATAAGGGCCGATTTGGGCACAACTGTTGTGGAGCAAAAAAAAAAAAAAAAAAAAAAAAAAAAAAAAAAAAAAAAAAAAAAAAAAAAAACAAGATTGTAATTTGGTCATGCAAAATTACCGCGAGCACGGCACACACAGACCACTGGGGAGGGGAGGAGAGGAGGGGGTGACTGCTCTCAAACCATTTGTCTCTTTCTCCTCGTACGTTCACTTTGCAGACCCACGTCCACTCTCGCTCCTCCCCTTTGGTTTCCTCTTTTGTCTTTGCCTTCTCTTTTTTCCTTTACCTTTTCCACCTCTTTTGCCTTCTTTGTTTCCGCCACCAGTCTGCCTCTCTTTCTTTTTATATCTCTTCCTCTCTCTCTACTCTCCACCTCCCCTTTTGCTCCTTCTCTTTCTCCACTCCATCCTCTTTGCCCCCATCGCAATCACTTTTTCACTTTCAACTCGCACCTACTCACACTAAAACTAGGACTGACTGACTCGGACATCTCTTCTGTTTTCGTTCTCAGTCCTCTATCTTTTATCCATCAGCATTGCTAAACACTCACGTTTACCCTCAACACAAGCAACTTAAATCACAATGGACGGCAAGCACTCCTCGTCGTCCGGCATGGTCACCCTTCCCACTGCCCTGCCCTACCCCATCCACCACCAGACTCGCCACTCTCACGCGCAAGTCTCGCCTACATCCCCCACCACAGCAGACTCGACCTGGAAGGTTGTTGGCAGTCCCCCTCGTCGCCCACTTCTCTCGCCTCCAGCTGACCAGCAACACCAACGGCAAGGAACAGCAACAGACAGCAATAACAATAGCAACCTTGCGTTGAGCGATATCAACAACACTGCAACACTGGCACATGCATCCAACAAAAACAGCAAAACCACTCACGACCACAAAAAAACATCAGCTTCGGACAACTCCTTGAAACCAACTGACAGACATGAATCAGCTAATACCGCTCAAGCTCAAGCTTCTCCCGATGCTGTAAAGGTGGTTGCTCCGCGTGAGAACTCTCAGTCCTCCTCAGTGCCATTGTCGTCCCCGTCGTCGTCTGCTGGTGCATACTCTCACGCTCAAGTATATACTCACCAGCATCACCCCCTTGCAGCTCTTCCCGGTGCTCACAACCACTCCTCTTCCTCCCCACACGACCCTCTCTCGCCCTCTGAACCAACTTCGACTCCGCTCTTGCCTCCCACAACTGCCTTGGCCCAAACACCAAACACGCCCTATCCCACCAGTCAAGCCTTGTCCAGCGGTACTTTCGTCACAGTGTCGTCGTCTGGCCTGGATGGGCTCTTGGGTGAACCTGTCTCTCCTATCCATATCAAGACAACACCCAGTACTGGACTGTCTCGGGGATCTCAACCTGTTCAGGGCCTCTCCTTTGGACCAAACGACAACAATACCCTTCAAGGCCGAAACAGTGGTAGAGTCGGAGGACTAGAGTCCCCCCTGAGCATGTCGTCGTTTATCTGGAATGGCCGCATGGAAACCCAGGAGTCGAGTGACCCAGCTGCCCCCCTTGCTGCAGGTTTTGGAGGAATGACGATTCACAGTCGCAATGACGATAGCTCTGGAAAGGGAGGCACGTTCTTCCCTATGTCCTCGGCCCTTAAAGCAGACCCGTTTGTCCCCAACAACTATCGCCCATCGAGAAGCTTTTCATTGTCAGAACCCCTCGGATTCCCAGTTGGAGGATTCAGCAACAATCACAACAATTTACAACAACAACACCAGCATCAACGCAGCAATAGCAACAGTGATTTCACCGCCCAGGAGGATCAAGAATCCAACAACCCCTTCAGAGCACCCCTCCCGACCATGGAAGAAGAATTCGAAGAAAGTTTTGAACCCCGTGCGAGCCGAACCAGAAGTTACTCGACTTCTGCCACTTTTGGTCTTTCTGGCAAGAACTATGGAGGTATGTCGAACACATTCTTCTCGCCCTCGGAGCCCTCGGATCCCTTCATGTCGTCATCGTACTCGGGATCGTCGTCTAGGGGATTTTCTCAGCCTCAAGACCAACCTTCTTTCCGTACACGCAAGTATACGGCTGGCTTGACTTGGCCCAGCGTCGTTCATCATGGCATGGACCAAGGACGACCCTCAATTGCACCTCCAGTCCACCGTCGATCAGTCACGTCTAATAGCTATGTCTCGCCTATCTGGGAGTCACCCGATGCTTATGCTTCCCCCTCTCTGCCCACAGAGGAAAGAGATCGAGCCGAGCGTCAACGGCCTTTGCGTCGATTCTCCTTGGCCCCTTCCTCAGGATTCCAAAACTATGACCGTTTCTTGGAGAATGAAAACTTTGGTGGGTCCTCAGTCCTCAGTGGTTACAACGGAAGGTATGTATTGACGACTGATTGTATTCACAAAAGCGCGTATTATCATGGTGATTTTGGTCAAAATGCAAAACAGAAACTCCGTCCTAGATTTTGAGTCCCGACATATTTTGTTGGATGTCAGTTGTTTTAAAGACTGAAAACAACTGACACTTTTATCGCTTTGGAACTTCGCCTTTTCTTGTCTAGTCGTTACCCCGATGCTGATTACAGTCCTCAGCAGCGTCGGCATTCGGATGCAGGACACTCTGGACCATATGTTCGACCAAGTGCAGCGCCTTTCAACCTTGCCTCGTCACTCGATTCATTGACGTCTGATGGGAACGATGACAGCAACAGCTGGGATTTGAAGGAGGAATATGAGCATGACGGCTCCCAAGCCGTTCTTTCCAACAGCTCGCATCACCTCGGCAAGGGCCTGACCTTGAGCCAGCTTTCACATCATGGGTCACTTTATGTTGTCGAATTCAAGGCAGGGCGTAATGATCTCTTCTATGTGGCAGACAATAGTGGCCTGTCGCTGAAGCGAGGCGATTTGGTGATGGTAGAGGCGGATCGTGGAAAGGACTTGGGCAAAATTACCAACGACTCGATTACCCCTCAGAACATTCAGGATCTTCAGAGACAACACGCCGAGGCAGCTGTGATTGCATCTCAGCACGACGGTGTGCGTGCACCTAAGGAGATTCACCCCAAGCGTATATTCCGGTTGGCGCATACCTCCGAGATCACTCAGCTCGTGACCAAGAACCAGGACGAGGTCAAGGCCATGCTGGTCTGCCAGACCAAGGTTCGACAGAAGAAACTCCCTATGGAGGTTGTTGATGCTGAGTTCCAATGGTACGTTTTCTTATGTGGACGTGGATTTGATTGCTTGGATGTGATTGTTATGAGTCGATCTATTTAAAGACTGACACGATTTGTGCGCATGTGTTGTTTTTTTGTGACCATGTCTCTGATTAGGGATCGACGCAAGTTGACGTTCTATTTTCACGCAGATCATCGCATCGATTTCCGAGAGCTGGTCCGCGACTTGTTCAAAATCTATAAGACACGCATCTGGATGTACGCTGTGAACCCCACTATGTCGTCGTCTACCGCGTCCATGAGCCCCTTGCAGGCTCCTGGACAGTCGAGCCCACCTCGCGATCTCACTCCGCCGTCGGCATCGCCTGCTTCCCCACTGCCTCCTCAGAATTCGTCTTCGGCCTACCACTCTGCGTACAACTACCTCTCATCGCCCACAATTCAGCAGCAACCCTTCCAGCAGCGCCATCAGGGACATCACTCACAGCAGCAGCAGCCGCAGCCACACACGATGCACTTTCCTATCGGCTACCACCCTCATCCGGCTCAGCTGGAGGAACTGATGACGCAGATGCAGACTCAATACTTTTCTGGTCAGCCCCAGCCATTCTACAACAACAGCAGCTTCCAGCAGGACCGAGGACCCCTGGACAATGAACCCTCGCAGGGCTCGTTCTATGACCGCCATCATCCGCTCCAGCCGCCTCACCAACTCATGTAAAATCACCCACGAAAAAAAGAAACCCCTCCTCCAGAAAAGACGAAAGCCAGCGCCAATACTCCCGGATGTTCCTCTAGAAGTTCTGATTTCTTTTGTACATTTTTCCCTTTCCCTTTCCTTTGATGATGATCTTCACTTTTTTTTTCCTTCTCCACTCATACATCTTTTACAAGGCCGCTTGTTAGAATGGTTTTCTTTACTCGGCATGTACCTTTACACCACACACACACGCTTTAAGAAAAACCCCAGTTGATATCTTTCTCTTTTCACCCTTACACTTGTACAACTTTCTTTTCTTTCATTTCTTTCATGGCGTCTTTGGAACTTTTCATTTTCACGGCAGGCTGTGAGCTACACTGAACAACAACACTAAAAAAACACTAAAACTCTTTTCTCCTTCTCAGTAAACGAATCGTCATGTTGTTTTCACTTTTGCTGTTTCATTATTATACACATTTGCAGGTCGATGACGTTATTTTTCTATCGGTCAAAACCTAATTGCTACCGCTCACACCTACAGAGGAGGGTCGCTTTTCGAGGATCTTGTCGATCAATCCAAATTTGAGTGCCTCTTCTGCATCCATAAAGTGGTCTCTCTCCACTGCCCTCTCTAAAAAAATTAAATAGAGATCAAAAGATGAGTGGTTAGGATAGTGCTTATCAAGACATCATAATCCAGAGTCACAACACAAGTTTCAACATTTCTAGTATAGTAATACCAATGGCTTCAAGGTCCTTGACGTTGCAGTGCTTCTGGTAGATACGGTTGAGTCGCTCACGGACACGCAAGATTTCGCGGGCATGGATGGCGATATCACTGGCCTGTCCGCTGGCCCCTCCGCTGGGCTGGTGCATCATGATGCTGGCGTTGGGGAGGGCATATCGTTTTCCTGGTTCTCCTGCTGCCAAGAGCAATGATCCCATGGAGCAGGCTTGTCCGTTGCACAGTGTCGACACGGGCGATTGGATGTACTGTTGTTTGACGTTTGTTGGTTTGTTGGTGGAGGTTGTCCAAAAAGGTTCAGTTAGGAGATATGGTTCGGATGAGCATTACAAAAACGACAAAATGAAAGGTGAAATTATTAGAGACTTGATTGGTTTAGAAGCTCCGCCTTTTCCCTTCTCAAATACCCCAACGCAACCGTCATGATCGTGCTCAGTCCATCCTGTCAAGCCTGTCATAGTCTCTTCTTTACCTGCATCTATTAACGATTCAAAGCAAGAAACAAAAGTGCACAAAGATTAGTCACCGTCCTTTCTGTTTCATCAATTGATATATCAATGACTCTGGAGAATAAAGAGCGAGGGACGAAAAATAGTACAAAAACGTACTGTGTCGTAGATGGCCATTCCTGCAGTAACACTTCCTCCAGGGCTGTTGATGTACAAACTGATGGGCTTCTCCGGGTTCTCTGATTCCAAAAATAACAGTTGTGCGACTACTAATGCTGCTGAATGATCATGCACCTATGGACAAGAAGTATAAGAGAAGTATCAGTTATGCGGCTGGGGAATTGTTCCGTTGATCACATCTCAAGGAGGAGGATCGATGTATGTCAAAAGGTGGAAAGACTGCTGAGACTGAGACATACGGCGCCGTTTAGACAGATGATGCGCTCCTTGAGAAGACGTGAATAGATATCATAGGACCTTTCACCGCGAGCCTAGTAAGTTTGTGATGTAGGAGCAAAGTGCGCAGAGTGAGTAATTGGACCTGTATCTCTTTTCTGCGAACGTTAACCTGATGGTAGCGACATACAGAGACACACTTACAGACTGCTCGACGACAAAAGGGACGAGGGTCTGGGCAGAGGGTTCCTGGGACCAGTCAGAAAAGATGTTGGCCGCAGTTGAAGTCGTAGTAGCTCCTCCATACTGAGCGCGGAAGCCACCTGCCCCTTGGTGGTAGGCGGAACTCTGGAGTGCTGAGAGGGAGAGGTGACGAACTCTTGGGGACAGCGCTGAGGTGGCCGACTTTATGAATGTACTGAGTTGTGCGGCGCGTGACATTTGGTCGTTTTTATTAGTGCTTGGAGATGAGGTGAGGAATGAACAAAGAGAAGGGAAAGAGACGGGAAGGTGTGATGAGCACTTAAGAAAGACACGCGTCGAGGGACCCGCGGGCAAATGGGATCAAGAGTCACGTTTTTTTGTGACTCGTAAAATAGAGGTTTGTGTTGTATTGTTGTGAGCTTTAAAAGGGAGCATCACTTTTTTTTTTTTTCTTTTAGCATCAACAACCTTTACTTACAACACACCCAATATAATGTCCAAGTCAATGCCATCACTCAAGCCCGACACCGTAAGGACGTCTGCAACGGAGGCGCACTCATGGAAAAATATACGCCGACCGACTTCAAGGAATGTCATGGAAAACCATTACTTCACTAAGACTCCGGTGTGATCTCTCTTTGCAATAATAGGTTGGCTCGCTTATTTTCTGCCCCGAGTGCGGAAACCTGCTCGATATCCCCGGCGAGGATGATCTGATTGTCTGCAACCTCTGCAGCTACACCCACCAGAGCATTGGTATGGAACAATGCCAGTCCCAGTCTGATCTGCAACTTTCGCACTACATATCAGCTTTCTGCCTTTACTTCTTCGATCTGTTCGGTGCTCCGAGGTTGATCAATTGGCAGATCGTTGACCCTTGACAGGCTTTAGAGAATGCGCTGAGATGCTAACATTCCTTTTCCTTGGCCTTACTCTTCGACCTACTATCATGTTAGACTTTGAGGCGTTCGAGGTCGTGACATCCAGTAAACCAGGAGCATTCCCCTCAGCACTCAGGAATAAGCGTGATGACGTCCAGAGCGATATCAAGGATGCCGCCGCTGCCTTGGTAAGAGACAATCGAGCACAAGAAGAATGGAGCGAGAAAGGAAGGAGTGGGAATGAAGGAACGAAAAGCATGGATTGAAATGAACGCTCTTTATCGGGGAACTTTCGATCCAACTTTTGTCACTGGTTTCCTTCAATGCGACCTCTTTTACTGACGAGCCCGACGCTTGATCTTGCATGAATATAGGTCAAGGAGCCTTGTCCAAAGTGTGGTAACCCCGAGATGGAGTACCACACAATGCAGCTTCGTTCGGCTGATGAAGGTCAAACAGTCTTTTACACATGTCCCAAGTGCGCGTACGTATTATTTCTTTTCTCGCTTTGCTGCATCCATTGTTATTGTTTTTTGATGTTGTTGGACTCTGATTATGTTGTGAAATGGGAAGGAATTGCTGTTAACTTGACCACTCTCTCTTTTGCAATCGATATTAGTTACAAGACAAAGCTCAACAGTTAAGGGATCTACTAAACAACAACATATGGAAAAAAGAGAAGTGCAGAATGCAGCATGCAACATCACAGGATTTTTGGAGAAGACATACAGGAGAATCATTTCAGCATATTAAACAAAAACGCATTTTCACAAACATTTTCATTTTGGATTTGGAGCATCGAAATTAATATTATATGGCGCATGGAAAATTACTGTTTCAAGCACCCGAAGGTTTCGATCAAAGAACGCAGACTTGTTTACATCTCAAAGTGACAAACTGAGGAGGCTCCAGAAGATTCAAAAAGCAAGAAAGAAAAAAAAAAAAAAAAAAAAAAGACTAAGTAACTGACATGCGGACGTGTTTATGATTAAGAATTAAGCTTGCTGTTTTTTGATTTATTATGCGAAAGCGTGGTATCTTGTGAATGATAATCTACTTGAAGGAAGGAGGCATGGGCCAGGAATCGTCGCCAGCAGAATCGACGCTCATACCGTCCACATCCCGATCGTCCTCGTCATATCCATCACCGTGATTATAGTGTCCTTGGCCATGGTGTTGGTACGCTCCGCCGCCACCCGAGGAAGGTAATGGCATTGGTGCGGGAGCATTTTGGAACTTAGAGCTCTGTTGTCTCAACGACTTTGCAGGCTGCTGGACGACTGGTGCAGGGACAGGGGTAGGAGGAGGAATGGGGCCGGAGTTGCTGGTAGAAGAAGGCTCGGCTGGGCGCTGACTCTGGTATCCGCCACCAGGACCACGAGAGGCCAGCATGGTAGGGGACATGGGTGGGGCGGCGGCCAAAGCAGGAACTCCGGAATCCTTGGTAGATTTGGTGCTATGGGTTGACCGTCTCACGGCGCCACCAACTTTAGGAGCCTGCTGGTCGTCGGTGTTGTAACCCAATGGGAAGGCTGAGGGCGAAGCGGGTGCGACGGGTGCCACTGTGGACTCCTGGACGCGGCCGCGGAGGGAGGGCGAATGGCGCTCATGGGGCCTGCTTGCAGCGAATGGAGGCGAGGCAGGCGCCAGGGGTGGAGAAGTGGACTGAGAGTTGGCGAACACTGGTGAGGGGCCAACTGCAGGCAAACCGGGACCGCTGCGACGGATAGGGCTGGTAGGTGTAGGGCCAGATGGGCTGGATGGTCCCAAAGGCAGAGTCAGGGGTGTCGACCGAGGTGGGGGCGAGAGACCGGTGTAGGCGACCTGGTGGAAGGGATGCTGCTGCTGAAGCTGCATGTCAGGATCCTGGAACTGGTTGTTGTTGTTGCTGTAACTCCTGGCGGAAGAGGTCGACACTCTTGGGGGAGGGCTGATGGGTCGATTTGATCCTGGATACTCGTAACGCGTGGTGCTGTTGCTGCTGTTGGGCGAAGGACCCAAGCTGGGGGAAGGCTGGGTTTTGGCCGACGAGGAAGAAGACTTGCCGCGCTGGGCCGAGATCCTAGGCGAGGTGGTCGACTGTGGCGGTGATTGCTGCTGCTGAAGTCGCAAGGCATCGGCATACAAGAGATCGCCACTGTAACTGCCTTCTGCTGGACTGTACTGTTCAGGGATCGGCTGGAAAGCGCCGCCCGCCTTGACCTGTATCCGCTGCATTGTGGCACGCCCCTGACCACCCTGATCCTGCTGCATCTGCAACTGCTGCAGTTGCTGTTGAGTTTGCTGCTGAAGAGTAAGGTGCAGATTTGGGCTGTAGGTAGGACTCACGAGATAGGTGGGGCTGGTAGGAGAGAGTGGCGTAGGTTGTTGCTGCTGTTGCTGCTGCTGTTGACCGTTAGCACTAATGAGAGAAGCGCGCTTGTTGGAGCCCAGCGAGAAACGAGAGGATGTGGTCGAGGCCGTGTGGTTACCGGAGGAAGTATGGTTGGTAGAACTGGTCGAGGTCCTTGGCTGGACGCTGTTGCGAGACCCCGAACGCATGGCTACCAGGGGGAACGAAGGCAGCGAGAAACCGTGCGAGGGTGAGGTTGGTCCAGTGGTCTCTTCCCTAGCTGTTCGTCCCCCAAACACAGACTCACGAATGTTGCTATGGCCATTGACATTGGTCGAAGCGTTGCCGCTGTTGATTTGAATAGTCAAGGGTCGACCGGTCGAACCGGGAGATCCGTTGCGAGGCGCTGTTACGTTCCCTTCACGCTCCATGCTCTCGGAGAGACGGGCCATAGCAGCAACGGAAGCGGCGGCGGCTGCTCTCTCCAGGTCATCCTGGTTGCCAATGTACCTGTCCATGCGCTCCATGGAGTGCTTCTCAGAGTCGATGGAGCTTTGGTCGTCGTAGCTGTACTGCTGCGTCAATCTTGCCTCGGGATCTGACCCATGAACCCCACCTTGTTGTGCTCCTTGCTTAGAGGTCTTGTTGCTCGAGCTCTTTTGTCCGTTCGAAGGTCCAGAATGAGAGAGAGTCGTCGTCGAGGGCTCGTTCAGATTACGTCTGCGGCTTCGGATCGACTGGGCAGCAATCAAGGTCATGCAAACAAAGAAGGCCAGGGCAATGGCGCACGTCCAGAGGACAGCCATGATATGGGGCCACCGGTCCTCCTGCATTTCCAGAATCCTATCCCGACAAATGACCCAGATCATGCAGAGCGACCCAGCCAGGACAGTGACCGCACAGCCGCCGAATCCAGTAATCTGGAGTTGAATAAACAAAAACCGGGCAGGCGAACGCGACTTGAGGTTACCGATTCCGAAAGCTGCACGGGGGGCCTTGAGAGCAGCCTCGGCAATAATAATGTTAGCCCGGAGAATAAAAGTATACTTGAGTCCATAGTAAAAAAACATCACCGCCATTGCCCAGAGGATCAAGACCCAGTTGGAGTACTGCAAGTAGAGCAAGACCTTGGAGGCGTCTTCGTAGCCCTTGTCGTGTAGTGCTCCTGAGGCAATTCCGAGACCAGCGCCAAACACCGTTGGGTAGATGAGACCCATGGCCAGGATAAAGTTCTTTTGAACCGTGGTGGGTGTCAAGACATGGATAGGAGGCAGGGGAGTGGCGCCGTAGACAACCTCGGGCTGGTACACTGCAAAGATGCCCTCGCGAGTTGTGACAGGCATGGCATACAGCAAACCAACAAAGTATGCCGAGAACGCGAACGCGACAAAAATCCTATAGTCAACAATGAAATTGCCATGGTTAGAGGGGTGTGCAATAAATAAACGCATATGGCAACGAGTCCAAGCTCAGACGTGCATTCTTACCAGTAGAGTTGCTCGATGGCGATACGGATCCACATATGGTCAACCAACACACCAAAAACAAGAGGGAGATTTGCTGCCACCTTGACTGCGCAGGCAATCGACGTGAAAAAGATGATGCAGTCCATCTATTCGTGATTATTTGTGAAACGATGCGTTAGTCCCTTTTACTTATCTTACTTGTTCATGCACAGGAACATTCCGCAAACAGAACAAAAAACAACTTACAGGCTTGGGCCGGAGACCAGTGCCGACATAGGTAAACAGCTCAGTTACAATCTTTTTGTTGAATCCTCGGTTCCGGTAGGCGAGCAACCAGAGTCCATACAGGGCCACAAGGAGATGGGCCACTGAGGAGGCAATCAGCATATACTTTGTGAATTCCGCATCCCTGCAGTCAGTTGCTGTCCGTGTCCAGTCACAGAGCAGGCTTGGGTCCCTGTATGGGTCTGGATAGCCTGGATAGTTTCCGTCCACGGAAGCGTCTGGGTATGATGTTGGTGTTGATGTTTGTGTTGGGAGGACGTACGAGGAGGTCGCTGTTGCTGTGAAACTTGATGAGAGAGAGGAGATGATGCTGGAGGTGATGGTTTCTGTAGCAGTGGAGGAGGTGGTGGTTGAGGAAGTGAAAGAGGCGGTGGAAGTTGATTCGCTCATGGTATATATGTGGCTTTTCTAGAAGCTTGGGAGTAACCTGCTCAAAAATAAGGAAAGAAAGACAAGGTTAGCTTCTCGGTGTAACCAACGGCACGATCTCACACAGACGCAAGAGTAGAACAGTTGCAGTAAATGAGGTTGGCGAAACAAGGCGGATGAGGACGAGGAAGGGTGATGAATGAGAGGAAGGGAAGAGAGAGAGAGAGAAGGAGATAAGAGGTGTGGTGGTAATGGATGACTGAGGAATCAGCCGAGAAGTAGTTTATTCCCACTGGTCAAAGAAATTTGGGATACGTGAGAAGCAAACAACAGTGTGACAGAAGGGAGGAGTGGTGAATGATTAGGTATCCCTGTTGGCTGATGCCAGTGAACAACAAACACATTAAGAACAGGAGTCAACCAGGTTCACTTTGTGGAGAAAGTGGCACACCTCAGAAAAATGTATGCATGTAATAGTGTCTGAGAATTATGATCGAAGCAGCTCTCCCACCTTCCACATGGTGGACTGGAGTACGTCCCGCCTCCCAAAACGAGTCCTTTGTATGCTCTTTGTTCACTAGTTCTCTTTTCGATTCTCATTTTCTACGCTTACCGTAAGCATCCTTCTTTCGCTGCTCTCCTTTGTTCTATTGCAGGTCTGAACCACTCCCTCTTCCTTTTTCGTTTCAACTCCACCTGCCTCAAATCAATCGATCGGGCTTTTTTTCTATATGTGCTTGCGATCTTGTGGAGATGAGTTGTGCCTGGATCGACTGAGTACAAAATAAGAAATGTGCCGTGCCTGAAATCTGAGACCCGGTTCCTTGGGTGATCAATCACATACTCTCTTAGTCTCATCCATTGATCCCCTCTTCCATCATTACTGCGGTTCTTTTTTTCCTCTCTCTCATCAGCAATCCCGCTGTTCTCCTTTCACTTTCTCTTCTAGCCTTCTTGTTACTACTGCAACTCACGCTGCTCCCTTCCTTTTTTGATTTTTCTTGTTTATGTGAACAAAACATTGGGTGACCGCCCGAAGACATACCAAGTTCAAAATTAACGCCAAAGTCAAAAAAAAAAAAATGTCCAAACCATATCAAGCAACGATTGTCGATTGGGTCGACTAAGACCCGAGAACCGAAGAGAAGTAGTGAACAACGAGACAAAGACAAGACAGTCCAGACCTGACTGTCCCCTCTATTGATCAACCCCACTCTTTTTCTTTCCATCATTACCCACTATCCCAAGCCATGTACCAATGTATGCACCGTCAATTGGTAGCTACAGGAATGTAACATAATCGGGCTATCTTCTCAAGCCAATTGACAAAAGGGCAATCCCCGTCGCGCAATTAAAATGGTCGGGAGAGGAGTGTAATGCGAATAGAGATACAGGGATGTGGGTTGAGTGGGTTGATGGAGGAGCGCCCATATATACCTCGCCAGGTACCTGAAATTATGCAAGTGAAGATGAGGGTATGTCTGTCTGCGAATGTGCTGACAACGTGATATGGGTAGAATAACGGTCGCTCTTTTTATGGGGCGCGAGAACAGCCGAGCATATGAAGAGGGACGGCGTGGGAGAGAAAGCCATGAGTGAGGCATCATTGAGGGAATGATAAAACGTGTGATAAAGAGGAAGAGGAGTGCTGTTGATGATAAGTCATGTATCGCAAAGTGGTGGTTGTTGTTTTTAGTCTTCCTCTTGTTGTTGAATACGTTACCTATTTACAAAAGAGTATGAAAGCGCAAGGAGGAGGGCGAGGCTATGGCGAGTGGTTGTCGGGGAACAATGGGATGGTGATACGAAAGAATGAATGCCTGATTCCCGAGTGTTGAACCGGTCCAGCTTGCGGTTGGATGGACGGCGTGTAATAAAAAAAAAGGGTGTTGCGGTGAGGAATATGAGGTTCACTGAGGTGGCATACAAGGGTTGAAGCTTTGTTGTGTGGAGGGGAAGACGTGTTGAGGCAGAGGGTATTTATTTCTTGGGTTGAGTCGAGTTGTTGAAGGTGCCGGGGTTGAAGGAGGGTGTGAAAAGTAAGGGGGGTATGGAAGTGGAGTGAATGAGATGAAAGGAAGGAAGTCGTGTGGTCGTGAAATCGGTAAAAAAAGAAAAAGGAATGAAGCGAAGGAGGAGGAATCTGATTCGACTGAGGGAGAGGAGAGGTAGCAGGAAAAAGAGAATGGGGAAGGAAGGAGAAGAGAAAGCAAGAAAAGAACGAGGAAAGAAGGGGAATAAAAAGAGGAGGCAAGGGGTCGACGGAAAAGAAAATAAAAAAGAACGGTCAAATGGACTTAGTTTACTTCAGGTTAGTCCTCAATTGGACAATCGACAAAGGCAAAAAGGGAATAACACTTCGAAACAGATACAAACACTGAGTACAAGGGAAGGGAGTTGAAGTGGAAGCTGTTCATGAAGGGTCTGTGGGCCAACTCTTTCTCTTCCTTCAAAGGAATAAAATATTCTGTGTCCCTTGTGCCAAAGAGGTGTGGAGTAAAGTGTCGCCCCTTCTCCTCCCACATCTAACATCTCTCTTGCATTCTCACACCCACCCACCCACCCATCAAAACAAACCCACCGCCGCTCGGTCAAACCCATATGTCATTTCACTTCTCTCCCTTTCATTCTCGTGCGATCGTCCGGCTGCAACAAACAGGAAACAACCAAAATATCTCTCATTCTTCTCTTCTTCCCTTCTGCCACTTGCTAAGAAAAAGGGCTCTCTTTGTTTGTGCAAGTTGACAAACTTTTGCTCGTAAACAAAGGTAGACTTTTTTATTCGTCTGCCCTTCACGCTCTCCTCTACCACTCCTTCTCTTCCTCTACTTCACTCTCATTTTGGCCAGATTGGTCACCCTAAAGTGGATTCTCATCTTCTACGTCCAAAAGGCACAGTATGGTCTTCTCGTCAATTTTTTTTCGACTTACTTTTGTTGGCCCCTACGCCTCGGACATTAGCGATACTCTCCAGGACAATCCTCCCACAGTTCCCTCCTTATTTTTCTATTTTCTTACACTTGCTCCTGTCTCCTCTTTAAAGAAATGGTCATTCGTGCATTTGCATGCAGCCCAACTGCCTCGCAGTAAGCAGCTCAACATTGACGTTTGTTTATTTGTTTAATCAAGACGAACGCCGTTTTCTCTGTCACCTCAATCAGCTCTGGTCCTGATGGTAATAGGGGGTGAACGACAAACGTTATACTGACTCTCAGTATCCCGGCTTGATGACTGACAGATAAACCGTACACTCAAACAACTAACTGGACCTTAGGTTCGCACCTGGACCTATTTTTATGCAAGTAGCACCAAGGGCCTACCTTGATGTTGCAAGGAAAAGAAAAGGTACAACAGCAGAGGATAGAATATTTTTACTACGTGCGTTTTTTTCTCCGTTGTGCAACATATCCTCCTGCCCCCAACGGCAGACATGTGTCTCTGCACCCCACCCAAACAAACACAGTGGTGCCTTGTTATTTTATGTTTTGTTGAGTTATGAACCCATGGACGCAATTGCTCCTTAGTCAGAAAGCGAAATCGTCTGTCATAAAACAACATCAGCAGCACATCGAAGACACACATACCGACAACAAAAACATCAACAATGCAAACACACAAACACCGCCTCTGCCAAGAAGCAAGTTCCCTGAGCCTGAACTTCCCATCTTTTTATTCTGTTCTTCGATTGATCATGCCAAACACACACAAGGATCAACAAACAAGGATGAAAAAAAGCGAGATATGTTTTTTTAGGTTGTCAAACTAACTGGGATGTGGGGTGATTGCGATGAGAGAGTTGGGCGCAAAGTTCACAAGGGAGAAAAAAATCCTAGAAAAAGCTTTGGCCAACTTTTTTTTTCTCCTTTGGGTTCTACTTTAAGTGAACATTTCAGGAGGCTAGACCTGGTGACACACTTTCCTGGTATTCTTTTCTTCCCTCCTCCACAATTAGAGATGGCATTATCATCTCTTCCCTTGGCTTGGTCCTTGGTTGGTCCCTTCCCCTATTTCTCTATCCTATCACATCCTGCCATTGCCATGCCCATGCTCCAGCTCTTTGAGACAAGCGGGCATCTAAGATATTTGCGACATGGTACAGCTCTCATATTTCTTCATCAAGAAATGTCAGAAGGGTAGCCTTTCTCTCACTTTCTTTTTACTTTCTTGAACCATTGTTGACACACTCTTTCGCCTCCTCATTTTTCCTTTTAATGTACGCGATTTCGTGATGTTGAGAAGCAGCACGCGCAACTACTCCTCTGTCACAAGTTAAAATGAACAACACAACAAGGATATACAGGGACAGACAAAAGGACACGGTCCAATGCCCCGAGTTGACTGATCACACACATACACACCACAAAGCAAACACACCAAAATAACCCGCACCAATGCAAGAGGCACAATTACGTTTCCCGCTTCGGAGTAGACCATCACAGCCAGGCTGGAGGGCCGAAAAGCATTGACACATGTCTGTACCACCTCCCTACGGTGCATTCCCATCGCCCTCTTTTTTATCGCCCTCTCCCTCCATCCCGCCCTTTCTGCACGATCATAATTGCCTTTATCAAGCCAGCAGCAACTCAGCATCACCATCATTTCATCCGTGCATTTGTGTATCCTACCCCCAATGGTGGTATTTATTTGTTTGTCCAACAGCAACCACACTACCATACCCAAATTATTTTTATTCCCGCTCGGCTCACAGCACCTTCCTTCCACCTTCCCACAACAATGACATGTGTTGGAATACAGCCCTGCTGTCACCGGTTTGTGGACAGTTGTTTTTGGTATGCGCTCCTCCTCGGATGTCGTGGGTGATGTTAATTGCCAAATCACACCAAACTACCATACCATACCATCATGGCCCCGCGTGTGAATGGGCAACTGCCTGATCCATCCATCCCTGCTGGAAGCAAAACGGCGAGAAAATTGAGCACTCGCAAACAAGAATGTTACCATGGACATATGTTCACAGATACACACTAATGTGGTCAGTTAAAAAAAAAAAAAAAAAAAAAAAAAAGGAAAAAATGAACATGCATGGACCAGCTGGTCCGAGTCGTGAAACGCAACAGACTTCTCTGTAGCCTTTTTCTTATTTAGTAGCCGATAATGATAATAGGCTTAACCTTTCAAAGAAATAGGGTAGGTACATACCAAATACCAATGCCTTTGTAGCGCGAAAATGTCAACAGAAAAAACTGAACCGAGATGAGGTACTGGAGTAGTGATACTCTAAAAGATACTTATCCTTTTCTAGCTTTCAATGTGGTTTTTGTCTGAACCAAAATGTTACCTACCCGCTTTTCTGATATCCACTCATTCACTCCAAGCAAGAGCGCCCTTGTACCATTTCCATAGTAAATGACAACACAGCAGTTCACCTCATTAGCCATTGTCGAGGGCGAGGAGAATTTTTTTTTTTTTTTTTTTTTTTTTTTCGTACACAATTGTATTTCTCTGACAAAGAGAACAAAGGAGGCATTTGGAAGTAAAGGGGACTACAGACCAAACTCTTCAGTGAACCATCCGTCAGTCACAGTCCGGTCCGGGACCTGGCTCTGCGCAACAATTATCGCTGCTTTTCACAGCAATAACGGAAGAAAATAAAACTAGATACGAATGAAGGGGATTTTTCCCATCCTCTCCATTAATGATAACTTTCTCCTTCCCAACAAGCTCTCCAACAGCCGTTCATCAGCTGCGCGTGGATTCTTGGTCGCTCCAGGGCATGTCCGATCCTCATGTGTGGCTAGCGAAGCGCCACACGGGCAGAAACCTTCACGCGTAATAACCATATCCTTGACTCCAGTCACCACGAGGACCTGTGTATTTGGATGTCTTGTCCTTTGCAGAGATGCCCTGTGTTTGCTCCCACGCGATAGTCGCGGAGCATCGGGGTTTCCAGATCCGCTCTGAGGCCTGCATCTCCAGGTAGCCAACAAATTTGTGGAGGACCGTCTTGGCGATGGACTGTGGGGTTCGGAAGACCGCGGACCATTCAGTCATCATGCTCTTGGGGGTGATGCCGCGGAGTAGGTCCGATACGTTCCACTTGGTCTTCACGATCGCTCCTCTTCTCTGGAAAGTGACATTCAGAAAAGAATTGCCCAAAATACCTTATTTTCAAGTGTCAATTGGGCTCATATTTTTCAATCGCCAAATTTTAAGGTAGCCCTTAACGACAAGGCGTTTCTAATAATAAAAGGATATATGAATGTAAACTCGGCGCTCATAAATATCGAAATTAGGAGGATTGGCGCAATTGGCAGCGCGTCCGTCTCCAAAGCGGAAGGTCGGGAGTTCAAGTCTCTCATTCTCCACATTTCTTTTGCAACTTGCTTTACCACCTTTTTGTCCTCGGCCTCGACGCTGTTTGGAAGATAGGGTTAACCTATTTGACAACCCAGGTTGCTAGAATTATTCGACAACCTCCTACTAAGTCCGTGTAACCCACTTTTTTTGTTTTCAAAACGAAAACGTGGACAGGAGAGGCCAAACTCATGGAGACAGCTTGCTTCCCTTCGCGCTCCCTCGGAGCATCTTTTGCGCACCCTCAGAGTAGATCATTGAAGCGTTTTGGCTGAAATTATCACTTTTTAGCTACTAAAAAGCCGTGGTGATGACGATATGGGACACGAACTCCATGAATTAAACCACAGGAAGCAGGGCAACGAATTGAACACATTAGTAACGAGCTTGTGATATTGCAACAAGGTGCTGTGTAAAAAAAACAAAAAAGTGGGGTTGCATGGACTTAGTACGGGGGTTGTCGAATAATTCGAGCAACCCGGGCTGCCAAGTAGAATATTCCTAGATGATATATCAAACAGCTATCTAATATATCATCCCCACTGCATGTTGTGCTTAGCACTCAATGCGTGCCAGCTGGCACTCAAACGTATTGCCACTGAACACAGTCCTGACAATCGGTCTGGGGGAGACATTTGGGGACCTCTTCGCGTCCTTTGGTCATATTGTACCAGTTCTCGACCACGTTGATGAATTTGAAGATGGTGTGACCCCTGATGTCTTGTCCCCAGCCGAGCTCAGTCATGGTGTCATAGATACAAGCCCTGCCCAGGTGGCATTTGGTCTCCATCGCGTAGCCTGCAGAGTAGCAGGTCGATGTCGCTCCATTACACGTTCCCATGTAAATTGGGTCGCCTATTTATCATAGAAATATGTATGAATGCGAGGGATTGAATGGGCCAAAATTAAAATGCGGCCAGCATAGAATTAGAACATGTAGCATGGAGAGAAAGAAAAAGAGTAGCAATCATACCGGTGTGTCCAAACTGCCAGACGGGCATCTTTTTGAGATCAGACTCCTTCAGATGGGGTTTGATGAGGCCGACCTTTTGGCCATAACGAACATCTCCAGGGGATGAGTAAGTAAAGACAGGATAGCCCTTTCTGATTCCCAACAAAGAAGCAACGCTGCCACCCAAAGAATGGCCTGTCAGCCAAATGCTAGCATGTGGGTACAACACCTTTGCAGCCGAAACAACTTTCTATAGACGATCAAAAGACATTCAAAACGAGAGGATCATGGTATCAGGAGGGAGGCAGGTAATCAAGCAAACAAACAAGGAGAGAAAGATTCAAAAAGGAAAAAGAGGGATCCTGGCTTACAAGGCCCACAGCGTAGTAGCTCTCGGATTCGTCAAGGTCTTTCCTCGCATCGTCGACAAGACACTGCTGGTTGCAGCTGTTTCCACCCATGTAGCATCCGCAAACTCCCCACCAGGTCCGATCGACCTTGCCACAGCAGCACGAAAACATTTTGTTGTCCTATTGTTTAAAACAAGGTTGCTTAGCTCTCTTATTCACCACTAATTCATGCGAACAGAAATTTTGTGATGGGGGTGACAAAACAAACACAGAGACGCACGTTCAACTTGTCGTTGTTGCCGGTGGGACCACCGCCAGTGCCAAAGAGCTTGAGGGAGGTACCCTTGATACCGATGACGATCGTCTTCTGATCCTCCGATGCAAAAATATATCCTCTCAGACCAGCCTCGAGCCATCCAATCTCGGTCGATACATCCCAGTTGTCTCCAATGTCGACCCACCCCTGTCTCTTGGGATCGACATAACAATCGAGTGCCATCCGAACCATCGATACCACCGTTGAATGATCTTCGGCATTAGGGACTCGTTTCCAGGGAAGAGGGAAAACGTTGTTGTTGTTTGTTCCCTGTGAATGGGCGTCGTCATCATTATCGTCATCGTCTTCGCCTCCGTCCATAGGGAAGAAAGTATCGGCGACAGAGTGCTCAAAAGTCGTTCCAGGACTGGGGCTTCCGGCAGCAAGGAGGCTGTTGACCTGGACCATCTGGAGTCGGATCTCTTGATCAACTGCCAGGCTACGGAAAACCTTGGCGCTCTTGGCGCCTGGTGCTCCGTGGGCGAGGATATGTTGCAGTTTGAAAGTTTGTTTTTGGGGGATAAATGTGGTCGAATCAGGTTGTTGAGGATGAGAAGGGCGGTGGTGAGGCCAAGAAAAGGGTGTCTGGGGCATTCTTGGAACAGCAGCTGCAGGGTCTGGCCATTGCCATGCTTCGGAGCAAGAGACCAGGATGGCAGAGCATGCCAAGAGGTAATGGAGTGAACGCATGAGTTGAATGAGAGTGTGTTGTTGGACGAGGGTTTGCTGTGCTGCGCTGTTGAATAGAGGAGGGAGAGTAGGAGTGTGTGGATTGTTGGGTTCAATTGAAAGTAGTGGAAGAGAAGAGAAAGAGAGAAGGGTGGAAGGCCACAAAAAGGGTGGAGGACAAAGGCATTACATACTCAAAAAGTGGCAAAACGGTCACAAGGGCGGACAACGACGGCTTTGTGGGCAAAGTCGAAATGGGGCGCGTCATTTTATCCATTGACTGCTCCCTTCTAAATAACAACAACCTCGACGTAACGTGTACGCGAGTGTTCAGTCGCCTTGGGTTGCAGCTACACCCAACGTCAATTGTCGCAGTCAGAACAAAGGCATTCATTGTCTGTTTGCTCTCCCAATGCTTATTATGTCGCTTCGAGTTGATCTTATTCCCTTTTGCGGCTTGGTTGTGTACTCTCTGAGAAACAATATCCACAATGCAACCCCTCATTTTAGGCTGTTTTTCCTTTTTTTTTTACCCTTCTGTCCCTTCTCTCTTTCTTTCTTTCTTTCTTTCTCTCTTGCTATTCCCTTCGCCCCCACTCCTCAACCACCACCACCCATTTCTGCCCATGGCTGACACCACCGCCATCCCCATGGACATGTCAGCCACCACAAAAGCACTCGCCGTCCCAGAGGTACTCTCATACATTCTTATCGCTGCCGGTAAACGATACCTCTCAAAGTTCCGTCTGGTGTCACGTTCCTTCCTTCAAGCATGCGCACCCTACTTTTTCATACGCATCCCTGAACATTACTTCGGGACCAAGCACCCTCTCTCCTCAGATCATCTTAAGATCATCCAGATCGCAGGACGGCTGTTGAGGTCTCTCAGTCTCACCAACGACGACTCTGCCTACTTCGATGCCTTTGCAACTTCGCTTTGTCTGCAACGCCTCCGGCTCGCCTTTGAAAATCCTTCTCCGACTGCTTTGCCCATCAACCGCGTTTTTGGACCACTGTTCAAGGAAGAGGCTACATTGGGGACTAACCTGAAAGAGCTGAATATCAGTGTTTTAGGCGACTGCTTCAATGGCACATTGGGCGAATGGAACACCCTTGTCAGTCCGAGATGCCTCCTTGACCCCGAGAGCGGTCTGGACAGGCCTTTAGGGTTGATCCTCTCGCGATTGTCGAGTTTGGAGATCTTCAACGTGTACGAACCGAGTCCCCGTCCCATGCGATGGTCCACCATGGTCGATATCCTCCGAAACGTATGCCCGAAGTTGACCAAGCTGAACGTCCACCAAATCCCTTTGGAGGTCGAGCCCATTGCTGCTGCGTCAGCTATCTCCACTCTCCCGTTCACTGCCACACCAACACCACCACAGGATCTCCTGCATCGAGACGTTTTTCCAGCAATCACCACTCTCTTCCTCGACACAACCTCACTGACCACTCAGGAGCTCATTGATCTCAACAGGGTCTTTCCCAGCGTAGAATGTCTAAACATTAGAATCAAGAGCAACGGCCGCCCATTGCCACCCATTGACCCCACAGTCGCCTTGTCCTTCAAAACAGTGACACTCACCTGTGTCGAATCGAACAGCATTGTCGCTCTCCTGCCTATACTACCTCGGATGACAAGCCTGTCGGTGGTACAACACACTGGGGAGCTCAATTTGCGTTCGATAGTGCAGGCTTTCAAGGCTATCGGTGGGCGCAACCAGTTCAAGTTGTTGTCGCTCCCTTTCTGGTGGACTGTGGCAAACCTCAGAGACTTTATGCAACTGGAGTGTCTTCGATCGTTGGAGTCACTGGAGCTATGGAATTCGGGCCAGGCGTTTCTGGAGGCGATTGGTGCGAACGAGCCTTTTGAGAGCCAAGTGGGATCGGAGCATCCTACAACATCACTGGAAATACCAACAGCAACAGCTGAAACAACAACAACAACAACAGCAACAACAGCGACGGTTGCACCACCAGCACCACAGACATCAGTACTTCCGGTCTTTCTGAACACTATTCGAGTACTGCGATTAAGGACCTACATCTCGAGACGGTCTACAGCCCTCACGCCGACCCACTCATCCATCTTGAGTGACCTCCTCAAGAAGATGCCTCGTCTCGAACACCTTTCGCTCAAACGAAATCTGTTGCCCGATCTATCTGTCTTTGACGGTCTGGAGAGAAACCAGCCACCTCTGCGATACCTCCGCATTGCAGTTGCTGCCAGTACTGGACCTTTGACACCCAAGATGATCTCGACCCAGATTCTTGAACGTTATAAGCCGCGTTTGGAGGATGTGAATATGAGTTTGGAGGGTCCTGGAGATATCATGAAGCAGTCATGGGTTACGAGGCTGGTTCGATGGGTTAATGGCCAGGATTGTCGACACGAACAGGACCTGGCGATCTTTTCGCTCTCTCAATGCCATTGGAGCTGAACCCTGATCGTTCGCCCCCCTTTTTTTCCTCACAAGAGTACCGTCGAAATAAACATGGGGTTTAATTAATGGCAGGATGCGGATTTATTGCGGGTTTGTCGCATAGGAGAACGGTAAAGAAAGCGAATAAGAGGGGAGAGTCAGGAGGGGTCGGATTTGGACTGAGGTGTTTTTGTCAACTTGGTGGCGTCGGTAATTTTTTTTTGCCATCGGGGTCTAACTCCTCAGGAACAATCTTTTTTTTTTTTTTGCGACAGACATCAGGGCAGCAAAACGCAGCGAAAAAAACAGAACAACGATAGTCGCAACAATGACAGGTAGCAACATAAACAGCCACGATAGATGTCACATAAACAGCCACGATAGATGTCTATCTAGAGACAACGGCAAACGTGGTCCTGAATCGTACTCTGACCGCCCTTTCATCGTTCATGTTTTCATGCTTTCATGTGCAAGGCCCAAGATGCACTTTTTCTTTCAAGGCGAGCAGGGTCACGGTGGCACATGAGCGAAGCCTTTACACTTACACCCTTTTTCAAACGTCATGAACAGAAAAGACAATGAAAAAAGAAACGAGACCCACAGGTAATAAACAAAGATCATGCATCAATGCATAACGACACTTCTTCTCCCTCTTCCACCAACGCCTTGCCACATGCTGTACTCCTTTTTTTCACGATTCATAGCACTGATTATTATCCGACTGCTCCGAAAGAAGGGCAACAAAAGCAAAGGGTTGAGAGCGTCGGCGTAAAGTGTGTTTAAAGTGGCATAAAGCATGAACACAAGAAAAAGATCAAACTCCCGACAAAGTTCACGAGGGAGGAAAAAAAAATATGAAGGACGCTAGCGTGTGAGTACCTGTGTGCCCCAGGACAGATTCTGTCCATCCTTTCTCCCTGCAATCGAAGAAGTACCCACGCCATGAATTATCGTCCACCTGCCTGCCCTGCCTTCCAAAATTGCATATCTTTTCTTTTGTCCCTTTGGAGCGAGGAACGTACACCCACAACAAAAGTCGATGCAGCTGTCTGACCTCATTGTTTATTTTGCTTTGTCTTTTTCCTCTTGCAAGGCAGGGCAGGGCATGAGAGAGAAGGCGAGACTGTGGAAAAAAAGGGGGATGGGAGAGTTTGAGGTGGCTGCAGGTGACAGATGAAAGGAGAGAAGACAGGGACACAACAACAACAAAAAAAAAAAAAAAAAAAAAAAAAAAAAAAAAAAAAGGGAACGAGCGCTTGAATTCCGAAGTGTCCGACGACCCTGACCGAAAATCAAGACTGAAAAAAAGGTGTGGAATGAACAGTAAACAGCATGCGGTTCCTTGAGCTATTAGCCTCTCGTTTGTTCAAACTAAGCATTTTCGGAAATACAGCTGTCCAAGCTAGCCAACGGGTAATACTTTGGCAACCAGCGACCCTCACATGAAAGTCCACTGGAGTAAAGGGTTCAGGAACCAGGTCTTGGGGCTTTCCGTATTTTTCTTTGATGATATAAGAGACCTCTATTTGGGATGGATTCGTGGCAAGGTCAACTTTGTGCTATTTTATTTTAGGTCCGAAGGGAGTTGTTTGAGATGGTTGGTGGTTGGGATAGCTGTTTCCTGTGGGGACATGCTTTTTTGAACCTCCGATTGTAGGGAAAAAGAGAGGTCTGGATGCGCAGACCATGGAGTGAGAAGTAAAGGCCTGTCTGCACAGTACTACGTTCAAGGTACAGGACCTGAGCGATCAGCCTCTTTGCTATCCCGAGCAAGGAAAATAAAAAAAAAAAAAAGCGGCGGGAGGGCAGAGACCGATGGGCCAATCAGGCAACAGCACAATAATGTTGAGTGTTGTGCTTTACACCCCTTAACCCTCTCGTT
The DNA here is from genome assembly GCA_036320915.1 of Linnemannia elongata. NCBI lineage: Eukaryota > Fungi > Mortierellomycota > Mortierellomycetes > Mortierellales > Mortierellaceae > Linnemannia > Linnemannia elongata. The sequence goes on along the minus strand of JAXBDG010000010.1, from coordinate 990,721 downwards.
CTCTCTCTATTTCTTCCTCTCTCCTTTTTGTTCCTCTCTTTCTTTTCTTTCCTTTTCTCTTTTCTCTTCTCTCCCTTACTTTACTCCTCACCCCTTCACACACAAACAACACACACCAATAACACCATTCCACTCTTCAAAGCATTTTTTTTAAGCTGTTACTATAACACCTTCGCGCCTTTTTTCAAACACTCTTTTTTTCCTTTCTTTTTCTTTTTTTGTGGACGTACTCTCCACCCTTTTAAAACTACCCTTACCCCTTTACACCACGCTCCAACAGCCTTGTTAGCCAAAATGGCCTCCTTCTCCGCTTAAACGCCTTTGTACTCTTGTACAAGACCCCCCATATCGCACCAGAACAAAAAGAATAATCCAATCGCATTATCCAACCCTCGCCCCAGGCACTCGCATAGTTTTTTTAAACCCTTACCCCCCAATCCCCAAGCTTTACAACCTTTACGGTTCCCCCAATCTCGCCCAAGATGGTTTCCTTTAACACCCCCACCAACAACAACTATAATATCAATATCAACAACGTATACTCGATTATCTCTGTAGTAATCCCCTCCATCGCCTTAATTGCCTTACACTCCTAAAGTGATCCAACCTCCTTTTCAAACGTTTCAAACGAACAGCATATCCTTTTCTACACACCTCCCTTCCCCTCCTACAATGGCCATCTCCATCAATATCCCAATGTTCGATATGACCGATTCCAAGCTCTCCAAGTCGGCCGACTCGTTGGAGTCTGCTCTTGCCCAATGTATGTATCTCTTATATATTTCGATAAGAGTCTGCCTTTTCTATCCGATAAGCATCTCCATTTGATAGAGCCTCTTTCTAATTCTCTCTCTCTCCAAACAATAGTTGGCAAGAATGCTACTCCTTTGGCCGGCGACAGTTACAACCTCATCAACGCCACTGCTGTCTCCAACAATGGCAGTGGGTTCGATGAGTGGTTGGCGTCTGACTTCCAGCTCGGTGCCCTCTCTGGTGATGATTCCTCCTTGTCCTCGAGCCCCTACACTGCTCTGGACGATTCACCCCTTTTGGGTTTCGAGTCGTTCGGTTCGGCTATGAACCCTTCGCTCTTTGACATGCCCTTGGGTCTCTCCGCCGATGAGCTTGTCGCTGCTTCCCCCGTCATCCCCGCCGCCTCAACCGTTGCCCCCGCTTCTCCCGTTGTCGCCCTCCCCCCTGTCAAGGCCCCTCCCATGTTGACCACTGCTGCGGTCCAGCAGGCTGCCATTGCTCTCAACATCCCTTGGAGTCACGACTTAGAGCTTGCCGTCATGGCCCAGGCCGCTAACCACGCCACCACCATCCTCCCTTCGGTCCCCGCTCCCAGCGCCGCTGCTGCCTTTGTTGTCCCCAAGATCGAGCCTGTTGAGCAGTCTTATGTTCTCTCCTCGACAGTCAACAAGAAGCGTGCTGCCTCGCCTGCTGAGGAGTCTGAGGAGGTGGTTGCTAAGCGTGCCAAGAACACCGACGCTGCCCGTCGCTCTCGTCTGAAGAAGCTTGTTAAGCTCGAGGGTCTGGAGGCCAAGGTCTCTGAGCTTGAGGCGGATAAGACTCGTTTGACCATGCGTGTTGCCGTACTGGAGACTGAAAAGACTGCCCACCTTGTCCGTGAGGCCGAGCAGAACGCTCGTATTGCCCAGCTCGAGGCCAAGTTGGCTGAGGCTCATGCTGCCCTCACCGCTCGTCCATGAGCACAGTTCTTCTCTTTTCTGTACAATCCCTCTCTTTGCATAATAGTTTTTCTTTGTAATCTTCATCAATCTGTGCCCTTCATAACCAGCTCCAATGCTTCAATAAAACCTTTTTTTCCAATTGAACAAAAAAAAAAGTGCCGCAGCCCGAAAGAGTCATTCTGACAGTTGCTCCTTATCTTACTGATTGTTGATTTCCTAGTCACGTGCCATCTGATCTAGAAACCCAGCAAGGTCTTGTTCATTGTTTTGAATCTTCACACAGTCCACTTGATCAGCCCAACAACATTGCCATCGGCAACAGGGCACTCATGGAACAGTAACACGCGAGGAAGTAGAACTATGCACCAGGAGGAGAACGCGCTCAACCTACCTGAGATCAGATCCATCATCGGCCAATACCTTACCCGACAAGACCTGATCCACGCCTCAAAAGTCTCCCATGCCTGGCGACAGTCCTTCAAGCCGCTCATCTGGAGGGAGACTATACTTCGATCCTCGCAGAATCCCAACCGGGCTACGTATCTGCCACCACCGCCATTGAGTGTTTTTCGGGAGCAGGGAGATTTGATTCGGTCGTTGACGTTGGAAGGGCCTGTGGCGGCGGAGGAGGTGCATTTGGCGGCGGAGGGTTGTAAGAGGGTGGAGCATTTGAGACTTTCGGCCACTGTTCCTTCGGTACCATCGTCAAATTACGCGCACAATAACAACTTTCTCAACAACCACAACAACAACGGTCGCAGGAACAATAATGAGAATGCTGGACCTAGTAATCCTGTGAGCACTGCTGGACGATGGAATTTGTTGTTGCTGGCCGAGGGTGGTAACGATGAGGTCAATGGAGACGACAGTGACAGTGATAGTGACAGTGGCAACAGCCAGGACCCTCACGAGGACAACAACGATGATGACGGCGTAAGGATTGTAGGCGTGGATGGTGGTGGTGGTGGAGAGAGCAGTGACGATAGCTTTTGGAGTGACTGGAACCGCAGCGAGTACGAGTTCGACTATGAGAGCGACGATGAGCCCAACAATTCACATGTACCAGGCAGGAGCAGTGGTAGAATCGATATGTGGAAGAAGCTGGCGGGGCTGGTTCTCCAAAACCGAGCAACACTCAGGGAACTCGAAATTGTCCTTCTCTCGCCGCCACCCTGCGGGATCCCTCACCTCTCCTTCTGGGAGACTGTCATCGATTGTTTCCCTCCGCCGCTGTCGTACTCGTCCTCGACACTCACAACCCTTTCTTTGGTTGGTCGGGAGATCAAGGGTGTAGATTTGATGTTAATCTGGAGGGCTGCCTGTCCACACCTGGCAAGGCTGGAACTGGCCCGGTGTAGTGTTGAGAATGAGGCGCCGTTGTGGGGTGAATCTGTTGCTGAGATTACGGAGGCGGCAGCGATGGTGATGGAGACCGAGCCACGGCCTCCCAGCGCGTTGAGACATTTGAAGTTGGTTGAGGTTCGAGGGATGATGCCCAGAACACAGTTCAAGGTATTTATTGCGAACAGTCCAAGGTTGAATAGTCTTGTCTGGCAATTGCATCGGAGTCATGCTGGATTGGCGTCTACGGAGTTGTGGGTGACGACAGAGGATGACTTTTGGCAGGACTATCGTGGTCAAGAGAGGGAGGAACCTCTTCAGCAATGGACGGAGTTAACTTCCTTGGAGTTGACGAGTGGGAAGGAGTCTTTGGCGGTGTCGGATAAGCAGGTGGCTATCTTGCTGGATCGCGCTGGTGACACTATGGAGCGATTAGCCTTGGGTAATGTTCGAGTTGGCAGTACGACCTTTCGATCGATGGGACGGTTCTTTGACAGTGTGGTCGATCTGGATCTGCGGCTTTGCTCGAATGTTACGGGGGACATGATCCAGCAGGTCCTTGCTTCTTGCCCGGGGTTGAAATCTGTTGCTGCGGACTCGATTCATGCGTCAGACATCGTGGATGGAGACCCCTGGGTGTGTTTGGACCTGCAGTCGTGGACTGTCTTTATCGATCTTTCCGTAGCATCACCGTCTTCTCGGCCGTCCAGCTCTTCCTCATCAAGCGATTGTCGTTCACAGGGATCAGGAAGACAGCAGCAGCAAGCCCACAATCGACATCAGGGTCAGAAAGGCAAGCTCAAAGCATACGGCCGAAATAACCGCAACAACGAGAAGCAACAAGATGACGACCTGCAACAACTACTACAACAGTGCGTGTTCGAACGCCTCTCAAATCTGACGCGTCTGGAGCACCTAGACCTCGACCGGCATTACCCCCTCACCGGCCGCGCAGCTCTTAAAGCTGTTGAGACGCTTGACTGGCGTCTCAGGAAAGGACTGGACAAACTTGTCACCCTTATACGCTTGACTACGGTGTGTCTTTCGAGCCACCAGACCATGAACATGTCCAAGAGTGCGGCGGTTTGGATGATCGAGCATTGGTTGCACTTGGAGGTTGTTCGGGGGCGGTTGGGGGAGCGGAAGGGAGATCATAAAGAGCTTGCAAGGTTGTTTCAACGGAATGGGATCCAAGTTGATTGACATGTTTGTCTTTGAGAACACAAAATAAACAAGCCGGCATACCTCTCTCTATGCCCCAGTCTTTCAGCTGCCAGAGGAGTGAAAAAAAAAATATCGGGTGAAAAAGTGCACATGCGAAAGAGATCAAGACAAGGATGTATTTACAAGGGATAAATATTTATTATTATTTTACAATTAAGAATGTGTTTCTCTTTGCTGCTATTCAGCATTCCATGACTTGGTTGTCAAAGAGCAAGGTGTTTACCTTCTCGACATCCTTCTGACAACTATACCCCCCACTGCTGCTACTACTGTCCTTCAAAGAAGTCGACCGCGATTCCGAAGACTTGTGCTGGTAGTGGTGGTCGTCGATAAAGAAATCCAGGTTGCTGTCATGGTCATGTGCGTCCTCCGTTAGAGCCGCAATGAACGACTCGTGCGGGGAGGGAGTGCCGCATTGGATCGAGATATCGTGGCGTGGTGCTGGTCCGACCGAGGAAGAAAGGGATGACGACGGGCTGGGAGTGTCGTTCGACAGAAGTGACTCGGTGTCCATGTCGTCTGAGGAGATTGCGGGAGGGGAGGGCGGATCGGCAGTGTCATCTTCCATCATTGTGTGCTGCAACTGCTGTGTCTGCACGACAGGTGGTTCTGTCAGCTGGGAGGACAAGGATGAGACTTGGAGTGAGGAAGCGAGGGCGGCCTGCATCAGGTTGATGGCCTGTGTGGCGGTGAAGCTAGAATCCTGTGGCGGCTGAGAGTGCAATGTTGGTGTGTGCTGAACCGGTGCCTGCTGCTGGGGGATCTCGAATCCTGTCGTCGTCGTGACGGGTGTTGAAGTAGGAATGGCCCCCGAAAGGTCAGTTAACTTGAACGGATCAGCATTAAAGGAGTCAAGGACATTGGTAGACCCATCAACATGGAAGGCTATGGTGTCAATAGGAGCCAATCGAAGGGCCTCAGGCAACTCGAGCGGGTTGGCAAAGAACTGCTGCTCTTCCTGTTGAGGATCCGTACCGCCAAAGGCGATGGCTGCCATAGCGACCGCAGTCGAGATCTGGTTCTGCCACATCGAACTAAGGTTTGTAGACGACTGGTCCTTGGTCTGTTCGGGGAGAGGCATCGAAAAGTTGCCATAGGGGTGACGAAGCTGAATTGAGGGCGCAGGGCCAGGTCCATCCTTGGCCATCTTGGCGATTCTGGCTGCCTCATAGATGTTTACGATCGAGTTCGAGGCCAACTGGCTCATGTCGATGAAGGGTGCGACAAAGTTTGAAATGTCGATAAAGGAGGCCGCCATCTCTGTTGGGATTGAAGTCGTCTGGCTCGCAAAGACATCGAGTGCCACTGCAATCAAAGACTCGGCGACAGGGAATGTCTTCACCAGCTCATGAGCAGCTTTGACAGTCTTGGAGAGTCCCGCACGGGTCGTCTCACGGTTGCTTGGGGTAGGAGTGATGGCATTGTGGACATGGACGGTTCCGGCGGCCAAGAGACAGCCCATGCCATAGTAGCAGGTATCGCGCAGCTGACCATGGAGCATCAACGAGTCCGCAATGTGACAGACGTTAGTCGCGGCGGCGGTGCAAATGTTGCGGGAGGAAACCAAAAAGTTGGAGTCAATGGCTGCCGAGTTGACGGGTCGAAGGTAGGGTCGGTGGAGCATTGTTAAGGTCGTGTAGTAAAACATGTGCATCAGCGCCGTTGGTGGAGAAGGTGGGTGGTTCGAGTTGGGCGACATGGTGTAGGGCGTGTACATGAGCTCGTTGGGGAGCGATAGGAACCAGGAGGTGAGACTGTTGTGCAACTGTGGGAGTTGTGTCTTGGAAATATCTGCCAAGAAGGCTCCGTTGATCTCGGCCTCGATACAGTGCATCGTATCGAGGACCTTGCCCATTTGCATGAACAACTTGACAGTCCAGAGTAAGCGAATAGAGACGATCCTCTCGGGCTCGAAGGGATACTCGACCGCATCGTCCCCGCCGACAGCTGAGATCCAGTCATCTGATGGCATCTCGACGTTGTACTCCTTGTCGCGGATGTTCAATGGCCGACCCAGGATTCCAGCCCCGAGACGGTCTGCGATGTAGACAGCCCACCAGACGCGTTTGCGGATCTCTGCCTCGATTGGTTCGTTGCCCTGGAAGTCCTGACGATGCAAGCCGATATCCTAATTAATTATATGACAAAGGCGAACAGGGTTAGAATAGGACCTCGAATAAGAAGCGACTTACTTGATCAATGCAGTTATGCGTTCATGACAACTTACATGTGCGATACGCGTAGCCATGCCAGTATAAAGCCATCCACCAGAGTAGTTGCCAACAGCATACTGATGATGCGACATCAGCAGTAGTGCCTGGATGGTACTGATCCTCGAGACATGATACGTCTCATCAAGAATAATCTTTGCCCGGTTAAAGTACTTTGTCGAGTCCTGTCTGACCAATGGGTCATCCGAGTACCAGCACGCGTTACAAAAGATCGCGTTGAGGATCAGGATGTGGGGAAGGTCTGGCCGTTGCTGGTGTCGTTCCATAAAGTTCTTGCGGATAAACATTGGTGCGAAGGGGTACATGAACCGGAAGTAGAGGCTTAGGAGGTTGTCCATCTCGGCCCTTGTTGGCAGTTCGCGTTCGCTGGTCATCTGGAGTGAGTGCGACCACAGGTCACTGTCGTTGAGGTGGGCCATTGGCAAGGGATCTATTGAACATAGTGTGTAGCTGGTGAGCCATTGTCTTCATGTACGAATATTTAATTTGATGCATGACGTGAGACCGAAGTGGTACTTACAAACACCTTGGCGGTAACGGGAACTGAGTTGGCAGACATAGAAGCCAGAACTGCTTCCGTGGAAACTATAAATGTTGGTCAGCAGGGACGGGGGAGACAGACAGACAGACAGACAGACAGACAGACACACACACACACACACAGAGAGAGAGAGAGAGAGAGAGAGATGTTTTGAGTTAGTAACCTTTTTTTTCCCTTTGGGGCGAGTCTTGAGAAAAATAAAATTCAATTGAAAAATGGAAGGGACAGAGATGATGATGCAGAGGGGACGATGGGTGAAGAAGGTTTGTGTAGACCAGAAGGAAGGAAGGTTTCCCCGAAGGTGGAGGAGGAGCAAAGGTGGGAGGGAAGGGCGCCGTCTATGGTTGTTGGTGGTAAGGAAGGAGGCCAGTGAGGTATTTGTTTGTGGTGAAGGATAAAAGAACAAAACATTTGATCGATCGGAGACAAGAGAGTAGGAAGGGGAGAGAGGTGCAGTGTGTGTGTGACGAAGAGAAGGAGAGCAGAGTTTGAATCCGAGGCACACATACAGCAACGAGCGCCAACAACAACAACAATCCTCCCATGTTAACAAACGACGCCAAAAGAACAGCACATAAACAAAGAAACAGGCACTCAACAACAACAAAGCAGCACCCCTGTGACCCCTTCCTTTCCTTCGAAGAAGAAAGAAATAAAAAGCATGTGGGAATTTAAAGTTGATTGCACAGTGTCACTTACTGCTGACCATGCCCATCCAGGCTCATCGTGCTCACAACAGACTTGAAATCTTCTCCGTTATTGGGAACAGTTTTCGTCGAGGAGGGAACCTTGGAAGAAGTAGATGAGGAACAAGAAGAGTCCTTGGGCGCAAGAAGAGGAGAGGGGGAATCAAGATCACTGTCGCGATGGCCATGAGAGTCATCCCTCCGCTTCTGCTTGGGCTTGCTCGTCGTCTCTTGGTCCTTGGAGGCTCGCTTCTTGTTCACGTTCATGTCGTTATGCAATGAAGAAGACAGGGAGGAACTAGGGTCCATGTAGGATGATGTGGAGGGGAAGGAGGAAGAGTAGTGTCTGGAGGATGAGGAGGGAAGAGAGTCGAGAGGGCCAACCCCTGATTCGGATCGATAGGATGAGGAAAAGTTGTTGTTGTGGGAAGAGGAGTTCCTTTTGGATGAAGGGTGGTTGTCCGACATCGGGGAGGAAGGTTTGAAGATGCTGCTGCTACTGCCATTATTGCTGTCAGCATGTGAATAGTTGTAGGTGTAGGCAGGGGAAGGGGAGGGGCTAAGACTCGAAAAGCTTGTGGAACTGCTGGTCGACATTCGACGATCGGACAAAAAGTCGGGCGACATTCTCCTATCCATCATTTCGTCGCCAGAGTAGGACGAGGAGATAGATCCGTGGTGGGTGCTCTGTCGATAGGACGATGCTGTCTGTGAGTTGTTATTGTTGTTGCAGTTGTTGGAGTTGTTGTTTTTAATACTCTTGGTGCGTTGTTGTTGAGAGCGGTTTGAGCGGGAGGATTTGCCGAAGGGGTTGGAGTTTGACTTCAGGAACAGGGCCTCATCAACGATGCAGTCCAATTTATGGGTGACACATCGGACGCAGTTGGGGGTGCCTGTGCACCGCAGCTTCTTGCGACGGCAGTTGGTGCAGGCAGTGCCGGCCTTGAGGCGCTTCTGGCGGACAGCTTGAGCGAGATCCATTTGTGTGGATTTGTTTGTCGTTAAATGGGGGAGTGAGCGTGTATAGGTGAGGATGGTTGATGGAAAGTGCAGGAAAGAGAAAGTGTGGAGCGAGTGGGTGAATAAATGAGTGCGAAATATGCTGGTCGTGAGTTGAGGTTTTGTACAAGTGATGGGGTATATATGTCAGAAGTGGAAAGACAAGGTTGAAATTCGATATGTACAAATGAGCTGAATAAAAGAGAGAGGAAGGAGATCAAGAATCGATTGTCGTTTCTGTGTTGCTTGGAGAAGAAGAAACAAAAGAGAAGAAAAGAAAGAGAGAAGTAAAAAAAGTGGAGCAAAGAAGTGAAATAATAAAAAAAAAAAGTTGGGAATGAAAAAAAGAGGACGTGGAGGTGGGGTGAGGAAGAAGAGGAGAAGGAGGGCAACGCGTGTCAGTTAGTTGAGAGTGTGTGGAGCAGAGCAGAGCAAATTCATTGACAACAACAACAGTTTTCTTGGCTTGCGTCTTGTCCGTTTTACTTTTTTGAATGGGGGGATAATTGATGAAAGTGCAAGATGGGATGACAAGGAGGAGGACGAAGGGGTTGAAGAGGAAGGCAATTTAATTGAATCCATGAACATACATATGTACTCAGTCGATTCATTTTTTTTTTGTCCTTCGAGGACTTGAGGAAGGAAATGAGAAGGTGAAAGGAGAAATGTAATACTTTCTGCTCAAGATTGAATACTGCCAGCCAATTCATTCGGCTCGCAATTCATTTGTCCGCCAGCCGATCCAATGAGAACAAGCGAGGGACCCTGACCCTTCTCTCACTCTGTTTGTATTAGCACTGCACTCTTACACTCACACGCACACTTTGCTTCATTTCTCATTCCTCCTTTCCTACAATTGCTGCTGACACGACTGCCTTGGCGTAAACGGGACGAGATTTTGCCTTCCTAACTCTTTGAGTGGAAAAAGGAGAAACCAAGAAACCTATACGCTCTCACTTCTGGTCCGTGTGGGTAAGAAATACAAGAAGGTCCCCATCGTCAACAATATTGTATGACCTTCAACTAGCCATATCACTTCAACCACCAACTCGTCTTTTAGATTATTTGCACAACTGGAACCATTCAGGCTGCGAGGTAAGCTACAAGTGCGTGATCATTTAAGAAGCCAGGAACCAGCCATCTTAATTATATTAGCTACCGGGATAGAATCATCCACAGAGGATCTTTGAGAGGGAGAGACATAGGCCAAAGCAATTGAGAAAACTCCTTGTCCCTTTCCAACGGTTACGCCCAAAAACTAGGCTCTCGCTGGGTTCTAGAGCTTCCTTCCCCAAAACCACCCCTGCTCACCTTTTTGCACCTTTCAAGGTTACCCAAAAGGTTCCACTCCAACGTAACGCTACACTTTAGGAGCCACTTCACCAACCAACGCATCTGATAGCCAAGCCTTTCTTCCTGACCTTTCTTACTCCGTTCTTCTTTACATGCCTACATTTTACACTTAAGCAAGAAATGGAGGAGATGCAGACACAAATAAAATAAAACATAACGACGTGTCATTTTTGAATGAAAGAAACTATTGCCGTCGCTCAGAAGTCTTCTTTATTGATAAAAACGCTGACAGCGGTTTTTTTTCCTTATTTCGAACAATTGCACTTTTCCAACGGTATTTTACGCTTCTTTGCTCATGATGCATCGATGAAAAATGAAGACATCCATGATTGCATCACTTGTTTTTTTTTTTTTTTTTTTTTTTTGTTTCTTTGTTTCTTTGTTTTTTATTCTTGCCAAGGGCGATTTCTTCTTTCTTGATTTTCATGACACCGTCGTACATTGCACTCGTCTCCGACAACCAAATAACAGATCCGCGACCAATGCGCTTACACTTTGCTTGCCAAAGGGTCGAAAGCTTCCTTTGTCATCTTGTGGATCTCGTGGTTTTCGTGGGTCAACGGCAAAGGAGTAATTTCTTTTTCCTTTACCTTTACCTTTTACCTTCCTCCTTCCCACCATCTACCTTTGGTGCCGTCCAATGTTAGGATCGATCACCTCCGACAGTGTTTATTTTCTTAGCTTGCTTTCATGGACAGGGTAGTACAAGAAAACATGAACCATGCCTCAAGACCCTCAACAAACCAGAACAATACGCAACACGCACAAGTGCCTTGTTTGCCCTTCTTTTCATTTGGGCGTATTTTTTTTTTTTGTTATTTTTATTTTCCTTGCAACGGCCTTTTTCTTTTTTTTTTTTTTTTTTTTTTTTTTGCTTGTTTGTGGGTTGGCCACCTTTTTGCCAATCAGAACACCCTCCGTCCGCAAGGGCAAAAAAAAAAAAAAAAAAAAGACGGGCGGTGTGAGGGCGAAAGTGGGGAAAATGGAATGAACGATAATAGATGAGGGTCCCTTGGTGGACAAGCTGAGCGCTTGCACAGTCTGTTGTTGTTTCTGTCATGCGAGAGATGGGGGCTCAATTGGTAGAGGTACTTGCGTAGCAACAGAAACAGGAGAAAAGAGAGGAAAGTATGATGTCGAGGCACGACCTTCCTTTTTAGGACAATTGTCAGCAGCAACGGCTAAATTACTCCATATTCTCCCCACACTACAGTCTTAAAAAAAATAAAGTAATGCACAATTGCACAGGGGAGAAAGGGGCGGGGGACGAATTCTTATCCATTTCTTCATCTCGTCCTCGCACTCTCAATTGCACGGCTAGGCATGGGAAAGTAACCTTGGGCAACAATGTTATTGTGTTCTTCTTTTTTGTTCTTCAGGAGGACGCGTAGTTGTACCAGCGGCGAGCGAAATGAAGAGTAATAAAAATGACTAAAACGAGCGAAGGAAACAAGCAAGCCTTCTTCATGTTGACGACCTAAGATGAGAATGTTTGATCGTATTTCACTTCACCTACACGCAGCCAAGATCGAGGCGAACGTGGCGCCCTCAGTTGCCTACACATTCGATCATGTTTAATACTCTGTGTCCTTGTAAGCTTATAGTTTCATTTGTATATCAACCATCGAAACAATAATCTCGATCGCGTAAAATATCGTCAACCCCACTTCCCACACCCAACAAATATAAGAAAATGACGTGTCAAACACTATCGAAATATATTTTCAAAAGTCAACTTCTTAGAGGTTCTGCTTCTTGCAGAGCTCGGCGTAGACACCTCCAAGGGCAATCAACTCATAATGCCGACCAGATTCGACAATCCTACCATCCTTGACCACCAGGATCAGATCTGCATCCTGAATAGTACTCAGACGATGAGCAATCACAATGGTCGTCCGGCCAGCACGCGCCTTGTCCAATGCCTCCTGGACCAACTTCTCCGACTCGGAATCCAATGCAGAGGTAGCTTCATCCAGCAACAGAACCTTGGGTTTGCGGATCAGCGCACGAGCAATTGCAATACGCTGTTTCTGACCGCCTGACAGTTGCGAGCCCTTGTCTCCTACGCGGGTGTCGTACCCCTGAGGGAGGGAGATGACAAAGTTGTGGATGTTGGCCAATCGAGCAGCCTCCTCCACCTGATCCATAGTTCCATCGATGTCGTCTGGAAGACCATACAGGATATTGTCCTTGATCGAGATGTCGAAAAGAACGGGTTCCTGTCCGACAAGGGCCATATGGTTACGAATACTGTGCAGCTGCAGGTCTTTGAGGTTGTAGTTCTCGACGGCGACACGACCACCATCGGTATCATACCATCTCTCCAACAGTCCAATAACGGTCGATTTGCCACATCCAGAGGGGCCGACAAGGGCAACGGTCGCGGAGGGTCGGATTGCGATATCGATGCCGTCAAAGAGCTTTTGGTCGGGTCGGGTCGGGTAGGCAAACTCGACCTTTTCAAGAGCAAGGGAGCCGCTGATGGTGGAGAGTTGGATCCCGTCACGGTCGACATCGATGGTGGTATTCTTGTCGAGGAGCTCATAGACGTTGATAGCCGACTGCTTGCCCTTGGCAAACTTGGGGAGGTCTGACGTGATGTGACCCAAGGAGATGGCGCAGAACACGATCGCGAACATGCTGTTGAACATCTGACCCCAATCAATCAAACCAGCATCCACCAGCTTGTAACCTAAGAAGAAGGAAATAGTAGGCGTGTCAGCGTCAGTTTCATAACCGTTCGTAGAGATAATGGAAGGGAGAAAAAGAGAGTACAAGGTTCAAGAGTGAAATATATACCTGCAAAGAATCCAATGGCGTAGGACCAGTAAGCGGTACCCTGGGCAAGGGCGAAACCCGCAGAAGCATAGATAGCTTTGTTGATCGAGTACTTGTGGGGTTCAACACATACGCTGGCATAGCGGGCCTCAAAGGCATCCTCTTTGGCCAACGACACAACCGTACGAATGTTGGCAATCGCCTCTCCAGCGACCTGACCCGACTTTTCATAGGCCTTGCGAGTTTTCTCACCAAAGCCGGTCAACGCAGCCAACTCCAGATACTGAGCGAATCCAATAATGGGGACTGAGGCGAGAATGATGAGCGTCATCCTCCAGCTGGCAATGAAACCAAAGACGAAACCGCATGTGATGGTCGAAAAGGCAGAGAAGCTGGTCAGAACAACCTGGGAGACCATATCCAGCATTTGTTGAGAATCTGTGGCAAGACGGCTGGCAAGGGCGCCGGTCGAATTCTCGGGGCGGTCAAAGAAGGCCATCTCTTGGCTCAGGATGGCTTGGTAGCTCAGCAGACGCATCTTGCGGGTCAGCTTCTCGCCCGTGATCAACAGAAGCATGAGGCCGAAACAGAATCCGGTAAAGGCCACGACAGCGGTAGCGACAAAGAGGAGAGCAAACTTGTTTGCGTCGCCAGTGTAGTCGTATCCGATCTCGTCCCTTCTTGTCAGTGTCGTGATGGCTCTCGACATGACTTGGGACATCAGAGGGAAGGTGGCGCCCTGGATAATAGCAAAAAAGATTCCGAGTAGGCAAAAGTGAATATCGCCGCGGAGGTATCCGATCGTGCGTGAGATAGGCGCTTTTTGGAGCTTGAGCTTCTGGGCGGCTTCCTTCTTCTCCCGGGCCATTGTTGTCTCCTCGTCCTCGGGAATATCCAAGGCAAGCTCTTCGGCATTCTTCTCAGAACCAGTGGCAGAGTGGTGGGACGACATGCGGCGGAGCAAACCACCCAGGCGGGTACTGGTGCGAGTACCAAGGGGAACACGAGTGGTGGGTGCGATGGTGATGGTAGGAGCTGAGGCCTCAGACTCGGGCTGGGCTTCGACATCGACCCCGCCAGACTTAAGCTGCTGCTTCTCGACAAGCTCAGAGTAGACTCCGCCAAGCTTCATGAGTGAAGAGTGAGTGCCAAACTCGAGAACAACACCCTTGTCCATGACATAGATCAAATCGGCGTTCATGATAGTCGAGAGACGGTGGGCAATAACGATCGTTGAACGACCAGCAGCAGCCTTGTCCAGGGCAGCCTGAACGATGCGCTCAGATTCGGTATCGAGGGCAGAGGTGGCCTCATCAAGTAACAGGATACGAGGGTTCTTGATCATGGCACGGGCGATGGCAATACGCTGCTTCTGGCCTCCAGACAAGAGGGTACCACGCTCACCGACAATGGTATTGTATCTCTCAGGGAGGAGACTAATGAACTCGTGAGCGTTGGCGAGACGGCAGGCGGCTTCGATCTCTTGATCGGTAGGAGTGGGCTGGTCTTTGCGGGCACCATAGATGATGTTTTGCTTGATGGTCGCGTTGAAGAGGACAGGTTCCTGTGAAACAAGACCGATGGTGTCGCGAAGGTGACGGACATTGAGATCCTTGAGCTCGTTACCATCGAGAGTAATCGTTCCAGCTATTGTAATAGACGACAGGGGAGTAAGTTTGAGGTTGGATCAATAAGTGCGGATCTAATTATTGTCACAGACCTTTACATCTAAATAGAGGCGCTGTGAAAACTTACATGAGGGGTTGTAGAATCGCTCAATGAGGCCTATGATGGTCGACTTTCCAGATCCAGAGTGACCGACTAGGGCGACGGTTTGACCAGGCTGGACCTCAATGTTCATTTTGTTCAAAATAGGGACATCGGGGCGGGAAGGGTACGCGAAATCGACATCCTTGACAACAATATGGCCCGTAATCGTCTCTGGCTTGAGACCGTCGGGATTAGACGAGTCAATCTCAGGGACTCGGTCGATAGTCCTGAAAATGTGATAGGCAGCCGCTTGAGCCTTGGAAAAGTTGGTGATGCTGGGCCCGACGCTTCCAAGGGAGAAGGCACCAATGATGACACCAAAGAGAACCGTTAACACATCGCCAGATTCCATCCGTCCCTCCTTGACCTCGCGACTGCCGTACCAGAACGAGAGCGCATAGCTGAGGAAAAGGATACCCATGAAGAGACCCATGCCAAGACCGGTGCCGATGGACTTCTTGATGCCGGCCTTGTAGGCCTGGTTAACGACCTCAGTGTACTTCTTCATCTCGCGTTTCTGGCCGTCAAAGGCATGAACGGTGCGAATGGATCCAATCGCTTGCTCAGCAATACCACCTGCAACAGCATACGCGTCTTGACCGTCAGTGGTTGTCTCGGTGTTGAACTTCATCATAAACGCCATCGACACTATACATAGGTGAATGCATCGCATTTAGTCGTTGTGATTATAATTAACAAAGACCTTTAACACGTTCAATGTTCTCAATAATATCTTACCAGCAAGGACAGGTACCACTCCGAGGAGAACCAATGTCATCCTCCACCCATAACAAAAGGCAATAACGAATCCAGTAACAAACGTAATCAGGCTACTCAGAACGACTCCAACCTTATCCGCCAAACCCTCAAAGATCAACTGAGTATCAGCACTCAAACGCGAGTTAAGCGACTCGTTGTTCTTCGAAGTATCATGCCAGGCAATGTCCTGCCGTAAAATCGCATGCAGGTACTTTTCACGGATCCGCTTGGTCTGGTTCTCGGCTGACATAGAGAAAGCGCACATCTGAATGTAGGAAGTCACACAAATGATGGCTCCGATGTAGGTGAACTGGATGACGACGTGCTTGACCTCGGCGACAGACTTTTCTGTGTCGTTGAAGTTGGATCCGATACTGGTGATGACTGCACCCATCAGTAGAGCGATTAGTGGGTTGCCGACTCCGTTGACAACCGCGCACAGGGTACCAACACTGTCGAGAGGGATAGAAAGTGGGACGATGGGGAGGCGGGGGTACAAGGTAAAGAATGAAAACAAAAGAGGGGTGCATGTGCGTTTGCATTGTGTTAATATCTGATAAATCTCATGCGGAGGAATAGAAGTGGGCATGCCAGACATACATGTGCATACAAAGCAGAAATGCAAACAAATAAGCAAAGGCACTTACACCACACAAGTCCAGTCCCAGGTGTCCGCAAAACGGTAGAGCTGCAGGTAAGTAACCTTGGGGTCCTCAGGGGCCTTCTCCTTCTTCTCTTTATCCTTCTTTCCCCATCGCTTCTTCTTGGTTGTCGTCTTGGAGTCGTCGTTAGTGTCCACGTTCGACTCCTCAGGCACAGCAGTAGAATCTATCTCCTTATTTTCGATGTCAATCTTGTAGTGCGAACCAGAATCAGGGACACGACTGTCGAGTTGGTGCAACTCTGAGCTATCGGAATCGAAGATCTCTTCTTTTGTCATAATGGAAGGGAGGGTCACTTCACACAGAGAGGAGACGACTGGCAATTGGGGACTAAGGGATTGAATGAAAAGGGTGTTGGTGGGTAGTCGAAAGGTGAATGAAAAAGGTGGCGTTGTATGTGCAAGGAGGCACTAGTCGAAATAAAGAGAGGGGGAAGTTGAGGAGGATGCTAGGGGTAGAGCGAGAGTATAAGGGGTGTTGAGGGGCGAGAGAGGAGAAGAGAAGACAATGAACAGAGAGAATGAGGAATTGTTGAGGATTTAAATACCATCGGCCAAGAGAGCGAAAAAGGCAAAAACGAATAAGCATTGAGGGCATGGGCTTTTCCGAGGATGCCACTAAAGGGCGACAATATCCATCATAACCTGTCGACCTTGTTATATCTCACTCTCCATGCAGGTTTTTTCAACGCCGTCATGGAAGGCAAACAAACGCAAACACATACTCACCAAGGTACAGGAGGAAGGCAAAGGTAAGAAATATGCACAAAAAGCGGCGCGTCTGTGTTTTTCTACTATCAAGCCGTTCCTTATTGTTCTTTTCGAGTCCAGATGCGCAAAACGAGCAAAGAAAAAAAACCTCAAGGCAGAAGCCAATGCAGAGACTTCTTACAAGTACTCTTGTTCTTTTTTACCAATCCATTGGGCATGAGACACGCCGCTCTATAATCTTCCTTCAACCGTCTCTACCCTGATTTGGGTGTATCGACCCCCTCCGCCTCTTTTTTTTGTGACACAGGACAGAGTAGAAAAGAGGAGACACCCCCACTTCCGCTCTTTGGTCCTCATTCTTTTTGCTTTTAAGCATCCTTTGGGTATGGCGTCTTCTTTCATTCTATCCCTTCCAGATAAATGAAAGGTGTAACGCAAGCAAAAGAGTTTATTTTGCATATATCTGCTGCGTTTCTGCTCTTACCTGGTAAGCGGATTGCACTCCAAGAGGGTATGCCGAATAACTATATCCGCTATGGACGATAGAAAGAAAGAAGGAAAAAGATGTCCTACACCTACAATATTAGATGCTTCGCTTTCTCGCAGTCAGGTTCTCTACAATTGGACACAGGCCAGCCCGTATAACCCATCTAATGACCCAAATGCATTTTTACACTCTCCTTCCTTCCCTTTTACTCTCATCTTCACAATAAGAATGGTGCCTGTGCCTGTGCATCTTTATGTGTATGATATATGTGCCAAGACTAGTGCCATTTTCGTGTTCCCACCACCCATTCCCAAAAAGTAAAAAAAAAAAGAACAAAGCCCTCAGAAAATAAGAAACAAAGAAGCGAACCTAAAAAGCTTGGCTGAGTGATCCACAAGAAGTGATGATGAACTGTCAAGATCCCACAACGTTATCACCACGAACTGAGACAAGACGCGATTATGATCATTATTTCCAAAAGTAGGTTTAGTGGCGCTTATGCACAGCTCTATTGTCTGGAAAAACAACAGCCTGAACCAAAGACAGGCATATGCCAGGCGGCAATCCTTCATGTGTGGAAAAATAAGATAGAGAGAGAGAGAGAGAGAGAGAGCGCGCCAAAGCTTGTTTAGGTGTTTGGTAGGTTGTTTTCAGAAAAGGCTGATGGGGGAGAGTACTGTTGTTATGATGAAGCCTCTTCTCCTTGGCAACAAGTATCATTCCCTAGGTTGCGAAGTTTCTTCTTCTTTTAGCTAATGGCCTAGCCATAAACCGTTCAAACAAAAACAGTGTATGCCTTTTGGAATCTGAGCCTTACCCTGAACAACGCCATATAAGTGGTTATAAAACGGTGGTCCCCAGGAGAAGCAACAGCTAAACAAAGGCAGAGGGGATATGTAAAAAAATCAAGGGATGGATTTGTTTGCTTGTAGCTATTCTGAGAGAGGGAGGGTGTATGTATGTGTATGCGCGGGAAGGGGGAAGTGAGGAGGAAGGGTAAGAGGAGGGAGGAAACAAATGCACCGAAAGTGTGTGTGTTTATCCCTTCATGATCAGGTTTTTGGTGTTGTGCGTCGAAGCCATCTAGGGTGAACTGGAAAGAAGGGAAGGCAGGAAAGGGTTGAACAGTACTTCTTACAAGAGGATGAAAGGGGTAAGTTAACATCTTTGACAGAGCAGGTCGGAAGAGACAAACAAAATAACCAGACAGACAGGGCCAGGCGGGCAAAGGAGAGACATACCATGACGAGAAAGAAAAGAACCTCAGACAGATCACAAGCCCCTTCGGCGCCTGGTGGCTGGTCTAAATAATCCAAGAAATATGCCGGGTTTGTCGATGCGCCATATGCACAGGTAGGACAGTAAAAAATGCTTCGCTCCCTCTCGTTTCGTTCTTTTTTTATCTTCTTCCCCATTCTGTCCATCCTGCGCTTTGTCCGTGTTAGGGGTTCGCGTAAAAAACAGAAGCAACACTGGACGTGTTCTAATGGTGCCGGTTGCATAATAGGAGTGTGCACGGGAGTAAAAAGGAAAAATGAGCAACATAGGGCGCGATCTGCATGTCAAGGCAATGGTGCTACCACTTTGTCCCATGCCACACAAGGAACAGAGAACAAAGCATCAAAACGCAATATCATCATCGCAAGTTTGCACAGTGCAAGCGACCAAAGTTCAAGGAGACGGATCCAAAATGTGAAAAAGGAGTGCTTGAAGTATACGTACGTGGCAGTAGTGTCCAGTAGCCATTTGGAGCGAGTTGCAAAGCTACAGCTGTGGCAGGCAGGCAGACGACTGGCGTGAAAAATTCAATAACCAAAAAAAAAAAAAAAAAAAAAAATAACGGGGTTGCATGCAAAGTAAGGAGGTAATCTTTTCGAACACACATCATGGGCACACAAAAAAGAAAAGGTACGCGGCGAAAAAAGGACAGGAAAAAAATAAGGGACAAGACGGGCGAGGCGACATTTTTGATGCATCCCTTTGGTATGAGTGTAAGTAAGAGACATAGAAAGGAGAGGGGACGAAAACATGACATGCTAAGCTGCAAGAGACGTTAATGGATGAAAGGGGAGAGAGAAAGGGAAAGGAGAGGAAGGAGAAGGAGAAGGAGACAAGGAAAGGAAAGAAAAGAAAGGAACAAGAGAGAGTAGAGAAAAGGGAGCCAGGCAAGACGGACATTTCTGTATGTGTCCATGTCTCCCTGGGCACCACCACATTAAGATAATCAGCAACAAAAAGAACAACAAAGACAAGAAGAAAGGAAAAAAGGGAGTGAGCAGTACACCCATTCTTGTCTGCAGCCAGTCTTGCTCAAGTTCAAGGTCGAAATTCTTTCTCTTTCGCTGTTATCCTCTATGCTCTTGCTCACCATATCCCATACCCTTCATCACCCATTCATCGTGGATGATCTGAGTTGCGTGGCCCATTCCCCCTCCTCTGATCTCTCTTCCCTCTCTTTTTTCGCGCTCTTTCTCCATCCTCGCTATTTTATCTGAGCTTAGCCCCATCCCGCCGATTCATCATCCCACCATTCATTCCAGACCACTAATATCTTTTTCTTAATGTTGTCGTTTTCTTTCTTTCTTTCTTAATCTTTCTCCTCCTTTCCTTGTCTTCTTTCCTCCTCTTCTTCTTCCTCCTCTTTTTCTTTTCCAACTTGTGCATTGTCTATTTCGGATAACTAGTCCCTGTCCCTTTCGTCCATTATTCGACTTTTGGTCATCCACATTCCCATCCACGCCAGGCTCTCGACCCCCAACCAACCAACCCTCGCCTTTCTTTTCCTTTACACCCCGGGGGGTAGGAGAATTCTCAACCGCCTATAAAACCGACTTTCTTCGCTTTCTTTTTACAATTTAATACCCATCTTACATACCCTTTCATCACCTCAGTTTAACCCTAGCCCGCGGTATAAGCACCATGGGTTGTACATCTACTACTCGGTCTACCACCATGAAGGCTGCTTTTTTGTTGGCAGCCTTGACCTTTAACTGTATTCTTAATACATTCACCACAGCATCTCCAGCATCGGTATCATCACTATCAGGCAAGTTTACAAAAAAAGAAAATGACTTGGTGGAAGTTAGGAACCCCCCTTCCCCCATTCTTCCCTCCCTCTTCCCCTTCCCCTTCTCGTCCACTAACACCACCACCACCACCACCATCAACTAACCAACCAACCCACCACTACGACCCAACAACAGTGGAATTGAACAAAGACTCCGTGATCTGATTTGTACCCATGAAAAAGTTCCTTCTCCCTGACACTGTCTTTTCCCATTTCTGCCCTTTCATCCTTTTCCTTTAACAACAACCCTCAACACCAACACGAAATATTTCGCCCAATAGGCTCACGGGCCTTCGACGCGCGACAACAACTCAGCAAACGCTGGCATGCAGAACCACCGCCAGTGCTGAAATCAGCCTGTCTGGTAGTCGACAAGGCCAACGGACGGACATTCATCATCGGATACGATTCCAAAGAAGTCCTGACCTTCAACTTTATCGACTCGGCCGAGGCGTGCGACAGCACCAAGGAAGAAAAGCAAAAGGGAGACCAGGCAGACAGTGAGGAGGAATGGCAAGAAGAGGGGGCCGAAGGGTTTGATTGGCAACATGCCCAATGGACATCACTCCCTTATCCAGGAGGTGCCGTCCATAAGAGGCGCAGATTCGACACGGAGCACTGCTTCCTCTCTAGCGACCACAAATTCATGGTCCCCAGCTATGAGGGCAATGGCGAGGGGGGCTTCTCGGTCTGGGATCACGATCAACGGACGTGGACACATGTGCGTCTTGATAAGAAATGCTCCTGCCATGAGGAGAGCTTCGAAAAGGGTAACAAGGTCAAGGTCAAGGCCGATGCCAAGCAAATCAAGTTTGACTATCCCAACCAGTTTGCTGTCGTCTACCAGTCCTACCGCAAAGAGGCTCCTGCTCATGAAAACCTTGGTGCCGGTTCCGAGGAGGCCATTGACACGGTGGTCATTCATTGGAAGGATGCCAATGAGAGGGACCATTTGACGGGCGTTCAGCTGGTGAACCACCAGGTCTACTCTTGCCACGACATTAAGGTTGCGTAAGTGACATCGCCCTTTCCCTCCCTTTCTTTTCCTCTTTCTCTGCTTATTTCTTCCTCTTGTTCTGTTGTTGTCGTTGTTGTTGCCCTTTTAGTCACAGTCCCTCCCTCGTTCTCGTTCTGAGCGCGCCTGCTCGCGGATTTGTTATCCCAGTTTGCCCTTACCCCTGTCTACCAGCCTTGCTCAGCAATACTGTCTGTCAATTGTGCACACAACTAACATTACCCCTACCCTTTCTCCCCCTATTCTTTTTCTATGATCAACAAAAAAATACAATAGTCGCGAGGTCCTCCCCTCCAACCTGACCCTCATCGCCGCGCCCGTCAACCCAAACCATTATACATTCCACAAGAACCCCAAAAAGTACAAGCACGAGGGTGACCACGGCAGTCGCTGTGAGAACACAACCCTCTTCCTCTTTGGACCTCATGGTTCTGGCTGGTTCGACATCTCGATCGCTGACCGTCCAAGCCCTCGACCCGTCGATATCCTCTATCATGAGCATAAGGGTCACGAGGAGAAGGGAGGATTCCATCCTTTGCCCAACTTGGAGGCTGAGCATCCACGATCTGTGCATTACGGAGGTCAACTTTGGATCTTTGGCAAGGTAATGCAGAACTGACGCGCGCGCGCGCTCATGCACAAATTAGGTCGATGCATGTTAATTTGAGGTGAAGGTTTACCACATTATGCCTGCGAATTCTATAATTAACACCTGTCCCTTTACCTCCCTCCCCTATCCTTCTTATGTCTACTCCTACTGCTGCCTACGACCATGTCGCTATCTCTCACTACAACAGAACCCCAAGGGTGTAGGTGTATGGAGCATCGACACCACCGAATCCGATCACGGCTACGAGGTCGTCGCCCGGTCCCAGGGCAGACACAGCCCCGGTGATCTGGCCTGTGCCAGCTGCGGTGACGGCATCATCGTCTACGGTAGCTGTGATCGCGATGAGGACTGCAGCACCAACCTTGCCCCCGGTGAGAAAGGCAAACTAGGTGGCTCTGCCCCTGTCTCGATCTATCGTCCTGGTATTCGTAACAGCGAAGATGAGGATGATGACGACGACGAAGATGAGGATGAGGGTGAGGAGGAAGGTGAGAACGGTGAGAACGGCGAGAACGGTGAGGGCCATGAGGGAGGTGAAAGTGGAGAAGGTGGTCATCAAGGCGGTGAAGGAGGAAGCGGTGGAAGCGGCGGAAGCGGTGGATTTGTTCCTGGTGGCTCTAGCGGCTCTGGTGGCAGCACTGGCTCTGGTGGTTCTGGCTCCTCTGGCTCTGGAGGATCTGGCGGCTCTGGCGGCAGCGGAGGTTCAGGAGGCTCTGGAGAGTCTGGCGGTTCTGGCGGTTCTGGCGGCACCGGTGGCTCTGGAGAATCAGGAGGATCTGGTGGATCTGGCTCTGGTGGATCCGGTGGTAGTGGAGGATCAGGTGGATCTGGTTCTGGTGGATCCGGTGGTAGTGGAGGATCAGGTGGATCTGGTTCTGGTGGATCCGGTGGTAGCGGAGGATCAGGCTCAGGGGGTAGCGGCGGGTCAGGCTCTGGCGGATCTGGTTCTAGAGGTTCCGGTTCTGGCGGATCTGGCGGCTCTGGTTCCGGTGGTTCTGGTTCCGGTGGTTCTGGTTCTGGTGGTTCTGGTTCCGGCGGTTCTGGCTCCGGCGGCGCTGGGGGCTCCGGTTCAGGTGGATCTGGCGACTCTGGCTCTGGCTCTGGAGGATCAGGCGCAGGTGGTGCCGGAGGCGGAGGCTCTGGTGGATCGAGCGGAAGCGGAGGTACCGGAGTAGTCATCCCTGGATCTCCTTATCCTAACCCCGATGCCAGCGGCCAAGTCATGGTCGGTGCCAATCAGACAGCCACTGTCACCCCTGGCGCGACCGTCACCGCAACCATCGGTTCTGTCCCCACAGCTCCAGGTGGTATTCTCCCTGATGGAGGAGCCAAGACAAGCGACGATGGATCCCATTCTAATATTGGAAAAATCCTCGGTGGTCTTTTTGGTGCTATTGGTCTCATTGCATTGGTCGGATTGCTCTTCGTGTTGGCCAAGAAACGACGCGAGCGTCACGAAGATGATGAGGCTGATGCTGGTGGACCTGGCGCCGCTGGTCCTGGTAACGACACCCTTGGCGGCGGTGGCTCAATTGGTCCTGATGGAACATTCTACAGTCCTGGAATTGTTCCTCCCAAGCAGCATACCCCTGGAGCGCCAGGTGGAAGTATTCCACCACTAGCCCCCGTTGGTGCTTCTGGTTCTGGCGCTCCTTCTGGACCAGGCGGTCCTACCGACGGGGGGTACGCTACTGGTCCTGGTGGTCCTTCGTCGTCGACTGGCGGTCCCGGTGGTCCATCTGGTTTGGCGATCGGAACTGCGGCTGCTATCGGTGGTGGTCTGGTTGCTGGCGCAATTGCCAACAAGCACAAGCGGAAGGAGTCCCTTAACCTCAAGGACCAACGTCAAGATCAAACCTTTGAAGCTGGTCATGTGTCAGGCGAGGACTCCCCGACTGATAATTCGAACAATAGCGTCCTCAATGCCAAGCGCAGCTCCAAGGCCAAGTTCTTTATGGGTGGCGGCGATTATAAGCCTCCACTCCGCCGTCCAAGCCCTGTTCTCCCCGAGCCCACGACCCCAATGCTTCCTATTACGGCCGTCGGATCCAAGACTGAAGTTGTTGACGATACTCTTGAGAGTGTAGAAGTCGAGCCAAGAGAGGAGCATGTGGTGCCAGGCGCTGTCGGTAGCACCACCAAGAGCAGCACTACCACTGTCACTCAAACCAACTCGGGCACCTCGTCGTCGAAGAATGGCGCCATCCTTGCCGGTGCCGCTACTGGTATTGCCCTCGCTGCCGGTGCCATTGCGACCGCCCATCACTCGAACAAGGACACCCGTGTAGACGGTTCATCATCCAAGACCACCACTACCAAGACCACGACTACCAACGGCGGCAGGTCGACGACCACGACTACGACAGTGACTGGATCTGGTTCTGGTCCCCATGAGACTGAAGAAGTCCTCCACGGAACCGACGGCACTCTTGGGGACGTGATTCCGGGCCATAATCGCTTCGAGAGTACTGCCAGTACTGGTATGAACATGTCTGGTTCTTCCTCAGTCATGTACCAGAGCGGATCGACTTCGACTACCTCGATTGCAAGCATGCATGTCGTCGGCGGCAACCAGATCGTCACTTCGGATGGCAAGACAACTGTGACCTCGTCATCGTCGACTGAACGTCTTATCGGCGGAATGGCCGTTGCTGGCGCTGCGGCCGGCGTGTTGACTCAGCAGCAGAAAGAACAGCAGCAGCAGCAGCACATCTTGCTTCAGCGCCAGCAAGGACCGCCAACCATCCACAAGACCCAGATCACGCTCAAGCTGAGCATAATTCGCTACGAGCGGTCTGATGCCTCCCAGGCAACGCCCAATGCCAAGCCAGGAACGCTCATGTTCTCTCAGGTCGAGATGTTGGATAGTGCTCCTGATGTCCGTATCCCTGGCTCTGCATTCTCGCATGTGCGCGACTCGTCCAAGGTCACCGGCCAAGAGGAAGGTCTGCCCTCGCCTGTGGTGCCTGGACCCTCTGGAGCAGCCAGAAGCACCGAGTCTGAGGTTCGTGAGCGGTCATTGAGATGGATGACGAACGAATTCAAGTGGAAGCGTGAGGCGGGCATGTTGCAGCACCTGAGATCCGACGTACACATTGCCGAGCTCTTCACCCTGTACTCGCTGCCGTCTTTTGCCGAGTACCGCTATGTGTCTGTGATGGGTCCTTTCACACGCACCTTGGACACCTACATAAATGAGCGCCGTGGTATCCGCGCCACGCCTCCCTCGCAGTCTCTGACACCCGAGCAGATATCCCTGCAAGCCAAGGGTCCATTTACACTGTGGGAGATCAAGAGTCTGACCGACAGCATTGCCTCTGCCCTCAAGTGGTGCCACGACCACCATGTTGTCCACCTGTCACTCTCGCCTGCATCTGTCTTCCTGCAGGAGTATTATTCCGAGCCTGATGGTCAAGGCGGATACCGCACCTCTGTTTACTCAAACTACTCGAGCCGCAACTCGACTGTTACCGATGGTGATGCACCGACAATTGTTCAGCAGTGGAAGTTGTGGGATTTCAGCAATGCGCGGTTTGTCGGCGAGGCTGTCGATCTGACGATGGACAAGACTGGTTACACCTCCCCTGAGATCCTGATTGCCTCCCGTCGTCACTCTCAAAAGACCACCATAGTCAAGTTCGAACCCGAGAACCCAAACCAGGACACGGATGTCACCACAACAGTGTCACCCGACGGAGTCGTGACCAAGACGACGACGATCAAGTCTTCGAGTGCCGAGGGCAGCGCGACGGTAACCCGTAGCCAGGACCAGGAGAAGTTGATGGCGACTCAGACGATGGATATGTGGTCATTGGGCCAGATCGTGTATGAGATGCACACGACTCAGCCCATGTTTACTTCGGCCGATGATGCGTTGGAGAAGTTGACATCTGCGCTCGAGAAGCAAGAAGGCAATGAGGATGGGGAGGACGATGGAGATGATTTGGATAAGGCCGAGGCGCACGACAAGATCCGTCAGCAATTGCAGGATCAGATCCAGAAGATTCAAAGTATCCCAGACATGGGTGCTCGTGAGGTTATCACGGGTCTCTTAGAGATGCGACAGGAGCGTCGTTTGGACCATGAGGAGATCCGCAACCTGTACCTCGACGTGCAGGATTGAGTCGTGTTGCTTTGGTTGGCTGAGGAGTGAGGTGCTTATAAGCAGATAAAAAAAAGAATACCAAACAAATATCTATCCCATAATACACATTCGTTTTTAACATTTCTTTGGCGTTACATGTATTGGTCTGGCCAAGAGCTCCTATTGCTCCCAGCCTGAAGGTTGGTTGGTGGTTTGATTCTGTGGTTTTGAGTTTGCTAATTTGTTTGTTGACACTCTTGGATGGGTGAAGAGGGTGCATTCCTTAGACTGGAGTTTGGAGTGATGGATTTTCCGCTGTTCGTTGGCTTGGGTTGAATTGTGCTAGGTTGGGTCCGCCCCTCTCCTGTTTTTCTCCTATCTCCTTATGCTTCCCGCCCATCCCCTCAAGGCCTTCCTGTCTCATTTCGCAGGCGAGTCTTACCCACCTCCCTTCTCTGGTTCGCGGAATGCGATCGTAATCTTTTTTTTTTTTTTCTGAGGTTGAGCGACAACAAAAACAAGTGTCGTGTCTGGGTGGTGACGAGCAAAAGCGTGCTATTACTATTATTTTTAAGGACTAGTGTGTGCAATTGACAGTGGTACGCACTGTTTCTGGTTGGACCCTTGAAGAGCATCATTTGTGCGATGCGCGTCTATGATTGTGTTTGTTTACGCTGACGATGGATGAGCACCAAAACACAGAAACGAGCGCCACTCTCCTCTCGTCGTTGTCACCTTTTGGAGTGGAGAGTGATGAGAAATGAACAAATATTTGTCGGATGAGGAAAAGCGGAGTAAAAAGGAGGAGCTATGATGCTTTTTTCCTCTATCTCTTCCATCACCTTTTTCTCTTACTCCTCCTTCACCTACTCCTCCTCCTCCTCTTCCTCTTCCTCCTCTTCCTCCTCCTCTTACTTTCTTCTCATGACCTTAACTCTACTCCCTGCCTAGCTATCATTCGTTCATAAACACAACTGTGGCGACGACCGTAGGTGGCGGTGGCGAATCAATAATAAGTGATCACTAGACATTTTTCTGGGTGACACCTGAATGAAGGGTCATAACAGCACAAACCTGGATCTGAATCCGGACCAATTCGACTAATCGTCGATTGAAAATCGAGGGCATCAGGTCCTCTTCTCAGGTCCCAACTGGCTCTTTTCGTGCCTATATTTTGCTGCTTTCCGGGTTCATTTGAGAAGAAGAAGGAGCGAATAGCTGACTTTTGCCTGTTTGCTGGGGTCAGGTCGGGACTGATGGATATGAAAGAAAAGAGAGATGGGAAAGAGAAGAATGTGCTGAGGTGAGGTGAGAAATGGACGAATGACCACAGCCAGTTGGCACCAGTAAAGATATGCTAAGCAGCGAGCGGACACTTTGGTGAATAAAAGTGAGAGCGGTGTTTTTTGTCCTGTTCTGTTCATGCAAGTAAGCAATTGGGTTCAAG
This sequence comes from Linnemannia elongata, assembly GCA_036320915.1. Classification (NCBI taxonomy): domain Eukaryota; kingdom Fungi; phylum Mortierellomycota; class Mortierellomycetes; order Mortierellales; family Mortierellaceae; genus Linnemannia; species Linnemannia elongata. The sequence continues at coordinate 963,263 of JAXBDG010000010.1, read as the reverse complement.
ACAGCGAGAGAGAAAGGGACTGGGTGGACTGACTCGCATCAACAGAAAAAGAGAGATGAGAGCATCTCTTGTTTTTGCGAATCCTTTTGGAGTGAATCTGCCTGCCTCTACCGCCTGCTGTTGCAACTGTCGGTCATACCGTACCCATCATTCCGATATAAACAGACAGAGGACAACCGTTTCTCTCTTCTGTTCCCTCTCTTCTCTTTTATTCTCTTTTCTCTTCGCATACTCATTCCCTTCCCTTCATTACCCCTCACTCCCCATCAACCTCGCAACAACAACACCACAATGGAAGAGAAAAAGAAATCAACTCTGGGAAAGGCCTTCTCTCGCACCTTTTCGCGCAAATCCCAGCAGGCTCCTCCTTCGCCCGTTGCTGCTGCAAAGCCCATCGAAAAGCCCATCAGCGAAAAGCCAATCGACAGCCACCCCTCCAACGGCGCACTCGCCCCAGCTGCTGCCCCAGCTCCTGTTGCCGCCACCAACCCCATTTCGCCCATCTCTATCCCAACCCCCAACATGGCATCAGTCTCTCCTCCCGACTCAACCGACCACTCGCGCGTTACCTCCCCCATTATCGCTCCTCAGTCGCCCCATAACAACACTATGCACGTCCGCGACGGAACCGGACTCTCCAACACCAGCACCACGAGCCGCCACGGTCTCTCGGGCGAGGACGGTGAGGGTCTCAACCCTGCTGACATTCTCCTCAACCGCCTCAATGCCTTCAAGGGAGTTATTAAGAACCTGCAGCAGTACTTCACAGAGATTGCAGAGGTCGAGACTGGTGTTAGCAAGGCGATGAACAAGGCCTCGGGTGTTCTTGTTGTTCCTTTCAAGGATGGCCAGCAGTTCCTGGGTAAGGGAGGCTTCCAGGATGTCTGTGTCGGCCTCAGGGATTCGGCAAAGACCAACAGCGAGCAGCATGCCAGTGCGGCCCGCTTTGTCGAGGAGACGATTGTCAAGAACCTCAGACGCCTCAAACAGGACATCAAGAACAAGATCAAGGCATTGAAGGCGGACACTAGCCTCTACAGCAACAAGGTCTTCAAGGAGCGCGAGGCCACCCAGGAGAGGATTGCTTCCTTAGCCAAGGCAATCGGACTCTTTGATATGTCTGGTCAGCATCAGCCCGATATGGAGAAGATGCATTCGGACCCTTACGTTATCAACATCTGTAAGTATCTCTTCTTTTTTGTCTTTCCCACTCAGCCAACTGTTACCATTTCTCATGCACGTTTGCTGGAACTTATTTCTGTTGACTTCGTTTTCACTCCAAAACTATTTTTTTGTTGTATTATTGGTATGCATAATTGATTATTTGTCGCTCGAAATCTCACACACACAAACAATTGTCTCTGTATCCAAATAGCATTGAGGCGCCAGTTGGCCAAGCAGGTCCACGAGGAAAACTTGTTCGCTCGCGCATTGAAGCAGTGTCAGGATGAGATCAAGACCTTCGAGGCTCATACCATCAAGGAGACCAAGCAGATCCTGAGCTCTTTTGCCGAATACCAGCTCGCCAATGCCTCGACTGCCTTCTCCCAGTCATGGGCTCCCACCCAGCTGGCCTTGAATATCCTTCAGGAGGACACCGAATGGAACAACTTTCTTGGCCTCCACGGCCACCGACTCTTCCCCTCCGAGCTCGTCGACGCCAACCCTGACGACCTCGACTACCCCTGTAAGGACAGCCCCTATGTCCAGCCCATCAAGACCGCCCACCTCTCTAGGCAGTCGTCTGTCCTCAAGAACTGGAAGGACGGCTACTTTGTCCTGACCTTGGCTGGATGGTTGCATGTTTTTGGATCGGCCGATCAGGAGAAGGATGCCGTCCCCGACCACTCTATTTATATCCCTACCGCCACCCTCGGCCCTCATTCCGAGGCTGGCCAGAAGCAGCATGTCTTTTCCTTGGACGGCAAGGGCAAGGGCGGCCTTCTTCACCGCGATGCCCAGACCTTCACGTAAGTTTTCTTGCCTTTTTTCCTTTCCAATGGCATTTATATCCAACTTGTTTATTTCTTTCCAATTGATGCTGAATTCGATTCATTTTGTTGATAATGTTCAACTGATATACTGGATTCAACTGCTCAATTGTTAAATGGTATCCTCCAACTGAAATATTCTAACGTCTCATCGTTCTTATATTATATCGAAAAATTACCTGTAGCCTCCGCGCGCACTCGAGAGAGGAGATGATTGAGTGGTGGAGCGAGATTTCGAAGCGTGCTCAGTCTTCGACATTCACTCAGCCCGGAGAGGGAATCTCTCGATCAGGATCGGTTATGAGATCGTCGTCAGTCATTCACCCTAACCCCGCCACTGCCACTGCCACTGCCACTGCAGCAGTTGTTCCAGCAGATCATACCCAAGGGCCTTCGCCTCCTTACCAGGAGCACCACCAGGCCCCAGTCTCTTCGCCTCCCGTTTCCCATGACGCTGTTCCTGTCGCTGCTGCAGCATCACCTGTCCCCGCACCCGCTACTCCTGTCGCTGCTGCTGCTCCTGCTCCAGTTGCAGCTCCTGCTCCAGGCTCGCCCGCTCCTACTGGCTCGACCGTCTCGTTGAACCACAGTGAGCCCGTCGCTGCTGCTCCTGCCTCTCTGTAAAAAGCACAAAAAAAAAGACAGCAACTTTGATATCAGCACTTTTGTTCCCTACTAATTTAATTCACTATTTATTACTTAATAAAAAAAAAAAAACCAAGAATGGAATTGGGCTTCGCCCAGGTAGAGGATCTCTTGAGGAGGACGGTGAGTTGAATTGAGACGGGAGATGGGAATATGCGAAACAGCGGACGATCAGGAGTTACCGAAGATCCTTTTTGAAAAGTTTTCTTTTTCTTTTTCTCTTCTACACTTTCAATCTATGCGTTAGTTGTGCAGAACATGTCTGTCGCATTTTTGTTTGTGATGAGTGGATGCGTGCCAGATGTTCAGTGTGAAAATGCACGGTGCACGGATTCTTTCAATTGACGGTGACTGTTTCCATATGCTTCGCAACTGCCACCTGGGCTGGGCACCCTTTTGACTCTTCTTGCCTCTCATGATGGAATTGGAAGAGCCCCTCTTATGCATTTTCTCCCCTTTGTTCTTTGTCCCTTTCGTCCCTTTCCCTTTCCACCCCACTCATCCCCCCCACGTTTGAGTGCACCTCTTCTTCTTCCTTTCCGACCGAAAGAAACACAAACTGCGCTGTCCCTCCCTCCATTCTCTCTGACTTGACTTTGTCTTTGTCATTCGCCAATTGTCTTTTCGCCATTCGCACAACTGCGAGCCGCGGTTTACTGTCCTGTTCTCGTTCTTGTTGTTTTTATTGTTTTTGGCGACAGCGTTGACACAAACACGAAGAAAACTGCGCTTCCTATTCCTTTCCTTTTCGCTAAACAATCCCTGACGAGAGTCCCCTGCCCCAATACATACCCCCCTTCACGCCCTTTCTTGTCGTCTTGCCATCTCCGTTATTTTGTGCTTCTGTCGTCCTTCCCTCCTTCCTTCCTTCCTTTCCGAGCACCACCTTCTGTCCCCTTCGTCCTCCTTTCTCCTACGTTTCTTTCTAACACCTACATACTACATCAAAGATGCCGCCTGGTTCTGCAGCAAGGGTAACATTAACAAAGGCGGGTTCGAGACCATCGTCGCCTTCTCTTAACACCATGACGTCCGTCACTATACCACCACCTGCGCCAGTTCCCGTTGTCTCGCAGTTTTCGTCCTCCCCTCCACTCCGGTCACTCTCTCCTGAGGAACTACTGGAGCAGACCCAGGTTCTGGACGATCTTATGGATAATATTGGCATGGGCAAGTTCCAGAAGCAACTCCTGGTACGTCTTTTTCATCGTCGCATTGTTGTCGTTTTATTCATCGCTATTGTGTTGTGCAACTGAACTGGATCGTGGGAAGAATACTACTGAAAGCGACAATTGCAGGATGGGTTGATAGAATCATATAGCACCATAGACAGAAAGAAAAAAAAAAGAGTCGGAGTGCTGCCTTGAGGGCTGCATGTGTCTTTTGGTTTCGATATTCACCAAAGTTTCGAGCTAGTCCATTGACACATTCTCTTCTTTTTTTCTTTGATTTGTGAGAACAGGTGCTATGTGGACTAGGCTGGTTTGCCGATAATGTAAGTAAACCTCTTCCTGTGTTCCCCTGTGTGTTTTCTTGTTGTCACAAATGACATCTCAAGGCGATCCTGTCATTTATTTTGGTGTCCGCGCTACCCCAGGATTCCATGATACTATTGAACAAGCGACTGACAAATGATTCTTGATTCGTGTGTCCTACTCATTTTAGATGTGGCTACAGGTACAATTGAACGAGAAGCACTGCAAATGCAATGGGTGTTTTTGTATCTTGACCAGGATCCTCAATAAGGATGTTCCTAGGAGAAGTAGTATTGACTGTTGCTCTCTCACTCTGATCTCGACTTGTTGCAACACCCTAGTGCATCGCGTTGATCCTGCCCCGTGTGCAAGGTAAATTAAAAAACGGTCATCACTTATTCTCACACTCCATGCAAAAAGTAAATATATTCATCTTTCTCAACCCTTGCTGCTTCCCTCAACAACTCGTTTCGTTTCTTACCTTTGAAACAAAATAACAACAACAGCGCAATTTGAGATCAGGGACCAGTACATCGGGATACTATCGAGCTCCATGTTTGTCGGGATGATGTTTGGAGCCATGTTCTGGGGCACTCTCTCGGATGTCTATGGACGGAAGCAGGCTTTCAACTTTACGCTGATTGTCACTACTGTCTTTGGAATTGGTGCTAGTTTCGCAAACAGTTACTGGCTTCTCTGTCTGTTGATCCTCGGCCTCGGCTTTGGGGTAAGTGCCTCGTTTGCCTTTTTTTTCTGGACGCTGGAGGAAAGACAAACGAGAGGAGCAGCAAGGAAGATCGGGGCTTTTACTGCTGAAGTTTTCTGGTGTTGTGTTTGATCTGTGTGAAGAATGAAGAATGGTTTACTAACGCGATCTTTCTCATTACTGAATCTTTGTTTGCGCTAAGGTTGGGGGAAATATGCCGGTAAGGTGTCCAACACTAACGGATGATAAGAGCAAAAGGGCATATCAAATACCACAGAAGTTGACCCAAAACGTTCCATTTCCTCTTTTCTGACTTCGTGGTTCCCTCGTTCAATAGGTAGATGGTAAAGTACCCGCACCAATTTCACCCCTTGCCATCTTTTTTTAATCCCATTGTCCTTTCGTTCGTCTGTCAAAATGCGCTCAATCGCTAACTCCTTTGTCTTTCTTTTCGTTCACAAACATTCAACGTTTTAATAGGGGCGCTATTTTTGGAGTTTACGCCGAAGAAGAACCAGTACCTGCTGACGTTCCTGTCGATATTTTTTTCATTTGGTGCGGTGGCAACATCGATTCTCGGGTATTTCTTGTTACCTCGTTATAGTTGTGAGACCCCCGTTGAGGGAGGATGTCAAGGCAAAGGATGGCGGTACATGTTACTCGCCATGGGCAGTCTGGTGAGTTTCTTTTATTTTCTTCTTGGTTCAATGGATCTGACAAAACAAACGGGTCTTATTCTAACGACTAGCCTTCTTTTTTGACCTTTTCTTTCTCACGTAGACGCTGTCAATGGTAGTGGGAAGGGTGATTCTATTCAGGTTGGAGGAATCGCCCAAGTATCTGTTAAACCAAAACCGACACCAGGAGGCGGCGGTAGTTCTGTGCAGGATCTACAAAATCAACCACAAGGAGACCCAGTCGGAGGCATTTGATGAGAACATTGAAACGCTGACACTACGGTTCAACCGTCCCGTGAATGCTGGAGATATTTCTTCCTCAGACGAGTCTTCTTCGTCTGCTTCAGACGCCTCTGAAGCTGAGCTGAGCGATATTGAGAACTCAAGGAACGGTAGCAGTGGGAGAAGGAGGACAGAATCGAACAATCATGGACGAAGCCGAAGACAGAACGGAAGTGGGGGTTCCGGGATCCAGCACCATCGTCCTCCAGGTGGCGTCGGCAATGGGAACGGCGGTGACCATCATAGCAAGACATGGATCATGCTCCAGAGATACCGTCGGCGGTGGAGGTACAGGATCGAGAAAGGACTGGAACGACTGGAGCCCCTGTTTGTGCCCGAGTTTCGGTTGAGCACCATCCTGATCTGGATCATCTGGGCGCTGGTCGCCTTTGCCTACACCGCGTTCAATGTCTTTTACCCTAAGTTCTTGCAAGAGCATGGCCAAGGCGGCCACCAGCCTCTGCAGTTGGTGTATATGGATATTTTGATCTATGCCGCCGCTGGTGTTCCTGGCTCTGTTGTAACTACTTTTTTTTGTGCTGAAAGCTTTTGGTGAACGATGGTACAAATAATTTTTTCCGTCGACGCATATGCTCATTCACTTTTTTTTTTTTTTTTTTTTTTTTTTGCGTCGGATAATAGATCGCGACGGTTATGGTGGAAGGACGGTTGGGGAGGAGGTACACAATGGCGGTATCGACGTTCGGGACAGCTTTGGCAACCATCTTGTTTGCAGTCCTATCGAGTCGTGCGGCCATGACCACCTTCTCGGCGATCCTCAGTCTCCTTGCAACCCTTAATTATGCTGTTCTGTACTCATACACGCCCGAAGTCTTTCCCTCGGACATCCGTGGCACTGCCTGTGGTGTCGCCGCCGCCATGTCTCGTCTGTAAGTTTGCTTCTGTGTTTGTGCGCACGTATTTCTAAAGCTTTTCTCTGTTGTACTCCTTGGATTATCCATCCCTAATGCTAATTATTGTCGAAACAACAGAGCGGGAATCATAACGCCATTGATTGTAGGAGTAATGCTTTCGGTCAACACCTATTTCCCACTCTACACAGCCTCGATCATGTTCTTTGTCTCAGCCGTCTGCATGTGTTTCCTACCCATCGAAACCAAAGGCAGGGCTGCCACTTAAATACATCATTTCTTCTTTTGAACTGCAATACGTAGCAATCATTATTTATGCAAGCGCGTTTATGTTTTGTACATATGTAATCCCTCATAAATACTTTCCTCGCCAGTGCTCAGTTTTGGAGGTGAAGGCATGATTGACAAAAACGATGCTCGTTGTTGTTGTTTTATATATATATATATCTCTTACTCCTTTGGTTTCTTTTTGATGTGATTGTTGATGTCGATGCTTGAAGTCAACGACAAAAAAAAAATGATAGTGAGGAGGTGGAGTGGAGGAAGAGACGTTTGCTGTCGGATGTAGTGTATTCGAATGGGAGAGGGACGAATTTTCATAGAATTTGTAGGGCTCATAAAAGTGTAATGAAGAAAGGTGATATACAGAAAAGAAGAAAAAAAAAAAAGAGTAGTAATACAGGAAAGAAAAATAAGTCTTAAACAGATACGGAGGGTACAGCGGCAATGCCACCTTCGTCGTCGTCGTCCTCGTTTCTATCCCTTCCAAGACTTCCCATGTCGTCGTCATCCACATCATCGTCTTCGTCATCGTCGCCGTACTTGACATCTTCCTCATCATCCACATCAACATCTCCATAGTTCAGGCCTCCTTGCTGTCCCGATCCTGCAGCCTTGCCTGCAGCCGTAGCTGCTGCTGCTGTTGCTGGTGAAGACGACGATCCAGAAACAGTACTGCTAACCGTGGCCATAGAGGACATACCGGCCCCTCCAAGCTGCAGCCCAATCGCCGCCGCGACTACAGGTGGGATCGCCGTCGTATCAGTTCCATGGAAAATAGTATGTGGGTCCGCCGATTTCTTGCCATAGACTAGCTCCACAATTGACGACCGAGATCGTTGATCCTCCAGCGGCTGCTTCTTGAACAACTTTGCCATGTAGTCCTTGACAAACTTGTGGATCTTGGTCTTCATGGAGGTGCTGATCTCGCTCAACTGACCCGACCGGAACGCCTTGTACCTCATCTCTTTGTCCGCAATCAAATGGGTCATCTATTAGAACAAGTCGAACAAATAAGCGTTAGCTGGGGTTTGAACACGGACAACGCAGTAACACGAAGCCGTAACAACATGCATGCTCAAAAGTCGGAAAAAGATCGCTCTGACCAAGCCTTACCCTTCGTGCATGCTTTTTGAAAGCCTCGGTCGATCCCAACTTGATTTTGTACTTTGCAAGATTCTTGACAACGGTAGCAGAGATCTAATTTACATGAACAAGACACCGGCTTCGTTAGTTTATGGGGACCCGAAAAGAAAGAAACCCCAAAGACGAGTTTCCCTTAGATTGCCGTTGAGACTTACAGCAGCCTTGAGGTCCTTTTCTGACATGCCCTTTTTGGAGGCACTCCTGCTGACTGATGGCTGGGGGATAGGAGAGGTGAAGGCGAATGGGGTCTGCTCCACGGGAGTTCTGGTGTTTGAGGGTGCAGCAATCGAGTACATTGGCATCGACATTGGCTGTGTAGGAGGGATAGGTCCTGCTTCCTGATAATACGGGTGCACAGGTGGGGCTGGCGGTGGTGGAGGAGGAGGCGGTGTCTCAACAGGCTCCATTTTGGGTGCATCCCATTGAGTCTCCCGAGTGATCTCGTTGTAGTAATAGATCCGACCCTCAGTATCCGATGCCTTCCGCCAGTGAGGAGGCAGACCAGGAAGCGCACTTGCAGAGGGTCCAGAATGTCTGTTCGAACTCCTGTATGACGGTGGGTGTCTGGCAAAGTAGCGAGGATGAGGGAACTGGGAAGGGGAGTACCGACGAGAGGGTGGGTAGTGGTGGCTGCTTGAGGAATGACGGCGCGAGTAACGGTCCTCATCATCATCATAATCGCGTGCACGCGAAGGCCTGTCATAGTCGTTCGGTCCTGAGATTTGTGGTCCCGAATCCTTGTTCGAAGACTGGGTAATATCTTCCCCAGCAGAGACAGCCTGGCTTGGTTGTGCTACCGTTTCGACGGTTGCCTCTGATGTTCTCTGAAGAGGCTCGTCAGATGGAGTTGCAACTACGGCCATGACTGGCTCCAGTGGGGTTACCTCCTTCAGATCCTGCTGAGCACCAGAGACGGAACCGGCCTCCACGACTGGCTGTACGACTGGCTGTACGACTGACTGTACGACTGGCTGTACGGCCGGCTGTACGGCATTCCCATCAGTAATAGTAGCAGCTGGAGGAGAACGCTGCCGTGGCTCACGTCCTCGCAGGTCAAACTCTAGGGGCTGTCTTGGTACTTTGTCCCGTCGGTCGCGACGTGGGAGACCTCTGCCTTCGCGCTCACGATCACGCTCATAGTCCTCGTAGTAATAGTCTCGATATCTCTCACGCTCACGCTCGCGCTCTCGGTCACGTTCACGGTCTCGGTCGCGATCTCGATCGCTTCGATAGGTTTCGTAACGCTCGCTTTCCTGGGCTCGTCCCTGAGGCGGCTCGTAGTTTCCTGAGCTGCCAAAAGACTCTGAACGAGGGTAGCTTGGGCCGTGTGGTCGATCATAGTACTCCTCCTTCCTGTACTCTGCCTGCCGGTAATACTCTCGTCGTTCATACTCCAGATCATGGTGATCTCCTCCGTATGTCTCTGCACCAGTAAAAGTGTCGTTAGGCCCAAGGGCAACCGGGTCGGAGGCCCGCTCTTGCTCTTGTGGTTGTTGATTGAAGGCCGTCATGTACTGTGTCGGTGTCGATCCTGCGTCGTAGGTTGGCACTGTGGTTTGGTTTGGATGCTCATCGAACCGACTCCTCTTCTCTGCACCTGCACCGCCAAAGACTGCGTCGGATTCATCAAAGCGAGACGGCCGCTTCCCCAGGTTCGAAGCCACATCCGCTGGTGAATTGGTGCCAATGTCCCTCTCAGTGGGCGAAAAGATTCCAACAGAATCAGAATTAGGTGTGCTGACAGCTTCAGAAGGTGTAGCCACGGGCTATGGAAGAGTATTAGAACAGCAGGTGGTTAGTGTCAGGAGTAAACGACGTTGACTCGACAGTCACAAAGGAAACAAAGAGGCTGGTAACCAACCGTTTTCTTGGCTTTGGGGATACGGTAGACGGACTTGAGCTCCTTCCATTCTGCAAGGACAGCTTGAGCCATACCCTTGGACGGTGACTCGGGACCTTCAGCAACTTCTTGGACAGCTTCCTCGATCTGAGAGTCCTCGATGGCGTTTCTGGAGAGCAAGGGGATCCTGGGTAACACAAACATAATTCCCATCACAATGTCCTCCTCGTCCTTGAAATGTCTGAGCCAGGACTTCAGGATGACCAGTCCATGCAGCACTAAGAACCGACGCAAACAGGCGCGTTCTGTTGTTGCCATCAGCTTGGCGAGGAGACGTTTGCTCTTTTGAACCTTGGGCTTCATGAACATGACTCTGGCCAGCCGCTCCATCAGTGCTGGGTCGTCGATACCTTGTGTCAACCTGGACTCGTAGGAATCCTCATAGTCTCCATCCCGAACCTTGTTCTTCTTTGGTATACTCAGCACGATCTCATCGCCGAGCTCGATCTCGTCCGCATCCTCGTCTTCCACCAGATCGTTGAAGCTGTTCATCCGCATGGCCGACGTTCTCTTGTTACCTCCAATGTATCCAGTACAGTTGGGCCAACCACAGTAGCACTTCTGGGCCTCAACACTACACATGGGCAGGGAAAAAAAAAAAGAAAGGTAAATATCCGTCAGTTAGTTGGTATCGCAGTCGTGTACGCCACTACCTTGGAAAAAGCCATAATTGGAAATGTCAATGTTCGCTATAGCTTACCCATATCGCTCGAACTGGTAGTCAAAGGTGAGCTCCTCACCATTCTGGACTGGCTTGATGGTGAAGATACCGATCCTGAGTTTAGATCCTACGACCCATTTTTCCAGATGACAGTTGGGGTTGCAAGAGTGGTTGATGAAACGGGCGAGACATCCCTTCTTGGTGGCGTCGATGACCTCGTCAGACTGCAGAGACATAAAGTAAAAGTGCTCGACTCCAGCATTCGAGTACTCCCGCGTGCGCTTGACGAAATTCGCATATGGAAGTACTTCTCCAATGTACTCCATCACAAATGACCCACTAAAATGAGAAAAACATAGCAGAGAACAAAAAGCAGGAGATAAGGGGGGTCAGTCAAGCGTGGACGACCCTTAGTGAAAACAAATTAACAATAACAGTGCGCAGAGTTACGCAACACGACTTACGTCGGGAGATCCTCCTTGGCCCGAAGTCCGAACCCCTTCTTTTCCGTCCTAACAACGTCGACCCGTGCATTTTGCCTCATCTGGAATCTGAGGTAAAAATAAAAATATGTGGTTAGGTCATTTTTGCATTATCGAACAATATGCACTATCGATTGAGAACGATGGTTATGCAGTAGCGACCATGGCCATACCTTCTGTTGAGACAGTACGATCCGCATGGACAATCGTCCTCGATACACTCCACAAGCAGATTCCTGTTGATGCAGTCGGGGCCGCACGCCTTCCACCGTGGGTCAACATCTAACATCAAAAAAGCAAAACCAAAAAAGGCATGTTGTAAGTTACTCCGAATCCTTTCTTCTTCCCGTTCGATGACAACAAATCACAGCGCCAGCAAATCACGCTCAGAAACTTACGTGGATTGAACTTGCACTGACAGGGCAGGCAATCATCCACAGGAGAGTTTCCAGTATTAGCGCCCTTGTAGATGTTATCCTGGATGGTCTGATAGCCCTTGGTGGCCTCTTCCACGACTGAGGGCAAGTTCTTGATTGATGGTGGGCCAACCGGTGCTGGGGGAGGCGGTGGTGGAGGTGGGGGTGAAGCTGATCGTGACCGTGAGAGTGAGCGTGAACGTGAACGCGAGCGTGACGACGAGACTCTGATATTCCTCCTTGACCTTGACCTCCTATAAAAGTCTTCTTCCTCGTCATCGTCGTCAATACGAATCTCTTCATCGTCGTCGTCGTCGTTGTTTTGGTTGTAACCCGACGCCCTCCCGTTCGATCGCCAAGGGGACGATGAATTTCTCCTCGAATCGACTTTCTGGCTGTCTCGAGATACTACCCGCGGTCGGCTCTCTGTATTGCTCTGCAAAAGTCGATCTGGTCCATCTGCGCCTTCGTCCATATCAAAGAGCCTTGAGAGGGGTGAGAGCCGTCCATTCTGTGATGAGGGCTCCGAGGACGATGACAACTTGCGTGGGGGAGGAGGGGGAGGTATATCTGGAGTGCGGATCCTCCATGACGTCCGATGCCGTACTGGCTCTGGATCTGGGCTGCCCTCGATGTCGACCAATGGTTCAAAAGGTGTTTGGTCCTGTTCATGGTGATGGTGATGGCCATCTAAAGTAAGAGTTAGGAGATAGAGAGTCATAACGACAACTTAGTTAGGACTGACTTTGTCTCCTTGTCCATCCTACAACGAAAGCGCATGTCCCGATTGCTGCTCCATTAGTCATTCTTTAATAACAGCTCGTGTCCCGATCTTTGTTTGACTCGATCCCTCCACTACAATAACAAGACATAAACAAAACATCGACTAATGGTAAAGTTCCTTACTGTGTTCTTCCTGATGTCCATCAACAAGCTCAGGGGTCATGTTGGAATCCATATTGGTATATCGTTCGGCAGAGTCCAATCCAGAATCAGCCGCAGCCGTCAATCCAGTCCGCCGCGGAGTCGACAGCAAGGGACCGCCTGATCCTTCAGCACCTGATCCTGTTCCAGTTCTGGCGCAAACGGTAGTAGTAGAGGTGAATGAGGATAATGTAAGGGACTCTCCTCCCCCTACTGAGTGACCATTGGTTTTAGTAGTAGTTGTAGTTCCTGTCAAGATAATGGTTGTCTCTCTCGAGATGACTCGTCCGCTTTCTATGATCGTATCATCCATGTGAAGGCGAGGCAACATTGGAAGCCAGCCAACTGAACTGAGAGTAGAGGTATCGTCGTCGTTCGGGTCCCAGTTGTTTAGATAGTTGGGTTATCTCCTGTACAAGTGTGTTGCGGCTGTTCTGTTTTCACTTGTTTTCGGAGGTTCAGGTGAGGCGAGTGAGCGAGAAGCGAGCAAGAGATCTATCAAAGTACGAGGATGATTATTTTAGTATGTTGACGGCGCTGTATTGGTTCCGGACAAATAAACATACGCAGCTCTCTTGGCTGGGTTGAAGGAAAGAAAGGAAGGAAGAAGGAAAGGAAGGAAGAAGGAAAGGAAGGAAGAAGGAAAGGAAAAGAAAGGAAAGGAAGAAGAAAAGGAGAACAGCAGCCAGGGGATATAATAAGCGAGAGAATGCAATTTATGAGACACACAGGGTCCAGTGGGCCCAGTCCTTTGTTGGCGTCTGGGGGTAGCAGACCAAACCAGACAGGGAGACAGGCTGACAGACAGACAAAAGGCGATGGGAGAGAGAGTGGAGAACGAGCACAAAAAACAAGGGTGTGATTGTGTGTTTTGTTTAATGTGTTGAGGAGAAAAGGGAGATGGTATATTTTTTTTACCTCGTGGTAACGTGTAATAACGGGGTGTATTAGAGCAAATGCAATGGTCGTTAAAGTGTTGTGCAAGTGTGAGTGAGTGAGTGAGTGAGTGAGTGTGTGTGTGTGTGTGTGTGTGTGTGTGTAAGAAGTGAATGAGGACGGGTGGAGGGGTGGATTCGTTACGGGTAGGAAGAAAGTCAGAAGGGAGAGATAGAGATAGAGAGAGGGGAGAGGGGAAAGGAAGGAAGAAGAAGTAAGGGAAAAGAGCGAGAAAGGAAAAGAAAAAAAGAAAGAAGGGGAGACACAGAGAGACAGAGAGGGGGGCAGAGAGAGGAGGAGAGTGAAAGGGGAGAGAGAGAGGAAGAAGAGGGAAAAAAAGAAGAAAAAAGAGAGAGAGACAAAAAAAGGGAGGGAAAAAATAAGTCGTGCTGTTTGTTGTACACTCAAAATTGGAAAAAGAAACAAAAAAAAAAAAAAAAAAAAAAAAGGTGCGAAGGGGCGGCGCTGGGAGTAGGGGTAGTAGAATAGAGTAGTGCAGGGTTTTTAAAAATAAGGGAACGACAGTAAGAGCTACTTGGGACGTGTAAGATGTCAGGTCAAGGCGGGAGTGGTGTGTCGATTCAAAAATCATCAAAGAATAGAAAAGGCGAACGAGCGAGACGAGATGAGAATTATCAAACCGCAACAAAATCAACAGCACAAACAGACGTGTCCAAGACAACACAACGACTTCTGCTGCATGCAGCAAAGGGATACTTCTACTACTTGAAAGACGCCTTCTACGCCTGTCTCTTTTCATCAAAAACCATCAAGCACCACATATCAATCAGTCACCGTGACTGCACACTCTCTTCGTCTCACTTCTTCTTCTTCCTCCTACCAACTCACAATCTTCTTCACCTCCTTTACATCTCTGCATTCACCTTGCATTCAACTATCCAATCAGCTACCTACCCACCCCAGAACCCCACATCCAAACCAACAACGCAGCAAATGCCATCACCAGACACCCAAAACAACTCCAACAGTTCCGGATCACAGCCATGCCACAAACAGGCATGCGCAATCCAGTCCTGTCTCACAAAAAACAACTACCAGGAAAAGCACTGCCAACACGTCATAGAGCAACTTCAACAGTGTTGTCAACAACTCATCGACGCTGGGGGTTCCTCTCCTTCCTGTCCCACCAAGAAGTATAAGCGCAAGCAATAGCGTTCGAAATAAACCAGCACACATAACAAACAGTCGACCCTGTTGACAGCTCTATAGCATGCACGTCAATGCCAATGCAAAGTGCAAGTCTGAGCGGGATACTGGTGATATCATCATTTTTTATTTTTCAAATGAGTATCAAACGAAAAACGAACGATCGTACAAGCGAACGAACGAGATTGGATGACAAAAGGAGGAGTACATGGGGAAGGGTGTGTGAATGGGGACAGTGGTTTGGCAAAAGAGGATGAGAGAGCATCACTCCAGCCTGTACACAAAAAAACGAGCGAGCAAGGGACCAAAACAGTTGATCTAAGAGATCATAGCGCTTAGTGCTGGGCGGCGCCACCAGGGGCAGCGGCATTCCAGCCACCTTGGCCGCCGGCAGCATGGCCATAGCCCTGCTGGGCGTTCTGCTGCTGACCGAAGGACGACTGGGTGTTTTGAGCCTGGCCCTGTCCCTGAATTCCTGCATTGGCTCCGCCGCCATAGCCACCCTGAGGGTAACCGCCATACTGGAACTGGTTGCTGCCCTGCTGGAATCCAGCTCCGCCAGCGAACCCTTGCTGCTGGTTGTAGCCTCCCTGGCCGTAACCCTGCTGGCCGTGGCCGGGTCCATATGCACCAAGAGGAGCATTGCCCATACCGCCATATCCACCGCCATAGGCTAATTTACGCAAAGAAACACCAAGTCAGGTCAGGTCAGGTCAGTTCAGTCAGAGATGAGATTCATGTTGTGACCAGAATATCCAAACAGGCCACCCATGAATGGTTCTTGGCAAACATAAGTTGCAATTGCGCCTTACCATTGGGCCCACCGAAGCCTCCGTATCCGCCTCCGTATCCACCGCCTCCAAAGCGACCACCGTTGTTACTAAAAGATGAGATATTGAAAGTTGACAGTTAGTAGAATGATTCACAATCCTGATTGTGATTCAACCACGCGATCTGTCATAAAAGCGATGAGAACTCACCGGAAACCACCTCCGCCGACGTTGGGGTCACCACGAACAGACACTCCGCCAGGGCCTGTCACGTTGGCGGCTTGCATGCCCTTGGGTCCAGGGACAATGTCGTACTCGACATCCTCACCCTAATCATACAAGAAAATAAAGATGGTGGTTAGAAATATTGCTGTTGTCTGTGGATCAAGACAATGCAGGTGTGCATTCGCCTCAAATGTACCTCGGCAAGACTCTTAAAACCTCCATCGTTGTGGATGGCGGTGTGGTGGACAAAGACTAATAAAAAAACGATTGAGAGTAAAGAATCATTAACACAAGCATAGATGGGTTTCTTTCTTTTCTTTTTTTTTTAATCTATCCTAGTATGGAATTGATTGAACAAAGAGACAAAACGGATAACGATCCCCTAAGGTGCCGAGCGCCCTTTCCCATTCAACTGCAACGTAAGCCGCTCTCTTACGACCTCAAGACAGAAATTATTATAAAAAAAGTCGCCGACAACAGAAAGACAGGTCAGCCTTGCCGCCATTCGCAACACGTAATAACGGTGCAGGTTTTTTGTTTGAGTAAGCACACAAATTATGGCACGACGACACGCATTATTTCTTGTACTGTACATCATCCATGTGTGCACAAAGGCAGCTGTTGTATACCGCATCAAGAGGGAGAGAGAGAGAGAGAGAGAGAGAGAGAGAGAGAGAGAGAGAGAGAGAGAGAGAGTGATGATGATCGAGCCAACAGAAGCAATTGCGCACAGAGCCCGCCTCTTCGCTTTGCCTGTCTCCATTCCCATCTCTCCCCCCTCGATTCTCTCTTCCTGCAGTGAATGAAACAGTTTTGTTGTGTCCTTTCCCTCATCCTTCTCTTCTCGTACTTTGCTTCCTTTTCCCTCCCTTTCCTTCGACGTGGTATGATGATTGAAGAGTGATTTGTTAAGTGTGTGATGCGCGCTCGGGTTGCCGCCCAAACATCATTTATCCCTCTGGCAAATGGCACACAACGCGCACTCACACTATCCCTGCGCACCATCTTCTGCACGCGCATTCCTGGGCATGCAGATACTTGCGCACCAGCAACTATATCAAAGAAAAGGCGCAAAGCCTCAAAGATCAACTGGAAGAGTAAAAAGGAAAGGGGAAAAAAAAGTAGGGGAAGGACGCAACATAGAAATGAGACTAACAAACTCCTTCAAAAAGAGAGAATAAAAGAAAATCCAACAAGGAACTAACAAAATGGGAGAAGAGAAGAGAGGAGAGAAGAGAAAACAAAGGGGTGTAGTACTTTGCGCACCCCTGCTTCATTTTTCCTTGTCTTTGTGTGTGCTTTGATAAAGACAGGACAAAGGGACAACATCAAGAGAAAAGGGAGAAAAGAAAAAAAGGATGTGGATTCCATTGTGTTCTTGTTCACTCCACGCCAAAACCCTGACATGCAAGAGTTCCAGTTGTTGTCGTTTACATAACTTGTTGAAACAGGCAAAGCTTACAAGAAAAAAAAATGAACGAGTGGTTGATCGCATTGTGGTGTAAAAGGGGTGATTGTGCTGGTAGAAGGAAAAGTGCGAGGGCGGGGAACCGAGAGCCACACTGCGTGGAGGCGGGTAAAAACAAAACGTTGCACTCAAAGCCCTGTTTTTATAATTCCTTTTTTTGGTCGTACTTCTCCCACTCTTTCCTCTTCATTCAGCGCATCGCATCGCATCGCATATCGCATGCTTGCTACCTGGCTCCTCCACCCAACCCAAAAACGCCCAACTCTTATTTTTATACCTTCCCATTTCCTATCGTCTCTCCCATTCATTTTTTTATTCTCCAAATCGGATCTGTTCTCCACGGGCCCACAAAAGAGTTCGATAATGACGGTCGATTGACACGAAATGAAGAACGGAGTTGTGGAGGAGAGAATCAAGGAAAGAAAGGGGGAAGGGGTTATGGTCATTTGCAACTTACTCTCGTCCACTGGGGCAGCCTCAGAGCTCTCTGAGGGAATGATAAAGCCGAATCCCTTCTGGCTGTTGAAGAACTTGACCTTTCCGGTCCTGCGGGCGGCGGGGGCAGACATGTTTTTTTTTTCTTGTTGGCGTACTTGAACAAATAGAAAAGGAATAAGGTAAAAAGAGGGAGTATAAAAGTGCTTGAAAGGAATGAGGTTGAGAGAGAGAGAGAGAGAGGGGACTAATTCACAGAATACAGAGAGAATGAATGTTCAAACAGACAGACAGACAAGAGGCACAAAGTGAAAAAGAGAGGAAAGAGAGTAAGGAATTAAGAGGACAAACGACGAAAGAAAGTAAGGCACTGAAAACAACAAACAAAAAAAGGGCACAGAAAGGGTACAGACGGGGTGGAAACAAAAAACACGCACAGAACGTCAATAAGGAATGGGAAAGTAGGATGGGTGAACAAAGAAGAGAAGAAAGAAAAAGAAAAAAAAAACGAGAGGTTGCAAGAGAAAAAAAGGCGCAAAGAGGTTGGAGGAGACTGACACCCCCTTCCACGTCTCACACACCAGGCAGGACAGAACTAACTGATTGAAAAAAGTGGTCAAGGGTCCTTTGCGAAGGAAAAAAAAAAAAAAAAAAAAAAAAAACGTGATCGCATACGTCACGGTCGTATGTGGGAGTGCGCTAAGATTGTGAACAGATCGTTATTTAAAAAAGGGGAAGTCTATGGATGTTTCATTAAATGCACTTTAAACGTTCTCGTGGAGGACGTGCTTGCGGATCAGGCTTGATACAGTGTCGAAGACGACAAGGAGAATACCTGTACACATAAGCATCAGAGGAAAGGAAGATTCATCAATAATTGGCTTTTGCACCCAGAAAACGCACTACTACACCTTAAAACTGGAGGTCGAATAAAAGAACACGATAACCTACCACCACCAGGTCCCAAACGGAGAACCTTTGGCACGAATCCCTTGTACAGCGCCCGGAATCTAATACAAAACGCGAATAAAGATAGAGAGGTTGGTTTGGAGACCTTTTCCAAATACTACGCGAGTTTTCTCCATCTCTTGAGATAAGCTCTTGCATTCTCAATATCAAAAAAGCGATTTCGATGATACATACCCTTCCTCGCGGTAGACCATAGCAACACCCGGCAAGGTCCAGTTGTACTTCAAGACGGATCCCTTGGCCTGGTTCTGGATACGGGTCTTGACAACATCGAAGGGAGTGTTCAACATGGTGGCAAAGGTACCTCCAATGGCACCAGCAACAAAGTTGCGGGCCAAGTTTCCGTTGGGAGTCTATCCGAGAACGTGAAGTAAATTGAGCGTGGTGTTAGGAATTTGCTCTCTCTGTTCTGTTCCTTGGTCCATGCATATATACCTTCCTTAGTTCATTTAAACACGACAGCATTGCTTGATAGAAAAAAGTACCTCAGCCTCGGGAATAATGCTCTTGACACCTTGAATGCATCCGAAGTATCCTCCGTTCCAGCTGGCGTGGCGCCAGAGAGTAGCCTCGAGACCGTTGTACAGAGCCAAAACACCCTCAGCCCGGACGATCTTGGTCAATGCATCCATGGAGCCCTTGTATTTGCCGGCCTAGTAAAAGAAGGTTGCATAAGCCCCATAATTGCATTTGTTAGATTCGATTTCAACGCCAGCCCAATGACACGGGCGTATGACTCCTGAATGTATGGATGTATCCTTGAATGCCGACGCGTCATCATGGATCAAAACAGGCTCTATCTCTTTCTCTCTGTTCCTTACGTTGCCCTTATCCTGGAGACGAATCTTGACCAGCTCGAAAGGAACCACAAGGAAAGCCTATGTATCAAAAGGAGCGATAAGTGTGGGAGAAGAAGTTAATGTGGGAAAAAGAGTCAAAAATCCCAAACCCAATTTGACGTAAGAAGCCCCAGGAATCTCCGCTGCCTTTTTCTGTTTTTCACGTCGGCTTTACCTCGGTAATACCAGCACTGACACCGGTCAGGATGGAGAGACCCTGCCTGTTGACATCCTCGCCGAGGATGCTCTTGTAAAGGATCGTGTACTGCTCGTTGGCGGCAAACTTAGTGGCACGCTTGGGAGCCTCGACCATGATGGGAGGGATGATTCCACGGTAAAGTGTACCGAACCTACAAGAAAAAGAAACAAAACATAATTCGATTCGTGACCCCAATTTTCCCACATGAAAGACAGAAAGAAGTGTAAGTGTGACACCATTCATTAGTTTCCGATTGCTCTCAACTGCATACACTGACGAAATGGATAAAACATCCCTCCCTCATTCCCTTCCTTGGTTCCTCTTTCGTCCCATTCACGGCTCGCAATAAAAGGAAACGCGACCACTCTTGGCTTCCGTCCCTTCTTCTTTTTTGTCCGCTCCATGAGAAGTGAACAAACACGGACGGACAAAAGAGATCAATGCGACATTGCTCCACCCCTGATGCTGCTCCTGCATTTCTCTTTCTTGCCCAGTTGCAGAATGCAACAAAGAAAGGAGGAGTGTGATCCATGAGGGAAGAAGGCTGCCGAAAGCCCTTTCCTCGAGTTGGTGTACCGATATCCACATGGCCATAAAACAGCACTCACTCCACCATCGGCTTACGAGCATACACTCACACATGTCCACCACACACATAAAACCATCCACTGCCTGTGAGTGAGCATGCGCTTACCCTTCGTTCTTGATGATCTTCTTGAAGCAGTCGCCAATGGAGCTGTACCCGTCAGCACCTCCGGTTCCGACCTGAAGCTGGAAGCGGGTCTTGACGACTAAGATGACACATAAAGTCGAGGTTATAGAAAGAAACGTGGTCAGTCAAAATGGAAATCACATCCTTTAGGCACGCTCAATCGACGAGGTTCCGATGCACCAGGATTAAAACGGCATTCAAGTGAGGTCAAAATTTAGGCTCCTATGGCACTCACCATCAAGAGGGTACATGGTAAGAATCTCAGAGACACCAGCAACGGCTCCGGCAACGAACTGCCACTGGAAGGGCAGGGCTAGAAGATGGTTCGTAAAGAAAGTGGAATGAAGAAAGGGATGTCAGTCATTACGGCATTCAGTTTTGAAAGGTGATCCAATTCCACGATGTCATGAGCTGATCAGTGTTCCCGGTTTCTGCTTTTTGGGCTTTTGTTTGGTCGAAATAATGCACAGAGGAGAAGGAAGAATGGCGTTGTCCTAATGCTGATCAGTATCCGTCTGTCCGCCCTTCCTGTGTATCTTTGTCGATGTTGTTGGGTGAATGGTTTGTGTCTCGATAATTGCTTATCTGGAATGATGTTGAATGGGCGGGCGATAAGATTCCCTCGCTGATAGGACTTGATTGCGTCTTTGAATATGTTTGACGATGTGCCTGAAGAGATATGTTTCCTTACGCTTGGGAGGAGCAGCCTTCTGTTGAGTAGCGGACATTATGAGGAAGGTAAAAAAAGGGAAGGGAGGGAGGAAGGGAGAGTGGGGAGTGAGTCAGGAGACAAAAAGTGAATGTGCAAAGGAAAAAGAAGAAAGAAGAAAGAGAAAAAGAAGACAGACAGAAATGTGAGTCGGAAGATCAATACATGGGGATTTGACACACCCGACCAAACGTTCATATTGTTGCATGTTATTCGTGACTGACTTCCCCACACTTTGCGCCAATCAAATCGATCCGTCCCTGACTCCTTCCACTTTCAACAGGAACAGGCACAAATCTCTGGCATCTGGACCCTCGTGTCAATACAGCAAACATCAAAACAAACAATAAGAATAACCTTGTCACCCTCTTTCTTACTGTTCCTCGACCGATTCACAAGGGTGCAGAGAAGGAGAGGCATGTACTTCCGCCATGTCAATTCATATCGCATCGCATCAAAAATTATCTTCTTGGCCTTAATCCAGACGCTGAAAGTCTATCCATCTCGTACACAATCCATAAATGAAAAAATGAAAAAATGAAAAAAGAAGAAAAAAAAGATCCACATATTGAATTCATACGGTCGCGCCACTTCTCGGGTGGAATCGTCTTTGCACCAGCCATCCCCTTCTCTCGCTCCACTTTTTGTTTTGCCCCAACTCCACCTTTATTTTTTTCTACCTCATGGTTATCTCAAGGACATGGGGCCATCCTCACCATTTCGATCATGCCCGATAGAAATAAAGTGTTATCTGCTAAAGTGACCTCATGAGCATGTGTGCCATCATGAACAGTTCACTCGACACTCTCTCCGCGCACCGCCTTCTGCAGGAAATACATACCAATTGCCTGAGAACGTTCATGTCTGCCTTAGAGACAAGTCCTTTTTGACTATCGGGCGAACGATGAGTATTTGATATGCCTCATCGATTTACTTTCACTGTCGGCGGATGCAAAGGCCTCGGTGAAAGAGCAACTTACTTGGATGGATACCATGCACGAGCCTTGCTCTCTCCCTTTATTTTTCTTTCCTAGGGCTCTAGTACAATATATGTCATCTGTGAACGATATGCATAAGCATCACCCAATGTTCCTGGTCCAGTCAAATCTACCGCGCAAAAAATGAATGTTCCTCTACAACCAAAGTCCATAGTAAAATGCCGCGCACCGCCCTCTACAACTTAGGTTCAGTCACGCCTCTTCTAATAAAAAAGGGCTGCCAGGCACCACAGAGAAAGAGAATCATTCTTTTCACAACCAACTCCTCCTTCACATCACTCTCAACAACACACACTCTCTCTCTCTGTCTTACACACATATACTCACTCGCTTTGTCTCGGTCGCTCATCACTCTTGTCACAAAAGCACCACTCTCACCCTTACACGCACACACTTACAGCAAACCACAACATGGGCCTACTCACCATCCTCAAAAAGAACCGCCAGAAGGAAAAGGAGATTCGTCTGTTGATGCTCGGTCTTGACAATGCCGGCAAGACAACCATTCTGAAGCGAATCAACGGTGAAGATATTGACACCATCTCTCCGACCCTCGGCTTCAATATTAAAACCCTCGAGCACAACGGGTACGAAAAGCGAACCTCGTTGCTCGATACTTTATATTCACGCGCCTTGGCTGCTTAGCGTCAAGCCATCCTAGGCCAAGCAGATCGGAGACAGTCGTTATCCATTTCACTCATTCACACCTTATAACCCTTTGCCCCTGAACGAAACAATGATACGTAGGTTCAAGATGAACATTTGGGATGTTGGTGGGCAAAAGTCGATTCGTTCGTACTGGAGAAACTACTTTGAGCAGACGGACGGTCTTGTATGGGTGGTAGACTCTGCAGACAGGTTGCGTCTAGATGATTGTAAAAAGGAGCTGCATGAGTTGCTCCAGGAAGAGGTATGCTTAGATATGCTTCTCAGTTATTTACGTTTGCAATTATTGTAACCGGATACCCCAATGCGCCTTATGACTATCACTGACGTTGTATTCGCGTTGCTGATTGTATCAATAGCGTCTTTCGGGTGCATCATTGCTGGTGTTTGCAAACAAGCAGGATCTCCCTGGCGCATTAACAGACGACCAGATCCGAGAGGTAAGGAGCAATTACTTGTTGAATCCGTCATCTGTTCTGGGGGTACCTTCCTCACTCTCACTCTCTCTCTTTCCCATGCCCGAGACTAACGATGCATTCGCTCAATTGATTAGGCACTTGAGCTGGATTCGATTGCGACCCATCATTGGGCTATCCTCGGATGCAGTGCGAAGACAGGCGCGCACCTTCTCAAGGGCATGGATTGGGTTGTAGGCGATATCGGGTCAAGGATCTACCTCCTGGACTGATTGTCCTCCCACCAGAGGATTGAACACCACCCAATAATAAATCCCTTTACCCCTTTAAACTGAATACCACACCGCTTGTTTCTGTCAAAAGTTCTCTCCCTTTTCCCTTGCAACCTCTTCATCCTACCTTCCCTCCATCTATGAAAAAACAGCTCCATCCAGACTCATCATTTACACAGGGAACCCTCTAAGCCGCCGCCACCATCAACTCCATCGCCATGCCTCGTCGATCCCAGGCAAACACTCAAAAGATCGCCATCAACGCATCCGCGGTCGATCATTCTCACCTCGACGACACACCTCTCGACCATCACCAACAGCTCCAACAGCTCGAGCAACAACTGCAGCTTCAGCAACAACAACAGCTTCAACAGCAACAACAGGAGCAGTTCCAACAACAGCATCAGCTGCAACAGTATCAAACAGAGCATAGTCAGCAGGCAGCCATCATTGACAACAACGACGACGATGAAGAGGAGGACGACGAGCAAGACGAGGAGGAGGACGACGACGACGACGACAAAGAAATTGATGGGGCAGGAGCAGCTGCAACCATCCGAGTAGCGCCTCCCCTTCGCAGCAACGGCGCTGTGGGACGGAACGTCAACCTGACCAACAATCAGCGCAAGGCTATTTGTCAGATGCGAATCGATAACCCAGAGATGACTCTTGCCGCCCTCGGCGTGTGGGCCCAGAAAGAGTATAACCTCTTCCGCGCGCCAGCCATGGGTACCCTCTCGCGAATCGTCCACAAGAACGAAATCTACAGCAGCATGAACGACCTGGAGCTTCAGGTGCAACGGAAACGGGCGGTTCTCTGCCCCGAGCTGGAGGATGCCCTTCTGGAGTGGATTCGCGAGTGTCAGGAGCGAGAGATCCACATCTCATACAGGATGATCACCAAGAAGGGCTTTGAGCTGGGAACACACATCCGGTCCATGCCCGGCAGAGAGGCTTTTGCGTTGCCGTCGTTCTCCAATGGCTGGGTCTCTGGTTTCACCAAACGGAATGCATTGCTTGGAGCGAATTTAAATCCTGCAACGTCTATTCAAGCGATGCCCGAGGACGAGTTTACAGCGTCAGGATCCTTCAGGCCCTTTTCGACCAACCAACAGCTGGTGGAACGCGTCTTGCAACCCCGCTTCAGGCCGCGAGTACTCACTCAGCCGCAGCGGAACAAGCACAGCATGATAGATCATGACCACGACCAGCAGGATCATGGGGGTGATATCGAGATAGAGTCTACACTCTCAGACATGCATACAGACCTCCACCATCAAGTCATTCATGCCGTCGCAAGTTCGACCTCATACTCTACGACCAGGTCCGCTGTTCCAGATATGCCCGAGGTTCTGCCATCTCCGCCGGTTCCTGAAACGCCTGTCAAGAAAACCAGGGCTAGGAAGCCACGCGGCGGCAGCGCTTCCACCACTACCCCTCGCCGCCGAGGCAAAGCAGCTAAGACGACCGAGACTGCAGACGCAGCAGCAGCAGCACACATGGAAGAAGTTGTAGACGCAGCAGGCCAACATTTCCAGTCACTGAACCTCCAACAACAACAGCAGCAGCAGCAGCCAGCACCACATCAGATACATCCAGCGACTCCAGGGCTGAACAACTTCCGAGCCCGAGCGGCAGGAGACCGCGTTTCGCCTACAGAGACGTCAACGCTTCTCGCCAACCCTCTTGCCCATCCAGCGCAGGCATTGCATCAGCTTCAACAACAACAGCAACAGCAATTGCAAACAATCCTCCAGCAGCCTACGGTATCTATTGCAGGAGGCAGCAGCAACACCGACCTTGTCGCAGCAGTATCGGCAGCAGCAGCGGAAAGTGTTGCAACCACGACTCGCCCGACGCCCACAACGTCGGAGGTCATGTCTGCAATCCGGATTGTGATCGAGTCCTTGGACGTCAACATCCCGGCCGAGGTCGGGCTCTTCAAGCCGCTTTTTGATATGGAGCGCCGTTTGCAGAACCTGATCCACGCTAACGACCGCCAAGCTGGCATCATGAGCTGGCCCAAGTAACCGGCGAAATATCGAATAAAAACCACGGCTCAATTTCCATCCGATGTCCGATGTGCCCATTGTAGAACAGTCACGAAGAGGCCTTTGAACGGGCGGGTGTGTTTTTTCCCTTTTTGAGGCAAAGCCAATCAACTTTCCCCCAAACACTCACCCATCGTTCAAACAACACTCAACATCAACAAGCGACCATGTCCTCAAGCATCGGAGAAAAGTGCACACAGATCAAGCAGGAGTACGATGGCTGCTTCAACTCGTGGTACTCGGAAAAGTTCCTCAAGGGCGATGCCACCCCCAAATGCGACGATCTCTTCTTTAAGTACAAGGAATGTCTCTTGGTAAAGATTATTATCCCATTTTTCTTTCGCACACCTTTCTTTTCCACAGCAGAAATGCACTCATATGAGAGCACCAAAAAATAACAACGAAGACAACAAAGCTAACGTCTCTTTATTGTTATGAAATCGATAGAAAACACTGGAGGAAAAGAAACTGGATACATTGCTCGCCGACGCACGGAAAGATAACCCCTTCCCCAACTCTGCCGCCTCTTCAGCATCATCGGCAGGCTCATCATCAGAATCCAGCAAATAGAACTAAGGCACGATGTAGTCAGGGGAAACAACGGAGGCGGGATAGGGGGGCCAAGCGCGCCAAGGAACAATAGAGGCAAGTCGCCCTTCTTTTACATACCAACACAACACCACACAACACAAACGCCACCGTTTTACACGCCAAAGCAGCAACCCTGTCTCCTTCACCACACAGTCATCGATTGGCAATAAACATCCTCAATTCAACACAAGGATTCAATTTGTGGTTTATGCTACTACTTTGATACTATACCATTCTGCGGAGCGAACAGGACACAGGTCAGCAAGAAAGCGGGACAAGTCCAGAGGTTACTACAAGAATTGATAGTATGTCTTTGTCGTACAGTGCGCTATATGTAGCTTTCACATTCGGGAGGGATTGTCTTTATTGGATTATGGAACCGCCGCGGGGGGTCAAACTATCACTACGTTGTAAATATCGTGGATATGTGCTTTAGAGGCGGACCTAGGCAGGAGTATATCAAGCCTTGCTCTGCTTACATAGGCGAGGGACATACTGGGAGGTGCAATGACGCCCGTACGCCACTGGGTCAATGCGGATCAAACAATTGGAGAATTGGGAGAAAGGATATCTAGAGTTCACTTGCCAACGTTAATGATGGTAGAGATCCCGCTGCATAGCACAATAATGCGCGGGCCAGCTAAAGCGTTGGTGGTTTGAAATATGACGAAGCAAGGAGAGTTCAGATATGCGAACAAGGGTTTTCGACTCTGCAATAGTAACGAATATTATGATGTCTTCGACATCATTTTATCGGGGAGAGTCCAATAAGATCCAAGTGCAGAGTTGGACTTTCGGTCATTGTTGATAGTGTTACTTGGTCAGCTGGACATTCCATCCAAAAAGAAGAAAGGAGGTATTTGAGAAGATTGGACACTCGCTTGATGGAAGCATGGGAGATAGATCGAGAAAAGGATATGAAAATGGTTTTGTGTGCTATGTGAGTACTGGCACATTTTACCTTGTGTGTGTGTGTGTGCTCGAAACACGAATCTTGTTTTTTGTTCATGCGCGAACGACTACGAACAAGACCAAACGGAATTACAAAGATTTGCATTGCCACATAATATGGGGCACAGGGATTGTGTTTATTCGCCTGAGAGGGCTATTTCCGGAACAAGCCGAAAGAGCGCCTAAGGTGTCGGTTGGACTGGCATTGACCAATGCTGTGTTCTGCATGTCAATAAGACAAGAAAGAACCAGCAACACCTTGTTGAGTGAAAATCAACAAAGCGAGTTCTATTCTTGAATCCTTACAAAAAGATAGGGAGAGAGAATAAGAGAGGGAGAGTGATTTGTGCACTTGTTCGTTCACTCG
The DNA here is from genome assembly GCA_036320915.1 of Linnemannia elongata. Taxonomy (NCBI): domain Eukaryota; kingdom Fungi; phylum Mortierellomycota; class Mortierellomycetes; order Mortierellales; family Mortierellaceae; genus Linnemannia; species Linnemannia elongata. Next base: position 936,066 of record JAXBDG010000010.1, on the reverse strand, counting down.
TTTGTTCTCGAATCGGGCATCTAGGGGTTTGACGGTGAATAAGATCTAGACCTGAATCGACTCCACGTCGCTCGAATGGCGAGTGTGGCAAGGAATTTTCACGCCAACCTCAGCTCGGGGATGCTTCTTATGAAACCTCCCTCATTGGGCCTTTTAGGGAGCGTGAGGAAGCAAAAAAGGGATGGCACACAAAGGTAACTGCTGGACGCTGCTAATGCCTGCAGGAACAGAGCAAGTCTGGAAGCAATGCAGACAGAGTAGACAACATACTTTCGAGGGGTGTGACCAGTCTCTTTTTTGCATTGCCCAATCCCCTTTCAGCGAGCATGCAAACAAGGAGGGAGCCCGTCCAGTGGCGTGAACTCGATGTGGTTTTTTTTTTTTTGTTTGCTTCTCAGTTCCTCCGTGCCATTTTTTCACATCTTCGCCCTCATCTAATGTAGTGAGTTTCCGTCGGCGCTGCACTTCCACAAGAACATATAAAAGGATGGTGCGATCCCTCAATGAACATCACTCAACCAACCCGCTTTCACTCGCTATCATTTCAGACGACAACCAGCCCATCTCTCTTTTTTTCTTACACTTCATTCACTCAGGTACTTGTCTACCAAAATCACATTCAAACTTACTTGTCAGTCTCTTACTCCCATCCATACAAGCTAACATGCTGCCTCCCCTGTTTCTCTCTCTCTCTCTCTCTCTTATCATTCCACATATTCTCACAACAGCCCAACTCAAACGAAAACTAGCCAAAGCAACATCAATGGCGACAAGTAAGATGAGAGTGACATTCAGGGGTGCGATGAAGTGCTACCTAATCTTCTGCACCATCATCGACTGCGGTTGCCCAACCTGTGACGTCTTCACCAAATGCGAAACTATCCAATTTGCAGACTCGCCTGGCGACACCTACGGCATCATCCCTCTAGACCAGTTTGACAAGACCGTCATTTTTGACATCTGCTGGGAACATCAGATGATGATGAACCTCATTCCCTGGACCGACCTCGAGTGTGCCCGCGCCAGGGACCTGGACCTGTATGTCTGTGGATGGAAACGGAATACAAAGTGGCTGGATACGGTGGTGGTCGGGGGGAAATTGTGCAAGATTTCGGTTGAAATCTTTTGTCCAGTTCAGTGGGCGCCGGTCGTTTACCAGCAGTGTTTTGCGCGCCAGCAGCATTGCTATCAGCATCAGCAGCCGTATGTTTATGTACAGCAACATCAGCAGCAAGTGGAGAAGCGCCATTCGAGGAATATGTCTGCGTTGGCTGGTTCTATTGTTGGTGAGGTCGTCAAAGAAACCTTGTTTGAGCTTACCATCGACCTGGGGATGGCATTCTTCTTTGGCTGCTAGATGCTTTCTTGTACTTTTTTTCTTCTCTTTCTTTTTATACCCCTTTTCACGCCTTTGTCATGTCCCCAGATCATACCCCACGATTCATTTCTTCTCGTTATGATTGTACTTTTACACGAATAAACTCCTTTTGTACATACTGAACCCCAAGCGAAGCTACCAAGGCTTGTTCTTTGAATGTGAGAAGGACTGAGTAAGAATTCTTTGGTAAGACACCTCAACCAGAGTGGTCAGTCAGCTTTCAGGTAAAGAAAAGGGGGACGGGACAAATCTTTCCTACCACCTGCTACATTTTCAACAAAAAATGGCGAAGACACTATTTTGCATGCCATCTCCTCTGAACAGTAACATCACAAAAGAGGTACAATGCCCCTACTTCTTCTAGTTCGTTCAAGGCAATTGCCAAAGGCAAAAGGGCGAATCTTTTTTTTCATCACCAACGTAGTGCCTGAACATTGGCATTAGACTTTTTGCTCCGGTTGGGTTGGACGCCCCTCTTTGGATGTGATGTTGATCAGTCTTGCACCAGAGGAGTCTATCGCGAACACCATTGCGCGAATGTTTTTGATTTCTCTCTGACCTGGCGCAGAGGTATTCACAGCAGGACAAAAGAAACTCTGTCCCCTTTGAATCCACTCCTTCGCCACGCCTCCCTTTCCACCGCAGCTCTTCTGGTTTCATAAGCACGCTCACACTCTGTGACCGTCCCCCTCTACAGATGCCTCTTACTTCATATCTTCATCACGTTGCATCATAGCCCCGGCAAGCAAGTCCCATTCCTCTTTTGTTTGTATGGATATGTGTAGAGTGTAGACCTGGCCTGCCCTGATTTCGCCACAACACACAAAAAAAATAGCAGAGAGAAAGAGAGAGAGAGGAAGAGAGAGCGAGAGAGGAAGAGAAAGAGAAAAAGGGAGCGAAAGAAGGAGTGAGGAGGCGCTGCAGGAGGGGCTACACGAAGATTGATCGAGAGAGAAGATATAGGAGAGTTCATATAAAAATGTTAGCCTTGTTTACTGCAGCCAAGATGAACGGCACCCGCTGAAAGATGCTACTTTTTTCACTTTCCTGGCGCAGTGGTGTAATGTCCGTCAGAATTCGGAGGCGTCTCGGATTCTGGCAAATCCTGCTGTCGCATCCATCATATCTGCAGCGATGCTGTCTCAAAAATCTGAGGCAGAGGATGGAGGTGATTGTGCGGGTTGGACTGATGACAACGGTGAGAGTGGGGATGATGGCGAAAGTGAAGATGACGAAAGAGATGAATTTGAAAAGAAAAAAGGACATAAGCGTGGCATTGGATTGAAAGTATGCAATGCCTGCCTTTAGAATGAGTGTCGATATTGGCCACGCATTTTTCCCTGCTGGTTTGGGCTCGTATTAGAAAAAAAAATGGTCTGTCGGACCATATAGTTTCTTGCATTCACCCATTCTTCTTTTCATGCTTGTCCTTTTAGTTCAATCTCTTTCTCTTTTTTTTTTGTTGACTTTTCCAATCGCATTAATTCTCAGTCAGTGCCCATCCGTATTTCTTGCAAGAGATGCTTGTATTACTGCATTGGCTTTCAGATAAAGAAGAAATGTTTTAATGATAATGGTACAATCTAGTTGTGAAAAATACAATGAGCTCCGAAGAAGAAAAGATGGAGAGTGGGGGGGGGGTAGAGGAATGATGATTGTATGAGAATGGTTAAAGAGAAGGCTACACCGTAACTCTGTCCGAATTAAAAGTTGGATTGCTGGAGTGTCATCGGGTTCGTCTGGATATAATGCTGGTAATAGAGTTGCTGCTGCTGGTAAAGCTGCTCTTGAGACATGGGAGGAGGAGGTTGGAGGATCTCAATCGCCAATTGACAAATGGCTCCATCTATAATAACCGAATCCACACACTTGCTGTCGCGTTGTCCACCATTGATCAACAGATCCATATCTGCAGACCGGGCTTCCTCGCGGCCATTCCAGGGGATCAGGTTCATGCGCATCTGGTGTGAAGAACAGACCTGGAAGTCGAGGACCTTTTCGAACTCGTCCATGGCGATGACGGCGTAGCCGCAGTCCTTGTCATCCTTAAACCGATTGGTCTCGAATTGTGTAAAGAAGGAGCAGGTCGGGCAGCCGCAGCTGTAGATTGTGTCGACTGCCAGGTAGCACTTTGTGGCGCCCCTGTATGTGATCCTCATAGTGTTGTTGGTCATTTTTTTCTTGTGGAGGCTCTGTTGAAAGGTGGCAGAGGAAGAAAGGAGAATGAGAATGGAGGAAGTGAAATAAAAGAAGAAAGTTGGAACGGGTAGCGGGTAGAGTAGAGAAATTAGATAGTAGAGTGAAGAGGATGGAAAGAAAGAGGTAGAAAGCGGAAGGTGTGTTGTTGTGGTGTGGTGATGTCGATTGTCGTGGTATCGATCGTTACTGTTGGTATGTGCTGCGCCTTGCTGGCTACTCTTTTTTCTTTTTTGTTGCTGATGTTGTTGTAGTTGATGATTCTTCCTAAAACGCGTCCACGTCCGCCCTTTTATACATTTTAGCATCCTTGGGCAAAGTGTCTTCTTCGCTGGTACACTGCCACAGAATTATCAAAACCCCGCGGGCGCGCGATGGAAGGTGAAATGAGAGCCTGCATTTGGAGACATAATGCCCATGGTAAGAAGCAAGGGGACAGTAATAATACTCTTCTATTTTCAACAGGGTTGCACCGCCCGCTTGTATTATTTTAAAACCTTCAAACAGGTATCTTGTCTGCCGGGGGATGGGAGATGGGCGGGAAAGCACTCTCCTTGTTATTTGTACAACAATGTTATTAGCCGCTGCAGCTGCTGATGCTTGCCGGGAAATAGAACAAAAATTGTGGCTGGGTCTTGTGAGCGAGATCATAGGGGAGGAGGCGTAGAAACACACAGTTCTTTTCAAATGATGCACCGCCATTGATGCTTGTTAATAACCACAAAAGGGCACAATCCTGGGTATTGTGTGTTGACGCCATTGAAGAACAACCTAATGACATGGTGGTACCCATTGACGAGCTCTGCTTTTTGTATGTAAAAATAGTGCGTCGGCAACGACCACTTGTTTTATTATTATCATCATCCCAACTACCCTTTCTCCTGGGACATTGTACGAGAAAGATCCTTCCGTCACGTTCGGCGATGATAGCAGCAATTACACGCCCCTGAGTCACCGTTCTCCATCCTTCCACGTTAGCAAACCAGAGGGACCTTTGTGGATTACTATCACCCTATTTCTTACGTCTGCTAATTAGAATGACCCTTGTAGATGAGTACCAAGACATTCAAGAACCTCCAGTTGTTATTGTCATCGAGACTGGGTCCAATTAACATAGGGGTCTAATTGCTGGGTGAGTTTAAATAGGGGTGCTGCTTCATGGCCGTCAGTTCGCTCCGTGACACGATGAGACGAAGACAGTTCACATCAAAAAGCACGACAATCTCTCTCTCTAACCCATAACGCCACATTTCTCCACATGGTGTATTTTTAGCTACTCTGCACCGCCACTTGCTTGTGAGGATGAGCAATTGGACATGGGCTGGGTTACTTTTTTGGTTTTTTTTGGTCATTTCTTGTTTTTTTTTCTGTAAAGCACAGCATAGAGAGACGAGGGAAAGATACGGATAGGCTTATGCACAAGACATCGTTATTCGCATAAAATACAGAGTAATTCTTGTGAAACGAGAACCCTGTAATACATGAAAGTGTGAAGGAAAGCTTATTTTTGTTTTTTACAAATTAGGTGAACTGGGAGGAGATGAAGGGTATTTAGGGTTGAGAACGAATACAAGCATTGAACCGGTAAAGGAGAGCACTATCATGTTTATACGACTTGCTGATGATACTGGCGACAACTTCTTGGATGGGGCGGCGTTGAGGAGGAAGGGAGGAACGAGCATGTTACGAGGCCACTGAAAGTGATTCCCATTGTGCTTGGTGACGGTTTAGGATGTTGGGGGAAAGGGAAAAAGGCATTTTTGTGAAGTGTTACAAGACAACGTGGAAAGATAGAGAGAGAGAGAGAGAGAGAGAGAGAGAGAGAGGGGGGGGGAAGAAAACAAAGAGTTCCTGAAGGGAGCCACCTTTTATGTTTTTTTTTTCTCAGCAAGTAAGGTTGGCTGTGGATTGAGAATGGATGCAAGCAAGGAAGCAACACAAACATTGCCACTCCCTTCGGTACACATTCCCAAAGGGATTGTTATTCATGCTGTGGCTATTTTGAACAGGAAGGTTATTACGATTAGGCGGTGCTAACAAAACAAACACGAGTAGAAAGGGTCGCTCTCCCTAATAGAAAACAAACAAAAGAAAACCCCTTGCCCTCGCGTCACTCTTTACATACATGACAAAAAAAAAGAGAACGTGTCGTGATACAAGCGGACTGAAATAGACACAGCTCACCATCTTTGCAAGAAAAAGTATGAGGCATCCCACGAGTCAAACACCACTCTGTCGCGAAGCCGAAGGAACAAAAAGCAAAAAGAAACGCTCCTGGGTGGGCTTGAACCACCAACCTCCTGATTAACAGTCAGACGCGCTAACCAATTGCGCCACAGAAGCTCGATGTTAACCCTTTTTTTCTTACATATTTAGATAGCAAATATTATTGCATCACGTGATACCTGTTTTTAATGCAAAATTACTGGTAGGATCACGTGATTTTGAAGAAACAGCTTGTACAGAAAAAAAGAACCAGCTGAAGATAAGAAAAAAATGTTCGAGGGGTCTATGGAAGCAAAACAAGCAGGCGAACTCGACTCACAGTCGGATGTTTGCAGGTGTGAGGTTTTAATGTGATGGAGGAAGCAAATATCTCACTTTATGATTTTCTCATAATTTTTACTCGCACAACGAAAGACTTAATGGCCTCTTGGGCGAAGCAATTATCAATACCCCAAATCTAGAGTCGTGATATAAAGGAGAAAGTTATCCATGCTATGCTGTATCAGCCATGCAGTACCCATGAACCGCTATCTGGTTCTTTCATCTCATAATTGCTTAATTGCGGAAAAATAGGAAGAAATGAGCTCACGTCTAGGCCTGGAGTATTTTTCTTTTCCTTTGGCGCCAGCTTATGAGAGAGCAATGATAGGTCAGATCATATCCATCCCGCGCTGCTTACTTGGTTGCTGCAATGTATAGTGTGCCTAACGTCGAACCGTACATACGCGAAACTGCCACAGTACGCGTTTGGGTTTAGAAAAAAAAATTCGCGACGTCATTGGTTCAGAGTGGAATCATGGATGCAAAGAAAAAAAAAGGATCGACAAACGTGTTTCTTAATGCTAAGTCAGAGACAGTTGCAGCAGCATATCCCAAGCTGGCGAGTTAGCTTCTTTTTTTTTCACCGCTGATCCGAGTGCATTGTGCGTGAGGGAGTGTTTCTGTAGAACCCTTTTTTTTTTTTTTTTTTTTTTTTTTTTGGTTGACACAAATGTCTCACAAGCCCACAAAAAGGTGAAATCGCGAAATAATTGTGTCGTCGTTGCTTTGCGTGAGGGTGCCCATTCCGGGGCGAAGCAAGGCCGTTGCGGTTCAATTGAATATGAGCGAGTGGCCATCGATGATGTGCAGGGTTCATTCATCCGATTCGAAACCAAACTTCGAAACATTTTTTTCCTTTTTTTCAATGAGGTACACGTCGCGTGTTGTGTAATGAAGATTACACATATAGAAAAATGAACAATTAATAGGTCGCACAGACATCACTGCAACCCTACCAAGACAAATATAGGGGAAAAAAGAACTATAAAACGACAACGACTTCCATCTATTCTCACTTTTTTCACCAACACTCTACTCTAAAACTAATACTCCTTCATCGCCCTATCGCTCGTACTCTCTTAACCCCGCCACCACCACCATCAACACACAACACATAACAATCATGAAGATCACCGCCCTCTCCGTCGCAGCCCTCTTCGTTGCCCCCGCTCTTGCCGCCAAGACCTGGGACGTCAACGTCGTCAACGGCCTCTTCTCCCCCCAGGAGCTCAACATCGCCCCCGGTGACTCTGTCCGCTGGCCCAACAACGACGGTGCCGACCATGCCATCGTCCAGACCACCGCCGGTGCGCGTACCTGCAACAACCTCGCCGGAGGCTTCAACTCAGGCCGCAAGACAAAGGGCCAGGCCTACATGCGCACCTTCCCCACCGCCGGTGCTATCAACTACAAGGACGGTATCGGTGCCAATTGTGTCAAGGGTGCCGTCGGAACCATTAACGTCGGAACTGCCGGTAACGGAGGTTCCAGCGGCACCGCCACTGCCACTGGTTCCACGACTGCTGCGCCCATTACTTCCCCCACCAACAAGCCCAATGGTGCCCCTTACTTGACTCCCGAGTCCTCCGTCTTCCTCGGAGTTGCTGCCTTCATTGGAGCCCTCGTTCTCTAAGTCCAAAGCTCAATGAAGTATCGTTTCACTCTCTCACCTCACCCCAGCAAACAGATGCAATAATTGATTGAGAGAACAAGGCAAACACAGTATCAAGTAGAAACGCCAACGTTGTACATAATTAAACAGCAATTGTAAATATCACATCCAAGTTTGCACTCTCATTTTTTGCACTTCTATATTCTTTACTGGCAGGTATTGCTTTAATCCTCGCGAGTATGCAAGTAGTCAACGACAATGGGGTACTTTGTGACACCAACATGGTCCAAGTTCTCAACACGCAAGGTGAATTGCAACTGGTCTTCTTGGTGCTGCTTCTGGTGATGGTGATCTCCAACGAGTTCACGGACTTCGCACCAGTTGCGACGGTTGAGCAACTTTTTCTTCTCTAATGGGCTACCGTCGACATCTTCATGGAAAATCTCGGTCATCTGTTCGGATGTAGAGTCGTTCAGACTGTAGGTCTTGGAGCAGGTGTGGAGTGCAGTGATGACAGCACCGGGAGGGGGAGCACTGGAAAGACCAATAAATAAAAGTAACGGAAGATCTTAGTTGGTATGTACCATACCGCGAAAAAAAAAGTGTACAGTTCTGTCTCAATCAATGTAAAGTAAGACAAACGAAAAAAAAAGTGACTTACTTGACAATGGCGGAAGAGACAATCTGTACCATGTCATAGGGATCAGTCAAACGGTCCTGACTTTCCTTGCCAAACAAGCGACCAGCGCCTCCAACATGGACCTGTAGTAAGGAGAAGGAAAGATACAAAACGATGTCCGGGTGAGAAAGGGTAGTGATCTTGGTTGTAGCCAAATAGAAAATTGAGTGTGACGGCGACAGACATGACACTTACATCGCCTCCGACAAAGGTGACACGAACACTGCGCTCAACAGCAATAGCCTGTAACATTTCGACCATCTTCCTCTTCTCTTCCGTGTGAACTGTGCATGCCCATGAGTCAACCTGAGTGTTATGAAAAAGGACAAGAGATACAAAGGTGGGACGGCATGTACGTGTGAGAAAGGAGATATAGAGCTGATTGTATCAATTGGCAACTAAAAAACTCCCAAAATAAAAATATGAGTGACATGCTTACCAGGTCGTCCAAGAGCTCGGGTCCAAACTGTCCAAGGACGTTCTCAAAGGCCTTGCATTTACCAAAGACCTTGCCAATGACGCTTCCACGAGACAGCTTGTCGCCGAGCTTCTCCAGGGCATCCTCAAAGAACTTCAGGGCAGGGTAGACAAGAGGGGTTCCGAGGACAATGACAAGATGCTTGGTGGTTGGCAACAGCTTGGATCGGATCTCGGTCTCGAGCATCTCGTAGGTCTCGTTCGAGAGAATCATCTCCTTGGAGCGCTCTGAACGGGTGTCGGGCAAAACCACCAAGGTACGCTTGCCCAGGTGGGTGATGCAGTTCCAGCCCTTGCCGGAGGCCGAAGTTTGGAGTCCAGCGTGGTGTGTCGTGTTGGCGTTGGCATGTTGCTGGAAGAGCAAGTAGAATCTCGATGCAGACGAACCAATGCCTATCATAAGAAGGAATAAAATAGATAGGTGAGATTTGGTTACCATCTTTCGCTTGCGAGACCTTGTTAAGAGAGCGTCGAGTGATTGGGCTCGAAATCGAAATAAGTATGATGAGTGAACGAATGGATCAATGAGCTTTGCATGTCAGCCATTGAGAAGAGTGAGTTTCCGTGTTATGCTTACCTTGCATGACCTCGCAGGTTTGGTACTTGGGAGGGTAGGAGCCATAGCCATCGATGATGTCGTGATCATCCCAGGTGTTGACAGAGGGGATGAGCGAGAGAGCCTTGGAGTAGGAGCCAGTGGTGAAATGCTGCACATAGTGCTCAAAGTAGTACTTCTCGACCGCGTACCGCTTCTCGTTATTGAACTCGAGCGTGATACGCTCATCGCCGTCCATCTTGAGCCATTCAACCATCTCGGGCGTCTCGAGCACATCGTCATTGTAGATCTGGTCTCCGCCTCCAATCATGGTGTGGAAGGGTTTCTGGTCATGGGCCGCCAACAGGTCGTTCCACAATGGGTTGGCGCCATGGAAATCACCTTCGGGGTCAGCAACATCGGAGGTGAAGCCGTTGCAAGAGTAGAAGGCCCAGTTGTGGCCCTCCTCCAGCGCAGGGACGTAAAAGTTCCACTTTTGGGGCTCGGCCACCTTCTCGCCATTCTCTTTCTCAAACCAGTACTCGATCTTCTTCTCGCGATGTGCCATCAATTGCAACTGAATATCGTACCGGTAGAAGCGATTTCCCTCCCAATCGTCGAGCTGTCGAGGGTGTGAGAAGCCGACTCGGGCCTTGGTGGGATCGCGAAGGACGAGACGAGGGGGTTGTTCTTCCTTGTCGGTGACAATCAGGATCGATCCGATCCAGCGACGGCGTTCGGTGTGGATATCTTGGTAGCGAAGGATGGGTCCGCACTTGAACTGACTGGAAGGGTTGATAAGGCTGTAATCTTGACGGCCGGCCTCGACCTTGCAGTCGTCACATTGGTCCTGGTCCTCGAAAAGGGGGTCGACGACGATGTTCTCGCGATCGTTGACTTCGACAACCTCTTCTTCTTCGACCTTGGTGGTCTCATTGCCCAGCAGGCCATTGATCTTGTCCCCGATCTTGGAGACGAAGTCGCCAATGGCTGACAGGTGAGGGTGGTTCTCGTTGAATGTCATGATATGAAAGAAAAAAAATAAAGTGCTCGAAAAACAAATGGATGGGTATATGGGAATGATAATGCAAAGAGAACAGAAAAGTACAAGGCGGTGGAGAGGAAGGGATGAGGTTGGAATGGTGAAGGAAGGGTAAAGAAAAAAAAAGGAAAAAAGTACGAGCGAAGCTCAGTGGGGTTTTATATGTTTGTGTGACAACCGTAATCGCGAGGTTCCTGGAGGATCGTTGAAGTCAAGAGTAAAGAGACATAAAGAGAGTGTAGGAGAGGATGACATGAGACCCCATGGATGGTGTGCAGTGCAAACAAGGTTGAGAGCAGCGATAGATATTTTGGTCAGGCTACAACGGCGTCCGCATGGGTTTCAGAGCGGTGTGCTAAATACGGTGCCTGCCCTGGTTCATTTGGTTCGTCATCATGCTTTTGAATGAGTGCCTTTTGTGACATCGGCCTTTTTACCCGCGCCCATTGAGTTCATTTCGTGTACAGTATTTGACTTGTTGGTCTGTCTTTCAAGGAAGAGAGAAGGAGAAGAGAGAAGAAACCGTCATTGTCCCTCGGTAATTGCTGTTAAAAAAATAGCATCTCACCTTTTACTCGGCATACAATCGGTGAAGTGTGTTATGAGGGTTGGAAGAGCCCTTCTTTTCTTACATGGTTACTTTTTTCCAAACCCGAAGGACAAGCAGATCGGTCCAGCGGACGAATTAATGGCACACCGGTGCATATTTTTATTATTTAAGCATTCTCCGGTCATTGCGCAAGCAGCAATAACGGCAGCAACAGTTGTTTATTTTGTCTGTCCATGATCCTACGCCCTTCGCGTTCATGAAAAACGTTTTTCCCTTTCCCTCCTTCCTTTTTTTAAAGTGAGATTCGCCTCCGCCCAAGGCACCACCAAAAAAAATAAAAAATAAAAAATAAAATGAGAGCATTGGTATTGGGCTAGTGCTTGCTCCGCACGTGACCAATGGAGTTAGCTTCTTGACAATGGGCACGTGCCGCCTTGGCCATTCATCCCAGAGGCTTGAAGACCATGCTCGGACCTCTCTTGTTGTCGAAATGAAAGGGCACTGTTGTTGTCTTTTCGTTGCCTGTCTTTTCGTTGCCTGTCTGCTTTATCCCGCCTTTCCCATCCCATCCGTCCCGCATCGCCTTTTCTATTTTCATACAGCCATGGTTTCTTGTGTTTCCTCTCCTCTTACTCCCCCTTGAAGTTCATGCAGATCGTCATCACTACCCATAAGAGAGAGGTGGTTTGTGGTTGATGTCTTGATTTCTGATCTAGTTCGTCAATTGGAGTCAGTCTGACGTCTGGAGAGTCAAAAAGCGGGAAGAAAAGTTATAGGAGGGGATGAAGAGGGGAAGGAAAGTGGGACGATGGGAAGTGAGGAAAGGGGGAAAGGGAAGAGTGAAGGAAGAGAAGGGAAGGAGGAAGAACAAATAGTAAGCAATTGAACATAAAAGAACAAAGGATACGGAGACGAGGACGAGGACGAAAGAAGAAGAGGACTCTGATTCCACCTCGATCCAGATCATCCTGCAGAAAGAAGCTTAATAAAAAGACGTTTGTTTTTAATAAAAGATATGATGATGGAGAGAGAACATCGCGGAAGGGTTGAAGATGAATAATATGAAAAAGTTGATGAGCACTCTTTTTGTGTATTTGTGGGGAGATAAGATGAAAACAATACAGCACCAGCCAGAAGAGGAAATGAAAAAAAAAAAGATCTCGGAAGTTGAAGAAGAAAAGAAGGAAAGAAAAGAAGGAAGGAAGGAAAAGGTGGTCCTTGCTCTCTTCGTGTCGTTCTTTTGCGTCCATTGACCTGGCCGCTCCCCTTCCTTACATCGGTATCTTCTTTTTATCGTATCTGGTTCTGAGTATAGTCCTTGACAAGGAGTGTTCGATTGGCTGGGATCGGTGCCCTGTTTCTTTTTTTTTTTTTTTTTTTTTTTTTCGCACGACCCCGGTCTGAGACACACATACAACTCCTACACACCTTGTTCTTCCAAAGTAGGTGTGCCCAGGCCACTCTCGATTGAAAGGAAGCTTTGTGAGATTAAAAAAAAAGCTTTTTCTTCATTGTCCAGTGCACCCAGGAGTATTAATACAAAAAAAAGAACCAAGGCTGATTGTTCAACACTGACATCAACAATGAGTGAATGGGAGTGAGTAACAGGGAAAGGGTGATGACAAGCAACAACAGCAACAACAACAACAACAACAACAAAAACTACAACAAGAAAAACAAGCCTGTAAAGTTATTGCGAGTAAGCCAACCGAGTCTAACCACTGTCGAGTGACTTTTTGACCTTGTTTCTGTCAGTCTTTCGGTTGGTTCGTTGGTTGGTTCATAGTCCACACACAGATTGACTCTGTTGATCCGAGGTTCACCCCAGTCCGTTCATTTATTTATGCGCTCTGCCTCTTTTTTTTTTTTTTTTTTTTTTTTTTTTTTTTTTTTTTTTTTTTTTTTTTTTTTCCTTTCCTTCTTTCCTTTCCTTCTTCATCCCCTTCTTGCCTTCCTTCCTTCCTTCTTTCGCTCTCCCTTTCCTTCCTTTCCTTCATCCCCACACCCTACCAACAACAGCCTCCATCCCTACCCTACTACCTCCCCTTCCCTCATTTCACTCCACTCCTCCTCTTTTGTCATCCTCCATCCATTATTATTCTTATTTACTCTTCACTTCTTCCAAACAATTATCTCTTTCCTTTTTTTTTATTTTTTTTTCCCTTGGCCACCCCTTTTTATTAGTTGTTTTTATTAGACGGGCCAGAGCGAATAAACCAAAAAAAAAAAAAAAAAAAAAAAAAAAAGCAAAAAGACGATGGCCATCACCTCGGTCTCTTCCCCTTCTTCTGCCTCTTCTTCGTCGTCTTCATCACCTACCTTCACCTCGTCGTCTCCGGCTACTTCCCGCTCCTCGCCCGTCTCTATGAGCACCGCTACCCTGAACATGGTCTCCAACGGCCACTTCTCGGCCCACCAGGACTATCCGTCCTCCTCCTCGGGCGTCAAGGGTATCAATATCAATACCAATAACAGCAACAATAACAGCAACAGCATCCACGGCAACAGTGCATCCATCAACAACAGCCAGGTCATGGCCAGCTACTCCAACGGATTCTCGTCGAGCTTCTCTGCCTTTGGCTTCCCAGACAGCCTCAGCTCGAGCATCCCAAAGTCCAGTCACAACAACAACAGCGTCCATATCGGCAGTCTGACGAACGGTCTTGGTGGCCTGAGCTTATCCAACTATGCTCCGACCACTTCCTCCTCTCTCAGCTCGGGTCTCTACAGTTACAACAACAACAGCTCTACTGCCACTATTAACAACACTAGCAGCCTCCTCAGCGTCACCAACAGCAACACACCTCCCGTTGGAGCCAATGGTGCCACCCTCACCACTACCGCAAATGGGACCGTCCAGGAGGAGATCTCGACCATCTTTGTCGTGGGTTTCCCCGACGACATGCACGAGCGAGAGTTCCAAAATATGTTTGTTTTCACCCCTGGCTTCGAGGCTGCCACCCTCAAGATCCCCAACAAGGAGCCTCAGGAAGACGATGCCCTGACCCTGGATGTCAATGGAGTTAACCCTCGCAAACAGATTGTAAGTACCCTACCCATTTCTTTTTATGTTATTTGCTCTCTCTCGGTCCACCATCTCTTTTCACTTGATGCTTTTTATTTAGTCCATCCCATTTGCGGATGGGCCAAGTTGATCAGAGGCTTTTTTTATCGCTCCCTTTTTTTTCTTTGTTGTTATTTGGCTCTTTGTCCTTTCGGCCCTATTTTCATCCCCCAGAAGTAAACAGATGACACAACGCATGAGTTTGACCACAAAAACCACGCATACACTGCTCTTGTGGGTCCTTCACACACACACACACCCACACACAGAGAGAGACACACAAACAACAGAAAAAAAAATAGTGCACCAACCAACGTCAGGCTAATCTGCTCTCAGCCAAACACAGTAACGGGCATTACACCACAAAAAACCTTCCTAACCATATTTGTAATTTTCGTTCTTCGTTTATAGATTGGGTTCGCAAAGTTCCGCTCTCACCAGGAAGCTTTACAAGCCATCCAGGTCCTCAGCGGTCGTAGAGTCGATGCCGAGAAGGGATCCTTACTCAAGGCCGAGATGGCCAAGAAGAACCTCCACACTCGCCGAGGTCTCTCCAACGAATTGACCGTCGCTCCAGGTCCCAACCCAGCCGCCGCTATGCCTCCAACTCCCATTGGCATCACCAGCAACCTCAATGGGATCAATAGCAACAACAGCAAATTGCCTCACCCTCTTCAGCACCGCAACAGCCTCGCTGGATCTGCAGCCTATGACGCCTTCCACTCTGTGCCTCCCAGCCCAGCTCTGCCAAGCGACCTCCTCTCGCCCCACGACTACTCTAGTAGCTACGACTTTTATGCGGACGTCTACGCACCCAACAACACTGCTCTCAGTTTTGCCGAGTCCTTTGGAGGTCGTCACCAGCCAAACCTGCAGCAGCAACAGCAGCAGTCGGATCTTTCATCGTCCTTCCTGGGTCGTCAGAACACGTTTGAGATGAGAGTGGACCCATTGTCGATGGGCAGCTTGAGCAACGCTCCTGGAGGCCTTGCCGGATCTATCGCAGGATCATTCCCCAACTCGATCTCCAACTCTTTCAGCAACAACCGTCTTGTTGGATTGTCCACCTCGCAACGCTTCAACAAGGGTTTCTTGGACATGGATGCAGAGGTGCCTGTTTCGACTTCGGGATTCCTGTCAAAGTCGATCCCAGCTCATACTGAGCGTGGCTTCAATAGCACACTTTTCCACAACGACGATATGACCAATGGCCGCTTTCAAGGATTGCCGATCAACACTGTTGCCGCTGCAGCCCTGACTTCTCCAGGCATGGCTTCGCCCGGTCTTGCTTCGCCCGCTTTCCGCGCACCCGTCAACCCTGGTGACCAGAATCCACCCTGCAACACGCTGTATGTCGGCAACCTTCCCATGAACACGTCCGAGGACGAGCTCCGAACATTGTTCTCGCGCTGCGTTGGATACCGTCGCATGTGCTTCCGCACAAAGTCGAATGGACCGATGTGTTTCGTTGAGTTTGAGAATGTGGAGTGTGCTACCCAGGCCCTGAACGATCTGTACGGCAACCCGCTGAGCAACTCTGTCAAGGGAGGCATCCGCCTCAGCTTCTCCAAGAACCCATTGGGAGTGCGCAACTCGACTGTGAACCAGCCCAGCGGACTTGGTCATCTCCACAACATGAATGGCACTCCGTTTTTGGATCGCCGTGACAGCATGAGCGCCATGTTTGACCAGCACTATTAACTGGGAATTCATGGCCCCATGATAGGATCTGACGAGTAGCGACCCTTTCGTACCTCGTTTTTTATTCCTTTTTTTTTTTTTTATCCAAACTTGCATTTCACTCCACTCTTTTTATTTGCTCATTTACTCCTCTCATACATTTTTGCATTTTTTTCTTTCCATATCACCACACCTTTTTCTTCATATCTTGGCCTCTTACCAGAAAAGTTTTTTCATCGACAATTTTTCTTATGACGACTCCTATCTCTCTTCTCTCTCTTTTTTTTTTTTTTCTGTGTTCTTTGTTTGCTCTTACCTCTTACCCCATCAAGACTGAACGCAGATAGTATTCCCATGGCTACCTCCTCCCTCCTCCTACTATTTTCTCCCTCTCTTTTTTACTTCTACGCAAACCAGCGAAAAGCATACCCTAGTAATTTTCTTTCTTTTCTTTCTTTGCAACCCCAAAACCAAAACCAAAACAAAAAAAAAAAAAAGAAGCGACAATGACGACCAAAGAAGACAATGAAGCAAAAGAAAACAAGACCACAACAAAGAGAGACAGAAGACTTACTATTTTGGCATCCCATAGCATACAAACAATTCATAGCATAAAGCATACTTTTTAGCATTCACCTTGGATCAGGCCACTTGCTCGGATGTATGATGATGATGATGATGAAGGGGTAAGGAAGGGAGGAAGGAGGATGATGTCCGACGTGTCTCTCTGTCTTTGTTCAGCTTGTTGTGTGTCTTGGGTGAGATGGTGATCCTTCAAGGAGAGGAGGATACTCTAATAAGCACTACCAACGAGCAGTAAGGCGAGACAAGACGGATTCCTCTTTTAGGTGCCTGTGTTTGTTTATTTTCTTTTTTTTTTCTTGGGGGTTGTTGGGTGTAAGGTTTTGAGAGTGTGGAGGGATAAGAAAGTGAAGGGGGGAAAAAAAAGAGAGGGAAAAACCATAGGAAACGAAGAGAGCGAACGATCAGGCCACGAGCATAGGTACAGGGGGTGGGGACGGATAAGAGGTCAAGAGGAGGAGGGAGCAAAGGAGAAGTCGTGTTGGTAGGTCGTGGCTATTCAGAAGTTTGTCAGTCGTCGAAATGTGGTGGAAAGGGAAAAAAAAAGGAGGGAGATAAAAAAAAAAAAAATGAGAAGGAGTGAGCATCGTTGTGCAATTGAAAAGTACGTGAGCACGAAACAGCCAGAAGGCAATGCGATGTCAAATGCCAATGGTGTGTGTATGTGGAATGGTGTCTGGAGTGGGGTGTGGGTGGGTTGTTGTCTATCAATGGATACTAGGATGAGAGCATTCATTCATTCATTCATTCACCTTTTGGAGAGGAGTGAGAGAGCGAGAGAGTGAAAGAGATGATAGTTGGACTTCATGCTAAAGACGGAATGGACCAAGAAAGAATAAGGAAAAATAAGTAAGTACATGTGAGGTGAGGGGTGTGTCAGTAAGAGGAAGTAAAAGGCTGGCTAGGGGTTGTTGCAGAGGGGGAGAGAGAGAGAGAGAGAGAGAGAGAGAGATACGCACACATTCATAAACACAAGGGGGAGTGGCAGAGCGATGATGAGCTAAAAAAAAAAGGTTATTTTTCTTGACCACCCACAACTGACATTCCGTTTCCATTTTTTTCCTTCTTCCTTTTCACGACTTCCACTTTCGTATTTTTCCTTTTCTTTTCCTTCCCTTTCCTTTCCTTTCCTTTTTATCTTTCTTTTCCTTTCCTTTTTATCTTTCTTTTCCTTTCTTTTTTTTCTTTCTTTTTCTTTCTTTTTTTTCTTTCTTTTTCTTTTTCTTTTCCCTTTCCCTTTCCTTTAATACTCTTCACCTCCACTTGTTCATCCTCTTCCCCCGCCCACCTTCTCTTCCTCTTCTTTGCTCTTTTCAACAAAACTCAGTCGCTCCAATTTGGTATCCTTATCCTTTCTTTGTTCCTCACATTCTTTTCTTGCACCCTGCCAAAAGAAAAATCCATTGCTCTCGTTTTCACGCTCATAGTCAGTCTCACAAGTTTATTACTTAACAACTACAAAACAGATCGTACTTTTTTCCGAGCTCTCGTCTTCTTCTTCTTCTCCTTCTTCTTCTTCTTCTTCTTCTTTCTTTTTTCTTCCAACATTGTTCTTTCATCCTCCTTTCTGCCCCTTTCTGCCCCTTTTGAACTACCTCCTCCATAATGCCAGTTCAACAACAGCACCAACTGCCACCACCGATTCTCTCGCCGACTAGCCTCTACTCGTTTGAGTGCGACAGAACCAATCCCAGTCGTCCATCTTCATCTCCCTCACAGTCTACCTCGACTCACAACAACCACCACTCCACCTTCCCCTCCTCTTCCTCACCTACACCCACATTTTCCACCTCAAACCGTCGTTCTACCATTGCCAAGAACAAGACCGAGTGTCTCTCGTCCTCTGCGCCTTCTTCAGCCTCCTCGATTTCAACTTACAGCCCCTTCAGCTCATTCGAAGACGATATTGGCGATAGCTATATTAATGGGAATAAAGAGGCAATGACGCCTAAACCCAAGAGAGAGCGACCTTTGAGCAGAGATAGCAGCCTCAAACAACAACGTCAGCGATGGGCGTCATGGAGTAACGATGCAACTATCACTAAACAGCAACAGCAACAACAACAACAACAACACCAAGAATCCGATTTACCGCCAGTGCAGGAGGAACGCTCGCCACAGCAGCAATCTTTCTTAGGGGTATCAACAACAGCATCGACGACAGCAACAAGAGCATCAACAGCCGCGATGACAACAGACGATAACCAGGATACACCAATCGCATCACCCGCTTCTTTCGAGGCAGTCCAGACCAATACGCGATTAGCTAACCCCCCTGTTGTACCCCACACAACCACCAGCATCACCACCACCACAGCCTGTACCGCGACTTCAACAGCAACCGGCAACCTCTCGTCCAATCCAATTGTGCAGACCCCGACCAGACAACAAAAGTCAGCTAAAGACAGAGTTGCAGAACGAGAGCAACGACGGCACTCGTCCGAGGATGGCCTGGCGTCCTATCGTCGATCAGCCTCCTCCTCCCCACCAACATCCTGCATCGTCGACAACATCAACAGCAACAAGTACGCGATCCCACCAAAGTGCCGGATGGTGTTCCATATGCGAGACGAGGTTCCAAGACCCCGTGAGGAGGACAAGACTGAACTGAGCGAGAAACGTTTCTACCAATATCGGCCCCAACCCCAGCCTCGAGCGCGCATTCACTCCCTGTCCTCATCGTCTGACCAGGCCCAGGAGGAGGGATCGATGCTTTCGCCCCTTACATCTTCGCCAGCCCCTGTGAAAAAGCCCAATAGCGGCAAGTGTGCCAAAATGGTCTCGTTCAAGGAGCCCGAGCCATGGAGGGATGTCACGCCACCACCACCTTCGCAACCTCCATCTTCTTTATCGTCGTCTTCGTCAGCTGAGACAGAGAACCAAGGAGATTCTCATGACACCAAGCAAGTCCGCATGCTGTTTACTCGTCTCGACATTCCTACTATTATGGTTACCGAGCCACAGCAGCAACAGAATCAGTCGACCTCAGCCTCCTCCACCGCTTCGCCCCCGACTGTCCGTCGCCCAATGTCCGAGCCCATTCTGTCCGGTGGTTCCACAGTGCTCTCAACCTCGTCCTCGTCTTCTCCTTCATCAGCACACCGCCACATCGAGGCGACTCGACAAAAGTCCTCGACTCCACCACCCAGGTCGTCATCTGCCGCCGATGAACCTCTTTCTTCCGTCACCAGCCGACACCGCCGCAATCTGAGCATGCCTGTTCAGTCTACGTCTTCTAGCTCATCGTCTAATGTCCCCATGAGGATGCAGGCTGGTCAAGGTCCGATGGTTGAAGAGCCAAAGGCCAAGTCTGGCAACAAGCTTCTCAGGTTGTGGAGGAGTGCAACTCAGAAGTATGGTAATCACCATTCTCATCACCACAACCATCAAGCGGCTGGAGTTGGATTCTTGGGTGGTAAGGGGTCTGATTTGGAGCCTCTTGTCAGCATGGCCCGGGAGTAGGCTTTTTTCTTTTTTCTTCTTTTCTTTTGTTGCCTCTTTTTTTTTCCCTTACTATGATCGTCTCGTTGGTCGATCGACTCCGGTGGCCCATTTGCACCCGTTTATTCACTTTTTTCATATACCCATACTGCCATACTTAATCATAATCGGACTAGCACGCATTAATAAAACTTTCACCCTCATTCATCATTATCATGTCTCAAGCAAGCTTATCCCCCCAGAACACAAGAGTGCGTAGGAGAGAGAGAGAGAGATAGAGACGTCAACAAGCATTGTTGTTAGTCTTGGTTCACAAGCTAGGTTTTATTTCTCACACCACTTTTTTATTTTGCATGAACAGAAGCTACAGGGATGCCAAAAACTCTATTTTCCCACGTGTTGGTTGGGTAGGTAACAAGGCAGACGGCACAGCCTAGACAATCAAAGCTCCAAAACAAAAACAAAAACAAAACAGAGAAACAAAGAAGCCATGGTATGAAAGGGGAAAAGAGATAAAGGAAGAGTGAAAAGGACGAAAGTAAGAAAGGGATGGAAGAAAGAGAAGGGAAGGAAGGGCATCAGGTGCGGATGTTGCCGTAGTTGATAGGATCATGTTGTTCGTTCAAGATCTGGGAATGGACTTGGGGTGCGGACAGACCACCGAGACGGAGGTTGTGGATTGTGATCTGGACTGGGATCTCACCCAGTACCTCGCATTCTTTGCTGTCATTTCCGTCCTGGTCCACTTGTTTGTTGGAGTTAGAGACGACTTGGAGACGGAAATCGATGTGGAGGGTCTGGCGGAGGATGCCTTCGAGTTGAGACTTTGTTACTTTGAAAAGTGGCAGGTGGCTCGTCTCGGTCTCGGCATCAGAAGGTGTTGTTGTGGGTGTGATGAAGAGTTTTGGGTGATCGGTGTAAGTCTCGAAGGAAGTGCCTGTGGAAATGAGAGAGTCGTCGCGAGGGGTCAATCTTGGGAGGATCAAAGCCAGAGTTGAAGGGAACAGGCTGACCAAGGCCAGGGCCAAAAGTGTGGGGAAGAAGGTGACGAGCATGACGTTTGAGCTGTTCTGAAGTTGGTGTCCTTGTTTTATAGAAAAAGCTTTGAGTACGCATTCGTCAGTAACCATGGCGAGTAACGCGTCGGAGAGTTTTAACATAATACGGATCAGAGTGGTTGATCGGCGGCTTGATCGCTGCGAAGTATGATGGGATGATGGTGCGTGGTATTCCTACGACATCTCAATGAAGCACCTCCGATCCATCACTTCTCTCTCTGTCTCTGGACAAAGCTCGTGCCTTTATATTTTCTATCAGTCTATGCCATCCCCACGACATAACGCACATTCTCCATCCATGCAAGCAACCATTTTCGTAGTCTGTTGGATGATGATGTTGGCGGCAGTTGACACCAAGCAAGCAACCAGCGTTTTGGTACCGTGCATGGAGACAATATGGCAACAGAAAAACATGAACGACAAGTCGCTAGCCACGTATAAATACCTACACATCGTGCCGCAAAAGTTCTCTAATCTCGCTCTTCTCTTCCTCCTCCTCCCGCACTCTCACACACATTCCCTTATAACCCACAACAAAAAAACCCACTATCAAGCCATGAAGTTCTTTGTTGCTATCAGCGTAGCCCTCGCCGCCACCGCAGTCTCGGCCGCCCCCCTGGTCGCCTACGGCGAGAACCCCTCGTCTTTGCTCGCCCCCGGCTCGAATCTCAATGCCAAGATCGACAAGCTCCAGCTCGGCGGGCTTTCGACCCCCTCAGCCTTCTCCTCGACTCTCAACACCGAGAAGGCGCCCATCAACTACGGTAACCTCAACATGGGTACCGGCCACATGCCCAGCCAAGTCGTTCACTACGGCTCCGAGTACCAGCCCGATCACGCCAGCATTGCGCCTCACCTGATCTCGACCACCGCCAAGGAGGCTTCCTTCCAGGTGGCCAAGGCTGACAAGGCCAAGAACTTGGTCAATGCCGAGTTCGAAGCTGGCCTGGTCAAACACAAGGGCCCGACGACCTTGATTGATGAGGATCATGATGAGGGTCATGAGAGCAAGTTCGCACCCTGGTGGTATGGTCGCTACCGCGGTTGGGGTTGGGGAGGCTGGGGTCCTTGGGGTTGGGGTCCTTGGGGTCGTCCCTGGGGCTGGCGCCGTCCCATCTACTATTAGATGGTGATGTCAATGGCAGGATCTCCTCTTACCTACCCTCCGGTTCACTACAATCCTGACCGCTGCACAACAGCCAACTAGGAGTCAATTGCCATTTGTTGAAGAGTGGAGGAAACCTCCTCAAGCTACCTTTTCAAGAAAAATAAAACCTACTTTTTTTTTTACGACATTTCTGTCCTTGAAAGGTTAGAAGCGCGCCTTTCTTATGACTCGTCGGGATGGTAGTTTACACGCAATGGTAGATATATACGCGCGCAATGGTTGGAAGCAGTAAAGAGCAACTGAACAGTGAGGTAGCCTCTTATTCAGATTGACAGTTGTTGTCGTATGTTGCCTCTCGTCTAATAGGTCCAAGGGCCAGGTTGTTGTGCATCGTTGTTTTTTGTTCTATCAAGGCCAACTATCATCTTATTCTATGCTCTTGTTCCTTGAATTTGCCTACCTGGCGTAGGAAAGGACCACGTCACAGAGAATCGTTCACACCACTGGTTATTCTCACTCCCTCATCTCTTTTGCTCTCACTCGCACTCACAGCTCCTCTTCTTTCCTCTTCACCTACATTGCCCTTCTCTTCCGCACAACCTCAGGAGCAGAGCATATCCATCGACCCTTCTTGGACAAACAACCATCAACACTAAATCAACAACCTCAGGACAAGCTCAACAATGGCATCCGCAGTGTCGGCCATCTTCATCCTGGATCTCAAGGGAAAGGTCCTGATTTCGCGAAACTACCGCGGTGACATCCCCATGTCTGCCGTCGAGAAGTTCTTGCCCTTGGTCCTGGAGGCCGAGGAGGACAGCCAGGCACCAGCACCGTGCTTCACCGACGACGGCATCAACTACCTCTACATTCGACACAACAACCTCTTCTGTAAGTGCACATTCTTTCTTCTTACTCTTGGCGCTACCCTCTTTTTTTGGCTCATCCTTTTTGTCAACAGGAGGTCATCATCATCTGGAGTGGGCGTTCGTTGCGGCATTGTGTATGTTGATGGTGTCCAGTCATTAGTCCAGGAGCTTGCAGGCGTTATTCAAGGAGTGAGCAAATGCTTTGCTTGTGAGATGATGGTTGAAGCGACATGGAAAGGCAATACGCAGGAGTCCTAAAACACTTAGTGGCAAGCAACACAGTCTACCACTGCACAGTCTTACCCGTTCCTGTATCGCACATCGAACATGTTTGTTACAACGACCGCCTTGTTATATCCCATTCTCTAACTTCTTCTCTGAACCCTCTCTAATTCTATTAGTGCTGGCAATTACGCGCAAGAACTCGAATGCGACGACAGTGATGCTCTTCTTGCACACGATCGCCGAGGTCCTGACAGAGTACTTCAAGGAGCTCGAGGAAGAGTCGATCCGGGACAACTTTGTGATCATTTATGAGTTGCTGGACGAGATGATGGACTTTGGATACCCTCAGACGACAGAATCTAAGATTCTTCAGGAGTACATCACCCAGGACGCATACAAGCTTGAGGTCCAGGTCCGTCCCCCAATGGCCGTCACCAATGCCGTCTCGTGGCGTTCAGAGGGCATCCGGTATCGCAAGAACGAGGTCTTTTTGGATGTGGTTGAATCTGTCAACCTGTTAGTCAATGCCAACGGAAACGTGTTGAGGAGCGAGATCTTGGGCGCTGTCAAGATGAAGGTCTTTTTGTCGGGCATGCCAGAACTGAGACTTGGACTGAACGACAAGGTCATGTTCGAGAGCACCGGACGCTGTACGTTGCATTCTTGCTCCCCCCCTTTTTTGTTGCACTATGCTAATGGTTGTGATCCTAGATACTTTGCTCTAGGTGTCACGTACCGCCCTTTCTAACCCGATCTTCCATTTCCATTGACATATAGCGCCTACAAAAGGCAAGTCGATTGAGATGGAGGATGTCAAGTTTCATCAGTGTGTGCGCCTTTCAAAGTTTGAGAACGACAGGACAATCTCCTTTATCCCCCCAGATGGCGAGTTCGACCTGATGACCTACCGTCTCAATACTCAGGTCAAGCCTTTGATCTGGGTCGAGGCTCTTGTCGAGAACTACACGGGAAGCAGAGTCGAGTACCTCATTCGCGTACGTGTCATCTGGATATCTCAACGGCATTGATCGAAAAGCTGGCAGCGGCGTGTCCTTCCAGTGGCAGATATGTTGTACTGACACGTATTTTCTTTTTGTTGGTTTTCCGTGGACAAATAGGCCAGGGCTCAGTTCAAGCGCCGTTCATCAGCGAATAACGTTGAGATTCATATCCCTGTCCCCGAGGATGCGGATTCACCAAAATTCAGAGTAAGGATCACATCGACAATCGGACAAGGATGAGGGCTGGCGATCTACTTTCAGTGGTGCGGAAGGGAGGATCTAACCTATGGCCAATATTTATGCTATTGTATTACTTAGAGCGGAATTGGTTCCGTACAATATGTCCCTGAGAAGGCCTGTGTCATTTGGAAGATCAAGCAGTTCCAAGGCGGCAAGGAGTTTTCGATGAGAGCACACTTTGGACTTCCATCTGTCAAGAACTGTAAGCGTCGTTGCTCCTTTGGACAAAAAGGATTGTCGCATGGATTTTCCTGCTGGAAGAGTTGATTAACTGACATGTCTTTGTATTTTCCGCGGATATCAATAGTGGAGGACGCGGATAAGAAACCTCCAATGTCGATCAAGTTCGAAATCCCTTACTTCACAACATCAGGAATTCAGGTTCGATACCTCAAGATCCAGGAACGTTCCGGCTACGCAGCGTTGCCATGGGTCCGCTACATCACACAAAACGGCGATTACCAGATGAGAATGCCAGACAGCATCAAGGCCGCCAAGATGGCACCCATCTAAAATCGAAGGACATGCTTTTTAGATCGGACGGGAATATGGACAAGCGAGAGGAAGGGACTTGCAGCAAAGCCTGTAGGGCGACCAAAGTAGAACAAAAAATGACAGCCGGACTTCAATGAACACGGCAAAGGAACAACGACATTAAAAATATACACCACTTCATTCGATCACAACATAGTACTTGGACGATTGCGGATCAATTTTTTTTCTAACTTTCTTCATTCTTATTGCAGAAACTTGAGCAAAAAGACGTGACAAGAGACAGAAAGAGAAATGATAAAACGCTTTAATGTACATCTAGGATGGGGGTGGTTTTTCTACGAAACTGGATGAAAAAAAAAACATAAGACGGGCAAACAATGAAAAAGATAGGATGTTGAGAGCGGAGAAGGAGAGGAGGGGGGGAGAGGGAGGAAGTGTGTCATTATCATCAAGTTTGTGTCGTGTTTCGTTAGAAAAGAAAATGATCGTTAAAGTCGTCGTGTCTTGAAAGTGCTTTGTTTTCTTGTTCAACAACCAAAGAAGTGAATCGTAAACTCTTTGACCGAAGAAAGAAAAACGCGTCGTTCGTTGTTGTTTTGCTGTTGTTGCTTTTGTCGTTGATGTGAGGGAGAGAACGAGAAAAAAGGGAGTTATCCTAGGGCGGCGAGGGTGTGCTGGTGGTAGTGGCCCTTGTCGGGGGTGGTAGGACTGGTGGGGCCACCGTACTTGTCCTTCCAGATCCATGAGTTGCCCATAGTCGACATGCCCTGGGCAGCCGCCAGACGGTAGTACTTAGCAGATTTGTACATGTCCTTTTTGACACCCACGCCGTGGTAATAGCACCACGCCAGATCGTTCTGTGCATCAGGATCTCCCTATTGTTCGCGATTGAGAATAAAAGTTAGTTTATGTCAACGCCACCAAAAAAGGGGAGCAATTGGTGAAAGATGAAGTGAAAAAAGTGAAGGAGGAACTTACGAGGTTGGCGGCAATTTCAAAGTAGTAGGCGGCAGTCTTCTTGTTCTTCTCGGCACCCCATCCATGTCGGAAACAAATACCGAGCTCGTAGATTGCCAACACCAACTCGCCCTTGGCTGCCTTGCTCGCAAATGAGTCTCTCGATTTGAGATCACCCACCGCATGCTCGGCACTCTTCTGGAGGTACTGGAAGGCCAGCTGTCGGTTGGCTTTACAACCCCATCCGTGACGGACAGAGAGACCGTACATCAACATGCCAACAGGGTCTCCCATCTCAGCGGCAGAGCGGAAATACTGCGTCGCCTTGGAGATCTCGCCAATCTCGTGAAACTCAATGCCCTGGCGGACAAAATCCTCGGCCTTCTCGGGCATTGGGTTCGACGGTCCAAAGGCTTCCTCTGGACGGACGTATCCATTGCTAGGGAGATGGTGTGCGGGATGAAGCTTGATGGGTCCTCCTACTGCTCCTGCTGCGCCGGCAGGGCCTGCATTGGCTCCTTGTCCATACCCTACCGGCCCGCGGGAGGATGTTGGAAGAGGACGATGAGATGCGCCTCCGTTGCTGCCACCAGACCGTCCTGAATTTTGAGAATAGCTCGATCCTCCGTTCACGCCTGGGGATAGGGGACCATTATTCCGGGCAGGCTCAGGGCCGGGTCCATATCCCCCAGGTGCGCGTCCCGCCCGTGGACTAGTAGGCGAGGTTTGTAGGTGCTGAGGACGCTGACTTTGAGAACTCTCATGACTAGGTCGTGGGTCGAGCTGCTGATATGACCTTTGGCTCTCATGACTTGGCCGAGGGTCCATCTGAGATCTGCTTGGGAGGGACGGTGACGCAGGCATAGGATGGTGTTGGTGATAGGTTTGCTGACCATAGGCTGTTGATTGTCCGGGCCGACCTTCACTCTTGCTGCGATAATGGAGCGTGTCCGCTGATGAGCTGCGTTCGGGGATATGGACGTCCCGGGGCCGTTGTGAAGGTGGTGATTGGCTGGTGTTCGCTCGGATCATGACTGGCCGACCATCCTCCTTACGAGGACGCTGATCAATTGACGCCAGAGATGATCCTGAGCCGTAGGGTTCCTGCTTGGTGTAACTTGCGTTGGCATTGGTTCTACCAGAATGACTTTGTTGATGCTGTTGGTGATGGTGCTGTTGCTGGTGCTGAGGTGGATGCTGCTGTTGCTGGTGTTGTAGTCTTGCCTCTCGCTGGTCCTTGATCATCATCTGCGAACTGGACAACTCGCTAGATCCCGACGCAGAGCGGTCGTGGTGGATTACATTTGACCGCTGGTTGGATGAAAATAGGCTAATGTTGGGAACTCCAGGTCGACCCTTATATGTCATGGACAGCCGATGGATAGACCTCCTGTAGGACACCACAGATCCCGAGTCACTGTCATCATCCGACCCTTCCTCTCCCTGCTTTGGCGGTGGCTTCTGCTGCAATCGCCGTTGATACTCCAATGCTTGCTGCTGATGCTTTTCCTGGTCGTGAGGGTAGTCGAGATCTGAGTCTTGATCGAATGACAGGGCAAGGGAGGCAGAAGGGATCACCGTCAACAACGACGGCTTATCAGACATGGTTGGCGAAGGGAGGGAAGAAAATGAGGCTGCAGATCCTTGCTTGGGTAACGGCGGCGACAGTGCCGTTTTAGAGGAGGGCGAGGCTCTCGAGTTTTGTTGTGCGAAGGAGTGCGACGAAGGAGAAGACGGAGACCCGGGCGCGAAACCGCCTGAGCCCATGGACGGAGATTGTTTCATGGTGCCTTGTCCTTGTGCTTGGCCATATCCTTGTCCCTGAGACTGAACGTGTTGTTGTCCTTGACCGTACCCTTGGCCTTTGACGTTTTGGGTCTGAGCGGCAGCAGAGGCTGCCCTAGGTCGAGGGACGGGTCCTCCGTAGTGTGCTTGTGTCTGTTGTCCGTGAGCGTGAGGTGATAGTGCTGGCGCCGATTGCTCTTTTGCTGCTGTTGAAGTAGGAGTTACCGTTGGAGTTGTTCGTGGCTGCTGGTATTGAGACTGGTCGTAACGGCTCTGTCCCTCGCCAACGGTCTTTGCACGACTTCTCGATTGACCCTCATCTACGTTGGTCACTCGAGCGGTGCTCTTGTTGGCGGTGATGTATCCCATGGACGCGGGAGTCGAGGGCGAAATCGGAGAAACCGGAACACCTTTGGCGGTCGAGGTGGGGTATCCTCCAGTCCGAGGAGAATGCTTCTGCTGCTGTTGCGGCTGCTGAGAATAACCCAAGTTAGTGTCCGTGCGGAGCTGGTTATGGTTGTGATATTGTTGGTGGGACGAGGGCTTTGTCGACGAGAATGAGGACTGAGTTTTGGTATCATAAGAGGCACCCATGGTGATTGTGATTGCAGGTCGGGTGCTGTTGTTTCTGCTTAAAGAAGAGGAGGAGGAGGAAGAGGGTTCGGAGCGTTTGTGATGGTTGGCAGGAAGGAACTGCTTGTTGGAAAAGGGTGGGATCGGAGTGACAGAGGGCTTCTGAAGGATATCGGGGTAGAGGGTATAAACAGGAGTCTTGCCGTGAAAAGGGAATTGTTGTTGTAGTTGTTGCTGTTGCTTTGGTTGATAATAAAAAGACTGCTGTTGTTGTTGGTCCGGTCGTTGCTGCTGAGGGTAATACTGGTAATATTGGTCAGGCTTGGCGGTCATATCTATTGGCATATGCGGACGAGCGAGGAGGTCATGTACTCTGGTTCGCTGTACAAGTACAAGTTAAGTACAGGATGAGAGCACGCAGTTGTGTTGTTGTTGCTGCCTGTCGGACGGACGGAGAGACAGACGATTGTGATCGTGTAACCGTAATAACGAGCTGGATATATAATGTGGAGACGAGGACGGGGTATATTGAATTGTTGGATTGGTTGGTTGGTTGGGCGGATATATATGCCTTTGTGTGCTGAAAGAGAGTCGGGTCTATGAGAAAAAAAAAAAGAACAAAGTAGGGGGACGAGGCGATGAGGCGTTGAAGACGATCTATTGTTAGCAAAGCTGAGGTTGTTGTGTGTGGCTTCAGGGTTCAGTCACTCATTCATTGAGGGTTGAGTGTGGTCGTTTTCGTTTGCATTCATATTCTCGGCAGGCTGAGGCGAAAGTTGTATGAACCAACGGCCTTTGTGTGCTCGAACTGTATTGCAGCGCCTTACCCGGCCTGGTTCCTTGTCACTTTTGTTTTTTCTTTTCAAGGGGCGAAAGTGTTGTATTAAGTAAGAGTATATATGGTACAAAAGAAGGAGTGAGTGAATGAGGAACGGAGAAGGGGAAGAATGGCAAGTTGGTGATAGTCGTTCGTTCGTTCGTTCTTTGTCGAGCAGGGAAGGGACGAGTAGAGGAGAGAAGTGAAGGTGTAATGAGGAAGAGTGATGAAGGTGAATTAGGAAAGGGGTGTAATGAGTGAGGAGAGATTGAAGAAGCCTGCCCTGTTCGACTCAGTGCTAAAGAAAGGCTAGTGTGCGAGAAAGGGAGGGAGGGAGGGAGGGAGGGAGGGAGTGGGAAAGAGAAGGAAAAGGGAGGGAAAGAGAGAAAGGGAAAAGGGAGAAGGGAAAAGAGAAACATATCCTTGGCTTTACACTTTGCACTTTGACCGTTATCAATTTCATAACTGACGGGATGACAAAACAAATCATGAAACGGACTCAACCAAAAACGAGCTCAAAAGTCAGGTCCGCCATCAGCATCAACTCTAAATGGCAAGCCTTTTCTCATGCGTGATTATCATGTAATGTCTTCCTCCTTTCTCTCTCTGCCTCTTACTCTTCCTTCAATAACATTAATCTGGTCGAAACATGTCGAATTGAGTCTGGTCAATACGAGTCCAGCCTAGTCAGTCATCGTTGGCAATTGAGCGAAACAAATAAAGGCAGCGAGCATCAAGGACCCAGCCATGCCACTTTCTTTTAAATTCTCTCTCTTCGCTCTTCGCTCACCTAGCTCACTTTCCCTTTCTTAACTTTCTCTCACTTTCCCATTTTTGCTCACTTTCTCTCATTTTTCTTGCTCCGAATGAAAAAAGTGTGGTAAAGCTACTCGATCCCTGGTACCTGTTCCACATTTTTCATGGATGTTACCCTGAGTACCGTCCTCTAGGCGAACAAAGTCCTTTATCCGTCAGTCCCCTGATTGTCAGGGACGGCCTTTGAGAGAACTGAGAGAAACGGATTCGCCCCGGTTTCGCTGCAAATGGAAACCCTCCCCTGGCTCGACGGAGAATGGACACCACGCGACTTTTTTAAAGATAGAAAAAATTGGCGGCACTTGGAACACAGACACCCTCATCTCCTTTTTCTATTCAAACGTGCATTCTTACCTTCAACCTCCTTATACCGCCTTCCTACTCTCTTTCACCTCCTTTGAATGTGTAGCAGCTCTTTCATCCTACCACCTGTTTTTTAGCACTTATTACGAGGCCAATTAGGCCTCCATGCAGTACTCTATTTACAGGAGCACATGCTACTACACCATCATTCTATCAGTCCTAATGCCAAAATAGCAACAAACAAAACTAAAAATGGACAACTTGAAAATGGCCGATCAACTGAACGCAATGCTTAGAGAAACTTCTGTATCAAGTAATTTCAACCATGCATCTTGTGCTTGAGAGAATTAGATAGGGTGAGAGAGGAGGAGAGGAGAGGAAAGGGCCTCGCCCATCGATCCATTTACATTGCCGCCTCAGCTTAGGAGAGATGAGTATGACTGAACAATAACAAGCGAAAACAAGCAAGCAGGCAAACAAAATAAAAAAAGACAGCTCAGAACCTTAACTTGCTTGTTTGTCTAGTCAAGGACACGGGGCCATTATTGCATAACAAGGGAGCATAGAGGAGCCCGCTTCCCCAGACCGACAAGCAACTTGGCCAAGCAGGCGCAACTTACTCGCTCTTGCCTCAAAAGTGACAGTCATAAAAAAAAAAAAAGTTGGGCTGTGAATGCCCATGAACCCTTGATAAGTGTAACAAGAGAACCAGGACATTTGCTCGGCTTAGATGAAGTGTTCGTCTGCTCATACAGGATCACACCCAATACATGGCCAACACCACATGGATACTTCATTCTCCTCTTTGCCATCAACGAGATAGAAATAAAGACACATAGGGCCACCATCCATTAAGGCGTGTCTTGCACGGTGAGATGGGGTGGTAGCTAGGCGGACAAGTAATAAGGGTACAGATGCTGCTGAAAGATAGAGAGTGAACTGGGTACCTCCTTGTATTTTTCCTATGGTGAATAAGCACCTCCTAAACGACAACCTCCTTACTGCCCTCTTCCCGTCCACACACCCCTTGCTTTGCGTCTCCTTCTCTTCACTTGTTTCAAAGACAAATAGTCCGTATATATTTGTTTGAGGTTGCTTGTTTGGTCTTGTTTGTTTCCTGGCACCTGTTTTCGTTGATACTTCGTACCATCAACCATCTGTTGATGGAAACATAAGACAACGCTCAGCATCATACTGTAGTTAGTTGGGACCCGAATAGACAATTTGGTACCCTCATCTATCTCCATATCCATTTCCATGCAGACACTGAAGTTCCAGGTGGTAATCCCTTTTTTTTCCTTCCCGTTAACCCCGTCTTTCATCCCTTACTCGAAAAGAAAAGAAGAAAATGAGTAGACGCCCAAAGGAACAACAAACAACAACAACCCTTTGGAGTTGAGAGTCCTTCCTTTGCGTTGTCATGCCAATTGACGGGATTTTTTTTTTTTTTTTTTTTTTTTTTTGCACATCTCCATTGAGCTTTGCACCTGGCGACATATCCCTTTCTTGTTATGCTCCCTTAAACCTTACTCTCTTTCCCTTCTGGTGATGCCTCCTGTCGCCTGGTGGTCTTTCGTGCCATTTAAAAGGCTCGGCTGCTCCGTACTCTCGCCCCGCTTTTTCACTTTCGTCCTTTTCTTACCTTCCGATGCACCGAATTCTTGCTCTCTAACTCATTTATCTACCATTCCTCATCTCTTTTCTGCCTTCTTGCCGTTCTTTTTCCATCGCTTCCATTCTTCCTCTTCTATCGCTTATTTCCCTTCTGCATCGTAGTAATCTCAAAAAAGAAAGAGTTCTCCGAACAAACAACAATACCTACATCTCATTTCTTTCACGCAAAGAAACGGTCTTTACTAAGCTACCCTCATTGAAAAGTACATCTTAGCGGATTCACAAAGGCGACCAACGGACAAAGAAAAAACAATAGCAACAAAATGTCTCAAGACAACAACTACAGCTACCACATCAACGAGGACCACGAGATCGTCCACGCAGAGAATATAAATAATAACAGACACATCTTGTCGCAAGCCACCAACAGTAACCGCCACGACAACAACAATAACATCGACGATACTATCTACCGCATCAACGACGAACATGAGATTGTCGAGACTGTCGTCCAGATCGATACAGAGGATCCCGAACAGCTCAGCCAATTTCAAGACATTGATACAGCCATCACCACTACTGCGGCTACACCCAGCGCAGGCGGCAAACCGATCAAGAAGCGAATGAGTATGAATCCTGCAAAGGCTGTTATTGGCGGTATCTCACAGAGTGCTAATGCCGTCAAGCAGGGTGCCAGCGCTGTCAAAGGAGGCATCTCCCAAGGTATGTGTCCTCTCTTCAACACGCGGTCCCATCAGTGATCATGAGCTTAAATATTTCAGTGCTTCGTCTGCATCTGATTTGTCTCACACCACATTTATTCTCTGATTTTTGCATATAGTGGAGAACGGATTGACGGATGTTGGTGGCAAACTGACAAAGGTCCCCGGAATTAGTCAGGGGGTCTCCATCTTTGCAGACTACCGCAAGTTCCTTGATCGTGGCAATGTCATCGATCTCGCCGTAGCCGTCGTTATTGGTATGTTCCTATTTGCTGTTTCTACCTTTGTTCTATCGAACTTAAGGTGTGATTCGATCGATAAGCAATCGAAAGGACCGTGCACCTGCTGCTGTCTGTTTGTTTACTTCTTTTGTGGAGAAGAATTTCCTGTGGGCGCATCTATCGTGGGACAATCCCAACTCACTCGTCTTTCTTACTTCTTTTCTTTTAACGGGACTCTAAACATTAATAGGTGCTGCATTCACTTCTGTAAGTCAAGCTGCCCATGGACATGGCCTAAAAGTCAGATGGCACTCGTGATACTCATCCTATGTCAACAAACTGAAGAAAGCCCTGACATATTTCTTCATATCACTGCAACCACCTTATGTCTCTAGATTGTCGACAGTTTGGTCAAGGATATCATCTCGCCTATTGTGGCGCTCGCTTCCGGAAAGGCTCTCGAGGAGAACTTTGTCGTCCTGCGCAAGGACGCCACCTTTGCCAATCCAGACGTAAGAAAATCGTCCTTCACATCTCATAACAGCTGAACCCACTCTTCTTCGCCAAAACACAAATTGACATGTCTCCATGACCATGCGCGCGTGCGTTCTACCTTTCAGTTCTCGACTAGGGCAGCGGTCAAGGCAAGCAACGCATTATCATGGAACTACGGAAACTTTATCCAAACCGTCATCAACTTTTTTATCATTTCGGCCTGTGTCTTTGTCATCGTCAAACGTAAAGTCTCACTTTCTTACTGTTTCATTCGGTGAACTTGTTACAACGTTTATCCCCACTCCACATTTCTCAAATCTTCTCTCAACTGTTACTAACTGCTCTTATCTTTGCTTCTCTTTCCTATATCCCTTTTAATAGTGTACCAGATGGGTAGAAACACAAAAACGGCGGTCACCGAAAAGAAATGCCCTTTCTGCTCAGGATCCATCGAACTTAAGGCCGTCAGGTGTTCGAAATGCACCAGCTGGTTGGACCTGGATGAGTACGCACGCACAGAAGAGAACCTTGCCAGGAGACTTAGGGATGGTCCTGCAGCAGTTGTTGTTACGGTCGTTGGCTCGGAAAAGGAAGAGTACAGGTCCCCATGAAGAGCTATCATCAGTTCCCTGTGAAACATATCACCGACAGTCGACGGCGATGACGATGACAAAAAGGCCAAAGTGGTAAAAGTATCAGCGAACCAGGGGAAGGAAGATACCCGCAGGGAATACATACATAGCGTAGCGTACACAGACCGGCATAAAGGTTTCCCTTCCTTGCGACCTTCCTTGATGCGATGACATGAGGGAACGTGAGAGGAATGGGACTATGCAGTAGTTAAACTAGAAAGAAAAAAAAAAGGAGATCTGAGTGCATGCCCTCGTCTCGTAATCGGGCGCACGTGTTCACTCAACGGACATCCAAGCAGGGGCTCGAAAAACAAGGACCTACCACTGTCGACTCGAGGGAAGGACAGACGCTGTGAAAAAAAAAAAAGTGTGAGCACGTAAGAAAGTGGAAGAGAGAGGGTTGAACGACACAACCAATTTCTCTTCGATTCCCACTCCGGCGCCCCCGCAAACCAACCAAGAAAACCCTCTACTAAATCTATCGATCGACCGGCGGTGCTCCTGCTCCGCTCACCCGCTTCCCTTTCACGAGCATAAAATTATCCTTTTGTGAACATCAAAGAACAACAACAAAGAATAGAGAGGAGCACTTTGTTTGTTGTATTGCTATGGTTAAAAAAACATAATTTGGGAGCGGATGGACGCGATTGGCCAAATGTGGACGATGGTTTTGCCCGCACCTTGTTCAGCCAAGGTACTAGAGAAGAGGGAAGAGAGAGTAGAGGGAGGAAAAATAGCCCCACATGTGCAAAAGGGTTGGACAGCATTGCTCGCTCAATGTTGGCTCGATCCAATTGGGAGCACTCTCAGGCAAGAGAGAGGCATGTATTGGGTTATTGCAGAAA
Source organism: Linnemannia elongata (assembly GCA_036320915.1). Lineage (NCBI taxonomy): Eukaryota > Fungi > Mortierellomycota > Mortierellomycetes > Mortierellales > Mortierellaceae > Linnemannia > Linnemannia elongata. The sequence goes on along the minus strand of JAXBDG010000010.1, from coordinate 901,507 downwards.
TATCAATGAGGCGAATGGCGATGAGTGGACACGAACACGCGCTTCCCTCTCCAAACGTGTCGTCAGAAGTAAAGACGGCCAGCCATTCAGCTATCCAGGCATCCGTTGGTAAGAAACTAAACAGTGATTGAAAAATAAAGAACTTGGAGGGGAAGTCCTTGGTTGGCCGCAGGAGTCTTTTACTCATTGGCTGACTTTGAACATTCTCGGACAAGGCAGAAGGAGAGGTTCTATTCTGTTACTGAACGTATATAGTTACAAAAGAGGAGCAAGCTTTTTGTAAGGTGGACAAGAAGGAGGGAAAGAAGGGGATGCGGTTTTGCCGTGTAGCAGCTTAAGTCAGCCATTGGGTGGCAATCAAGCAAACAAAAAAAACAACTCTACCCCTCCCTCCCCTTTCCTTTATTCTGTGTACCACCCCTGTATCATGATCACGGATATGGATGAAAAACAACAATGCAAAAGGCATTTGGGGTGCCTTATGGTCAACAGGCGAAGGAAGAGGCGGGATGGGAAGAAGAGGTAAGGAAAGGAAGGAGCACGTTGGATGTGATGTTTGCCTCTCTTTCGTGCACGTTCAAGTCCTCCCATGACCCCCGACCAGTGAAAAGAGGAAGCAATAATGTTATTAACAAGAGGAAAAAAATATGAAAAGGGGCAAAAGAGCCGCGTACTAATGATAGTCGAATGTCGATGCCAATGGTGATGATGATGATGATGGATGATGGGTTCTGCGCTGCTGGAAGACAGAGAGAGAACGAACCCTGTTCTCATTGAACGAAGGTGAGGGCATGTCCACATGCTCCCGAAGACAGGGCGATAGATGCTCTGATTTTTTTGTCCTCCTTCCCTGCCCTGCGACATCAACCCTTGGGCCCAACGTGCACAAATTTTTGAAGGAAATAAAAAAAAAAGCTTTTAGCACGGTCGCGCATCAGCAGCCAATCAGGACATGTTGTCTTCACACGCTTCGCCTGCCATTGCTCCTCTTGCTCTTCTTCAATACTCTTATTCGACCAACAAGTTTTTTTTTTTTTTTTATTTTCCAAGGCAAGCACCCCAGGGTTCCACAGGCAGAGAGGCAGACAGACAGACAGAAGATATACAGAGAATGAGGGGAACAGGGGCAGGACGGGAAGGAGGATCGAATCGAACCAAAAAAAATAAAATAAAATTGAGCAGACGAAGAAGAAAGGAAGAAAGGTAGGAAGGCAGTCGCTGTTGATGACTTACTGACTGACTAACTGAGTGACTGAACCAGAGGGTGGATGGATATGGACATGGGTACAAGCAACGAGGGTAACAACAATGGTTCAGAGGATGGTAGCAGTGTAGCGACGCTGTTTGTTTTTGTACCTCTTCCTTCCTTCTCTCCGTCTCTCTCTCTCTCTCTCTCTCTCTCTCTCTCTCTCGTTATCTTCTTTTCCACGGTCTCTTAGTCCCTTTTCACCTCTTCTTCTTCTTCTTCTTCTTCTTCTTCTTCTTCCTTCCTTCCTTCTTTTTCTTCTCCTCCTCTTTCTTCTCCTCTTTCTTCTCCTCCTTCTTCTCCTCCTTCTTTTCCTTCTCTTTCCTCTTCTCCTTCTTTCCTTTTCATTTCCTCCTCTTCTATCTTTCCCCCTCTCCCTGTTTCTTTCTCCCTCTCTTCTTTCTCTCCTTCTCTTTCTTTCTCACATCGACAAAAACAGCGGTCGCTCGGGGCAAACATACACACGAACGGAAAAGCGAGATCGCCACTGCACCTGTTGTTTATTATTATCAGATCTGATTGTGCCTTTCTTCTTTCGACGGATCGCCACCATTCTCATACCCACCTCCATTATACCAAATACACACTCGCCTCAACCTTTTTACTCTCATAAACAATACTCTTTCCACGAAAGGGGATCCAGGGTGACAAAGAAACCGGCCCCAGATCCCATCGCCTACAATTTCACACAGCCAAGTCATCTCTTCCTTCCCTTTTCCGCGTCGCTCGCAAGTCGTATCGTCGCTCACAAATATGAATCCACCACATCCCTTTCTTCATCACCGACGGCAAACTCCCTCATCGGATACTACTATCGACACCTCGATCCCTCAATCCTCTACAGACAACAAAAACAACAACGACAGCAACAGCAACAATAATAGCTCCTCATTTTATCATCCTCACCACTCCTCCGCCTCATCAATTTACTTGACACCTATTGTCGCCGATCGGACCCTTCTTACTGATCCTCGAGCGACATCCGCCTCCACTTCCTCTGAGCAACAACAATACCATCCGTCCTCGACACCTTCCCTTCCATACACAACAACGATAACACCATTATTCCGCCCAACGCCACCTCCAACCTACAATGGAGTCTCAGCAATTAAAATAGCAACAGCAACATTTTCAGCCATTACTGCGAGCAGCGCAGAGGCTGCTGCTGCTGCTCCCACATCCAACACCAACAACGCTGTCAGGAATTCATCTCCTTCGCCCGCCTGCGAAGCATGCATGGCCTCGACATCCGAATCTGGTCGACAACGTGCTGCCTCTCCGCGCTCTACTCGTCCCGCCTCACCTCAGCATCGACGGCAACAAGGAACAGCAACAACACGTTCGTCTGTGATTACCCCTGAGTTTGATATTGTGCATCATCCCATCCGAGATACTGTGTGGATCGTCTCGGCACTCCTCTCCCTGATGGCTCACAAGAATGACGGACAGTATAATCCTCTGGTCGATCCCATTACCCCCTTCCATTCAAGGGCCGTCCCCCGCATCTCCATCGAGGCCTACCTGACCAGGATCTTGCAGTTCATCCCTTTCACGAATGAGGTACTGCTCAACGTGCTCGTCTTTCTCGACCGGATAGGAGGGTTAGGTGGGATGGAGAACGAGATTGTTGAATTGATGGAGGGTTTTGGTACTGGCCGTGATAGTGATAGTGTTGGCGGTAGTAGTAATCGTGTTGACGGTTCTCTTCAAAAGAATGGACTCGCTGCTGATGCTATCGTTGCATCCTCATCATCCCATCCACGTTCCCTCTCTTCACATCCCTCTACTACTTCTCCTTCCGACACAATCACATCCTCCTCCCCTTTCCCCACTGGCACAGCTACAGCATCAGCAACACCGATAACAACAACCTCAGTCACAGCATCGCCCGGATCAACCTCGGGACAAGCTCAATCCAGTCGTTGTCACACATGTCGCCATACCCAACGAGCACGTTCCATGTCCTCCTCCTCCTCGACTTGTTCCTCGAGGGTGGAGTCTTCTTGCGGCAGATCCTCGTCTTCTACGTCGGCGAGCAAAGAAGCAGACCCTGATTCTTTCCCACCCTCCTCCGCCTCCCCTGCCTTCCCCTCTTCATCCTCGGTCACCTCCTGCATTCATCCTATTAGCAACAACAACAACAGTAACAACAACACCTTGAACTCCGACCCGCCAATGGTCCTTAAACGTGGTAGAGAGGCGAAAATCCACGAGCATGAACAACAGCGTGTCGGTGGTGGTTGTGCTGGATATGCTGCTGGTGGATCAAAAGACCCGTCGGAATCATCAACATCATCCCTCTCCTCCTTCCCAACATCGCCCTCGTCATTCTCGTCATCGTCGACAGCAACAACACCACCACGTGCTGCTACTACGCACCAGCATCCCCCACCAGCTTTTCATAATGGCGATAGCAACAGAGATGCCGAGCGTTTGGCCAAGAGAGCGAGGTTCCAAGACCCCGTCGCGACTGAAAGGTTGATCACCAGCAGTACTACGGTTGATGCTCATAGCACTCCTGGAGGAGCTACCCCGGCGCCTACTCCCAAGATGACCGCAGCCCCGAACGGGTTCCGGGTCAACAGCTTCAACATCCACCGACTACTGATTACATGTCTGATGGTCGCTGCCAAGTTCACTTCGGATCTCTTTTATTCCAATGCTCGATACGCCAAGGTAAATAATAACAGCATTGAACAATGGCGCAAGACAACATCTGCGCACATGCACCCTTTTTCCCTGTCTTTTTCGTTCATTTCACAACTCAAACACAAAAGAAAAGATAGATGGGTTTTGGCATTGCATTGTCGCAGCAACGGCAGCTGCAGCAGCAAACAAACAACAACAGGGGCATGATTAGATGCAGTGTGAAATTCAAGAATAGGAGAGGTTGTGCACGTTCTTTGTTAACTCGTCTCGCTTTGTTGTTTGTCATTTGCTCTCTCTTTTTTTTTTTTTTTATGTTTTGTGCTTTTTTTGTGCTCCCACTTCCCCTTCCTTCGTTGGGTGCATTGGTCTCTTTTATCTTAAATTAAGCCAACCCAATTTTCTTGTTTCTTTGTCTTCTCCATCCTGTTCACGTTCACGTTCATGAAACAAGCAAGCACTCTCTTGTCTGTTTCTCTTCTCTTTCTTCTCCTGAACACGGTTACTTTGGGGTGGCTTCCCACCATCGGCATTGATCTCATTCCTTTCCCCTTCTCCGCAAACAATCGGAACCCAACAATGGCAAACAGGTCGAGAAAAGGGTGTTCTTGAAATTGGACATGTGGAGGGAGCGGTTGGTGTCTATCTACCTTCCCTATTGTTTTATCTTGATATGATATTAGAAATATCTTTATCCTGACCTGCTAATCCTGATGATTATCTATGCATCTACCTTTATTGTAGGTTGGTGGCCTCAGCTTGCCCGAGCTGAATCAATTGGAGCTCGTGTTCCTTTTTACAACCCAGTTTGACCTGAACGTCAAAGAGGAGGAGCTGCAGCGAGTAGGAAACGCTCTGTTGCGGTTTAAGAACAGAGAGACGAACACTTCTAATTCTCAAGTCTCTCTTCCTGCGCCTCCAGCGGCCATTGCTGCTCAGGTTGCACGCACCGTCGTGGTCGTTAACAACAACACCATCCATCCCAACACCAACAACACTATTGCTAATACCAACGCTGTCCACAGCGATGGTCATCATGTCTTGCGGGCTAACACCACCGCCTCTACCGAGTCTTCAGAGATGATTGTCGACCCTCGCCAGCAACCACCAAGAGCAAGTCGCTTCTCGATCCCTTCACCGACCAGCCCCAAGAGCGGACCCATGTCTGACCGAGGGTTCCCCCAAAAGCCCATATCGTCATTGGCATCGTCGTCCACTTCGTCATCGTCCTCTTCATCATCAAATTCGACCGTGTCTTCCACAACAACGGCCACGCTTCACGCTGTTAGTAGCAGTGCCGGCCATTCAACAACAGTTGTCGCGTCCGGATCGCGTTCCCAGCCACCTCAGTTGCTGTCACCTCCTGAAGAGAAGTGTGGAGGATGGACTGAAGGAGGAACAGGAGGTGATTCTCGTGATGTCCACATGGCTACTCCTGCACCAACACCCAGCGCACTTTCGTCCAGCATGCCCACTGAACCCAATTAATATCACCCACCAGCCCCCTTTCCACTGTACATATACCTTTTCTTTTTCCGTTTATTTTCTTTGATCGTCTCCTTAGAGTGCACTTCGAGGCAGTCGTACTATTTGTAAAGTATTTCACCTACCCCATAGACATAAAAAAATATACATCCAACCCATATCTTCTTTTAGTTGAGTGTCTTGTTTTGCGAGGTGAGAGTGGGAATCAATGTTGGGAACGGGGCCTGCCAAGGCGGGTTGGGCATCACTTCTCAAAAGATCTTGCGATCGTTGATCCTACCTTATCGTCATTTTGGATTAACCGTCACTAATTTTTTGTTTACAAAAGAATTTTTTTGAGGCTCTTCTTTCTTTCTTTTTCTCTCTATTCCTTCCCCTCTCCCCTTCCTTCAACCAACAACATTCATCGCCCAAAGGTAATAACCACACACCAACTTAGCAGCCACCAACAAACAATAAGAGGAGAAGGAGGATGTTCGAGGGTTCGAAGAGGGAGATAGCCTGGATGATCACCTATTTCAAAATTTCAAACTAGAGTTTCTGAAAGCATACGTGTTTATAATGCAAAATCTGAGCACTATCAACCATTCCAACCCTCGAACAACCTTGGACAGAGGAGAAGAAAAGTGATCGCCAAGAAAAGAAAAGGAAATTAATCGTCCTCTTTCTCTTTGAATCGCGATGCAGCTCCCTAGATGTCTTGAGACGCGCTTTTGACACGATCATGTGGTTATGCCGGCTCTATTATCTGAAACGATAAGAGTTGTCGATACTATCCCTTGTCTTTGTCCTCTGGGTATCAAATGGTAAGATAATTCACTCCACTTCACCTTACTCCCTTCACCTCCCACTCGTTTGACAAAAAAGGTCGTCCCAACTAGGATGATACAAACGCAATTAAAGCTGGAATTACCGCCTGAATCACAGTGTTGATAGTTATTGCACCCAACTGAAAACCCCCTTTCGACTCTCCCTTGTCACCACGAGAAAATTTCTTCCATCGGAATTTTTTTTGACATTGCGAATCGTTTTCGAGATCTGAAATGCTAACATTTTTTTTTGGCACGTTTCTTTAGATTCATGTCGGCTGATACACAAGGATACAACAAACAGGATAGCTGCGGCTGCTTGTTGCTGAAGGCATTCCCGAGTATTCAATTGGTATGTGCTTCTTTCAAGGCGTTAAGCCAGTGCTTCAAGTTAGGACAGGAGACTCGATTCGTGGGTGGTTGCTATATCCTGATGAGCCCTTTATGGGTATGCACTGGGCACTGAAAACATCATGTGGACAAGCATATATACGGCCTAGAAAACCGTGGACTGACCATATAGCAACCACATCGACATCTTGGATCTGTATATGTCCTGTGGTTGAGTGTTCAAAGAAGAAATTTTTCCTAACTCGTTCTCTTCTCTTTGTTCTTCAGATTCAGTTGTCTCCTTTCGGGTTTGCCTTTCACTCCAACGCAAGTCTGGGGTCTTCATCGTCTAATGGTAAGCTTACTCTCTCACTCACCTCCTATCCATCAATCTTTCCTCGATGTTGTTTTGAAAGTGATGACCTTTTTGATGACGAGTCTGAATGTTTTGACGTTGAGCGGTTTTCGCGATACGTTGTTACGTGTTGAGACTCTTATTTATATACCATTCATGCCTTTCTGATTCATTACAATATCCTTCCACAATCTTGTTCATTCAGTTGATTTGGATTTGTTCTGTATATTAACGACATCTTGCTTTTGTCTGTTTTACATATAGATAACCCATTAAACGATGGACAACGGCTTATCACGACTACCGCGACGAGATCTTTTCATAAGGTAACTATCCTTCTCTAATCGCTTCTTGTTCCGACCCTTGTTCCTTCTCGCATCTTCCCTCGAAGAAAAAATATACACCCAAGCTAGTATTGTGCTGCACGAGATGATTTCAATTAAAAAGACAAGCATATGTCTGATTTACGATGACACTTTTTGACGACTGATGCACCTCATTACAAAGCACCATACCCTTTTACTTTTTGAATGACAGTTGGGGAGTCCTAAGGTCTTGAGAATCAAACGCGTGTTGGTGTCAGATGAACTAATCGATGTTCTACTCGCGTTTTGCTGGTTGGTTTAGGTCTCCTTGCTGGTTTCACGCCACGAACAAGTCGTTTATACTGCTGTTGAGCAAGTCGTCTCTGAAAAAGGTGAGCATCTCTCTCCAAGTCTCATTCTTCCCAACCCGCAACCCACAACCCCCCTCTTCAGCTCAATGATGATTTTTTATCACGACGGTCAACTTAGCACTATATTGTTGCATTGATTATAACGGCTGTGACAGGCCAATCTTTTCTGACTCTACAGCATTATCTCCTTCGTTTCTTTTATGAACGATGGAGAATATGCTGTAGAGGTATGTGTTCTGAAGAGGATGGTGCACCATTCCCTCTTTGTCGTGAAAACACTATGAAAGAAGTTACCATTGGCACATTTGACTAATCTCATTTACTTTGGTCCTTAATCAATCATTTCTTTTTAGGTAATTGGTCATTTGCTTTCTTTGCATGCTCCTGGTTATGATAGTTGATTGTTGAATGGGTTTTTTCATGCTTGAAATAAATAAATAAGAAAAGTTGAACAAAAACACAATTCGATCTGCTTGGTTTTTACTTTTTGTGCTTCATGGAAGTTCATATAATATGAGGGGCAGCTGGACAAAACATGTGACCGGGCGCGAAGCAGACTTCAATTTGAAGGTGGACGCTGAGAATCTGGGATAGGGCTGATTTTGAAGATCGCCATCGGCTACTCTGAGCCGCGCCTAATATGAATCTGACTCTTCGTTTGACTTTCTAGGATGTGCTTGTGTATTTGGTTGGCTGCGTATGTTCCCATGATCGAACTCGATGAAGTAGGTATTTTTTTATTCAACAGTGTGAACATGGTGAGCGAGCTGTTTGAGAAGAAGCATGATGCGCGCTGCTTCTTTCACACAAGAAATAGAAGGGGTGTTGATTGCGTGTTGGTGACTCGACTGTTGGCGAGGGTTACGGCAGAGGCATGGTCAGTTTCAATACGTTATCTATATCACCATAATCAAAGTAGGAGGTGGCGGGACGAGGACAGACAAGTCGTGAGTTGGTTTTGCTTCTGAGCGTGGCGAATTGAGTGAGTGGGTGTCTGATTTGAAGTGCGCCCCGCCCGCACTGGTAAATAATTAGCTGCTCAAATGTTTGTCCCCACCCACTAATCTCTCGCATGTTCCTGAACAGAACTGAACAGAATTGAACCCAAAGTACCGCGTGGACACAAAACATACACAATCGTGTAAGTCAACACACTGAACCATGCAGACCTTAAAGCGAAAAAAGCGTAGAGATGAACAGAAAATAAAATCAAAACTTACGACGGTGCTTGACGGCAAAGAGAAAGTAGGCGACGGAATCGACCTCCTGGGCAGAAGTGCTGTTCCAGTGGGTGGTGGCCGCGGCGACCAAGGCTTCACGGGTCTTGGACTTTGGTTTGAGGTGGTTCAAGCGGCAATACCGGCGCAGTGCCGACACATCCAGCGCGCTGAAGTCGACCTGATTGGTGGCATTTGGTGTTGTCGTTGTCGTTGTTGTTGGTTATGTTTGTGGAAAAAGATGTATATCAGGGTGGGAATCACAAAGGAGTTGAGGAATGAATGAAAGCGAGAGAGGCGCCTTAGTTAGTATCTTTGCATTAACGGCACATCCATAACCTGGATCTGAAGGAGAAGCTTTACAACTGCAAACGGTCTGTTGGAGATGAAGCAGAACCCAAAAAAGCAAAAAGATAAGACATATATCCCTGTCATTGTCGCTTACAGTGATCAAGGGAGACTCTGCTTTCCGCTTGGTTCCGCTACCGGTTGTACCGCTCCCGCCAGCATGGCTGCTCGAGCCTCCCTTCTCGGTATGCGAGCTTCCTCCACCTGCCCCATTGGCCAGCCCGCTGCCGGCACCACTACTTGAACCTGCAGCTGCGTTACTGCTGTTATTGTTGGCGTTGGAAGAAGAGGACGCCCGTTCGTGTGCTGCAGAGGAACCACCGCCGCGTTCTGATGAGTTTCCGTTGGCGTGGCCACCTCGACCCTCCGAGTTGGAATGACTGTTGCCATGTGCGGAGGATGATTTGCTGCCGGAGGATGGGCCGCCGTCGGTTGCCTTTTGTTTTGGGGCCATGGTTGGTTTTTTGTTGAGTGAGTGGGTGGGGGTAGGTGTTGGGTTGGTTGGTAGGAGGAGCGAGTGAGTGGTTGGGGAAGTGCGAGGAGTGAGTGAAAAGAAAATGGTTTGGTGGGTTGGTTAGTTTGATTAGAAGAGATGTGGGTAGGCAGGCGGGTGCGTGTGAGTTGTTGGACAATGGGGTTTGAGGGTGAAAGAGAGGAAAGAGGGAAATGAAGGAGAAGAAGGGAAGAACGATCGAGAGCAAAGAAAACGATCAACCACTCTTTAAAAAATAACTTTTGTGTGAGGCGGAGGAGCAAAGTCACAGTCGAGAAGGGAGACCACGGTCGTTTCTTTTATCGTTTTCGTTTCCCCCTTTATTTTCTCTTCACCTTTTTTCACTCCTCTCGCGCTTGCAGGAACAGGAATACACACTGCTATGGCAAGCAGCCATCGACCACCGGTCCTCTTCCAGTCCGACGACGACGACCATCACCATCACCGCCACCAACATCACGATAACAACGACCACAGTCATCACCCCTTTGGTGATGGACATACCGCTGACCCTAGGTCAACTGGTCTCCTCGGTCATCAGCATAATGACTTGCTTCATGGGCAAGGCTCAACTCACTCACACCCTCACGCAGACGGACGCGGACACAGTCAAGAACGAGGGCATGCACACCTGTACGACGAGCTAGAGAACTTGGACGACCCGCCACCACATGTTCACTCCCAGGCCTGTCTTGATTCTTGTCCCGTCCAGGATACCTACACCGAAACGAGTTTCTGCAGGTTTAGCAAAGGCGCCCGCACGTAAGTCCGTGCTTTAGGTCATCTTTTCTTGTTCTGTTTAACAGCGCGAATATCTCGTCATATTCAATACTCACAGAGCTTCTGTGTCTTCCCGAATAGAAACTTGTATGGATTGGTCGTTGTCAAAGAACTAGGACAAGTAACCACGTCTTCCGCAACGCGATCTACAGCGCCTTCTTCAGGAATCGCGCCTCTCGATCTACCAACTCAGGATTCTCAACCAAGTTCTATCAGTCTACCAGAAACAGAGCCACCTTTATCCACAGAGGCAGCGAAAGAATCTGGATTAGCGCCAGATGCTGGTCGTATCAGGAGTAAGAGCAGCATCTTTACCGAGACAGGAGATTCGACATACCGCCATCTTCCTGGAAGATACGTCCTTGTTGCGGCTGGAGGCACTGTCAAGATTTTCTTGGGCCTTCAGGACACGTTCGAGTTCACGCTAGGCCCGAGCGAATATAGTCCACCGCAGGGAACCGGAACTGAAAATGAAGGAGCTGGTGGCGGCGGCAACGTTGCAACAGCACCTGCGCCAAATTTGGAGATCGTTTCGATGGATGCCTTTGAGCGGAAGGACGAGCGCGGTTGTCAGTTGATCCTCGTCGTCTCAATTGCAAAGGTGAGCATTGGACCTCTGCATCGCTCTATTCTTTAATGTCGCGTACTTTTGTTACGTCGCGTTGTACCCGCTGCATGTTATGCTCATATTCTCGTCTTAATCAACTATTTATGATTAAAATAGGCTGAAGACCCTGCGCAGTTTGAGCTTCGATTCTATGGTGTCAATACCTTTGCTCCGAGTATCCGAGAGCTTTTACTTCAACTTCCCTGTAAGTCTCACGGGTTTTTGACGGACTAGTCTATATCTAATGCTGCTTAAACAAGAACAGGCATTAATTCTCTATCGTGTTCCTTCAACCGTTTCGTTCACCACTAGCCACGACTGACATCCAATCAGTTCCGTTGACTTGGGCGCCCACAAAGATTATCCATTCACCATTGGAGGATGACCCGTTCGAGATGGTGGTCCTGGTCGGTGGAGGCGACAGCCGAGTTCACCTCTTTGTCCAGGATGCACAGGATATCTTACCACCCGATGGCACATTCAAGGAGCAACCCGTCGAGACCCTATTCTCCGTTCTGGCCTCGTTCCCATATTGCGAGTATTGGTAAGTATTACTTACTTGAGCTAAGAAACACGGTGCGGAGCAAATTGTTTATTCCTTCATGATACTGACATTAAACAATGACATTCTTTCGTTTCTAGTGTACTGAGCTTGGTTATCAAGGACTATCCGACATGTCGAGTCGTCGCTGCAGGGACACAGAATGGAACGTTGAATGTTGGGATTATCCCAAGAGACCCCGTCACCTTCCAACTGGACCGAGTTAACGCAAAGGCGCATACCGTCGTGTTGTTCTCACCCATCACGACCCTTACAGTGTATACAACTCGGGTACAAACAGAGCGGCGGCGGCGACAGCAGCAACAGCATCAACAAACAGAGCAAACGGACCAAGACGATGACTTTGAAGAGGAGAAAGAGGATGGTATCCACCTCTTGGTCACATGTGCGATTGAGCAGGCATGGGTCTACAGGTAAACAACACAGCATTCATGCACACTCTCACAAGACCTTTACACATTTGTGCAGAATGTTAACAAAAAGCAATGGGCACGGACGTCGGCAATGCATACGATCAGGAGAACACACAAACAATTCGACCATTTAGTACTTGACTGTTACGTGATGCAACTCCATGAACAGGAGCAGCCACACAATAATCCACGGTTAATGCATTATCACTTTTGGGAGAGGAGCAACAACAATGGCGCACCGACATTTTTATTCCATCTTCCAGCCTTTTCTTGTAGAACGGCAATTAATTAACCGTATATATATTCTGTGTGCAACAACAATGTCGCTTTAGCGATATAGGCAAGCACGGACTCGGTCGACGGGCAGATCTTGCAGAGTGCTCGTACCATGACAGTATCCTGGCCGCACACGCTATGGACGCAGATTGGGACGGACAGAACGAGGTGTTAATCGGGACTTACGGACGACAGCTCATGGTCTTCAAACAGTTGCCTCCAGGACAGGAGCCGTACTCAAAGTCGAGCAATGTTATTCACCAGAAGCAGCCCCAACAGCCTTCTCTACAGCACCATCATCTTCTTAACCACCAATATCATAACAACCAGAGGTCCAGTAGCTACAGTAGTAGTACTCAACAACTGCAGAGGCAACTCCGGAATTCGTTCCAAATCCAACAGCAACTGCAGCTCCAGCAACTCCAGCAGCAACAACAACTGCAGCAGCAGCAGCACCAGCAGCAGATTCATCTTTCGGGACCAACTGTGTCCAGTCCTTCAGCTATTGGCGATGGTGGAAATGGCGTGTCCTTGACTCCTCAATGGGGCATGACCTGGAACCGACGCTTCGCATCACCCATCTATGGGATCTCCTCTGCCGATTTGAACGATGATGGACTTGAGGAACTTATTATCACGACGATCAACGGCGTGTCTTTCTTCCTGCCAGATCCTCGGACAGCCAAGCGACGGCTGGCGCAGGCTGTGGAACGCATGCGTGAGATCAAGGAGATGCGTGAGATTCTTGAGCAGCTGCGACGGGATAACCATAAGCTCGTGGAGGATCGGCGTGTCAAGGAGGAGAAGGAAAGGGAGGAGGAGGAGAGCAGGAGAGAAAAGGCCGAGGAAGAGCGCCGAAGGAAAGAGAACGAGGCTGAAGAAGAAGCTGAGCGCAAGGAGAAGGAGATTCTCGGGCTGGAAGAGCTAGAGAGAAAGAAGGTGAAGGAGCCGGAGAAAAAGAAGGAAAAGAAGGAGAAGAAAGCTTTTGAAGAACAACGGCTACAGGAAAAAGAGCATAGAGAGCAGGGCGAGCTGGATAAGGTGTCGTCTAACGAGCCAGATCATGAAGGACCGGAGACAGAAGAGAAAGGGGAAGGGGTGCTGGTTGCTGCTGCTGTCGAGGGCGTCGAGGAGCAAGTACCAGAAGCCGAGAGCAAGATCCAAAATGATGACGGGGTTGGTGCCAGCCAGGCCGTCGACGCAGACTTCACCATGATCACAGGCGAAGAGGAGGATGAAGAGAAGGGTTCAGATGCAACCGAGTCGGTAGTGGTTGTGGAGAGTGATAGTAAGGATGAAAACGGTGAGAAGAGCGAGGAAGTGTTAGAAGAACTGGCGGAGGTTCATGATGAGTCGCCAGATCAAGATTCGTCCGAGCAAGAGGCGCCGGGAGAAGAGTCCACAAACCAATATATAGCCCGGGAGGATTCAACTAATCTCGAACGGCACCGCAGTGCTCACGACCTACTTCCTCAGTCGCTCGAGAATGCAGATGATGAACACAAGCCTGGCAACGCCTCTGGGTCAGAGTCGAAGCAAGCCAAAGAATAAAACAAAAACGACTTATTTTACTATGGGGCCTATGAATCGTTTGACAGGCTGTTTTCTATGAGCGAGAAGTAATGTAGCAAGGGTTGCTTCCTGGTTTATTCGCAACTCGTTGTCCGCGTACTGACTTCGTAAATGTTTGCGTGCTGTCTTTGTTCCTTTTCTGTAGGGGGATACCTTTGTTCCTTCGTCATACAGATCCCTTCCCACACCTCTTCTTTTCGAGTACTGCATTAAGTGACTTTTCTTAACTTTGACCTTGTTTAAGTGTCGTATGCACATTTGTATGTGAAAAGAGCAATAGTGTGCAAGATCTTCAAGTCCTCTTCTTCATTTTTTATGTACAAAACAAACAACTACTAAAAGAGGAATTTACAAGCATAAGTTGTGGGGAAGGGGAAGGGAAAGGGCAAGGAGAAACGCGACGCGAAAGAAGTGTAAAAAACAGCAAGAGAAAAAAATAAGTACAGACAACAGAACCACCACTCAGAGCACGAAAAAACGTTTGAGTGGTGATTTAGAGTCGGTCCATGAAGTTCTCCAACTTGGGCATTTCCACCTTGAGACCCTTGCGCTTGCGGATGCCGAGAATCAAGGTCTCGAGCTTGGGGTCCTCAGTGCAAACTCCGTTCAACATCTCCCAGTGGTCAAACACTGACTGGGGGAAGGCCTGACCACCGGTGGCCTGACGAAGATCGGCAGTGAAACCGAACGACTCGGCGATGGGCAGGTAAGCCTTGACAATGTACAGGGGTGTTCCTGGACGCTGCTCTTCACCAATGACGTGGCCACGACGCTTGTTCAAGACACCATAGATACCTCCCATGGCTTGCTCGGGACACGTAATCTCGACCAAGTAGACGGGCTCCATCAGTCCGGGCTCGGCAACCATCACCGAGGCATAGATGGCGCTACGGCAGGCGGGGATGATCTGTCCACCTCCACGATGGATAGCATCAGCGTGAAGCACGACATCTAGAATGTTGATACGGGCTCCACGCATCTGCTCATCGGCAAAGACTCCCTCGCGAGTAGCCCAATTAAAGGCGGCAACGCACGAGTCCTTGATTTCGTTCAAGTAGGCGACGGCCTTGGTCATGTCGACAAGCAAGTTGGGTCCAGTACCGTCGGGTCCGAAAGCCCAGATCTTACGAGCCTCCTGGTTCTCCCAGCCAAAGTCATCCGAAAGGACACGGGCACGGGCCTTGAGCTCATCACGAGGCGCAACCTTGCCGGACTCGATAGCGGCAGTGACCTCTTCACCCAAGGGTAATGCGCGGACAAAGATACGGTTGTGTTTGTTGGGCGACTTTGCCAAAGCAGTGACGGACGACTCGGCCTTGACAGTCTCCTTGTACTGGACGACTGGGTCGGACTTACGGAGTGGAATCTGAGCGTGATCCTCCTCGAGATCCTTCAAGCAAATCTCGAGATGGAGCTCTCCCGAACCGGCAACAATGTGCTCTCCCGTTTCCGAGGTGAAGCAGAGGACGCAAGGATCCGACTTTGACAGACGCTTGAGACCCTCGACCAACTTTGGAAGATCGGCGGCGTTCTTGCACTCGACGGCGACCTGCACGACGGGCGAGACAGAGAACTTCATGACCCTCAGGTTGTGGGCGGTCTCCGATGTGGTGATGGTTCCAGACTTGAGCAAGAACTGGTCGATACCGATCAAACCAACAATGTTACCGGCGGGACAGTCTTCAATGGGCTCGACATAACGACCCATCATCAAGACGATACGCTGGACAGACTTGACGAACAAGTCAGTCTTGGTACCGACCTGGTAGTTGGGACCCTGAATGCGGACCTTGAGACCTGCGCGGACGGTACCAGAGAAGACACGACCGAAAGCATAGAAGCGACCTTTGTCGGAAGTGGGGACCATCTTGGAGATGTACAACATGAGGGGAGCCTCGGGGTCGCAGGCAGCGATACCCTTGGCGCACTCGTCATCGAGGGGACCCTCGTACAAGTTCGCGACACGGTACTTTTGGGCGGTGATAGGCGAGGGCAAGTGGATGACAAGCATCTCCATGAGGGCCTCACCGGCGGGTAAGAACTTCTTCATGATGGTCTTGAGGAGCAGCTTGCCTTCGTAGTCCTTCTCGTCACTCTTGAGGGTGATTTCGAGCTTCTCGAGAAGGGTATGGACGTCCTCTTTCTTCTTGTTCATGGTGGTGTCAAAGAGCTTAAAGATGGGGTCCAGGACAAACATGTTGAAGGCACGCTCAAGGGGCTTGCCGTCGGCATCGTTGCCCTTGGTGGTCCACTTCTTGGTGGCAGGGTTGAAGTAGTTCTCGCCCCAGAGCTTGGTCATCATCTTTTGGCGGTCAACACCAAACTTCTTGGAGTAGCGCTGGGCAAACTGGCGAATGGTGAAGGCCCAGCCGTGGAGACCAGAGGCAAAGGCGACGGTTCCCTGCTCGGGGTAGACCATGACATCACCAAGGACCTTGTCGTTGTAGGTGGCGATGATGACGTTAACGGACTCGATGGTACGCTGGAAGGACTGGTAGAGATCCTCCTTGGTGACTTGCAACTCGAGAAGGGCACGATCGACCTTGTTGATGACGACGACGGGCTTGATACGTTCGCCAAGAGCCTGACGCAAGACAGTCTCGGTCTGGACACAGACTCCGTCAATGCAGTCGACGACGACCAAAGCACCATCGGTAACACGGAGAGCAGCAGTAACCTCGGACGAGAAGTCGACGTGCCCGGGGGAATCGATCAAGTTGATCAAGAAGCTGTTTCCTAATCGGAAGGAATGATTATGGAGAGTGTTTGTTTAGTTTTCTTGTGTGCAAATCGCTCAAGAGAGAGAGAGCAAAAGTGAAGAGTAAAACAAGACAAGGGGGCATTTGAAGGAGAAAGATAAAGAGAGACGGATAGAAGGGGTGCTTATTACCATCGGTCTTCTGCTTGACGTCTTGGAGGTCGTCATCGGTCATCTCGAAGTACAGGGAGATGGCGGTGGACTTGATGGTGATACCACGGTCCTGTTCATCCTGACGGGTATCTGTGAAGCGAGCCTCACCGGCACGAGCCTGGGAGATAATACCGGCCATGGAGACGAGGGAATCGGTCAAGGTGGATTTACCATGATCGACGTGGGCGATGACGGACATGTTACGGACGTTCGTCACCTTGTCCATCTATTGGATGCCATGGTGAAGAAGGAGAAGGAGTAACGAAGAATGAAAGTGGTGTTAGTTACTTGTTGTTATGAGTGAACATGGTGTGAGTGTGAGTGTGAGTGTGAGGAGGGAATGGGAATGGCCACCATGGACAGCAGAAGCATAGTGACGATGTGGTCGACAGTCAGTCCCTCGCTTTGTTTCTTTTACTTCTCCATAGGAGTAGCATGAGGATGAGCATGAGTATGAAGTGTGTGAAGTGGATTGTATTCCCACGCTGAAAGACAAAAAGTTGTTCCAAGTCAAGCCATGCCAAATGACCCCGTAAGATAATATTTAGAAGAGGTTCCCAGCCCGTGTCATGTAACAAGACAGAAAAGCCAATAGGGAAGCACCAACTAAACTAATAGAGAGAGAATGTAGCCGTACTATTCATGCGTGCGTGGATCCATCTTCGATTGGTATACTTTTTTAACACCCTTTCCTTCCTCCGCCCCCCCTTTTCTGTTGTCGTTTCTGTTTGCTAACCGTCAGCCTGTCGCAATCCACGTAACTCCCACGGACCTCCTTGTAGAAAAAAGTAACAAAGTAAAAAAGAAGGGCTCTCATCTATCTCACCCAATCCACTCATTCATTCTCACTACTCCTTCTCTTTCTTGTCATCCCGATTCCGTCTATCCGTCCTTCCTCGTCCTTTTCTACCTTGCATATATATATACACATCATGTACCCCATCTCGTATCCTATCTCACCCATGTCTCGTGTTCTCTCTTCATCGCCCCATATATATATTCTTGCATCTATCCGGCGCCTTCATTATCCTTTTCTGTCCACGGCGCGATAGAAAAAAAAAAAAAAAGGCGACCGTCGTGGTTCGATGCCTCAATGTCTCTTGTCCCTGTTTCTGATGTCGACCAAGGTGAAGGAGACGCCCAAACAGCGTCGTTCTTCTTCTTCTTGTTCGGGTTCGTTTTTAACCCCTGTCCCTCAGCTGACTCCCTGTATCCCGTTCCTCCACATCCAACCTAAAACAACCCAATCCTCAGAAAACCATCCTAGCCGACTATTACACAACACAAACAATCGACAGCGAAAAGAGGAAAAACAAACAAACAAACAGATAAATGCGAACTGAAAAGAGAAAGGAAATGGCTCTCGATGCCCGAATACTCGTCGTCAACTCGCACGAGAAAGAAGACAAGGACAACGCAGGTCATATTGCCAAACTCATTTTTTTCCCTTTTCATTTCTGACGTCCATGCTTGGATGTTCCTATTGTTGACTGCGAAGACTCTCTCCCTTACCCCAAACTCTTTGTTGCATGAATGCTCTTCCTTTTTGTTGTTATTGTTGTTTTTGCCCCAACGATCATGCTAGCCCTACCCTACTCTACCTCCTTCCTCGACGCCTTTATTTAACCATTTTTTTTTTCTCACACGATGTTTTTCGAGTAGGACCCGCGTTATGATATATGCATCTCCAAGACCGAGAGAGGCCAATGTGCATGGACGGAAAGGACAAAAAGAGACAAGGTCCATTGGATGGGTGGGTGGGATGGTTTTTGTAGCAAGCATATGGGCGCGTTCTTCTTGTGTGTGAGTGTTTTTGTGGAGAAGGGAGTTTGAACATTTGAGTTTGATGAACGACAGAGAGATGGGAGGACAGCTTCCTTTCTCTTCTCTCTACCAAGGCACACACGCACACACACATAAACAGAGCGAGAGAGAGATGGAAGGAAGGAGGGTAGACCACTCATTTTGCGACGGACGGAGCTTGTAATATTAATACAATAGAAAACTCACACGACTAGAAAAGGAAGCCACACACAGCGAAACGATGCTCTCTCTTCCCAACCCAAAAGGAAGAATACAAAAAATGATAGAAATGTATGTGGCCCCAGCACTCTTTACACTTTCTTCCCGTTTTTTAATACCCTTGAATCCATCTTGACTTATTTTTGTTCGTTGTCGTTTTCTGAACCCGAAATGATAAAGAAAGCAAGAAAGGGAGAGGAGCAGGGATTGACAAAACTGCACCCGAGAAGAAAACATAAGAGCGACGCGAGAGTGAGAGAGACAGAGTAAGCTAAAAAGAGATGACTTACCAAGGCCCGGATCTGGTCGATAGTGAAGTTAACCATGGTTGCTCAGCTTTTTGTTCTCGGTAGTTGACAAGTGGGGAGAAACTAGGTTAAAAGGGTAAAAGGAAACTTTTTTTTTTTCGTGAAGGGAAGGGAGGAATGGGGAAATGAGAGGTAGAGGTGGAAGGGTGATGAGAAGAGAGAAGAAGATTCAGAAAAGAGAGGAAAAGGGAAAAGAAGAAAAAGAGACGCATAACGACGCGCAGGGGCACTTTTATAGCGCAAAGCCTTTTGTTGCTGTTGCTGTTGCTGTTTGCGGTTCGTTGCGTGGGGAACAAAAGAAAGGGGGGGGGGTCTGAGAGGACTGAGACCAAGGTGACTTGATTGATGAATGATTCTTGCTGCGTAACATCTCTGGAGCGTATAGCAACAATCGAACAAACGAAAAGGCGCTCCAACCCGCGATGCGGCAACCGCGCCATCCTCTACGTCAAGTCTACTGACCCTTCACTCTCACCCTCATTTTCTTTCCCCTTAGAAAACGCGTTGTCTTTTGTCTTTTATCTTTTTGTCTTTGGGTAAGAAAAAAAAGGAGTCCTTTGTTCTCGCCATATCAAAAGGGTACTCTCACTGTATTCAAGCAGACGCTCATTCCTATTATCATACACTGCA
This sequence comes from Linnemannia elongata, assembly GCA_036320915.1. Taxonomy (NCBI): domain Eukaryota; kingdom Fungi; phylum Mortierellomycota; class Mortierellomycetes; order Mortierellales; family Mortierellaceae; genus Linnemannia; species Linnemannia elongata. Next base: position 881,821 of record JAXBDG010000010.1, on the reverse strand, counting down.
AACATACAAATCAACGGTACTTTTTTTTTTCTCTCAATGTCTCTCGTGTGCATGAGTATCATATTGCGACATGTCCCGTTCTCTCTGTCTGTTCACCCATCACTCCTTAGCAGTTTTTTTTTTTCGTTGTTTACCTTCTCTCGACCGCTTGGTCCTCCTCGTTACTCGCTTTTTTTCTGTCTCTCTATCTGCCTCTCCATCTGTCTGTTGTGTTGTGTTATCGCCCCTTGTGCGTACGTAGACATGAACGGCAAAGGTCATCGCTTTCAACCTCAACAATCACATCCATCCATCATCCATCGATGATAATATGAATCCATTTCACAAAGCCTTTATTCTTTGCAACACTAATATGAGAGGAGAGAATGTAGCGTACGCCTACACAATTAGGCTCCGATACTTGTACTCAAGTGCGAGAGCTTTTTCAAGAACAACTCACTTTGTGACTTTTAGAATCCATACCCATGGCGGGTATCGATGGATGGATAAACCGGCCGAGTCAAGGAGATACCCTTTTCTCGATACAGAAGCATCAACGGAGGATGCTTAGTTCTGAATGACCGTGTGAACGAAAAACAGACAACAATCCAATCCATCAGCCATCCGTGTACGAAGAAAGAAATGATTGATGAAGCACCCAGTGCAAAAGTGAAGCGAACCTATGGAAAAGAAAAAAAAGGGGCGGCCTGTGCGGTTAATAAAGTGCAAGCAATAACCCCAACGAACAGAGCAAGTGACCTAATGGGAGTGAGAGCAACAAGTGAAGGGGGTTCATCAATACTCTTTCTCCACAGCGGTGTGTGGAGAGTAGCTCCTATCTACTAAATTGCCTCTTTCCTTCCAATGGCACCGGAGCTCGTCCCCATATTATCTGGCTACCACTGCCACCCCTACCTTCGACAGACAGTCATGGCCCAGGGTTTGTTGCCCTAGGCGAGGGAGTCTACGCGTTCCGTGGAGGAGCATCTACACGTGATTGAATGATCACGTGTAAGTCGAAGAGCTGTACTTTTGGAGCATTCATTTGTTTTGGACAAAGGTGTATTCGTTTGCTTGCCAACAGCAAAGGCGGCCAAGGTACACAATTGGCAACGTTTTTTAAGACTTAAGACCTGGCTGGAAAACAAAGAGAGTTTCGGCGAGCTTATTATTAGCGTGGAATTCGACTTTTTGCGCCCGTTTACCTCTCCTTGCCCGATACCTGGTCAAGTTGAGAGTTATTTCTCTCTTCTTTGGACAAGATGTATGTCAGATGGAGGGAAAGCAAGATTGAAAAGTGAAGGACGAGAGCAAAAAGTGAGAGAGAGTGAGAGTGAGAGAGAAAGAGAGTGGGATAAAAGTTTAGAAAGATATGAGAGCATTCAAGAATTGTATGGTGTGGACCTTTTGCTTCCAAAAATAAATTGACAGGGATTGCCCCCGTTGATGTCTCTGTCCCTGTCTCTTTGTCCACCTGCCTGTCTCTCTTTTACTTTCCTCCTTCTCCTCTTCACTTTCTTCTCCTTCCTTCCCTCCTTCTCTCTCTGTCACAATCCATCCAACAACGACTCAACAGCCCATCACCAAACAAACCACATACACAGGCAGGACAGCCCCGAATTAAGGACAGCCAAGTCAAGGACAGTCAAGCCAGGACAACAACCAACCAGCCCAAACAAGGACAAGCAAAGGAATCAAAAAACAAAGTAGGACAGATGCCTCCTGTCCCTGCTCTCGGTCGACCCCTGGCCATCATCATCGGATGTGCCCTCGTCTTCCAACTCTACCTCTTCTTCTCAAGCAACTCATCCTCAAACGATTACCGACCAGAGGATCTCGACCCCACCCCCGGCTCATCCGACCCTGCTTCATCACGATGGGATGACCCCGGTAGGAACCGTCACCCAACAGTGCCGCTGACTCTCAAGGACTTTAGCACCCTCGACACCCTCGCCGATACCATCGTCAAGGCCGAGGCCTACAGAGTCTTCGAGGATAAGTCTGCAAAAAAGATTCACGGATCCGTCATCAAGGGCGACGCTGCGTTGGTCCAAAATGTTCGGGATCAGATCCGTTGCTGGACTACTTATGGCTCCTGGCAGAGGCAGGATCAGGAGTTTACCCCTCTCAAACACTTGGGCGATTCTCGCTTCACCAAGTGTGACAAAACCTTCATGAAGGCGCTGGATCGGGAAGGCAACGGGCATTACCTCGGCGAGTTTGATCATACCCACGACCGTTTCCTAGTTCGAGAGGCTGTCAAGTACAGATGGGTCCCAGATGAGGCCAAGTGTGGACCTGGACCTGGAACAATGGGATTGCAGGACGAGAGAGCCGTTTATCAAGCCTTCACCAAGCCAAAGTTCTGTGAGGTCATGGATGAGCGCAGCTTCTTGGTCGTGGGAGATGTCACTCAGTACCAGCTTCATGATGTGATTGCCTCGGCCTTCAAGAGTTCCTTTGTCTGCTATGGAGAGCTCGGTTGTCTTCATCATTCGTCGCATGGACTCTGCCAAGGCATCGCCCTCAAGTACGCCAGGAACGACTTGCTGTCGGTCCCTTGGGCTGTCAACCCCGAGGATGAAGAGTTCCCTAGCGCCTCGACTGTTGAGCAGGCCTGGGCGACGCCAGACCTGTTGCTTAAGTACAAGATCTTGGTCCTCAACCGCGGATTGATCTGGAGACCTGACGAGGTGTTTATGTCTGAGCTGGTCTTTACGATGAAGTACCTCTGGAAGTACTACCCCGACACTATGGTCATCTACCGTGCAACCCACCCAGTCGCGGCCAACTGTTCCCAGCTCAAGAACCACGGGGAGGACGAGGCTGTTGCTAACAAGAATGGCGAGTCAGATGCTGAAGGAATTACACTCCAGAAGCCACTCCAGACGGCGCCCAAGAGACAGGAGGCACCTGCTGGTGAAAAGCAAGAGTTCCGCCCAACGCTGGCCGATATCCAACGCCAGAACCGGATCGCCAAGGCAATTGTTGAGGCAGCAGGAGGAATCTATCTGGACACGGAGAATATGTTTGCGCTTAGACCCGATGGTCGTATGGGTGACGGCGATTGTGCTCGTTTCTGTGCTCCTGGACCCTTGGATGCCTACAGCGACCTGCTCTATAATACTCTTCGTCTCCTCCGAGGCAAGTCCGCCGCCACCGTCTAGATCTCCCTTCTCTTTCCCCCCATCATAGTTTTCTTTTTAACATTTCATTGTCACAATACATGCACGCTTTTTACTTTTTCTTTGTTCCTAAACCCTTTCAACTCTTGGAATATCCGTCTTTGAGCATAACAAGGGCCGAAACATGATGCGAAGAGGAGCCAATGTTGGTGGCGATAATAGAATGTGTTAGAGAATGGACGCAAGGTCAATAATGGTAATGGGAACAAGGTTGATTCTTTTTTCACACACCCTGAACAAGCTCAGGTTCCCCTTTTGTTGTTTTCTCCTCCTTTCTTTCCCCCCTTTTTCTGATTGAAAAAAGAAGAACACCTTGAATGATTGAAAAAAAAAACTCATTGAGCGAAAACCCACCCCTATTCATTCCCGCCTTGTTTTTTTTTTTTTTTTTTTTTTTTTTTTTTTTTTTTTTCCTTTTTGTTTGATGAAAGCAAAAAGGTATGAGAAATAAAATATCATAGCAAGGTAAATTGGCAGACATTTTCATCCGCGAGCAAGCCCTGTATTCAGTATGAAAACCCAACTCAACAATATACAACAACAGCAGAGAAAAATAACAACAAATCGAGGGACACTTCTCTAAAGCCTTAGCCTTATCGTTTTCAGCGATTGATGTGTATCTCTTATGCTACTACTACGTCGGACTGACTAACCGTCTCCACCACTCCCCCTCGCCTCATTTTTTTTTTTTGTTGATTGTTTTGTCGAGTAATTGTTACCGCTGCGGTTTGTTACGATTGTGTTGATTTTAGTTCTTCTTGTGAGAAGGGTCGTGGCGAGGCTTATTGTGGCGCTTCTCCATCTTGCCATCTATTAGGTTTTGTTCAAACATCATTTCGATAGAAAGATAACAACATATGACGCGTTAGTCGATGATTCGTCTCTGTGGTCGATCCCAGCTAGAATTGCAAAAACGGACTTTTTTCTTCCTTTTCTTGGCGCGTACAAAAAGGGTGTATGTAATTGTGGAGGGAAAGGGGATGAGAAGAAAGAAGGGGAAAAAAAAGCTGAAAGTGGTAGGAGGAGGGGGGTGAGAGGATCGATGGGATGGGGGGATGGGAAGATAAAATACGAGACGGAAGGAAGGCGGCTGTTGTTGATTGCAACTGTTTGTTGCTGTTGTTGATTGCAACTGTTTGTTGCTGTTGTTGATTGCAACTGTTTGTTGCTGTTGTTGTATGGGCAGAGGGGTTCTATCTCTCTTTCTCTTTTTTTTTTTTTTTGCAGTGTGCATTAGGGTCAAATGTTTGTTCAATGTATCAATTCAGTTGCATACACCAAAATGAAGAAGGAAGCTTAAAAAAAATCAAAAGAGCCGAAGAACGAATCGTTGTTACCTTCGTTTTCCTTCTCCTCCTCGGCAACCTTGGCCTCCAACGCAGCCTTCTCCTCATAGTAATCATCGACCGAGTCATAGAGCCCATCCAAGAGCTTAACCATGGTAACGTCATTCTTAGCCTCCTCAAGCGCATCAGGACCTTCGAGGGCCAATTTGTTTAAAAGGGCTTGAGCCAGAATCGAACCGGGATCCTTCAAGTCCTCAATACCGGGCGTGTTAGGGTCCAACTTGCGGTGAAGATGGCGGACAAAGGCTTCTTGTTGGACCAACATGTCCTTGTACGATGTCGGAACCGTGGGACCCTGAGCCATATACACGACATTGTCGTCCTCGTCCAGGTACACCGACATCATGATCTTGGAATCAAGATCCATAGAATCATACTCTGCACCGGTCATCTCTCCCATCGTCGATCGTTCTTCTTCAGTAACCGCGAGGGCTTCTTCGGCATCCTCCGCAACCGAGAGGTCGTACTTGTTGTCCTTGGGGTCCTTGTAGTGAAGCCTGTAGGGGAAAGTGCGGCCGGTGGAGGGCATGAGGAGCTCTACAACACGGGTATTTGGGTCAGAGTCCTTTTTGTCGGGCCAGTAGGCATATATCTCCGAGGTGGGGCCTTTGATGATGTATTTCGAGTAGTCGATCGTATGTTCGTTGTCGGGAGCTGCTGCCTTGACCAGGCTGGCGAACATGGCCATGGCCAGCAATGGTGCCAAAATAAACTTCATATTTTTCTAGGCTTTTGTTGGTTCGGTAGTTATGTATTGGGGGGTTTTTTTCTAATGGAGGGATATAGAGCAAAAAGCGAGGATATGTCGGGCGTGGATCAAAAGAAAGATAAAGACAAAGGGGATAGGAAGGACGCGTCTTTTTTCTTTTTTTCTTCTTTTTTTTCGTGAAAAAGACTTCCTCAAAATAGGAGGAAAGAAGAAAAAGTTGAAGAGGTAAAAAAAAAAAAAAGAGGCGAGAAATAAAAAAAAAAAAAGAATTGGCGAAAAGAAATAGGCAAGGAAGTCTTTCTTATGCTTAAATGTTCTCCTTTCTCTTCCTCCTCCTTCTCGCAGTAGAGTGTAATTTACTTGCTTGCTAATGATGGACTCAAAAACGAGGAATAGCATGTAGACAGAAAGGGAATCGATAAAGGAGGTGGGAGTATTTGAACAATCGCACACACACAACACGCTCAAAGAAAGAAAAAAAGGGTTGAGCAGGTGTACCCCTTCTTTCTTTTTTCATTTTACGACAGAGAGACCCAGCTAGCACCAACATATACTCGAATCTCAATTATCCCCTTCTTGTGAGAAAATAAACATCGGGAAAGACTCAGTCCTGGTAGAAAGGAAAAATCTTGACAACCCAATGCTATGATCGCACACTCCCACACTCCCTCCCACACTCCCCTTTCGTTCCACCACTCACTTCTCCATTTTTTTTGTTCTTCCTTTCCCTTTCTATTATCGTTCGCTTGCAATGTCAACTTGGGGACAGAAGTAGAATAAGACGGACAAAAGGAACGCGAGAGAAGGTAAGCTAATTGATGTGCTCCAAAACCATCAATTCCCTCGTCCCTACTACTAAAATCACGTAGAACATGAGTACAACAACATCCCCATGAGAACAAAAGCACTCAGGCATTCAAAACAAGACAATTATCTGAACAAAGAAAAAAACGCTCTCCTTGCATCGTGGGTGAAGGGGGTAAGACGAGTTACTCTATTATTGTCTATGTCCTGCAAAAGAAAAAAAAAAGATTCCTGCGATATATAACTAGGATGAACGGTCTAATTACGTCCGAAGACGCGAGTGAGGACGGAGAGGTAGTTATTATTTATGACACTTGGGTCGTTCTGGTAGATGGTCATCATTAATCCCATCGAGGCACAGAACAACGCCATCTCTGCATTAGGAATATTGCGCACCAATCCACGCTTCAGCATCAAATGCCAGGCTGTGTCCAATGCGCGAGGCAAGCAATAGAGCCCCAGCTCTACCTGTCGGCCTGGTGCTTCTATCAAGACTGCGAATCCTGCAATGACTCCGTTGAGAAAGTACCTATCATCATTTGGCGACAGTAAGATCAGGACGTAAGAGTTATTATAATGAAGCCATCATCGAAGCCTAGTAAAAAATATAAAAAAGAATAATCTTCGCATAAAAAACACGTGGAACTTACATATAAGTTCGCTCTCTCTTGAAGATCCGGCGCATCACACATAGGGTGTAAAAGGCACCCCAAGTGTACATCGTCATGAAAAGGCTTGACCGAATGGTGGATTTGATATATCGCTGTACAATCTCCTTGGGCTGGGTCGCCAACTTTTTGCGCTGGAAGACAAGCGTCAGAAGCTATTTCACCCAACGGTAGCAGAGCAGGATAGCATAGAGTTAGAATGGCTTTACAGAACAATGCAAGGACTAAATGCAGCGTACAAAAGGTATATCGACAGATGCGTTTCGTGGTGTGGACTTACAAAGTTGAGGGGAGCGTACATCCTGAGTGCACGGTCAAACTCGCCTGCGAGAACATCCTTGAAATGGCCAGTACACGGTGTCAATGGATGCATTAGCGCGCACAGTTGGTATTCATGGTGGACATGATTCGGAAATACAGTCGCGACGCTGGGTGAGAGGGTGGAAATAAACTCCCTAGAGGTGACACCGGCGGGGATCGCGATATTTTCTACGCCGGGAGGGAGTGCGTTCAACACGAACAGTTGTGACGCAAAGACATCCAACAGGGGTTTGAGCATAGGTCCAAACTTTTGAGGCAGACCGGTGTGGTGCATGATGAACCTCCAGTAGGACTGTGGCATTGCATCTGGTTCAACCATGCACGCATAGAGGTTGACTGCGGCTGACGACGACATCAATACCGCGCCAGCCGACGACGACATGATCTTGGCCAGAATGTCATCCCATCCTGCCTTGGTGTCCAATGCGAGATCCTTTTCTGACGACTGGAGAGTCGTAGCCTGGAGAACGTGGCGCTGGATCAACCTTTTTGCTTCCCGATACTCAGCCCATTTCTTCATCGAGTAGCTTGATCCGAACTGAATGGAACGCGTGAGGAGGTAGAGGGCGAGTGCCTTTCTACGAATCTTGTTCTTGTCGATCCACATCGCTAGTCCTGCAACTGATCCTGCGATGAATGAATTGAGTCGGTCTCCCTCGTGGTAAGGTCGGTAGTGTCGCATGGTGCAGAGTAGGGCTTTGTAGGCTGATAGATAGGATGACACGAAGAAAGCGAATCCGATTGTATCACGCCCTCCGCTCGTTTTAAAGATTGCCGGACTAAGTTGGAACGAATCGTCGTCGCGAGGAGAATAAGATGTTGCGTTCGGCGGTAAGCAAGCGATTTTTTTTTTTTTTTTTTTTTTGAACACGGCAGGGACACATCTCTCCGCGTAAAAAAAAAAAAGTCATAGGTTATATGTCCTGTCATTCCTTTCTTTTCTCTCCCGTTGCATCATCGACACGTGTTTGGGTTTGCTTGTCCTGTGTGGAGTGAGCGCCCTATCCAGGCGTGTAGCACACCTTAGTGCGCGTATATTGCCGTGTCTCCTATCTCTATTCCTGCCTCAAGTTCTTTCATTCTAGTTGTTGTATTGTCCTGGACAATTCTTGGACTCTTATCCATCATGCCCATGGTGTATTCTTTTTCACCCTCCCCTTTATTCACACTCCCTCTCCCTTTTCCGGGTTTCACCCTCTTCATCCTTCCCTCCCTCCCTTCCCTACGATCCCCCTTACCTCCCTTCTTTCTCGCAAAGAAAAAAAAAACAAACGATAAGGGATACAAGGAAGAGATTGACATTTACGAACCAACCCACACGCATCACTTACTTCTTGAAAGCCTTTCCCGTCAAAACAGACGGTAGAACCCCGATCAAGTACTGGGAAACGTAGGCGATTATCCATGAGGTAACGAATCCTTGACTGACATTCTGCCGACACGTCTTGCCTTCGTGCTTGCACTTGTTCAAGATCCGTTTGTTTTCCTTCCGTTTGGTGAGCTCGATGTTGGTGAGTTCTTGGAGATCGTGGCTAGAGATCAAAGCGAAGTAAGGAGATGAAGCAGTAGTGTTTTGGTAAGTGGAGTGAGGAGGTATGTGTTTGTGTTTGGAGTGTTTTATAAGGGTTTTTATGATGGCCAGACAAATATGTTCGCTGATGGTGAGGGTAACTTCGATGGGGTTTCTTCAGGGTTTGTGAAATCGAGTGGCACCAACAAAATCGTCATATAGTTTCCATAATGGATCTACTGTCACTTGAGAAGCAAGCTCAATCTCGATGAAGTCCTGTGCGTGAAGAATCTTCTTTTTTTTCTTTCTTTTGGCTTACCTGCTGAGGCGATGCAGGGTTTGATGAGAATTATCAAGATCCGTGGTGGTGCCCTTTATGTGTTCCATATGAGTCGAGTCCATTGATATCATAGGTATAAAAGTTGTTGAAAGGAAGGCGTTGTTTTCATCGGTTGCTCAAAAAAAAAAAAAATGAAAACGGTGTTAACAGTGACGAGAATTTATGAGAAACAAACGGAGAGTGAATGAGGGAGAGAAAGAGAGCGAATGAGAGAGTGAAGGAAAATTACAAAGGGTAAGTTATTTTCTGGTCCCTGAAGGGGACCATAGCTGAAGAGGGCAAAGAAGGATGGACGGGAAGCAAGGGAGGCAGCAATAATCCCCGAGAGAGAGAGAGAGATAGATAGATAGATAGAGACAGCTTCAAGCAAGATGGGGATTATTGTCATAGCAAAGCCAGCAGCAAAGGAGTCGATTCTCTTTGGATCTTCGCCTTGCTCTCAAAAATGGGAATGGCTCGTAGTAGATAAAGGGGAGGGTGAAGAAAAAGGATAGATTGTCGAGGGATGGCGGAGAGTGTGAGAGAGAGTGGAGGAAAGCAAGGATAGGACGGAAGAAAAAGGGAGGCAAAGTTAACTAAATGAGAAGAAGGGGGTTACCACAAACCTAACAAACACAACACAACACGGAGGAATGTCGCTTACTACCTTCAAGCAGCACTACAATCTGCTAAGCGTTTGCACTGGAAACATGATCACGTTTTTTCTTTATGATCGAAAGCATTTTCCTTTTCTCTGGGCACTCAGTCCTGGTTTCTTGAACGATGGTTCAGGCGGTCGTTTTTCATTTGGCATTTTACTTGAGAGATCGCCATCCCATGCAACCCGCTATCCATACATCTATTGATGATGCTGTGGTATCCATTTATCCACAGCCTTCTTCCCGTCCTCTGAAAACGCATTTGTTTTGAACGGGGAACACGCACAGGCCACTTTCAGGGCGATCAATCACTGAGACCAACAAGGTGACTTATTTCCACCTGTCCTACTTTCGCCCACTTCATCTACTCTCTCCTCTTTCATTTCTTCTCTTCTACAGTTACCCTCTCTTTTTTTTTCGTCTCTCCTTCCCTTTCCCAAAAGTCTCTTCCCATTCCCCCTCCTCCCCGTCGCCCACTCAAAAATAACAAATAGCATGCATTCTTTTCAATCGACAGGACTGCCTTGCCTTCTTAACCCATGCTACCAAGGAACCCGACCAAGGACATGGGAAAGTGTTATCAACAAACAATCATTTTTATTAGCGGAAGGCGCGAAGTTTCGTGCTTCTCTATGATCTCAAATACAAAAAAAAATGTGCAAACGAAATGGAGCCGTGATAGGAGTAAGGCGATTGTGACCTTTAGTTGCGTCCAAAGACACGAGTAAGGACGGTGAGGTAGTGGTTGTTGATGACGCTAGGATCGTTCTGGTAGATCGTCATCATCACTCCCATTGAGGCACAGAAAAGAGCGATATCACCGTTGGGGATGTTGCGAACCATTCCACGCTTCAACATCAACTTCCAGGTGGTTTCCAGAGCGCGGGGCAGGCAGTACAGGGCCAATTCCATCTGCCGTCCTGGCGCCTCAATCAACACCGCCAACCCTGCGAGAAGTCCGTTGAGGAGGTACCTATTGGATGCAAGGGCAAGTTCAGGAAGGGAACTTTAGTCTTTGCAATATTGTGCACTTTAACAGAAATGTAATGCTGGTCCTCAGAATGAAATTGAGTGCAAAAGGAGCAGCGAGGCTTACATGAAAGTTCTCTCCCGCTTGAAAATCCTGCGCATAGCACAAGGAGTATAGAAGGCGGCCCAAACATAGACGGTCAGGAAGAGACATGACCGCAGAGTCGACTTGATATATCGACGGGCGACCTCTTTGGGCTGGGTGGCTAGCTTCTTGTGCTGGAAGACAAGCGTGACAATCTACGGGACCGCAAAGCAGGAAAGTCGGATATAATGGTCAGAAGGAGAGCGAGGCACTCCAGATATCAACCAGACGATATTGACCAAGCGTGAGATTCGTAGGGTGTACTTACAAAGTTCAGAGTGCCGTACATCTTGACGGCGCGTCCAAACTCGCCTGTAATGACATCCATGGAGTGACCAGAACAAGGAGTCAAGGGGTGCAGCAGGGCGCAGAGCTGGAAGTCGTGGTGCAAGTTGCTAGGGTAGAGGGTCGCAATGTTGGGCGAGATGTTGGTGGAGACAAAGTCTTTGGACGTAACGCCGGCTGGGATTCCAATGTTCTCCATGCCACCGGGGAGTTCCCGCAGGGTAAAGTATTGTGACCGGAAGGCGTCCAAGAGAGGCTGGAACATGGGTCCGAACTTTTGAGGCAGACCCGAATGCTGCATCAAGAAGTTCCAATAGGACTTTGGCATCGCATCAGGCTCGATCACACATGAGTAGAGGTTGACCGCGGCAGTCAACGACATCAGCACTGTTGCAGCGGACGATGACATGACCTTGGCGAGGATATCGTCCCATCCTGAGCGTGTGACCAGCGCGTGCTCCTTTCCTGACGAGTGAACAGCATCCCGGAGAGCGAGGCGCTGAGTCGATCTCTTGGCTTCCCGGTGCTCAGCCCATTTCTTCATCGAGTAGCTTGATCCGAACTGAATAGAGCGTGTGAAGAGGTAGAGGGTGAGGGCTGTCCTGCGGCTCTTGTTCTTGTCGAGCAAGAGGGTCAATCCTGCGACGGATCCAGCGACGAATGCGTTGAGTCGGTCGCCCTCGTGTTCTGGTCGGTAGAAGCGCATGGTACAGAGGACGGCCTTGTAGGCCGAGAGGAAGGACGACAGGAAGAAGGCGAACCCAACGGTGTCGCTGCCTCCGCTCTTCTTGAAGATGGCCGGGCTATGAAGCGAATGATCGTGAGAACAACAAAGGACGCGTGCTGTCAGTGGCAGTTTCCTTTCCTGGAAATGGCAGAGGTACTTTTCCTTGTGTAAAAAAATAGCAGGGATGTGTCCCCCCCCGCACTCCTTCTCCCTGACTCTCTCCACAAATTGTTGCTTCCTGACATGTGAACGGGTTCCGTGTCCTGTTTGGAGTCGTTTGTCCTTTCCTTGTTCGAATTCATCGCCTGATTCACATCTTTCTATTTTTCTCCTTCCTTGTTCTCATCTGAATGCCCTCTCGACGCCGTCGTGACGCCTCCCGGTCCTCAATTGAACTTGATGGCCGAGAGCGATCCATCGATATCTCCGGACCCGTCAACTCCGGCCCATGTTCCATGTATCGCCAACGATTTAGGGTCCTGTTTCCTCGTTTCTTGTTCCTCAATTGATAGAAAACGTCCATGCAGGAGTGTTGCTCCGCATATACACCCATGTACATATGTCTCCTTTACTGATGGTGTTCCAATGGTTCTTGCGTTCATCATGATCCTGTCGCCTGACAAAGTCTCAATCCAATACATCGCCTTCTTTCTTCTTTCCATGCCTTGTCCTTGTCTCTCTTTGTCAATAGCATGCCATCCCCTTGATATTTTCCTCGCCTCTTTCCCGTTGCTGTCCTTGGTCAAATGGGTATAACGACGGAACAAAATAAGGAAGGTAAGATCAGTCCTTCACTGCTCGTGCTTACTTATCCCACTATGACCCTTTACACTTACTTCTTGAAAGCCTTGCCGGTCAAGACGGCGGGCAACACTCCAATGAGATACTTGAGAACATAGGCGATCATCCATGTTTTAAAGAAGCCTCGGGTCACGTTCTGGGGGCACGTCTTGCCCTCATGTTTACACTTGCTGACCCGCTTCTTTTGCGCCGTAATCTCCAGATTGAGCTTTGCGAGGTTATGGCTACAATTGCAAAGAATGACATAAAAAGAAAAAGGTTGTTGGGTGAGTGAGTGAGCGCGCTAAACATCTTGTAGAGAAGTAACCAAAAAAAAAAAGAAAAAAAAAGAAGAGAGGCAAACTTTCACTTTATGCTATCGACACCCCACCACTTCGTAACACACACGACAGGCGAGAGGGAGGGGGGGTTTTCAACCTTGTTCCAACCAATTCAACTTGCTGTTTGTTGCGTTTTTTTTTTTTTTTTTTACCTGCTGAGACGTTGGAGTCGTTGCTGGAAGTTGTTGAAGCCAGCAATGACTTTTTCGGTTTCCTTGTTCGTCAGGGCCATTGACAACAGTTCAGCAATGGCCTCCAGAAAGTTCTCCCATGCATTGTCCATTCTGCGAGGTGTGATTCAGAGAGGTGAGGGAGTAAGCGAATGAGTGAAGAGAGGGTCTGTCTGCTTCAGAGTGACTCTATGGGACAATACGACAGGCGTGAAGAAAGGGTGTATACAGTCGAATGTATGTTCCTGAAAGTGAAGGCGAGAGGGAAGGGCGCCGAGGAGGGATCAATGGGAGAGGGATGATTGGCGGTGTTTGAGACCCCGAAGAGTGATAATCCGACCCACGGAGCAAAGATGTGTCAGGAATTGAGCGGAGAGAGGGAAGGATGGATATCGATCCGAGGCTGAGCGAGGAGAGTGAAGATGGGAGGGAAAGAGAGAAGAAAGGAAGAGAGAGGCAAAGAAAAAGATGAGGGAGCAGAGCGTAGTAAAAATGGACAAAAAGGAAAGGTGTGTCGGGGTCAATTGCCTTTGGTGCAAAAAGAAGGCTCGTGTGCGGGTGTGAACGACAAACAAGGGGGTAGGAAATGGCTGGTAGGGGCAGATGTGAGGGAAAGAAGGAAGGAGGGGAGTAGAGAAAGAAAGAAAGAAAGAAAGAAAGAAAAGGTGTGCGGTATGTGAAGAGTAAAACAAAGCAAGAAAGAAAGAAAGAAAGAAAGAAAGAAAGAGAATGGCTGGGGATATGATGGAAGTGGACAAACATCAGAGAGGAGCCGGATCGGTGGGTGAATCGGTAATAGGAGTGGGGCAGTGGAGGAGAAAGGGACAGCATACAATGCAGAAAAAGGTCGGCGCGGGCAAAGTATGTATTTGATGCTCGGATCCGAAGAAGCCCATCCAACCAACCTTGGCAGATTCAGCAACGAAAAGAAAAAGAGATATGCACGTCCATGTGCTGTCAATTCAATTGGGCATCAATGGCTTTCTCAGCCAATGTCAACCATGTCCCATTCTCCCTTCAATGATACCCCGACATGGCCGGGACAAGTACATACACGTGGGTCCGATGCACGGGCACCGGGTGCGAAAAAAACAAATCCCTTTTCTTCTCAATTCATCATCCTCACTCATGTGTCTGCCAAGACGAGTTCTATTTTTTTTCTTTCTTCTTTCTCTCATCCTCCATCACGTCAATGCGTCAATCGTACTCATTATCGGGTTGTAAGATAGGGTAGGCATAGCTGCCTTCCGAGTTGTTAGCGCCTTAGCAGTCTGCGTCTTGGCTCACTACTCTCTCCAAAGCGACGGATTTCGTGTGTGTCCCTTTTGTATTTGTTTCTCGCTGATGTAGTTGTTGCTCGTGCTCTCATGTCAACAACAACATCAACAATCCAGCCGAAATGAACAAATTTTGCCCAATTCCAACAATTCACCGTAGACGAATATCTTTCCACTCGCTATGCATCCCTTAAAGCGATCGGCCCATTGCCTACTCTTCCATTTTCTTTCCATTTCTATCAAGTTTTACTGCCATCTGTCCACATGCCTTGTCCGTATCTTGTCCAAAGGAAAATAAAATATATTACAATCAAAGGGCAATATGGAGATAGAGATACTCTCTAATCATCTCTTCTCTTCTCTCCATCATTGCCTGCATCTGACTAAAATCATCATCCGCATTTCCTATCGGGAGCTGGAGACCCATCGTAACTCTATCCAACCGAATCGACTTCAACCTCCTCAGGTCCCTCAACTTCCGACACAGTTGTTCCGTCATGTTGACGAACGCCTTCTTTCTACCCACATTTGTCGAATCCATAGGAACCAAACAGCTGAGTGCAAGGGTCTCCAAATCACGGCATACCCATTGACTACCGTTCCTATCCTTGTCGTTATTGCCCTCCACCAGGGATTGAAGGCAATTTCCCAACCCAAGATACCAAGAGATCGGTCGAATCACCAACGACACCAGACGTGGACAGTGCTCCAGGAACATGGTTGGGTACAATGGCAATGTATTGGACTGTACAGATCCAGTGCATATTTCGACAATTCGAACTCTTGTCAGGGTCGAACCAGAGAATTGGATCAGGGTCGGGATGACTCGGTCAGTCATGTTCGGGTAGATGGCAATGTCTACTCGCTGCAGTCCGACGTAGCTCTGGACCAGGCGAAACATCTCCATATCGTTCAGCTCGACCTGGGGCATCTCAAGGTCAATGAGGAACGGGCAGGAGGCGACAAGAGTATCTACGAGTGGCCAGCAGAGGTCTCGCGGGACCAGGCCAAGAGTCAGCTGCTTCAACCGAGGGCAACAGTGCTGTAGTAGCGGGAGGAGGATGGTGGCGTGAAAGTTCTCGATCATCTGACATTCAACACGTAGAGATCTCAAAGACGGAAGAACCCTCCAGCTTGCAGTAAGGGTCGTTGCACTTGCAGGACAGACGACATCGATGGGTTCTTTCCAAAATTTCCCGCCTGAGTTGATCAAGGAGAGCTCCTGCAGGGAGTCGGGACAGTGGCTGAGTAGTGTTATGATAGGCAAGGGTGACGAGATCCGGACACCGATGTCGACAGTCAACACACGTATTGTCGAGAATAAAACCGAGTTGAGATAAGATGTCGTCAGTTGTGGGAGCAGTAGCTCGGTGTATTCGAGAGAGAGTGAGCGTAATGCCGAGTTCCTGCCAATTAGGTCCCACGCAGTCGTTGTCTGTGTTGGCGGCATGGTGTTGGACGCCTCATCTTCCTCCTGCTCCTGCTGCGCCAACCGTTGCTGGTGCTGCTGTCCCCAGATAACGAGCTCGTGCAAGCTTCGACAGGGCTCTCCATCCACCAGACGCGTGTCCCAAAAGTCGACCGAGAGAGAACGGATCCAATGGGCGTTCTGCAGAATCGACTCCCTTTCTGTGCTGTTTGTAGATTGGTTGTGGAGGGAAACGAGCCTCCATATCCCCGGACGGCATAGATCGCGCCAATACTTGCTCACGCGCTGGCAGTTGCGAAGGTCGTATATTGTGAGGTGGCGGAGGATCTCGTCGATAATCAGTGGGATGCCGAATATTGTGATACGGGGGCCATTATGACGTGGGGCAGATAAGCTCGACTGCGCGGGGCCATTGGCGTGAAGGTGTTGAGAGGTGGTTGAAGATGTTGGCATGGCAGGGTTGTTGTTGATTCAGGGATTTAGAAATGTAAAGAATGCAGAGCTGTTAGGTTTTTATGAGAATGTCGAATCTTCACTTGGCAACGTGGCAAAAAATGCGTTCCCGACTTTTTTTTAGCCTGCCAGTAGACCTTTGGCACATTTTTTGTTCTAATATCAAACCCCTCCTTTTTTTATCAAAAAATATTTCTGATGTGAGACAAATAAAGTGATCAGTGATGGTGCCCGAGATCATGGTGATGGAGCCTGGATAGGGATAGACCCCCTGTTGACCGTCAATCTTCTTAAGAATGATAGAGTGGGCTACCATTCTTCTTTTCCCTGCCAAATGAACCCGTATACCATTTGTGCGCAACTGGCTTCGTATGTATGTGTGAGACGGCTTGAAGTAGACATAAATCAAGGCGTTTAGAGATTATTTGTTTTTCTATTCCCTGCTAGGTATCAATGACTGTTAGAATAGCAAAAGCCTATTTTAACCTTGATCTGCAGCAGAACAACAAGGAGCAACGGTGTAAAAATCCATGGCTTGAGTGTGAACATACCCACGAAATATGCATATTTCGCTTTACAGCAGGCTTTTATCTCACGCGAGAAATTAAAGCTAAGGACTGAGCGCATAACGATTGCAACAGAGAATAGAAAGGATAGTTTTACTCTGCTTCTCATGGTTTTTTTTTTTTTTTTTTTTTTTTTTTTTTTTTTTTTTTTTTCGTTTACTCTCTCTTATCACCTCACTTCATTCCACTCCTTTCGCCTGCCCTCTTAATACTTCACACCCAATGAACGAACAAAAGCAAAAAACGTAATGCCTTCCACTCCTTCCTTCTCGTTCTAGAATCATGGACTCCATCGCAGCAATGAACAAGAAGAGCCTCCAACGGAGGCTCAAAGACCGCGTTCGCGCTCAAAAGGTCATCAACCGCAACGCTTCCACCATCGCCACCAATCACTCTCAAAGTCCTGAGTGCATGGAGAAAGGTGGCTTGGGTCCTACTCGAACAAGCCGCGACAGAGTAAAGTACTCACCTCTTTCGACCCATGTTGTCCATCCCACAAGGACCTCTGCCATCGCTCCAGCTGCCACTCCACCAAAGCCTGTCGCCTCTGACTCCAAATGGGCACCACCTCTTCCTAACCTCGAGGCTGCGCTTGCTGGGCCTCCTTTCCTTTGGATCCCAGCGCCAGACGGTAAGTTGTATGTTTCGCAATAAAAAGCGGCCAGCTCAAACGCCAAAACAAAAAAGGGAAAACTTTTGGATCTTCTTTTCTCGTGTTAGTCCGTCTTCGTCTCAAAATGGCATTCAGAACGCTGGCAGAGTACAACGACCTCCGAGAAGAGGCTTTGATGTCACTGAACCCGCGCCCTCAATGTGTTCGAAGGCTCTACATCTTGGTTAAGAAACACTACTACCCGTCTGCTTGAACTGAAAAAATAAAATAAAACGCCTTGCAAATATTACCCCCTGAATAGCAGGATCGCTTTCGTTGGTTATTCTATGCTGGGGACTAACAAAAAGGCCAAAAATCTTTGTCCGAAAAAGCGGAAGACGGCAAGGCTAAATTAAAGAAGCCTGCTTCGACTTCTTTTCTCATTGATCCTTTCGCACATTTATCTATATACTCGCCACATCCGTGAGCACCATCCCGTAAGAAAACCGGATACGTGTATTACGCATTCAATGCCTGTCTTTTTCTATACATGCCCAGAGCCGGATTTATTTACACGCGTGATTTCATTTTGATTCCGCAGGGATTCTCACGCGGATGATGGAAGGAAGGAGGGCAGGAGGGAAAGAGAAAGTTCAGAAATGAGCTTATCTACAACCGGTCAACGCGACAAGGTCCGAAATGGCAGCGAATGTTCTTCTGAATGCAACATAAAACTCAGCTATGATGTGCTTGTCGACACCAAGGAAGAAGAGCAAAAAAAAAATATTACATATGTCCACGAGACCCCTTTTATGTGTGTGTGTGTGTGTGTGTGTGCCAAACACGATCAATTGAACATATCGAAAGGCGCTGTCTAGCAACCCATGCGCGTGCTCTGAGCCTAGGAGAGGATACTCCCCCCCCTCCATCTCTCTAGGATTTGTCATACATGTAAGCTGTTTTACCATCTCTCAACCTAGACCATTGCTCCCCCACTCGCACCCGTTGGCGTCCTTTTATCACAGAACATAAAGGGCGAATCTGTTTCATTGTTTTTTTCGACTATTCGCCAAACAAACAACAAACAATGGCTCTTTGTCCCTCCCTTGTTAAATTGTTGTCGCTGTTGATGTTGCTGATTTTGTTGTTGGGGTTGGCGTTCGATCATCTACCGTCGTGTTGTGTTTATGTGTTTATGTGATCTCCCATCTCCTGAACATTTTTGTGTTTGAAATAATTAATAATGGACACGTCTGCTTCTCTCCCTCTCCTCGTCACCAACATCTGCTAGCCAGTCCACGCGCTCATCCCTCTCCTACTGATAGTACTTTCGTCTTATCCTACAGCCATCCCTCATACCCTTCTATGGGTGGTATGTTTCTCTCATCCGCATGTTATGTATACTTCCAAGCTGGAATTGAACAAGGGGGCGACACGTAAGCCCAATACCATCGCAAATGAGAAACTTGTCAGTCAGGAACAAGAAAGAACACCATAGATGGATGAATAATACCTTCGTTTTGTCGGGCGCTCAACAACCAAGAGCGACCAGTCCTGAGCCGAGTTCATCAACCACTTTTTTTTGAGATATAACAATGAAAACACTTTTCTCTGTTCTTGAACCTATTCAATCATGGAAGAAATGGCGGGCGAACAAACAACAAACAACAAGCACCAAAAAAAATAGAGGGTGGAGCTCAAAAGTGTTTAATGGGTTTGGCTCTGCTAGGTAAAGGTTACGTGACAAATGAGAGGTGTACGTAGAAATACAGCCAATCGGAGAATTTAGAGGGTTCTCTCAAAACAAGGTTTCCTTTTTTTTTTGTTCTGAGGTTGATAAACATTCATCATCAACGATCGGTACAGTACACATGTTCATGATTGCCTTTGTGTCCGCTGAATGTCTCGCTCGTGAAGAAAAGAGCAAAGAGGAGGTGAGGAGCGGCAAAAAGGAATGCCTAGAATGGCGCAAGAGCTTGCTTGGGTCGGCGATGAGGATGACTAAAGTGGTCCTTCCGATGGGTGGTTACGGGCAGAGCAGACAGAGGATCGTTACCAAAAACAAACCATTGCGGTGAAAGAGAAAAATGATGCAGTGGGCAAGAAGATGAAGAGGAGGCGTGGCTGTTTTGGAAAGAGGTACATGTCATGTTGTTAGGGTGCTCAATTGGCTAGGCGAGGCGAGGCGAGATGTCTGTCAAATAACCCGTTTGTCTGTCTTTGTTTTTGTTGTTGCTCTCGTTGTTGACAACGCTGTTTGATCACGAAGCGAGGAGTTTGGAGTGATTGATGGCGCTTCGAGCAAGAGGTCGAAAGGTGTTTTAAGGAGACTAGAACGAACGCTTGAAGATAGTAGCCGAGAACAATGCGTTGCAGAGAGTGGCCATTGGTTGTTGTTGTTGTTGTTTATGCCTTCTTCTTTCAGCGAGAAGAAAGTATTAAACACGCTTCGTGACAACCCTTACCCGTGTTCTTTTTCTTGCTCGCGTTTCTGTTCCTGTCGGTCATCTTTCTGTCCTATTATGTTCTCTCCTGTTCCGCTGGTTTCTTTTTTGTTTCTGACACTTGAGAGAGTAATGAGAGTAGAAGAGTTGATAATTAGAACAGTGGAACAAAGGCAGGTGAGAGAGAGAGAGCGGAGAATGGAAAACATTTTTCTTGTTCTGCCCACGGTGTAAGAGCATCCAAAACCGACTGTTTTCGTTATCAGATTCGACATTCCGCTTATTCAGTTCTATTCAATCATGCAAATATGCAACTCATATCTGATGGAAGGACACTTGCTTCGAAAGAAGGGAAAAAAAAGACGCCATCTGGAGCCTCTTTATTGTTCCTGGGTTTGTTCTTCCCTGGGTTGACAATTCGTATATAAACTCCATCCTTTTCCCTCGTTTTTTTTCTTCCTCTTCATTCTTCACTTATAACCAACCAACTCTTACTTCACCCCCACACACCCACAACCCACTACCCCAAACATCACAATACACACAATGGCTCTTCTCGCTGTCGATCTCAAGGAAGGTACCAAGACCGTCCACGCCGAAGCCGAGCGCTCCAAGTTCGTCAAGTACTTCTTCCGCGGCGAGATCACCCCCGCCACCTACGGCCGTTTCCTTGTCTCCCTCTACCACATCTACAAGTAAGGAATGCTTCCTCTTCTTTTTGCACTGCGCCATGTTTATTCTTTTTCGTTCGTTTTCAGGAACTAACTGAACAATTTTTTCTCCCCCTTCTGTACCTTTCTCATCCGACCAATAGCGCTCTTGAGGAGGCCTTAGAGAAGAACAAGGACAACGAGAACGTGCAGCTGGTCTACTTCCCCACGGAGCTCAACCGCAAGGCCGCCCTCGAGGAGGACCTCGAGTTCTTCAACGGCCCCGAGTGGCGCGACATGCTCTTGACCCTCTCCCCCGCCCAAAAAGCTTACACCGACGCCATCCGCCACTGCTCCGAGTCCCAGCCCGAACTTCTCATCGCTCACACCTACGTCCGCTACCTTGGTGACCTCTCCGGTGGTCAGATCCTCGCCAAGAAGTTGCAGAAGTACAACGACCTCCCCGAGGGTAAAGGAGTTGCATTCTACCACTTTGACCGTATTGAGAACAAGAACGAGTTCAAGGAGATGTTCCGTATCCGTCTGAACCAGGTCGAGGTCGATGAGGCGACTCATAAGGCCATTGTTGAGGAGTCTTGCCAGGCTTTCATTCGCAACATTGATATCTTCCAGGAGTTTGATCATGAGCTGGAGGGTCTGCCCTTGACCAAGAAGGAGCAGGAGGCCCTTGATGCTGCCCAGGCCGCCGAGACTGCTGCTGCCCATGAAGCTGCCAAGGCTGGTGCCTCGACCAGCATCTTGTCCAGCTTGGCTCCTTCCAACTTGCTCAGCAGCCTGGCCTCTGCCGTTGGCTTGAAGACCGGTGCCTAAATGCATTCTTCTTCGCTCTTTTCCTCCCATATTCCCCACTGGCAATTTGCCTCATCTGTAACATACTTTCATAATAAATCACTGTCAAAAAAAAACGCCTGCTCTATTGTTGTTGTATATAGTCTTGTTTAATTAGTTAGGTTCATTTCTAATGACTTGGTTACTCTCTCTACTGGTTCTTGGCTTGGGCAGTGGTTCTGCGGTACTGCTGCCACATTTCCCAGTCAAACTTGGCAACATCATGGATAGAGTCGGTATCACGGACATGGAAGTGACGTGCCAAGGGGTGATCGACAATCCAGTCAAAGAGGCCCTTGGATCGCAGGACGCCATTGACAATATTGTAGTAGATAATTGCAAAGAAGAACCCGCAGATCGTGCCTGCAACGACCTGTTGCCATGTGTGATAGTACAAGTGGACACTATGAAAGAACGAAAGGAGAAAGTGAGGGGTTGAGACGTTATGATATTAGGATGCCCGATTCTGATGATGAATCAAAGTTGTATCGGTTTGTGATAAAATAAATGAAAAAGCGGGGGGGACTAACCGAGAGTAGACGACCAATGCAGACCAGAGAACGACGACAGCAGAGACAGTGTGGGGAATAAGCGGGTCGGAGGCGATGCTCCTGTTCACAAAAATGAAAAAATAGCGCGTGAAAAGGACGATCGGGGATCGGTTAATTCATTTGTCGCATGTGTTATATGAATTGGACTGAACACAAATAGAAAACGAACACAACAACCCTCGCTTTTTTTTTTTTTTTTTTTTTTTTTTTTTTTTTTTTTTTTCGTTCTTTACCTCCGGTACATGAGGATGACAACATAGGTCGCAAAGTAGGCCATGAACTGCGAGTGGCTCGAAGGCATACCATAGCCGTCGCCAAGGTATTCTTGAAGGACCAAATAGAGAGAGAAAAGGGCAATACCAAACAGTTCCGTGTTAGAAGCGCTCCACAAAGTCTCGCAATTGAAAAAAAGTGTCCACAAAAGAACGCGGCATGCAATTATGCAATTGATACATGAAATTGTCACGATACCAGTAGGACGAGCTTGCTTGACAAGGCGCTTCAAGATCAAGTTCACCAACTCGTTCGCAAGTTGTCCAGCGAACATAACTGCAGGCTTCAAGTCGCGCGATGTAATAATCACAGCGACATATCCACAGAGAATCGCGAGAGGGGACAGGGTCACGTAGGCAAACAGTTTGGAGAGGATGTCGTCCTGGGCAAACTGGACATGGGTGATGGAAAGAGAGGTGAGGGTGTGATGAGGGGGGATCTTGGATGCCATCTGTTCTGCGGCATGTCTAATGTCCTCCGCTTCTCCTGTTCCAAGTGGGGCCGGCATGGCGTTGGTACGGTGGCGGAGGGTTGCAGCCGGTTCGGATGACATAGGTTGTGAATGAGTGGGTGAGAGTGAGAGGTGTGGTGATCAACGAGAGGAAAGGAAGAATGACAGGAGGAGTAAGACAGCGGTATATTAAGAGGGAGTGCATCCAGCATATGGGTGACTTGGGAAGTGGCTGCAGCACATTTTTTTTTCTTATGGAGTGAAGGAGTGTGCACTTGTGCGCTTTCAATTGCTTTTCCTCTCACAATCTCTTCACGCATCTTTCATCATCCCTCCAAACAAGCAATTGGCAGGAGGACACAAGCACGCACTGTCTACCAAGAACCTCTACACCACCAAGAGGAGCAACAAAGACTAACAACAACAACAACTGGACCCTCACTCAATCACACTCAACCCAATACATACAGGACACAATGGCTTCTCAATGGCAACAACCAATAACTCACACCTCAGAAGATCTCAATTCAATCCCCATCCAGCAACTCCCTCTTGACCCCTCATCCACAACTACCCACGCAAGTGAATCCGACCACACGATATCCGCCAATTCTACCGTTGAACATCTCGCCAGCAAGATCGCCTCGACCCAGACATGGTCTCATCCTAATCAACAATCCGACGACAGCCCAACGCCGACGACAGGAACAAAGACAAAGACGGCCGGCAAGACAGTGACAGACCAAAACCGAAACCAGCAGTCAATTGCTACTGCTGCTTCGCCACGCTCACCAGGAACAGCCCCCACTTATCCAACAGCACTGGGACCCGACACTTCAGTACTGGACCGTAACAGGATTGGTGCTGCCGATTCATCTCGACAACAGCAACAAGCAGGAGGATCAGGAGGAGAAAGGCGGTCGGCAGACGCTCATCCAACAGGAACACCACGAGTTATTGTCCGTATCGACAGAGACCACAACATAGGAGACGAGGCTACCCGGTTCGAATGCGAGCAGTTCCCTGAGGAGATGCTAGGAAGAGTAAGCATACAACTGATAACTGATGACAGTTGATCACTGTACCTTTATCTTTACTGTTGGTTCAGGTACCAACTGATGTCCTAATTTTGTCTACTTTTCCTCTACGTCAACCGGTAGGTAACACGGGCGGAATTCAAACGATCAGTGGAGGGCATCAATAGTTGCATGGAGGTCGCAGAAGAATCTCTCTGGAACTGCTTCGATACGCTGCTGGACTGCCTCTCAGCCTACACAGCAAAGCACTGTTGCGGGACTCACTATCAGAGGGTAACCAACAACTGCTCGTCAACGTGGTTTCGAATGCTTATTGAAAACAAAGGTCTTTTACTAAGGAATATTTTTTCTCATTTTTGGAAACCCTTCTTTAGTCGATACGAAAGATGGAGGCGTTTATCCAGGAGGAGAACAGGCGCGTTTATCATCCGGCCAGGATGCATTTGCGTGACCCACAGAGTGTCGGCATGATCTATGTAAGTTCAGCTCTTTATATATGACCTCTCCACCATACACAGTATGTTGCTACTCACGTCTTAACACCTGCGACAATCACTAACCATTTTGTTCTCTTCACTATAATTGTACGCTTCGTAGCTGGA
The DNA here is from genome assembly GCA_036320915.1 of Linnemannia elongata. Lineage (NCBI taxonomy): Eukaryota > Fungi > Mortierellomycota > Mortierellomycetes > Mortierellales > Mortierellaceae > Linnemannia > Linnemannia elongata. The sequence continues at coordinate 857,730 of JAXBDG010000010.1, read as the reverse complement.
ATTTGAGTTGTTCTAAGTGATCCGATCCAATCGTCCCCTGTCGTCGCTCAGGAAGTCAAGCGGAGCAAAATAATATACCTAATTTTACTACCAAACCAATGTAATGCTAATCTTTTTCTGCTCAGTAAAATAAAGAAACATCCTGGCAGCTTTCAACCTCCTATTCTCCTTCTCTCATCCTCCTTGCTTTCCTCACAACTATCAGTCCGTCATTTCAAGCGCGTTGGGTATAGAGGACATGGTGAGCAACCCCCTGCCGGATCTCTGAGGCATCCAGCAACCTCCAGTTGGGCGATTGCTGTTGACGAAGCCAATTAAAGTCCTTGACATGGTCAAACAAATTCTTTTCGGGTCTCAACCCGGCGGCGACAAAGAGAGTCAGGAGTTGGTCGCTTGGGAGGACTTCTTCGTACGGATATGGCGCAAATCGCATGTCTGTACAGTCCTCGATGATGGGTTCGCTGGTTACGTGGAGGTAGATATCCATGTTTGTCGATGTGTGCATCCTGGACTGTATAATGTTTGTTATATTCAAGAAGAGAACAGACAAAGAGAATAAAAAAAAAAAAAAAAAAAAAAAAAAGAGTCGGTCAAAACGTTTTATACTTTGAAGAATCGGACGGAAATGTGGCGAAAGAAGGTAACAAAAAAAAGAGAAAGAAACGAGTGCTCTTTTTACCTGGTGGCAGGCGCCAATGAGTGTGCAGCCCTCGCAATCATGCAACAGGATACTTCCAGAAACAGGAGGGATGACCAGGACACACCGCTTGAGGTTCTTGATATGAATGGCACCCAGAGGTAAAGTGTGGACCAGGTTGATGGTGCAATCAGTCAGGTTGGTCAATGCCACGTCTTTGGGCTTCTCGATCACCGCTGGTGCTGATGCAGTGGTGTTGTTGTTGACTTGAACTCCTCCAAGGTAGATGGTCTCTGTATCGACCATCATTGCACTCGGACTGGGACTACTCGTGTCATGTTGAGCGATAGCGTTAGGGACTTGAAGGGCGCCAATGAAAAGGTATTCGCCAGTTCGGTTCTCGAATGTCATGAACAGACTCGTGTCGACCGTCGACTGAGTAGCTGTGGCAGAGGTAGCGGCGTTGGACACCTGCAGCGCAGATGGGGATGTAGCGGTAGCGACTGTCTTGCGAGACTTGAACGAAAACTTTTGCCTTGGGACAAGCTGGCCTCTCAGAACACTCAACCTTTCAGAAGCTGACTTCACTGCCTGAAAAGATGTACAAAAAATGAAATGAAAAACGTAATTAGAACCATGTCCTGCCGTGATGGCCATCATTGATGCGAAAGCTATTTTTTCCTTTTTGTTTTTTTTTATAGTTACCTCGAGACAAATCCTGGTGTCATAGGGAGGAAGAATGGAGATGTTGTCGGTGACGGCTTTCTCAAGGAGTTGGATACGTTGGACGAGGTTATCGACGGCTGCTTGGATCTGGGTCTTGGGGACGTTCGGTAGATTGTCCAGGTCGCGTTCAACTTCTATGTGTGCGAAGGAAGGAAACAACGAAGAGTCGAAGGGTCGGTCAGAAGGTGGATTGAATGGTAGAAACGAAAGGGTAGTTGCACGGACGCACAATTAACGCATGAGGACTGGGGTTGTAGTAGTATTTACCGACGCGCTTGGGATCGAAAGAAGCACGAAAGTTTTCCTTGGTGACTTCTGACATGGATGGTGGTATGTGAGGGAGAAGGGGGTATAAAGCAGGTTGAATATGTGTGTAATAGGTGGTAGGTTGTGTAGAGGTGGTAAGGAAGAGAGATCGGATCGAAAAAGAGATGTGAAAGAAAAGAAAAGACAGATATGGCGAAAGATATAAGAGAAGAAAGGAACGGGCTCTTGTTACAAGAAGGGGTGCAAAAAAGTGCGCGGTAAATTAGAGTGGACCAAACGACAACAAGAATAACCTGCTGAAGGAAGGTGGCAAATCATTTAAGAATTTCGCCCAATCTGAACCAACGCCATCCGGGCGGAAGGATACGAGAAGCATTGCAGAAGGGCCGCAACCTTCCTTTGAAGGGAGAAAAGAGAAGGGTAGCCCATGCCTTCTTTACCCACGTCGAAAGATCCTTGACCCGCTGCACGTGATGACACCGAGAAACGGGTTCTCAGCAAAGATTTTATTTTTTTTATCACCTTTTGCGCTTTCACTTCTCACCTTCTTCACTCTTCTCCACATCAACAGCAGTGCCCACATCAACAGCAGTACCAAGTACTCGGCTACATTCTCCTATGAGCGTCTGCCAATGCCAGTAACAAGCACTCAACCAAGATATCATGGAGCACCCTTCTTCATCCTCAAGCTCTTCTTCGATCACGGATATCAGGACAAATCCTAATCGTGGTTTCAACAGATCTGCATCAAACGATACTACTGCCGACCCAGAACTGCACAACTGACCACCTACTCTCAACACGTTCCTACCATCCTGTCACCAGAACAACCGGTTGCTCTATCCGCCTTACATGACTTTTCCTTGTATATCAGATGTCTTTTGCTGCAGCGGGTGCATACAGGAGTGGTCAGTTGGATCAAGAGTTCCTTCACGATACCATGGGTCTTCTGTGGCAGTAATAAACGAACGATGTAGAAGGGAAAATGAACTAATGTCATCGATAGTTGAACGGGGGAAAAGGCAAAAAGCAGAGGGCGAGAATTGGTGGTAAAGAGCAAACCAAGGCGGAGGGTGGATTGAGAATACATGGGTTGGAAAAGAGATAGTATGCGAAAAATGGGTGCAAAAGGTCACAGTTGGCACCTTTTTTTCGTTATTCAAAATGCTTGTCGTGGTATGTAGCAGAGGTACTATGAATCCACGGGTCTGATCCTCTCCCAAGCTGCCATGCTCATGGCCCCATCCGTATACTTGACCGCATCCGCAAAGGGCAACAGCATGGCCTCAGACTCCAACCAGGCAGGAATTGGACCCGTATAGTTTTTCTGAGCGCGGTACTTCATGCTGAGTTGGAAAAGAAGCATGGCATTATCCTCTTGTAGCTTTTCATTGTCTTCCTGGTACTCTACAATCCACCCGCTTGTCCGGTATTCCTTCTCACTGACAAGGACCGTGAGACTCTCAAGCTGGTTAGACGCCCAATTGGTTTCGACAAGGTCACGCAGACTGACGAAGCCTTTCCCATGCCCTCGGTCATTGATCGTCAGTCGTTTGAGTCGATTGCAATTCTTTAGGATGGGCGTAACGTAAGGGTTTGTGAAGAACTCATGCTCGGTATTGAGACAGTTTAGGTCGATAATTTCCAACGACCACCCTGAGTTGAGCACCAAGGTCTGAATGACTGGGTACTCGTCTTTAATCTGGACCTCCAACTCGACGTCGCGTAGGCTCTTATATGTGTTGACAACCCTCAAAAGATCTTGGGAGAGTGAGCTTCGATACTGGTCCACCGCCGATTGTGTTGAGTAGGAGTAGGATGGAGAAAGCCGTAATGCCTTGATGAAGATATTGTTCCCGAGGATCAGGTTGAAAAATTCGGTGGCCATGTTGATAGAGTGCAGGTGCGGCATCCATAGCTCCTCCAGGTTGGGGCAAAGGCGAAGTAAAGGAAAGACGACCTTATTGGCATCGCGAATCGGAAAGGTTGAAGGCATCTTTAGGGTTTTGAGGGCGGGCAGTGGTGACCATGGCAGCTGTGTGGCCTGCTCAGAGGTCATAGAGACCTCATCGAAGTGCTGACCAAAAAAAGAAGAGCGGCGACCATGGGATAATTCTAGTCTTTCGAGTGTGACAGGGCAATGGGTGAGGAAGGCTGCAAGGGCGAGCGTTTCGCTAGTATACCAGGCGATACCGAGGTGCAGAGACTGGAGAGGGAGTTTGGAGAAGGACAAAAAGAGCTCTGGAGTAAACGAGCGTGAGAGGCGTTCGATGTTTTCAAAGGAGATGCTCGACAGATGACGGTTCATAGGAATAAGATCCAGGGCCGAGGGTCCTACGTGTGGTGTTTGGAGAGGTGCTTCGGCCTCGTGAAGAGTGCCAATATCAAAGCCGGGGTTGGCGATGGTGGGGGTATGGTTTGCTTCGAGCCAGATCTCCAGGGATTCAAGTTCAGTGCAAGGCATATCGAGGAAAGTGGTGTCGGCCAAGGGTGTGGCTAGAGACCGGATCCGACGAGCTCTTCTACGAATGAGGGTTTTTTGGGTAGGTGTCAGGGGGACGGACTCGGCTCTACCAGAGCGGAGGCGGACGTGTCGCCAGAGGTAGCCTTGGGCTATTGAAGACCAGAGCTTGCAGACGTGTAGACAGGACAGGTTGTCCTTGTAGGAGAGATTGCTGAGGAGAATGTCAACAATTGGGGGTATCGATGCAATTGACTCGAGGAGGGCGTCGACGCGAGCCTGCCTGGTGTCTGGGTCGTCGATAGTAGAGTCTGAGAGTGCCGCGTTGTCTTCGTCGGTGTCGTAAGGTGATAAATAGGGTTCGTCTGTGTCTGACATTGTGGATGAGGGGGGCTGATGAGAAGAAGAAGCTTGCGTAGGTAGTGTGGGAATGGGAATGAGAAGAAAAGGAAAGAATAAAAAAGCGCAGGGAAGGCGCAGACAGAGAGTGGCGGGCGGGGGCGTTAAGGATACTGAGACAGACAAGAGTAGAGCTGATTTCAGGCACATCACACCGTGGGTGTTAATACGGGAGAAGTGGACAGAGGACAAGCCACGGAAGAACACACTCTCTCTATCCACGCTGTGCTCTTTTTTTCTCCGCTGTTTTTCTTTTCCCTCATCTCTCAACCGACACACCAACCTATATGTTCAGATCCTCCATCATGGGTGTTACCAAGACCATCATCAAGGCCGGAGACGGCGTTACTTTCCCCAAGATCGGCCAGACTGTCGTCATGCACTACGTCGGCACCCTCGAGGACGGCTCCAAGTTCGATTCGTCCCGCGACCGCAACGATCCCTTTGTCACCCCCATTGGTGTTGGCCGTGTTATCCGTGGCTGGGAGGAGGGCGTCCCCCAGATGTCGCTCGGCGAGCGCGCTACCCTCAAGATCAGCTCTGATTACGGTTACGGTGACCGTGGATTCCCCCCAGTCATCCCCGCCAAGGCCACCTTGATCTTTGACGTCGAGCTCCTCGAGATCCGTTAAGACGTTTTGTTTCATTAAAACATAATCATTTCAGCAATCAATGCAGATAAGAAGAAGAAGATCAATGCAAACAAAAAAACAAAAAAACAATAATATGAGCATGTGCATGTGGAGTGGAGGAATGGGGCGGGGGTGGTTTGTGTGTGAGGGATAAACGAGATAATTCGGAATAAGTGTTGAGGTTTGCTGTCGGTACGTGGCAATAATAACAAAGTACACAGATGATGACGACCGAGAGAGAGGGGAGACGTCTTCTGAAAATAAAGAAGCAAATGGAAGCACAATGTGGCTCCACGAATAGGACTGGTGCCCAACAAACAGCGAGTTCTTCGATGATGACACAACAGCCCTCTGTTCTGTTTGCTCTTCGATCACTTATTTTTTGAAGGTTCAAAATTGAAACTAAAAGCAGTCCTGGAGACTGCACTATACAAAGGAAAAGAAAGACCCCAGCAACCAACATCAAAGAAGGAAAGAAGGAAAGAAGAAAAGAAGGAAAGAAGGAAAGAGAAACGAGAAAAGAGAAAAGAGAAAAGAGAAAAGAGAAAGGGCCGAAAAACAGGATTCAGAAATCTCCTTTCGAGTTCTTCTCCTTACTTTTTAACACTCTTTCAACATCACCTTTTCTTTCTTTTCTTCTTTTCCGCCTCAACTCTTTTCACACACATCTGGACATCATCCCACTCTCGTTTCCTCTCACTCATTCACCTCACTTGTTTGTGCCCTTCTGCTTTAGCCCAACCGTCCCTGCCCTCCCTTCCCCACAAGTCCACAACCCACATATTACACACACACAAACAACACATCATGAACAGCGAACCACCGGAGGATGGAAACGCCTTTTGGGCCCAAAAGTCAAAACTCGAGCAGGTAATAACAACAACCAGCTTTCGCCTGATCCCCTACCCTCCCTTCTCATCGGCAAGGAACCCATCCACAGCTTGCAACAAACAACTCTTGGGTCAACTCTAGTTTTTTTTTTTTTTTTTTTTTTTTTTTTATTTTCTGGAATCGCTCAATTATTTATTTTTTTGAACCTCGTTGGGGTAATGGAACTTAACAACAAAGGAACTGCGACGGAAGAGACATCACTCAAAAAGTCGAAACGATTGTCGGGACACCAAAGCAAACAACCCCATCAAATCATCCAACCCTCTCCATTTGCCATTGCTGTTTTTGGTTATTTTGCTTTATAAATATCCTACACCCGCCCTGTAGACCTCGTTTGTTTACCTCTTCGCCAACACCAAAGTAATAACCCGCATCGTAGGAATTATCATCAGGATGCTGCCCTGTTTTATTTTTCGATCGAGGCTTCTCACGGACATGGAGAGAGAGCGATTTGGTTTACAGGATGTATGAACCCGCGGGACTCAAAAGATATGGATCGATAATTACCCCAGTATCTACAAGTATGGTGATCCAACAATATCAAGACGACCTTGACTGGCGCGTGGCAGGGGAGAGTGGATGCGGTGATGTGGTCCTCTGCAAATGGATTTTTACTCTTTGGAAGGGGATCAATTCAGACGGGGTCAAGGATGTCCAATATATACAGCAGATATAAAAAAAAGGGCGATCAATCAATCAGACAGAGCAGGAGTAATGAACCACCCACCTAACCTACCCCCTGGACTGATAACGAAGTCGTTGTTGAGTGGGGACAAACACAACACACACACACACACACACAAAAAAAAAAAGGAGTGAATGCCAACGCCCCTCCCACTTTTACCTTTTTCCACTTTCCTTTTTCTCAGCTTCCTTGTTCCCATTGCACACCCCTTTTTCTGTTCTTGTTGTGTTTTCGCCTTACTCATCTCGTTTATATCATGTCCTTATTAGCGCTACCAAGTTATTCTCGATAGAGTGACGCCGCACGCAACAGAACGCTGGGTCTTTACTGGTGTAGCAATCTTCATCTACTTTCTGCGAGTTTTCATTGCCCAAGGATGGTACATCGTCACTTACGCTCTCGGCATCTACCTACTCAACCTGTTCCTCGCCTTCTTGCAGCCAAAGTTCGACCCTTCACTGGAGATGGATATGGCAGCGGATGCAGTCGAGGAGGGCCCAACACTGCCCATGCGGTCCGACGAGGAGTTTAGACCATTCGTCAGGAGGCTACCAGAGTTCAAGTTTTGGTAAGTGCGCCTTTCTTTCTCATTTGTTCACATCTCGGGATATTTTTCTTGAAGGAGAAAGTGCTCTTGGCAATAAAGAGAGAAACGATAACAAACAGGAGGTACCCGTATCGTGGGGATGGAGAGTGGACAGGATTGCGTTCAAGCGCTCAAAAATGGACGCCATGTCAACAATTAGTAACATCGACACAAACAGAGAGAGCAGGAGGAGGACCGTGGAAAGGAGAAAGGTGGCCATCATACGAAAGAGCATCATCTTGTTTTTTTTGTGCTTCCATCTCGAATAATCTATTCTGAGGCTACAGTACGATACAAAATGGATACAAACAAAAAGAACGAGGACGACAAAAGGCGGTGGATAGTTTGTGGTCTGTCAGAAAGAGGCGACGTGTGTGTTTGTTTTCTTGTGTATCCGTGAATAGTCTACGAAACATAGTTCGAACATTGGGCTCCCACCCCCAACCGTTTACGCATTTTGTTACATTTGACAGGAAAGCACGGAAGGGACCCCGAATGGACAGGATATGATGGATGACAAAAACATACGTTAGAAAAGCAGGAATAGCTGGAACCATACATACGGTACACAAACATTGCCGGCATTTTCAAATATGCGGGCGGGTGCAGGATACCTTGCGTGTGTGTGTCTGTGATGTGGGGCGACTGAGCAGCCACCACGTAGTACATCCCGGGCGTGTCATGCCATTACCGGATACGGGTCCAAAAAAAAACATCACCCCACCTCCAATGGCTGTTTCTACTTCCCCAAAAAGACCGATAACAAAACGACCATTCCAAAGACTGAACCATTACTGTTAATCTTTCAAAACACAATAGGCACTCGGCAACAAGGGCGATTGTGATTGCGTTTGGATGCACATTGTTCCGGTTCTTTGACATACCGGTCTTCTGGCCCATTCTCCTGATCTACTTCTGCATCCTCTTCGCCATCACGATGAAGCGCCAGATCCGACACATGATCAAGTATCGGTACATCCCCTTCAACATTGGCAAGAAGTCGTATGGAAAGAGCAGTTTCAAGTAAAACGGGACGACACATACAGGGACATTCGACAGCTCCAGGTAGCAAGGAACAAGGATCAACTCCCAATATCGGCGACCATCGAACATGGTTTTGATCATTCACAGCATCAACAGGAATGTTTGTTTTAGCAGCGTCTTTTTCGTGGAGTTGTTTATCACACCTGGCACCCGGCTGCTCTTCCTTTCCCAGCCCTTTTGATCAGTCGTTCATTTCTTCCTCCATCTACTAATAAAAAAAAATAGAGGGCACCTCTTGCAAAGTTATTTGAACACGTTCCCCCCCCCCATTTTTTACTCTTGTCTTTTTTTATCGTTTGTTGTGCCACGTTTTAGACTTAGTATGGTAGTGAACTGTAATAGTGGTAAGGTACTAAAGAACTTCCTTGAGCTTCTATGTACCCTTTTTTCCCCCCCTATAACGATTTTTTCACGCCAACATTCAAGCGTCCTCGTTTCCATCACCCTGCCAGAGTCCATAGCGCTTGCCAGGTGTTGTTTGCCAGAGACGGATGGTTCCATCCTCGGATCCTGTAGCATAAAGCTCGCCGTCAGGGCTGTAGCTGACCGTATGGACAGGTCCGTGGTGTCCCTTGTAGACCTCGAGCTCACGACCCGACTCAAAGTCGTAGATCCGGACCCAGAGATCAGAAGAGCCTCCTGCAACAAACCGGGTATGGTTGGGGTGAAGCGAGACTGCAGAGACATCATACTCTGTCTTGATGTGCTTTCTTAACGTATAGCTAATCATTTGTAAAAAGTAGAAGGAGAATGTCAACAACCGTCTCCGCGTGTGCCTTTGAGTGTGCTGCCATTCTATAATTCCGCGCTTCTTTGGATTTGTACGCTCTCATGCGACTGTATCGATAGCATCCCTTTGTAGTTGCTGGAAAGTCTCCATGTTGCTTTGTCTCCATGAGTTGTAACTGTGTTCTTCCTCCAGTGAATATTCTCTCCTGATAACGGGTCTTCAGCTCCATGGTGATAACTGCATGATCAACTAAAACACCTTTGGGTCGGCGATATGTGAAAAAATATGACGAGCAACGTACGTTTGAGCGTCCCAGAAGTAGACTGATTTGCCGGTGGTAGAGGTGATGTACTGTCCGTCTGCAGACAACTCCATTGAAGCGATGGGTCCATCCATCTTGCAAGAGTGAACCTGGTTGAACGAGCGAGGATCCCAGACCCTAATATTTTCATCAACAAACAAAAGAACAATAAGGAGTCAGAGAATGGAAAATTATCGTTGCACGTTGCTGTTGCACAAAGTCGTGTACTTTTTTTTTTTTTTTTTTTTTTTTTTTTTTTTTTCTTTCTTCCTCACCTGATCTCCATGTCGTCTCCCGAGCTGAGGATCATATTCCGTGCACCATCCCAAACAACATTACGGATGACAGAGGTATGGCCGTCGGCGGACAGGATGGGTTGTCCTGCCAGGTCGTCCCGGTTGAGATCAAAGATCCTGAGTTTCTTCTCCATGCCTCCTGTGACAATACGGCTGCCATCGCCTGAAAAGTCGCATCCTCGGACAATGTGCTGGTGGGGGAACGAGGCAAGAATATCCCCGGTATATGTGTCCCAGACCTTGCTATTGGACGTGCAATATATTTGTGTGTTAGTAAAAAGAACGAGAACGAGGGACAAGGAGTCAGGGAGAAAAAAGAGTGGGAGAGGAAGGGGACAAATAAGAATGGGAGGCATGGTTAGGGGGTCAAGATGAAAAGTAGTAACAAAAAAGGGGAAGGAGCAACAGAAAAGATCCAGAGTAGCTAAAGCCATGAACCACTTGAACTTCATGAAACAGAACAAAGTTCTTTTCAACACAGCGCTCTGTCTTTGTCCTTGTCAAACAAAACCCCACACACAGACTCACGAAAGAGATGACTGAGGTGACCATGCAAAAAAAACGAAACAAACAAGCTCAACAGAAAAGAGCAAAAAGGAACAAGCACCACCACCACCAACAACAATAACAACGTACGCAGTAAAGTCGGCCGAGGCAGTGACAGCCCTTGTGACATCAGTGCTCATGCGCGCGCTCCAGACGGCGCCCTTATGTCCAATGAACGTTCCAATCCAGTCTCCAGTTTGACCATCTCTAAGCATAGGGTTTCCATCTGTTTTTCCATGGCCAGCGTCAAGGGTCGAGGTTCGAGGTTTGTGTGGTTGCAATGAAGTCGAGTAGTAAGCAAATGGAAAGGGTTGTTAGTTATGCAAAGAGCGATGACGCATAACAAAAAAAGGATAGCTGACACATCCGAGTATGAGCCAAAGCCAGAAGGAAAAGAAAAAAAAAAAAAAAAAAAGAAAAAAAAAGAAAAAAAAGAAAAAAAGAGCGATGAAAGAAAAGAGGGACCCTTGTGTACCTTTGCAAGCGCTAATCATGTAGTATGAGCCATCGGACATGACTCTTGAGAACTGGAGGTCGACGACGGGGCGGGTGTGTCCTGAGCAGGTCAGGGGGATGGCGCGAGGAGTGGATGCCATGGACATAGTTTTTTATCGGCAGGGGATGACGGGAGAAAAGAGGGGAAGGTGGGTAAAGAAAAGGGAGAAAAAGGTAAAGAAAAAATGGATAAAAAGGAAGGGCGAAGGACAAGAAACGATGTGTGCGCGAAGAAGGCTGGGAGGGACAGAAGGGACGAAGAGACAGGGGAAGGGAGAGACAGGGGAGGAAGCAATCTGATTGGTTACGGGAATGAGAAGAACGAGCCAAGCCACATCTCTCTGCTAGTGTTTGCATACAACCAGGCTAGCTTTCCAACACCATTTGTTTCTACCGCGTCTGTAAGAAAAACGACAACAGGACAAAATGTATGCCAGGCAGGGCTACATCGAGCAAAGCTTTCTTGTTTAGAATATGTTACATTGATTATGGGTAAAACTCACTTGGAGAGGATGGAGGATCTATGGAACAACGCCTCCTTCCCGCTCCTTGCAAAGTATACAGTCTAGTATCCTTGGGGCCGGCCTCCGTGTCCACCTCCGCCATAGTACCCACCACCATCATGGTGTCCTCCATTATAGTCGTAGTCTCCGTTGTGACCATACTCATTATAGCCAGCATAATGATTGGTCGAGATACTCGTGGGAGGAATAGTCATCGAATGGTCCGAGTTGCTTCTGCCCACAAAGGGAGACGCCGGCCGGCCAGGATGGCCATTCATCACTGACAGCTCTGTCTCGTCATAATATCCACCGCCAGTGTTAGCACCACCGTAGCGCTCCTGGACGTAATGTGAGTTGTAATATTCCTGTCCGCCACCTTCCTTGCCATAGTACGCGTCCTGCGATCCGTTTCTCGACAGATTGGCGCCTCGTCCAGGATTAGGGGTTGGTGGTCCATCTCCAAGCTCCAAGTATCCCTTGCGTGGAGACGCGATTGGATCTCCTCCGCTGCGATCGAAGCTCTCGGCCAAGGTCGCCGCCATCTCCTTGTTACGACGTTTCTTCTCGCGACTATTGATGGTACAACGGAAAGCCAGGAGGGCGAGACCAATGGCGAAGACTAATCCTCCCACAACGCTTCCTCCAATGATCATACCCTTATTGTCGGGTGCAGGATCAGAATTGGTCGGAGAAACAGAGGTTGTTGATGAAGTTGCGATGGAGGTTGTGTTCACGGAAACAGAGGTGGCGGTGCGTGAGATTGTGGTTGTGGTGGCCAGGGTAGTAGTGCTGGTCACCGGTACGAGTGAGGTAGAGTTGGTGGGTGGTGTTGGAAGTGGGGTCGTGGATGTCGAACTTGTAGGAGGGGTCGTTGAGGTGTTTGTTCCCTAAACGTTAAAAAAAAGGTAAAGAGAGAAATCCGATCGGCATAGACGAACGATTAGAGCACAAAGAAGACGAAAGATATTAATAAAAATCCAAAAAGAAATGGCGTATCCAAGAAAAATAACAAATATTGTATGAGCTGCTCCGTTTTCCTCTCTTCATTCCTCACAGTTGCTAGTCGTTCTTGTTCGCTCTTTTGCTGGAGTAGGGAACAGAAAGCCAATGTGGTTTGCGAGATGAGGTGGCAATCAAGGCTTCTTACCGGTAAATCAGTTGGGATAACAGGACCTGCTTGGCGCTTGTGAAAACCGGTGATGATAGGTCGAGGAGGATGGTGCAAGAACGCAGGGTTGAAGACACTGGGCGTTGCCGTTGGAACCTGAAGTAGTTGAATTGAGGATGGTGTAAAAGCAAAATTGGTCAGGACATGCGAATAAATGAGTTGTTACACACAAGCAAATTGAAAACAATAATAATGACTCCCTTCCCCCCCCAAAGTTGTTGGAGTAATCATGCCACCAGTCAGTCTATCAGCCAATCGGTCAGGTAGTCCAAGGTCTATGCATGAGCATGGACATGAACATGAACACGAACACAACAGAACGTGAAACCTTTTGACCTTCAATAGATTCTCAGGAACGAGGTTATTCATTCTCTGTTTCCCATCCCATGTTCGTGTTTTCTTTGAAGTACAGTAAATTGCAAGACAAAGAGGGAGTAATCAAGCATGCATATTTTGTTAGGCTTTGCCGATTGGAAGCTGCAGTGGCAGTTATCGAGAGAGACACTCCTTCCGCTCCCCGGTGCGATAAAAACAAAACCAGTTTGGGCAGGCTTTAGTTTGTTGAGCAAAAAAAAAAAAAATGCCTGTTAAGAAGTTCTCCACGTCGGTACCAACCCGATATGGAATCCCCGGTTACCAAGTGGTGGATAAAAGTAGGGAATCGAAGTGCTCCTGAACATTATAATGCCTTAGCTCAAAAAAGGATTAGGACCAGCTCATTAAGCCGGCTAGCTGCCTCCTTATTTTTTGGTAAACTGTTTTTTGTGTGACTTACGCTAGATTGGGGGTCGAGCGCCGCAACGATGCCGAGGAAGGTGAACAGCAGGGCAAAGAGAACCAGGATGGGCAACTGGCCCCTGGTTCGATGGGGGACCGTCATTGTTTGTTGCAGAATAAGAAAAAGGGCGGGAAAGGGTATTGTTATGGGTGTCAGTGTAAGCCGAAACAAGGGCGGAGGTGGGAAGGAGGAGGAATTCAGGTACAGAAATGAAAATGCGGAGTGCAGAGGGAGGGAGTCGTTGGCCAGTGAAAAGCAGTAAGGGGGGGTATACAGGAGGGGAAGGGAGGGTATAAGGAATGGAGAAAGGGTAGAGACGGAAGAGAAGGATGAGGATGAGGATGAGGAGAGAAGAGGATGAATGAAGGGGGATGAGGAGGAGAAGAGGAGGGGGCAGGAGAGCAGAGACGAAAGAGAAAAAGAAAGGGGACGATGACTGTAGCCCTACAAAAAAAAAACTGCATTCTGTGCCCGAAAAATGTAAGTCGGCAGCGATAGGTACCTCTCTCTCTCTTTCTTTCAACAAAGGATGCTCTCACACTGGTTGAGAGGTGAGAGGTGAGAGGCGGGAGATGCAACTGACAGACAAAAAAGAGAGACACAGAGAGGCAAGTTGAGAGAGAGAGAGACGAGTTGCTCACTGAACTGAGTGGGTTCAGAAGAGAAGATGGATTGCTGGGTGTGGGAGGGTTTGGATGTTGCTGTAGGGTGAGAATGAGGATGACAAGAAGTTAGGTGAGCAGCAAACCATCTGGCAGTGGGCTCACATACTAATTTGTCTTGGACTTTACTGGATGAGTGTGAACTGTGTGAAGGTGCGAGGTTTTTTCATGTTCACCCACTCGGCCATAGTGAATGCACCCTTAAATAAACTACCAGTCAATTACAAAGGGTTCATTATTCCTTCGTATGCAGTTACATATATCCGCCTTCCTTCTCATTATTGCGCCCTTTTTGCCTTTGCCTTTTGCCTTTGCCTTTGCCTTACTCAAACTCACATTCACCCTCGCACTCCCTACACAATCTCCACTTCCTTTTCGTTCATTCACTCCGCATTCGACCACAATCGAGACATACACACACGCGCACACACATTCAGCCCTTCCTGTCGTGAGTAGCTTCCCTTGCCTACCCCCACCCGTCTCCGTTACGGCACCATTCGTCACATGTCCGTTTTCCTTGGCTCTTATGAAGTCATTAACCCTTCCTCCTTCTGTTCTGTCCCGTGCACTTACCAGCCAAGAACCTCCGCGGACTGCCTTTTTTTTTTTACCTTCCAAAGAAGCTGGTTCCCGCCGTTGTCACACTGGGCTTAAGAGCACAAAGTCCAGACTCCTGGCTCAACCGTCTCCCACCTACTTCCACACTCATTCAAGATAATCCAGCCATTTCGAACACGACCCACAGTCCCCCTCGTTATTATTTCTATTTTTTTTTTCCTTTTTATCTTCCTCAGCGTCTCCTCGCCACTGTCTCCCACACCCTTCCTCCTTTATCTCTTCCCGCCCCCATCGCCCCACGGTTCCTGAACAGGACAGAGATAATGCCCTCGAGAACCCCTTTCTCCTTCTCCCCTTCCTCATCCAATTCTGCGTCTGCCACCTCCTCCGCCGCCTCCTCCTTCATTCCCTACTCCAGCTTTCCCTCGCTCCTCCAAAGAGAGCCCCTGAACAACTCCAACGTTCAATACCCAACCACAGCTACTACTACCACCACAACTGCCACCGCTACCACCACCTCCACCGTCTTTTCCGCTCCTGCTACTGTTACCACAAGCCTCCTCGACCAGGCCGGACTGGCCCACAACAGCCTTGGGAGTAGTTTAAGCAGTAGTCGGGACGAACAAGACCATGTCTCCTACACACCGATCTATCCTTCATACTCAAGTTCATTTTCCAACAGCTCCCTTGAGCTACACGAATCCCTACTCCTCGCCATACGTGAACGGCAAATCCAGCAGCAACAACAGCACCAACAGCAACAACAGAGGATATCCTCGTCGGCGCCAACGGATCGTCACAATGAAATGACACCCATTGCTACTGCGGCGGCTGTCTTGCCCGTTGCCCTCTACCAGCTGTCTGCAGCTCCGCCGTTCGAGTCAAGTGAAACAATCGATGCAGCAATGGAAAGGCGGCTCCGACAACAACAACAACAACAACAACAACAACAGTCAACGAATGTGGGAGTTCAAGGAAGGTTAGGCTTGCCTCTGCAGGAGGGACCATCCAGCCCTCGTATCTTCACAGGTATAAGCGATAACGAGACGCGTGACAACAACTACCCTAACGCGGATATCTTAGCGAGCCAGCTGGACGACTTGACGATCGAGACGATCGGTCCACGTTCGCAGTCTGCGACAAGCCTGCCGTCTGCCTCGCCGACCCCTGAATCCCTGTCTGTTGGAGTCGCAACTCAGCGCATGGGCCTGGTGCACAACGTCCAAGATCAAGATCGAGATCGCATGCAGTTGTCGGTGGACGACATAGACAGCGAAAGGACCACGAGATCTACGCCGAGTGCTTTGCTCTTGGCGCAGCCGTTGTCGCTTGCCATGGACGGGGACCAATCGCAACTTCACTTTATCTCGTCCGATCCTACTTTGATGCCTCTTCAACGATTAAGGGCGTCCACACCCCTGAGCTTGGAACACCCACAAGACTATCCCGTCTTTGCACCCGATCGCGCTCAACACCAAGCGCAGTACAACTATACCATTAGCAACACCAATAACACCAGCAACAATAACTACACCAATAACGATAGTGCGATCCAGGCCAGCATAAACAACAATCGCATCGGACAAGATATTGCTAGAAATGAGCACATCTCGGAACCAACTTACTCCTACCAATCTTCGATCTTCACTACCATGGGACCGCAAGAGCCATACCCCTCAGACACTCGTCTCGCTCTCACCCAAGTCCTCACTTCGTTCCAAGGCGCCATCATCGACCATGCCCTTGACCACTTTTCATCCCAAGCAGCCGACACCCTCCGCATGGGATCCAACGGCACTCCCTTGGCCGGTTCTATGTCAACATTTACCGATGATGCCCGATCTTCAACCGCTCCTGATCACATGCTCGCACCATCAGAGACACCCTCCTTGGGCGCAGACGAGAGTCGCGACATGTCCAACGGCAATCTGTCTACTTTTCCGCGAGCAGCACTTCCTCGGAGGAGATATGCCACTAGGGATTACTCAACAGGATCCATATCGTCAGACGACTGGCTTCACCACCCAGATGTTGTCGCCTTCAATACCCAAGATACCACGCAAGACACATCGAGTTCAGCTGGTGAGTACGGACTGACGGCGTATTTTGTGAATTTACTGTATTGTGCACTCTTGTGCGTACGTGTGTACTAACATATCTCATACTTCTCTCAGCTGTTGACGATACACCTCTGAATAGCTCACACTTTGTGGCCTTGCCTATAACAACATCAGCTACAGCAGAGACTCCATTTACGGCTGCCGAACTACGTCTACAGCCTTTACTCGCGGTTCAATTGGATCAAAGGGAGACCCCAGTGCAGAGGGAGCAAGTCGCCGACTCTGCTCTGGATCGAGAAGCGGCATCCATGACTGCTGATTCGTTGTCTTCTGCCGCAGCTGAGGCCATCATTTCGTCCACATTGACGGATCCAACGAATGTCGCACAAGAGTCACGGTCGGTAGAACTCCCTGTATCGATCGAAATCGATAGTCAACCCACCCAGCTCGGATCTACACTCCACACTCCTCTTGAGCCTTTGCGGGAAGATGGCTTGGATTTGTTAGGTCCATTGCTTGCAGGCACACAAAATGCACCTCTGCCTCCCCCAAGCGACGAAACTTCTGGGCTCTCTCTCCTGGGCTCATCGGGTCGACGAATCCAAGGCTTTGATTCCTCTATCTTGTCCATGGCATCTCGGATCCGACAGGCGAGACTGGCACGTATATTACGACTGATGGGCGAGCGGGATCCACCGATGGCATACCCGGATAGATATCAGTGGGGTCGCTTTGCTCCTACCGATACTCGAAGCATGGTCAACCATGCAAGCATCAGCCGAGGGACGAGTCGAGCAGGATCGTCAGTGGAGGAAAACCAAGCGGATCAAAATCTGGAATCGGAATCGCGCGACATTGCTGAAGATGAACGATCGGCCATACGACTTCGGGATGCAGCGTCGTCTTCGCGAGCTCAGTCCAGTCAGTACCCTGCCTTCACGGAAATCCTCGACTGCAACGGCAACCCACTAGACTCGAGCAATGAGTCATACGCGTCCTCATCTTCTGCGTCATCCATGACATCATATGACGCCCTTGACGATCGAGATGAAGACATGGATTGGATGAGCGGGACTGAAAGGAGACGACGACGGAGGACTGGATGGGATGACCCATGTTGGAATCGAGGCGCAGTTCGTGGCCAAGGCAGGTCGCGCGTGGTGAGCACAGGGACGGCTTTTGAGGGTATGGAGTACATATCTCAAGCAGACAACCTACTGAATGAGAATGGTCGGTACCGTTCACTGAAGGCGTCCTGGATGACCAACCCAAACGGCGAAAGCTGGAGCGATGACGAAGGCGACGATCCACAGCGGAGGCACCAAGGTCAGGATCATGAGGATAAGGATCCGGAAAGTATTTCCATGCGACGAGACCCACCGTCTCTAGGGATGCTTCCGCCTCACAACGAAAGTAGTTCAACAGGAGGCCTCTACTATATCTATGGCAATGTCAGGAATCGCTACGGCCCTGATAGCGTGCGGCGACGACGGGTCATGTCCGATATGACCGTTTTGTTGAGACGAGAGCAGGAATGGGAACGAGAACTGGAGCAGTACGATCGTGAGATGGCCGAGTTCCAGATGGGTGGATTCTTCAACGGCAACAATACTCAAATTACAAGGGAGGACGTCTCTGTTCCCAGGATATCCATGATTGCATCGACACCCGTTACAGCTACTACAACTTTAGGTTCCTCTGTGGCGAACACAGGCGCGGATGGCAGGGGGATAACTTCGAACGATGGGTTGATCTCTGGAACCGCAGTGTCGTCGGACATTGGTGATGGTGTTGGAGGCGGTGCACCAACCTTGATGCAGTCGAGTGGAACTTTTAGTTCTGTGTGGCAACGCTCAGGTGCTGACATCGCTGCTGAGTCAAGTTCTCGTCTACCCCAAGAATTCCGGGATTACGAGCAAGGACATTCTCACTATCATGCACAGGGTGAGATGGCGAACGAGCACGATCGACAAGTACCTTACAGTCAGAGGCGAGATCGCTCGCTTCTTGAGCTTTATCGACAGCATCTGCTTCAACAAACTCATTCACAACAACATCAACAACATCAACAACAACCACAGCATCAGCAGCATCAGCGTCAGCAGCAGCCGATCCCGATTCAATCTATTACTCACCAATCGGCAGTGATGAATCGGACGCCACCACTTTTGCCAGCTCAGCCACTTGTTAACGAGCCGATTGCACATCAGATCCGCCGAGCCCACAACACTCATATCATGGGATTGCAGCGACGATGGGAGATGCAGCAGCAACAGCAACAGCAACAGCAGCAACAGCAACAGCAGCAACAGCAGCAACTCGAGCAAGCATATGTAACTCGCTCCGTGAGTCGTGAAAGAGAGCGGGAACGCTTTCAACGATACCCGGGCACGACGTTTGTACCGCCGCCTTCACGCCAGCAGCCCCAGAGCCACCCCAACCAGTCCCTCATATCCACTTCTAGCACAGCATCCAGTCTCCATGTGGCCGTTCCCATGTCGAGAGGCTCCCGGTCGAGCTTCAGGACAAGTCACGAGACCAGTGGATTCCAGCACTTCAACCTGACTGGAAACGGTGCTGCTTCTCAATCGCATCCTTCTTCTTCCTCCTCCTCTTCATCTACTTCTCAGTATACCTTCAGCGCTCCTCTGCCTCCCGCCTCTTCTTCCATTTCTTCCTCCTCAGGATCAACACTGACCACCGTTCCGCTGGAATCTTCTTCTGCGTCCCTAAACACAAACGCC
Source organism: Linnemannia elongata (assembly GCA_036320915.1). Taxonomy (NCBI): domain Eukaryota; kingdom Fungi; phylum Mortierellomycota; class Mortierellomycetes; order Mortierellales; family Mortierellaceae; genus Linnemannia; species Linnemannia elongata. The sequence continues at coordinate 838,561 of JAXBDG010000010.1, read as the reverse complement.
ACCACCTCTACGACCGATTTGAATATATTCTCATCGACCTTGGACGGGCGAACAGGGAGGTCTGGAATTTCTTCAGTCAATCGAGCGGATCCTACTATTCACTCAACAGAGCAACTTGGCGCGACTGTCGGTCCATCCACTCTCCCGAGTGGCGTGATGTTACCCGCATCGAGGGATATGCAGAGTGGTATGGAGAGCTCGGGAGTTTCAGGGTCGATAAACAGCACTACCTTGCATCTGATACCGTCGTCGTACTCTTCCTCGTCGTCTCAGTCAGGTATTGGATCATTGTTTTCAGCATCTCTGTCAGGCAGGACAGCCTCCACTATCGCCACGTCCTCTTCTTCCTTGGATCCAACTGAGCAACAGCAACAACAGTCTTCATCTTCGTCATCGTTGTCGTCGTCTTCTTTACAGAGTCAACAATTCTTCAGGAGGACTCGATGGAGAGGGAGCAACACGCTCTATGTAAACTATGAAGGCGGAACATTGAAACCGGAGGAACAATGGCGACGTGGCGAAGAAGAGAGAGTTGGACGATAGCAGCATTTGTTTTTCTTTTCGATTTGTTTGTTGTTGTTTTTTTCTTTTCGTTGTGGTTTGTTTTGTTAATTAGCCTCTTTTTCTTTTTTTTTCTTTTTTTTTTCCCTTTTGGCTTATTTGCATTTGCCTTTGTGTTCATGCATACCAAAAACGCCATTTCGAAAAAAAGGAATATTGTCCTTTGCGAGATAAACGTGTACATAGCAAGATTGTTTCTTAGTAAACAAAAAGAGAGATAGAGATAGAGATAGAGAGAGAGAGAGAAAAAAAAGAAAGAGAGAGAGTTGATACCAAAAAAATGACAAAGCACGAAGACCGTTGTGGTTTCCATTGTGTGTTGGAGATGTGTTAAGCAGTGCATTAGCGGGTTGGTTTAGTTTGGTCATGGAAAAGATGCATTGACGACATGCATCCCAGGAAAAAGAAATGATAAAACGTGTTCAAGTAAAGATTTCTTCGGTAAACAAAGCAAGCTGATACAAACAGAAAGTAACGAAGAATAAAGACCGTTGTGATTTCCATTGTCAATTGCGCTTAATAATGCATTGTGCAGAGTGGACTAGTTGAGGTTGTGATTATGTATGCGATGAAGAGAAAAAGAAAGAAGGAGAAAAAAAAAAGAAAAGAAAAAGAAAACAACAACAGAGAAAAGATAATGTCGAATGGAAATAATTAATTGTTGATCTTGGCCTGCCCCCCCGTGCTCTCACATTGGAATCTAGGCCCGCACGATTGTGCAATTTTCTTCCCGACGAACTACCTTGTTTTTTTTTTCTTTCATAGTCATTTTTTTTTCGCCTTCACACACTCAATTAAAGGTCAGATCCGTGTTGATCCCACGTTCGTGCTGTTAGGAAAAGAGAGTATAGCGTGTGTGAGAGCGAGAGGAAAAGATAGAAAATAATGGGGGAATGAGGGCACGGCCCTAGGTCCTTGTTTATGTTTTGTTTTTTGTTTTTCGCGGCCTCCCAAATAATATAAACAGGGGAAAGATACCTGATTGGTGCCTTGCAAGGAAAAAAGGAGCTCAATTGAGCAACAAATACAGGTTGCGGGATGGGAGTCTGGGACAGTAAATAAAGCGAGGCATAGCCAGTGCAAAGGAGAAGAATTCATTGTGTATATGTGAATGAAGGTGGTGTTACAAGAGTAGAGGGGATCAGGACCCTCGGACTTTGATTTTGTCTGTGTGTTCCTCTTGTTTCGTTTTCAGGACGCGTTCATGTAGTAACAAATAAGCACAAAAAAAAGTGAAAGGGGATAAAATCTTGCATGGGTGTACAAAGAAAAATAATTGTCTATTTGGACGGAGGAGAGAGAACGAAAAAAAAGGAAGGAAAAAGAAATGAGGGAGAAAGAAAACCAACCAAAAACGAGGCGGGAAAAAAAGTAAGGCAAATGAGCGTTAGTAGTGGCGGGGTGGATGGGAAGGGGCGGATCAAACAAAAAACAAAAGGAAGACGATAATCTGAAAGTTGTACGCGATTATCAAGACTTTCAAGAACGAAAAAGAGAGTGAGAGGAAGGGAAGGGAGAAGGAGAAAAGAAAAGAAAAGAAAGACGCGGGAACCGGGAAGAAAGGAAACAATGCAGACGCGTGCATACAGAACATAAACACAGGCTTGATGCAATTAGTTCTATCCTCGGTGGTTTTTTTTTCTCCCAGTTGCACCCAGACCATGGGGAACCCAGTCCAAATCCAGCACCTTTTTTTAGAAGCTGCAAGGTAGGTGGAAAGTGGGATGCATGTCTGTACGAGGGCATGAGTTGGCGGGAACTCGGGGAGAAGAGGCAAGCATTGAAACAAAAATGGACGCAAACAACTACAGGAAACAGAAATGGAAGAAAAAACAGGTGTGGCGAAAGTAAATACGATCAGAAGAACCCAAGTATTATAGGCTACGAATTCAGTGTGTGTAATGGCGCGGACGAAAAGGCGAAAGAAAGAGAAACTCAAGTGAGCGAGAATGTGAGGATGTGATCGAGAGGTCAAGTTTCTTGCCCTAGCTTATGGCAGCGGCTAATTGAGCAATGTAACGTTAATTTTTTTTGGGCCCTTTCGGTGGCAGTGATGGTAGTCCAGCGCTGAGCCCTGAAATGCAAATAGGGTGATGATTTTGGATGAAGGATTCAACAATCTATCTCGTAAGCAAACAGAAAAAAAATGCATAGCTGAATCAACAAAAACGAGAAGCAACAAAACAACTAAAGACTGAAAAAAAAACCACATCAAGAAAACACTGGTGTGTAGAAAATACAATCGTCATGTCCGCACACGCTCGCACGCGGACACGGCCCTCCGCTTCTTTACCTCTTCCTCTTCTTACTTTAAGTTCCAGAACACGTTCTGTGCGGATGTCTCACTGATACTTGACGCGTAAAAAGACACGAGAGTGGTGGTTTCACAGCATTACCATTGTAGACGCGATCAAAAAATAAAGACCTAGAACACCCCCCGAATTCATACGACAAAAGGGGTAAAGAAAAGAAGGTTGGGCAACAAAGTCATTGACTTGTTAGTAGTTATGCCACTAATATAGGTATCTCGACATGTAAAAAACAAACGATCCTATCATCTATCCCGATTTTTCAACACGGACATTTTTTCATAGATCAGGTTGGTGCGCGCTCCTTGCCTTAATCCTTCCTTCTCCTTTTTGTCGGACAATGCCTACTCATATGCTGGGCGCGCCGTACTGTAAATAAAATAAGGGGTGTGTAGCTTGTGACCCTCATGAACTCTCCCTTACTTTCTTGCTCACTCTTTGACCCCAAAGGTTTTTTTTGTTTTTGGCTTTGTTCGTTCCGGAGGCAGAAAGTTCAAAGAACGAAGGAAGGTTTCATAAGGATGGTCGGAGTGTATTCGTAGTTATGGTATGCACGGGGACGAAGAGCTGTTGTCCCATGCCTACAAATGGCAATCAGGCTCCAACTGCAAAGCAAGGAGAGATAGAGAGAGGACCCGGTTCACTTCCTTAACCAACAGCCTTCAATCAACAAGGACCTTCCATTTTTTCTTTCTTAGGAACTGCCAAACAACCTTCTTTCATGTTCTTTCTCCTCTTTTTTCTTTGTTATTCTTGTTTTCCTGTTTACCAGAAGCGTGTTTCCCTTGTCATGACCGGACTGTGTTTTTCCCGTGCGGTTTTCATCAATTCGCTTGCTTGAGGAATGAAAGTACTCATATACTGGTTTTGTTCTTTTTTTTTTTTCGTTTTCTTTGCTAATTTTGCAAAGATGTCCTGTGCGTGCACAAACGAGGACGCTCTTTGTGTTCAGTTATGCCTTTTGTTTGTGTTCAGTTTGTGAATCCAAAAAGATAGACAGTGAATGAAAGAAGACCAGAACATGAACGGAAGAAAAAAATGGACGTGCAGCTTTTCAACACAGAGATAGGAAAGGCGGATGTAGAAAGAAGGAAGGGAGGAAGGAAGGAAGGGGAAAAGACGCAGTGTTGTACAATTGAAGTTCTCCCACACACTCTTTTCAGCAGCACACGCATATGCATACCAGGCCAGGTGTACAGACTGTTTGTTGTTTTTACTCTCCCATTCCTGTTGGCATTTCAAACACTGGATATTGTTTTTCTCCAGTCTCTATCTCTATCTCTAATTCTTGTCATTTTGCGTGTAGGAAATCAAGGTTTATACAAGTTATCATCTTGATGCTATGAGTGCAACGGCAGTATTGGGATGGAGGAAGAGAGGGAAACTAGGTCAGCGATAGCGACGACTGGGAATAAAGAAAGGGAGAAAGAGCAGCAGTATTGTCGAAAAGTGTAAAGAATTGGGCTGTGGGAAGTTGCTTGAGATGCTTAGTGGTTTAATGCACCGCAATTGAAAAAGAAGAACGATGATCCCTATCCCCACCTGGAAAAGTACAAGAACATGGACCCAGGCGAGCTGACTTTTCAGACAAGAAGGCATTATTGATGCCGACACAACGCAAAGCAAGAAAATAAAAACAAACAAACAAATAAACACATAGTGAGGGGATGCAGAGGGAAAGGAGAGAGAGAGACGATCAGAAAAGGATGAGAGGGAAAGAGAGGACTTACAGTGAATAAGAAGAGGAGTTGCTCATTTTGCATGCAACAGGCAGGCAGACGCGGTGGTTTATGTCTCTTCCTCCTTGTTTCCCAAATAACGCTTTTCTCGTTATTGTTGCTGCTGCCCTCTTTCTCTCCTTCGCACGTTCACACCCATCTCCTGTTGTCTCTCTCTCACTTGCGGTCTTCCTTCGGCAATCCATCTTCTCACTGTCTCCTTTTCCCCCTATCATGTAAAGATACAAAAGTACGATGCATTAATTTTCTTGTGATGTTGTTCACTCACACACACAGAGACGAAATGACCGTCGAGAGAAGGAAGTTTAAAAAGGCAAGGAAGTAAGGAAGAGAGAGAGAGTTCGTGAAAGAAGGTTTACGAACACACGCCTCTTGTTCTCACTCCTCTCTCTCTCTTTGTCATGGTCACTCTCATATCAAATTCATGCAATTGCATCGATATAGCTGTTACAAACAACGTAAGGTTGGTTTGGTTGGTTCGTTTGGTTGGTTGGGGCAAACAAAAAAGGCCATCGACCGGACGACTGAAGGACCAACCTAGGTGTATTTCCTGCATTGGAAAAGAAAAGTAGTAATTTTCAACGCCAGCCATGGTAGATTATGGTAGGTTCAGGCGTTCGGGTATGTTTTGCCTTTTGGTGTTTTTGTCAATCCCACTAGGTCAACCTATAACAGGCCAAGTGTAGACAACAAAGGAAAGTCAAGAAAAGGCTAGGGTGAGAAGGGAGGTGGACACACGAACAATAGCCAATTGAGGACCAAAAGGATGTTCGAGGAGCAAAAGGATAGAAGAAGGGGGGAGAAGTAGTAGTCGACAATTGGTAGGATGACAAGTAGACATTAAAGGGGGAGGGGGACAGTAGACCCATGGGCAATCAATCAATCAATCAGTCAACAATGTAATATCCTCTTGTTGCTTGGTGGACGTACTGTACTCAACGGTGTTGTACATCCATCCATCCATCCATTTGCGAGCATGAGCATGCTGCATATCATCTATCATTGTCTAATTTCTATTCCATTTATGCCTTGAGAGTTCATGGTGGATAGATAGATGGGTGGATGTGCCGTTTCGCGATGTTTATGCTCCTTGTTCTTCATCCTCCTTCACATCCTTATACCACATTCTCGTTGTTATTTTCCTTCTTTCAAGTGAGGGTGATGCTTTTATGTGTATGCTTATGAATGAGCGAACTCAAAAAAAAAAAAAAAAAAAAAAAAGGTAGAAAAGGAGACATACATGACCACTGGGATCCAATCCCGCTATCATCATCGTCGTTGTCCTTACTTTTTGTTCATATTGCGCACAATGATATCCATTTTTTTATCCAGCCAGTGAATTGCCAACACCCAATTACACGAACCTTAAGACTGTTGACATACACCGCCATACAGCAATGCCAAGTGCCAGCACAACCAAAGAGATAAAAGAGAGCAACAAGACCCCTTTCTCGCACCAAACCCTATTTCTGTATTCAATTTTCGAGCCCATTTGTATTCAATCCATTGGGAGTTCTTCTCGCGCGTATTTAAACAACTCGTCCCTTCCTTCATTTTTCGTCTTCTTATTCACCACTCGTCCACACTTCTTCATCCTTCTTCGCTCTTTTCTGTTTTGTTCCTTCAAACTTCCTCTTCCCACCCCATCTTACATCATCCTCTTCACTTCTTACGTCCTTCCTTCTTCTTAACCCCGTTTCACTTCACTCTCACCCTTCGACGCGACTATCGTCCATTTCACTCCTGCCACAATCAGCACGACCCTCCCTTCCTCGCTCTCCTCTCTTGAACAATACAACTTAATAACAAGAAAACCAACAAGCATGACAGTCCCTGAATCAAACAAGCCCACAACTGCTGTTGCCATCGTTTCAACGGGCACATCAACTAAAGTCCACTCCTTCGTGAGACAAAGCCCCGTCACCTCGACTTCATTCCAGGCCACACAGGAAGAGACTCTCCGAGGAGACCACAACGGTCGCATCAGTGTGCAGCCAACAAGCTTCGAAGGCGGACTCTTGGTCGGATTATATGATCGTAAGTACAAATTTTGTTTGTTATGATTTTGTTTGTGCTCGGTGGGTTGGGTGAATAGATGGGTGGGCGTAAACAGATGTCGGGAGTGGGTATGTGGGAGGAAGAGAGGGATGGGAGGATGGGGCTGTCAGGAAGGACGAAAAAAAAATGAACAGTAGCCTCTCGGGGCTTTAAAATTGGCTATGTACAAATGGCTACGAAGCGAGGGAAGACGAGCGACGAGATTTTTCACTTGTAGCTGGGCTATCATATGTCGCCGTTGGTCATTTTACCTTTAGTGTTGTCGACACGCGCACATACCAACCGTAATGTTCGCTCTTGTCGTTTTCATATCGGGTTTCATGTTGCGCCCTCATACTAGGTGTGTGTAAGAGAGTGAGTAAAAAAAGAGTGTGTGCATCTGCCGTGTGTTTACGTGTGCGTGTGCGTGTGTGTTTATTCAGTTGTCGTTTTGTGCAATGCATGTGTTGCTGTTGTTTAAAAAGAAAGGAAATGAGACTGAGTTCTCCTTCTGTAACCTACCCTGGCCTACCCCTGACACATGCCTGTTGCTCACATTTTTTCTTTATATTTTCCCACTCGTGTGTGCTTATGCATTTGTTGTATTATTTCGTATTATGTGATGGGTACAATTATCCAGCTCATCTCGGCCCACAATGCGCCGAATACCTCCAGCAACACCTCGTCCCGATCCTCGATGAGTCCCTCTCAACTCAGCTCGACCACTCCGATGACGATCACCACTCGCATGAGGTCAGTCCTCACACTTGCAGGATCGACCCCAACCAAGTCATCGACACCCTCAAGTCCACCTTCCTTGAATTGGACGAGCTCCTCCTTGCCACCGCCATCACCGTCGCCTTGGCTCAGCCCGAGGACACCAATGACCTCGCCTCGCTCGAGGAGGTCAAAAAGACACAAGAGGTCATTGCCCAGGTCGTTACAGGTTCAACGGCCATGGTCGGCTTCTTGGCTCCCCACCGCGCATCCGCCTCAACCGGCTCCGACAGTCAAAAGCACGATCTCTACTTGGCACAGCTGGGCGATTCGGTCGCTATCCTTGCAGGTCTTGACAGTGATGGTCAGTGGACAGCCCGTCGTCTGAACCCACCCGAGGCCCAAGAGCATTCAGTCCGCTACCCTGGATCAGAAGAGTACAATAAGGTCGTCTATGAAGCAACAGAACGCGCCTTGACTGTAGAACAATACTTGACACAACACAACGGAGCTTCGTCATTACCAAACTCAACAGGATCAGCACAATCGACTATCCAAAGCGATAGCTTCTTGACTAGACGAGGAAAGTTCCTAGGCTTGCCTGTCACACGAGCATTCGGCGATTTGGACTGGAAGATTGAGCAGGAGCCTCGGCGTTCAGTGTCGAATTGGGTAGAGTCTTCACTCCGTTCTCGAATTGACAAGACCCTAGCAGGAGGTTCAAGGTCGCGTGCTGCAAATGGAGGTATTAGTCCGGACGAGATTGGCATCAACAACCTCGATGACCCACCCTATGTCAGAGCAGACCCCAAAATTTCCCGCATTGTGCTCGAGACCCGGAAACAGGACAGTGCTGCTGCTGGGAGCTCATCGGACCAGTTGCTGATTCTGTTGAATCGCGGGCTGTTGTATACGACCCGGTACAATGTCCCGTCGACGACCAAGGTCAGCACCAACCCATACGACCAGGCCCTGATCTCGGACTTTGAACTTTCCCGGGTGGTCGCCAACACGCTGGAGAAGGGCGAGGAGAACTGCGCCTTGGCGGTAGCGAAGGCCCTTGACCAGATCCGTAAGGAGGCTGGACCTTTGGATCGGTCGGTCGAGGATCAGCAGCTGGAGGGTGATGAAGAAGAAGGTCTCGAAGGATCTGTCTTGGTCGTCGTCCTTTAAATTACCTCTCCTCTTTTGTATGTTTTGTTTTCCTCGCACACTTTTTGTTTGATAATTTGTTTCCCGTTGTAAGCCCAAGAGTAGCGCATTTTCCCACCTCGTTTTCCTCCGTTTTGTATATAAAACTCTTTTACTCATGCTAATTGTTTAGTTGTTGCAAAGTGCTTTTCAACTATGTGTAATTACGGATAAAGTTGGCCGTCCCGTTTCTTGATTCCTTTTTCCTCTTCATCGGACTCATTCAAGGGATGGGACTACGTGGACCATACAAAACAGGAATCGCCGCGAAGGGAAACACCGTTGCCTACCACCTTCATTTCTTATATAAAAAACAAACAACCAAAAGGTCTGCAACTTGAACGATGAAAGGAAAAAAAAAAAGGTTGACGGGATAGATCATGTCCCCCGTCCTCTTTTCCTTCTCCCCTATTTGCCCTCCTCGGAAGAGAGCGTCCTGCTCAGTTCTGGGATCGGGAAACAATTGAAGAGAAACAAGTGAAGGAAAAAAGGCTCACAAGGTTTGTATTGTGTTAGATGGCCCATGGGAAGAAAATAAGTACTGTACTGTATGTTATCAAAGAGTGGATCTCATGCAGGTCGTGTTTTGTGTATTTTTCGTTGTTTTGGCTGGGGTCTAATCGGATAGTCCGAAAGAATGAGGCTACCTTTGTCTGGGAGGGACAAGAAAGGCGATCATCTTATTTTTTCCCACTCACTTTTGATTTTCTTTATTGTCCTGTGTGTTCCGTCCCTGCTTACTATTCTCGTTGCACAACAGGAGGGTCCTCTTTTTGGACCACATCCCAGCGTTGGGTGCGTAATTGTTCAGTTCCCCACTCAACTCACCAGTCGAGTTACCCTTGCCTTGCTTCTGCCTTGATGACAAGTTTTAAGAAAACAAAAAGGCAAGGGTCAGTGGGTCACAGCCGAAGAAGCCAGCCAGTGATATTATTTTCCCCTCCCCCTATCCGTTTCTACTCCTCCCTCCTCTCTGCGCCTGATGTAGTGCGGGAAAAAAAGGAAAGGAGAAAAAAGAGTACATGAATGAAGATCAATAAAAAAGCAAGGATGAAAGGCAGGCGTATTTTCAGCAAACAAAAAAAAAAGTGTGAGCACGGTCTCGCACGGCCGCCCTTGTGATATATTATGTTTTCTTGTCAACTAACAGGATCAAAAGAAATGGACGAAAAAAGAGCGCCCGGTCCAGAATTTGTAAGAGTGCGGGTCTTAAAATGAATAGAGAAAGAGGAATAAAGGAAATGTGGTTAGGAGAGGATCGAGAAAGTGTAAGAGGGGGCCGAAAGAAAGACGAGTTGCAGGAGCAAAAGCCTGGAGGACTATCAGCGCGACGCGTTTGACCGGATCAGATATGCTTCATGGTTCGCGTTTTTCTTGTTTCGGTGTTGATCATCGATCAGTCTCCATGCCGACTGTGTGTGATTCAGATAGGCCTTTTTTTTATTCGGTGCCTGAAAAATCGAGTGTTCAAAAAACAATAAACAAGATCACTGATCTCATTTTTATTCCACGAATCAACCTTCACCCTCTCACCTCTGCATCTGATTTCGACAATGCCGCCTGGCACAATCTCCATCTTCGAGATCCCTCTGATTCTCGACATCATCTGCGACTTGATCAGTCCAAAGGACGTGTGGTCATGCAGGCGGACCTGTCAAGTCTGGTCCCACAACTTTGAACCGTATGTCTGGCACCACATTCGACTCTCTCGTAGGACAGCGCGGCCCTTTGAAGCAACACAACTCCTTCAAAAGAATGCGGACAGGATCCGGTCATTGCATATATATATCGCCGACACTATCTTCCTTGTTCCTTCTTGTACTCGGCTCACTCAACTCACATGCTATGGCGGCAGCAGTAGCAGCAGCAATAATCACAATCGCGATCTGTCACGGCAGGATGATCACAATAGCAACAGCAGCCGTCCTAAGAACTCACCGCAAGCAGGAGCGACACATCTCATTGCTCAGAACCCGCACTTGGAATGTCTCACTATTGCTATGGAGTTCACTGCCCTCATTCCTGAGTACTTCACGCCCCCAGTATTGATTGGACTACGACAATCGGCCATTTCAACACTCGAACTCGATCTCCGACAAACCTACGACGTGACTGTATTAGCTGCCATCCTGCTTTACTGTCCTGACACTCTCACAGAGCTCACCATCAACAACACGGCCCGGTTCGAACGCACTCAGTTTATTACAGAGCTAGGAGGGGATAATTGTCAAAGGATATCTCTACCACCCTGGAGAGAGTTCCCTAGCCTTACGCGGCTTGTCCTGAGACACCAGCTCAAATTCCAAGAGGAAGCCATCTTGTTCCCTCTCCTGCGCCATAGCCAGCATCTCCGAGAGCTCGCTCTACCCTCGATCCGAATGTCACACAGCGACACAATGGTCACCATCCTAATCGAGTCCTGCCCCCACATCGACCGAATGCTTCGGTTCTCGGAACATGATGATTTGACACACGACAGGTGCCTCGACATCCTGTGGGCGTACCCAAGTCTGGTCGAGTTTGCGTTCTGCTATTCGGAGGATATGACCCCCGAGGTGATTGAGGTCCTGTTGGAGCAATCTGGGTCGACGTTGGAGGTGCTCGAGGTATCGGCAGGTTTTGATACGGATAATCGGGCGAGGATAGGTGCGTGTGTATCGCAGGTGTTGCAGAGATGTCCAAGGTTGAGGAAGTTGAAGGTTGTGCATGAATGGGAGATTGAGGCGACGGGCGTTGGGTTGCAGGAGTTCGTGGAGATTCAGTGGGCGGCGTCGAGGTGGTTAGAGGAGCTAGAGATCCCGATTGGGTCGCCTGGGTTCTTTTCTCTTTCGATCGATGAGGGAGACATATGGGATAGGGTGATGGAGGGGCAGCGAACTGCGGACGAGAGGGATACGCCAGGCGGAATAGAGCAGAGGATGGTTAATGCTAGAAGAGTGTTACAGCTTGCAAGGAGGATGAAGGCGTTGCCCAGGTTGCGGAATATGAAACTGTTGTGGATGGATCCTGTGGTCCCGATTGAAGACGCGCTTGAGCTTCAGAGGGAAGAAGGTCAAGATGACGAAGAGGTGGTTGATGAGACTTTTCTGCGGTGGATGGGGTTGAAGTGACTGGGATGCCATGGTTCAAAAGAAATAAATGGCTGATCAATTATCGATTGGTCAATCCAGGCAAAGCAAGTGTTCGCTGTTGTGCCTCCGTCGCATCCTTCGAGCTCAAAAAAATTGCACCCCTTAGTTTTTCTCTTTGCCTTTTCTTTCTTCAGATCAACACCCATCTCGATAAAACACCATGCAAGAAACACACTCGCACCGAATGAGGAGCCTGATCATGACCTCGAACACGATCACCATCTTCAAAAATTCTCTCACTTTCAACCATACTTGCGAATCGCTCGACCCGGCGGACCATGGGAAATGCAAACACACCTGCTAACTATGAGACCAGCTCTTTGCCTCGTATGTCTTGAAGGATGTCAGACCCCGCTCAAATGGCATGACATCTGCTGAAACGAGGGAGTCTGCTCGGCAGAAGACTGACTGGATCCGTTCGCTAGAGATGGATCTGCAAGATACGCTCTTTGAGGATCTTCCACCTGTAATCAAATCCTTCAGCCCGCCTGCTCAAAACTCAACACCAAGACCTCCACCGTCCCCGTCAGCGGAACTATACCTACCTCCGCGACCCATTTCGTAGTCCCTAGCCCTTGCTTGCAATGCATCACTCTCGACAACATCAATCATGCCAACGAGTATGTTCATCAACCCTTGCTCATTGCCATGATGGGGCTCGAGTTTCCGGAGGAGGTGGAGATGAGAACCGAGATAGTCTACAACCATGCGGAGGTTGAGGCTATTTTTCGACGCTGCTCGGACTCTTTGGTCACGCTCACGGTCAAGTCCAAAAGCTTGCACTTGCAACGCGGAAGGTAATGGTTTTGTCGTTGATAGGGATGTTGGGTCTGGCGATGACGCTGATACCGACTACGAGTTGGATGCTGACGATAGCACCGATACTGAAGCCTACACCGCTGCTGATGTCGAGCCTACTGCTGTCATCATTTCTGCGGCTGGTGCTGGAACTCTTCGAATATCCGTGCTTGAGCCTGTCCTGATCTCACCGTCCCTAGTTGGAGAACTCTGCCCAACCTCAAGCGGATCATTGTGGAGATGGACGATCGAGGCCAACCCGAGGAATCGGTTCTTTCCCCTCTTCTTCTTCAACATTTAACAACTCTGTGCTACCTTGGAATCCTTAGCTTTCGTGCGAGCTCATCCCTCAGCATTTCGATATCCTGATAGTGAAGAAAATCTGCCCTGATCAATCGCTTGCGTCTTCCGAGAGATCAGACTTTAACCAAAGAGCTGTTGCTTCACCTTCTTCAGGAGTACCAGGACCTTGTGGAGCTGGATGGATGACTTGGCCGCTATCCTCACAGACTTTTCTGCTTTGGAAGACCTGCTGCTGGATTGGGAGTAGTCCTGCCACACGTTCTCGCTTGATATTTTTATGCAGCTGTGGGGGCGATGGCGGATCCAGGGCATTGGAAGAGAGGGCCCTTAAAAGGATGAATGTTCCAATGATCTGAAGTTGACCTTGATAAGATCCCGGCACGGGGTGAAGAGTCAGGATCTATACTTGCTAGTTCAATGCAATTTGTAAATAACCCACTTTCCTACGCCTTTTCTCGCACGTTTTCTTTGGCGCCTACCAGGTCTGTTAAGCACCTTGGCAATGATAGAGCCCAGCGGTCGCGATTTACACTTATGGTTTCCTTCCCCACATTTAAAGTACTCCGAAGGACTTGTTCTTCTCCACACTCTCTGGACAGAGTTCAAAAGAGAAAGGGAGAGAAGGGTGAGAGGGTGAGTTATGGAAAATAGCAATAGAAAGCACGACAATCAACGAATACATAAAAATGAGAGCATTATCTAGTCCTAGTCCGGTTTTCTGTTTGTCCGAAATACAAACAACAGACAAGAAAACAATGCAGTCGTGAAACGTTATTAGCAATCGGTATTCCCTCTCTTGTTCTTACCTTAGGTAGCATTCATGCAAGGGTCGCCAGTAAGTGAACGGGTATCACACCCCCGCCGCCCTCGGCTGTCTCTCGGCGTTTTCTTGTCCTTCTCCAGCCGAAATGCGATCAAAGACCGGTGTTCTCTTCTATCCTCTTTCCCGAATTGGACAGAGGCAGGCGTTGCTCTTCTTGTAGAATTAGGTATCCAGTTGACTAATACTCGACGTAGTTTTTCAAACAACCAGAGAGTGAAGGTGGAGTAGTCAAAATGGATACTACAGTAGTAGGTGACCTCTGCTTTCTAACCAGACATTGACCGTTGACACTTTGAGGAGTGCATCCCGGACCTTTTTTTATTTTTCGCCTTTAGCTGCATAAAACAAACAGGATAGATCAAAAAGGGAGGCCTTGTTGTTTGTGTTTTGATTTTACCCTTTGACATATGAACAACGATCGAATCCTCCCACTAGACGCTCGGCCTTTTCCTCTGTCAGCGTTTGTGGTAGTAGCAGTATCCTTCTCGTGCTGTTGTGCTCATCTGTGCAACAAATCGGCCCTCTCCACATCCAATGACCCTCCTCTATGTGTGTGTTCCTTAAACACGAGTCGAAGGAGACGCCGAAACAAACACACCAACTTATCTCACCCTCACATCAGCCCTGAATGTCAATCTTGCCAACAGGAGGTGCTCGATCTCTTTGGTCTGAGATGTGGACTAACACCGGAGGTGGCGAGGCATAGTGAGAGAGTCCGGGGTTCAGAGGAGTAAACAATCAGAAACATACAGGGAGAGCTAGTCATGGACACTGGACACGATCGATGAATGGTGGACTCAAAAAGTAGTGCCCTCCGTCCTCCTCTTTTTTCTCTTTCTTCTCTTTCTTCTTTTCCTACTTCACACTTTCAATTGTCACCCATTCATCTCCTAATTTCATCCTCTTCTTTGTCCCTTACGACTACCCTCTTCTAAAACTCTCCTTCCGCCATCTCGGACCTCAGCTTCCCACTCCAATTCCAGTTCAAGGCTCGTCTTGAAACCATCTTTCAGCACCCACGCGAACCATTTCACATCATGACTACAGGATATTTCCAAGCCAGCCAGGTCGCCGCTCACAGTTCCGAGGTACAACATGCAATCAATGCGGACCGCGGAACACAAGGAAGCGAAAAATTGTCTCTTTGTTCGTCTCACCCTTGTTTCCCGCGATTTGTGCTAATCAATTACTCTTGTGCATTGTTTTTCGATGTTATAAATGGATAGAACGATTGCTGGGTCATTATTCACGACAAGGTGTACGATGTCACCAACTTCCTTAACGACCACCCCGGTGGAAAGGTAAACCAAAGGGAAAAAGCAAAGGCCAACAGAGAGTGTGGAAAAAAACGGCGGGGATTGGAATAAGAATCGCGGAAAAAAGTAAAAAAAAAGCCGAACTCTGTTCTTTCTTAGTTGTGGAGATGACTGACCAAACGTTAAAAAGAATGATGACTCGGAGGAGAGACGAGTGTGAAGAGAATGAGCATGGGTCTAGCTCTGCATCTCGATGAACAAAGATTGATTCTTTTTTCGCGCCTCCATTTTTTGGGGATGAGTAGAAGATCTTGTTGAAGAACGCTGGCATGGATGCCACCAAGCAGTTCGATGCCTTCCATAACGCAGGTATGCTTCTTTGTTGTTTTATTTAACACGCAGTTGGCATGGACTAACCTTTGTCATATGAAACACATGAATTAAACCTTGTCGTATTATGTCTCTTGCCCATTGCCTTACAAACCTAACACACAACAATGTCATCCCCACCTTACTATACTATGCAGGTGTCCTCGAAAAGTACGGCGCCCTTTGCATCGGTGTCATCGGCGAGGCCCCCAAGGAAGGTGGTGCTGCCCCCACTGCCGCTGCTCCCGTCGATGATGATGACGAGCTCCAGTTCGGCGAAATGGTTCCCTTTGGCGATCCATCCTGGTGAGTCTCTGTCTTTCTTCTCTCACAACTTTTGCGCCTTGCTCCTGTTCAACATTAACTGACGATCCCTCTTTTTATCCCTCTCTTGTACTCAGGTACCAGCAGTGGGGAAGCCCTTACTACAAGGAGTCTCACCGCCGTCTTCGTCGCTTCATGCGCGCGTTTGTAGATACCGAGATTATGCCCCATGTCCACGAGTGGGACGAGGCCAAGCAAGTCCCCATGTCTCTCTTTGGCAAGTGCGCTGAACACGGTATTCTTGCCTCGATTGCTGGCCATGGCAAGCTTCCTACCGAGTACTTTGATGTCGAGTCCTCGACCTTGTTCAAAGGTGGTGCCAACGCAATTGTGGATCCCGCTGAATTTGATGCTTTCCACTCGTTCATCATCGGAGACGAACTCGCCCGCTGCGGCTCCGGTGGTGTCCTCTGGGGTCTTTGCGGAGGACTTGGTATTGGTCTCCCTCCAATCATTGTCAATGGCTCCGAAGAGTTGAAGAGACGCATTGTGCCCGACTGCTTGGCCGGTCGAAAAACCATCTGCCTGGCCATTACCGAGCCCCAGGCTGGATCTGATGTCGCCAACTTGACTACTGTGGCCAACGAGGCTAATGACGGTTATATCATCAACGGCGAGAAGAAGTGGATCACCAACGGTACCTTTGCCGATTTCTTCACCGTAGCCTGCCGTACCGGTGGCGATGGAATGGGTGGAGTCTCCTTGATTGTCATTGAGCGTGGCATGCCCGGAGTTTCGACCCGTCAGATGCAATGCTCTGGTGTCTGGTCTTCTGGAACTGCCTACATCAACTTTGAGGACGTCCTCGTCCCCAAGGCCAACCTGGTCGGCAAGGAGAATCGCGGATTCAAGTACATCGTCGAGAACTTTAACCACGAGCGCATGGGAATTGTAGTCCAGGCCAACCGACTGGCCCGTGTCTGTCTCGAGGAGGCGATCAAGTACGGAAGTAAGCGCAAGACTTTTGGTGTCAAGTTGGTTAACCACCCCGTGCTCCGTAACAAGCTCGCCCACATGTCCCGCCAGATTGAGGCAACCCACGCCTGGACTGAAAATGTGATCTACCAGACAATGACCATGCCCGAGGATCTCCAGATGATCAAGTTGGGAGGCCCCATTGCGTTGCTCAAGGCCCAGGCGACCCAAACACTCGAGTACTGTGCCCGTGAGGCATCCCAGATCTTTGGTGGACTGGCTTATACTCGTGGTGGACAGGGCGAGAAGATTGAGCGTATCTACCGTGAAGTCCGTGCATATGCCATTCCTGGAGGATCTGAGGAGATTATGTTGGACCTTGGTATGCGCCAGTCCATCAAGGTTGCCTCGATGATGTATGGCGCCAAGCTGTAAAATACTGTTACAGGGATGTATATGCCCCAATAGATACCAACTCACTCATAACTGATGTGAGAGTAGAAGAAAATAAAAAGTGAACGAAAACTTGTACTGAACAAACGAGACAGTGCGATCAACGGATTCAATCAAGAAACAGACAACCTTATCGGTCTTGATCTGGCGATCAATGATCACTGCTCAATGAAAAATGAACATCGATACCCTAGCAGCCAGAGCCCAAACTCTCATTTTGCAAGCATGTATAAACGAATGTATTGGACCATCCTTCAACGAAGAATATTTCCGAGATCTGACGTTCTCTTCTCACGCCATCCTAGCCCCTTACCCTCTTTGATCCAAACGGTTGTTGGATGATGAGTGCCGATAGGAATCTCGTGCACAAACGCTAAAGGGCTGTCTCGGAAAGAGATAACATGGCGACTCTGACATGCACCAGCGCATATGTTGTGCACAGAGGAGCACGTCATGTACGAGTCACTTCGCACTTTTTTGTCACGATCCATCTTTTTTTTTTGTGTCTGGAGCAAGGACCACACACCACATCGCTACACAAAGGAGGCGTAGTGCAGGAGTGAGGAAAGACGAACTTCGGAATAAACAGATCCGTAGAGCCATCCTAATTTATTTATACCCTCGACCTCCGAACGGCGTCCGTTATGTCTTTCTCACCTTTCCTTTCTTCTTCTTCAATTTCATTACCCCTCTTTTTATTTCTCTTCCAACCGATTCCCTCTCTCACATTCAACAATACCCATGGGGATCGACTGGTTCGCACTTGCTGAAGCAGCTGCTGAGGTGTGTAGCATCACCCCCTGCCTCTCTCCAACCACAAACAGCATCCAACCAAATCTGAGTACCCTTACCTCTATTTCGCCCACCACTTAATTATTTGCACACGACCTCTCGATCGCCTGTTTTGGATCTTAAACTACTGTAGTCGATTCGTCCACTCTCATTCCGAACCTCTTGTGGCATCTAATCTCATGCACGCTTGCTCAGTGTCATTCATCAACTCTCGGTCAATGCATGCTTTCCTCCCATTTTGCTTTCATGGAGACTGTTCGCTGTATATAGGGATGGCTGTGGTGTTTGAACCCATTTTTTCCCCCTTTACCCTAATCGATCCAGACCAAGCCGTTAATGACGACATTTAACTTAGAATTGAGCCTTATCATCCCTCTATTTCATTATCAATGCTAGTGTTGTTGTTGCTGTTTGCTAATAACGTCGTTCTTTGTTGTTTGCACTTCTCAATTGGTTGTTCCTAGGCTGTCAGTCAGGTCATTGTGGTTGTGATCTGTGGTATCCTCCTCACCAAAGCTGGCCTCCTCTCCCCACAAACCCAAAGAGTAAGTTCCTTTCCTACTGCTCGTGCCATTAATCTCGCATCCACATTATATTAACGAATATCAGGCACTGTTTACATAACGACCATTCTAATTCCTTCCCTCCAACAACAATACACTAGGGTCTGTCAAAAATCAACCTCTACTTCCTGACGCCATGTCTAATCTTCACAAAGATCGCATCCGCCCTGAGCTGGGACCGGTTCGTCACTTTCTGGCCCATACCTCTCTTCTATTCAGTTTTTCTAATTGTCAACTTCACTGTTGCCCAGATCGGATCGAAGCTATTGCGGTTGACGAAGGAAGAAACTCGGTTTGCGACGGCGAGTATTATGTTCTTTAATAACAACTCACTCCCCATTGCGTTGGTTCAGAGTTTGGCTCTGAGTGGGGCGGCTAAGTTGCTGCTCAGGGATGAGAATGATACTGCTGAGGCTGTCCTTGCAAGGTAATTGTGTGCAACTATTGGGGAAAAAAAACTAAATCATGGGGAGTGAAGTGGATCAGAAGTAAAGAGATACTAAACGAAAACGTTTTTTTTTTTTTTTTTTTTTTTTTGAAATCAATGTTTTTTGTAGGGGTGTGTCATACATTCTTTTTACAAGTGTGTTTGACAATCTTGTTCGATGGTCGTTTGGCCTAAATCTGTTGTCGCACCACAAGGGAGACAATACCAACGGCAAGGAAGAAGGAGGCACCAGCAACAATGACAATAGCACAGGACCAGTGGCGATATCCAACAATGACCTAGGGGATGTCATCATTGACGTGGACTCTCACCTAGATCCTCAGACCTTACCACCAACCACAGTCACACCAACGACATGGACTTCACGACTGGTCGCTATCCTCAAGAAGGCGCGCGGACTCTTGCAGCCTCCGCTGGTTACCGCAATTGTGGCGCTCATCGTCGGATTAATCCGACCTCTGCATCATATCCTTATGGATCCGGATTCGAAGGTGTTCATCTTCCTTATCAGACCTCTGGATACGTGTGGTCGAGCCGCAGTCCCCATGATCTTGCTCTGTCTTGGCGCGCAGGTCCTTAGCTTTGACAGTAATACTGAGGCACAGTCAAATTCGTCGGCGAATGTTACATCGTCATCCTCGACGGCCAGCAGCTTACATGCACCAACAGCACCAACAGCACCCTATGGCGCTCTTTTGATTTCGGAGGCACCTCAGCATTCGAACGATATTAGCAGTAGGCGTGGAGGTAACAGCAGCAGCAGCAGCAGCAGCAGTGGAAGCAGTACTTCAGTCAGCAGCAACGAGTCCAGCCCATTGTTGGCCCACAGCACTACTACTACCCAAAAATCTGCATCCGATCATCCTCACCAGCACCAACACCATCACTCTCACCTTCTGGAACACGGATCCCACAACAAGGACTCAAATGAAAAGAGGAACAACAACCCAGTCCCATTCATCCTCTTCTGTAGGATGTTCCTCTCCCCCCTCATCACCCTCCCTGCCATCCTCCTAGTCCCCAACAGTCTCTCCCCGACCCTCCTCGGAGACCCCATCTTCCGACTGACGATGGTCATGTTGTCGGCCTCGCCCACTGCCGTCAACATGATGCAGATTTGTCAGATTAATGGGTTCTTTGAAAAGAAGATGGCTAGATTGCTGTTTTGGAGTTATTGTGTGGTGGGTGTGCCTGGGATTTTGGTCTGGGTTATGGTCGCTCTTCAGGCTGCCACCTGGGGATCATGAGTTATGTAAATCATGTATATTAAAGCGTTGGATACTATTGTATTGTGCGTGTGTGTGTGCGTGTTTTTTTAATTTGCTAGTGTAGACAGGTAATAGGAGTATGAGCTGAAAAAAAAAGATGGCCAGATCTGGTGCGATAGTGGCATAGAGCAAGAAAAGGGAGGGACGATGAGCAGGAACGTAGCAATTTTATAGACCTGAACCAAATCACTTCGCGACAAAAAAAAAGAGTAACAGAAAGGAAACCCCGAGAAAAGGGTTCAAAAAAAAGTAGAGAGCCTACTGGCCGGGAGTCGATCCATAACCTCCTCGAGTCTCCGCAGTTCCAGACTGATCGCCGTATCCTGCACGGCCCTCGTCTTCGTTGCGCAAACCGCGGAGTAGTCTCTGGGAGTGCTCAGCCGAGTAGCGGTCCTCGATCGTGTCATCACTCGGGAGCTTCTTCAACAACGCGATCGTCGCAAGCAATGCCAACAACTACAATTGACAAAGGAGAGAGTAAAGAGTGAATATTTGATCAAAAAAAAAATTCATTTAGCTGGGCGAATCGAAAGCTGGGCGAATCGAAAGCTGCCAAAAAAAAAAAAAAAAAAAAAAAAAAAAAAAAAAAGAAAGACACATACCTGAAGGGCCTCAACGCCAGTGATGGCCGCAATGGTCATGCGCTCATGATCATAGTAGGCATCCTGGAGCTGCTGTTTGCACGAAACACCGTACCCAAAAGCAGGCGAGTTGAGGCAGGCTTCCTTGTAGGTCTTGGGGACAGCCCGGTCCGTGACGTTTTCGTAGCCACAGCAGTGAAGGCGCGTCTCCAGATCTTGCAACGCACGCTCGTCCGTGTCATACGCCTTTTGCCACGCGTTGTCCATCATAATGTCGACCTGTTTGCGAATAACCAGAAAAGCAGGTAGAGATGATGACTCGATGAGGATATTGTCCGGCCAAAAATGTGATGCGTGTAGAGCAAGACGTAGAGAGGAGTATGTGAAACTTGAAAAGTAAGATGTTAAGAGGGTAATAGCTTACATGGTCGTGTCGGATCATGGCGTAGATCAGGAAGGTGAGTTGGAGGACCACCAGGATCGACAGCAGGGTTCCGTACTATGTCGAGGGGAGTTGGGGAGAGTGAAGCAAAAAGGATGATATCCTTGAGATCAGTTCAGACGCATTTTATTCCCCAGCATTTTCAGACAATGTTAATCATAGTACGGGTCACATGTGCCGCCCTCAGTGAAATCATCGTTCATCAAACAACCTCCAATTGCCGCTGGCTTGGCATTCTTTAATCGTTACCGCCCAATATTATGAAGAAGAAAGAGAACTCACGGTGTAGGCAATGCGCCTGGAGGGGGACAGGGCGGTAACGCCACCGAGGACAGAGACCAAGAAGACAACAAGACTCAGGATGATGAGTCCCCACGCGATGGCATCAGAGTGGAGAGGAAACTGTGAATGTCCCCCAGCTAGTTCTAGGATACCTGCCGCAAACAGCATCAAACTCGCCAGCTTTTACCAGGCAAGGTCATGTAAAGCAAAATGAAAGAGAAAGGCAATGTTGTTGTTTATAAGTAACGTCTTTCTTGGCATGGTACTCTTATATACGGAAAAAAGAAAGAACAGGTACCAGGGTGACAAAGTTGAGGATGAGGATATAGAGCCGTGAAGGCTGTCGGTGGATGTGCATGAGGTCCATTTGTGTTGTTTGTTGCGTATGGTTGAGATAGTTGTTTCGGGGTAGTTAAAAGGATGAGGAAAAGATGAAGTGGAGAAGAGAAGAGCGGAGAAGTGAAGAGAGGAACAGAATAACGAAGCAAAAAAACGCGTTTGAAAGATTAAATTATGTTTGGTGAGTGATCGTCATTATTGTGAACATACACATGTGAAATGATAATGGTGACACACAGTCATTGAAAAATGCATCGAAGAGTAAGCTTGTTGTTGACAGAGGCCCTCAATGCCTTCTGGATCTCCTCATCGTTCTTCAGCACCACCTGCGAACCATTCCCTCCATCCCAGACAAGATCAAACTCGTCCGGGATCGCCATACTCATCCTCCGGAACTTGTTCATCACCCGCAGCCGCAGATCGGGCACACTTAACAGAAACCCGGTCTCCTCCAAAACCTTGAGGGCGAAGATCATGTGCGCATTGACCACCACCTTGATCGTAGCCACAAATTTCTCTGGCTGTTTCCGTTGTTGTGCAAGAGCGGTCTTTTGGGCTTCCTGCTGCTTTCGGACATGGGCCTGGTTCAGAGTGGCGATGATGCTCTGAGGAGGTCGGAACTCCGACGGGCTCTGTGGGTTCGAAGACGCGGGTGAGACGACACCGCTTGGCGCGTTGAGGTTAATGGTAAAGTTTGATATCCCAGCCATACAGTCTGTAACAATCGATGGCGGCTTGTGGTTGGTCGGAATCCGCTTGGCGGGGGTTCGAGTCTTGGGATTCAAAGGCGCCGTGTCCGTGTTGGCTGGTTTGAGTTTAAGGGGTGCTTTGCTAGTCGTTGTCGCCTTGGAAACTACTAGAAGAGTAGGAGACAAGGGAGACTTCTCTTTGGCCTTCTTTTCCTGCAGTTGGACGGTGATACTCTGCGCCGGCTTTGAGATGGAGCGGGTGGGTACTGTCACAGGAGGGCCGGTCGAGAGCGGAGACGAGGACACATAGGCCTGAGCTTTTCCGATCAAACGCGTTGTTGGCTTGGGAGGGATCGAGATGGACGCCGTCGAGTTGCTACTGCTGAAGGTATTGTTGATCGGGCTGGAGGGTGCCCTTGTATGACTTTGGTGAGCTATACGTGATCTGGCCTCAGGGTTCAGTGAATTCGGCCTGCGGTGTGAGATGCTAGGGTCAACACCACTGCCTGGAGTACTCAACACGAGTGAGGCAATTCTTGGAGGGATAGACTCCCTGGGTGAGGAAGGTTCCGATTGCAGAATACCATCTCCGAACGAACTGGGAGGCGTGTGCTGTGGAATGATGGAGATCACAGGAGGCGCCGCTGAAAGTGCTCTAGGCAGGGGCAAATGGGGCGAGGAAGAGGACGAGGAAGAGGGCGAGAAAGTGGCGGGAGAGGAAGGCGAGGGACTCGGGTACCGTTGAAAAAATTCCGTCAAGTTCTGCATGAAGGCTGACGTCTGAAGGGTGCTTGGGGGCTCAGGAAACTTGCTCATAATCATGCTGTAGGTGTCACTCTCGTCATCACTTGCGTAGGGATAGTAGCCGCTGGCATCACCGTTGTACTCAGAGCCGTAGCTGCTGTGGAAAGATGACCCGGGTGGGGAGACGATGTTGTATCGGTGGAAGGCGGATGAATCCAACTGATCCATATGGACATCCCAGAGGAAGCAGCCTCGTTTGTTTTCCGGCGAGGATGGCATGATTGGGGAGGGAGCGGGTGATGTGTCAACGTTTGATGACGATGACATGTTGTCTGGCGGCCATGAAAGAGTCGAGAGAGGTGAGTTGCGCCTTGTGCGAGGGTCCACAACGCTGGAAGAGAAGTTACATGAGGCGGAACTTTTCGAGGGAGGTGGAGCCGAAAGGTCCTCCTGGCTGAAATGGCACTGTAGGTCTGTTTTCCAGACAGAAAAGAACTCAGAGACGAGGTGACACTGGATGACGATGGATTCAAGGGTGAAGAGAGTTTGAAGGTACCGGTCAAGCTGTTGCTGGCGCAGAGAGCGGCTGGAATTAAACAGAGTAGTGCCGTCTCGAGATCTGTTCGACGACCATGGACGTTCCTTTTCTCGAAAAGAGGAAAGTGTATTGTTCTGTGCAACATGCAGAAACAATGTTGAATTTTTCATGTTACCATACCGTTATGCAGGCCAGTCTTTTTACCCTTTGATGAGCTGTTCATTTATACAACACGACGAGAGGCACAAAAAACGTAGGCAGTCTTAATCACCTGGGTCTCATCTTGGTATGCTTTCAACCAAGGGAACTCTTCTTCGAGATGTTCGACAAAGCCAACAACATCCTCATGTCGGCGACAGATGCGATAGCTTTTGCTAGGGATAGGCTGGGTATCGATTCCTGGGATGACCATGGGACAAGGGTGGACCAGGATGGTGTACCAGAGTTGTTGGTCTAGTCGAATTTCAAAGGCGTCGACTGTGGCACCAGAGATGGGCGGAGCCAGCTTGGCGCTGGTGTATGACAAAGACATTGCCGAGATCGTTGCTGTCTTGTTGCTGTTGTTGTTACTGATACTGTTGCTAGTATTGTTGTTGGCACTGTGGGTGGTGGCGTTATTGCTATTGGGGCTAGAATGACGACACTGAGAGTGGTGTTGATGAGGCAGCGGTTGAGTCGAAGGGGAAGTGGAAAGCACCTTTGGAGTCAACGTTTCCAGTGGAAGTGCTTTCTCTTCGAGGGAAAGAGTTGTTGTCGCTCCTTTTAAGAGGGAGGAGTCTTCTGCGAAGGCGGTGGTGAATTTGAGCACTTCAATTGTTTGGTGATTGAGTTGAGATGGTTGAAATTCGTAGTGGGGAGGGGGCGAGAGAGATTAAAAATAGGCGACTGGAAGAAAAGGACTAATGGTTATTGTTGTTTAGTTGCATGATGAACCATGTGGTGCTTTTCACGAAAGAATAGATTCTGCAGTTGCTAGTGCTAGATGGACGAGAAGGAAGAGAATAGAGTCATACGCGAAGGCGAAGGATGTGTAGGAATGAAAGGAATGTAAAATCTTCGCATTAATGAATGTCGAAGGAAAGACGGATTTTTTTTGATTGCTCTCCTTTTTTGTAGGTCGGTGTTGCCATTCGAAATGCAAAGGAACGAAGGCTGCTATGTCGTTCCTTGTATGCTGTTGACCAAACGGTGGGAGAAGGAGGCAGTGGGCGTATCAGTTTGAACAACCAGATCGTGGAGGTCTATAACCTGTTTGTCTGTTTATCTGTTTACCTGCCAGCCTTCATGTTTGCCAGATTTGACAGTTACATCGCGCTATTATTATTGTCTATTGTTGACGGATCGAGTAACCCGAACAATTGAACAGACAAACAAATGCACCTGTCGTAGTCGCAAGAGAAGGAGAGGAGAAAGCGGGAACAAGAGTAGAAGGAGAAGGGGTTTTCTCACTTTTGTCATTTTAATAGTTCGTACTTTTACCCATTTCACGACTCCTCATCTTCCCTCTCTCTCACTCTCCCGAAAGAAAGGGAGGAAGTGCAATGAGCACCTGTAACGAGGGAGGCGGAGAAAGAGGCATTTCCCTTGTGTGATGAAGAGGAAATAAAAGTTCAGTCTGAGCCATTGGAGGGGCGAGCAGTAGCATCATATACATGTTGTATATGAGGACCAAGCGTCCCCATGTTGCATGGTTACCAAAAGCAATTGCTCATTGTGCACTGTTGAAAAGGCGTGTCCGTTTCATTTAAGCTTCTTTATTTGTTGACAAAGAAGACACAAAAAAAAAAAAAAAAAAAAAAAAAAAAAAAAAAAAGAGGGAAGGAAGGAAGGTGGACTAGGGTTCATACGAAAAGATCTGGATGGTTCATGATCCATGCTTGGCACTCCTCCTTTGACGACAGAGGATGTCTTAACTGCCAGTTCATGACGACACGGAGATAATCTGTCACCTTAGGCCCTGGTTTGATGTTTAACATCTTGGTCAGCTCCTTGCCCTACAAGCACGTTGGATTAAAGGGGAAAAGGACGTTAGATAGAACGTGTGAGCAATGTGAAATTGGGTTGTAAGCAACGACCAAACTTCATGACATGGCACGGTCCATGTAGGCTTACGTCGACAAGGTACTTCCAGGCGAAACAGTGGTCGATTTGGTAAGCGGCCGCCTTAGACAAGAACCCGTTATAGGCAGCAACCATAGTCTTTGTCTCCTCATCTAGACAGACAGCGTAAAAAAAACAAAACGGTTAGAGTTCATAAATAAGCACACAAAAATAAGAACAAAGCAAGGCTCTAGGTGTTTTTAGCCCAAGTTACTCACCTAGTACCCCGGTTCTTAATGTGTCGAACCTGGGGATGAGGTCAACTCCGAGAGCCAGTAGGAAGGCGCAGGGCCACTTCTTGCCAATCACCTGAACAAACCCAATGTCCCTGATCACGGATCCCATCTCTGCTCGCTCCCTCTGGACACCCTCCTCGTCCGTCGCAGGGTTCTGAGTTACAGCCCTGACCACACGCTGCACAGGCTCAATACTCTCCATCAACTTTGTTACGATATCGATATCCAGGTTTTTGCCCTTGAGACCGTACCGTAGGATCCATGAGCCCGCTGACATGTTCTTCTTGTTGACAACAGCCGTCATGTCGCGGTAAGGGTACAGCATGCCAGACAAGATCAGGTTCCGGGTGCCAAGCTTCTCAGGGAAGGGCTCTTCCTTTGAGATGATCTGCGCTACATGGGGTGAAGGTGTTGAGGTGACGACAGGGTAGAGGTGCGTCGTGAGGGGAGATCCGCGTGTCTGAGACAAGAGCGATTCCTGACCCAGATCAACTTCTGCCTGAAAGATCCTTCCCTCAAGGTCAGCATTTTCGACGGTGCTCAGGTTGATCTTCAAGAGCCATTCCATGATCCATACCAATTTGAATGCATCCTCCACATCCTTGGCGTCTCCCTGTACAGCTGTGGTTCCCTTGGCAGTGCCATCGACTTCTGGAGGCGCAAAGACGACATCATACAGGCTGAGGTCATGAAGTAACTGGATAGCAGTGCTGCGACCAGCGCCATCATCGATCATCTTGTCCAGTTCTGCGCCAATTCGCTCCTTGGAGATCTTGGTTTTGAGAGCCTGCTTGATCCGGGGGTCTAGAATAGCCGTCTTTGCCTCATCCACGATCTTGAAATTGAACCTGGCGGCAAAGCGGATGCAGCGCATAACTCTCAGAGGATCCTGGCAGAATGTCTCGAAAGGTTCCAGTGGAGTTCTGACAAGGCCGAGCTTCAAATCGTCCAAACCTCGCTCGGTAAAGTCCTCCACAGTCCGGGTGTGAATATTGTACAGCAAAGCGTTGATGGTAAAGTCGCGGCGGTAGGCATCTTCTGAAGGCGTTCCAAATGTCTATTTGTTAATTGCTTCTGTTAGCCTCTGCTATTATGAATGTTCTCCAACTAACATGCAACGTCTACCATCCGATGCCCAATGATGATACGTTACAATTTCACTGGGGATTCGGCTGGCATCGTCATAGATCTCAGACCGGAGGTTAACAAAGTCGAGAGGCATTCCCAAAACGACCATGGTGGCGGTCTCCAAGTGCTTTGACTTTTCTGGGTTGGTGGCGATCTTGGCGATAGAACGTTTCTCTTGACCAATCGATTCCATATAGTCGTTGACCAGGAGTGCAAAATCATATCCCATCATCGCGTCGATTCCAATGTCCAGATCATGGCATGTCAGGCCGAGTAACTACGCAAGTAAATAAGTATACTTGGTGAGTGATCATTTATATGAGAATAAAGGTTTGTTCGAGTCGAAAGTAGCAATTCGTGTCGCTGACCCATACCTTGTCGCGGACCCAGCCTCCGGCAATACGAAGTTGAACCTTCTTGCCCTCCTTCTCCTCATATCGTTTTGAGACGGCATCTAGGACTTCGCAAATCTTGGTTTCCTGCTCTGTTAACCGGATTTCCAGAGTTCTTGGTATATTTGAGACCGACATTCTCTCTATCACTGGTGTGGGTGGACTCCCTGGGGTTACTGACGAGAAAGTTCGTTTGAGCTGTCCGAGTTTACTGACGCAGAAGGCTGGGGTAGTGGCGAGTTGGTGTATAGGTGTTTCTGAAAATAACACCGCAGATTGGCTGTGGTGAGTAGAGATTCTAATATCCAACGCTGCTGTGGCTGTCGTTTGGTTGAGGGCTATGTAGTGTGGAGGCGCGTTCTTGAAAAAGGAGCGTGGAAATTGGCGACTGAAATAATGTCCAACGGAAACAGAGAAATAGGCGAGTTGAAGGAAACGTGTGTTGAAAGAAGTGACGATGGAGCAGGAGGCAGGTCGTTTTAAAAGGATGAGCATCCGTTCCCTTTCAAGGAGATGACGGTGTGTGTGATGTGCGGTTGTCCTTCCTGGCGTAGTCGAGGAGAGTCGTCGTGAGTCAGTCAGGCGCCTATCCTGTCGGTTCTGTTGGAGCTGTGGTAAAGAAAAAAAAAGACGCCCACGCTTCGCCACCTCCGAAGGAAAGTTGCGTCCGTTTTGACTCACAAGCCACCGAGTCGCTGGACAAGGCAATTTTTTTTTTCTTTTGAGCACTTCGCTCTGCTTCGGACTTTTTTTTTCACAGCTTTGGTTGCAGCATTCCTTTGTCGTCTTCGATTGTCTCCCCCTTTTGTTGATCACAATTTGATACCTTCACTCGGACTCTTCATCTGCAAAGACCGCCAAGCACAACAAGGACTCTACTGTCACCATGTCAACCATCAAAAAGAAAGGTGCGCAGTGTGATCACACCTTGCTCAATACTCCCTGCTGCTCTCCCACGCCATGGCGACAAAACTGTCTACTCCACGTTGTTAAGACCATATTCTTTCCCATTGCTTTTCTTTCTAGGCCCTTCTCAGGTACCACCCTCAACACTCTCAACTTTCATGGACAGGAGGCAAACAGGAGCAAAGGAATGAAAGGCAGCATGGGCTAACACACATTTCTTCATTCCACTTTTATTGCTACTAATAAGGCCGAGATCATGATCAAGGTCTGCAGTGAGATTGTCGCCGAGCTCATTCAGGCCCACGACGCAGGCAAGGATATCAACCTTAACGGACTCAAGCAGCGCTACTCCCGCAAACATAAGGCTCAGAACCAGCCCAAGCTGGTCGATATCATTGCTGCAATCCCTGAGCAGTACAAAGCAGTCCTCTTGCCCAACCTTAAGGCCAAGCCCGTCAGAACCGCCTCAGGAGTGAGTTTTACGCTTGGATTCTCTACCACATTCAATGCGCCGCAGTTTTGGGAAATATCATAGTATAAGGACCAAACAATTCTAACCTTACAACCCCTTGGTTTTCAATAGATCGCTGTTGTTGCAGTTATGTGCAAGCCTCACAGATGTCCTCACATCGCCATGACAGGAAACATTTGTGTGTAAGTGTTTACACCCATATGAAGCCAGTACAATTCACACAAAGCGCATAAAGGAGATCAGGAACGAACAACTTACAGGATATTCGCACTCTACTTGAATATACTTCTAGGTACTGTCCTGGTGGTCCTGATTCGGATTTCGAGTACTCAACTCAGTCATACACAGGATACGAGCCTACCAGTATGCGTGCCATTCGAGCCCGCTACAACCCCTTCGAACAGTCGAGGGGTCGTCAAGATCAACTCAAGTCATTGGGTCACAGCGTGGACAAGGTCGAATATATCGTCATGGGAGGCACATTCATGTCATTGCCCGAGGACTACAGGGACTGGTTCATCAGCAACTTGCACGACTCACTCTCTGGACACTCGAGTAACGATGTCGATGAGGCCGTCAGGATGTCGGAGGTCAGCCCCACAAAGTGCATCGGTATTACAATCGAGACACGCCCAGATTACTGTCTAAAGCCCCATTTGAGGTATGTTGGCCTAACGGGACTGTCCTGATTATGTTGTATGACAGTGAATGCCAAGAAGAAAGAAAATTAACTTTATCATTTATTATTAATTTCCTCCACATAGTCAAATGCTCAGGTATGGATGCACGAGACTGGAGATTGGAGTGCAGAGTGTGTACGAGGATGTGGCTCGCGACACCAACCGTGGACATACCGTCAAGGCCGTTACAGAGTCGTTCCAGCTGGCCAAAGATGCAGGATTTAAAGTGGTGGCTCACATGATGCCCGATCTCCCCAACGTTGGCATGGAGCGTGACATGGATCAGTTCAAGGAGTACTTTGAGAACCCAGCCTTCCGATCGGACGGTTTGAAGCTCTACCCTACACTGGTCATTCGTGGAACAGGACTTTATGAACTCTGGAGGACAGGACGGTACAAGAACTATACACCCAACGCACTAGTGGACTTGGTCGCCAGGATATTGGCTCTTGTGCCTCCATGGACTCGTGTCTACAGAGTTCAGCGTGATATCCCTATGCCTCTGGTCACCTCTGGTGTTGAGCATGGAAACCTCCGCGAGTTGGCACTTCAGAGGATGAAGGATCTGGGAACAGAGTGCAGAGATGTTCGTACACGTGAGGTCGGCATTGTCGATATCCACAACAAGGTCAAGCCCGATCAGGTCGAACTGATCCGTCGCGACTATACCGCCAACGGAGGCTGGGAGACCTTTTTGAGTTACGAGGATCCCGAGCAGGATATCTTGATTGGACTGTTGAGATTAAGAAAGTGCTCGCCCCTGGCTTTCCGCCCCGAGTTGACCAAGGCAGGCCCTACATCGATTGTGCGTGAGTTGCACGTCTATGGTTCTGTGGTCCCTGTGCATTCCCGGGATCCCTCCAAGTTCCAGCATCAGGGTTATGGTACTCTGCTGATGGAGGAGGCCGAGAGGATTGCA
The DNA here is from genome assembly GCA_036320915.1 of Linnemannia elongata. Taxonomy (NCBI): domain Eukaryota; kingdom Fungi; phylum Mortierellomycota; class Mortierellomycetes; order Mortierellales; family Mortierellaceae; genus Linnemannia; species Linnemannia elongata. The sequence goes on along the minus strand of JAXBDG010000010.1, from coordinate 808,116 downwards.
AGGGAGGAGCATGGAAGTGTCAAACTGAGCGTCATCAGTGGAGTCGGTGTCAGGAACTATTACGCCAAGCTGGGCTACACTCTTGATGGTATGTGATTTTTTTTTTTTTTTTTGCATTTATGTTTTGCTTTCTTGATACTTACTCACTCTTGCTTCTTTTTATGCGCGCTTAGGCCCTTATATGTCCAAGATGCTTGTCTAGGGCTCAAGTGTAGAACAAACAACTTTTATATAAACCTGTTTTGCATCCCATATCAACCATGCCTGTTTGGAGTCTTTCTTGAATGTGGTTCTGAATGGAGCTTGTTGCAAATGGTGGGTTCCATAGGGAACAGGCCTGTCGACATTTCTAGTTGTTGGCTGTGTCTAGCGAGTCGCAAATGGTGCCGAGAATGGACGAGATCTTGAAAATGGATAACCATATCCGGGCGCATGCTATATGATTTCTGCTGTTATAGCTGTTGTGTGTAAGAGAGAAAAGGTTGTCTGAGTTGCTGAGTGAGAGTGTCGAGTGTTGAGTGCTGTGAAAATAGTCTGAACTCGTTGTCATCTGAGGGCACGCGAAATATACTCGTCTCGCTTCGCTATAAGTGTATTGTGCCATCCTAGGCAGATATCCTAGTATATGGATTCAAAATCGTATCGCCTCTTACTCCTAAAGCAACTATCTAAACTTCACATCGACGCCTGGCAAGATCGCCTGGATCTCCCTAACCAGAGTCCGCTCACCCTTGGCAGACAATTGGGCATCCTGGAGCAACACCTTTTCCAGAGCCAGTTTCTTGCTGTTGCAAACCATTCTCCTTAAACACTCGACCACTCCATCGATATCCCGATCCTGCAGGTTGCATGTCCTGATTCGGAGAGCCAACAGGACAGAGATGTTCAGGGCTTTGAAAAGAGTTGGCCAGTCGATCATCGGCACCGAGGCGTCGGCGTCGTTTTGAGCAATGTTAAAGTCCAGGGCGCGGTTTGGCATCGCTGCCGAGGTTTCAGAGGGCGAAGGGTTGCTGGCGAAGGAAATATAGACGTTGCAGAGGTCGAGGGTTTGAAGGCGCGGTTGAGTCAACTCAAGCAACTCGACGAGGTTCTGAAACTGTGTAGGACCGAAATGCATACAGTCCAGCCGCAGGTTCTCGAGTCCAACGCCGCGGTCGTTCGCCTCGCTGTAGACCCACTCTATCACCGAGTCCATCCAAGTTTCGTCGGGCATGTTGTTTAACGACAATGAGACAAGTGTCCCATGGAAGAGCTGATCCAAGACTAATTTCCATTGGATGTAGGACTGGTGCGAGGTTCCCATCAGATCGACCTCAAACAACGTGAATTCCTGATCTAATCGGTCATACCTGACACAAAGGAGCGTGTGTTGATGGTCGTGGTGCTGGAAATGAATGTTGAGAGGAGGCGAGTTCTTGCTACGTTCGGACTGGTCTGTTGCGCGTGTGATCTCGTCGACGTACATCTTGTACCACTCGGTCGGACAGTCGATGTAGAGTTGTTCGAGATTGGCGGCGCGTTTGACAAACTGAAGGAATCGGTTCGCTTGGGTGCCTTCCCATTCGCTGATTTCAGCGTGGAGACGGAAGGACCTCAGGTGAGAGAGGTCCCAAGGGATCGGGGCAAACGAATGGTAGAACAGATCCGGGAGGCCATAAAAGTGCAACTCCTTGAGCTGGTTATACCTGAAGAGTCTAATCAGCGGATCGTAACGGCGGGACCTTAATTTGCTATCCACTGCCCCGTTGTCATTCACTTGTGAGGTAGAAGTAACTCTGAGTGAGCTGACGCTAGTATTAGCCGCGGTGGCTGCGGGGGTGACAGAAGTAGAAGCGGTGCATACAACACATCCGTCTAAGAAGAGAACTTCGATCGGCGATACAATGAGAGTGTCGACAAGGCTCCCCAGCTGCTCACGGTCCCACGCCCAATTCAACTTGATGTTAAGCCACTTTCCAGAGTAATCCTGTGACCTGAGGAACCTGTAGAACTGACGCGCTTCCCTGCTGGACTTCAAACAGATAGTCACCGCTTGAGACTCTCCCACAAGAAGGCCCTTTTTTCTGGCAACGAAATCTCGAAGCTGGTTCAGGGTGAACCGAAGGGGTTGAGTGTCGTCGTCTTCGATATCGCCGTCCTCGCTACTGTGAACACTGATGATCTCCTGCTCGGGTTGATCCTTCTCTTCACCCACTGTGAACATCATCGCATCTGCTTGGTTGAGCTCATCACTCTGTGAGTTCCTGGCGAGTGTGCGCTTTCCTCGGACCGGCGGTGGAGCAAGCAACTCCAAGAATGCTGATGAAGTTCTTGGTTCCGGGGTAACAGCCGCGGACTCTGCAGTGGCATACAACTCTGATGGCGACCCGGGTGCTGAGCTCGAGCCGGAACCGGATGGCGAATCAGGATTAGATTTGTGGGACGCAACCGATCCGAACGATCTCGGGCCTAATCCAAATGTTGCTCTCGAGCCTGAACCTGCCGGCGATGCAGGTCCATAACCATGGGACTCGGCTGACTCAGGCGACTCCGAACCTGAACTCGATCCAGATGACGCCGTGACCGCACGTGGTGACCCAGAGCTTGACCTTGAGGTTGAGCCTGTGCTTGAACTTGAACAGGGTGATGCCCCAGACCCGGGCTTATAACATGGTCCTGAGTTTGACCCAGAGCTTGGTTCGGAGCCTGACCCAGAGCCAGATCCTGCTCCATCTGAACCAGAATGGAAAGGAGTCTTGGAGGGAGATGATTTCTGCAAGACCGAGCCTTCGTTCCCATCATCATCATCACCATCATCCGCAAACGACGAAACTGATCTTGGTGATGTTGCGCTTGACCTGAATCTCTTTTCTGAGCCTGATGAAGTCGAGAAGGAGTCGTCAACGTTGTCGTCATCTCTGTCGCGCTTCTTGGCCTTGCACTTTGACTTGGAGCCGGCCGACTTGGTCACGACAACATCATCCTCCTCCATATCGTCCGACTGACTGCCATTGCCTTGGAAGCCGGTCGATGGCGATGATGATGACAGCGAGATGACGGAATGTTCGGATGGTGGGTGAGCCTGGTTGGTAGCGTTCTCAGTCAAGATCCAAGATAAAGGAGAGGAGGGAGACGAGACAGCGATGTTTTCAGCTGGGTCGCTAAGACTGCCGTTGCCTTTATGCGCTTGTGCCTGTTCTTCAGTCAGTTCTTGGTAGACCTGGCGGACGGCAGTTTGGATCTCTTGTCGCATTCGGGCCCAGAACGATGGTGGATAATCACCTTCAGCCACCTCCGTGCCAGACTGAGTGCCAGCGGCTCCAGAGGTCGTCTCAATGGGACCGGGGGTGTAGTACACTTGGATGACGCTGTCTGGTCGGTACTCGATCCACTCTAGGGTGCTCTCACTATTGAGTCAAAATATGCGCACACTTAATAACGCCTTTTTTCCTCTTTGCAGCACTTTCAGAAAGCAGGCTTTTCATAAACAATAACAAAAGAAAAACATTTTTACATACTTGGCATCCTCGTTAGACAAGGCTTGGGATGCAGGCTCCGAAAGCAAGGATGGGTTGATGCCACCGTGATCAAAGGTGCTTATCGTCGACTTTTGGTTCTCCTGGCTTACACCCGCCGGCCCTACCACCACCGCACTCTCTTCATCTCGAGAGACAAAAACAAAAGGACTCGAGGCGCTTTTACTGGCAATCTCGGCATCTGAAACCACGGCGGTCTCTTTAACCCACCGGGACAAGCCACTTTCAAACATAGACTGGAACGAAGGGAAACCACGTCGGGGCTCGAGAGTCTGACCATCGACTTGAAGACGAATGATGCCCGGGTACATGTTGCGGAGGACACTCATGGGGATGTATCGTGTTCCTGTGGATTGATGGTAGTGGACGGGGAGAAAGACATAATTGTTGGTGACGTTGCGGGCGAGGATGCCTTGGAAAGCTTGTTGGAAGAGCGACGGGGGTGCCGGTGAGGATGAATCTGTCATCCTGTGAGTAAGTAGTATTATTTTCAAGAAGGTGTTGATATTGCGCTGGAAGGGGGATGTGAAGTTATGTGAAGTTATGTGTGAACGAGAGGAAGGGAAAGGAGGCGAAGAGAAGTGAGAGGTGAGTGGGGAAAAGCCGGTTCTGTTGTTACGTTTTAGTTGCGACGATGGATGTCGAAGCCACTGTATCACGGATAGATGGAGGGCACACGATTATGATATAGGGACATGATGATCGGAGGCAGCAAATACTACTGCATCGTAGCAGATGGCATCATTCCTTATGTATCTGTCCCAGCTTGCAGTTGTGCATTGGAGCAAGCCTTTGTTCGTAGTTGGTCAGTCCGTCGCGTCAATTATTTTTTGGGTCGTTTTTGGTGGCGCACCAAGTGAACTTACCGAGTGACTGCTTTGGCGAAAGACTCACAACTCAACGGCCTCAAAAGTGAGGTGGTTGACCTTCGAGCGGGGTTTCTCCTCTCTTTTCTCTCTTTCCCATCACCACCACCATCACCTCCTCCACCTCAGACAAGACTTACAGCCATGGCATCGATGCTCTCGCCCAACAAGAACACATCGCTCCTCCACGCAGGGTACCACCACCCTCTCCACAGGACATGGCAGGCTGGCACTCCCATCAACAAGAACATGCTCATGTACCCCATCTTTGTCACCGACAACGACGATGTCGAGGAGAAGATCGACACCCTCCCTGGTCAATCTCGGTACGCTACTTGTTCTTCTTGTTTTTGTTATCCGTCCGTCTACACAGATACGTCCCTCTCGCTTGATTTTCTATCAAAGTGGAGGTAGCATTTGATGACAGATAGCATCACTTACACAAAGAGTGTGACAAAGAGTGTGGGAACACCAATCATTGTATACATACTAGATCGTATGTTCGGAAAACAGCGCAGTCATTTTTAAGCATACATCTGTTCATGTACTCTCTACTCAACCTTTTTTTTTTTTTTTTTTTTTTTTTTTTTCTCACAAAATCACCTTTTTAGCTGGGGAATCAACTTGTTGGTCAAGATGTTGACTCCCTTGGTCGCCAATGGCCTCAAGTCCGTCATTATCTTTGGAGTCCCCGCCAACATCGAGAAGGTGCGTCATCCTGGAAAAAGAAATAAGCATAGGAAAATCTGAGCAAAAGGCGGAGCAAGGAGAACCAATGCGTTTTTCAAGTCGATCAGATATCCGAATCAGGAACAGCCGAACTTCTATCCATAGAGGTGGAGATCGAATTACAACGAAAACAATCCGGACTACACGCGAAGCGATTACTCACAAAGGAGGTTTTTCTATCTTCGATACACAACAACTCTTCACAATAGGATGCTGTCGGATCTGCAGCAGATGATCCCAACACCCCCGCCATCCGCGCCCTCAAAGTTCTCAGCAAAGCATTCCCCAACCTTCTCTTGGCCTGCGATGTCTGTCTCTGCCCTTACACCTCTCACGGCCACTGCGGTGTCCTCCGTGAGGACGGTACGATCAACAACCGTGCTTCGGTCCAGCGTTTGGTCGACATCTCGATGGCTTATGCTCGTGCTGGTTGCCAGATGATTTCGCCCAGTGACATGATGGACGGTCGTATTAAGGCTATCAAGGATGCCCTTATTGAGGAGGGTATTGCCCACAAGACCAGCTTGATGGCTTACTCTGCCAAGTTCGCCTCTGGCTTCTATGGACCCTTCCGGTAAGAATGAACGCTGATTGTTATTGAAGATCTTTGCATCTTTTCTGTTTGTCCTTATTTTAAAGCAAGAGTACCTAACCTAGGCTGTTCGAAAATTTAGTGATGCGTGCCACTCGACCCCTGGAAGTGGAGACCGCAAGTGCTACCAGCTCCCACCCCAGGCTCGCGGCCTCGCTCGCCGTGCCTTGGTGCGTGATATGGAGGAGGGTGCAGACGTGTTGATGGTCAAGCCAGGAACTCCTTACCTGGACATTCTTCGGGACGCTCGTGAGATTGCCCCCGATTACCCCCTCTCAGTCTACCAGGTCTCGGGCGAGTATGCTATGATCTGGCACGCTGCCAAGGCTGGTGTCTTTGACCTCAAGACGGGAGTCATGGAGAGCATGGATGGTTTCGTCCGCGCTGGTGCCAACTTTATCTTGACCTATTATACTCCCCAGATCTTGGAGTGGCTCAAGGAGGAGAACAACAACTAGAGTAGTTTTGTGTGTTTTTGTATTTATCCTATCCTCAAAAAGAATGAAATTATGTTTGTATAAAAGTGCACGTTGCGTTGGATTTATTTGACATGACGATGAAAAGAGTGTAGTAGTGTGCGCAAGTGTATGTGCATGTGTGTGTGTGTGCGATTAAGGTATCTCGAAAGGGTCTAAGAAGTGGTATACGTTAATTACTTGACCTCAGAGTGGTCCCATTTGTTAAAGACGCGGGACTCTGAAGGGGCGCTGGGACGGTGGGTCGCGGTTTGGCGATGGGACCCGGGGACTGAGGGGACAGTTGTTTCGCCTTGGTATGGGAGGGTCTCCTCGTCATGATCCTCGAGGTTGTTGTTTTCCGCGTCTTCTTGCTGGGTATGTTGGCGGTGACGGGAGGATAACTTCTGCTGTTGTTGTTGTTGGGTATTGTGCTTGTTATTGTTTGAGTACTGTCTCCTCTTCTTGGACTCCAGGACCACCACTTCGTCATCATCGTCAGTTGTTCCTGCTCCTACTCCTGTTGGCTTGGTATAAACAGCTTTGCAGTCCTTATGCTGAGTTCCAGTTGACTTCTTGATCCCCTCCTCTTCCTCCTCCCGCTCCAGTTCACGAGCAACGCGTTTCTGTCGACTGATGGCAAATGGCATCAAGATAATCGGAAATAAGATCCAGGCCGAGAGGATAGGGATATTGTATCGTAACCGGTTATAAGACCCCATGAGGACATATCGTGCAATCTGGACGGCGTTCAGGAACGGCATCGCATAGACCCATTTGTAGAAGACGGGCATCAGCTCGACAGGGTTGAAGACTGCAATGACGTTAAAGATCACAAAGGTGATTGTGAACCCGGGGATGAAGACGACAGGGATCAAGTAGATCAGGAAGAGGACCATCGAGGCTACGGCGCATTGGAGAAGGAGCATGCCTCCAAAGAGGGAGAAGAACTGAGGCGCTCCACCAGCAAAGGGGACCCCGAAAGTTAGGAGCAAAAGACTGTAGCACAAAGAAAGGGCGACGAGGAACATGAGGAGAGGGAAGAGCATCACAAACATGGTTTTTGCGGTCGATGACTTTGTGGTCATGGGCTGGACCATGTTGGCGACCAAGTAGGTGCTTCCTCCTGCAACCAAGAAGATCCAGATATAGGCGACCGACGTGGCTGAGGTGATGATGGACGCCGTGATCGGGTGGAGATCAAACTCCTCAAAGGCGATAGGGGTCCCGATAACCTGCGGGGCATCGATGATGGCGCTCATAGACTTGTTCTGGTTCTCAAACGAGGCGATGGCAAGCTTGACCCAGGAGGGGTTGAATGATTTGGAGAACATCAAAAAGGTCGTGTACATGGTTGCAACAACCTGAGGCTTGACTACCAAAGGGTCACGACCTCCCTCGTAGATAAACGCAAAGGCCTTGGTAGGGTCATAGTTGGCGTTGATGTTAGCGACAGACCAGAGGAGGTTGGACGAGGCATTAGCCTGGACGACGACGGCGCCCCAGTACCGACCGTTGAGGATATCGGCTTGGATGGTTGACATGTTGGGATAGACGGTGCTGTTGTGGTTGACCCAGCGAGGCTGTCCCTGAACGCCGTTGAGGTGACTGGTAAAGTTAAGGTAGTTGGATCCGATCATCGAGTTGTCCAGGTCCACGACCAGGATTTCAAAGTTCTGCGTGTGGTTGATTGCCTGAAACTATGATTCCACATGCACCCCATATGTCAAGCGAAAATGGAAACCAAAAAACAAACAAACAAAACGTTGAGAGCAGAAACGAAGAGAAAGAGCAAACGGGTTAGTTGCTGACAGTGGGCAAAATCGATCGGTCTAAAGTGGACAAAGGAATGCTCGACTAAACGTTAAAAGAAAACAAAAAAGGAGAACATGAATGGTTGCTTACCTCTGCACCAAAGTAGAGCGCCATCAGGCCAAAATAGCAGACGCACATCACCACCAGAACCTTGAGCAGCTTGACGATAACCTGGCTCCAGGTGGGGTCCACAGGCATATCCAGCATGGTGTCAACAAAGTTAAACATGTCTGTCTCTGGCTGTCGACCATCCTTTCCTGGTACGCCCTTCTTCCGAGACGATGGGTCCTGTTGAACAAATGCTGAGCCGCTCAGCTTCTCTCCAGAAGGATGGTGCTGCAGCTGCGAACGGTCGATCAGGTCGTTTTTGCTTCCCGAAGCACTCGCCGGCAGTCCGCCCACTGTATCCTTCCTCTTCCTGGTTCGATTGGTGGCGGCGTTGGATGCAGGCTGTTTACTTTTGGTAGACCCTCCTCCTCCTCCTCCTCCTCCTCCAAACAGTCCACCAAAGAAAGACAAGATTCCTCCACCAGCACTGTCACCTCGTAGCTCTTGTCGTTGTCCTGTCGAGGGGTCGATGTGGTTTGCAGCTCGTGTGCTGGAAGAACGAGAGGCCGAAGAATTATGGTTTAAGGCATTATGGTTGGCACTCCTGCTACTCTTGTTTGTTTGAGTGGGATGATGTGCTGCAGTTGTCGATATTGTTGATGTTGTTGTGCGACCACTTGCATCTCTGTCTCTCCTTCCTCCTCCTCCGTCGTTGGCGCCGCTCGAGCCGCTGTGGTTTGTTGATAAGGACCTGTCAAGTGTGCTGTCGCCTCGATTGAGAGAAGGGTCTGAGCTGGAGTTGTCAACCGTCCTTGAAGGCGAGGGAGCTGGAAGGGTATAAGAGTCGTTGTTGTTATTATTGTTACTATGGTTGAGAGACGATGACCTTGCTACAGAGGGCCGCTGTTGTTGTTGTTGTTGTTGTTGGATCCGACTGCGTTCCTGCAATTCTACATCCCCTGAGAGAGCAGCGTGGGAGGAGTGTGCGTTGTTGTAATCATGGGTATTATTGGATGTGGATTGTTGTTGTTTAGGAGGGCCAGTGGTTCTGGTGCTGTAGAGGGGGAGATCGGACATGAAGGGAGAGACGGTTGGGCGAGGGGGTCGTTGGGGTGTGGAGAAGGAAGATGTGCGCTGAAGAGAGGAATTTGCAGAAGGAGAAGTGGAAGAAGTGGAAGAAGTTGAAAGAGAAGTGGAAGGATAAGAAGGAGCAGCGGGTGTTTGTTTCTCGGTGCGGAGTTGATGCTGGCCTAAACGTTGTTGTGGATTGGGATTATTGTCATGAGCCAAAGCCCGTCGGGACTGTGGAGTCGGCAGCGGGGTCGGGATCCACTCAAACGACGTCTTGCGTGGGGGCGCTACTGGTGTCTGCCTCGTCCTGTTAGTAGTCGTAGACGACGACGATAGCTGGGATGGAGTTGGTCGTTGCTGCTGGGATTGCTGGTGGTGGTGGGGAGACCGTTGAGTGCGAGCATTAGGCGAGACAGGAGGGGGCAAATGAAGACTTGTAGGACTCCTACTACCACTACTGCTGCTGATGCTTGAAAGAGTATCGTCGTCGCTGCTGGTTTGGTAATCGAGTTGGTCCCCGGGGTGGATCATGATATCATTGTTGACGATAATGAAGCTGTTGCGGTCCTTGTTGGGGTGAGGACCACTGCTGCTACCCGAAGTTGGTTCATCGCGAATGAATGGGTTTGTTGGACGCGAGCGTGGCATTCTCTTTTTTCGAGGACTTTTTTACGCGAAACGAGTGAAGATACGAGCGTGGAGTGAATGGAGATTCAGGAGAAAAGGGGAGAGACAGGGGGGAATGCGGCTCAAAGAGGAAAGTAGCGAAGTATGAGAAAACGTGCTGTACAAAAAAAAAGAGGGAAGGAAGAGGAGGACGCGAGAATGTGGGAGGGGAAGGAGAAGACGAAGGCTGACTGTTGGGACAGAAGGAGGAGGAGGAGGAGGAAGAGAAGGAGTGAAGAAAAAGAGGGAGAAGGGGCGACGATGGTGTGAAAAAGAAAGTGAGAGGAAAGGGACGTTAAGGACACTTTGGCGTGAGATGCATTAACAACAATTAATCGAACGTGGGTCTGCTAGAAAAAGAAAAAAAAGGGGGGATGGCGGCGCCTCTTTTTAAAAGAAAAACGAGAAAAGGGAAAAAGAGAGGGGGAGTGAAGACCATGCATTGGTCGTCTGTACGATGAACGATGGGCGTACCTCAAGGGTACCAGTGGTCTCCCCTTGTATAGCACTTAAACCAGCTTTTCATTATACTAATGCCTACTGTCCGTGTACAATGCCTCAATGCCAATGACAAAGGATAAACAATAACCATTGGAGTATGCGAGTATGCAATCAAAACGAATATACGGCGCCCTGACCCTTTTTGATGCTCGAATGGCTACACCTCCCGAGCCTCCTCGCATGTTGGTTATCATTCGAAAGAGGGCTGCTTGACCGGCATTCTACTGTTGCTGCACCGAATGGTCGTCAGTTTATCGGGGGAGGGAGAGTGTGATGAGTGAAAGGGGATAGAGAGGGAGGGAGAGAGCTTTTTGAGAGCAGAAAGGAAAGTCAACAAAGACCCACAACCATAATCGCAATAATGCTGCATGCACCTGTAAACAAAACAGTTAAAAAACCTTCCTTCTCCTTCGAGGGAGGAGGTCACTCGAGAACACGTTTGTACATGTCTTTGTGGAGGAGAGAAGTATTGGTTGTGCATTGGTCCTTAGTCATGTTCAAATACACAAGATCTCCGTTATAAATGCTCGAGAGGACCGACAAGGCATCATCCGATACTGCTGGACACTCCCTCCCCTTCGCCCTCCATCTCAATTCGAGGTTTTGCTTTGTGTTTTATTGACACTTTTGCTCTAATGACGAAGTAAACAATAAAACACCTGCAGGTAGGAGAGAGAGGTACACAAATTGATACCGTTCATGTTTTCCACGCGCGCACGCGTTTATTTGATGTTCAAGTCGTTCATTCATCATCTTTTTCTTGGTACATTTCATTTGCTGATATCATGGCCGCTGCTGCACCACGGATACAATTCGTTTTAGTCATCGCGTAAGAATCCAATTAAAAAAAAAATGCGCTTTTTATCCCAGGGGATATGTTGTCCTTGGTAAATGTCTATCTAATGATGTTCTCCGTGCTGTTGTGTCGTGAACTACTCCCCTCCTCAAATGACGATCTGGTCTTGTATGTACTTGTATCCACATAAAGATAATAAAAAAAACCCCCTCCTTCGTCTAGCTCCTCCTACCAACTATCCTCACCCTCATCAATTTAACGCCTCTCAACAACAACCTTGAGCTCAACAGTTCCCAAATCCGCAAGATCCACGCGTGCCCAAGAGTCACCGACAGACTTGATCTTCGTGCCTTGAACCGCAACCTTATCAACAACAATGCCGTGCTTCTCCTTGAGCTCCTTGATCACATCCTCAGCCTGAACAGATCCGAAAATCGTTTTTGAGCCGGGCAAGACCTCGTTGACGGCACGAGAGAAGACCAGAGGAGGCAAAGCCTGGAGACGGTTACGGAGATCCTGCAAGTGGACGATGCGCTGCTCCTTCTTGACTGCTTGTTGATGTGCCTATTTTAAATACACGTAAAGGAAGGTGGGTAGGGATGTGGATGAGAATTAGGTCGCGTGGCAGACAGACGTGGAGGGGAGGAGGTGAATGGGGATTCCACATTTGAGCAATTAAAAAAGAGAGCCGTTGGATGGTGTCGGTGCAGTAGACTGAGGAGGTTATTTCCAATAAGGATAAATGGTTTCGCCTGTGCCTCTGTCGCGGACATATGAAGATCTAATATTTTGGCTTTTGAAGAGATCCGCGAAGAGGGTACAAATGGAGGGTATGCATCCATGCAAAGCGACAAGTCCAAGGTTGTTTCAGGGAGGTATGGTACGGTACGGTTTTCACTTTAGCCAGAAATGAAATGTCGGACAAGCCCAATCCCAAGCTTAAGCCTAATCGCCAAATTGGTCAACTGATAACCACAAAAATGCTAGGTCCCTTCTCCATTGCATCCTGCTCTCCTTGTACTTGTTGAACGTCTCCTATCCATAGCCTCTCTTACATCCGCGTAAGTACGTTGTCTGTCCTACCTTGTTGATCTCCTGAATCTGCTGAAGGGCATTCTGTCCAGCAATGGTGGCCTCCTTGAAATGTTGAGCATTCTTGTCGATATAGTTGGCGAGTCTCATAGGGTAAAGCTGGTTCCTCATCCTTCCAACTAATTAATGTCCGTGGAGAAAAGAGAGAAAAGTATGTAAACATCGTATGATCTGGTGCACATTTTGTTTGACATACGTGCGGCAGAACAGCTAAATAATCGTAATCAGCTGTGAAGGGGTACCAATAAATCCCATGTGTAATACAATTTAAGCCATGAGAATCCCGACCGTGTAAACAAAGCAGAAGGAAAACACACAAAATAACGACCTACCAGCAACATTGACAACATCGCCTAGATAATAGTAGCCCCCACGGGTGTCCACGAAATAAGCAACGAATGGTATCGTCCGCCGCGGGTTCAATTGAAAAAGGAGATTGTGGTTAGTTGAGGTCTCCGAATGTCAGTGTAACACAGTGTCCTCTGCTTCCTGCTTCGTGTATACTGCATATCCTGCCACTATATCTGCTCGAGACAGGTTGTCGCATGCTGCTATGTCGACTGTCCTGAATTCCTCGAGTATATATGTTCTCCGCGCGTACCTGGCTTTCCGAGTCCCTGAACGTTTGCCCTGAGAGTCACCTCAATGGACTTTTGAGACTTCCAGCGCTAATTTAGATATGATCACAGAATAATAGAGAAATCCCGTTAGTACTGACAATACGCAATATGTCTGCCCTGTTGACTACAATGTTAGTTTCTACCCAGGGTCCGGGGTTCTTCTCTCTATTACTCATAGCAGCCCTCTTTGTGTTCACTAGTCTACCCGCTGAAAAGGTAGACTGATCAGGTTCCTGGTAAAGGTTCAAAGTGCAGAGTTGTTCTCATGACAGGCGGATTGTTGGTGTACCTTGACGACATGTGTGGCGGATCTGCTGGCGGAGGAGAGGGATGACCTGCTGATGGAGAACATTATGTATATGGGGGCGATCGATGGTCTTGAGGTGAGAAAGTAAGGGTGAAAGGTGACAAGGTCGGCGAAGGCATTCCGTCCTCCAACTTAGGACGGTAAACAAAACTTGCGAGCAAGTGACTGCTTATTAGCCTTCTTGAACCGTTTCGCCGAGCGCGCATCGCACCCAGCTAAAAGAACTCCCCTTTCTTCGTTCATCCTTCCTTTTCTCTTTTCAAACCCAACCCAGTCCATTACCTTCGCCATCAACACCACTACAATGTCTGCAGTAGCACAAGGAACACGCATCACGAGGACACTCCTGGCAAGGACAAGACTCGTTCGTCAGAGTCAACCCACCACCGCAGCTCGCACATACACCTCTACTTCAACTTTCACGGCGGCTCCTATTACTTCGGGAAGTCTTGCTCGACTTTCACAGACTATGACCTCCCGATCCTCAGCTCCCCTTTCCACTTCGTCCTCCTTGCGCACCTATACCACTATGAAACCCTCAACACCAGAGCCTACCTACACCGTTAGGTAAAATACGTACCTTCAATTTCAAACCAGGAAATATCTGATCTGCTTCGCAGTGAGGAACATGGACATCTGTTCAAGTGCTCAGTTGCTCCAATGCTAACGCGTACGTTTCAATAATGACAACAACAACAAAAACAACAACATAGCGACCTGTCCGAGGATGATTACCACACAGCGTCAGACGCCAGCATGGACAGGATGGTCGAGTACTTTGAAGATCTGGGCGACGAGTATGAGATCCCTGGATACGATGTCGAATATCAGGTGAGTTCTTGCAAAAAGGTGTGTGTTCGTTTCTCCTATGAGCAATCATGTTATTGCTTATGGATTTTTTTTTTTTTTTTTTTTTGGCGACATTGCTTCGGGAAAGCACGTAAACAAAAGAAATTCCATGGAGTCCCACATTTCTTCTCTCTCCCGCCGAAATTTTATTTTTCTCACAACAACTCTTCCCTCCTTCCCTCCCTCCGATCCACACCTCCTTAATTCAATTCGCTTCATAGAGCGGAGTGATGACACTCAAACTAGGAGACAAAGGAACCTACGTCGTCAACAAGCAACCACCCAACAAGCAGCTCTGGCTCTCGTCACCCACCAGCGGACCAAAACGGTACGATTTCGACTCCGAGCATCAGGTCTGGTTTTATGGACGCGATCACCATTCGTTGAAGTACTTGCTCGATACAGAGATCACTAAAGCTATCGGGATCGATATCGATGTCCCTCTGGATGCCGCCAAGTAGAGTGTCATTGCGGAACGGACGACAACGAATATTTTTCAACTAATAAAGCAAATCATTAGATAGACACACACGCACGCATGCTGTTCAAGTATTCAAAAAATTATATATTGGTTTGGTCCAACAGTTTGTTTTTCTATATCTGTTAGCTGTTAGCAATCTTTTTGACTGAAGGGGAGGGGAGGGACACGTCTAAGAAAGTCCGCCTCGCAGTCCTTTCTCATGGTCCATGAACTTTGTTGTTGCATCTTTTACACGACAGTGTACTCAGCTGGCGTAAGAACACTCTGCTTTGAGAATGGAACACTTGATCCATCCGCCACTTGCGTAACAGCAATAACCTATTCATCAAAAGAAAGGAGACAAAGTTAGCCTTGGTGTCCTTTCACGATACATGATAGCTGAAGACACAACCTGCGACAGTAACACAGAGGCACAGCAAAGGAAACAAGAGCTTACATCGACATCGCAGATGAGACGCTCGCTCTCGAACTGAACAGTGACGGGGAAAAAGGCCTCAGTATCCTCGCCCTCGCAGTTGAACTCCAAAGATCCAGATGCGTTGGAAGAATCAATAAAGGGCAACTGCCAAATCAAAACGCCTTGCTGACGGTCCACAAAATGTTCGCCATCCACCTCGCCCACAGTAGGGTTTGCTCCATGTCTATCACACGTGAAAGAAAACAAAAGACATGTCAGTTATATCCTTTTGACCAACCAAACCAAGGGCTTGCACATCGCAGACAAATCGTTTGAAGAGACTTACGGAAGAGGAATGATAATGTTGACGTTCTTGAATTCCATCTCCTCGTTCTCCAACTGGTACTCGATGTTGACATCGCTCGATCCATCTCCAGCAGGGGAAGGCCAGCAGTTGACTATAAGGACCAAGTTGAAATCAAAGTTAGCAACAATTTTGAAAGCGGCCAGATCCATCAAAGAAATGACATATATATACAGAATGACAGCGGGCTTACTGGAAAGAGGAATAGAGCTCTCGTCCTTGCTGAGGAATCTCCAACGTAATACTCCTGTGGGCGTGTTCAGTGGGAACTCTTTTGAGGAATCTCTGAAGGCGATGGTCTTTTCACTGTTGAAAAGAACCTTGTTGACATTTGGATGAGTCTTGAACTGGATGTTGGGGTCCTCGAGATGGCGAAGAGCAAGGCTGATCTTGGTGCGAGAGGGATCCGAGACTCGGAGCATCAAGTCTCCCTTGACCTCCATGCTTTCCAGACCGCCGTCCCGGTTGGCGACCATTGTAATCTTTTCTTCGATCTGAACATGCACGCTCTCCATGGGGAAGGCAGGCTCTGCGGGCGCAGAGTAGCTGTTCTGAGCGGGTGCCTGATGCTGCTGTTGGTACTGCTGAGGAGCAGGTGCGGCCTCAACCTCCGAACGAAGCGATTCAAACAAGTCGTTGTTGTTCTGCTTGCGTCCCAACTGCATTCCTCTGGCCTTTGTCACAGGTGCCTTTGGAGCAGGGTTGCTATCATTTCAAGATCATTAGAGCGATTAGTTTCCTGTTTGCCGGAGGCATCATATCGGTTTCTTGTGAACAAATTTGAAATGACAAGATCACATACTTGAACTTGGAAGAGTTGTCGTCCATGGAAGGAGATGGCGAGTTGTAGCCCTGGTTGCCGTTGCTGTTGCCCATACCACCCATGCCGCCCATGCCGCCCATACCGGACTGTCCTCCAAAACCCATGCTGCTCTGGCCGTAGCCACCACCGCCCATACCACCCTGTCCATATCCGCCCCCCATGCCTCCAGTGTTCTTTCTCTGCTCCTTTCTCTGCAAGTCCAAGATCTTGGCTCTCCTCTTGAGCTCCTCCTTTGCCTCGCGCTCCTTGTTCTATTATGTCACAGTAAGGTGAAAGTGGAGATATGGTTAATTGATGATCAGCGTCCAATGTTTTGATGCCTGACTTCCTGCAAGTAATAAAGGACAGCGACGAGATGTTTAGTGGCACCTTTTCGATCATCTCCTGGATCTTTTCCTCATGACTGTCCATCTCGGAGATGCTGCCGACCTGAGCCAAGTTGACGTTTTCTCTGTATCCAAGCGAAATGATCTCGTCGAACGAGCTCAGCAATTCGAACGCGTTCCTGTCAATCTCACGAGCGTCGGTAGGTCTGCAGGTCGAAGAGACAACCCGGGAGACCAATTGAAGAGTGTCAATGTCTATTTGAAGCATCATAAAGTGTGACGAACAGCAGATAAGTAAGTTGGGTAGTTCCGGGCGATGAATTCAACCGTTAGTTGCTGAGAGGCGGTTATCGATAAGAAAGAAGCAGCCCTGAGGTGCTTTTTGATGCTGCCCTCCCTCCATGTGTTTCTCCTGGCGTTGAAAAGTTTACCTTGCAAGATGTTGGACTGCTTGTTGGTGATAAGGACAATGAACAGCTCTTCCAAGGGCTGGTAAACATAGCGGACATGATCGGTCTCGATAGTGGTGTGCTGCTGGCCGCTGCTGGTGAGCTTTGGGAACGAGGCGATCAGGCCTTCAATTCTGGCCCGCGTCATCTCTCTAAACTGACGCGAGATGAGCGCTGTTGATGTATGCCAAAAAGGTAGAAGGTGAGAAAAAGGAGCGGTGTTAGGGTAGTGTGATGATGATGGTTGGTTATGAAACTGATCACTTTCTTTTTTGGCAATAGCGTGAGAGTTGTGGAATGATGGGAAGTACCTTTGCCGCTCTTTGTGCAAACAGAGATCGCGAGGACAACCTAGAGGTAGGAATAAGCATTGGGAAGGAAGCAGAATTGATCAGCCGTTTGTTGTCATGCGGGGAGGAGTTGGCTTGAAGCGAACAGCCAAGGTCGGCATGCAGTGGGGAAGTAGTGCATAGTGTCGCGTTTTATCATCCTGAAGCTGAGGCAGAGAGAGGCTGTTTAAGTGTCGAGAGGAGTGAGGTATTACCATTGTGGATGGAGGAAAGCTGATGTGGATGAAGTGTTCAAGTGTGGTGTGTAGTGAGTGTTGTTGTGGTAGTGGTAGAGGGATGAAAGTTGTAAGGGTAGAAGTGGAGAGGAATCAAAGATGGTGAAGGTAAGAAAAAGAAAAAGAAAAAGTGATGAAAGTGAACGACGAGCGTCCCGCTAGACTTTCCTTTGTCGTTCCCTCTCGTTAAATTTCGACGTGGCACCGAGACGTGCGACGATGCAGCCCAAGCGATCAATCTGGAAGCCAACACGACCAAATTCAATTAACGCCACCAATTTTCAGGGGAGCACAATGTATCGTTGTTTATTCTTCCATCAATGCACGAAGCACGGACAAGACCTTGCTCTCTTACTCGTCATCAGTCCCTGCCAAACTCTCAAGCTGCTTAGGGTTCAGATAACCCTTCGGATAAGGAGCGGATTCAGAACTGGCCTTGATATGATGTTGACCAAACATCCTGCAATACTCATAATCCCACACTTTCTTCTTTCCCGCAAACGGTTCCCGTTTTTCTGAGAACGACCTTCCCTGAATCACCTCCAAGTTGACCCAATGCTCCATCATCCACCGCACATCATTCCTTCGTAGCATTGTCTGCTGGCCGTGGAAATACACCTCCCTCAGTTTCGACAGCCTGCCCAATTCTCCCAACCCCATTCGCAAACTGAAATGAAGTAGCGAGTCCTCCTTCTTCGGCATATCGTAATCCGCTATCCGAGACCCGCTACATCTCATATCCAACACGCGCAACTGTCTCAATCGACCAAGCCTCTCGAACACCTTCCGGCACCACTCCTCCTGCCGCTCTAACCCATCATCCAAACTCGTCGGCGGCACAAACGATCGAGGATCCATGTCGATCCTCATCTCCCACTCCTTCAATCGCTCACAGACCCAAGGAGGTCGATCCTCCCAAACAAGCGGCTGGATGTTGATTGCATGACACTTGACCTTCTCCAACATCGGACACAATTCCAAGAACCGATGCATCCATTGCCGTGGCGAAACCCCGTTCACTCGCGACATGTCAACCTCTCTCAAGCTACCCGAGTGTAAAACCAACAATCTCTCCACCACATCTTCAGGTGCTCTATGGAGCAAGTCATACGGCTTACGCAATTTCCCAACCGGCCAAGTCTCGATCACTTGAAGAAGGTGGTCCCGTGCAAAGACACCATCCATAGCGATAGACTCCAAGTCGGGCCAAGTAATCGCTCGCAGTTCAGGGTTGGTAAGGTACACCAGCATCGGGTCTATAAACGGTGACCAATCCAAGAACGTATCCCACTCGAGATGGCGGAGACGTGGACACTGGGCCACAATACAATGGAGGTAGTCCTCAGAGCGATTTTCAGACATTGTCGCGATTTTCAACTCCATCATTCTCGGAAACCACTTCGACGTGATCCATTTCTCTCCTGTATCATGGTCGGCAGTAGTCGAATAATTGTTGCTGTTGTTACCGGTAGAAGCGCTAGACTTATCCCCCACCTGTCGCCTACTCATCCCCTCACCAGGCAACCCCACCACCGCCCCACAAATCGTCAACCCCTCCAACCTCCTACAAAGCGCCCAAAACGCCTCCCGATGGTGCCCATAAATATCACACCCCACCACTTTCAGCGTCCTCAGTCCCGTATGCTTCCCAAACACAAGCATCCTCATCGGGCTCCAGTTCGGTTTGCCGGCACGACTCTTGGGCGCATCGAACCTCATCCGCGTCAAGGTTAGGTGTCGAAGGGTGGCGCGGTTCTGCCGGATGAGGTTTCGACATGAGTCGGAATAAGTCTTGTCGTACTGTGGTGCCGTAGTGGTAGTAGCAGTAGTAGTACAGGTACTGGTGAAGGGGATAGGCCCCAAAAGGGTGAGCGAATGTAGGTACCGACACTGAGGGCCAAGCGAGAACTGTTGGGCGTCAACGTGACCGCGATAGACGATAGATCGCATCCAGGACGCTCTGGCTTGAAGGATCTCGAGTGATGGAGCACAGTCAGAGTCATCTTCTCCTCCTCTGAAAAGTCTCTTGGCCCCCAGAGTGATGTTAGCCCAGAGGATGGGTGCAAAGGCGTTGTTCCAGGTGTGGCAAACAAGGGTGAGACGGCAGAGGTCGCGGTGAGTAAGGTGGTCTGAGAGGTGGTATAAGATTTCTGGCCAGAGCCACATCTGGGACAGCATATTTGTTGAAGGTAGTGCCATGAGTAGGGACGAGGTGGGGCGTGTTGGTGTGGAGTAGGGCTGAAATTTTACGGACATTTAAAAAGAGAAAAACGAGAAGAATTAACTGCACGACGATATCCCATTACCTCGCCCAAGTGGAGGCTTAGTTCTCATTGACGAGGGGCTGACTGCGGCGCATGTACGTTCGAGATCAAAGCACACACAAACGAGAGTCTAGATCAAAGCACACACAAACGAGAGTCTAGATCAAAGCAGCCAGTCTTCAAGGCGCATGGGTTACTTTAGACAACGATTCGTTATGTTTATTTTCCTCTCCTCTTGTTTTTTTTTCTTTTCTTCTCTTTTCTTTTCTTTTCTTCATTAAAAGGCGTTCATGGATCGACCCAGTCCCCAATAATAGAAGCCGTCACCTGACGCAGTGCATCAGTGGCGCCAGGGAACAAGATCGGGTGGCCAGGTGGGAACCGCATCGACCCTAGGATATCCCATTTGATCCTCGTCCATTCCATATTGTAACTCGGGTCAAGATCCCATATCAGCAGCTAATAATCATAGTAGCACAAACAATAGTTAGAGACCTGGAAGGTTACACACAAAGCATAAACACAGCACAATATCTTCTCTTCCAACTTACATGGTGAAGAACATGGAAATTATGGGCGAGGATCTTAGTTCTTCCAGAGGCATTCTGTCCTCCACCGCCGCCGCCACCGACACCTCCAACTCCACCAAGCCCTGCAGGCACATGACCACGACCCAAGTGAAGTGGCCCCTCACCGCTCGATCCAGCTCCTCCCAGACCCTTCTCATCCTTGCCACCATCCTTGCTGTTCCAGCCCGCTCGTCGCCGACGGTTAACGTTCCGAGTATGGCGATGGTGGTGGTCCGAGTCTTCCTGATCCGAGATATCATCCATCTCATCATCACGCACAACAACCTCCTCGTCGTACCTCACTTGAGAATGGTTCTGAATCGATATCTTCAGCTCCTGAACCACAAACTCGCCAAAGACGTTTACAAGCGAGAGCGAGAAATCCTGCTCAGCAATAAAACAGTACCCGGTCACGACGCGGATCAACGCTGGGGCCGAGATCCGATCGCGATAAAGGGCCTGTCGGAGTATATGCTTAACCGCCGTGACGAGTTGGTGGCCTTCAAAAGGGTTCTGGATCATAAGAATCGAGCACATACCTAGGACAGGGTTGGTGTAGTCCCAATTGTGGGACAGTACTCGTTTCTGGGCGAGTGGCAAATGACTGTTGAGCGTTGTTGCATGGCGATGTCGGTTGAGCGCTTGGTTGAAGGGACTCTGTCGAGGTCGGTACTTGACGTAGGGGTTGCTTTCCTTTTCAGGTGACTTGAGCGTCACGGACTTTTGTCGAGAACTCGACTGTCTAACGGGTCCTGGAGGTGTCGGTGTGGAGGTCCCGGTGGAAGGCACATTCGAATGTTGTGCTACAAATCGATGGAATTCCTGGTATTCCTGACCTGACATAGCCGACATATTTGCGATCGTCGGCGTAGATGTCACTGTCGTTGATGTATTGGTCCGTTGGGCCACCGTAGGTCGTGCGGGTGCAAAGGGATGTCCCTCAGAAAGTGGCGGTGAGACAACAGCCGCCGAGACACGATCGGCAGGCATGACCAGCGTCGACTCACCGGCAGATGTTACCGACATGACTCCCCACTTCTGCTGCTGCATCTGTGACCCATTAGAAATCATCGTCGACGTTTTCCCAGAAAGTAACTGCTGAGGCCCTCGTTGCTTGATACTCTGCTTCAAATGATTGTGCTGAAGCAGCACCTGTTCCTGTGCCTGTCTCAAATGCGCCGCCTGTTCCTTGCTCTTTTGATGCTGCTGTTGGTCCCACTCTGCGGTATACTTGGTGACCTTGATCAAGAAATGCGCCATGTCCGGGAGGAGGCGAGGATCGTGGCATTTCGAGTGGACGCGTTCCACGTAAAGAGCCAAGTTGGTGAGGATAGTCGACACTTGAACAGGCTCGAGATCCCTAAAGATGGTGACACGATCCAGAATATCGCGGATGGGTTGGTCGCGGATATGGACTAAACGGTTGGCTCCTGAAGGACCGGAGTTGTCGGTTGGATCTGCCTGCACCATCTCGTCCTCGCCTAGCACCGTGCCCAGAACGTAGAAAAGGTCTAGTTCCTGATCAACTTTACTGACCTCTTCCTCCCATCCCTGTGAACTGATATTCGTTGCCGGTTGTGTCTATATGAGCAAAGTCGATGAGTAAAAGTCCTTAGCAAATGTCCATCAACTACACCATTCACAAACCATAAAGCACGTAAACCTCTATATCAAATGTACCTTAAAGACAAGAACAAAGAGACCGTTGCCCATAAAGTGAACAAAGGCGTCATGCAGAAAGCTCCTGGCGCGATTTAGAACAGGGTCGTCAGGGTCGTCTCTCCTTTTGGTCATCAACTTGCCCATAGCCATGATCTCTCTTGAAAGCAACGCCGTCGTCATAGTCGAGGATCGCGTCAATAGTGTCGAGCAGATCGAAATTGCCAACAGGATATTCTCTTCTGACATGGACTCTTCCCCGACGGCTGGTGTTGCCGCAGGGACTGTAACTCCTCCAGGTGGTGCACCAGCAGCACCGGCAGTAGGACCAGATCCTATCGCAGAACCAACCGTAGATCCGTTTACTCCGCCCATGCCAGCTCCATTGAGAGATGAAGCAGGGACGACGGTCGCGACATTGGGTCCGCTCTTCTTGACCATGAGCATCTCGACAATACGTTTCATCAGCACCACTACAAGATCCGAGAGTGGATCCACCTCCTTGACGTACTTATAGATCACAATCAGCAACAGCTCCAGCCAGTTCTTGAGTCTTCCAGCGGGGAGGGTCGCCAAATCGGTCTCGGATCCAAAGAATCGCAGAATCACGTCCACGAAATACGTACCGACCACGGGGGTGTTTTCATCATGCCTGCGATGCGATTTCCTTCGGTAGTGGTGATGGTGATGTTGCTGATAGACTGGAGCGTTGGGGTTGGTCTGGTATGGGTTCTTTTGAGACACTGTGCTCTGGGCCATGCGAGTGTCTCCTGTATGTTTGTGGTTGTGATGATGGTCGCCGTCATGGTGCTTGCGACGTGGCCAACAAAACAGGCCTTGGTATCGGTGGTTGTGCTCAGCATCGTTGATGTCGGTATCTTGCTGAGAAGTTGTCATTGTGCCGCCTCTGCTCGACGACTCCTTGCCATGATCTGTGGTGGTTGTGCCTGTGGTCGACGAAAAGGTCCTATCGTTAACAGGCTGCTGCGAGCTGAGGTCCACTGGTGTGCCGGCCGCCTCATACGAATTAGCTGCATTGCCACCAGGTCCAGGGGTCACGGAGCGAGACCGGTCGTAGAGGGTCGGTGGGTCCTCCTCATAATCGGGTTTGATCTCGACATGCCGATCCAGAATAAGTTGCAAGTTCATACAAATGGCCAACACAAAGTTCTCATGGCCTGGATCATTGAGAACATCGTTCAGACTTCCTGAGCTGGCAGAATTCTCGTTCGCTCCGCGATGGATCGGACTGGCTCGCCGTCTGGGGATGTACTCTCCATAGCGAACCTGGAACTTGCCCTGACCAATCCCCACAAGCTCGCACCCTTCGAAGTCGAGGTAGAAGACAACCAAGTACTTGAGCTGAATGACTTCATCCAAACGGGGCTCAATTCCGTTCGCCACCATCTGCAACGCCAGGTTCAACAAACTGCAGTGGATATCGTCCTCAAGCTCTAATTGCTTCTCCCGAGCCTCCATGTCTGCGAGAACCGGAGCCGACGTGACCGAGAGAGAACCAGCCGACGACAGGGTCGTTGAAACAATGGACGCCCTCCGTTGACTTCGCGATTGTTCGGCAGCGAAAGTAGCTCCTGGCAACAGCGGTCCACTGAAAATAGGCATCGTAGCGAATGATGATCGCCGTCCCTTATGCAGTTGAGGAATCGGCATGTGCCCAGGAGGGTGGTGGTGAGACCCATTAGAATTTTCCAAGACCGACAGCGACGCAAACGAGGCTCTTCTCGACTTGCGGTCCTTTGAGTCAGATTCAGGCGCCAAGGTTCCACGTTTCGGCCGCTCAGATTCCAGGGTATTATAAGACTTCAAGCTTCCGGCTCGTTCATCGCCTCCTCCTTCTCTTCCACCACCATGGATACTCGATCGAACACTACCACCGCCACCGCCACAGTTCCCATAACTCGTCATGGAGGCACCCGAGTCAAGGACATGGGTCTGACCCAGCTCGCCACTCGTCAGCAACCGGAATATCAGGTCATAATCCATAATCTTCCAGCCTGGGAAATAGTTGTTGAGTCGCGACATTAGCTTCAAAAGGTTCTGCTGAACATCCGGAGGACTGGTAACAAAGTGCAACTCCCAAGCCTTGAGCGCATGGCCAACATGCACGGGCTGCAAGGACTTCAACAGCGTCTTGGCCTTGGCACGGACAGCCTCCTCCTTATCCCACATCGACGACACAAAATGACTGAAAATAGGCCCCAGAATTTGGAGTTGGTCCGGCTGAAATTGTCCCAGATCCGAATATTGCTGTCTTCGGTCGCCAAAAGTGCCTCCTGCGTATGTAGACCCATAATGAGTCCTGCTGAACGTCCCACCGCCTCCACCGCCACTGTTCAAACCAGTCCCATTCCGCTCGCTGCCGCTGTAATCTGGCTCGTGTGACATGGTTCCTGTCCCTGTTCGCTTTTGGTGGTGATGGAGGTGAGGGTGGTGGGGGATGTGGTGGTGATGGTGTCCTCGATCGACGTCCTTGCCTTTTGCGTTGGTACGGACTGTGCTCATCACTGGCTGTAGGAAGAACAGCTTCTTGACTAAAGCATCGTCCAGTTTTGAGAACAGGCCAAAGACAGGGTCCAGGGCGCCAAATCGAACCTCCCAGTCGGGGTCACTAAAGCTCTGAGCGACCGTCTTGTGCAAGTATCCTGGCCGAATGGACGCGAATTGCATCAACAAGGGCAAAGTTGTGTCGGCCATATGGTCATGCAATGGCGACAATAGGTCCCAGAGACTATATAAGCAAATATAAGTTACAAGTTAGCTATAGTCGAGATTATCGCACAGGAGCAACAAGCCCAAGCATTCGTAGGTTGACGGTGAAAACTCACCAGGGCAACATCTCCTTATGGATACTATCAGCAAAGTCATCCATGTTGGATACGCGTTCTGCTTCCTCCAACAACACTGACAAGCTTTTGATGACCTCGCCCTGAATAGACAACGATCTGGAGCGAAGCGACTTCAAGAACACGCTGATGGTGACCGATTCCTTGTCGAGGACCATCATCTGAGAAGGGCCATAGTGCTGTCTCCTGTGGAGCTGTTGGTGAAGCGGCCAGAAGGTCTTGTCACTTTGAACAGTGTACGGGCTATACAGTTAAAAAAAATGCGTCGTCCCATAAGCACTTAATTTTTCCATAGCATGTTCACTCAAGGCTCATCAGATTGAAAAGGGCAAATTCGTACCTGCTGGTGGATTTTGGATTCGGCTGGGCAGCGGGCACCAAGTGCAATCCGATGATGATCTGCAAAGGGCATCCTGTCACATACATGAATATCGCCAATGCATACCGGAGCAGTTGTCGCACACTATGACAAAGAAAAGGTAAAAAAAGAGTAAGAATTGGCTGTCCTCAAAAAAAAACGCGTGGTTATTGTACGTTCAGAGAGATGCATTGGCACCAACCATTCTAACTCCTTGGGGTCTGCATCATGAAGGCGCTCGAACATCACCCGCGTCACCGTCTCCTGGTTCGCAGCCAAGACTGACTCCAGAATCTGCCCTGCATCACCCTCAGACATATTCTGCGACGCGGAGGCGGGCGCCATTGACTCCCAGCAAGCTTTCAGAAAGACCTGAGATTGATGCAAGACTCTTGCACGAATAGTGTGCAGTGAGAGTTGCTGGAAGGAGGACGACCCTGCAGTTGAACCTGACGCTGGAGCCGAGAGCGAAGGTGAAGGTCGCTGAGTGTTATTGCCATCCCCCAATGCTCCTGCCGCTACCGGTGCTGATGCTGTTAACGTTATTGCTGGTGTTGAGGGTTGGCTGTCGGCGGAGGGCATCACAGGTGTATGCGACATATCGACCAAGCTCTTGCTGCACTCAACAAAGGCTTGCGTTGGAACCGTGACTCCACTCTGAACCATGAGTGTGAGCCATCTCAAAGCACCTTCAACGCCTTGGTGATGTGGAGACTCCAGAATGATCCTTAGAGTACCTAGTGGCGATTCTCCCATATCCTCCTCGGGCTTAGACGTATCCTGACCCGAAACCGAAGCGGTGTCCGGGATGCGATCTGAGCCAGTCGGGGATTGGCTGTGCATGCTCTCCTTGCTGGATCCATGGTGAAGCTTTGTCTTGAGTCGGTGTCGCCACTCGCCATCGCCCGACTTGCCTCCGACTCCTGTAGCTCCTCGACTCGAAGAGCCTGTCGAAGAGTGGTCGCCACCGAAAGGGTTGGTAGTTCCAAGTCCAAGCCCGCTACCGGTTCTATTGCTCGCCTTCAAAAAGAGTCGATTCAGAGTTTTGAAAGATTTGCTGGCCAGATCCATTCCTTCCAGCATCTCCTCGACCTCCTCCAGCCAACGACAAAGTACATCCGAGAAGCAGTTGAACAGAAAGCCTGAATGGCGAAGCTTGGTGATCGATTCCAGATATCGCTCCTTCTGTGCATGTTGAAACTCCTAAAGTTATATACAACGCACAAAAATAAAAAGCGGATCAATACCAACGGTTACGTGCAAAAAATAAAACAATAGGCTGCCAATATGCAACGCGAAGAGCAA
Organism: Linnemannia elongata; assembly: GCA_036320915.1. Classification (NCBI taxonomy): domain Eukaryota; kingdom Fungi; phylum Mortierellomycota; class Mortierellomycetes; order Mortierellales; family Mortierellaceae; genus Linnemannia; species Linnemannia elongata. The sequence continues at coordinate 781,770 of JAXBDG010000010.1, read as the reverse complement.
CATACCTCTTTGTCCTCGTTCACAATGGAGTCGCTCTCAGCCTCTGGCGCCATTTCGCGCTCCAGGATCCTGATTTGTCGATGACAGATGTCCTTGTATCGATCAACATCCAGCTCCATGACCTTTTTCAACCACGGGAGCGCAAACTTCTTGGCAATCAACTTCCTGGTCATCACATACGAGCCAACTGAGCCAAAAAGGTTCGAAGTGACAGAGTTGTTCCTGGCATTGGCGTGTGATCCTCCACCGAGCACTGTTCCTGTTCCTGTTCCCGTTCCTGTTTTTGTCCCAGTCCCGCCTGCTACCACTGTTGCAGCCATGGTTGTTGAACTGGCTCCAGTCTCAGTACCATTACCAGCACCAACACCATCAGAGATCCCAGTGCCGGTGATGTTGAGTCCTGTCACAGCTCGCTTGACGGCCAATTGCTCCTCCAGTCCAACCCTGACACCTGGGATCTTCTTTCCTTTGGAGGCAAAATTCTTGTGGATCACCACCAGCTGATCGTCTTCCAATAGCAGCCAGTGGAACACGCAGCCAACCAAACGCTCCGTAGTGTAATCAGACATGAAAGGGTCCGGCCAGCACTGACGGGTGAGTAGCAAGAAACCGCATTCGTTGACAGACAGGTCGACACTCGACAGACAGCGCCAAATCGAGTGGATCAAATGCTCCACATCTGGCGTAGGGTCAATCGCGGTGACGATTGGGAAGAGACAGTGCACCGAACGGTAGGTCACAACGTTGCTCTTGCCGTCCGCGTTATCGTAGGAGGATGTCTGGAACGTAGGCAGTGCCTGCGGGAGAGGGGCTACTGTTGGAGTGATCTCTTGACCGATGGTGCGGAAAACAGGCATCGCCGGTGGCGGGGAGATCGGATCCATGGTCGACACCTCGAACAGAAACAGCTCGCCGTCCAGTCGCTCCAGAAGTCCCATTTTGACCCACTCCTGCAAAATCATCTGCATAGTCCAGGAGCTTCTGAACCCGAGCCGTCTCATACAGAACCTGAATAGACTGGACAAGGCGATGTTGGCTGACTGAACCGAATGTCCCGCAAGAAGTTGTTCCTGCGCCGCGTCCAGCTCATGCTCAAAGATGTCGTCCTCTCGCGTATTTCCCCACTCGTTCGAATGTGAAAAGAAGGGGTGTCGGAAGGACAATTCTGCTGCGTCAGAGTCGTTGATCATCGTCTTTGCGACAGCTGCAAAATGCCCCCAGTACAGCTCCGAGAACAACAGAAACTGGTCTGGCTTGGAGTCTTCAAAGAAGTCGGAAAGAAACGATGACATTCCTGGAAAGGGTCCCAGATCCTGCAGCTGCTTGGAGAGCTCCGCGAAGTAGGCCTGTATCACCACCAGCTCGAAACCACTTGCCGCCATGATACTCTGATCTGTCATCTGTCCATCCTGCAGCCAGTCAAGCACTTGAATCTCGCCACGCGTCATTCCGGCCTTGAGCAACTCCAGTTGTAAGGTGAGCACGCTAGAGTTGCAACTTGCTTCCTCGTACGAAAACTTATCCTTGGATCCAGCGGGTGACAGTGGTCCGGTCATGGAATGTCGTGGCATGCCGGGGGTTGAGGGACCAGTCTGAGCGGTGCGCCATGTCGATACAATTTCCTGGTAAAAGTCCAAAAAGCTCTGCCTCATATCCTCGTAGGTAATCTGCGATGGAAAGGAGTTCCGAAGAGCCACCGATTGCGCATTTCCACCACATTCCGGAGCAGCACCCTTGCAGTCCAAATGCATCAGCTGCAGGCATTCCTGACACCGGTAGGCCTGATGGTGGTGGCCCCACAGTGGGAGTTTGCAGGCCGAGCAAAGACAGGTCGAGAACATGTTGACCAGCTGCAGGGGATGACCAGCTCGAATCCTGTAGATCCTATTCGTGTTGCTCTCATACAAGCCGCCTTCGTCGGGATAAACAAGTTGGTTCCGTGGCCGTCTCAGAATCGAATCCAAGGAGCAACCGGGTTGTGTACAATCGATCCCAACGAAACGCTTGACAGAGTAAAAGCACTCCAGGTGGATAGATCCACGACAGTGGTAACAGAAGAGCCCAAAGCCATGCATAGTCGTCTCACATCGCTCGCAGATATGACTTGACAACTGCCCCTGACCAGCCTCCCCCTCCTCCTCTGTTGAGAACATGTAAGGGTACAGCTCGTGCTCCGCCAGATAGTCGGTCCCGACAGATGCGACAGCTGCCGACTCCTGGTGTGCGCTGGTTTTGGAATCGTGTTTCGATCCATGTCCAGACTTCCAAAGCAGTCCGGGTCGGTGTGGCAGTCTGTGGCGAATCCTAAAGCTCCCAACAGAGTTGTTCCGATTGGTGACATCAGTCATTGGGATAGCGGACTCATCCAGAGATCCACGGCGGAATGAGAACACTGTATCCGACTTCATAGTGTTGGTCCTGAGTCCGTTTGCTGTACCAGGCGCGCTCCAGTCCTGCTGAGTCTGTCGCATTGCCATGATGGAGTCATAGTCGAGCGGGAAGAACTTTTCGGCCAGCGTTAAATGTCCCAACGAAGGCTTTCCAATCCACCAAAGGACCTCTACCGCCCGCCTCATCACCTTCTCGTTCTCGACAATCGAAATGACCTCTAGTAGATCCACCGACAGATCTGTCTTGATCCTGAGAAGTCCTCCTATTGACTTCTCCACCTGCTTGGCGACCGGCAAAGGCGATTTGGAAAATGAAATCTGTTGGAGGACCGCCAAAAGAGTCAGCTGGATGAGTGAGCTCGCATGCGTGTCCAGAATATCCTGCGCCTGTGATGCATGACCAGCCATGGGTATGGATGTCGAGCTCGACCTCGAGCTGGGCATCCTTGGTGAGTTGATTGATTGCTTTCGCTGTCGAGGTACGGAGAGTAGTCCCTGTTCCTCAGTTGGCGAGTGAACTTGAATGGCGAACGTTTGGTTATTGTCCAGTTGCACGCGGATTTCGGATGGCGATATAGGGGATGCTGAGTCCAGCGGAGTCAATGGTGGTGACATAGAAAGCGAGGCATAGTACTGAGTCCTGGAAAGCGCAAACGATGGCAGGATCACATCAGCCATCAAGTCTAGCAAGCGCACGAGGGCGTTGTTTTTGAAGATGGGGAATGCCGAGAGCGCAACCATTCCAATGTCGTAGACTGCTTTGTGGTCCGTTGCGAGCGATTTGGCGAGGAGGAACAGGATATCGAGAACAAACGAGTGAAGCACCCATTCAGGCCGTGAAGGTCGAGGGTTCTGCACCATGTACCGACAGTCGTGTGAGATGATGTCGGATAGTACGGCGATGAAGTAGTCCAAAAGGCGATATGAACCCTCGACCTCCTCCACATAGCGGCCCGCTGCTTGTTGAAAAAAGTTGTCGGCGTCGTTCGAATGTAATGATCCTTGTGATCCTGCTCCTGGTGATGCTGGTGCCGAGAAATAAGGCGACGAGGATTTCCGTGGGCTGCCATTAGGCGAACTCTTCTTTGGACTGCCGTGAGGCGATGCGGATCTATTCCTGCTGCGACCGAGAAAGGAAGGCTTGGGCTCTCTATAGACAGCATTGAATAAGAGATATTAGCCGGAGAAAATATATCATTCAAAATGAGCGCTGTCGCCCACATTAATTAGCAAACTTACATAGGAAAGATTTCTTCCTTGAGTTCGCCAATGTCCCACCCGCTGTCGGTCGCCTTGATCAAGTAGTCCCGTAGTCCCAGAACCAAGTCCACTGTGTCGTCACTAAAGAAAAGCTCCTCTCCCTGCAAGGAATCCACCACCCATTTAGGAGGCTTGTCGTGGCCAAAGTACAGATTCTCCGTCTCCGCATCCACTGAATGCTTGAGTGCTCCTGCTCGAGATTCCAGTGTGGCTCCTGAAAGGTAAGACTCTGTTGAATGAGCCGCATACCACATCAGGTTGGAGGGTGCTCGGTTCCGCCGTTGAATTTTTTTCAGCATGCGCTCCAGTCCGACTTGCCATTGACTTGGCGGCTTTTTCTGTACCTCCTCCCTTACAGCGGCCGCGGCGTTCATGTTGGTATAGTTGTTGATGTTGGCGGTCATGGGCGCTGCAGAGTAGGGTGCACCTATTTGTTGAGGAGGAACCCCGGGTCCTGTAGCAGATCGCCGGAAATGTGTTGGACGATGAAAGTCGGTTTTAATATGCAACAGTGGGAACTTGTGCTTCTTCGCATCTGGTGCAGGTGATCCTGACTGCCCGATTCCTAGGCCGTATGCAGATCCCGATAAAGGTACAGATGACGGCGGTCTAGAATCCGATCCAGCTCCTGATCCTGATGCTCCTCCGGTGTGAAGGTTCTGGCCGCTATGCCGATGTAATTTGGTATGGTCCAGGTCCAGCGGTCGGGGACGATGCAGGACCCTCCGCCCTGTCCGTTTCCTGACCTCATTAATAGGCGATATCAATTGCGAGCCGGTCGACCCTATCCTTGAGGACAGGGTGGCATTCTTGGTTGTATTTGACGAGGACGCCGCATGTAAATCCTCCCCTTGCGGAAATGACTGTGGAATGTGGAGGGATGGTGGTTGAAGGGATGATTGTGGTGCTTGTGAATGGTTGGTGTCTTCGGCGGGTATGAGAGAAGGTGATAGGGTTTGTGCCTGCAGACTTTGACTTTGTTGTGGCTGTTGAGGTTGTTGTTGTTGCTGCTGCTGCTGCTGCTGCTGCTGTGATGACGGTAGCTGCAGTTGTTGAAGTTGCGGCTGCTGTTGCTGTGGAGAGTGTGGTGGTTGTGGTGGTTGTGCAGGCACTGAGGCATTGTGGTTCGGCTGTAAATAGTCGCTGTTGCTGCTGCTCATTATGTGATTAAGAATACTATTATGCTGGTTATGTTTTCGTCTACGCGTGTACGGCACGGCAAGTCTATGGTATGAAAAGGACAAAAAAGGCCAATTGATGTCTTAATGGGATTGTAGATATTGCCTTTCTGCTTTTGCATATCTGCAAACACCTTTGGTTGCGGGTTCAATTCTGTCCGCTTTGGCAAGTGACAAGGTCACACAGTCCGTCATCAACAACAGTCCAGCTGGACTTTTATTTTTATTTTTTGGCAATGCATTTCCAAGGAGGAGGAAGAACGAACATACCGGAGTGGAAGCCGCTCCCTGGTATAAAGGGTGAAGGAAGAAGGCGATGATGATTGTCGGGTAAAGGTCGTTATTGTTGAAGCATCGATGAAATTGAACAATAAGTTTGATGGAGAAAAAGAGTGCGAGGGGAATGAGGAGGAATAGTAGATGCTGATGCGAGGTGCTAGAAGGTGGAAGAGGAGGGTTGTCGACTAATGCAAAAAGGAGCAATTGGAATTGAGGGACAAGACAAAGGGGCGCCCTTAAGAAAATTACAAATTGAAGGTTTTTATGAATAAAAAAAAGAGAAATCTAAAAGAAAATGCGAAAGTGAATATGCTGAGGTAAAGGAGGAGATAGATACGGACAGGGAGGGAACTAGTTGCTAATTTATGAGAACAGCTTGATGGTGTGATCGGCACCACTGGAGATGAGCCAGGGCTGGGTAGGGTGCCACTCCACGCACAACGCACCTATATCGAGCAAAAAAGAACACAGTTAGAAAATGAAAAAAAATCACGGGCAAGGGACGTAGTGGAACCATTTAACATAAACTGATAAATGTCAACAATCAGGAACAAGGTTAAAACATTGATCAAAATGCTTACCAAGGGCATCAACACGCTGGTGGACATTCTTGAGAATCTTGACGGGCACAATAAGGGGGTTCTGCAACAGATCATTGTAGACCATGCCGTGGAAAATCTGAACATTGCCGTCATCAGCGCAGGAGGCAAAGAGAGGGTAACGCTTGTGGTAGGCGACCGAGCGAATAGCCTGCTGATGGTATCTCAAGGTCTTGTAGGGCTTGGACGACAAATCGAGATCAAACCAGCAGAGACGCTTGTCGTATGAACCAATGATCAAGTTGTCTCCTGCAGGGTGGACATCCAGCGACGAGATCCACTTGACTCCCGTCTGCATTGTCTTCACCAACTCCTGACGCTGCAAGTTGTACTGGCGGACATAACGCTGGGTGGCAACAAAGAACATGGGCTTGGTGGGGTGGAACATGACGCGCTGGACAGCACCCTTGGTCTTCTTGAAGGGCTGCTGAGTCTGGTGCTTAGTCAACTGGTGAATAAGGACGGCAGAGTTGTTAGCGTCGGGGGCAACAGTGGAGAAGTAGTCTCCCTTGCGATGCCATGTCACCTGCTTCACGGGCTTCTGAAGATGAACCCAGACGCGAATGCCCTTCTCAAACTCGGCAGGCGTTGGCTGCTTCCACTGTGCCTTGGGGTTGGGCTCGCCTGTAGCGACGTTGGCGAATCCAGCCTTCAAGTACTCCTCCGAATGCAAGGTCAGCTCAGGCGAGAAGAGCTTCTCAGGCAAAATAAGTCCAACCTTGTAGCCGCTATGAAACGTCACCGATCATGAAAAGAGTAATGGTTAGTGTGTGTGGTGGTGTTACAAATAATCGACTTGATCTTGACACCAATAGTCAATCTTGTCTAAACTTACCAAGCGACAGCGAGGACGGCGACTTCCTTGTTAGGTCCCCAAACGACTGATGTAACGAGCTCATCCAAGTGGTAGGTAGCCATGCAGCGACCGGTAGAGATCTCCCAAATACGGACAGTCTTGTCGTCAGATCCAGATGCCATCCACAATCCAGTAGGGTCGACAGAGATGGACCGGACGCGTCCTTCGTGACCAAGGAACTCGATCGCCAGACGGGTAGGGAAAGGCTGAAGGTCGCGGGGCGAGGGAAGCTTGGGGATCAAACTCTCAGGGTCGATGTTCAGGCGGTTCTTCCTGACACGAGGCGCAAGGTAAAGATCCAAGCAACGTTCGAAACGCTCCTGAATGAATTGGCCGTATCCGGGAACGTTCCTGAGAGCGTTGTACTTTTGAGGGAGGTAGTTCTTGGGGCGATCCTCCTTGTCCATCTCGTTCCACTCCTTGATCTCCTCCTCGGTTGGCAAGTATTCTGCGGGAGGGTTGTAACTCTCGTCGTGGGTGGGCAACTTCATCTTGGGCGCAGTAATGTGCATCACATGCTCCTCCCTGGGTTTGTCATCGGCATCGTTCCAAAGGTTGTAGTACTTGGGCTTGGGGGGAACGTATCCAGACTTGCGGGGAACAATGCGACCCTCGCGAATGGCACGAACAATCTTCATGATTCTCTTGGCCTCATGCTTCGAAGGAATGAAACGACGCTTAGGCTCAGGAGCAGCAGACAAGGGCATAATCTCCGTCTTGGAAGAGAAGAACTCGACTTGATCCTCGTAGGGGTTGTAATCGGCATCGGGGATACGGTTGCCCTCCAAACGACGAATAATCTCGAGTTCATCTGCTGACAGCTTGACATCCTGACCGTCCTTGTAGTTATGGGCAGACAACCTAGCACAGTAAGAGAAAATGTTAGCTCGTTGGTGTAGTCAGACATACAACTTGCAGTGCTAGGCAGTCGAAGAACGTTTTTTTCACTTACCAGGAGTCTGGATCATCCATCGTGCTAAGGAACTTGTCGAGTTCGTCTCCAGTGGCGGGTCTCATGATCTTCTTTCCGTCAATATCATATCCGATGTGGGGGTAATCATCGTACCAGTGCATGGGGATGTTTCCGACTGTGTTTTCATTCTAGGTAAGTGTAGCAAAACAATTCGATCCAGTCCAGGTTAGCTTATGATCATTGGAACAGGGGTGATCGATAAAAACAAGCATTCAATGACCAATTGTACTGGTGTCCATACCTCTTCAGTAGAGGAATCACTGTCGTAGACAGGGTCGATCTCTGGGTATTCTCTGACAATAGGGTTGTAGTCGCTCTCGGGTGCCAGGGGCTCGTTCAAGTTGTGACCAAAGTTGGGATCGATATCGTCCTCGACCAAATCGTCAAAATCGCTCTCTTCATCCTCCTCATCAGCATCTTCATCGTCCAGCTCCTCCTGGCTATCGACAATGCTGTCACCATCCATGTACGATCCCTCAGAATCCTCGTCCTCGTCCTCCTCGAGATCGGCGGCAGACATGTCCTGACCCTCCTCCCCCTCCTCTGGAAAGTCATCGGCGTCGTCGGACTCGTCGTCACCGTCCATATCCTCTTCATCATCATCTGAGGCCATGTCAATGGCAACCTTGCCAAACTCGTCGTCAGAGTCGTCCCGTGCCTCTTCGACGGTTCTCTTTTTGCTCTTGGGTGCGACAACAGCCTTCTTTGTGGGTACTGGTGCGGCCTTCTTTGCCGGAGCAGGGGCCGCCTTAGGGGCGGTTGCCTTTCTTGTGGGTCGCGTGCTTGGCATTAGTGATGAGTATGTGTATATATGGATGTGGCTCGAAGTGGTGTGTTGTCCGAAGTGTGAATGTATGTAAGGTGATGGGAGTGAAGGGATAGGTTGATGGACAAGGAAGTGACAAGGATGTGATGGAGACAACCAGTGGTCAACTCTAAACAACAATTCACACAGTGCAAATACAACAACAAAAAAAAAAGAAAAAAAAATGTCCTGAACAAAACAAAAGCCACATTTTTATTTTCAGTCACTTTCTTTTCTCTCTATGAAGTAGAACACCACAAAGGGCCTTGTGCCTTTTGTACTTGTGTGCGGAGCAAATTCAAGTCGTTCGTTCACAGATATGGCATTATTTACACGTAGAAAAGTCTTGGTACAAATCGGCTCGATTTCACAGGGTTTATTTCGATATTTCTCACATACACAAACGAATCCAGAGAGAGGTCGCTCGTTCCGCTGAACTATCGTCCCGTCCAGTTGTCAAAATGCGAAAGCAAAAAGACAATTTACTCGGAGTGGAGGGTGTTCAAGAAGGCAGCAGCGGTCTTGGGGGCCTTCTTGGCAGACTTCTTCTGGGTCTTCTTGAGGATCTCGGCACGACGGAGGGTCTGGGCATAGGGGTTGAGACGGTTCATGACGGCCATGGACTTGAGGGGGTTCTTCTTCTGGGTGTAAGGGCGGGGGGTCTTGGAGGGACCGGCAGCCTTCAACGAACCCTGAACCTCAGCAGAGTTGATGATACGGGTAACATCAGGGTTGGACATGATGTGGGAGGGGAGGGAGTAGTCCTTCTTGAGGGCAGAGGCCTTGCGGTAAGTACCGTAGATCTGGTCCAAGAGAGCGAAAGCGTTCTGGGTCCAGATGATGAAGCGGCCCATGTGTCCACCGGGAGCGAGCTGCAACAAGTTGAGGGTGCGGACGTTGGCGAGCTCAACACCGGGGATGTTGCGGAAAGCCTTGACGATACCGTTGTCCTCGGCGTAGACGACGAGGGGACCGCGGCGCTGGCGGTGACGACGGTTACGCATCTTACCAACACCAGCACGGAGCTTGCGGGAGTTGGAGACCTTGACGACATCAGCGTAGGCGTGGACGGCCTCGAGGAGGGCGACGGCGGCCTTGGTCTTGGTCAAGGACTCAACACCGTTTCCAACAACGAGGGGAACCTCCTCGATCTGCTCAATTCTGTGACCACGGGCCAAGACCAAGGAAGGGAGGGCAGAGGCAGCCAAGGCAGAGGCAGTAGCGAAACGCTTCTGGTTCTGGTTGGTCTTGACGTGCCACTTGCGCCAGATCTTGGTAGGGGCGAACATGCGACCACCACGGCACATGTTACCGAAAGCGGCCTGGCCGGAACGGTGGGTACCGCCTCCAGAGACACGGGGAATACGGGCAACAGCGCGACCGGTACCCCAGGACTCGGCAGAGGTCTGGTGACCAGCCTTCTCGGAGACGGAGTAGGCCTGGCGGTGGTTCTTGTTCATGTTCTTGTGGACGAACTGGACAACATCAGGGCGGATAGGGGCCTTGAAGACGGCAGGCAAAACCTGGGTACCAACGGCCTCCTTGCCGGACTCGGAGAAAACGGAAATAACGGGACGAGCAGCCTATGCGAGGAATCAATTGACCGTTGATATGTTAGGGAATTGCCCTTTACTTCGTTTTCTAGTGTCCCCTGAGGTTTGGGTGGGTGGGTGCTGCCTGAAGTCGTTGCCAAAAAGGTGCTTTGCCCAGTCAACCGGCCAGGGGTAGATGGAACTATCCTGGCGAATAACCGCACTTGATTGGTACAAAAAAAAGGCGATGGTGCCTAGGTGTTTTGTCCAATCCATCTACATCCTGCAGATCGACGCCTTCCAGAGGCCCAAGTGATCAGCACTTTGTCGTCATTTTGGCTAGTGAAGCTGGCGGGGGAATTGTTGATAGCGCGTGGATGGTTGCGAAATTATGAAGAGTTGGTTGGATGGATAGATGTGATGTACTGAAGTTGGATGGATGGATGGATGGATGGATGTATGTATGTAGATGTGCTGTGTGCGGTTGAATAAATGTCCTGCAACTCGACTACGAACCATTGTATTAGTTAGTGGGGTTGAAAGAGGAGGATCAAATTCTTGCTAGTGCGCCTGGCAAGATAAATGCTCGAGAGCAGTTGCAGACGAAAAAAAAAAATTAAGGGATAAGCCACCACTGGAAAAGAATGCTGGGCTTGGATCTGACCTTGAAGCTGAAGGCACCAAACTCAGCTTACACCTTACAAGAGCCCCTTCTTCTTTCTCCATTGCAACCCGCCGTGCCTCCAGCTCAAGAGCTCAAGGGTGACTTTTCTCTGGAGGCTTGGCTTTTCCCTTCGATCAAGGAACTGCAGGTAGTTTCGGGCAATGCAATATCGTATCCACAAACACCCTCCATATAAATATTGCAGCTCCATGGCTGTGGGATAAGGTTGAAGGTGGTGTTGGTGAGCGATTGGCAGAAAGATAGGTGATATAGTGGTTTCCATTGACCACTTCTGTGAGTGCTTCTTAGTTTCGCCTTGTCGACAAAGTGCAAAAGATGTAAACTCGTACCTTTTCTCGGCTGCAAACGTGGCTTGCAAACAAGGACCTGGTAAACCGATCGTTTCCATTTCTGATCGAAGTACAGGCTCGACTCATGGTGACAGAAAGATGACCAAGGACGTCCAAGTTGAATACACTTATACCTTTACCTTCTTGTACCCTCGACTAGAGCACACAATACAATACACATAGACGACTGCGTGCGGTGTTTAGAATAAATTGGCTTATGGGTGAGAATGAGGACCCTGCAATTTCAAAGTGAATGAAGGGTATCGAGCTAACTTCCTTTGTTCTTCAGCATTGAATTTCCCTCGTGGCTGCAAGGATACCCCATGTCCATGGGAATAAAGGTCCCAGACCAAAACCACATATATTTTTTTTGCAATTGATATGAAAAGAAAGTACCGAGGGTTCTTGAAATGAATGGATGAAATGAAAAATGCAAGGTGCACGTCCCTCAACATGGACTGCATCGATCGTGTAAGCGATTTTATTTTATTTTTTTGTGAGAGCATAAGTTATGCGAGCCTTGGTGCATGTACTCTAATAAGAGAATGCGATGACTCTTATTTATCTTCATGTCGCTGGATGCATGGATGAGCTGTCGGTACATTGAACATGTAGTAACGTGGTATTCGTTAGCTGGCATTGTTCGTATTACTTGGCAATGGGAAATGAACGAGGAGGTGGACAAGGTGGGTACCAAACGACCACTACAGCCAGCTATTTTTACACGCCAAAGAGACAAAGAGACAAAGAAAGAAAGAAACAAAAAAAGAGTCAACGAGAGAGGTGTGTCTTATCCACGTTTCTTTTTTCCTCTTGAACCTGTTTAACCTTCTTCCTCCTCGCCTTCCCCCGTCCGTTCTTCGTCATCCTCTGTTCACCCAGGATAACAAAGTTGTTAATTGAGACATCGCAAATAAGAAATTCCTTGGGATCCATTCATTCTCGAAACGCCAGCTCAGGGGCATGTCTGATTGCCTTGCTGGTTGACAGACTGGCTGGCTGACGGCGCCCAGTCGGGTCTTAGTCAGTAATAAAAATAATATTAGATAAAGTCCCTTCTGCTTCGGAGCTGGGTAACTAGGGTCCCTTGTCACCGTTAGCCTCTCGTTTCTCTTTCTTCCTTCTCCTTCCCCATTCTTCTTCCCTTTCTTTTCTTTCTTATCTTCTCTTTCTCCCAACTCTTTCATTCTCTCTGTCTCTTTTTCATCCTTCACTTTCCCTTCCTCATCATCACTCTCATTCTCGCTTCACAAGTTCGATCCATATCCACCAGAAACAACTCATATATATATATATATACACCCTCACTTCTTCATTTGATCTCCATCAGTCTTTCAATACGCATACCCCTGGACTATACCCAACGAGCCACAGCCATCACAGAACATCCAACACAAGCCAACAAAAAGATCTATTCTCTTTTCTTCAACACAACACGACATACGCACAGCCCACATACTGCATAAAATGAAGTTCAAGAGACAAAAGGACAGTCAGGCGAGGAAAGAATATGGCATCGACAATCCCAACATCGACGTCTCCGCAGGTAATAATAACATCTTTTTTTTTTCCACAGCCAGGATTTTCAATCTCTTCTGTTAGCCCTTCGCATGTTAGAACAGGTTACACCCGTGTATACTTCTCTATTTTTCAAATTCCTCCTGAGGAGCACTCCAACAAACAACGAAAACGGAGAATGCATGAATGGACATCTACTTTTATTGATTCGAGTGTGCACTGGATCGTCAGCACTTGGGCGCTTGCCCCAGTCATACATTATCCCCATTGTACCTTACTGGACACTCCACTGGCCGTTTTGTTTCTTTTACCTTCCTCTCCTTCCTCCCCCTCCTTTCAATCCCGCTCAGTTTCGATTCGCTGTCTGTTTTTACCTCGTCTTCTTCCTCTCTTGTCATTCTTTTTTTTTTTTTTTTTGTTGCTTCCCTTTCCATCAAGAGTGTTTATACACGCACTTTCTTCACTCCTGTCCTGGTCAGCATATTTTTGAATGGAGTCTCTGACGAGAAGAGGATTGACTATCTCATCTACATCTGCAACTGCAACTTGACTATCACTCTGTATACCTCACATCGCTCTGTACCACCAACATACATCCTTCTCCACAACTTTACTGCATTACCTCCCTGCCCTTCATAGCGCTTATTTTTTCCTTGTGCGGTCAAATTAAATTCGAAAAACCATGGGGAAATCCGCTCGTGCTAACAGCCAACGACCTTCTACTCTAGACATCCCATTGACCATGACATTCACGCCGAGCACACCCAACGACCCCTCAGGAGGCCCTCCGATGACATTCCCTCCAGCAGAAGAACCCATCTATCCCGCACAACTCCACCCTTACTCCACACCCACACCCACTCGTCCCTCCTTAATCAACCCCTTCAGCAGCAGCAACAACAGTAGTCCCACCAGCAACAAGAACGGACATACTCCTAACCAAGATACCCGCAACAGGAGCTACTCGACCGCTTCCAGTCACCCAAAGTCGACCATGATCGAGATCGAGCGGATTCTCAAGCAAGACGAGGCCATCGAGAGGGACTTTACGCCGCCCAGACAGGCCATGAACAGCGACGAGTCGGACTTTGACTGGGACGAGGATATCAACATTGATGACAATGGCCAGGTCCGGAATCGAAAGAAGGACAGGACACGATCGAAGTGGAGACGTCTCTCCCCCTTCTTGCGCATGCTCATCCTCATGCTGCTCGTTGCGCCAATTGTCGCACTACCTGCCATCTTAACTAGGATATTCTTGAAGGTCGTCGACAAGCCCGATGAGCCCGACGGTTCAGCCGCCATGGACCAATATGTAATGGAGAAGATCCGCAGAGACACCATTGTGCTCGTCTTTACATGGTTGGCAGTTATGTGGTGCGTCGTCTGTGTCACCAATTGGGGCGTTGACATCATCCCTGTTGTCATTGTTCGTCTGACGTCCCTTGTCGCCAGCAACAGACTCGAGACCGTCAAGTCGCGCCTGTTGATCTTTGTCGCCACTAAGAAATACCTCAAGTGGCTCTTTGCTTCCTGCTGGGCTACCGGCTCCTTTGCTATCCTCTCCACCATCATCCATCCTATCATCAAGCAGAAGGCGAGTTGGCAGCCCGTTCTCATCAAGGTCCTGTGCGCCTTCGTCGCTGGTTTCGGCCTAATCTTTGTCGAGAAGGTCCTTCTTCAGATCATCTCGAAAAATTTCCACCAGACTGCCTATGCTGACCGTATCAAGGAAAACAAGTACGCGCTTCAGGTTCTTGACCGCCTGGGAACATCCAAGAAGATCAGCAAGAAGATCCGACCTACCCACAGCAGAAATAGCACCGCCGAGAACGGAGACTTTGCCATGGCCTTTGGTGCAGGATATCGCTCACGCCAAGCTTCTCGCTCTCACAGTCTTGACAACAGCAATGGCGATACCATCCACCTGACCGAACCTTCCTCTATTAACACCACGCCCCTCGGTACCCCAACGGAGCACCCAGGCCGCTCATCGATGGGAATTGCCCCTCAGCAGCGCAAAAATCAACGTGACAGCAAGGGCGCCAAACCCAACGACATCTTCAAGGGCATCAACCGAACTCTTCACGGAATTGCCATGGCTGACAGCACACCCGCCAAGGACATCAACTCGACCGACAACGCCAAGCGACTTGCCAAGACACTCTTCTATAACTTGCAGGGTAACGGCGACGAGCTGGTGGTTCAGGACTTTTACCCCTATTTTGACACCGAGGAGGCTTCTCAGAAGGCGTTTGCGATTTTCGACAAGGACGGCAACGGTGATATCTCGAAGCGGGAAATGAAGGAGAAGATCTTTTACGTCTACAAGGAGCGCAAGGATCTGCACACATCCCTGAGGGATCTTTCGCAGGCTGTCGGCAAGCTGGACATTATCTTTTTGACTATTGTCACTGTGGTCTGGCTGTTGATCATCCTATCGATCTTTGGCACCAGTGTCGTCCAGAACATGCTCTCCATCGGTTCCTTCCTCGTCGCCCTCAGCTTCGTCTTTGGAAACTCGCTCAAGACCCTCTTCGAGAATATTGTTTTCTTGTTCATCACCGTACGTGTCTGTAGTGTGCCGAAGTATGGATGATTGACAACTCGCGTAATTCATGCCTACTAAATTTTTAATTTTTTCTGTTTTGTTCTCGCATATAGCACCCTTATGACTCGGGTGATTTGTGCAACATTGACGGTACCGACATGTTTGTCCGTGAAGTGGGCCTCAACAGCACCATGTTTGTTACCTGGGACGGAAAACGCATGTACTATCCCAACAACGTCCTCAGTCAGAAACCCATCCATAACGTCCGTCGCTCACCCAATATGTCCGAGAAGATTGGTAAGTTATCCGTTCTGCCCGTTGTTCGCGTTCCACTGTCGCTTTTAGATAACATATTGACCTTGTTTAATATTTTTGCTGTGTCTATGGTAGTTCTCAATGTCGACTGTTACACGCCGCAGAGTAAGATATTGGAGCTCCGTGCGAGGATGCGCGACTTTTTGGCGAAGGAGAGCAAGGAGTTCTTGCCCGATATGGAGATCCAGATTCAAGAGATGGACGTCAAGCTGAAGATCAGCATGGTCATCGAGCACAAGGGCAACTGGCAAGATTCGGGTCGTCGCTGGGCCCGCAGAACCAAGGTAAACAAGAAGAGATTCAAGGACAAAAACAAAAGCAAAGAGTTCATTGGATTACTGCCGGCTGGCTGTTTTGTTTTGGTTACCTCCGATTACTGACTCCTTGTTGTTGTTTTTTCGTCTAAATAGTTCAACTTTGCGTTGAAGGAAGCAGTGGAGGACATTGGCATCAAGTACTACGCCTTGCCTCAGCGCTTGGAGGTTGTGCGTCACGAGATGCACGATTCAGCGGCGGACCTTGTCGACCACGACACCCTTGGCTCTAACTCTCCCATGAAGGATTATTCTCCTGATGAGGTTGCTCGTCTCTACAAGCGAAAAACCATTAACCGCCCTCAGGGCGAGTAACTTAGTTCTCTTACCCTTACCTTATCCCGTCGCATTTTGCATTCATGAGAAAGGAAACTAGAAGATGTATGTAGTAGTACTGCTCACTTGATAAAATACCTCTTCTCACATCTCACCTTGGTGGCCATTGGTCTAGGCAACTTAATTGGAAATGACGGCGGTAGGAGGAGGCTGTTGAGCGCAGATGCCTGTGCACTGCACTGCCTGCTTTGACTGGGTGGTGTTGGGTAACAGCCGAGAACGAATGGGGATCACTCGACTGTATTGCTGTTTGTTCACATGCGAACCGCCCGTCAACATTTGCTTTTGCGGTTTCGTACCGCTTGGGTTTGTCCAGACAGTTCTCGTCATTAATTTCTCCTCGGGAGAATGACATTTTGCCCGATGTACCATGTCGATGTCCTCGTTCTTCCCATTACAAAAGTCAAACTATAACAATACCAAAACGGCGCATGGTATGCATTGCTTGACCTTGTTTCGATGCATGAATGGAAGGAAGTAAGAAAAAAGAGAGCCATTGACCGCAAGGGTGCGAAAGGAAAAGAGAGTCGGGGCTGAACCAGAAAGTGGCCCGTCTCCTTCCTTTCCCTGTGTATCCTAAGGTGTAAACAACGTGCGCACACCATCATGGTTTACGTGAGCAAAAAAGCAAGCCGGTATGTTCGTTCTTTTTTTTCTCTTTTGGGCTTTGTCCAGTCCAAATGTTATTTCTGGGTGGAAGTGTCTGGATGTTGATGGTTTGCTCCGCTCCTCCCGTTCGTTCGCTGTTTTTCTAGACAACTAAAAAAACTCAACCTTGCAACACTAACAAAAAGGTACACCCCTCCCCTCTTGTTTAACTTTTTCTTCTTTTCTTTCTCATTCTTTTCATCCTTTTACATCTTTCTCTCTTTCATTCCTCATCCCGTTCTCTTTTTTCCCTCTTCACCATCTCCTAGTTTCTTGCTCCTCTTCTTTCTAGTTGTCTCATTCCCCTCCTGTAACACCTCTCTCCTTTTTTCTTTCTTTTTTTTTCACATTACACCAACCCATTAAACCACCATGGGCCACAAGGACAAGAACCGTCTCCCCCGCCTGAGCTCTCCCTTGACAAAGCTCAAGTCACACTACGATGCGATTGTGGTTGGTTCAGGATACGGAGCAGCGATTGCAGCCTCTCGTCTGGCCCGTATGGGCAAGCGCGTCTGCATCCTTGAGAGAGGCGAGGAGCGATGGCCTGGCGAGTACCCCGAGGATACCTTGGATGCGGCGACGGAGGTCCAGTTCAATGGCGAGCATGGCCATGAGGGCAAGCGGACGGGTCTTTATGAGATCCATAAGAATAAGGACCAGTGGGCCTTTGTTGCTTGCGGGTAAGTTCTGTTTCTTTGTTCTTATTCTCAGGGACAATGAGAGTAAAAATACCCAGGCGGTTGCTTGATTGGTTTGAATGAGACATAGCCAGTCAGCGTTGCTCGTTTTGCTTTCTTGTTTTTGCCATCAAAAAAGCAAGACCATTAGAATTGACACTTCTACCATGTCTCTTTAACACGATAACTCACCTAGCTTGGGAGGAACATCGCTGTTGAATGCCAACACGGCCTTAAGGCCAGACCCCCGTCTCTGGAACGACAAGGCCTGGCCCGAGGAGATCACCCAGGACAAGGAACTTCTCGAGCAATCCTTCCAGCACGCCATCGACATGCTCCAACCCACCCCTTACCCCGAGGACTGGCCCGTCCTCCCCAAACTCGCCACCCTCGAGGCCCAGGCCAAGGGTGCAGGTGCCCACGACAAATTTGTCCGTCCACCTATCACCGTCCACTTCAAGGACGCCCTCAACCCCGCAGGAGTCCACCAAAAGGCCAGTACCCTCACCGGCAACGATACCACAGGAATCAATGACTGGAGCAAAAACACCACCCTCCTCAACTACATCCCCGACGCCTGGAACCACGGCGCCGAGATCTATACTTGCTGCAATGTTGTTCGCGTCGAGAAGGCCAAGAAGGGATCCCACCAACCCGGACCCTACGTGGTCTACTTTGAGTGGCAGGATGACAGCCGTGCCGTTTTCTTGCATGAACACGGTGCCAACATTGCGCCCATGTTTATCACCGCCGACATTGTTGTCTTGGGTGCTGGTGCTTTGGGCACGACCGAGATCTTGTTGCGTTCGGCCAAGTGTGGACTCAAGACCTCTGACCAGTTGGGCAAGCATTTCAGTGGAAACGGCGATGTAAGTGACAAAATGCGTTCTCACTGTGGGAAAAAAAAATGTCATGGAGTTCTCCTTATATTGTTCCTGGGGTTATTTTGAACCAAAGAAAAAGAACATGGGTCGCGTATGCATGGCTGGAGGAAAGGGAATGGAAGGGTCTTTGCGCCCCCAACCCACTAGAGAAAAATATTGCTCTCGCATTATCTGCATTGTCCGCATGTGATTATGACCACCGATCGAGAAACACACAGACGGACTCTTAACATTCTCCCATTCTTCTCTATGCTCCTATATGCAATGTAGTTCCTCGCATTCTCATACAACGGCGAGACATTGGTGAACGGAGTCTCGATGGGAGACGAGGACCCCAAGGATTTTAAACATGGTGTTGGTCCAGTCATCACCGGCTTGATCGACTACCGCAATACCCCTAATGTCATGGACGGCTACGTTGTCGAGGAAGGAGCGATCCCCTCCCAGGCTGCCTTGTTCCTCCGCACAATTTACCAGGTCATGAGCGACCACTCCAGTAAGTCGCTCAAGACGGCCGAAAACCTTAGCTTCCAAGAAAAGATTCACAGGAACGCCCGTGAGCTGTCATCGTATGTTGCTGGTGTCTACCGCGGCGCAATGGCCAACACCCAGACCTTCTTGGTGATGTCGCATGACGACGCTCGTGGAGAGTTGGCATTGAGGGATGATCGTATCCGTATTGACTGGCCTGGCGTTGGATCCAGCCGTGACTTCTCGCGCTTGGATGCGCTCTTAGAGCCTCTGGCTGAGGCTGTTCGGGGCACTTATGTTCGTGACCCCTTGACTGCTGCGATGGATGAGGCTGTTGTTACTGTTCACCCCATCGGTGGCGCCAGTTTCGGACGCAATGGAGCCGAGGGTGCTATCAACCACAAGGGTCAGCTCTTCACTGGTCAGGGCGAGGAAGTCTATGAGGGAATTTATGTCATGGATGGTGCTGTTATGCCCATGTCGTTGGGTGTCAACCCCTTCTTGACCATCTCTGCCCTTGCCGAGCGTGCCTGTGCCCTCTTGGCTCGCGACCACGGTTTGACCATCAAGTACGCCCCCACCTTGGTCCCCCTTGACTTCAAGACCCCTCAGTTCCCTATTGCCTACAACGAGGCAGAGGCCAATCCTGTGGCGTACGCGTTGGCTCAGTCACTCAAGAAGGCTTCCCTCAACGAGGTTGCTGACATTGACGCAGATGTCCGTGGCTTGATTGTTGCAGAGCCCTTGGCTGGCAACAGTAGCAGCAGCAGTGACAGCTCCTCGGACGAGGATGAGGCGACTCCCAACAGGGTCTTGCCCTCTGTCTTCTCGTCCTGGGGTGGTAACAAGAGCTCATCCGACAAGCCTAACAGGGCTGAGATCAAGAAGGCCGCTGCCGAGGCCAAGAAGAAACCCAGTGTTTCCTTCACAGAGTTGTTGAAGGGCCATCTCTCGACCGTCATTTTGACCGAGGATTTTGAGACAGCTGATAACCAGGCTCGTTCCTCGGGCTCGACCATGAACGTCACCCTGACTCTCTCGACTGGTCCCGTCGACGAGTTCTTGAAGCGTACTGATCACCGCGCCAGGATTGTCGGAACCGTCTCGTGCCGCGCCTTGTCGGACGAGCCCATGATGATCGAGAGCGGTGTCTTTACCGTTTTCACCGGAACCGAGGATGACCCTGCGGATGAGTGTGCGATCCTTTACAAGATGATTCTTCATTGCACCTCGGGTGAGCGCTACCGATTCGAGGGTCGCAAGCCTATCACTTCGGGCCATGTCCTCGAGGGCTGGATCAAGCCTTCCAAGATTCTGGTTACTGTTTTCAAGATTGAGAACGGTGTCGAGACCGTCTTTGGACGCGGCAAGCTTGGAGAGCACGACGACGACTTTTTCACCCAAATCTCTTCGCTTCGCGTATGTCTTTATTCTATTAACCACATTGAGTTGTATTGTACCTTCCCTTTTCCCAAGCAAGAGGACTTGTTGACTAATTCGGTTTCAACTGAATATTTATTTATTATCTAACAAACAAAATAGGGTGACAGCAACAGCTTGACGGCAAACATCAAGGCGATCAAGGAGTTTGGCGTGTCGACAATCAGCGCAACGGTGAAGACTTACTTGCCCTTCTTGAACGAGCTCAAGTACCCTGAGGACTCGCACAAGCGCAAGGCGTACCCTCGTCAGCGTCCCCAGAAGACTGTCTTTGATGTCCTCTCCTCCGATGGCTTCAAGACCCGTTTGACCCGTTACAAGGGCAAGAAGGGACCCGTCCTCCTGGTAAGTTAATTTTTTTTTTTACATATTATCTGGCATTAATTAGCGATGGTTTCAGAGATATTAATTTTTTTTTGACTGGTTTCTCCTGATTCGATTTGTAGTTGCACGGTGCATCAGTCAGCTCAGAAATCTTCTCGACAGAATTGATCCCCCACAACCTGTGCGACTACCTCCTCGCCCACGACTACGACGTCTGGCTGTCCGACTGGCGCTGCTCAATCCTCGTCGAGGACCACCGTCGTCAATCTAACATCTATGGTGGAGCCCACGACCATGCCGCCGCAATCAAAATCATTCTCAAGGAGACCGGAGTCAAGAACATCCAGGTCGTTGCTCACTGTGTCGGATCCCTCACCCTCTGGGCTGGTCTCTTGAACGGCGATATTAACGGTGTTGGAGCTATCGTCTCATCCCAAGTCGCTAACCGCCCTATCAACTCGACCGCCGATCGCATCAAGCAGTCTCTTCAGTTGGTCCCTCTCTTTGAGAAGGTCCTTGGCCAGGACGAGTTTGATTGTGTTACCCACTCTCCCTCGGCGTCGTTGGAGGAACAAAAGGACACCCATGGCCTCAACACGCCCAAGAAGGTCACCCTCCTCGACCGGACCATCGATAACGCCCTCCGGTTCATGCCCATGCCCGTCCAGGAGTACTGCAATAACGCTGTTTGTCACCGAGCTTCCTTCTGTTTCGGTCTCCTCTGGGAACACGACAAGCTCTCCAAGAACATGCACGACAACCTCGAAGAGATCCTTGGATCCATCAACATGGAGTCTCTCAAGACCCTCGTCATGGGCTGGGCCAAGAAGCAGACTCTTACCAATGTTGAGGGTCAGGATCTGAGCACCCCTGAGCACTTGAAGCGGTTGGAGAATGTTCCTGTGTTGCTGATCCATGGTGCCAAGAACCAAGTTTTCATTCCCGAGGCGACTTTGAAGACGATTGAGGAGTTGAGAAACACCAACTTGCCTATGACCAACATGACCTATGACTACAAGAGCATTTACAGACGCGAGGTCATCCCCGGGTATGGTCATTTGGATTGTATTGTGGGCGACAAGGCTTACCAGGATGTTTATCCTATTATCTTGAAGCAGTTGGAGGCTAACTTGGCCTCTACTGGGTACAACGCTGCCTCTGAGGAGTAAAAAACTCCTCCTCTTTCTTTATTACATCCAAAAGTCCTTTCTCAAACATAAAGTGTTTTTCTTACCACAATTATCGAAACGATTTTTTTTTGGTCCGCATATGTTTTGTTTTCCAGGCAATTGCTCTCAAAAGCCATGCTTTGGTATTCGGTATCGAGAAATAAATATGTACACTAAAGACTACAAGGGAATATCACGAAAAGAAAGAAATAGTACAAAGGGGGCAGGGCTTTCAAATATAGCCAGCCATCCTCTTGAGGGTCAAGGTAGTCGAGATGATCATCACAAACACCCCAAACACCAACAAGATCCCCGCTCCAACATCCAACCACAACTCTGTCTTGCGTTCACCCGGACTTTCCCTCCTCCTACTGATGGTCGAGTAGTTGGTACTTTGGAGATTGGAGGACGAGGAAGATTCAGACCCACCAGTGGACCCGTAATGGAGTTGGTGCCGGCTCAGGATGGGTGTTGAAGCTGTGGCGCTGTCGTTTGTGAGTGTAGGACGATGTTGACGGAGAGGACGTCCTTCCTCTTCCAAACCGAGTTCTGACTTTTTATCATTTTTAAACTTTTGCTTCAGGATCCTTTCTTCTTCCTCGTCGTCGTCGTCATAGTCTCCATCCTCAACGTTCTCCAACGAGTCGACATCATCATCCTCATACCGCGACTCGCGTCCATGCTCTCCAGCACCAGCACTGCTACTACCAGCGTCACTCTCCAACGAATCACTCGAAGGGAGCTTCGAAAGCCTCCGCAAGCTTGAAGGATCCTTCCTCCAAAAGATCAAGAAGTAGCACGCGCCAGGGATAATGTATGCGAGAAAAGTCGAGCAGAATCCTCCAATCAACTGGTAGAGAAGTCCGAGGTCCGCAATAAAGACGCCGCAGACAAGGATGGGGAAGAAGAGTGCGAGGGTGGTGTAGAAGTGTTCATTGTCGGTCGGGATGATGTGGTTGTCTTCGTGGCCTAGGACTTTGTGCAATGCTGCGCGTGCCGGGTAGAACTATTACCACAAGAGCGCATGATAATACATACCGTTAGAACGTTATCTTTAAGCCGTTTCAGTCAGCTCGGAAGTATTTAAAAAAAATCGCGAAGTAAAAAAAAAAAAAAAAAATGACTTACGGCCTGGGGGAAGGTCAAGAACATGGAGAAACCCAAGAGACAGCGTCCAAAGTTGATAAGCCCATCAGTTTGGGGAAAAGAGTTGAAGATGTTGGGCTTAACGTCCTCGCCAAAGGACATGAATCCAATGATGGCAAACACAAACGAGATCAACCACGAGAGCGAGACTGCAATTCCTGTCGCCTGACCCCATGCCTTGCGTGTCGGCTGTGCCATCGTCGTAAAATTCAAGAATGCCGTCTATCAATAATAACCAAGAACAAAGATAAAAAAAGGTCAGTCCATCTTTTTGCTCGTCCATGCTGATGATCTCGCTCGTAAGATGGCAATGGGTCGGATAAGATCCGGAATTCGTACCTGGGTGGAGAGCATGGCAAAGGCCATGACGCCGATGGCGGGGAAGACATTGTTACCGACAAAGTCGTAAGACCGCTTGTGTTCGGGGGCATAGTACATGCCTCGAACAGCGACGGCGAACAGGATTGGGGGAAGGGTCATGACCGAGATCATTGATACCTTTGCCAAAGATCCGATCGATCTATAAAATAGCAATGGGAGGATCTACAATTTTTTTTTTTTTTTTTTTTTTTTTTTTTTTTTTTGGTGTCACAAGGAAGGGAATGGGATATGTTAGATGATGGCTATTGTGCATATTTGCACGCGCATGCGTATGCGACGAGTTGTTTCTTATGCAGTCCAGATCCTACTCCCACGCCAACACCAACAGGAACTCTCTGAAGATAGCATCTGTGCACAAAAAAAAGCAGTAAAGGGGATCATCAAACTTACAAAGAGTAGCGAGGAGACAAGGATGACCCATCGTCTCGAGATCTCAAAGCCCAGGATATCAAGAATAATAGGAATAGTATCACCAACAACGATCATGTAGGTGATACAAGCTCCCGCAGACTGGAAGAAGATGACACTGTTGAGCAGATAGAATCCAAAACTGCCCATTGTCGCCTCGCATAGAATCGCGTACTTGTAGACATTGATCTTTTTTCCAGAGATGATCAGGATGTAGAGTGCGAGCCAGGTCAAGATCGCCACTGCGATTGAGAGCACAATGCCCAATCCGAACCCACTCTCTCTATTTTGTTTCAACGAAAAGATGCGATGGTAGTTAGATGCAGTTGTTGTTTTTGTATAGACGAAGGGTAGAGAAAGCAAAAATCTATGCGAATGCATGCACTATCCCAACATGAGGGTGAACTCCTCTGCAATCGTACATCATAATCTCGGTATTATGGCAAAAACCATAAATCCTTCAATCTCGTTTCACTCTCTCTCTACTTTTCTCCCTCGTCCTTCGTTGTCTCTCTACTTTATCCTCTTTTCTTTACTTGAAGACGCATCAGCCCTTTTTTTCCTTCCTAGTCAACTCTTGTAGAGCAATAAGAAAAAAATTAGGGGACTTACTTGATCGCGAACGACAGGGCAAGAATCCCTGAGCCGACCGTGCAATTGAGAATATTGAAGGACACTATCGCCGAGAGGTGAAACAAAATGAGTTGGGGTTTGGGGTTAGTTAGCCTACCAACTACGCATCGAAAAGGTGCGATTGCACCATTCCCTCTCTCAAGCGTGAGAATGTGTGTGTTGCTGTATCGTTAACAAATTAAGTATCGAACGAAGCAACACCGGCTAAGAGAGTCAACGAGGATAAAGAGGAAGAGAGTAGATAAAATGGACTAAAGAAAGGCGTGTGCGGTGACAGAGTGGCTGCGCCTTAGTAAGGAAAGGGAGGGAGGGAGCGATGGCGAGATTTGTGTATGACGATGGCTCATCCGTGCAGCAGCAGCATGTGTTGTGTATCTGCTTGAATGTTATGCATTCATACAAATGATGGCGAATTTAGTGGGAATGCTGGCCGATGGTTGGTTGGTTCCTGAGACGGATAGGCTACCCATGATTCAATGTGCACGCAACCCCATTGGCCCGCCATGCAAAATAAAACTGGTCACACAACACTTCACCACCATGTCCTCTGAGTATGGCTCATATGTACCAAAAGTTGTTGGTTGAGCAACTCTTTTTTTTTTTTACTCATCCAAGGGCCATCCATTCAACTCCAAAAGAAAGAAGTGAATGGTGCAGGTGTAGGGGTGTGAACAATGAGTGAATCTGTACAATCCCTTTTTGCGAAGGAAAAGGGGGGGTAAAAAAGGGCAAAGGAGGAAAATCATCGTGAACAAGACGATATACCTTCCATGATCGAGCAGTTGCCTGATCCCGGCCGGTCCATCGAGTTGGATCGATTTGGAGCCATGTTTTTGTCGTTATGGCGATGGAGTTTGTGAATTAGATAGAGAGAGAGGAGAGGAGTGGGTGTTGTTCACTTGTCCGAGAGGTACGGAAAGGATATAAGACTGTGATGAGCCAAAGGATGGATCGTTATGTTTTTCAAAAGGAGAAAGGGTGAACTAGCAAGACGTTGAGAGAAGAAGTAGTGCGAAGAAGGGATGAGAGGAGGTTTGCTTCGAGTTGATTGCCAGAAAGGAGAAGGGTATAAGGCAATCAAGAGGAAGTGGGAGAGCGGAATGGAGTTGAAGTAAAGCAAACGGCTGTGTGCAACAGCGGTAGGAGTGATCGTCAACGAAGGGTGAGTGTTGAGGAAGGAAGGGACGGACGAGTGAAAAATCGAGGGCGGGCACGAAGGGACAGGTGAAGGAAGGAATAACGAAGATAAGAAAAAACAAGAAAGAAGAAAGAAAGAAAGAAAGAAAGAAAGAAAGAAAAACAAATAAAGGACGGAGAATGTAGCAGTGTGAACATGCGACTGTGTGAATGACTGACTGGATGAATAATGAATAGACGAATGAATGATACCAATGACCGTACAACGATAGTTCAAAAATAAAATACAAAAAGGAGCAATGTGATCCCAAAAGATAAACGAGGGCGAAGTGGAAAAAAGGGAGACGGACGCAGGGAGAGGAGGATACTTTCACGCTGCTACTACAGCGATCGTTCCTACAAAATTGCTTCCATGAACCATTACATGCATATTGTTCGTTCTTTTTGTTTTGATCCTTCGCTCGTAGGGTGTGTATTGTCTGTGTCTCTTTCCCTCCCTCCTTCCCTCAGTCAATCAAGTTGTCTAATGGGAGTCAAAAACCAATTCATCCTGATGATCCACAACCCAGCTGTCACCCTCATCCTTTTCCTCTTCTCCATCTCTTTGCCCCTCTTTCTTTCCATTCTTTGTTGATGTTCGCTTCCATAAACACTCAGGACCCTTGGGTCACACGCGTCCTGCCTTCCCTTGTGTACAACTAGCAGTTAACTCACCCCAACCCCACCATCTCTTCTCTTGTCACACGCCTTGTCATTTCCGCCCTGTTCTTGCGTTTTTGTAAAAGCCAATTGCTACTTCAGCACCTCTACCAACGCCAGACGAAAAGCCATTGCGGATACCTTACCTCATTTCATTCCCGCTCTTATGAACGTTACTATCTAGTTGCGAAGCCATTGTACCAATGAGTAATTGCTCGAAATTGATGATTGCACAGGAAAGTCATTCTTAACTTTTCTTTTTGCTTTTGGAGTACATCATCCGAGAATGACCTAAACTGCTCCTCTTTAAATTCTTTCTCACTTTCTCTCACTCACTTTTCCCTCTCCATTTATTTCTGATGCTTACTGTCGCCTGAACTCATGGGACCCTTTCGGACAAAGAGTCATAGAAGAGTGGTTTACCGTATCCGGGTCCTGAGAGGAGGAGCCATTACATCAACACACTCATTTTTTTGGAAAAAGCAAAGCAGATGCAGTGTTCTTTTTGTTTGATGATCATGACCTTAGATATCTTTTGCTCCTCTGCTGTCATTTTCAGTTCCTTCTCCACAAACACAGTCATAGATCGTTTTGCCTTTGTTTATTCCATCGAGAAAAGGGGAAGACAAGGTCATTCGCCCAAATCTCAAGTCTCGTGCTAGCCAGGTACACAGAAACCTGCTGCTCCAAGGTTGTTGTTTTTTTCCGAGCCATTCATTTTTAGAAAAAAACAAACCCAAATTCTGTACTTTTTGCTCAACAACAGTCGCTGTTGGATTGGTGACATTATAAACGATAGCTTGTTAGCGCTGTTCTCTTGAGCCCGTGATGCGTCATTGGTCAATTGCCACCGTCTCTACTCTTGTGCCTGGACTTTACGAACAAGTACATTGTTCAAACCCCCTCACGCCCCTTTTAATAATGGTATTGCATGCATGTCTACCAGAAGTGTGATCATGTTTCTGACTCCTTTCTTTTTCTTGTGTCTTTAACATGCGAACCCATCCTTTCCTTGCTCCTAAGAAGCACAGAAGGATTCGTGTGATCGAAGGACTCTGGGTCATGGTCCAAATGGTGGTTGGTGAGCAGAGGTCAAACAGAGAGTGGGGACAGCTACTGATGCTTGTGTTTGCAAAATATGGTCCTCTCCACCGTTTCTTTTTCTTTTCTTTCTTTTTTTTCTTTTCCTGGTTGTCTCGTCTCCTTTATGCTCGATTTCGAAAGCGCGTTTCATTTTCAACGCGACTTTGAACTCCGCGTCATCCATCACTAACAAAGAGATCTTGTTGTGGCCGCCTGTATTGGTTTGAGTTCACCCTTTTACAATAATGAGACAGATACAGGAAACATAGAACGATGCCATGAGAATCGTGCTCGATGCGTTAGGGAGTACTATTTTGAATCAGTAACTCAGCCTTCATGCTGTCAG
Organism: Linnemannia elongata; assembly: GCA_036320915.1. Taxonomy (NCBI): domain Eukaryota; kingdom Fungi; phylum Mortierellomycota; class Mortierellomycetes; order Mortierellales; family Mortierellaceae; genus Linnemannia; species Linnemannia elongata. The sequence goes on along the minus strand of JAXBDG010000010.1, from coordinate 754,401 downwards.
TAATAAAAACCATGGGTGTACGAGGGTATGATAGCGAAATGGAAAATGCCTTTATAATTATCATAAAGAACTAGTCGATCCTAAAGGATATTGACTGGGGACATTCCCACTCTCTTCATAATCATCAAAAGTGCAACACCTGTCCCCGATCCTATCAGTACTTGAAGCCCAATTGGTCCTGAATAGTATCCATCCATGATCAATTTTCCTGCGCCTAAATATGAGTTCCTGAGCGTGCAGCCTAGCAAGAGGTTGCACGCTCAGGAGAAGAAGAACAAGAAACGTGCACATTAGAGAGCTTGAATCTCAAGGTATCATTCAAGAGGACCAACACTCTTATCAATTATTCACCACAACATCCATCGAAGAAAAACATCCACGACGAAATATGCATTAACGGTGAAGCTGTCGGTCCCAGGCGTCACACTGCTTGTCTAATTCTCTTTCCAAAAGGCAACAGTCGAGAAAGAGAGGACACAGTTGGCGCTCACCACCTCCACAAACGACAAAAGGTCTGAGAGGGGAATCCGCCCGAGGCCTGAGAGTTGAATCCAATACTGCGGGCTCCTGAAAACAATGTCTGAACATTGAAACAGTGGAAGGCAGACCAGACCAGCATGATAAGTAGGGGGGAAGAAAAGAACCAAATACCCTCTTGAAGAAGAAAAAAGAGCAGTTGAGTCGAAGACTTGCAGTATCCACGACCGCACTGCTATTATGTAACAGGTCGTTGGTCCCCAGGCGTCACACTGTGTCCATAGCTCTTCCGCAAATACACGAGTAGGACAACAGCTGGCGCATCCCCCATAACAAAGAGTTGACAGGAAGGCTTCCATGCATGTCAATAGGGTTCGCCCGAGGCCTGAGGGGTTGAATCCAGTTCCACGAGCTCTTGAACGACGATCATCGCCAAGAGTGAGGCAGAGCCAGACCGATCTGGTACTCATGTTCGTCTCCATTTTGAAGAGGGGGGGAGGGCGGTTGAACAACTTGTACCTTTCGTGAGCGGCTGGTTTTGGTGCGGTGGTGATGGGCGCGGGAGATGGAAGCGTTGATGAACAAGACGCAGGTAACGGCGATGTATACAAAGGTTGAGTAGGATGTCGATGATGGCAAGTTCTGATGTTGACCAACAATCACGGCAGGCTAAAAATTACAAGGAGCGCGTTTACACGTGACCAGAAGGCGCAATGCCTTAATGGTCAAACGAATTCCCCACTTCATTCATTCACTTCACAACCTCTGCAACTCACCAGGATGATCTGCAAGGACTGGATAGAAGCTCAAGGGTTTCAAACCCGTCACGGAGCGAACTACTTCTCGTCCCTCAAAAACATTCGCGACGCCAACCCAGAAGACTACTTCCTCGCACGAGATATCAGTATCGAATCAAGAACCAATTTGACGCGAGAGTGGCAGCGGTGGATCCACCTGTTCAAGTCCAGCGGAGTTCAATGCCTTGTCGATCTCAGCCTGTCCTTTCACAATAACAGCAAACATATCAATTTGACCTCGGCGGCAGATAATGCGATTCAGAGATTGCTGGTCAAGAGTCGGTCGTTGCAGTTGCTTGCGACGAGTGTGGAGCAGCTTCAGGGGAGCGATCGGCAGTTGACTCTGTTGCTCAATCAGAATAGCAACAAGCATGGTAAGACTACTTTGCGTTTGTTTGTTCTCAATGCTTTCTGCATGGTTGCCTTTTTTTTCGTATCCTCACCAAGACTTCTCCTTACTCTGGTGTGTCTATATTAGGATCAGAGAGCAATAGAAAGCGCCACCATGATCGTATCACTGAAAAGGTTTGAAACAAAAGCGTGATCAAATCATTCAGGTACGAATTACAGATCTAATACTGATATACGTTCTCATCAACCGTCCATCAGGAAACAAAGAAGCCAATCTTGAAGACATCAGAGGATTCAGAAACAAGCACAAAGTCGCATCCAGTAGAAAGCAGCTCAACATCGTCACGAAAACCAATAAAACCAGTTGGAACCCACTCCAAGGAATCAAGTCTGGAAGCATCAAGCATAGACCTAGACGATAGGTGGAGTCATTTATTACTTGCAACCGTGAACAAGGTAAGCAGTCTCACTTCATCTTATGTTTTTCTTCGACACATTGAGAGCGTGATGTCTATTGGACGCCAGGACTAACCACAGATGTATGATGGATCGTGTTGTTGATAGCTTCGCGGACAAGACACGGTAGGACTGGATAAAATTCCTACGGATGGATTATCAGACCTGGAGATCAAGATCTTTTCAAACTCGTGCAGCCTGATCAAACAAGCCGAGCTAAGCACCGAAGACTCCAAGGACCTCATGTAAGCTATCCATAACACACTCGCGCCTGAGAGTGTCATTTTTGTCTATGTTGGGCTGACTTCATTTCTCGCTTCAACAAAATAGGGTCGGTATGAGCGGGATCCTGGATACTCGGACATGGATCTGCGAAGAAGCGCCCTCGACCCTAGAGCACAAACTGAGAGCCGAGAACAAGGAGCTCGACCAACTACTCTTTCAGCTTCGGAAATGCCTCCAATTAGGGATCCAGATGCTTGTGCTCAAGGGTGAAGTTATGATCGGGGAGATCGCCAAGGCTACAATTGAAGGCGAAGATCGACCGAACATCACACCTATGCTTCGATGTATCGTTCACCTGTAAGTCATGTACTTCTCTCTCTGTACTCTTGAGCTGGGTGTATATTGAGCTAGGAGAGTGAGGGTTGTATCTAATAATTGAGAGATTGTTTCATTGTGAAATGTTAGGGCTACATTGATTGAGTACGGAAACTTGCCTAGCTCAGAATCGGAGGTGGTTGCCCTTTGGAAGTTCCTCCTCGAAACCCTGAGCTGTGGACAACTGAAGTTCTCCAGGTATAGTACCATCATATCGACCCATCTTCATTTTTTTTTTTTTACCTCGCGGAACTCTGCTTTTAGTACTCATCTATTTTGCCTTTTCGATCAATGATCTAGCGGAGAAAAAATCTGCAGGGCGACACAGGTGGCACAACGACTATTGTTCCTCAAGTTTGGAGTGACAGGAGAAACAGAGAACGGACGACGGGTCGATTTGCTGCTCAAGGAAGGCGACCTTGAGATTCTGAACACGGAGGCAAAATCGGCTGAAGAGGGTGGTCTCTGTGAGATCCAGTACAAGAAGAATGTGCGGATTAATCACACGATCCATCGCGAAGCTAGTCGGAAAGGGATTGAGCTGCCTACCATGCTTCCACTTGATATTCGGGGTAGGAGACGTGCCATTTTGTTTGGAAGTAAAAACCGCAAAAAAGACACACTCATTTGCATAACACTAATCTCCGATTTTTGCTGCATCTGTATGTAGGCATGTCGGCGATGATATGCGGCCTGAAGAGAAGTCAAGGTGTGCTTGTTGCAGGAGCAGCGGATTCAAGGATAATTCGACTACCAAGCGACAAGGAGCAAATGTCAGAGTTCTTGTCTGGACCATCACCAATCCTTCTTTGCAACTATGTGGTAAGTTGATGCGCTCAATTGTGTAAACACTTCATTATTGTCAGGACTACGTGATTTACTTTGGTTGTTTTATTGTGAATAGGAAATGTTAATCGCATACCAGAAGAATATCCGGGAACAGCGACAGAAACTGAATGAAACAACGGCAACGACGAGACATATTGCAAATGAAAGGAGACAGGATCAGAAAGAAAAACGATCGGTAACTGCTGCAGCAAACCAAGAATCGACGAGGCACACATCACCACCTCGCAAAACAACTCTACAACTGGGCGAACTTACTATCTTGACACCTAAAAAGTCACGGAAACGAATCAAAGCCGTCAATTGAGCATCCACGAGGAGTTCGCAATAAATGTGTAGATGTGTACAATTCCTTATTCCTGCAAAGAGTCATAGGGGTGAGATGGAAGGACTAGATGCACGGATGGACTAAGATGTCCGTGCGAGATCTAATGCAACACCTGGATGGGTGGGGAGTGGGTTGTTTGTTGTCCTATTTTTTATTTTGTTTTGCTCTCAGTGCCATGCGCATTGCATTGCATTGCCCATTGATCTTGGTCGTGGGAAATAACAAATAGTCGCCAAGGTCAGGTCAGCCAGGGCAGTCAGTCCATGGTATGCACGATGACTGTAACAATCCAGGGCATTTTTGCAAGAATCGATCGGGATGTTATCTACCTTAATCTTGTCGTCTTTGTTTTTCTTTTGGGAATCGATTTTTGATCTTCCACTTGTTCCTTTGGGTAAGCAGAGAGACAGGCCTTTGTCCTTGTTATTGTGTTTCATTGTAATCAAAGAGGACCAAGGGGAACCAACCATTTGTCGCCAATGTGGGCGTGTTTTGAAACGATTCAAAATCGACTTTGTTCGGAGAAAGTAATTCCGCTTAAAAAGGGCAAGAAGGCTTGACACGACCACCCATTGGCCGTTTTCCACATCCTGCCAATTCACTCTTCACGTACTCCGCCAAGGATGGGCATCAATTACCACCTTTTGCAAGGACTAATTTCGTTTTCCCTCCCTGTCCTCTACCTCCTCTTCCTCTTCTTGCCTTTTGATGCCACTACGGAAGAGAGGGATCGGTGTCAGCATATTTTTAGACTTTTTCAAACATTTGGTTGCCTTGACCACCTCCAAAAAGTCTTTCTTTTTTGTTGGTTCGGATCTATCCGACAAACCCATGCACACACCTGCAACGATGATCCGTTTTTTATTATCCAACATCAATACCACTACCCTTTAAAGATTCCACTCCTTTCACAAAAACGCATTCACGCATCTTTTCTCTCCGTCTTCCGTTTCTTGATTGCCTTCCCCTTTGCTGTATGCCCCCCCTAAAGAAGAAATCTCCCCGCTCAGAGAAAGAGAGCGAGAGAGTGAGAGAGAGAGAGACATATGCATGCCCTCCTGATTGTCACAATATTTTTCATACCCACACGCTACAGATAAATGGCTTGTGAGCGCGGTGGTGTTGGTGGGTGGGTGGTGAGCGTGTAGCTAGCTAGTTCACATGCTTGACAGGAAGATGTCAATCACCCTATGAGATAAATAAATAAAAAAATCACATTCCAAAGTAATCATGACAGATCAAATGAGGGCTAATTTTGGACTATGAAAGAGTAAGAGCGATAGGGAGGGGGGGAGGGGACCCCTGGGTAGTAGTAAATGGACACTGTTGCGGGGTCAAGTTGAAGAATTATTACGAAAGTAAGGGGAAAGATGGCCATCAAACCCCAGCACTCCAAGAGATGGCAAGGTCATGGCAGAAAGGCCACGTTCACCCGTGAGCTTCCTACTTTTTTTTTTTTTTTTTTTTTTTTTTTTTTTTTGGGTGTGTGCTTAAAAAAGTGATCACCAGCACGGGAGATGAAAGGGTACGTGGGTGGGTGCATGGACCATGCGTTGTGTGTATATGTTTTTCTTTTACCCCTGTGTTTTGGTTGCAGCAAAGGAACGTTGTGTTATTTTCTTGTTCTTGCTCTTGACCTTGACCTTGTTCTTGTTCTTGTTGTTACTCCACGCACACACCAACAGCAACAATCGGCCCTACCCTTTTTTTGTTTTTTTTTTGTTCTATTGTTGTTGTTACAGACCGACCATCAGAAGCAAAGGCTGCCCTAGTTTCTGTTTGCTCTGTGTTTGCTCATTTCCAATAAATCGCCTCCTTCTCTCTCACAGTCGCGCATCTGTCCCCTTGCTTGGCCTCTCTTTTGCCTCTCCTACCCTTCTTGACTTGCCTTTGTCTCCTTTTGTCAACGCAACTGAATTTGATCCCCCTTTTGAGCCCCCCTTAGGGTGAGTAGGTTGAAGCAACAGGCGGCAACTGTTTCTTGCCTGTTCGAAGGCTGACCCAAAGGGAAAATAAAGAAACATGGTGGCCAGCAGCAGTAAAAGGAGAAAAAGAGGAGCGGACATTTCTTGTGGCAAGGTAAAGAAGGACATGGCAAAACGATGTTTATGTTTATCCTTGATGATGACGAAGTCCCGGACTCTCAGTTCATCTCCCCCTTGAAGTGACCCTTGTACCTAGCCTGGCTATTCTCCAGATGGGCGCTACTGCTTCTTCTTGTTCATTCATCCGTTTCCTTGTTGTGGTGGATGGAAACCATGGTGTTTTGTATCTGGGCTGTTTATCAACATCCGACATGCAACATCGACATCAGTGATTAAAAAAAAGGCTTTTTTTTTCTTCTTTCTCTTCTTTCTCTACTTTTTCTTAAATCCGACTGCTTTTTTTTTTTTTTTTTTTTTTTTTTTTTTTTGTCTTCGCACCCTTCTCCCTCCCTTTTTATTCGTTCTTGTCTTCACTTTCTTGCTCATTGTCTTCTTCTCTTCCTCCTTCCCTCTTTCCCATTCTCCTCCCTCCTTCATACCCTCCTTCATTCCCTCCTTTCTCCTCTCCATTCCATTCAACAACCAAGTGCCCTTCTCTCCAGCTCAATTGCACTTCCCAGAGCACTTGTCTCCTTCCTTCTTCTCTCTCTTCCCCTATTACCCTCTTCTGTGTTGACACCTGCTCCCTCCCTTTGCAACACTCTCTTGACCACCATGCTGCCTGCACAACCAGCCTTTTTTGAAGGAACCAATACCACCACCTGCGAGCACTCAGATACCATTCACAACGCCCCCATCACCACCACAAAGGGCTCTCCCGCTTCCTCCCTCTCTTCCTCGTGCTCAAACCTCAGCCAGTCCTCCTCAGACTCAAATCTCGCCCACCACATCGACCACATCCACTCTACTACAATTACTACTCATACAATGTCTACCACAACTGCAACCCCAACTACCAATGACCACATGGTCTACAGTAACAACAACTCTGAACGAACCCAATACCCATCCATCCCGTCAGAACTCATCGTCTACATCTTCAAGTTTCTCTCCAACCCACTCGACTTGCGCTCGGCTATCCTCGTCTGCAAGCTGTGGTGCTCCTGTGGTGTCGACCTCCTCTGGTCTCGCCCCGCTCTGCTCAGTATACCCTTGGCGACAAAGATGTGCGACATCATGACCCTCGACAGAACACAGTCCATATTCCCCTATGCAACCTATATCCGTCGCCTCAACTTTTCCTTCCTTGCCCAAGAACTCACCGATGAGATTTTGATTCGCTTCAGCGGCTGCACACGGCTCGAACGGTTGTTGTTGCCAGGATGCAACAAGACCACAGAGGAAGGGCTCAAGCAGATCCTGCAGGCCGGCAAAGGTCTTTACTCCCTAGATCTGTCCGAGATCCCAGCTGTCACGGATGCGGTACTAAACTCTGTCGCTCGCTTCTGCCCAAAACTCCACACTCTGTACCTTGCCGGATGTGCAGCCCTTACCGACGATGCCATTGTGCAACTTGCCGCTAGCTGCTCAAGTCTTAAGCGAGTAAGTATTCTCTCCTCATCCCATCATCATCCCTTGCATTTCCAATGCTTTATCTCTGTCCAATCTCCAGCAGATAAATGATGTACACTCTCCTTTCTCTCCTTGCTTGCTTAATAACAGAGAGAGATAGAAGAGAGTTAGAGACGGTCAGACGAGTCAGAGAGACGATTCTTGGTGATGTTGTTACAAGAACAGAGATACATTACAGGAAACAAAAAATATTGGAAACCAGGAGATGAATATACATTGTCAATCAACACAGCTCTCATCATCGTCCCTTCCTTCACCTCCGTATTGTTTCCGCGGCGGTAATGCCAAGGGAAGGGTTGCTGCTGCTAAAGCGGCACAAAGGCAACTTGCCGCAAGTCCGATAATAATGACACTCGTGTGCATTAGATCGCTCACTCAACACATTGTGTCCAATTCTCTGTCTCCTTGTTTACGATAGATCAAGCTCAGCCAATGCGTTCTCCTGACAGATCGGTCCATCCTTGCACTCACTCAGAACTGCCCACAGCTCATGGAAATCGATATCACCAACTGCAACCTTATGACCAACACCGCTATTCAGTCCGTTGTCCATAATTTGCCCCAGATCCGGGATGTCAACATGACTCTCCTCGCCAATCTCTCCGACCTGGCCTTCGCAGCCATTCCCCTTGGATCCAACTCCTCCACCCTCCAACTCCCCTCTGCCTCGCTGATCTCACACCGATTCGACCAGCTAAGGGTCCTTAATTTGACATCCTGTGTTCTCATTACAGACGAGACCTTGGCCAGAATTATCCCTGCAGCACCCCGACTCCGCAACCTGACCCTGACCAAATGTGACCGGATCACCGATGTTGGAGCAAGTGTCATAAAACTCCTGGGCAAGCACCTTCACTACCTACATCTAGGACACTGCTCAAAGTTGACCGATAGAGCGATCGCCACATTGGCTCAACACTGCACTCGCATTCGATACCTCGATCTCGCCTGCTGCTCCAAACTCACCGACGCTGCCGTTTTTGCCATGGCTCAGCTGCCAAAGTTGCGCAGGATCGGACTCGTCAAATGCTCCAACATTACGGACCACGGAATCTACGCCATGCTGGTCTCGCAGATCGTTCCCCAGACGCTCGAGCGCGTTCATCTCTCGTACTGTGTCCACCTCTCAGACACTGCTGTCTCAGCCCTTGTCAGTCAGTGCTCCAAGCTGACTCACTTGTCTGTCACAGGAGTGCCTGCGTTCATGTCACCCAAGTACCAAAAGTTTTGTCGAGTTCCACCCTCAGAGTTCACAGCCCACCAGCGCGAGGTCTTTTGTGTGTTTTCCGGCAAGGGTGTTCGGGAGCTGAGACAATATATGCAGGAGAACCCGACCATGCCCTCTTCGACCCCTTCCAGCATTCAGAGAAGTTATCGCATCATGGGATCGACTGTCGCATCGATGGTTGCTGGTGGCCAACATTCGTCGGCCATCCTGGCGCATTTGGGCTTGACCTTGCGGGAAACGGAGGCGCATGTCCAGCAATTGGCTATCAACAACGCTTTCGGCGAAGGATCGAGTACGGCGATAGGGCCTGAGGTTACAGCAATGGAATTGGCTGGCAATGCAGGATCGGCAACAGCAGGAGTAGCACCCTCTGGCTTAGTGACTTCCACGCATATGGAAGAGCTTGTACCTCACTCCGAAGACGGCAGCGCAGCAGAGCCGTTGGGACTGCATCCTTTGATGGAGGAGTTGGAGCAGGCTGGACGAGACTATGCCGACATGATGATGCAGACTGCACGTCACCACCACCGACATCGACCACACCATTTTGGATACCAGGCGCACTCGCATTCACACTCAGTGTCGAGCTCAGCAAGCCATGAGTATGCAGGACAAATATCATCCACATCAACATCATCCATTATGCCCATGTCGATGTCGACCTCATCGTCTTCCCTGCCGTCGTACACACATGTCCATTCGCCCATGTGTCCGCATTTTACGGGACACTCTCACCCTTCTTCTCAAGCGACACTTGCGGCACCGACAACACAGCAGCAAGATACATCAAGTGGAGTACATGCGGAGGGTTTGGGTATGGGTCAGTCAGGGGAAGACGAGGATGTCCGAATGGCCAGCCCGAGCCCTACAGATGACGGGACACTAGGATCTGGACAGCAAGGCGAAAGCGAGAACGGCGAGGGAAGCAGCGGTGGAAGTGGTCACGGCAGCCCTACTGAGGAGGAAGAAGACGAGGAGGAGGACCTAGATGAGAATGTTTTTGACGACGATGATGAGGATGACTATCAGCGGGCCAGGGGTCGCGGACACGGATCTTCTCGACGAGGATAATATACCGCCTGGTTGTTGTTTTTATTTCGCCCTCCTCCGTCCACTCGTTTTAGTGTTTTCTTTATTCGACTTCCTTTCATCCAGTTGTCGCTTGCTCTTTTGTGTCATTCTTCCTTGTTGTCGTTTTGTTTGTGCTTTCAAGTCAGAAAAAAAAAAAAAAAAAAGGAAATAAAATTCCAGCTTGTAGCAAAAGAATATTTATGCATGCCGTAAATGAGAAAAAAGGCTATGCGAAAAAGTGCGCTAGACAAAGATGTTGGCGAGTCGGACAGGATCATCTCGATCCTTGCGGAGCCGAAGTTCATAGCTAAAGAGTTGAGAGTCCATGTACATAATATGCAATATGAAGGACGTCGGCATTCCTGCTGTCATGTTTCCTTTCCTTGATGATGGTTTTGACCGTTGAAGGGGGACCACAGAGACTCCGTAGAGTGGCAAGGGGGGTGGCTCAAGACGTGGAAGGTACATTTCAGGGAAGAGGACAAAATTGACGCCCTTGATCGTGATAGTCTTGTCCTTGCCCTGGTTCTTGCCCTTTGGTCGGTCCGTGTCCTTGTTCAATGTCTCCTTGCCTTTATGGCGTTTGTCCCTATGAAGTGCCATATCCTGAGCAGCGGCTCTTGCCGTCGCTGTTGTTGCTGTTGAGTCAGAGGATATCGGTGCCCCTACGGTAGTAACAGTAGTCGCTGTAGAAGGATCATCAAGGACTCGCAAAAGGCGGAATATCGTAATAGTACCCTTCTGACTGGCCGCAACAAGAATGCTCAGCTCTGGGATCAACTCCATGACAATGAGCCGGTCAAAATGCTCCAGGTGGTGGTACCGTCTTCCATCGGCACGTGTGGCGGCTGACCGGGCAACGGTGATTGTGTGCAAACTAGCAATGTCAGAGCCATGATGAGAATGGGAGCTTGTGTCGTCGTCGTTCCCTGACTCGTCAGAACTGTCAGAGTCATCCGAGTCGTCGTGTCCATGGTGGTGATGGTGATGGCCCATGCTGCTGTCGTCGGATTCATCATCTTCGTGCTCCTCGTACCAGCCTCCGCTGATAGCCGCATCTCCGGTCAATGCCATTTCTTCATCGCCATCCTCGTCTTCATCGCCCAGTAGTGTGATAGATGTCACTTCCGTAGCATAGGGCATCGGTGCCGATGGAGTTGGCCCCTGATCCTGTGCTACATCTGGTGCCAGGGGGTGACGACCCAGCAAATAAATGTTTCGTGCCGTTGCACATAACAAAAGCTCTTCTGGAAACTCTGGCGGTGGTGTTGGAGGGAGTACCGGCGGTGTTGGTGATCCAGTTGATGTTTTCACCCTCTGAAATGGAGTGACGCGGACCAAGTTTGTGAAGGCGCCTTTGTTCCGGAAGGTTGATGTTGTTACCGGCTGAAACTCCTCCTCAGCGTTTGGTTCGACATGGATGAGTTCAGGTGCTGCTTCCGAAGGCGCTTCAGGGACCTCGCAAGATGTCTGTTCCTGCTCCGATGAAGATTCGCCCTGATCGCGTGAGTGCTGCGTCTCGAGAGCCTTCAGTGACAAGAGTGACCGTCGCTCCAGTTTCCGCTCGCGCCCTGGCCTGGAAGCTGACCTGCTACTCTCTCCAGCCGTCCCTGCTGCATCTTCCGTATCCACTCCGGTTCCTTCGTTGTCGCCATCGTCTCCTGTATCAACCGAGACCTCTACTGACGTCAGCCTGGGGACACTTGGGCGTGAGATTGTCGCGTGTGATTGGTTTATAGAGGATCCTGATCCAGCATTTTGACGATCCGTTGCACTCCTCGTTAGAGGTTGGTGTTGCTGAGAGGCATCACTCTGTTCATCTTGTCCGTCCTGTTCATCCATGTCACTACTACTCGTATCCTCCCACTCATCCTCATCATCATCCATCCCAAAAAGCGCAGCATCGCGGTCATCCGTCTCCTCATTCTCCTGAGCATCCTGTCCAGTACTTCGACTCCTTGAAGTCCCACCTTCACTATGTCCTCGCCGCCGTGCTCTGTCCTCATGGATAGGACCCGCGTACCATCTCGTTCTGATCATCCGGAGATCCCGACCTGGTGGAAGTCGCCTCTGTGAGAACGTCGCCGTTAAATAGGGAGAGTCCCGCACGTTCAGTCCAGGATGTTTACCAGGTCGCAAGTGATCCTTAGGTATACGGCGGTATTCTGTTCGTGTGATCGTCATCCATGACTCTTCGGGCACGAACCGCACCCCCCACCCCCAAAGAGGGCCCAACGCCTTTTGCTGAATCTGCTGACCATCCGAAAGGCGCCAGGTCCGACATGTGCGATCGACAGATGCGGTGGCGACAAAGTGGCCACAAGGGCTAAAGGTGACACAGGGGATGTTATGTCCATGTCCTGACAGAATTTGTTGAGAAGTGGTGGGATCCTCTGTTGCGGTCAAAGGTGTCGAGGTTGATTGAGACGAATAATGCCTTGGTGATATCCGCGAATTTGTTCCGCAGTGAAAGACGGTGACTGTGTGAGCATTGGTCGAGATGGCAATCAGCCGTCGTTCCGTATGAATGGCGATACCCCAAGCCGACTCTGTAACACTAGCATCGATAACAACATGGGAGCAGAAATTAGTTACTGAGTATGAGGTGGGCCATTGTCATGACAGAATCGTTACTCATTAATACCTGAGTAAGAGAGGGGTCCTTTGGAGGTTATTGGTGAACCATACGCACACCTCTCCTGCATCGTTGGCCGTAACTAGGACCTCCTCTGTGCCCAGATATCCAACCTGCATTGCATTAATGGTCCTGTCTATTGACTGCTACACACAGCAAGAACGGTGACAATACTAAATCGTGTCAGCCAATGTTGCTTATTTGACGAGAATCATGACATTCACGCAAGAGAGTTTTCAACGACACTTACACCCTCATCGTTGGATCGTGGATCTGATATCCGATCGACCAGAGTAGGCAGTGCGGACGGCGTGAGGGTCGAGAATCGGTAGACAAGAATCGTGTCGTCGTTGACTAATGATCCCATTTCCATAAGTGTTTGTCCAGGGAGTTGTTGTCAGCCTGATAAGATCATGATATCGTCATGAACGCTTGAGGGTTTGTGCGTAAGGTCATGGAAAGTGTGATTTGACGTACCGACAAACAAGACTCTAGGGTCATCTCTGCTCGACGCCAGTAGATTCATTCTCTAGTAAGGACACAGGAGGAAGTGCCAGAGTCAAACACATATATTGTGTCTGGGAAATAGCGACAAAAAAGGTGCTTATCCTTCAGAGGTGTCGCTTACCATGGTTGCAACAGAGTTGCTCTCTTGAAGAGGACCTCCTTCCAGCAGAGCTGTGACCTATTTTGGACAATCCGATATTGGTGAACACCAATCTCTGCATCTTGCTATATCAAACGCTTGGTTCGTTTTTTTTTTTTTTTTTTTTTGTGAAGCGTTGGTTAAGAAGTTTACCACGAGTGGTCTGTAGACACCCATCGTTGAACGAAATGCTTCAAAGAGTGAAAAAAGGGCGAGTTTTGTTTCAGCAATGTGTGATGCACTAGGCGTTGTTTAACCACAGAAGGTAGTGACCCGGTGAAGGTGCGAAGATGAGTGGAGTTGAGAATGGGAGTGAAGGCGTGAAGAGGGGATCGTGGAAAAAAGGAGAGTTCACCTTATGGTTCAAACGTGACTGTGGCGGATGCTGAGCCACACCCTTCTCCTGGTTCAGGTTGTCGCAGGTCATCTAAAACGCGCGCAACAGACACTTTCCATCTTAACTTAACGACACTTACCACCAACCCAAGAAGAATCAACCATGGCCGCCGCAAGAGGAACTGCAAAGGTGCTCCAAAAGCTCGAAAAGTCTGTCGGCGATGGAAACTACTACGAGGCTCATCAGATGTACCGCACCGTTGCCAATCGGTAAGCGCGCCTTCTCTTCCTCACGGGCATTTCGGGGAACGACATTCCTCTCAGGGCAGGGCAGGACAGGTCAGGACAAGGAAGGGAAGAGAACGTACAAACTCTTCAGGAGCAATATCTAGGAAAACTTGAGCATACTACTCTCAGAAAGCTTGGACGTCAATTGCGACCAGTAAAGGACGATATTCAGAACTCACTTCCTAAGACCCGTTATCACTGCTACATTCTTGGCATTTATTTCTGCTTCCACTCTAGTTACGTGAAGGCACACAACTACAAGGATGCGATCGATCTCCTGCGCTCGGGATCCTTGCTTCTTCTCAAACACAAACAAGTCGGCTCAGGAACCGATCTGGCATTATACCTCGTCGAAGTCTATAACCTCGACAAAGTTCCCGTCACCGAAGAATCTCGAGGTAATAGACCACAACTTTTATCAGGGATAATGCGTCTTTCGCACGTCACTGTCAGGAGGAGGCATTTGTAGCATGCAACTGAACACTCGACAATTTCATACTTCTTCAATTTAGACCGTATTTTCGATCTCGCTGACTTGATGGACGCCGAGAACAGTCAAAGAAAGACCTTCCTCCAGAACGCCATCAGGTACGCCTCGGCCTTTTTTGTAACCTGCTCTTTCTTTTCGAGGCAGAAGTTTCAGTTATCATAGCTGTATGTTGACCTTTCCGTTTTGTTAAATAGCTGGTCTGCAAATAACAGCGAGTACAAGAACGGTGACCCTCTTCTTCAGCACTACATCGGGCTCCTCTTCTGGAAGGGTAATTATATACTCTCTGCATTTCAACGACTTGGACTTCGGGCAGAGATAATGCCACTAACCCTTAAAGACCTCTTGCCATTCTCAATCAATAGAGAAGGATTTCAACCAGGCAGAGGCACATTTGTTGGTTGGAACTCAGGAGAGTGCCGAGGCTTTGGGATTAACCCTCTTTGAGTGGTCAGAGCAGGAACCCAGCCACGACAAGGGTGCCTACTTGATGCGTGGGGTCCTTCAGGAATTGGCTATGCGCAACCTTCGTGATGCAAACACCGTGTTCAAGACCTTTGTGGAGCGTTTGCCTGCTGCCTACCTGGCTGCTGACCAAAAATCCCCCAATGGCAAGACTATTCAGACCTTCAAGTCGTCTCTCTTGAACTTGACCCAGATGCTTCTGTTGGCATGTGAGACTGGAAATGCCTCCATCTTCAAGCAGATCGCTGCCAAGTACAAGCCCGTGCTGGCCATTGATGAGAACTTTGGAGCTGTAAGTTTTGTTTACATCGGATGCAAATTTGACAAAGATATTTAAAAGACTGAATGGATTCTAACCATCAAGTTGCACTTTTTTTTTCTTGTTTCTAGTTGATGACAACAATTGGAGAGCTTTTCTTCAACATCAGGGCACCCAAGCAGGCAAACATGTTGGCAGATCTTATGAGCAGTCTCTTTTCGGGACCTCCTCCTGCAGCGTCGGCATCATCAAGGCCTGCTCTTGGACAGGGAGCCCCACAGCCTGCCATTGAGGAAATGGACTAGATTTCCTTAGGGTAGGCATCCCAATGCCACTGTTATAAAGACTTCTTTTTATCTGGACGAACCCGCCCCGGACAATCGCGCCAAATCGTGATGTGATGATCGGACGACGATGCATGGGCTGACTTTGTAGTATCAAGCATGCAGTATAGTCGCTGTGTTTGTTTACATGCCGTACTGCTTACATGGGATGCGGCAGCAGGTGCATTGCAAACGTGATGCGCCCCTTGCTAGATTGTTTCTCTACTATTCATGTGTAGATGAGATCTCGTCAAGACCTGTCAGAGTCAATCAATGCCAGCGGTCGATCAGGGCAACGAGAATCGGGTGTGTTTCTGTCTTTCTGGTATCAATAAGTCGCCGCGCGTTTCTTCTCTATTTCGTTTTGTCTCCCCCTCTCCCTTCACCGTTCTAACGATTGAAGGCACAATTAGCCCTTCCTTCTAGACGCTCAGACCATCCACTTGCTTATCCCTGCTCAAACTGGGTGTTTGAGAGAGAGGAGGGCTGTTCCTTATCTCGACCATGTTGATTTCGATTATTCCATTCCCTCCTTGAAAAAATCGTTTCGAAATCGGTTTCGTTAGACCTAGGCGTCCTATGTTCCCTTTTTTTGCCATCTGCAGCATTCTGTAGTCTCTTTCTCTCTCTCTCTCTCTCTCTTTCCCTCTCACTGCCACCATCCTTCACCCTTTCTCTCTACCACGATCCATTTCTCTGCCACTTCCCGTTCTCTGCATATCCATAGCCCCCCTTTTCCATTATTTCGCACCTCATACACTTTTCATCCATCCTCCATTACCATACTTTTTTCTTCCTTCACAGCTTCATCCCTCTTCACTTCTCTTTTTTACCAACCTCCCTTCTTCTCTCCCCACTCCTTCACTCCCACTTGCCTCGCTGTATCACTAGAACACACACTGAAGAACACCCTACTCACCCCCCTCCTCTTCTTTTTTCAGCTACACCACAATCACCGATATGTTTCTCCGAGGACCATCAAGGCGAGTAATGGTCGTCGTCTTTGGACTATGTGTCTTATGCATCATCTTCACATTTACCCCATACTCCGACGTCGCAATGGACCATCTACCGCCCAACTGGCGCACCAAAACAACAATCTCCTTAGAAGAGGAAGCCATACTAAAAGAAATCGCTAAAGATCGAGGCAGTAGTCGGACGCACCCAAACGATAACACGGACGATACCTCTACCTCATCCTCTTCCAACACCTCTGACAACATAGGCGAAATCGACGGCGATGCGAGCGAGGGTCTGGTCGACGAGGACGAGTTCCACGACGGATTGCCTACCGTCTTTGACGAGGCCTTTTTCCCAGAATCGTCCCAACAAATCCTCAAGGCCAGGATCGGAGTCAAGGCGCTCGAGACCTACATGAACGACGACCACAGGAGCATCGATGCCCGAGCAGAGTCCGTGGCCTATATTCTTCGACAAGCCAACACCGCCTATCGCAACGACAGTGTCTATTCGGTCGTGATCAAGCCAAAGTCCAAGATGCCCCCCTCAGGAAACGTTCACGACTACATGTCCCTCGCGCGTTACTATTGGAGGAACCCCGGTAGCGAGGACGGCCTGCCCTATGTTCGACACGACGGCAAACCCAATCCGGATATGGACTCTGTCTGGGACTATCGGTTATTGAGAAAGGTTTTTCGTGATTGCTATTACATGGCTCACGGGTACTTCTGGACGGGTGAGCCCCGGTATGCGGAAAAGATTGTCTACAGAGTCAAGGAGTGGTTCTTGGACGAGGCGACTTACATGAACCCCAACCTCAAGTATGGAAGTCTGATCTTTGGAACTGAGATGGGCCGCGCCGAAGGTGTCCTGGATATGTTCAAGGTCTTTGCGTAAGTCTCAATTTTTTATTTAAAGCCGTAGCGTATGCATATTGACCAAAGCCCGCCTGCTAACCTGAAAAATCGCACATCTGAACAGCATGTTTGATGCTCTCAAGATGATTGAAGGATCGGCGGCGATGCGGGCAGAGCCACAATTGATCCCCGATCTTCAACGATGGTTCACCTCCTATCTCGAATGGATAGACGCCTCTCCAGAATCCACTCAGGAGCGCAATGCTCGCAACAACCATGGTACCTACTTCACCGTCCAATACATCTCCATCCTCGAGTTCCTGGGTCGCGACGAAGAGGCTACTGCTATGGCAGAGGACGCAAAAGTTAGGCGCGTTGGGTCACAGATTCGTCGAGATGGTGCCCAACCCCACGAAACCATCCGCCCCGTCAGTTACTTTTACTCGACATTCAACCTCCAGGGCCTAATGATGCTGTCGATGCAGGCTGAGTCCCATGGCGTCGATCTGTGGAACCACAAAGGACCTATTGAGTTCAAGACGATGCGGCTGAACGGATTGCAGAAACCTGTGGATGTGGAGGTCGGCGGAGGAACTATTGAGGATGCGATCCGGTACCTTGCCGACTATGGTTGCAGAGATGTCTCCGAGTGGCCATATCCTGATGCCGGTGGACGGAGTCTGAGGGATGTATTGAAGATGGCGCGGGCAGCGAGTCTGATCTACAACAGCGACTTTTGGCCTGACTTGATTGAGCGATTGGAGACCAAGATAGGCGAGACTATTGTAGCTGAGGGAAAGGTTGATGTGGATGCTTTTGTGGAGGATGGTGAGCCCAATGGGTTCTTGTGTGAGCTTGGGTTCCTGAGTAAGGCCAGTCTGTGGCACTGCTACCGGTGAACAAAGATCAACCTAACAAGAAACAATTGATGATCAGTCGGGCTCTGAAACGTGGGGAAATGTTCGGTGTTTGAGTTGGTGGCAAACACAACGATTGAAATAAAAGAACGTAAAAAAAGCCACAAAAAGAAACATCGAAAGCAGTCCTCGGCATTGTCTGAACAACTTTCAGGGCCAGGGCAAGGCTAGGCTCACCTCTTTTTTTTTTTTTTTTTTTTTTTTTTTTTGACTTTGTTTGTTCTGCACTCCTTCCTCTCCTTCTCATCACACTTGTACCATCTCACTTTACAAGGAGTCGATCGACGATCAACAACAACACCAATGACCGCCGCATCATCCAACCTCCAACTGTGGAAGGAGTACCGCATCCCCTTGGTCTGCATGGCCATCGGTATTGCCACCCTTTCTATCATTCTCTCCAACAAGAACAAGGACAACACCAACAATAACGACAGCACTGGAGCAAACTCCAAGTCCCAGGACCCCAGTGGAAAGAAGGCTAGCAATAAGGTCGAAAAGATTGTTCAGGACATGGAACAGGATCCCACTATCCCTGAACTCTCGGAGGAGGCTGTCACTCGAGTCGTCGATCATGCCACCGAGGAACAGAAACCTTACCAGCACAGGGGTCTCAAGAAGGAGGAATTCCGCAAGCTTCCCAAGGTCATTCGCAAGAAGCCCAAGAAGAAGCAGGCTGAACTGAACGCTGCCGCTGCTGCTTCTACCCTTGCTACTGCTACTGCTACCTCGGAGAAGTCTGGATGCTGTGGTGGAAAGAACAAGCCTGCCGGAGACACTTCGACTGGTTGCTGCGGCGGAAAGCACAAGCCCGCCGCCGAGGACAGTGTCGCCGCTGTCAACGGCTGCTCATCTGGAAACGGCTGTGCCTGCTCTTCGTCCTCCGCTCCTACCGCGCCTGTCTTGACCAAGGTTGACCCTCTGCTTCTGCCTTACCTGGTCGAGCCCATCAAGGTGTTCTACTCCACCATCACTGGTACCGCCAAGCTGTTTGCCCAGCAATTGGTCGACTCTGCTGTTTCTCATGGACTCCCCGAACCCAAGCTGATCGACATTGTGGACTACGACACTGAGGACTTTTTATCCGAATCCAGCCTCTCGATTTTCATCCTGTCGACCTATAATGTGGAGGGACCCAATGATTGGTTCTTGAAGTGGCTCGAGGACACTCGTTTCGATTGGCGCGTTGAGAAGGGAGCTCTCAGCAAGCTCAAGTTCTCGGTCTTTGGATTGGGCGATTCAGCCTATACTGAGGAGTTCTGCAACGGACCTCGGTCGGCTGACAAGTGGCTCGGACAGATGGGTGCTCAGCGTGTTTGGCCCTTTGGCGAGGGCGACAAGAACGGAGGTAACGTACATATTCACTTATTCTGCATATGGGATTAGCGTGTGCCTTTGCATACATCTGAACTTTTATTAATTCATTGCCACTTCTTTATACACTTTTAGATCAGGGCGGCGCTTTCAAGCAGTGGAACGATGCCTTATTGGCCTCTCTTTTGGACCCTCATCAGAGCCATGTTCATGAGGCGTACTTTTCATCGGATGAAGAGGATGGCGCTTCGGCTTCGGAGAACGACGATGATGAGGACTTGGACGAGGATGGCGAGCCAGTGAAGAAGACCAAGGAAGAGAAGCTCGGACTGCCCACCATCGACGGAGGAGACGCTTCGGAGGGCGAGATGGTCGATCTGGAGGATATGGGTAACATTGCCCGCAAGATCAAGCAAGCTAAGGAGGACAAGGCGCTGGACGAGGAGGCCTTTGCGAACGAGAAGGTCCGCGCCAAGCGCTCGGTTGGTGAGACCAAGGATGGCAAGGCGATCAAACCTCGTGAGGTCCGTGAGATGGTCAGCCCTCTTTTGTACAAGTCTTTGACCAAGCAGGGCTACAAGATTATTGGGTCTCACTCTGGAGTCAAGATCTGCCGCTGGACTAAGGCTGCTCTCCGTGGACGTGGATTCTGTTACAAGCACTCTTTCTATGGTATTCAGTCCCATCTCTGCATGGAGACTACCCCTTCATTGGCCTGTGCTAACAAGTGTGTCTTCTGGTAAGTTCCTTTGTTCATTCATGTCCTCTGTTACCGTGATATCTCGGGTAGCGACACTAACTGATGGTGTTTATTTACAATTGAAATAGCTGGAGACATCACACCAACCCTGTCGGAACTGAGTGGAGATGGAAGGTCGATGACCCCGAATTCATTCTGGAGGGCGCATTGGAGAATCATTATGGAATGTTGAAGCAGCTCAAGGGTGTCCCTGGTGTTCGTGCCGACCGTTTTGTTGAAGCTGGTCAGGTCAAGCATTGCGCCTTGTCCCTTGTTGGCGAGCCCATTTTCGTAAGTTCTCTTTTACAGCTTGTATGTCTGTATTGGCCAGGTCTTCGCCCAATAATTCTAACTCTTAGAACTTTCTATGGCGTCTAGTACCCCCATATCAACGAGTTTGTGAAGCTGTTGCACAAGAAGCGCATCTCGTCGTTCTTGGTCACCAACGCCCAGTTCCCTGACGCCATTGCCAACATGGATCCCGTCACCCAGCTCTATGTCAGTGTCGACGCCTCAACCAAGGAGTCCCTCAAAAAGATTGACCGCCCCTTGTTCCGCGATTTCTGGGAGCGGTTCCTCGACAGTTTGGATGCTCTAGGAAAGAAGGGCCAGCGTACGGTCTACAGATTGACACTGGTCAAGGACTTCAACACGGACGAGATTGCCAACTATGCCGAGCTCATCCGTCGTGGCCAGCCCGACTTTATTGAGATCAAGGGAGTCACCTACTGCGGGTACGGAGGCGCCTCGGGCTTGACCATGGCCAACGTCCCTTATCACGCTGAGGTTGTCCGGTTCGTGGAGCTGATTCAGGAGCAGTTGGGTGCTGGATACGAGATTGCGGCCGAGCATGCTCACTCGTGCTCGATCTTGGTTGCTTCGACCAAATTCAAGAAGGGTGATACCTGGTACACACATATCGACTATGACAAGTTCTTTGAGCTGGTCGAGTCTGGCGAGAAGTTTACTAGCTTGGATTATATGGCCGAGACACCTTCGTGGGCAGTCTTTGGAGCACCCGAGGGAGGATTTGACCCTGAAGAGACACGGTACTTTAGGAAGACCAAGGAGCAGCGGAAGGCTGAGCGGGAAAGACGTGAAGACGAGGAGGACCAGGAGTAAGGCCAAGGAAACAATGATATACTTATGTAATTAAAATTCTTTTTTTGAACTGTGTGTAACCTACAGGCAGCAGTAAGAAATGGAGGAGTGCGTTCAAATTTAGGTAGGGTGGGGCACATTGACGACCGATGTTCTGCACGTTGAGCAGCTTTCTTTGAACGCAATTTCTGTGCTTTCGAGAGCTTTTTATTAGAGTTTTGGGTGCTTTGGGCGCTTACCCCCCGTGGGGGTACAAAGGCGTGTGAAAGGAAAAGAAGGAGTGGTTTGAAAAAAATGGGTATAAAAAGAAAGGCAGCAAGTATCGTTTCTAGTTGATGTGTTGGGAGGTTCGTTGGAGGACTATCCTATCGAAAGGCAAATTTTCGTCCCTGACACCTTTTTACCTATGCTTCCATGCGGTTGGTGGCGTTTCTTGCGACTCTGACTGTTGAATGGTTGGTGTCACTGTCTTTGCTCTACTTTGTTCATAAAACACACAAGAAGGAACGATGTGCCGGGTCCTGGAGGCAAAGCTCTTTTGGACAAAGAGGCCCGAGCTATCATAATTACAGTTCATGCTTTAGTTCACAGCCTCCAGTTGCAAAAGGTCAGTGTGAGTCATGCATGCACACAATTCACATCCTTACCCCCTTGTTAGCACCATGTTCAAGTGAATTTTTTTTTTTATTTCCAGTGCCGCAGTTGAACACCAGCCACCAGCCAATCCACCAGCACTGACCCTCCCCCTTGACCCAGTCTTGTCTTGAAAAAAACAAACAAACAAACAAATAAAGGGATGGGTACAATTTTTTGTGTTGTATTGCTTTCCTTCCCTTTTCTTACTTCACAAACCCCTTTCTTTCTCTCTAACCCCCTTTTCCTCTCTTACACTCTTTTACTCTTCAACAAACCTTTCTTCTCCTCTATACTTCATCTCTATCGGCAGGTTCGACGTAGAAAAAAAAAAAGAGTTTCTCTTATCGAGATGCCACTCGCACTCGAGCTCCCCGAGATCCTGTACAGGATTGGCCTCTACCTCGACGCAGACCAAGTCCTCACCTGCTCGCTCGTTTGCAGAATCTTCTACAATGCCTTCTCGCCCCTCGTCTGGAACGACCTTCACTTCAGCTTAACCGACAAACAACTCCGGCTCATCCGCGAAAAGACCCCCCTGGCCCGCAAGATCTCCTTCCGCCACCTATTCGAAAGCAACGAACTCGAACGTGATACTCAGGAGCTAATCTCGATCCTCCAGGACCGAGCCCCTTGGATGCGCTGTCTGACGATCCATCAGCACGAGTCTGTTCAGCAGTTCTCGTCGTTCGGTCCGGACTGCAATCGGGTTGAGACCATGTCGATTGAAGGGATTCCGCTGGTGGGCGAGTATGGCGATCAGACTTATTGGAAGAGCTGTAAGGCCCTCTTGCGACAGAACCGGCCCGACTTGCGTTCTTTGTCTTTGCAGAATTGGAAAACGCAGTTGGTGAAACCGGCTCCGGGACAGCCGGTTTGGAACCCGATCTTGGCGTGTACACAGCATCTCAATTTGACGTCACTGAGTCTTGTGCGGTGCAAGATCCGTGGGAAACATTTGAAGGCCTTCTGGACTATTAGTGCGCGGCTGGAGGCGTTGGAGCTGGAGGATGTCGATATGGACCTGACTTGGATACCCTCATCGCTTATCAAGGGCAAGGACAAGGATAAGGAAAAGGACAAAGAAAAGGAGCCTCACAGCACTGCTACCAACAGCGCCTCCAACAACAATAATCAGGCAACAGCGCCGACAAAACGAGCACTCCCTCCACCAGACCTCCCACCTCGGTTCCCCAAACTCAAGGAGCTGACGATCCGCTTTTTAAGTCGCCACCACCCGCTCTCACAATTCCATTGGCTGGTTCTCCCCTGCCCTTCTCTCCGAACCCTCACCTGGATGTTTGACCGGCATCGTCATTTCCCAACCCAACCTTTCATGGATGCCTTTGATGACACCCCAGACTCGCCTACAGCTTGGCCGCATCTGGACTCGATCACCATCCGTGGACACTCCAACTGGATCTCGGACGAAAACCATCTCCATATCCTGACCTCTGCACGGCAACCTCTACGTCGTCTGGATATTGTCCATAACTCTATCCAACCAGGGTCGTTTGAAATGCTTCGAACTCGTCACTTTTCGACCATCCAGACGATCGATTTAACACACTCTGCGGCACATCTTGCCAGCAAGTGGGTCATTGTTGTGCTCGAGTCTTGCCCCAGTCTGGAGCGAATCAAGGCCAAGGTCATAACGGGTCGTGATATCATCAAGAGTAAACCTTGGGCTTGTCAGGGACTCCAGGAATGGATCATAGCGATCGATATGGACTTTGATAACCTCCGCATTGGAGAGGATCCCACATCTACTACAACCGCAGAAATAGCAACAGAAGTAGGATCCATTCCTCCACCCACAGACTTGCCAAACCCTCTCTTCCCTCCTACACCCAACGGTCCCACCCGGCGCCTGACAAAACAAGAACGCCAGGCCTGCCGAGCCGTCTACAAACGCTTTAGCACCCTAACCCGCCTCCGAGAATTCGACATGCTCAACTCCCACTCTCTCAACTACCTCTCCACCCCAGGTACACCCGGCCATATGTCCTTCTCCAATCCCCATCACCCAGCCCACCGAATCATCTCCTTGCCCCTACGACTCCACCTAGGCCTTCACTACCTCTCCAACTTGACGCGACTTGAAAAATTCTGCTTCTGGAACGGGTACATGCAGGTTCGACACAAGGAGGTAGAATGGATTATGGGGAACTGGAAGAGTTTGAAGCAGTTATCGGGAGGGTTCAGTATCCCGAACCGGTTGATTAGGACGGTTTATACAGAGTTTTCGTGGTCAGTTGTGTTTACTCCCATTTTGAAGGAGCATGGGATTTCGACGGGGGGGAGCCGGTATCAGCATTACGACGACTCTGCAGAGATCCTTGCTGCTACTGAGGGAGGAGGTGAAGGTGAGGAAGGGGAGGCAGGAGGAGCGGGAGGAGTAGGTGATGGAGAGGCAAGAGGACCGACGGCAGAGGCTACAAAGGCTGCGCCTTCTCAGGAGGTGGATGAAGATGATATTGACTCTGACGAGGATGAACGAGAGCCCTGAAACACACAGCAAAACGACAATGTACATTAGAGAATAAAAATAATAAAGGTGCCAGTGGCCTCAGTTCTCGATAATTATTAAATACTTATCCTTGCAGCAGATGTCACTAGGCTGTCTTACACACACACACACACCACACACACATGCACAAATACGAGGAAATACCTACAAAAATATCTTGCAAGGTGAGATGACGGAGGGAGGGGAAGAAATGTGTGTGTAATAAGCGGTCATGGTAGTGAAGTATGAAGGCTGGAGGAGGGTTTGAAGTATTTTTTAGAACAAAAAGACAAAAAAAAAATGTGTCTGCGTGTGTATATGTTCTGTATGCACTATGCTGTGCGAAAGAAATTACCGGAAGGATAAGAGAGAGATGAGCAACATCAGCCAATACCAAAGAAGCTGAAAGAAGAAAAAAGGGCAACAAAAAGAAAATGGAAAGAGATCAACGAAAGATACGTTTATTTAGGGAGCCACAAGAAAATAATTATTCAATGGCAAACTCGAGGTCATTAGGTGGCACCTAGGAACGGGCTTCTCATACGGCAGGAGCAGCTGGAGGGCTGACAACAGGTGAAGGAGCGGCAACAGAAAGAGAAGGAGAGGGAGTAGTAGGGATGACGGTAGGAGGACTGGGAGTGACTGGTGGAGCTGCAATCGAAGAAGGAATAGGAGAGGGTGAGGGTGTAGAAACCGTTGGAGGCGCAGGGGCAGGGACAGCTGTGACATTGTACCCCTTGTAGAACCAGTCCTTGATCATAGGAAAATCAGGTCCGGTATGAAGGGTCACATAAGTCGAAGGGTAGAAGATGCTGCTGCTAAAGTCCGGGAACACAGTAATAGGGTATCCAGTAAGAGTAACCACTGGCGCAAAGAAGATTCCCAAAGTCGTGATAGGACCAGCGGAGGCATCGATGACGAACTCGTCGATGAACTTGGTCGTCGTAGGCTGATCACCGAAATGGTGGAGTTGCATCTTGAATGTAAGAGAAAGCGAACCACCAGCCTTGACAGTGTACTTGAGGTCGTTAGTGAACGTGAAGGGGGTGAAAGGGGTGCCTGCTTTGTTGTTGACTGTGAGATAGGACGGGTTGAACGCATAATCGTTTTCGTCCAAGGTTGAATCTCCCGAGACGGTGAACTCGTAGAGGAAGGGATTGTTGACGGTAATTGACATCTCGATGATACCATCGTTCACTGTGGTTGGCAGTATCTTGACCGTCCAGTCGGGTCCGTACGCAGCTGGAGGTGGTGTAGGAACAACAAGGCCCTGAGGAAGAACAACAGATGTTTTGAGCGTTGACAAGCCAGCATTGAGGGCCGGGTTGGATGTTGCGGTCGAGTTTGTCCACAAGGTCATGGTGGGAGAGAGCATAGGGAGATCGGTTCCAAAGGGACCGGCGTTAGGCGCTGTGAAGCCTTGGCCAAGAAGCGAAGGCACGATGTTGTCTCCAGGGACGAGGCGAAGATTAAAGATTTCCGTGTATCCGATCCTGTCTGCATCCTCATAGCCTTTGTATCCTGCCGCCATACCCAGGTCACCAATGTTAAGCGTGAGTTGACTAGGGTTGTGAATGTTGACAACCGTGGTGACAAATGTGAATTGGGCCAGAAAGTTGGGATAGAACTGCACGACTGACAGGAAGTCGATTTTTTGGAGTCCCTGAAGGCCGGCCATGGGGGTCGTGACATTCAGAGGAATGCCTTTGACCTCGATTTTACCAAGAGCGCCCAGGTCCAGGATTGAGTCAGCGGTGCCGCGGAGACCAAGCTGGTATGTGGTAGCCAAGTTCAGGGCACCGACAAAGGCCGTGTAGATATTATGAGAACCATCAGCAACGACCAAAGGCGCAGGAGGAGTGCTGGTCGTGACCTTCGAGCCGGCAGTGGAGGCAGCAGCATAAGGAGTGTTAAGAGTACCAATGACCTGACCCTTGTCATCCAAGATCTGCACATTCTGGGCCAGTTGTGCAATAGGAACATTCATTGCAAAGGGGAGCTTGGTGTCGGCTGTGATGCTTGAAATGGCCGTGGGAGCCCAGACGCAGGTGGCACAGGCAAAGTCCATCTCCATAGAGTTGATGGTCACTGCAGAAATTGGAGGGTCCTGGAGAGGAGGCAAAGCCGTGTTGAGGAGCAGGCTCTGGACAGCAGTGTTCAGCCAGGACACCCCAGGGGCAGCAATGCCCTTGGCTTCGAGAGGCGTAGCCACACCGGTCAAGGCGTTGTGGAAGATGCCCTCCAAGTAGAGCTTCTTGTCGGTGCCATCAGCACTGATGGTGGCATTCAGGGCAAAGCTCGAGTTGCTGTGGGGGACCAAGGCCATGTTGTAGGCGAATGCTGGTCCAAGAACAACACCGTTGAACTGAGTGTTGAACTTGGAGACGGGTATGGTCATGCCGATGCTTGAAGGGTTGGTCAGCTCGGCGCTGATGACCATGTGGAGACCCTCGTTGTCGATCGAGTTGATGATATAGCTCAAGAGAGTCAGATCCGGCAGCTTGTTGAATCCATCGAGGGTGACAGTCTTTGTCATAGAAACACCGGGGAGAGAGGCTCCCATTGCGGTGACGACGATGCCGGTGGTAGAAATGGTCCAGTCGAACTTGGCGTTGTTAAGGGCAAAGCTGGTAAAATCAGCAAAGGCAGCATTGTCAGAGATCGTAAAGGGAACTGAGGCCAAGTTTAGTGAAGCACCCTTGTTGGCGATAGCATTGACGGTGGGCATCTGCATGCTTCCAAGAGCTTTGCCGTTGAACGAGACAGTAACAGGGTTGAGAAAGGCGATCTGAGCATCCAAGGGACCGGTCTTGGTGATGGTGCCGACAATATCGGTGGTGAAGCTGGTCTCGCTAGGGTTGTTGATGGTAACAGCATCAAATGCCAGAGTGGAGCCGTTGACCAAGATCTGTGCAATAGGGGTACCAACGATGGGGATCAGTTTGAGGATAGTCTGGTCAGTGCCAGTGGGGACACCAGTTTGAGTGTAGGGCATGGTAACCTGGTAGTCGCCGAGCTTGACGGTGGTGGTCATAGTGATGTCGACATTGAGACCAGCCATGGCCTTGGTAACAAAGTCGGCCACGTTGAAACCGACAAAGAGATCGGGTGATGGGGTACCGCCAGCTTGGAGAGCAAGAAGGCCATCAAAGGCA
Source organism: Linnemannia elongata (assembly GCA_036320915.1). Taxonomy (NCBI): domain Eukaryota; kingdom Fungi; phylum Mortierellomycota; class Mortierellomycetes; order Mortierellales; family Mortierellaceae; genus Linnemannia; species Linnemannia elongata. The sequence goes on along the minus strand of JAXBDG010000010.1, from coordinate 727,063 downwards.
GCGGTGCTCAAACCATTCTTGATAGCCTGCGCGCGGATCAAGGTGACAAGATCCTGGGGATTGGTGTTCATGGCTAAACTAGTTGTGATGGAGCCTGAACCAGTTCCGGGGATGACTGGCGGGGTAGAGAAGGTTGACACAACAGTTCCGAGGGTAGCGCCGTTGTACGTGATCTTGGAGTCGATCGACAAAATGGTCATGGCGGGGACAAAGGGGTTGTTGACAGTGACCACAGTTTGAGCCATACCGTCGACGAGGGTTGTGTCAAGAACAACAAGGGAGGCACCGCCAAGCAACTTGGATTGAAGACCAGGCATTTGTGTGCCAATGCTCAGGGCACCAAAGGCGAGAGTGAGGGAGTCAACAGTGGTGCTGGTAGGTGTTCCGCTGATGATCACAGCAGCGCCAGCACCGCTAGTGTACAACGTCAAAAGTTCCATGCCCTCGGTAGTGGCCGCGGGGTTGATCGAGGAAGTGGCAGCGATGGTGTTTGCGCCAGGGACAAGGTTCAGGTTGGGCATGGTGACTGTACCCAGGGAGGTGCCGCTGTAGATGAGATTGAGAGTAACATCGCCAGCATCTAACGAGATCGACGAAGGGTTGACGATCACGACGGAAATGGCCATAGTCAGCTCAGTGGTAGTTCCAGAGACGACTTGAAGCGAGGAAATGGCGGGCGCTGGGTTGGCAAGACTTTGGAGGCCACTGAGAGCGGTGGAGGCATTGAAGGGAATGTTGACCAAATTGACTGTTCCGATCGAAGTGTTGGCATAGACAGAAGCCTCACCGACAACGTTAAAAGGAAGGTCTGCACCAACAGTTAAATCACGGTTGAACTCTTTGAAGGCCTCGTGGGAGGCGTCAGGGACGATGAGGGGAGTCTGTAATAGGTTGAAAGTTAAAGTACCCGCGGCCATGTTGGAGCTTGAAGGGTTATAGGTCGAGTTCAAGCTAGCGATGGCGACCCCACCACGGGTGATGGTGAACGAATTGGCCACCTGCGTGAAGGAGATGTTGAAGCCAAAGCCATTGGGCAAACTATAGTTGGCAATTACACCAGTGGAGGTAGTGGTGGGCTCATAGGCGGTAGGAGGTGTAAAGACAAGACCCAAAGCACCGAGGTCCAAGGCTTTGATGAGTTGGAGAGGGGTGGGACTTTGAAGAGGAACGGTCAAGTTGAGCTGCTTGACGGCAGAAGAGAGCCACTCGACAGAGTTGACGCCATCGGGCTTGACCTCATAACCAGTTGCGATGGTATCGGTAACCAAGTTGCCGACATAGCGAGACATCATCTCGGAGGTGGTAGCGAGACCCTCAGGAGTCGTCTGGGGGAGGAGGTAGCCCCGCATGCTCAAGATCTGGGCGCCGCGGACCATTGTGAGGTTGGATGAGGTAACATAACCCATCAAGGTGTTCTTGTAGGAGATGGCCAGCGTCAAGGAACCCATGTACATCTGGATGGCGGAAGGATTGGTGACACTGGTGTCGATGTCAACAAGGATACCCTTTCCGGCCGGGTCATCGCCAGGGAGTGAGAACTTTTCAATCTTGATACCAGTCAGACCATGGAAAGCTAACCATACACAATCAAAAAACAAAGATATATATTGAGTCAAGCGATGAAAATGCGACGAGAATTTTTTTTGGAATGCAGGCCATAACAACTAGTTCGAAGTGGATGCTTACCATTGACAGTGATGTCTTTGTCCAGGTTGAGGTTCTTGACAGTGTGACCGAGGGCCTTGACGTTCAACTTGCCCTCGAGGTGCCAAACAAAGGTCTCGGCGTCGAGCATGTAACTATAGAACTCGGTGAATGCTGCAGCATCGGTGATCTGGAAGCTACTCTGCAAGCTCAAGGTACCATGCCCGCCACTAGTTTGCAGCCGCGTAAAAGTGGGAAAGGAAATAAAGGGGAACAAGGACATAGTTATGAGAATGCAACCACCAGATGTAGACAAGCAAGCTTCGGCAAGATAATGAGGGAAAAGGCGGCATACGAGGCGGTACTAGTGCCAGGAATGATGGTTGTGCCAAGGACCTTATTGTTCCAGGAGACAGTGACAATGCCAGGGAAGGAAATGTCGGCGTGGAAAGGTCCAGTGTGATCCATGTCACCGACCATAACAATATCCATCGATGTTGCAGTGGGGTTTGTGATATCCTATCCAGCGAGTGCATATCAGTTGGGTTGTTCAGGACAAAGAGGAAAGAGTGGTATTTGTGAGTTAGTGCAAGGCGCAAAAGAATTCAGGTCAACTGCTCCACAAATTCACCTAACCAATGACACCAAAATTAAGTAAGGCCCGGATAAAACTTACAATCTGAGAAAAGTTGATGGTGGCCTTGTTCATTAACCCCTGGGCAATTTTGGGCATGATCACATAGAGGGCCAGCACAACAGCGATGATGAGTGCAATGATGGCTTGGGGGATGCAAAAGATCCAGAATTTGCGACGCCGGTAGAATTTGGGGCGGGCTGGAGGCTGTTTGACTTCCTCGTACTCGTCAAACTCTTCATTTTGATGGTCTTCGTCGTCCTCACGAATATCGAACGTCATTCTTCAAAAAAAAAAAAAAAAAAAAAAAAAAAAAAAAAAAAAAAAAAAAAAAAACGGGTTAGAGAAGGGCAGAGAAAAAGATCGAAATGAGACTGAGAGAGAGGCAAACACCAGGGGAGCAAACAAGGGAGGTTATGGAAGAGGGATGGAAGGGTGAAGAGGGGAGGGTTGGGAGGGGATTGAATGCCAGGGGGGACCGTTTCTGTCGAGGGAAGTATCATCATTTTAAGACGAAAGCGCATTTTTCAGGCACCCAATTTTTTGCCGCGGCGCGTTTGTTTGTTTTGTTTTTGAATGAACGGAGCAACAGTTTGAATTGTTGCGACATGGATTGCCTGAATGTTCCTGTGCCTGTATCTGAGTACGATGCGGGTATAATACAGGCACATTGGATTTTAGCAATGACAAAAGGGAAAACACCTACGAAAACAAACAACAAAGAGGACATCAACAAAACAGAGCAGAAAAATAAAATAGAAGAGTAGGAAGAGACCCAAGAGGGTATGTTTGTTCCACAAACAGCTCGTATATCGTTGATTGCGCCTGATTCTATGGCCTCACGACTACTTCTTTGTCCGTTCCCGCTTGCCACTCGTTACCTCTTTCCTCCTCTTCTCTCCACAGTCAATTGAACTCCCGAAAAGCACACTCTCAGTACACGATCCGAGCACCGAGCCTAAAAAACCATAATCCAAAAGACGAAGAGCAAAAAAAAAACAAACTGGAAGGCAAGAAGGTAATCGAGAGCGTTCTTCCTTTTCTCCTGTCTCTAGTTCTCTGTCTCTGTCTCCACATACAACAGAGCGCCAATGCATGCCGTCATATACCTCTGTTTCGATTCGCACCCGTAAGGGAAACAAGCACGCTCGCTACTGGTTTGATTTTCCACTTCAACAAGGAGCATCAAAGCCGGCTGCCCGGTGAGTACTTCGTTCTTCCATTCTTGTTGCTGCTTTGCCCTTTTAACCTCCTTGTCACTTTATTCACTCTTCTATCTATTTGGTTTTTTTTGTTGCCTTTGCATGTTTTTCCTTTCCTCCCTCTTTCGCCTTTTAAAACTATGGAACTGGAAAAACGAAAGAAAACAAAAGGGCAAACAACAATCAACAACAAACAAATCCACTTTTGCAGCTTCTCATAAAAACCTGAACATAAACACATAAAACAGGTGAGCGATTTCTTCTAATGCTGTCCAACTGACCCAACACCTGCCTATCTGAGCCATCCCATGTTCATGTTGTACAACAAGGGAAGTGGTCAAGTTCATTGAGAGTCGAGATCTTCCGTACTTCTCTTCTGGTCTTTATCTCTCAAGACCGCATTACTGCAGTAGAGACCTCTTGACAGTGTATTTTTCCTGCTCGCACGTTGAGGTTCAGCATATAGTCCTCCGTAATGCGACTAATTGCCTACTTTTCGCGGTCGAGACTAGGAGACTGACTGTAGTCCCTCTGCTTCTCCCTTTTTGCGCTTTGCGCTTGTGGTTAGTAAGCACAGTAAGGACAACACAACAAGGCAAATCAATCAAGCTGTGTGGAGAGGGAGGAAGGAGAGGGTCGCTTCTTTTTAATCTCATGAATATCAACCAATCAACCAATCAACCTGTCAGCTTGCCAACGGTCAAACACGCAGGATGAACGAAAGACTTTCACGATCACGCGTTTTAAGCGCTCGCACGCGGAACGTTTTTGTTTTTTGCTTTAGTTGTCAATAGAGGACGTGGAGGGAGAAGGGAAAAAGGAAGCGAAGGGGAAAAACGCCTGTGGTACTCTTCATCTCAAGTTAGGATGGATGAACAACAGCTCAAATGGCTGGCGTCTGGAAAAACACGTAGCTGACACGCTCCGACCTCTTTTTTCTATTCAGTCGTCCACGATAACTTGCCCTTTTGTTTTCTAATGCGACAACCAGCACAGTTGCCACCGTCAGACATGGTAGAACTAAGGGAGTAAAAAAAGGTGGACAGAGCCGATCGAGCATCTGTTGCCTAAAGCTGTTTGTAATACATTCAGGTCCATGATCCAATTGTTTATCCCATCTCTCGAGTGCTCTTGTTTACAACCCCTGCAAGAACCCTGTTCTTTGCCAACAATAACACAAAGAATTCTCCCACCATCCATATGCTCTCACTTATTCTTCCGGATTGTTTGGCGTTTTTCTCCATTTTGCCTACGTGAGTTGTGCATATTGATTTGTCGCATGTCCCATTTGAACGTGTGCGAGGAATTATGAAAAGGATTATTTATTATCCTGGATAGTAGACAGTCAACTTGTTGTCTCCCTCGTCTCCTGCTCCTTGTCAACTGGCCATGACTAAAAATCCACCCGCGTGTTGTTGTGGTTATTATTGTTGTAATAGTTGTTGTTGTTGTTTTGTTGTTGCTGGAGTTGGCTCTGCCTTGGGGCCGAGGGGGCTACATCCGAGGGTGGCACAGGCGGCTTCCATTCCATAGGTTCGTATAATTCCCTGTTGTCTCCATACTTCTCCCGCATCCGCTGCAAGTGCTGCACCTGTGCATATGAAAATGATCCGGGCACAGGTGCAGGATACGATGATGGCGGTGGCGGCGGCGCTCCAGTCAAACTTGACCCTGGTACTGCAGACGCAGATCCTGTTGCTGATATAGGGTTTTCTGTCATTTCTATCCTTTCGTTGTTGCTTCCTGTCCGTGGAGGTGGGCCAGTCGAAATGGGTCGTGCCCTGTAGGCATAATGGTTGTAGTCGATACCTTCGTCCTGGGTTTCTGTGTCCCATGCTAATGAAGCGAGTGAGAGGTCGATTCCTCCCTCTGGCCCGATTCCTGCTTCCTCGTCCGCTCGATACCGTCCCATTTGCTGCGCTAACTGGTCGTGTTGTCGAAGCGGTGCTCCTGTCCCTCCTCCTGGTGTCTTCGCCAGTTTGAACAACCGCACGACTCTATATTAGGTGCATGAGAAAATATTTGATTAATATATTGGTCATTTTTAAGCAGAGAAAGGCGCATGTACGACATGAGCTGCACCCCAACGGCACTCTATTTTTCACTTTTTGTGAACATGAGCCAACAAAAACAAAAAACAAAAAAACAAAAAAATAAAATGGTCGTTACCTGACGTTCAAGTTGCGCTGGCAGTAGGTATGCAAGTATTCATCCTTCCTCAGTGATATCAACTTGCCCTTACGAACCATCGCCAGTACGACCAGAGCACCCAGAAACTGGAACAAGTTGCACAATTGCAACATGATGTTACACGCTAGGACAAAGTGCGTGAGCCCTGTCAGTTCTGGCATGTTCAATGTTGGCGGGAGTCCTTGGTTGACGAGCGATTTTTGATGGGCAACTTGACCGAGGATCGTGCAGTTGATGACCAAACGAGGGAGGTCGCATAGGAGGTGCTGCATCCAATCTATTTTTTCGTAGGATATTCAGGTACGAAACAAGCCGACAGGGAATTAATTACGTTGGATGTGGATGGACAAAAAATAGAAGTGCCAAGGCGAGGACACACTACAGCCTTTCTTTTCACGATGTAGTCATTTTCACAACACAACCATACAACAACGACAACACCAAACAAACAAACAAACAAACCACAATTACCTCTCAGCGTAAACCAGGTAAAATAAACGAGCGCATCCCGCTTCCCATACCCCTGCCCAACCCGCTCAAAGAACAAAAACTTGTCTCGACTTGTCAAACACACAAACCGATACGCCTCCCTCGTCACAAAAATGCCCTGAATGTTCCCTTTCCTCAGAACCTGACTCGCCCTCCATCCTCCATAGATCATAATCCCGATTGACCCCGTCGTGGCAAGGGCATAGATAACCAATCCTGAACTGTTGCCCTTTCCCGCTGAACCACTGACCCAGGCGGAGAGGAAAACGAGGGAAAAGCAATCGAGGAGGAGGGCGAGGAGTGGTTTAAACAGGAGGAGGCCAAAGAGGTATTGTTTGATGGTGGAATGCTTTTGCGGGTTGGCGACGGAGGCGAGGTCGAGTTCTTTGGAAAAGATGGGGATTGTGATGGGTGATGCGCTGAGGAGGATCGATCCGACTCGAGCTGGGGGTGCGGTGAAGCTGTAGGAGTTGGAGTTGGAGTTGGAGGAGGACGGAGGAGGAGGAGCTCCTTGGAATGGGCGTGGTGGTTGTGGCAATGGTGCCTCCATGTTCGATGTTGGCTTTTGCTTGTAAGTGTAATCTGTGTGCTTATGTCCTGGTAGTTGAGTGCGTTGGTCGAGTGTCGTTAGTTGGTGTGAATGGAAGTTGTTGAATTATGAAGTGAAAAGGAGCAAAAGGTATACGACAGGGAAGAGAGTAAGAAAGAAAAAAAAAGGGCGAGTGTGGGCTGGTCAGGCTGACCGGTGCGTGCTTTTTGTGAAAAGGGGCTGTGGCCTTGTTTGTTCTTGTCCCCTCTATTCTCGGTTAGAATTCTTTGATATTCGACAGACTCAACACCACAGACGCATGACGATATGTTATGATTACAAAAATGCACGCTTTTGTTCTAATCCACCTTACACCCTCTCTTTCCTGCCGTTGCCTCCGTCCGTTTTATTCCTTTCTACACCCCTATTTACATCTGGGGAAGACCGTTTCCCTGCTTTTTCATCCTTCTCTTTGGTTCATCTTCAGAGGTGTCCAAGCAGGTTGCAAGAGGAAAAAAAAATGACCTTTCATTTTTGATCAAAAATATTTCTGACAACAAATTGAGACAAACAAAGTGATCAGTTATGGGTGAAGTGGCCAAAGCAAGACCAGGAGTGAAGGGCGATGGTGCCTGGATCTTCTGTTGATCCTCGATCATCCTTTGGGTGAAAGATGGGCTATCATTGCCCTAAAGTACAGGCGGATGGACTTAAACCCGTCAGGCGGTAGGCGACGATAAATAACCAGAACAGAAGCACCGCCTTTCTTCACACATAACTGACGCCTGGGCCAATTTCTTCTCAGCCACTGGGCTCAGTGCAAATGACGAATGACCAAGAAAAGCGCAAGTTTTCCTCTTTTCAGGTTTTTTATTTTTATCAATGTCAGGGCAGGGTTCACATAGACACCTTCATTAGCTCAAAACACCGCTGCAAAAGTGCAGCACAGTACATCCTGGCCTTATCGTTACTACCCTGTTCCAACCTCTGCGAATCCCACAGCTCCATTGCCCATTGCTGCGTCTCCATTATCTCCACATAGAACTCGTGCAGTAGCAGATCGTCTGACAAGGCACCCGAGGCAGGAGTGACAAGGATCAAGAGGCCAAACAGCAAACTCTCAACCAAGTCTGCATTAAATGGTACTCCTGTAGCGATTGATGAAGAAGGGGATGTGAGATTTGAAGAAGATCCAGCTTCACCCGGTAGTTTGAGGGATGTGATCGTGGGTGTCGCCAATTTCGTTCCGGAGAGCATCGAAGAGAGGGAATCCATAGTTTGTGGGTGCGATTTGACGCCACTAAATGAGCTCGGCGAGGGTTGACTGGGAGGAGTATGATACCGCAGAGCGAGTAAAAATTGAAACAACTCCTTTGTCATCGCCAGCAAATGTGGCGAGTTTCCTAAGATGCAACGAGAATGTTTGTGAACATATAAAGTTAGTTACGCAGCGCAAGTGACAACAACCACCTGTGATATTAAATGCATTCCACAATACCCGAATAGTGGACAAGGACTCCCAGGGTGACGACAAACTTCCTGAGCAACATGACAGGCGCTCTCTGAAGGGCATCGTAGCCGCGCTCAGCTCCCGCGCCACGGTTGCCGCCCCATCGGCCCAGAAGACCGCCCAAGAACGCTGGCGCCAGGTTTGCAAACGCATTCGCCTTGGGTGCAGGACGATTAGCTTCAATGTTGGACTTTTGAGAAAACCGACGCGTCTTTGCCAGAGAAATGGTAGAAGTGATGTTGTCAAATGTTGGCCTATGAGTTGTCAAACTAGTTGATGCCGTCGCTGGAATACCAGTCTTGCTGTTAGGTCCTGACTGGCCTTTGGACAATGGAAGTGTTGATTGGTCGAATCCTGAGAGTTCCTGGGCACCAAGCGCAAGAGCGGTCAAAATGTTGAGCCTTTGGCCAAGTGAGTTCTTTTTCTCGTAAAATTGGAATGTAAGAACCCTATCATGATAAAAAAAATACATATAGTCAGATAATCACAGGCCGGTGCGCATTCGACTTTTAAATGGCGCGTGGACCTCCCACATAGGGACTTACCCAGAGACAATCAAGGGTGATGAAACAACGAGCGCCACCAAGGCGCTTTCTCTCAGCTTGTAAAAGCTTGTCGTATCAAACGTGTCCTGAAGGTGAACAAATGAATTGGCCAGCTCCTCAGCATGTTCGTCTATAGATTCATACAGGGGACCGAAAATATAGTATCAGTACGACGTCGCGACAATGGCACATGGACGCGACATTAAAGTAACATTACAACTCACCAAGTTCGAGACTTCCGACTTTGCGGCGGATCAACTCTGCAGCCGTTTGCAGTCCAATCTCGGTCTTTTCGCGATCTTCATCTGCTCGGATATACGTGATGAGATCCCGCAGGTACAAAGGAGGCGCAACTTTGGGTTTCCTGACTGCTCCAATATCTTCATCGGGATCTGACTCGTACTCCATCTCATATGGTCTTAGATCGTCATCGTCGTCGCTGCTTTCGTCGTCGCTCAGCTGCCTGTGAGTGCGAGGAAACGCGTCCGCTGCTGCATCTGGATCCTCGTCGTCATCCGAATCTTTTAGCTCTGACACTTGTGTCCCGCTACGAGTTGCATCGAAACCACGAACGCTCTGTGTACGCTTCTCTTCAGAGGTAGTTGCATCTCCTTTTGATGGCTGTGGTTGGGGCTGATATGAGAGGGCACCATCCTTGAGCTGTACCAGGGACCGAGCAAACTTGACATCCAAGTCAGCATCATCCAATCCGAAATCTGCCGGCGATCCGATAGTGTCCACTGCTTTTGAAAATTCCTCCGCAACAATCTAGATTATTCCACAACAATAATGGTCAATGATGTGATCATTTTCATAAAAATTAGCTCCTGGGCGAAGGCATAGAAAGTGGCGTGCTGCATTCTGGAGCTGACGTACCAAGCCAATCTGCTTTCTCTTAAAGTCTTCGAGTTCCAGCCAGTTACCAACTCCATTGCCAAAGATAGGGATAGCCTCCATTTCGAGAAGAGTCGAGGTGTTGAAGTATCCAATCATAAGAAGAAGTTGATAGGAGATATCTAAATCGAACAGAAGCAAGGAAAGTCAAGGGTTAGTGGGCTGCACGTTAGATTTTTTTTCCAGAGCTCCAATACTGAAAACTGTGACTCTAGGCGACCTACACTTCTGGTACTCCATCGATGCATGGTTGACTAACATTGTGTCGGACCAAATTGTCAACGCTCTCATGAAGGTATGGGCAAGTACAGAATCTAAATGTTTGTGAAAGAGCAGAAAAATGTTATCATTCAGGCACACAAATAGTATTAAGGGAAACAACAAATAGCAAGACTGTCGACTGGGGCTTACCTTTGCTTGATTTCACACCAGTGGGCCAGCCACTTTGGATGCAGATCAACGCACGCAATAATCCCGATCCATAGACACGTCCCTGGAAGAGAATCTCCTCGATCATATCGTTACTCTCCTCTGCTGCCCCTGCTCCTGCTCCATACCCAAGCGAGAACAGCAAGTGAGCCGCCTTGTGGACTTGCCGTCGCGAACTTTCCGTGCTCTTTTCCGGTGAAGAATAAAGCCGATTCGATTCCAGTTGATTACCGTTCAGGTACTCAGCCAGCGCAGTCAAAAATATCTGTGCCGTCGTTGACGCAGAGGCTGTCAAAGCGAGCTTCCATCCCAGGGTATCTGCCGGTGCATCCTTGTCCCAAAGAGTCGACACTACCGATTTGACAAGCGTCCCTATGGTTTCCAAAATGAAAAACAATATAAGTTTTAAATATCTCTTTGTAAACTGCGACTGGGGATATTAAACAAGAGCAGCCAGCAGACTCTTGAGTACTCACGTCCAAAACCTAACCGCAAAAGTTTGGCGATCACAACTCCAAACGCTTTAGCATGCTGTTTCCTCTCTTCTGCTTCCAGATCCGCCATTCTACGAACGCACTCCTGCAATTGGACAGCCTGCTGCTCGAAATAGTAATCCTCCCGAAAACACTCCTCAAGATCTGTCCTGTCGCTCGAGTTGCCCGAGAACTGCCCCGATGTTCCAAATGCATTCGATGTTCTGGTCGGAATAGAAAAGAGTTTGGAGAGAAACGAGTCCCAGGTTGCTTGAGCCACTGCCATCGCTGCTGGTGGTAGTTGCGAGTATCCTGATCCTGCTGTTGATCCGATCTGATAACATGCCTTGAAATAGTCTAACAGAGAATACTCCTCCAGCAGCCTCTTGAGCAACCTGAGGATAGTCTTGTTGAGAAACGAGTGGTTCTCTGAAAAGCGCTGGTTGACTCGACCGACTAACGTCTGCAATGACACCAGTGCCATCGCAGCGGCCGCCGAAAAGTCCCACGAGTTATCCCGATCTGTTGGAGCGGTTGTTCGCGTCGCCAGAGCCGGTATAAAGTAGGTGTCGAAGAGGACAGTCTGCTCAGCCGAAGGTAGCGCGCTCAGCCAATCAACAGTGATGTTGTCCAGTATGAACTCGAGGTGGTTTGGCAGTAGGTGCTGAATAAAATGCATCCGCCTGGCTGTTGTGGGCTCCATAGGCCCTGACCAGGACGGCAAAAGAGAATCCAGCGTCGCATTCGTCGGGCGTGCTTGAAGGAATCCGAGAAAGGACAAGGGTTCGGACAGGACGCGAATGACTGTCGACAGTGGTGGTGATGGAGCACGGACTTGAGTCTGCAGGTCGGAGAGGTACGCCGAGATTGCCTCCGAATCGCGTGCGTCGGTCATTGTTGTTGTGGGTTGCGGTTGTGGTTGTGTTGGGCGACATGGACTTGAGAGAGCCAAGCGCAAAAAAAGTGAAAAATGGTGGCAATCTTTTTGGTGGCTTTTTTAATGCTAGCGGAAAACGCTGAAGTAAATCGTGCTCAGGAACAAGCACAGATAGAACATCTGGAGCGCTCGGAACCCGGTGCTCTGCACCCACATGTCGTCCTGCCGCATCAGAAGCTGCGCTTCGTACAGGCCATTGCGCTCCAGAACAAAATCCAACTCCATCACAGTAAACGTTTCCAGTTTCGACAACGCCTCCTGCACCTCATCCACCGTTTCCTTTGCCACTCGGTGTCGATCCAAAAGCTCGTCAGAGTCGCCCAGGAACCAATTGGATGCTGCCTGATGACGGTGACGATGGTTGAATCCATGGATGAAGGCATTGCCCATCGCCAAGGCCGGCTTATGGTACATCTGGTGCAGCGGCTGGCCATACTGACGATGCTGGTGAGGGAGGCGACCTCCTGGGAGACCATTGGCGCCGCCATTGTCATACGACACCGCAGGAGAAGCCGCGCTACTCCACAGGGCACAATCTCCAAAGGTTACCCATTCATCTGTCGTAGTCTCTCCTAGCCATGCGCTCACTTTGGTCGTGCGATCACCTCGAGCTGCTCCTTGCCGCTCTGTTGTCGTCGATCCGAAAACATCCTCCTGTCCATTGTAATGCTGAGGTCGAAAAGATGCCGAATAGCTGTGGTGAGGTAGAGGCTGCGAGCGATAATGATGTGTGGGGTCCGAATAGAACGATCTTCCTGACCGACCAAAAGCAACTCGGTTCCTAGGTAGATGAGGTCCACGGCGTCCTGCGCTGAATCCAAGACCCTGCATCTGCTGTTGAAGCCGCTGAACCTGCTCCGGATCGTCAAAATGCAATCCCTCAAGTCGCGTGCACAAGGGAGAAACTACGTTCCTCAAAAATTCGTCGTTGAAATGTTGCGTCTCCAGTACCAGAAACCGTAGCGTCTTGCTTGTAGCCTTCAAAATCTCCGTGACTCCAGTGTTTGTCAATTTGACTGTTCCTAGCTCCAGCCGCTCCAGTGGCGCAACGATGGTCTTCCTGATTACTTGTGGTGGGGCATCATGGCTGTCATTCGAGTTGGCTGCTTCCTCCTGCTGTTGTGATTGGGAAAGATGGGGCGGGTTCACTTGTTGATGTTGTTGGAGTCCTGGTATAACGCTCTCCGGTAGTATTCCCAGTCCTTCCAACAACTCTCTGTCGCGAGCCAGAGATCGATGAACTGCCAGAACTCGGAGTTTGGGACACTTGGTCAACAGACTGGCAAGAGCTCCTCCCCCAACGTCAACACAGCTCGTCACCGTGAATACCTCAAGCGTCTTTCCAGCGACATCGACGAGCCTTTCTACAGCGCTGTCGGTAACCGATCCAGGACCCAAGAACACTTGTGAGAGGCAGCAAGGGTCGGCACTCAGTGCCAGATGTGGGGAATGAATCCTGGGTTCTTCAAACGACCTCCATCCGTCAGCGTAACTCACATGGGCTGAATCCGAGGGTGGAGTGAGCGTTCGAGAGGCAAAGTTGTTGAGAAGGGCGTACAAAAGTTGGTTATCGATAAAGCCTCCCTGCAGTCGTAGGTATCGGAGTTTCGTGAATCCAGAGCCGAACAGTCGAATCAGCTCTTCCGGCGTCGCTAGTCCTGAATCCTGCATTTTTTCGTTGGCGTGCAAATCCAAGGCCTGAATTTGACCGTGACAGCGAGAACCAATACACTCGAGGGCTCGGACCAAAAGCTGGGGAGAGGCTTGAGGATGGGCAAAGTTCAAAACAACACGCCTTGCATAGCGCCGATAGGTCCATTTCGGTTCGTTTGAATTCATCTTGAGAGGCCCATCTTGATTCTCGACTCCTACGCGTCTGTTCTGACCGGAGATGGTGGTGTGACGCTTCCCTCCTCCCCCTTCGCCTGCGAACCCCGCTTTGCCGCCGAGAGAAGAAACCTTGCTGGTCTCGACCTCCGCGTTTGAGGCATCACCCACTCCTGAAACACCACCTCCTTGAAACCTTGACAACCGTCGCAACGAATGATTCAAGGACTCAATCCAGCTCACAGACGCCCCTTGCCCCTCGCCCATCTGCCACAGACCTCCATCGGTACTTGATCCATCCCTTGAAGAACGCACGTGTCCTGCCTTTCCAATTTTGTCGTTCACTCCATGACTCCTGGATGTGTCCTGTGCTCTCGGAATCTGATCCGGGTCATTGTCGCTCTGATCCGCTTTTTCATCTTTCGCTTCCTCCATCAATTGCTCCTCGTTCAGTTCTTTAAAGCTTCTTAGACTTGTCGATCGATCCTGGCACTGATCTTGATCCAATTGACCATTGTCCTTAAGCAGGGTACTGAGAACACACTCAACTTGATAGGAGTCGTGACCGTGAAAAACGAGGCTTCGGTGTAAGGAATGGACGGCAGCATCTGCAAACCTTCGACTGACCAGAAGCAGCTGAAATGGTGGCGATAGATGAATAGAGCTATCAAAGTCGTCCCTGTGTTGCCCGTTTTCAGTAGTCTCGGATTCGTCCATGTCATCCGCAGGATCGATCCATTCGCCACGTCTCCAAATGTTCGGTATATTTATCGTCCCTGCCGTGCTCAAAGTTCGGTTCATCGAAGTGTTGGGCGTTGTTGATTGGGCGGCGCGAGTGGTCATGCTTGATGTCCTTCTCCTGTGCAGAGATGCATCCTGATCGAGACGAAATCCTGATGTGAGGGCCACTGGAGCTGCGGCGTGCCGCCGGGCCGAGGGGAGGGAAATGACTGGATTGGCGTGATATAGTGTCGAGAAACGCGTCGATGGGGTCGATATTGCAGAGCCGGTTCGTATTGCTTCGTCGCCTTGGATCCGACGAGGCTCATTCAGCTGAGGGCGATCCCAAGAAAAGAATGCCTCAATTCGTTGTAGAAGGGTGTTGAAGGCTACCTTGGCGGGAAGTTGCATGGATGCCAAGGATGTTGACAGGGTTGTGAGATGCCTGTGAGGATGAGACGAGCTGAGCCTGGTTGGAAGAAATGGGCTGGAGCTATAGCCTGCTGGTCGCAACTGCGGTGGTACGAGACGCCAGAGAAGTGGTATCCGATCCTGCTGTTGACACTGCACATGAAGACACCACGGCCGATCGCCGTTCCAAGGGCAGGGTTTTGATCCCCGCTGAGTTGAGGACGGAGATGATCCTGCATAATGGCTCCATGTGTTGCTCAATTGCCTACCATGGATGCTGCTGAGGAATAGTGCGTCAAGGTTCCGTTTTCTCCTCTTCCTGTGCTGCGCCCTGTCTGATGTTGCAGTAGTGGCATTATAACCTTGTGCCGTGTCCCTGATGATCCCATGCTCGCTGGCTGACTCTGTCCTCTGTCCATGTGTCTCTTTGGATGTCTCAGCAAACGCAGCTGTGGTCGAGAGATGGCGATGTTTGAGGCTTGAGACGCGCGGGATAGGACCATGGCAGAGCGTGCAATGGAAACAGTCGTGGCAGAACTGGTTATCCAGAGTGACCAGGGGACATGACCAGAGTAAAAAGTCCAGGTCCTGACAGCAATACTCGAGGATCTGACACAAAATCTCGTCTGGCAGGTCAAAGAGATGGCGCGGCCGGTGTGAGATGGATCGCCTCAGCTTATGGATCAGGTGCATGTCAGACCACTTAATGAGTACTATGGCAGTATGAGCAATGGGAGTTGCAAAGTAAATGAGTGATAACGGAAAGAAAGAGCAGGAGTGGGTGCAAGTTGTAGACATGCAAACGTATGAATGAATTGAAGACAAAGAAACGACAAGCACCTAAAGAACGCTGGGTGCAACAAGGATTCCACTAAGAGGAGGAAGGATACGACTCTGGCAGCTGTAAAGGCGTGAGTGCGATGCAGACAAGCGAAGGTGCTTGGCGAGTTGGAGTGAGCGAGAAAGTGAAAAAAGAACGACGAAGGGGAGTAAAAGGGCGATGTCTGAGAGGGAAGAGTAGACAATTGATGGGAAAGATAGTGCTCCTGCAGAACGGTATTATTAAGAAAGGTTGAAGTGTGGATGTGATCAATTCGTTCTGGCGGAAGAAAGTGTTTTAGACTTTGGACGGGCACAGGGCACAGGGTGGTAGCAAAGGTGCGAGGAGGTGGGGGGTCAAAAAAAGGGGGGGGGTAGAGAGGACAGGGGAGTCAATGAGGGTGACAGAGAAAGTGAATAAGGAGGGAAGGGAATCAGGTCAAGGAGTGAAATGAATGAAAGATGACAAGAATAAAAAAAAAAAAAGAAAGAGTGGTTGGAGTGATGAAGAAAGAAAGAAGGCTTTATTCTTTATTCTTTTCTACTCCTGTCTGTCTTCTGGGCTATGTTTGCTGCAATTACCTTTCACCAAAATTGAGATGAAAGGGAGAGGTCGTTGCCCGAAATTTTGGACCCTTCTACGACCACCGTTTATTTTTTTTTCTTTGATCATACTCGGTGAGACAAACAAAGCTATCAATGATGGTGCTTGGGATCATATCCTGACCAGTCAAGGCAGAGGGTTATGGTGATGGTATCTGGATGGGATCGAGGTTCTGTTGATCGTCAATCATTTTTTGAGTGACAGAGTGGAGCATCATTATCTCTGAAGTGGCCCGTCCACCATGAACTGCCTTTTATTTTTAACAACACTTCCCCCCTCCCCTTTGGACCTCTCCTCCAGTCCCTCTCTCCTTCTTGCTTGTTCTCTCTCTCTCTCTCTCTCTCTTCTACCACCTCCTACCTTCCCTTACTGTTGGATCAAGTGAGCGCACAGCCCACCTTCCTGCTCCTTTCCCAAACTTGCGAGGCGAGTAGAGATCATATCTGATGTCCCTCCTTTTCGCCTTGTGATCTCTCTCCCTCGCCCCATCACACTAGCTACTATTCTAGCAAGCCCTTCTTCAGGCATATCGATCTCCATACTACACCATGTACATTAATAGTATTCATCTCCTCCATACTGCAAATTCTTACTCTCGACGTGAGGCACTCTACTCTTTATCACGCCAACCATTCACACAGCTAGTGTAGGTCACGTATCTTCAGATAACCGTTGCCATTTTTGCACCCCTTTGTTGTGGCTATCTTTTTCTTTTTCGTGAATGCCATTGCTGTGGCTGTAAAAACAGCTGTTCCGTGTGGTTCAGCTCATTCCATTTGCACTTTAACAATAACAACAGACAAGAGGACGCGCTTGGGCAACATCGCATAACAAACGTTGCATGACACCCAAAAACCAAAATACATCAAAACCCCATGAGGTAACATCAGGAGCGAGCGGTGAACATCGGTTCTCCTGTTGAATAATCCTGCGGATGGACATGATCTAAGACACAGGACCCACATCCTGTTTGAAGTTAACCCTGTTGAAGTCAATAGGTCAGTTCATCATCGCCCGCCTCCTACACCCTTGGCCTAGGTTTCTTTACATTCAAGAACAAGAATAGGATGGTTGGCAAACTGCCCTGAGACAAGCTTGCTTTTTATTTACCCTCGTTGATTCGCGACAACCACTTATCGCACTTTTGATACATTTTTTTTTCTCGCGCTTTGTACCTTTTTTCTTTTTCTTCCGGACAAACGTATGTTGTTCCATGGTCCCTGATTCGTCTTTGGCAAAAATTAGGGTGATAATCAGCTTTTCTTTGGTGTGTGGGGATGAGGAGGTAAATTGCAACCTCTCGCTCTCGCACTCTCCCGATTGTCTTGCCTCTCCTGAGATTTGGTCTTGCATTCATGCTAAGAATGCTTTTCTCTGATCAACCTCTGTGTACCCTGTTAGAAATAAGATCTGGCCGTTGGATGGGATGGAGTACAAACGCTTGGCCAATGCGTAGATGGTCATTGCACATGTACAAGTCCGTTTTCTAATACATTGCATACCATGTATGCGAACTAAGGAATATTCTTTTCTTTCTCGCGTATGGTGATTCAGGCACAATTCATCTCAGGGGGAAAATAAAACAAAAAAAAATATAGTGTTCAATTCAATGAACATAATGTAATATGAACTAGATTGGCCTGGATGGGACTGGGCGGCAGAGCGGGCGGGTCCACTCGCGCTTTTGGAGTCGTGAAGCATCTTTCCCCCCTTTTTGTGTCAGAACAAAGACAAAAAAAACCGGATCTTATGAACTAGGTTCGCATGAATAAAAATTGCAAAAATACTGATTACCTCTATCCCATGCAAGGGCACCATTGGAGTGTAAAAGCAAACCTTACCGTTGAGAACGGGGGTGATGAAAGCAAACTTGGATATCTGTTCAAGGAAGTGGATTTGGATAACGTAATAATGCTTTCAGGAGAGTGGAGCACCGTGAGGCTGGATCTCCTTCAACTGTTCAATGCGCGGACCATTGGTTCTATGAATCAGTGGCACCTTCCTTGTTTGCGAAGAATCATGGATTCGCTCTTTACTCATCTCGTAAGCGGGAGACTTGGGAGTGTAGTCAAACCATCGAGCACCAACCGATCATTCAAAAGGAAAAATGATTTACCAAACTGCCTTCTCTGATGAGCTGTGGTTTCATCTGACCCGTCGGGAATACACGTCTTTGCCATAGAACAAATGACAGATAGCAAAAAAAAAAAAAAAAAAAAAGGTCGTGAACTTTTTCCGCGTTTAACTACCAGTAACCCATCCATTATCCTTAGATGTGCAAGGAAAACTTAAAAGTTTAGCAATGTTGAAAGAACCATTGGTCGCGCTACATCGCCCGCATAAAATCAAAACGATCATGGCTGGATTGTCGATGGCGGCAAAAGTTCTCCATCAATTGCCTGGGCCTACTATCCTTTGATACAGGGAGAAAGATATGACACGATTGCCAGGTCAATAGTAGCGATGCGCTGCAAATGGGGAAAAGCTATCAACCTTCACTGCGACGTGACAAGCAGAGCGAATTCAACAATTGCGAAGCTTGGCGGCGTCTGGAGTGCAACTTTTGCGTTGGTTTGGTCTTGGTCAAAGGTTTGGATTTAGCAAAAGAGCCTGAAAAAAAAAAAAAGATGAACAAGCGAACCCGGGGCGTCGCCACGGAACACGCGTTAGTTACTGCGACGTGATGATGGATGGAACCGTAGATGGTACTAAAACGAGAATGACGAAAAAACAAAAAAAAGGTGATGTCAAGCTGAAGCTTGACCGGAACTGTAGAAGTGAAAATGCCCACTGCAGGGATCGAACCTGCTACCTTCTGCTTACTAGGCAGACGCTCTACCAATGAGCTAAGCGGGCAATTGGAACATTCCTGTTAATGGAAACGCCGTTTCGTAGGATATTTTTGAATAGTAGACTCATATTCACACACCAGTCATTTTTCCAGTTTCGCCTAAAAAAACCGCCCGAAAACCGCCCGCAAAAAGGCCAAAAGGGTCCTGCTCCGCGACTATCGAGTGGGAGCAGACCCAGGGCATCTCTGTGAAGGACAAGACATCCAAATACACAGGTCCTCGTGGTGACTGGAGTCAAGGATATGGTTACATCACGCACGATGGTTTCTGCCCGTGTGGCGCTTCGCTAGCCACACATGAGGATCGGACATGCCCTGGAGCGACCAAGAATCCACGAGCAGCTGATGAACGGCTGTTAGACAGCTTGTTGGGAAGAAGGAGGTTAACATTGATGGAGAGGATGGGAAGAATCCCCTTCATCCGTATAGTTTTATTTTCTTCCGTTATTGCTGTGAGGAGCAGCGACAATTGTTGCGCAGAGCCAGGTCCCGGACCGGACTGTGACTGACGGATGGTTCACTGAAGAGTTTGGTCTGTAGTCCCCTTTACTTCCAAATGCCTCCTTTGTTCTGTTTGTCAGAGAAATAAAATTGTGTACGAAAAAAAAAAAAAAAAAAGCCAAAAGGGTCCCATGTAGTGGAGTAGAAAAGGCGCTGCCAGAACGGCTGTGGTTTTTCAGATTTATCTCGGCTTATCTTGTGAGGCAAAAAAAGATGTGGGGTATTTTTTTGACCTTGAAATGACATGTTACTGAGTGCTAAAACAAAATACTGTAAAAATTGAGTTGACGCTGTTGTGTGTCTATTTTCCCTGCTTTTGTTTTACAGCAGTTCCATAGTGATCGTTACCTGTAGAGGGAAGGAGGAAAAAGAGAGTAATGGTTACTCTATTCGTCCGCAGAATTTGTCCGCGTTTTGACAGTGATAAAAAGGGGAAGAAAGATCGTAGAGGACCTAATAATGTTTGGTGTTGTCAGCATGCCAACAGGCCCTTTTTTTTTTTTTTTTTTTTTTTTTTTTTTTTTTTTTTTTTCCACGATAAACACAATGTTACATCCTTTTATCCGTTCCTCCCTCGTTTGCCCTCACATACCTTTCCACTGTCGGTGGACTCTTGTCTGTCTTTCATAGATAGCCACTCATGTATCTCAAAGGACAAATAATGGATCGATGGCTTGGGAGCGGAAAAGATGAGTGGCAAGCAATGTATCAAAAAGGTTCAAACTGGCTTTCGCAAAGAAAAGCCAACTAACAATTCAAAGCAGCTCAGGAAACGTTGTTTTCATTCAACAAAAACAACCAAATGACTCGTTTAGCTCATTAGTAGAGCTGCCTTCGTTACCTTTGCCGTCGCAGCTGTTAAAAAGGCAGTACTTGGAGGAACACATTGGTCGCCTCTTCTATCTTTTCTACGAAGAAAAACCTTGGTAAAATGAACTGTAACTTCTGTAAATAGAACACTTGTCTTTCTATTCAACTGCCATGAGCACTCTCCCGCCTTTTTGTCTTCAACCTTGACATCACACATCAATACAAACACTCATGGACGCACTGGCAGCATACGGATCGGACTCTGACGACTCGGGCTCAGAATCTGGCCACATCACTACATCTCACACGACAAAGCAGACAACACTGACATCGACAACGCAATTAGGAAGCAAGATCAGTTCATTGTCAAGCCTGCTGCCACCACCAAAGTCAGCAGGAGGAAGTGCAGCAGGACAGGCAAAGGTCAGCAAGTACAGTTCGATGCCGACGCTAGAGGATGGCTCAGACTCGGAGGAGGAGGAATCAGAGTTTCGGAAAAAGGCGAGGCTTGCAGCAGCAGCCAACAGTGGTGGAGCCGGAGGCGTCGGTGCATTGTTTGCAATGCTCCCCGCGCCCAAGAACACACCTCCAGTAACTGCAGGAGGAGGAGGATCGAAACAAGCTGCTGCGGCAAAGACGACAGGATTCATGCCCAGGACAGTCAAGAAACCTACGCCTGCTGTTGTCAAAAAACCAGCGCCGACCGTTGTGGATGAAAAGGACGAAAAGGATCATAGCGAGGACGATGACGACGATGACGACGATGAAGGACCCGTCTCCTTCTTCCCGCTCGGATCTGCTGCTACTGGAAGCTCAGCCTCAGCCTCGGCATCAGGATCAGGATCGTCGACAAAACCAGCAGCGTCCAGCTCTTATATCCCACTCTTTTTCGACAAGCGGCCATTGACGACAGAGGAGCAACAGGCCCAGACTGCAACCTATGTCGATGTGTCCGCTTCCAACGAGCAATATGCCTATCCCAGTAACGACCAGTACGCCTACCCAACAAATGATCAGTATGCATATCCCACAAACGACCAATATGCTTATCCAACAAATGACCAGTATGCCTACGCAACAAACGAAGCCTACACTGGAGCACAGTATGCCGAATCATCAACTAGTGGCTCAAGCACAGGAGGCCGAGGCTCAAACATGATCGAGCTCGACGACGTTGGGGTAATTTTTTGACATTGTGCTGTTATTTTTATTGTTGTTCTGTTACCTTATCATCGTCAGGAGGGAATAATTGATTGATTATCATTTCCTCTTTCAAACAATGCGATAGTTGCAAAAACTGGGAATGAGAAAGGCAAGGGATGCGCCTATAAATGTCATTGATGTCTATGCGAAGGATCAGATGGGTCAAGCACAGCAAGTGCGAGCGACCATGGGCACATCCAGTCAAACGCAGCCCAAGCCCGTCGATCTGGCCTCCATAGAGGTAACACTGCCTTTTTTAATTGATCTCCAATCATGCTTGTTACGCTCTCATTTGCACAATACTTATCTTTTTTTTCGTGTATGACGACCATAGCATTTGAAACCAACGGCAGGACAAAAGCGCAAGCACAACATCATGTCGCTGGCATACCAGGCCAAGGCAAACCAGCACCAATTGAGTGCCTCTTGGGCGTCCAGCCGGCAAACCAAGGCAGAGACTCAGTCCAAGTACGGATTCTAGCCCACTTTGATTTTAATAAAAGCTTTGTAACAAGTGTTCATGCAAACAATTAATTCGAGGGTGAAAATGAACGGAGCGCGAGGCTGAAAAAGTCAATTTTCGCGTGCTCTCAAGACACGACACCCTTTTCTTCCCTTTCCTTCCTTCCTTCCTTCCCACCATTCTTGATCAACCGCGCACAATGGCATCCGGATTCAACTTTCCTCCCACAGGAGCACCCAACGTCAACAGCTCCACCCCTCTGAGGCCCTACTATGGTTCCCCTCTAGACTCGCCTCTCCAGCAGTACTACCAGCACACCTCCCAGCTCGAAGAAGAGCTCTCTCACCATTCCGAACTCAACTCTCAAGAAGCTGCTCGCGAGCTGTTTAGCTATGGGATGATCAAGTACTTGACCCTGGCCATCGCCACTCCCTTCGAGAATGCACAGACTCTCCTTCAAGTCCAGTATCTTCCCAACGACGAAGGAGCAAGCTCATCTAGCAATGACGATTCGCGCGCTGCCGAGGTTAGTTTGATCAGGTCAACTCTACCCCTACCTACTCTCCTTCCAACAACGATTTGCAGTCTTCGTGTCTCTCACACGTAGTCATTTATTTGTTTTCAACACTAATAGGAGAGGCGCGACGAAGAGTTCAGACGAGCACAGGAAGAAGCAGAGGAAGAAGAGTACTTCAACAGCGGATCAGGCTCAGGAGGCTATTACTCCAGCAACCCTCGACGTGGTGCTTCTGCTGAGGACTTTCCTGCTTCTCGATCCAACGCCAACCGTCTCGACCCTAGCGCTGCCGTCTTTCACGAGCGCAAGGACATTGATCAGTCGGGATATCTCATCCGCGCGGATTTGTACGATGCTGATTCTAGACCCGCCTTCCAGCTGGCGCCCATTGAAGGAGGTGTCTGGAAGACTGTGACAGATCTTGTCAAGCATCCCACGGAGGGATGGCTCTCTCTCTGGAAGGGTAAGCTATGTCTCATTTGGATCAGTTTTATTGCGGTGACGCACCTATATTGACGACAACACTTAACACTTTTTGCTTATGTTATTTCAATGACATAGGACAATACACAAACTGGGTGTACGAGATTCTTCACTTGTTCGCCCAACCGACATTGGAGGCGACATTGAATGATACATTCGACTTATATGACGATACAATCCCACTGGTCCACTTGGATCGCTTTGGACCCAACATGGCGACTATGGTCACCTCACACTTGGTCGTCGGACTTATTCTCTCGCCCCTAGAGCTAGTTCGCACACGGTACGTAGATCTGGACTCTGGAGCGAACTCATCTGACTTGACATTGTGCTGTTTTCTTTTAGGAGACTAACGAGCTTGTTGGATACATTCATGGTGTAGACTTGTTGTACAGACTGCAGACCCCACTCAGAAGAAATACACAGGAATGCTCAACTGCATTTCGACCATCATCTCGGAGGAGGGAGTGTCGGCGCTTTGGGGAGGTGTCAACCTTATCCCGACAGTTCTCTACCACACTCTCACGCCCCTCATCGCCAACACTATCCCCTTGGTGATTGACCGTGTCTTCAACATTTCAGCCTCAGATTCGCCCCTGCTCTTCTCGGTTGTAGAATTGGGCCTGGAGACGCTAGACCTCTTGATCCGTCTGCCCTTGGAGACGGTCAGGAAGCGTCTTCAAATCCAGATCCAGGCCAAGATCCCTGGAAAGCGGTACGAAACGGTGATTGAGACCCGCAAGAGACCGTATGCTGGAGTGATTGACTGTGTGTACAAGATCATTCAGGAGGAGGGTGGTCAGCACAAGCGACTTTCGAGCAAGAAGTCGGATGATGGTGAGGTTACATTTGTGGATAGACCCTGGTACGGCTCTTGGGGTGTTCGAGGCCTGTACACTGGCCTTGGTATGCATTTGACCAGCAACCTTGCCATGTTTGCCGTCGGTGCTGTCACCAACCTCCAGGACGAAGGCGACGACTGGTAGACGTATATAGTTTGCATAGTTAGTGTAAAGAATACAGGGCATGTTTTTTTTTGATCTGGTCTTTTGTGCGCCGCAGTGGCTTGCTAATTTTTCAGATATTTCACTATGTGATTTTGGACAGAAGGTTGCTTTTCTTTCTTCCTTACCCTAATCTCCGCCTCCCCCCTCCACCCCTAATGGCACCCTTCGCAAAGCCTGAATCTGTGCTTCGCAGAGCCGATGGTAATAGCCTTTCTACCTCATCCTTCACTCTCCTCACTACTCCTCACTACTCCTCATTCACTTCAATACTCTCGCAGGAGAATGATCGCGAAAGAAATAGAAAGATCAGCTAGGCTTTTGTCGCCCTCTCTCTCAGATCACCTTTTATTTTTTCGACCCACAACGGACACACAACACACAACACACACACAATACACACTCACTCCGACCAGTCAGAGACCGACAGCCTATTACGACAGCGACACGCACACAGACGTCTATATCATATAGACTGCAGTACCCTTTGATGACCGATGATGGATACAACCTCGTCGATGGTTGTATCTATCCATCAATGCATCCCCCGATCCCTCCCCGGCACCCCTCTATCGCCCGCGCCATCATCTTCTCTGTCCCCTGACCATCATCGACATCTTTCTCTGACACCCATCCTTCACCTCCAGCCCGAGATACCTCAGGAACCAAAAAAGCACCCTTTCTCTCTATCTCACACTGGCACAGACCAAGTTCCAACATCTCATCACACCTTCAATCACGTCCTTACCACTACACTCCTACCCCCACCCATCTCGACCTCACTTACACCCAACTGCACTTACCGCCCACCTCTCAACACGCCCTCAAGGAAGCAAAAGACACCTTCTGACATCATCATCACCGTCCTTCTCCCTTTCCATGTTATGTAGAGCTCATCGCCGTCGGTCAGCACGCCGCTGCCCTCGAGGCTCTTCACGATGTCATCATCTCCAAGAGATCTCGCAGTGTTCCCCTCGTCTCGTTGGAGCCCATCATGCTCAAGTTTGTCGAGCTGTGCGTCTCCCTTCGCAAGGGTAAGATCGCCAAGGAGGGTCTCCATCAGTACAAGAACATTTCCCAGAACACCAGCATCGCTACTATCGAGGTACTTTCTTTTTTTTCTTATTTGTTTGCTTGACGTGCCTGTTTATTTGTTGACGTCAGGTACCAGAAGACACGAGACAAGACGCGAGCTTTGATACTAATTCCATATGTATGCATACACTTACATTTTCCTAATAGTTGGTTATCAGAAAGTTCATCCAGTTGTCTGAGGAAAAGGTCCAGGAGGCTCAGGCCAAGGCCGATCAGATCACCTTGGACGGTTTGGACGACTTGGAGGCCACCGAGACCCCCGAGTCCATCCTCCTCTCCACCGTCTCTGGCGAGCAGAACAAGGACCGCACCGACCGTGCCGTCGTCACCCCCTGGCTCAAGTTCCTTTGGGAGGCCTACAGAACCGTCCTTGACATTCTCAGGAACAACGCCCGCCTCGAGGCCCTCTACCAGACCACCGCCCACCAGGCTTTCCAGTTCTGCTTGAAGTACACCCGCAAGACCGAGTTCCGTCGCCTCTGCGATCTCCTCCGCAACCACTTGCAGAACATTGCCAAGTATGCTCACCAGCCCCACTCCATCAACTTGAATGAGCCCGAGTCCCTCCAGCGCCACTTGGATACCCGCTTCCAGCAGTTGAACGGTGCCGCTGAGCTCGAGTTGTGGCAGGAGGCCTTCCGTTCCGTCGAGGATATTCACAACTTGATGACCATGTCCAAGAAGATGCCCAAGCCCTTCATGATGGCCAACTACTACGAAAAGTTGACAAAGATCTTCATGGTCTCCGATAACTATCTCTTCCACGCCGCTGCCTGGAACAAGTACTACACCCTCGTCAAGACTCAGAACAAGTCCGTCACCGACGAGGAGCAGACCCGCATGGCCTCCTTGGCCCTCCTCTCTGCCCTCGCCATCCCCGTCGTCTCCTCCAAGGACACCGGTTACGAGGTTGACGAGTCCAAGAACAAGTCTCACCGCCTTGCCGCCCTTTTGGGTCTTAACCGCTCCCCCAACCGTGCTGGTCTCTTGAAGGAGGCCCTCAGCAAGAACATCCTCAAGCACGTTCGCCCTGAACTTCGCGAGTTGTACAACATCTTGGAGGTTCAGTTCCACCCTCTCTCCATCTGCAAGAAGATCGAGCCCATCATGACTAAGCTCACCGAGGACCCCGAGCTCGTCAAGTACGTCAAGCCCCTCCACCAGGTCATCTTGACCCGCCTCTTCCAGCAGTTGTCTCAGGTCTATACCACCGTCAAGCTCGACTTTGTCATCCAGTTGGCCTCCTTCGCCGCCCCCTTCAACTACGACTCTGCCACCATTGAGAAGTTCATCATGCAGGGATGCAAGAAGGGAGAGTTGTCCATCCGCATTGACCACGCTACCCAGTCCTTGACCTTCGAGACTGACTTGTTCGCCGTTGACAACAAGACCGTCACCGACGGCCCCGTCTTGCAGTCGTTGCCCGCTGACCTCATGAGAACCCAGTTGACCCGCTTGGCCACCTGCCTCAACACCACCGTCACCATGATCTCGCCCGAGATTGTCGAGGCCAAGAAGGAGGCCAAGAAGGCTGCCTTCATGAAGGCCTTGGTCGGCATGCAGGAGGAGCACAAGTTGGCCCTCGAGCGCAAGGCTATCATCGAGCGTAAGAAGGAGTTAATCGAGACCATGTTGGCCCGCAAGGAGAAGGAGGAGGCCCGCGAGAAGGCCCTCCGCATCCAGGCCGAGCAGGAGGCCCTCAAGGTCCGTCTTGCAGAGGAGCGCCGCAAGCGCGAGGAGGATCGCATCCGTGCCGAGCAGGACGCTATTCGCAAGACCGAGTCGCTCAAGTTGGCTGAGTCCCTCAAGAACAAGGTCGGTGTCGAGCTCAACGACGAGGATCTCGACAACCTCGACAAGGACAAGTTGGTTGCCATTCAGATCAAGCAGCTCGAGAAGGAGAAGAGCGAGATGGCCACTCGTACCAAGGCCATTGGCAAGCGTCTGGATCACGTCGAGCGCGCTATGCGCTTGGAGGAGCGCCCTCTTTTGGCCAAGGATTACGAGCGCCAGCAGAGAGCCGACCGTGTCTACCACGAGGCTGCTGTCAAGGCTCACCACGAAGCTGCTGCTGCCAAGCATGCTCACGAGTTGATGTTGAAGAAGCGCATGATCAAGATTCTCGACGACTACCGCCAGACCCGCCAGGAGATGGAGGAAAGACGTCAGGAGGAGTTTGCCCAGAGACGCGAGGCTGCCCGTATCAGGATCGAGGAGGAGAAGGCCAGACGCATTCAGTTGTACAGAGAGCGCAAGGCCGAGAACGAGGCCCGCAAGATCCGCGAGGAGAAGGAGCGTGCCGAGCGTGAGGCTGAGGCTGCTCGTCGTGCTGAGGAGGAGGAGAAGAGACGCGCTGAGCGTGCTGCCCAGGCCGCCAAGGAGCGCGCCGAGTACGAGGAGGAGAGACGCAAGTTGGATGCCATGGCTGCCAAGCAGCGCGAGAAGGATGCCGCCATTGAGGCCCGTCTTTCTGGATCCAGAACCGGCTCTGCTGCCCCCGTCACTCCCCCCAGATTCGTTCCCTCGTCTTCTGGAGGAGAGAAGCCCAGCTGGAGAGAGCGTGTTGCTGCCAAGGAGGCTGCTGCCGCTGCCGGAGAGGCTGCCCCTGCTCCTGCCCCCGCTGCCCCCACTGGCGCTTACCGCCCTCCTGGCTCCCGTGCCACCGAGCCTCCTCGTCGCGATGCTCCTCCCCCTCGCCGCGAGCCCGCCCCTGCCCCTCAGGCTGAGGAGCCCGCCCCTACCCGTCGTCCCTTGTTCGGCAACGCTACTGGTGGATGGAGAGAGCGCGAGGCTGCCAAGAAGACCCAGCAGTAATAGTAAACATTCGCATATCGTTTTGTCCCAAATTATTCAAATAAATGAAAAAACACTTCATAAATTAATCGATTTGCTCCGCATTTGACTGCTTCCGAAACGCATTTGAACTGAATATTGGAACGGTTGATCTTTCTTGGAATCTTAACCGTCAACAACAAAGGCAGGATTTCGGGACACGTCATGAGGACACTCATCAGAACATCAACTCCGTGCTGCCATCGGAATGCACTCTGCATTCGTCTTTATTCTTCAACAAGAGCACCACCAGCGCCACAGTGGTCTTCCAGCACCAATTCTATTCTTACTACTGTCACGACACGCACCAGTCGACGCCATTTTATCACACTCCCAAAACTCCCGCAACTCCCGAACTTGCTCAAACCGCTCTCCAGCTCCCGACACTACAAGGACCGTACGCTACTCAAGTACTCGCAACAAGAGTTTTACGACCTCGTCGCTAATGTCGATGACTACCACAAGTTCTTGCCCTGGTGCACATACTCCAAAATGTCTGCGCCCTTACCTCTCGGATCGGGATCGGGATCGGAGAGCGCCGGATCGGAGGGGAGAAAGAACAAGGCTTCGAATGCCTTGGCAGGGGCGGTCAAGGGAGGAGGTGAAGTGACAGTCCGACATGGAGAACTGGGGATCGGATTCAACTCTCTTCAGGAACGATATGTCTCAACAGTGACCTGTCAGGAGCCCTGGGTGGTGCGAGCGGTCTCGTATGACTCGAAGCTGTTCAAGGAGTTGTCGACCACCTGGAGGTTTACGCCCAATATTCCCAAGACCACGACACTCGAGGCTACGATGGATCAAGAGGTTCAGGAATCACAGTTGTTGACCCGTCCTGCTGCTGATGATGATGATAGCGAGAAAGGGTCTGTGGCTGCTGTGTCGGCAGAGGGGCAGGAGAACGAGAACGAGGCGGAGGAGGCGTTGCAGCAGCCATCACCTCCAACAACAACACCACCAGCGAAAGTTGCAACGCAGAAGGTACAGGAGCAACCAAAACACTACCTTACTGCCGCAGCAGTCTTTGGAGAGGCAGCCTTGCCACGTCCAAGGACGGTACCCTCATATTCACCCTCGGAGCCGGCACCATCGCCATCTTCGCCAACTTCTTCTACGGCGCCATCGACAAGTATACCCACCGGAACGCAGTCGACATCAACTAAGGAGTCGACGACAATTTCCGGTCAAGCACCAACACAATCATCGCCCCAAAAGCAAGTCATTCTCCAAAGAACGGCCTCACCTTCAAACCTGGCGACCATGAAGCCGAGCGACTACCCCTTGGTCTGGATTGATTTCGAGATCGAGTTTGAGTTTGCGTCGCCTGTTCACGCGTCCATGTCGTCGCTGTTCTTTGACCAGGTCTCCAAGGAGATGTTGGCGGCGTTCGTCAAGCGCGCCGAAGTCCTCTACGGAAAGCGGTGATTTATCTCACTTTCTTCACGACGGGCTGAATAGGGAGGATGAGGGAGGATGATAGAGAGGGCGACAGTATTACTTCTGTAGATAGACTTGATAGAGTAACATAAAAAGTACCATCCTCATAAACAACATAATATCACATTCCAGCACAGCGTCAAGAAAGTAAAATTTGGTACAGTATTTTATTCATCTCTTCTCTAAAGATGCGTCCATCCTTATGATCAAGGATATCTAGCACTTGGAGCAAGGGAAGGGGCAGTAGAGGTGTCCATTAACGTAATAGCAATCGCCAGTGGTAAGAGGCTTGAGGGCACACTCCTTGAGTGCTTGGAGACGTTCGGCGCCTGCGGTGGTCATGGTGCGGCCAGAAACGTTGGTGATGACACAGTTATTGCAAACCAGGTTGGCGCCGTTGGCGAGAGTCAGGCTGCCGCCACTGCAGCGGACGTTTTCGGAGGGCGCGGCCTGTGCGATGGTGGCGAGGACCAGGATTGCGAGGGCAGAGATGGTAGCGAAACGCATGGTTGTGGATGTGAGGATTTTGTGTGGGGTGTGTGTGTGTAGAAGAGGAGGGTTTAAATGAGTGAAGTGGTATTTGGAGTGTTGAAAAGGAGCCCTTTTTATACCGGTTAAGATGGATGATGGCTCTCGAGAGCGGCGTGAAGACGTTACTCGCCTCTCTCGCTTTCTCACAGCCAACCGCAAGCAAGCAGGTGCAAAAATGCGAGAGATACACACCTGTGAGTTATGAGGTCAAAGAAGAGGCAACCTCGAGTCGCAAAAGAAGGTAGATATGCCGAAAGAGTACAGTTGAGCAGAGAGCCGCGTCTTTCTTGCTTTCTCGTCAAAGGGAGAAGGAACCCCGGTCAGGATCGCTGCAACAATAAAGTTCATACTTCATACCAAACAAGAACGCGCCGCGCCGCCGCCCTTTTCTGTTCTCGTATTATTTTACTACCTTGACATGACCCTGCATGCTTTTGCAACATGTCGGCGCTCTCTGGTTTTTTTTTCCTGTCCACCTGCCCGTTCTCTGATTCGTTCGTGAGTCCATTTTCTTCTCAAGACAAGGCGTGTGAATACACGGCTCACAAAGACAGGGTGAATACATCTCAGCATTGTTTTTTTTTTATATCTTGTTGGCCTTCCCTGGGAGAACTGCAATTGTTTTTGTTTGTATCGCCCAATACCCAGGTACGCCCTAAAGAATGCATACTTTTTTTTTTTTTTTTTTCGTCTTCCTCATTTATCGATCTTACACGCCGTAGTTGTCTTGTGAGGGTTTTGTTATTACTTTATTCTCAGTTAACGTATTCATCTCGTAAGCAAACCAGTTGTTCTAGAGCGCGCCCTCCTTTTCTGAACTTGGAGAAAAATACCGTGCCGTGAAACTCAAGTGAACACCATAGCCCGTAGCTTGAAAGCGCCGCGGACACACGAACATCCACTACCCTCTTCCAATTTTCGTGTTCACCTCTCGACAGTGATGGACATGCACAAAGTTCGACTCAAGAATCGAATATCTCCTACTGTCAAATATCAAATGGCACATGGTCATTCTATGTGTCGCACAACACATCATACCATCGAACTCTCGGCATTGATCTTGGCTTTACGCGGCTTCCCAAAGCTTCGAATCGGAATTGCTTCCATTTTTCTTACTTTTTGCGGTCCTAGAATGACCCTAAAGCGGAAGCGTTTCTTTTTTTTGTTGTTGCTGTTGTGGGAGTAAGTCGATAAGACAAGTTGCGGCATGTCCTGTCTCAATATCATGCTTGTCCGTTGATTGCTTGTATATTCTGTCAGTGTGAAAACATAAAGTGGAGGTGTATATGACATCCGAGCGAACGGGCATGATAAGGGTGGGATGGAAGCTCGACTTGGACTCATTCTTAAATTCGATAGGAAGAAAAGGTTGTGTTTGTGCACTCATAGGTATTCATGGGCACTCTCTCGGGCACGCCTGGGACACATTTGGGGTATGTTTGATCGTTCTAGGGCACACTCTTGGTCATTCTTCTTTCCCTTGGTTACTATTTTAGTCCCCTCTGAAGATCAAGGCCGAGCCTGCAATAATAAACGAGTATATGGACGAAAGGCGGGTCGTTTTCATCCTCTACCATTGATCATACTGGCGCATTGATAGCTGTAATTGTCCCTGTAATATATGACCTATAGGTTCAGGCACTTCTCCACAACTCATCCAGGAGCGCAGTCGGTAAACCGTCCGCTTTGTGAAAACGAAGGTCTTGAAGAAAGTCTACCGAGTATTTCAACATAGTTGAAATGACTATGCTGCTCTCGTGCCTGTCCTGAGCAAGATCGATCCGGAGCATCTTGAGAGGCTGACGGATATGGTCAAACAAGTATGCCTCGTCATCCCAAGAGTGGCCAGCCTTGTGCTTGTTCAGAACAAGGTACCGCCGTTTTGGGCACGAATTGCCCAATGCCTCCATGAAGGAATTGACATGATCGTAGCTGACGGAGGGGATTCTGAGCGCCTGTAGTTCGGGGGAGGCTTTGATGAGGGGGATCAAATAGAGGTCTTCGTTAGCGAACTCATCGGCACCGCGGAAACAGAGGCTGTTCCAATTTGTAGGGTTTCCAGGTCAGACCGGGATCTTTGATATGGCTTTGCCTCCAGTCCCCATAAAAGTAATCCTCATAGTCCACCTTCAGGATGCGAACCGATTCCGGCAATGTATTAAGGATCCCGA
Source organism: Linnemannia elongata (assembly GCA_036320915.1). Classification (NCBI taxonomy): domain Eukaryota; kingdom Fungi; phylum Mortierellomycota; class Mortierellomycetes; order Mortierellales; family Mortierellaceae; genus Linnemannia; species Linnemannia elongata. The sequence goes on along the minus strand of JAXBDG010000010.1, from coordinate 695,308 downwards.
CGAGCAGCTCCGGGTTGAAGATCTCGTCCAGTGTAATATCAATCCTTTTCAAAAGTGTCAACTCAGAGAGGACCGGCAGGATGGTGACTTCGAGGTTGTAGATTGCGCAGACGTCATCCACGGGATAGTTGATGGTCAAAGTTCGGATCCAGGGGGCATGCTTCCTAATGGTGTCTAGTTCGTCCGTTGTCAGCAGCTCGCGGACGGTGATGTCTCTCCAGTGTGGACGGAGAAAGACGCTATGGAGGTGTTTGCTGGTTTTCCAGCAGCGAAAGATGTCGTCGCAGAGAGGTTCTCACAGATCGCGTTGATGATGTTGAGGATTTCGAAGATGGAGAGTCCGGTCATGTTGAATGAATGCGAAGGAAGGGGAATGGAGAAAAAGAGGCGATGAACATCTCGTATCCGTCTCAAGCAGAAAGCTGCGCGTGTGACAGTGAAAACTCAATCGGTTTCAATGATATAGTGATCTGATTGATCCGCGGCCCTCAAGCGCGTAGTGCAAGTACATCCTCTTGGTAAGAGTGTCGGGAAAAGGTTTTCTCGCTCGCTCGAACAGTTGGCTCGGATACTTCAAACAGCGCCTATGGTTATCCAGACATCAAGCACAAGCACAAGGCGTAAGGCGTGTACCTCATGCGGTTCAAGGACGTGGACGAATATTTAGAGGGATGGCAGAAAGAAGGTTCTTCAAAAGGCAGTGAATAAGGGAGTAAGGTAAGCATGGGTACGCTTTTGACTGGACAACCATCTACCTCCCGCGGCCATTTTTTCAGCTAAAGAGATCAGAGCTGATATATTACCTTGAGGCGTGGATCAATGAAGGGGAGAGTGAAGGGCAAGCAAGGTTGGGTTGGGGGAAAGAGAGAGGGAGAGGGAGGGAAAACTCAAGTGGTGAGCAAAGGTAATATTGAAAACATGCCCTTTTGTTCACCATTTTAGGAAGCCATGCTCACTACTGCAACCACAAGAATCTATACCGCCACACTCCTTTATGCATACAGCAACAACAACGCTGCAACAAAAAAAACGGGAGCCAGTCGTTTATGCGATTGGTGTCAAGTTCTGTAAAAGTAATAACCGGCGGAAAATCCGTCGATGAATTTTGAGAGAATGAAGGGATCTTGCTTCTTCGTGTCCCTTTCCTTTTCTCTTTTCTTCGCACGCTCATCATCGTGGCAGTCATAGGGGTGTTAATTATACCCGTGGGGTGATAGTTGCGAATTAGCATGCGATTGCAAACAGTAAATGTTCTTTCAGTTTTCTGTCACACCAAGACTGAACACCTTCACTCCAGCAACACCTAAGCCCAAGCTCACCGTCATTTGGTCAAGCAGGGACTTAGTCTCAATCATGAGCATTCATTTCAAAACGAAAAGAGAAGAGCAGACAGGATCAAGTTCTTTTTGTTACCCTTTTTGAGCAAGGAGGAGGCAGAGCAGGGCCGGGATCTCTATGTCCCTTCTTTTTGTCTCCTTCCATCCTTCACTGCCGTTCCTAGCATGATCGCAGATCAAGTACTCCCTTAGCACTTCCCCTTGGACCTGCAGGGCAAGCACGATCGATTCTCCTTTTTTTCTGTTGTTTGTTTGTATTTCTGTCTCCATTGTCTTTGTTTCCGCCCGAGTTGCTCTTTTGTCCCGTTTCACACAAACACCAGCTTTCGTGGACGCTACTCTATTAAGGAAGGATCTGGGTTTCGCGAACAAAAAAGAAAAGAAAAAAGAGGCGAACGAAATGCGAGTCGAGGCGCGACTGTCTCAGTAACGACCTCGATCAAATGATGTGGTGGGCGCGTTGTTGCACTAAAGACAAAAAAAAATATGTATGTCTGCACTTTACCACCAATTGTATGAAAAGAAAACCTTTTCTAATAAAAGTCCAGCCCACTCACCTTCACTTATAATTCCCACCATTCTCTGCTCGTCTTCATTATTCTTCTCATTCACTCCTCATTCACAATCAATTTCAAGTATTTCTTTCGTTAACTCCATTACTCTCCCTCTTAACGACTTCATACCCCGTCTCTTGAACCACAGTCGGAAAATCCTTTGTCTACCTTTACTTTACACCCTCCCTCCCACCCACTCTTTTTTCATTTTTTTTTTTTTTTTTTTTTTTTTTTTTTTCACTGTTGAAAAGCAGTAACACCCGTTACCTTCTTAAGCACACGATCTGGGGCAGGAATCCGACAATAGATACCAACAACCATGAACGGCAACGGACGCGGCAGTAATGGCGGTCAACGGGCCACCTTACCCCAGCACCCTTCAGAATTGACCATTAGCGACTTGGCCAACGATAACAACGAGAACACTCCACTTCTGAGCAACAACAAGTCTTCATCTGACGACAAAAAAAACCCTAAAGTCGATGCAACAGCTCTTTACGTCAAGGTCATCACCGAGCAGCTGCCATGGTACAAGCGCCCCTCAGTCCTGTGGCTCCTCCCGATCTTTGGAATGACATGGATCACCAATGGAATGTTGGCCTCTTCCCAGGGTCAGTTCCAGGCTGCGTTGCTCTGCCGGGAGTACTTGAATCGCCACACTTCCAACATCTCGACCACTCTGTTGACGTCCGTAACGTCTGAGAGCGGCATTTCTTCGTTCCTTGCTGCTGTCAAACCAGCAGAAGAATGCTCGCTCCCCGAGATCCAAGCCTTTACTGCCAAGATCCTGGCCTTGACGGAGGTGATCACCGGCCTTGCCAGTAAGTGTTTGTTAATATTTTGTTGTCGTGTGTTGTTCATGCTCAAAAATGGCAACGATGCACCGATTATGCTTTGACTGGTCGCACCGAATTATTATTTTTGAGCATCAGAGCACCTCTCACACAACCATCATTTATAAATACAAAACTTACACCCCCAACAACAACTGCCTCTTTGCTTACAATAGGCATGTTCACGATCGGTTATTACGCGTCCCTGAGTGACAAGTACGGCCGCAAGATCATCATGGTAGTCGGCTTCTTCAATGCCCTGTTAGTCCTTGGCTCCTTTGTCCTCATGAGCGTTTACTGGGACCAGATCGGCCTGCCCCTGATGATTCTCTCGGGTCTGGTCAACGGTCTGTTAGGTGGAACAACCTTGGGTGTAACCATGGCCCTTGCCTATGCTGCCGACTGCACTGACCCTTCGCAAAGGAGTCTTGCCTTCTCGTGGCTTCATGCCGCCCTCTACTTCGGTCTTGCTATCGGGTACGTATAAACTGTTATACCTCCATGTGATTTGTGGTTCCCGGAAGTATGCACGATGCAGTCATGGCTACACCATACCCACACGTCCTAACCGTTAACGCACCTGCTTACTCTTATTCTTTCAAAACCTCTCCTCCGTACTTGTGGATATTAGTCCTTACATGGGGGGATCGATCTCCAAGGCCACAGGAACTATCTTGACTGTTTTGTTTATCGACATCACCGTCACCTCCCTGGGTCTCATACTCACCGTATTTGTCATGCCCGAGTCCCTACCCTCCATGCAACCTGAACACCTACGCCAACTCTTTATGCCAAACGACGCCATGACTTCTGGCAGTAGCGCAGCAGGAGCGCAGCTCGCGGCAAGACGCGCACCATGGCACTCGCATGTCCTCCAAGCCTTCCGATTCTTCAAACCCAACGGTCGGAACACCAATCTCGTCCTATTGGCTGCAATTTCTTTTCTGCAGATGTTGGCCTACCGTGGGACGATCTCGGTGATTATTCTGTACACCAACAAGATGTTCAACTGGAGCGAATATGAGGACGGGGTCATGTTCTCGCTCAGCTCCATAGCGCGCCTGGTGACTATGCTGATCTTCTTGCCGGTTCTGGTTCATTTCTACCAAAAGTCGTTTACCAAGAAGCAGAGACGTCTTGCAGCAGCCCAAGCAGCCGAGGCTCCAGGAGGAGAAGCCCACAGAAATCGGAACGGATCACCTTATGCCCGATCGTTGTCATATGGCAGCCAAGCTTCGACATCTAACCAGGACCAAGACGCCTTTGATCGCAGCCAGCGGTCTCCGACTCTTCATGATGAGACTATGATTGGTCGTTCGGATGTCGTCAACAACCAGACCGTTTTTAATCCTAACGACCCTACCATTGCGGCCAGTTTGCAGTTCCTGGGAGAGACCGCCCTTGACTTCAGATCCGATGATGATGACGATGATAGCGATGAGTACGGTAGACATACCGGGGAATCACTCTTGGATCGTCGTCGTCGTCAAGAGTCGGTCGACTCGCTGGCTACACTGACACCAAGCAAGACACAAGCCCGTCGCTCACCTCGCCTCAACCAGCCCGCCACAACTACCACATGCACTGATGACGAACCCTCTTCCACCGACACCTCCACATTGAGGACCAAGGAGCAGAAATTCAGCGACATGAAATTCGACACCTGGATGATCCGTCTCGGCTTCGCCATCAACTCATTCACCTATATCGGCTACGGCCTCGCCAGCGAGACTTGGATGTTTTACCTCGCCACGGCCCTCCACGCCGCCAGCATCATTTCCTCGCCCTCCCTTAAAGCGCTCCTCACCAATCTAGTCGAACCGTCCCAGTTCGGTGCCGCGTTGGGTGCTTTGCAGGTAGTGGATTCTGTTGCGGCGGTGGTTTCGCCGGTGGTGATCTCTTGGGTCTATGCATTGACGGTGAGCACGATGCCCGAGTTTGTGTGGTACTCGTGTGCGTTCTGGACTGGGGTCTGTGTGGTCCTGGCGTTCTTGATTCGGCAGAAGCAGTTCCGTGCAAACATGACCGATGCTTAGAGCATCCTTGTGAGAACCATGGCCTTCTATTGTTTGCTTCTTTTGTTACCCTTATACAAACCGCATTTTGTACATACACACACCACCGCCATTTACCCGTTATTTCTACTACGCTCTCTAATACCATGACCCCATCCTTTCATACCTATTCCTTTTAACGACTACCTTTACATAACGTTTTATTCATAAACATTGAAGTAAACAGGAATATAACAAACAAATCATCACTCAGCGCTCAATGCAGGAGATCATATCCAGAATCACGACGCGCCTCAGCGGAGACAGGGACCTTATTCCCATGCGAATCAACCGTCATCTCTTGAGCATGGACCTTGTTGAGCGTATCCGAGCTGGCGGTTGTCGAAAGTATCGGTGGTAACTCGTCATCCGCAATACTGCCGCCAGTAGTACTACTATTGACGCTAATGCTACTGAGGCTTCGGACCAACTCGTCGTGGGGGTGTACCAGTTTCGACTCTGTGAGGCTGCTGCCCTCAGCTGGTGGTGGTCGATGTTCCTGCAGGCGGGCACGACTGGCAATAGGTCCTGTAGCGTCTTTGGTGACGACAAAGGTATCCGTATCCTCACCATCATCGTCTTCCTCGACAACTCCTCCTGCCTCCTCCTCGTCATTATCAGCCTCCTCCCCACTATCCTCCTCATCCTCTAAATAATAATCCTCGTCTTCATGCTCAGTATGCGCCGAAGGCACTACCCCAGCCCCCGCTGCTGCCACATCGGCATAAGAAGGTCTCTGACCAGTCTCCATTGCAGAAGCGAGTTCCTCAGACAGGGACTTGTCAATCTGCGACAGTGCCTTCTCCGACATGGGAACACCTCTACTCGAAGACCTAGAATTGGTCTCTTTTTCCTCCGCCTCCGAGGGCAAGACAAATCCTTCATCGATTCCCACGATGCGCGAGGCGACGGGCCCGGTATGGCGTGCAGAAATGTCCTCTGCTGGGTGGGTCTTGACCCCGGCGGCGGGTGTTGAGGCTGGGGTTTTTGGACCACCTGAGGGGAGCGGGACTCGGATTTTGCTTGTTGTTGTTGTTGTTGTTGTTGTTGCCTTTGAGGGTGTTGGTGGTGGTGGTGATGCTGCTGTGCTGGCTTTGTGGGTAGGAGCAGCAGAGGATGCGGAAGGGGTCGTGGCATGATTTTGGGTAGAGTCCACATTGTCGTCTTCGTCCTCTTGTATGATCTTGGAAATGGCATCCCGAACTCCCCACGCCTTCTTGTTGGACCCCTCAGCGTCGTTGCTGTCTTGCACCCTCATCGCGTGGTCAAAGGATTCTCTGAGCTCATCTGTGAAATCTGCACTCACAAAAGTTACACGAGAAAACAATACATCAGTTCAACATTTCCGTGGCGAATTGAGCGTTCCCAAGTGATATATGCACAACGTCTTGTGCCTTACCTGCAACAGAATCGGGCAGGTTGTTCTTGATGATCCCAGCCGTCGCCTCAGCAGTAGAAGCCAACGCCGCGATAGTAGCAACAGCGGACCCCAAAAGCCCCCCCGAGATTGAATCCATATTTCTCAACAACTGACTGTCTTGCACAAACCCAAAGACCTTTGATCCGATATCCCGACCGATGTTTCCGGTTGTTTGGTGGGTGCTCAGCTTTGCAGCAGTAGCAGGAACAGGAGTAAGGTGTTGGACTTTGGGACGATCAGACTCTTTGAAACTGCCACTGGGGCGAGGGGTACGCGTCCTCAAGGGAGGAGGGATACTCGCCACACGCTGGGGTGGCTTGATGGAATCGTCTGCGCCAGGGCCGGCAAGCCCTTGTCCGGATTGGCGTCCTGAATTCTTCTCCTGTTTCTGGATATGTTCTGGTTTGTCCTGTTCTTGTTCTTGCATTTCTTGCTTCAGCTTGTGAATGGCAGGTTGGGCCTTGGCAGACTCGGGTGCCTTAGTAGACTCGACAGAATTGACGCCACGGTCAGAAGCAACTGGCTCCTTGAGGTTGTCAGATCCAGCAGTGCCTTTGCTTGATTTTTGAGTGGCTATCTCAGGCTCAGCCTTTGCATTGGTATGGTCACCAGAGCGAAGAGGCTTCTTCGAACTATTGTCCACGCTGACGCTGGAGGATCCTTCCTCATCGCTAGGATCTAATTACGAGATACGGAAAAGAAACAGGGTAGATTGGTGCTCTTTTAGTTGCATATCAATGCTTATACACGCATGTCATTTCTCGTGTGAGTGTGTGTCAGAGTACATACTGTCGGAATCGAGAAAATCAGAACCGAGAAGCTGGGCAATATCTTGGTCAAGGATATGCTGGTAAGGGATCCGCTTCATCATTTCGCTTCCTAAGGTACTCATCGACTCGAATACAGATCCCACTGTGTCCTTCTCCGAGTTCTCTGTATTTGTCTTTGTTCCGTCCTTGAATGACGCTAAGTAGTATGAATGACAGAATGCGTAAAGATTCTGAGCCCAAGGCATGGTGGCATATATAACGCGAGTGGGTGGATTTGGAGAGTGGACCAACTTACCAACGATATCCAGAGGTTTGTAGTCCAAGATTTCTCCTCCACGGAAACCCATCGATCCAAGAAGAGCACTCCACGAACTAACACCTCTGTTGGTCCCAAGGAGATACTGACTTGCACCTGCAATCATACAGTTAAATAGAATTAGCACAAATTATTAGTATGTGAGCAAAGGGTCCGATTTCACAAGACCCTGCCTAAGCAAAAATACAAGGCTCGTCCACTCAAAAACCTTACCATCGCTTGGACCACCCTGTTTCTTCACACCTCGCTTCGAAGAAGCTTCAGAAATTGGAGGGCCGCCGGTTCCTTGCTGCTGTTGCTTACTTCCACCTCGCCCAGCACCTTGCTGCTGCTTCTGCTTACCCTTACTGCCGCCATCTACTAGGGTAGGATCAGTCTTCTGACCCGGAAAACTCAGTCTTGACGGTCCATCCTCAGAACTGTTTCCTGCACCCATGACCGCACAAGCCGCCAGCAGCACCATCACCAACGGCAAAGCCACCACCAACGCCAAGATCCGTGGATCGATGTTATACTTCTCACTCAGCTCGCCTAGTCCATCGAGAACTCGCACCTGGAGTGAATGGATGTCAGGCGTATAGTTCCACAGGAAGCTGTCGAAACTGGCAACGGGGTCCCAAGATTGCCAGGTGCGATCTGGGTGGGTAATGGACTGGAAGAAAGCGACGATAGGGTTCTGTGAAGAGCCGTCAAGGTTGTTCCTGTAGAAAAATGACGAAGATCCTTCTGCGTTATGATGATGGGCTGGTCCAGAAGTCGAAGAAGAGGAGGACGAAGAAGAAGAGGGAGCGGCACTTGAGTGATGTTGGTGTGGTGGTTGGTAATGCATATAAAGGCTGTGCTCAGCTGGGTGCTGTTGTTGAGTGTGAGAGGGGTTGAGGTACGACTCGACATAGGACGAGGCGAGAGCGGCAGCCTGGGAGACAACTGAGGAGACGGTGGTTGGTTGTTTGTCGGTTTGAAGATGGGGTTGATGGTCGAACACCCAGTGGTAGAGGCTGGTCAGGGCTTGCTTTGCCTGGACTGCAAGGTTGTTCTCCATGGTTGTTGTCGTTTTTTTTTTGAGTGAGTATGTACAAGTTGTATTTACAAGAGTATTATAGGAGAATAGCGTGAGCAAAAGAAGATAAAGAGCAGAGTGTGAGGTGTCATGATGATATGCAAAAGCGCCAACTTGGCACCTGGCAAAGCAGGTGGCTGGATGTGGGGACGATCTCTCTTCCAATCAAACACGCGCATCAATTTTTTTTTCTTTCATGTCTCACATTGTGAAAGGTGCTGCTGCTGTAAAAGGTATGAAAAGTCAAAAGGACTGAAGTTTTATTTTGGTTGAGGACGCCAAGGTACTAGGCGACATTATTAGGGTGAACAAAACGAAGAACAAGAAAAGTACGCAAGAAAGAAAAAGCAATGGAAAGAAGGATAGAGTACAAACAAGAAAGCAAGCAGTTGGATAATAGAGTGGGGTGATAAGAGGGATGCATGGTTGGGAATGAGAAGATTAATCGACCAGCTCGAACTGAACAGCCCAGAAGACAGTCTCGCCATCCAAGGTTCTGCAAACATATCGCACAGGCTGGCCTCCAAGGTACTTGCGCACATTCATGCTCAGGCCCAACCGGATATCAAACGTGTTAAAGTCCATGTGAGGCGAAAAGAACTCGAATCCGTGGACAACATCCGTTTTGAACGTGAAATCCTTGCGGTTTTGCTCCGTCTGGAAATGCTTGCGACGCTGAGCTGTGTTCAGACTAGGCTTGCCAGGCAGGAAGAATGTCGTGTCTTCGTCTACGTACTGGCGCCAGGGTCCCAGAGGCATGTCCTCGTCGTTTAAGTTGCTTGTCTCTGTTGCAGCCCAGTCTGCTGAGGTAGCCGATGACGAAAGAGATTCGGGCTGAGGGGTACTGGGCGATGTAATGGAGAGTCCCTCGGTTTGGCGAGTCTTGTCCAATTGGTCGCTTGAGGCGCTCTTGTTCGAGGTATAGTTGCTCAAGCTGTTACCGCTGTCCTGTCTTGATGGGTTGCTAAAGCCGATCACCGAAGCCCTGTTTCCACGCTTGAGTTTGCCCAAGAAGCCCCATGCATTCGATACTGCTCCTGTAACGGCGTTGTCGGTCATCGAGAAGGATCGGGTGATGTCGACAGAGGGGCGAGGGGTCAATGGAGGCGATGGTGGTCTGACATCGTTAGGGCGCCAGGCAGACATAGTGTTGATGGACGAGACCAGGGGGCTGAGAATCCAGGGCTTTCCATCCTTGGTGAGCGAGGTCCGGACAACAGGGTCGATATAGCGGCAGACCTTCAACATCATCTCGAATCCGTCAGGCAGCTCGACCGATCTGTCAAAATCCGTGCCAAAGTAAACCTGCTGACCATCCCACTCCTTCTTGAAGCGACCTTCAATCTATAATTATGCAGGGGGAGATAATGGACCACAGAAGGTTAGTTCTTCTTGTCTTTGGTTGAAGGGGGTCATTTCCTGTTTGCATATGCACGATCTTGGAGGGGGTGCCATCCTAGATCCGAGAGGGGTCTTGAAGAAAAGGAAAGGAGGTTGGCTAATTTACCTGGAAGGAGAAGCGGCGATTGCGTCCCTTGAAATAGTCCGAATTGGTGATGGGATCCGAACCGTCATTGGTGATTCCGACTGTTGAGTGGAGGAATGCAAGTTAATTTGCGATAGACAGTTCCAGGGGTACGGAGGAAAGAAAGTGAAAGGAAAGTAAAAAAAGTAAAAAAAGTAAAGTGCATCCGTTAGTGGACCTGACCTGCGTGTATGTGGATTGGAGTGTGTGTGGAGTGTGAATAAGAATAGAACCCAGAGATAGCGCTTCTTCTCTGCATCCAAGAAACAAATGAGGATTTTTTTTTTTTTTTGAGAGCAATTGGGGGACCATGAAATGCTATTGTGGCCAACCATGGAAAATCATATTGCCAGTCGGATAGTCAGACCTGTCCTTGCTGTCAGCCCTCTCCCTCTTGTTTGCTGTTTGCTTCGCTTTGCTGTCCTCCTAATCCCCTCAGCCCAGAGGAAGAGAGAAGAAATAATTGCTCGGATGATATGGGTCCCCTTGGCATCGACTGCGCGAGTAAATCGATGAGGTACCTTTCATATGCAAGATCAGAGCCAAACAACAGAATTCACTTAGGAATGAATGCTTTTGGGGTCGGACAAAGTGTCGACGAGCGCGCCAATATTTGCCTTATTTGGTCTCACATCCTCACCTCTCTCGCTCACACCCCCCAGGGAAGGACCCCAATTCCTCAATCCACTCCTCAACTCTTGAACAAAAAAAAAGAGCCAAACTATTGACCGCAGTTCTGAAGGAGATGATGGAGATCCAAGTTGCCAAGAGTATAACAAAGGGAGGGGCTGCGGAGGAGACGGAGCAAAGAAGAAGAAAAAATACGTATGATAACGAAAAAGAAGGACGAAGGTCCCTTCCATTGCTCTCATGTCGTTTTCTCGGCGATTATTGAGCTGTTTAGAAAAGTTGATTCAACCCTTTCTTACTCAAGAGAACCAAAGTAGAATGGGCTGATCGTTTACCCCTCTTATTTGGTGCTCGTAATTGTCCTTTAACTCCTGACTTTTTGTTATCTTGTTTCTTGTTTGCGTTGCCGCGGTTGTTCCTGACCCTTGTTGTTGCTTTCCTCGCCTCTTCTGTCTCCGTGAGAAAGCAGGCCGTAGGAAGACCAAGAAGTGATAATGGGCAGTCCGTCCAAAATACCACAGTTCCACCCAGCGGTCGAAAATAAGAGTTCAAAGGGGGCGAACAGGACGAGAACGGAGAGAAGGAAAGACAAGGAATGTTGTTCAGTTGACAAGATGGAGATAAAAAGAGTAATTTTGCTTACCAAAATCCTTGATACGGACGACAGCGCGGCCCTTGAAGTTGGGAGCATCGAACTCGATGGGCTGCAATTCATCATTGCAGTTGACGATGGCCAGATCGGTGTAGGTTCCACCGACGGAAACACGCAGCTTGACCATGATGAAATTAAAGTATGAGTTTGTGTGTGTGACCTTGAAGTAAAAGTAATAAAAGAGGAAAACGAGGTGGCAGGCAAGTTCGTTCTTTATAGGTTCAGGAGAGCACAAAGAGGGACGAGACGGCGGTGAGGTGATTGTTCTGCTGGTGGAGAAGAGATGAGTGAGGACGAGATGGGAGGTGATGGGTGATGAGAGAGAAGGAAACACGAAAGGGAATCAACAATAGAGAGAAAGTGGCTGTCAGGGTCAAATAAAAAAGCTCTGAGAAGTGGACAAGAAATCTGGATAAGGGTAGAAAAGGAGAGCGAGAGCTGTAGAAGCGAGGAGGGAAGGGGAGAGTGGATGTGATGAGAGTGAGGGTGTGAAAGAAGAAGAAAAGTCAAAGGGTGGTTTGGTAAAAAGTTGAGGAAGAAGAGGTAGAAAGAGAGAAGAAAGAAGAAGAAGAGAAAGGCGGAAGAACTGGTGCTTTTTATCTTTCAGGGACGACCAAGTCAAATAAGCTTAAAAAAGTTTCGCTACTTTGTTTTTTCTTGGCCCTTCCACTCCTGCCCTCCGGCTGAGTAATATGTGATGATGATTATTGCTGAGCCAAACGAGGGCCGGATAGGTCGATGACGGGGTTTGCATGTGGGTATCGACCCCTACAAACAATAACAAGAGCAAAAAAAAAAATAAAAAAAAATGAAGAGCCATGCGCAGCCTCTTCTCTCGCTCGTTCACTTTCTTATTAATCGCCCAGAATCAATATAAGGCTATGTGTATCAACGTCAGAGGGTGCAAATAGGTGGCCAACGTTGGTTGCCATCCCCCTCTCGAAACTGCCAAGGAGGCATAACCACCAAAAAAAGTAGAATTTGTTTTGATGTCATATTCCATCCCACATTGGGCTTTTTTTTGATCATTTTCGTCTGTCTGTCTACTTCCAAGAAGTGCCAAGGATTGCTGTTGTCGTTTAGTGTGTTAATGAGTCCTTGCTGCACTGACCTGCCCCACAGCCAGCTACGCACACACATTATTTCAATTGGCGATTTTTGCCCCGTTTTTTTTCACCCCCATTTGCCAACCCAGCTTCAGATCTGCCGCCATCTCACTCCCCTATTTTCGCTCTCCTCACTGATTTATGGATACGATTGAAAAAAAAACACAACAACACTGAGTCAATGGCAGTGGGAAGAGGTCGGTCGGGTCAAGACAGATAAGCGCTGTGACCTGGAAACATGCGCGAAAGTGGAGCTAGTGTGTGAGTAATTGAAAGGACGAACGAGAATGAAGGAAAGAGGCACACACTCACCAAAAAAAAAGGCGTTCCTTGAACAAAACAAAATGACGGGCAAGGGGGATAGTCATGAGTGTGATAGTAACAGTAATAAGGATGTAGACGATCGTGGCCCATCCAAAGACAGCACGTTGACAAAATGTCCGTCTAGGGTCCAATAGTCAAGTAGTCAAGAGAGCAATAGTGGATTTGCGCATGCCTGCTCTTGACACCCGTTGATTTGCTGCTTTGAAAACCCTTTTCTCTGGCATGAAGTTTGGCATTTATGTATTCTTGACCATTTTCTTTTGGATCCTCGTGTCGTGTTGTATTGTAGTCCTGACCATGAGCTCTCTCTCTCATTCGTCCCTTTTTTTTTCTTCGTTTTCGTTAAAAACCACCATCTGTCTCCTTTGTCTATCAAACTGAGGCTAACACTGCAATCCATCTCTGCCCCTTCGAAGTACCATTTCACCCCTTGTTTCCTGCTCCCTTCCCCTCGCTTCTCTTCTCCCCTTCAGCTGCATGGCGCTCCACTTTTCAATAACAACAAAGCAGCACCCTTTCTATGGTTTCCAAGCGCGCCACCAACTACCTTGTCTCAACGAATCAACAGTCACATTTAAAATCTTGGTGAAAAAAAACTTGTGTCCGCGTTCTTCCAACACCTTCACCTTCTACAACTTCCATTCCCCCAACGCTCATCTCAACTCCCACCAAAACGACGGCACCCTAGTATTCACACCCAGAAGCAACAACCGCGCGCGACGACCTACCTTCTTCACAGTTTATTAATTTCTTTTTTGTTACGCCCAGACACTTACGCAAGTTGAAACTGATACAAATCCTTCTAGAACCCTCGGGCTGTATCAACCTAGTGAGCGCTCCATTGCTCCATTCAGTAAATCGCCTCTGGAAATAAACCGATATTATCCCTCCTTTTCCGCCCCAGAACATCTCTTCTTCATTCTTTTTTTCATCTTCCCCTATTCACACTATTGCAGCTTCACTGCCTTCATCTTATCGCATCCCCACATAAACAAGCCTTTCAATTACCTTTTTAAATACCATGGATCGGTCAAGCGGGTTCTGTGGACAGAACTCAGAAGGATGGGTAAACTTCTGCCTGATGTTTCGCATGGGGGGAGGGGTTTGTTTGGAAACACCACGTTCTTATCAGGCGTACATTCTGCTCTGTTTATTTGTTTTGATTTCATAGGGGCCATTGAACCCTGATCGTACGGACTTTACACTCTGCTTCGAATACAGGTATGACCGCGTTGTGCAAAACAGGTTGTCAGTAATGGCAACACGTACACGCACACACTGAATAATCTACCTTATTATTTACTCGCAACTCTTTTGCGTCGCAGCATGTACTCTATATTATCGACTGTAGCACTGTTAGTCTTTGTTGTACGAATTCGATATCTGCGCACTGCATGCAAACCGCATCAGTTTGGACGGACGGCATGGATCTACTGGCCATCTCAGGTCATCATGTCGATACTGGCGTTGATGTTGACTGCTCAGACGTTACGAGGCGAAGTAAACGGGACCAACTCTCCCGACAAGCTCCTGGGAATATTTTTGACAGCAGTCGGATGGGTAATGTGAATGCTCATAGTTGCGCGAGGCATGAAACCATAAATCGATTCGCGATCCATCGGTATCGTCTTGGCTAACATAATTCTTATCTGTACGCATGATAGTCCTGTGCAGTGGCACTCAACTACAACGAACACAAGTTCACAATCCGGTCTTCAGACTTGCTGGTTATCTTCTTCACCTTGTCCATTGTCGCCTCTACAATCCTCCTGCATACTCTCCTGGGGACCGGACAAGGCGTGCAGTCAGCGGAGACACGGTTCATTATCGCCTACCTTGTGCTGTTGACACTCGGCCTGGTAGTCGAGACATGGCCAAGGGGATCGACTCGAGTACAGCAGTTGAGTGGAGCACAAGCATGGGACAAAGCCAACTTCTTTTCACGAATGAGCCAGCACTACTTCCAGCCTATCGTCTCACTGGCCGCCAAGCAGAAAATGCTTCTGCCGTCTGATGTTGCCAATCAGCTACCAGAGGAGAACAAGACCGAGATTGGATACGCTCGGCTCTCGGTGATCTGGAACAGCAAGACAAAGCGATACTACGACAAGGTCCGTGCAGCAGGAGGGTCGACCAACCCCGAAGCGGTCAAAAAGATCAGGAAGCCCTCGCTTATGCTCGCCATCATTCAAGCCCATTGGAGAAGCCTCATCCCCGTCGTTGCGGCCAAAATTGCCATCCCCTTCTTCGACTACCTCTCGCCTGCAATCTTGGGCCTCTTTTTGGACTATATTCAAGGACCCTCCGTCTCTGAACCACAATTGGTTGTTTCTGCCTTGTCCTCGTCTGTCAAACCCATCACGGAGGAGAAGCCTTTTACATACGGAGTTCTTTTGGCGTTTGGCATTTTCTTTGTAAGGTGCGCTGTCTCTGCCTTATATTCCGATTATCATCGACGAGTCTTTATCCTGTGTGCACAGGCAAAGGCGACTTTGACATCCATGATTTACCGCAAGGTCCTTGTGCTGTCACCCGATGCCAGGCGTAAATCTTCTACAGGAGCGATCCTCAACCATATGTCGGTCGATGCTGTACAGTGGGAGGAGGGCTTCGAGTATCTCGCAGTCTGGATCTCGATCCCCTTTGACTTTTCGATCTGCTTTTACATGCGTAAGTTACACCTTTGTGTCATGTCATGTCCAGCCCTTAGATGATGTGGTTGTCGTTATTAACTCTGCGCTTCCTTTTAATTACCAGTGTATCACCTTTTGGGCTGGAGCTTCTTGGCAGGAGTTTTTACGATCGTCGCGTTCATTCCATTCCAGTCTTGGCGGGCCAAGGTCTTTGAAGGATTAGAGGAAGATCGACTCAAGGCTACGGACGAGCGTGTTCGTCTTTCGACTGAGATCCTATCCAGTATCAAAATCGTCAAGCTCTATGGATGGGAGGCTGCGTTTAAGAGCAAGATCCTCGAGGCCAGAAGGGCGGAGCTCAATGTCCTGAAGAAGATGGGTGCACTCGAGGCTGTTATGAGTTTGGTGTTTGCGTCGACATCGACCATCGTCACCTTTGTTACATTTGCGACGTATGTGACCCTTGGTCATGGCGTGCTGACACCCAAGATTGTCTTTGTCAGTCTGACCCTCTTTGACTTGCTGCACGAGCCGGTCAGTCGTCTTGCTGAAGGGTACGTTTACAAGGCTATTGTTTTTTTGCATTGATAATTGCTGTCATGACAGACCTTTGACCTTGATACTCATACGGTAACACCTGTTTCATTTGATGTATGCAGAACTGCAGCGACGATTGCATTAGTGGTGGCTACAAAACGTATCCAGCGGTTCTTGATGCGGGAAGAGATTGACGGCAACCAGGTTCAGCACGAAAAATACGACGAGAACTCTGATACTCCCGTGGTAGAAATCAACAACGCCACCTTGGCATGGACGTCAAGCAAGGAGCCAGACTGGATCGACGATGCTGCTGATGATGATGGCGAGGATGCACATGGCGAAGGATCTGAAGACCAACAGCCACTCCTTTCGAACCAAGAAGGCACTGCCGGAGCGAACGAGGACAACACTGATACTACGCCACCAAAGCCAACCCTTCGCAACATCACCCTATCGGTCAAGAACAAATCTCTCACTGCAGTTGTAGGACGTGTCGGACAGGGCAAGTCGTCGCTTCTCAACGCCATCATTGGTGAGATGTACAAACAGGAGGGTACCATCTGTGTCCGAGGCCGGATCGCCTATGTCCCTCAGCAGGCCTTCATCATCAATGCGACTGTCCGGGATAACATTGTCTTTGGGAACCTTTTTGACCAGGAACGCTACCGCCGCGTGCTGACGGCTTGTGGACTGGACCCCGATCTGGACTTGTTGCCTGCAGGAGATATGACAGAGATTGGCGAGCGTGGTATCAACCTTTCAGGTGGCCAAAAGCAGCGAGTTTCATTGGCGAGGGCGACCTACGACAATGCCGACATTTACTTGCTGGATGATCCTCTAAGTGCTGTTGATGCGCATGTGGACAGACATCTTTGGGACAATCTGGTTGGACCCGAGGGTTTGCTCAAGGGCAAGACACGCATCCTGGTCACGCATGGAATCCATCACCTCGATCTTGTGGACCAGATTGTGGTTGTGAAGGATGGCGAGATTGGCGAGCTGGGTCGTTATGAAGAGCTTGTGGCGGCGAAGAAGTCGTTCTACCAGTTGATGAAGGAGTTCTCTGCCAAGCACTCGAGAAAGCGCAAGGGAAGCCATACTCCCGTCGATGGCTCGACCTTGGAGTCTGCAGTTGCTCATTCCATCACTACTATAGATGACGGAGCTGTTGATACTGACTCTATTACGGGATCGGATTTGGATTCAGACTTGGCGACCGTGGAGGAAGACGATACTGCTGCTGGCGCTGCGATAAAGGCTGACGATGAGGAGTACGACGGAGAGGAGGAGGACGAGCTGATTGCAGAGGAGATCATGAAGAGAGGAGGAATAGAGCTGAGACTTGTTAAGACCTATGCCAAAGCCAGCGGCCTCAAGACTGCGCTGACAGTAGCAGTGCTGATCATCCTGGGTGAAGCTTGTACGGTTGCTACCAATGTTTGGCTGAAGTACTGGGTGGATAGGACCAAGGAGGAGCTTGCGGCGTCCATCGGCTTGTTCCTGGGAGGACTGTTGGCTTTTGCTGTTCTCTACGTTGTAGTGCATATGATCTACATCTATCTGGCGTTCTCCGTTGCGCGTATCCGGGCTTCTGAGATTATCCATCGCGATCTCATCACCACCATTCTTCGGCTACCCATGAGGTATGTACAACTTTTGTTTGAGGTCGAGTCATGTTAAATTCACCGCCGAGAGTGATGTTCTCAGCCTAATCAACACATTTCATTTCGCCTGCCAACAGTTTCTACGACACCACACCTCTGGGACGTATCATCAATAGGTTGTCTGGCGACTGCTACAGTATTGACGAACACTTGCCATGGAAGTTTTTGGACTTGGGCTACCTCCTGGCCGCCGTGACCTCAACACTCGCTATCGTCATCTTTTCCACACCGGCGTTCATCTTTGTCTTTCCATTCATTGCAGTGGGATTCTACATGATCTCGGACTACTACCTCTGGGCGGTTCGATCCCTCAAGCGTTTTGACTCTGTCTCCGTCTCACCCATCTATCAACACTTTGATGAGACCCTGAACGGCGTAACGACCATCCGCGCAATGGCAGTCCAAGAGCGCTTTATTGACGAGAATGCAAAACGGACCAACTACAACGCCAATGCCTACGTCTCCTATTCGTACTGTAACCGCTGGGTCGACATCCGTCTTCAGTGGCTCAGTGCCACAATCGTCCTTTCGATTGCCCTCTTTGGGGTCTTTGGACGGTACACGATCGAAGCGAGTGTGCTGGGTCTGTCGATGAGCTTTGCGATGGGCATCACGGACTGTGTGATGTGGCTCTGTAGAGATTTCTCGGAGTGGCAGTCGCATCTGATTGCTATTGAGCGTGTTCAGGAGTACACGGACAAGCATACCGAAGCACCCGAGTTGACATCTAAGGTGGTTCCTGATCTCTGGCCGGCTCAAGGGCGAGTTGTCTTTACAGATTACTCGACGCGGTATCGAGAAGGGTTGGATTTGGTGCTGAAGCATTTGTCGTTTGAGATTAGGCCGCAGGAGAAGATTGGAATTGTTGGAAGGACGGGTGCTGGAAAGTCGTCATTGACACTAGCTTTGTTCCGGATCGTTGAAGCTGCGAATAGTTCCTGGGCGAGAGCGAGTGATAATTCGGGGTATCATGACAGGAAGAGTAGTGGCACGGATGACAACGATGTCAGCGGTGATTCGGACGAGCACACGCCTCTTCTTGGCGGCACGTCATCTGGTCCAGATAACAACACCCGCATTGCCGGAGAGGACGAGGAAATTGATGGAGGAGCGATTGAGATTGACGGCGTCGACATTTCGAGATTGGGGCTGGCCGATCTGCGCAAGCACTTGGCGATTATCCCCCAGGACCCGACTCTGTTTGCAGGCACGATCCGTGACAACCTCGACCCCTTCCAAGAGCTCACGGATGCCGATCTGTGGGAGGCACTCGAACGAGCTCATCTCAAGGACTTTGTCCGTTCTCTTCCAGGAGGTTCAGGATTAGGTGCGGAGGTTGCACAGAACGGCGAGAACTTTTCGGTCGGCCAGCGATCGTTGATCTGTCTTGCCCGTGCGCTCCTTCGGAAATCCAAAATCTTGATCTTGGACGAGGCGACCGCTGCGGTCGATGTAGAGACGGACGAGTTAATCCAGCGGACTATCCGAGAAGAGTTTAAGGACCGAACGGTGTTGACGATTGCGCACCGGATCAAGACTGTGATGGACTCTGATCGCATTCTTGTCATGGACCAGGGGCGGGTGGCCGAGTTTGATGAACCCAGGGTGTTACTTCAGAGGGAGGAGTCGGTGTTTTATAAACTTGCTCATCAGGCTGGAGAGATCGCTGTCCCTCTTTCTCCTAGCTCCTAGTGTACGAGTGTCGACGCCTCTTTTTCTTTTCCCCTATCGCTGTATCTTAGAGAGGAAAAGAAGAGACTAGAATGAATAAAGGATGCTTTGTGCATAATCCATTTTTTTCCTTTTTTTTCATTTTTTTATGCGGAACATATTTTCTTGCGGGGACTGAGTAATCTAGAGATACACTTTTGTTGCTCCCTCCCATGAATTAGCGGAGGGATTTTTATTAAATACTTGTACGACACCGGCTGTGTAAGCTCCGCATCCGAAAAACCAAAGCAATTTCCAAAATCCGGTTCTTCCTGGCTGAGGTTGGGTCTGATCTGGTCTGACCTGGCTTGAGCGCACACCACCACCCCTTGTTTTTTTATTCTTCTTTCTTTCTCTACGTTCCATAAACGACACACGTTGTATTTCTAATCATACCCTTTTGTCCACTTCTTTCCTAATTAATAGTCGTTCCTCGTTAAAAAAAAAAAAAAAAAAAAGATAATAGAGAGACATTGGAACTTTGTTCTTCCATCCAGCAGGCTATTTGGGCTTTAGGAGTAAAGGAAGATGGGAGTACGGAGAGAATGAGTTGCGTAATACCTTATGCCAGACTAGAGTAAAGAAAGGATAACAAAACACATGTTGGATAGGCGTAAACGGTACGCCCGGTAGTGTAGGTAGAGTATGCGTCGCGGCTATTTGTGAACCAAATGAAATAAATAAAATAAATGACAAACAGGTTCTCTCGACGTCAATGAGGCGCAATTGCGAAGATGATTGCCCAATGGGGTATAAAGGGTTGGGATGAGTTAGGTAGATGAGTGGGTAGGTTTTTTTTGCAGGCGTTCTTGTGACAGGGTGTTGCTTGTTCCAGAATGATCTCCCTTGCGCCCATGTTGTCAAGAGCTTTTAGCTTTTTTCATATGCATTGTTTTTGTTGATTTGTTTGTTGCGCATGCGTGCACCATACATGAGCAGAGAGACTGGGGTGGTGAAGGGGGAAGAGGAGGAGGAGGAGGAGGAAGAGGGAAGGGATATCAACTGAACAAAAAAGGAGATTTTCGAACTGGTGTTATGCATGATAGCTGTGGGCGTTATGTAGAATACTTCATTTCGCACAGTGGGTACAGAAGGTACCTCGCTTCTTTCCCCACAAGGATCCGTCAGTGAGAAAGAAAACAGAAAAGAATGCCAAAACGAAATAAAAGCGTAGTTGTGTAGGATGCTGTGCGATGTCCGCCTCGGATACGCAAGAAAAGGAAGAGTGTAGGTACAGGAGAGTGAGGGAAAACTATGAATGATTTAGAGTGTCCGAACACGGGTCAGAGCGGGAGTAATAGGCTAGATTTCGATGATTCCCAGCGAAACGGACTGCCTCAATTGACTTTTTGCGCAGACAGGAGAGGGGATCAAAGCACAAGGGTCAAAGAAAAATGAACACAGACAAGGAAAAAAAAATGTCAACAAAGGAAATAAGCTTGACTTGACTTGCCTTGCCTCTCCGTTGCCTCCCCTTCTCTCGTGTTCTTTCACTTTTTTCAGTAAGCTAAATAGGTATATTCGGCATACATGCAGCGTTGTTTGCTTTGCAATTTTATTATAGTTTGACGTGGCATATTGGTCGCAAGGTGATAGTGATTGCCAGTTGACCCTTGGGCTGTAAATACAATCCAAGGCGTCCAGAATTAGACCGACCTGGCCTCCCTTCTTTCACGCCTTTTGTTTTGATTATCTTTTTTTTTTTTTTTTTTTTTTTTTTTTTTTTTTTTTTTTCGGGAATTGGGCTCCTGTTTGCTTGCCCTTTTTGGCCATGTTCTCCGATGCGTCCAAGGGCAATTTAACGACAGCAAAAGGGATCAATGTGATAAGCTTGAAGGAATCAAGGTGTTGCTTTGGTTGAAAGTAAAGTCGACAGCAAACGAAAACCAGTCCCCATTCTCTCCACCCTTTTCATCTTCAACTCCAACGCATACTCCTTTTTACCTTTTTTTTCAATTGCTATCAAGAGGGCCAGGCACAGTGAGATAAAAAAAGGGGATACCAACATATACAGCGTGAATGAAAAGTAGACAAAGTTGTGAAGTGGGTTTCAATGAAAAAAAAAAGAAGATGCTGTCCTTTTCTGGCTTGATGCTTCTGTCTACTTCTTGGCATCTTGGTTGCTTGGTTGCTTTTGAAGCTCACTTGCTTGGTCGCTTTGGTTGCCGAGCAATGTCATACGCCATGAGACCACGTACCAGTACCTTAATCACATAGTACGCTCTCCTCCAACATCCCCCTGTCCATTCCTTGGCTCTTGGTTCGTGATACTATTTTCTTTACCCCTTTGTTCTTTGTCCGCCCCTACTCCCGGTAAGTAACGTACCACACACTCAAAATCGACATACCACGGGCACTCAACCGTCACCATCCGACCATTCTAACCCCTCT
Organism: Linnemannia elongata; assembly: GCA_036320915.1. Lineage (NCBI taxonomy): Eukaryota > Fungi > Mortierellomycota > Mortierellomycetes > Mortierellales > Mortierellaceae > Linnemannia > Linnemannia elongata. The sequence continues at coordinate 673,789 of JAXBDG010000010.1, read as the reverse complement.
TTCTTTGTGATACGACTGCACCAGTACACTTGACAACCAAGCAAGCTTGGCAAACTAAGAAAATAACCTGTCAGTGTTCAAACCACTAGCCAGGTTTTTGTTCGTTTCTATTGCGAAAGCGATTCATCATCAGGGGACGATCACGACGTTTAAAACTGTGCAGGGGTTGGATTGTTGCTTTGTGAGCACTTTTTTTTTTAAACGGTATTGGAAGGGTGCAAGACATGGGTTAGGTATGCAATCCTTTGTGTCGTTTGTGGCCTGCGGAAGTATTTGTTCAAAACGACACATATCGAATGAAAAAATGTGCTTGGTCAAAAGCTTAAAAAAACCGGTTATTTGTATGGACGTAGAAGCCAATTCGATTTTATCATATTTCTAATAGGGAATTTGTTTATTTTATAGTCAGTTCATGTAAATAACAAACAATGGAAAAACGGCTGCGTTTGTGTCCAGGTGCATGCAAGTTAGTTTTATGGTTAAGAAACCACTGAAGAGAATGAAGGATTGTGAAGAAAATAAGCAGAGAATAGGCGACTGAGAAAAGGAGAGAGAGACGGTAGTTACCTTGAAAACGAGCATTGACATGAGCTGAGTCTTGATATCATTGGAGCACTGGAGCCAACCTAACAGTGAAAAAAAATGAACAGGGGCTTTATCTATTCCACCAATTCAGTTCAATAATCACCCGCAGTTGGCACCTTTGAAACGATAGGAGTTTTGGTGGAGTCAGGAACGATGGGAGCTATGCTGGAGGGAGGAAAGATGGTCGCCGGAGTGGGAATCTCCATTTGCAGCGCTAGAAACTGCGGGTTGTATTGCGATAGTCTGACGGGGTTGCCAGTATGAATGCATAGCGTGTGTGTGAGAATGAGAATGAGCCTGGAGCTAAGGTACTGCTTTGGCTTCGTTATTTTGGGGCGGAGGGGGTCAATTGAAAAAGTTCCGTTTTGTCTCTCATCGGAAGATTGTCGGCCTTTGCTTTGCACTGCACAGGCTTCAAGAAAAAAGAAATAAAAAAAAAACCAAAAAACTCTAAACGCATTTTGCTATAAAATGAGGACGCCTCGGCCCTTTTTTTTGTCTTTTTTCTTTTCTTTCTCACCATCCTTCATACTTTCTCTTCATCTATACGCAACACTCCCCACCTGTTGTTGTTTGCCTCAAACACATAAGAATATCTGTACATCCACCGCAGCAGATCATCCTCCTGGTTGAAATAACCACCCACACCTTTACTCCCTTCTTTCCACAACAAAAAAAGGGTCAAAAGAAGAGCAAGTGAGAGAGAGAGAGAGAGAGAGAGAGAGAGAGCAAATACACACACCCTTTCATCCTATTCACAGACCAAGAGTCAAGTCCAACAAAAGGTGAGAGCAATGTCTGATTTTCTTCGGGATTTCATTATCCCTTTTACATATCCGCCCATCGTTTTATATCTCTTTTTTTCTCTTTCATCTCTCTTTGTCTCTCTCCCCTTTATTTCTTTACCCCTCTGTCCCCCACTCCTCTCTCTCTCTCTCTTTCCCCTATCCGCTCGTTGTCGTTATTATCCAACTTGCATCCACCGTCTGTCCCTTTCCACATTCATACCCTCACCCTCAGACACACAACTCACTCCAAGGAGATCCCCTCACGGCAACAAGCCAACTCAACTCTACCCCTATATAATATTGTCCTCCCCGCCTTGACCCTTTCTCACTCTTCACCTTCCTCCCTATCTTTGCAACACCAACACCCTTGACACGTTGCTACCCTTGAACAACTACAAAAGTAAAGCAACGCACACGATTGAACAGACATCATTGTCACACACGCCGTCGTCCTCAAACAAACGTTTTTGTATCAGCGACACCGAGACTCAACTGAAACCCCACATCTTTACGCTACGGACATTTTTTTTCTTGTCCGCACCCACATCATATCGGCAATTCGATCTCTCGCCCAATCTCAATCCTCCTCTCACTCCACTATTCCTAGCCACATCCTCCGCCCGCAGTTTTTTTTTCTTTTTGTTTCTCGATCGTATTGCTCTTTTTTCTTTAATTTTTTTTTTTCATTCCTTTCGTTCCACCTAACGGCCTAACTCTCAACCTTCTCAACCCTATTTCTTCCTGCAGAGACATACTTATATTAACCTCTTCTCTCTTCTCTCCCCCCTGTTTCTCCAACTCCTCCACTTCCCCCCTCCACCCTCTCACACCAACTCACCAACCCATCCCTTCTATCTTGGATACTGTCAGTCGGATAATTAACCATGACTGACAAGATGGAGCTCGAAGAGCAAAAGATGGAACTCGAGCAAATCAACCAGGCCGGTCAAAGCTCCAACGCCGTCGGCGCAACCCCTGCTATCGTCGACACTCTCCCTTCCAAGGAGACTACCGGCGCTAGTGCTGCCGCCAGCACCCTCTCCACCGAAGAGACCTCCGAGGCTGGTGATGGTAAGGGCAAGAAGAACAAGAAGAAGGGCAAGGAGGCCAGCGAGCCCGTTAAGGCTGTCAGCTACTTGGAGCTCTACCGCTTTGCCACTCCTAAAGAGTACCTTTACATCGCGTAAGTTTACCTGGTGCTTATTTCTTTAAACCATCGCCATGATTTGCCGTTCCTTTGTGCGAACAGACACATACACTTGAAACATTTTGTTCTATGTAGACTTGTTTGTCCGCAATGCGTTCACCTCTCCCATTTCTCACGCCTTTTTACCTCTCCATGTCAACCTAATAGTATCGCGGTGGTTGGTTCGATTGGTACTGGTGTTGGTCAACCTTTGGTTGCTCTCCTGATGGGAAACATCATGGAGTCTATGGGTAAAGGTCTTGCTAGCTATGATGACATTATCGGTTACGTTGTCAAGTTCACCGTTGTTGGTGCTGGTATTTTCCTCGCCTCGTATCTGCAAATGTGTTTCTGGACCCTGTCTGCCGAAAACCAAGTCAAGCGTATCCGCGAGGAGTACCTTCATGCCATTCTTCGTCAGGACATTGGATGGCACGACACCGGCAAGCAGGCCGAATCTCTTACCACTCGCCTTAACTCGGACACCCAATTGATCTACGACGGCATGGCTGACAAGGTCGGTCTGGTCTTGTCCAGCTTCACCACCTTCATCGCCGGTTTTGTCATTGGTTTTGTCAGAGGCTGGAAGCTCAGTTTGGTTCTCCTCAGTTGTGTCCCCCTCATCGGTGCCTGCGCTGCCTTGATGACAAAGTTCACCGTTGCCAGCGCCTCCAAGGGTCAGGATTCGTACTCAGGAGCAGGCGCAGTTGCTGAGCAGGCCATCTCCGCCATTCGCACTCTTGTTGCTTTTGGTGGTCAGAAGCGTGAGACCGCAGCGTATGTCAAGCAGCTGGATATGGCCTTCGTCCATGGAAAGAAGAGAGCTATCGCCACCGGTTCCGGTGTCGGTGCCTTCATGTTCATTCTCTTTTCCACCTACGGTTTGACCTTCTGGTACGGTGCCCAGGAGGTTTTCAAAGGCAACATGACCGGTGGTCAGGTTATCAGCGTCTTCTTCGGCATGATTATGGGAGCGTAAGTGTTTTGTTTTCAGAACCTGCGAAAAGCCTTTCATTGTTTGTAGAACAATTTTGCGGCCCATTAACTTATCCCGTGCTGAATTGGTTCTCTCGTATAGATTCGCTCTCGGAAGCATCGGACCTAACGCCGCTGCTTTTGCCAGCGCTCAGGGTGCTGCTTACCAGATCTTCCAGACCATTGACCGCGTTCCCACCATTGACTCGTCCAACCCTGGTGGCGCCAAGCCCGATAACGTTGTCGGGCACATCGTTGTTACTGATGTCGACTTTCACTACCCCTCTCGCCCTGATGTCCCCATTTTGAAGAAGATGAACATTGAGGTCAAGCCTGGACAGACTGTCGCCTTGGTTGGTCATTCTGGATCAGGAAAGTCCACCATTGTCGGATTGGTTGAGCGTTTCTACGACCCAATTTGTAAGTCTTTTTTTTTTAACATGCTTTTCGCCAGATTTTTTAATGCTTGCGGCCATTTGTCCCCCAAATTACTTTACTAACTATTTCATTTGTTGTTCTCGATAGCTGGATCGATTTCTATGGATGGAGTTGAGCTCAAGGACTGGAATGTCACCTACCTTCGTGACACTGTCGGAATCGTCTCTCAGGAACCCGTTCTCTTCAACGCCACCATTCGTCAGAACATTGCTTACGGTATCCGCAAGGACCAGGCTCAGCCCACCGACAAGGAAATCGAGGCTGCTTGTCGCTTGTCCAATGCCCACGACTTTATCTCCAAGCTTCCCGAAAAGTACAACACCTTGGTTGGTGAGAAGGGTGCCCTGTTGTCTGGAGGCCAGAAGCAGCGTATCGCCATTGCCCGTGCCATGATTAAGAACCCCCGTGTCCTGTTGCTCGACGAGGCCACCTCTGCCCTCGACACCGAGTCTGAGCGTATCGTTCAGGCTGCTCTTGACAACGCCGCCGCTGGACGTTCGACCATTGTTATTGCTCACCGCCTTTCGACTATCATGAACGCCGACGTTATCTATGTCATGGACAAGGGAGTTGTCATTGAATCTGGCTCGCACGAATCTCTTCTCGCCCAGGGTGGAACTTACGCTGACTTTGTCGCCAAGCAGCAGCTCAAGTCCGGAGGCGTCGACGTTGAGACTAAGGCCGAGATTGTTGCCGAAGTCACCGCCGCACAGCCTGCTCACATTGCCATTGCTGATGAGGATGTTATTGCTCACCAGGGTACCGCCGACCGTCGCAAGAGCTTTGGTTTTGCTACTAAGCTCCGCCGCATGTCCTCTGCTAGATCCATCCCCCGTTCCGAAAAGTCACTCCAGAGGGTCGATACTACGATTGCCGTTCCCGAAACTGCTGAGGAGGCCGAGAACCGCCGTGAGAAAGAGCGCAAGGCCATGATCAAGGCTCAAAAGGCTCCTCTCGGTCGCGTCTTCAACGCGATGCGTCCCGAGTGGGGCCTCATTGTCGTTGGCGCCATTCTTTCTGGTGGTGCCGGTGTCATCTTCCCCATCTTTGCAAAGTTCTTTGGTCAGGTTATGTACATCCTCAACGTAATCCCCCGCCCCGACAACTTCGTCTCGGAATCCAACCACAACGCCCTCATGTTTGTCGTTATTGGTATTGCTGCCCTCATCACCAACGGAGGGGCTATCGTTATCTTTGAGTACGTCGGTGAGATGATGGCCCGTCGCATGCGAACCCTCAGTTTCCAGGCCATCCTCAGCCAAGAGATGGGCTTCTTTGACAAAGAGGAGAACAACACTGGTGCCTTGACCTCCCGCCTGGCTACCGATGCCTACCAGATGCACGAGTTGGTTTCCCAGATCATGAAGTTGGCTTTCCAGACCATCGCTACTGTCGCTTTGGGTCTTGGATTTGCTTTCTCTGAGTCCTGGCGCCTGACTTTGGTCATTTTGGCTCTTATTCCTTTGTTGGCCGCCTCCCAGTACTTTGCCATCGCCGCCTTGACCGGATTCAGCAACAAGACCAAGAAGGCCTACGAGCAGTCTGGCCGTGTCGCCAACGAGGCCATTACCAACATCCGTACCGTCGTTACTTTAGCCAAGGAATCGAGCTTCGAGGACAAGTACTACAAGGTCACCCAAGAGCCTCACACATATGCTCTCCGTCGCGCCTACATTGGATCCATCGGTTATGCTTTGTCTCAAGGAATCATGTTCTGGACCTATGCCATCGGATTCTATGCTGGTAACCGCTTTGTCCAAGCCGGGATGCTTACCTACGAAGGACTCATCCAGACTCTGTTCTATGTCGTCTTCATGAGTATGGGTCTCGGACAGATCGCCTCTCAGCTTCCTCGTTACATCAAGGGCAAGGAGTCTGCCATCAACGTTTACGAGCTCTTGGACAAGAAAACCACTATCGACGCCGACAAGGATGGTATTACTCCCGAGCGTGTTGACGGCTACTTGGGTCTTGAGAACGTGCAGTTCCACTATCCTACCCGCCCCGACCAGCAGATCTTTAACGGAGTCGATGTCGCTGCCAAGCCCGGTCAGACTGTCGCCTTGGTCGGACCCTCCGGATGTGGAAAGTCGACCATCATTGCCCTTTTGGAACGCTGGTACGATGTCTTGGACGGCAAGGCCACAATCGACAAGTATGACGTCCGCGACCTTCAGTTGAACAACATTCGCCAGAACATGGCGCTTGTTGGCCAGGAGCCCGTCTTGTTTGACATCTCGATCGGCGAGAACATCCGCTACGGTATCCCCGATGGTCAGCACGTCGACCAGGAGATGGTCGTTGCTGCTGCCAAGGCCTCGAACATCCACGACTTTGTTGTCTCGTTGCCCCAGGGCTACGATACCCGCGTCGGAGACAAGGGCTCGCAGCTGTCTGGTGGTCAGAAGCAGCGTATCGCCATTGCCCGTGCCTTGATCCGTAACCCCAAGATTCTCTTGCTCGACGAGGCCACCTCTGCTTTGGACTCTGAGTCAGAGAAGTTGGTCCAGGAGGCCCTCGACCGTGCCCGTACTGGCCGCACGACCATTGTCATTGCCCATCGTCTGCGCACTATCCAGGATGCTGATTTGATTCTGGTTGTCAAGGACGGAGCTATTGTCGAGTCTGGTCGCCACTACGAGCTCATCTCCCAGGGTGGTCTTTACTCTGAGCTCTGCAAGAAGCAGAACCTGGAGGTCACCCACTAAAGTGGATTGAGTATTCTTTACTCCTTCCCCTTTACAACTCCCTACTCTGCATACCACTCACATACCAATAGTTAGTTATCTAGAAAAACAATATCCAATAATTATGTTTGCTTGTCTTTATGCCATATCTTATTATTTGGGTTCTCTTGTGTGCACTTGTAGGTTGGATTGAATGGATGAATGAAAGAAAAGGAGTTCATAAAAAGATTTTCAATCACGCGTGAGAAGGAAGGTTTCTTTTGTTCTCTTCCCCTCTTCTTGGCCTCGACCCCTCGTGTATCGCGCTATTGCTCTCATCTGCTCACGACTTTGTTCATTGTTGCACTGCCTGGAGGTCCATGAGAACACGAATGGACAAGGCAAGAGAGGTGAGAAAGGGAGGGGCGGAAGTCCTTCCGGATAAAGTCCAGACAATGAAGAGACACAGGACACTTTTTCACGTACCTTTCTGTTCAGACCGCGCAGTTGGAAAGAGACCTCTGTCCGTTGTCAACTGCATGAACCTTGTTTTTTTTTCTTCTCCCTCTCTTTCTCTTTCTTTCCATTGCGAACAATTGGTTCTGAAGGAAGAAGAGTCGAGAACTTTAACGCAAAATGGTCGTCTGAGAGAGTTCTTCCATTCGTTTCTTTGTCTGTTTGTTTTCTCCTCTATTTCCTTTTCCTTCTTTTTCTTTTACCATTGCCTTTTCCTTTCTTTCTTCTTTCTCTTTTTCCTTTCTTCTTCTCAATTACCCATCTTTCCCCCATACTCCACTCAGCCAGAAATGTACCCTTTCCTTTTCCCTTCTTGACGAATACCTCCTCTCCTCCCAGCCATTCACTCCATAACTCCGCCGTTAGATACCTCCCCTCCATCTTTTTTTCACTCACATCCCCGGGATCCACTCCCCATTTATACTTTTATTCTTTTATTCACATCAACCTCCTCTCTCCACCTTCCTCCCTTGCCTTCCCTTCCTTTCCCTCCAACTTCCTTCCATGGCACCAATACTCTCACAATCATCACCACGCCGCCCACTACTATGGCGAACATACCGCTTCTTTAGCCTACATATCCGTAGCACCTTCTTCCTCATCATCCTCCTCTTCACCATTGTCAACATCTACCTTAATATCTCGTTTGATTTCCTGAAACCTGTACTCAAGCCGCCTGCAGAACCCGTTGACCGTCGACCTATCGGTGGTAGTGTTGGTGTCGAGTCCAACACGATGTCAAGGGGTGGGAGTAGAATTGGGAGTGGGTCAGGGAGAGGGAAAGGGAAGGAGAACCCGTTTCTTGGACAGGCGGTTCAATTGCCGCGGTGGAAGACTCGTTGGTTACATGATCAGGAGCTGGGCGATCCCAAATCTGAAGACACCGTGAAGGAGGAGATTAAGGAGGAGGCTGGAAGAACATTGGATATTGTGTACACCTGGGTCAATGGCACGGACGCTAGTCTCAAGGACGTCAAGGAAAAGCTCAAAGAGACCTCAGAACTATTCCTCTACTTCAAGAACGCCACCCGACTAAGAAACAACCCTAAAATCAACCCCAACCGGGAACCACCAATGGTCGGGAACGGGAAAGGCGATCAGACGATTCATCGGTTCCGGGATAACAATGAGCTCAAGTATTCATTGCGGTCGATTGCAGAGTATGTTCCGGAGAGAATGCTTGGGAAGATTCATATTCTGACGACAGAGGTTCCGGATAACAGGACTGGACAGGGTGTTGGACAGATTCCGGAGTGGTTGGATTTGGGGAAGGTGGGTGAGAGGGTGAGGTTGGTGAAGCATCGGGAGGTGTATGATGATGTGAGTGTTTTGCCGTCATTTAACAGTCTTTCGATCGAGAGTCAGATGCATCATGTTCCTCGCCTTGCTGATACCGTAAGTATATTGACTTTTATCCCCCACCACCACCCGCGTGTTTGTGTTGTTGTGTGCTGTTGCGTTTTGGTGTGGACAGAAAACCAAAACTTTCTTTCCCTTTTTTAGCGACCTTTTTTTTTTTTTGCGACGAACATGACCACAATTAATTGTTTTACTTTGTCAATACATGTGTGCTTGTCAAAATAGTTTATTTACATGAACGACGACTTCTTCTTTGGGCTGCCCGTCGACACCTCAGACTTTTGGACACCCCTCTACGGCTTTGTCTTTCACCTCACCAGCGGGATCGTCGAACCGGCGATTCCTTCCCTCGGCGCCTCACCCAACGTCGGCGAATTGCAGTCCCTTCAGTACACCAACTACTTACTCTCGAAACAATTTGGCGCCCGACACCGCGCATACCTCTCCCACATTATCCACATCATGAACAGGCCCATCCTCGAGGAGATCCAATCCACCTGGCCCGAGGAGTTTGACAAGACGGCTTCGCATCGGTTCCGGGGTGAGGGACAGGCGCAGGAGATCAATATGGCTTTTTTTATGGCGCACTATGTCATGGAGAGGCTGCGGGAGACTCAATTGACATCGTACTGGAAGTATCGATTGGACAGCAATCAGGATGGGCAATTGGATTGGGAGGAGCGAGAGGAGTTGATCCGGATGGTGGAGGAATCTGACGAGACGATGCCCAAGGCCGTCAACAGGAAATTGGATTGGGAGGAGCGAGAGGAGTTCATCCGGATGATGGAGGAGTCTGACAAGTCCATGTCCAAGGTCGTCAACAGAACAAGAGTATCGCCACTTCCTACCGACGCAGCATTCAAGAGTTTCTTGCAGGGACCTGATCAGAAACTGGAGAGTGTTGGGATCCCATGGACCGGTCGGACGAGCTACGATCAGTCGGGCATGGATGGGTACCCGTTTATGATCAAGAGTGCTGACCTAAGTCGGAGTAGCAGTAACCAATACTCGTGGCAACCTTCCTCGACAAAGACGGAGCCCAGTCAGCGACAATGTCGGTTCAACATCGATTTCTGTCTTGGACCGCAGTTCAGGAACAGGACTGCGCCCGCGATCGACAGTTCTGTGGGGAAGGGGTCTGTGTTTGAACGACTGGCGTTTACAGAGTACCACTGTGGAGATTGTCTCCTTCACCTTGTCCGTCGTAGGAGCACCAAGCCCGGGATGAGTTCTGTAATGCCCTTAGATCGCGATTCAGAAGCGTATTCACAAGTGGTGAGGGATATGGCCAAGTACAACTATGTGATTGGTCGATCGCAGTTCACGTTTATTCAGTTGACGACGGGGGACAAGTCTGAGGCGGTTCTGAAGCGGTTGTTGGCACGGAACCAGACAGAGACGTATTTCTGCGTGAATGATGATGTACCAGATAGTCCACTGATTGCCAAGAGGGTTCGAGGGTTGTTTGCGGAGTTCTTGGAGACCAGGTTGCCGAATCCTTCGCCCTGGGAGAAGCAGTCTTGATGGTTGTTGGATGATACCCCTTAGAGGTGGAGAAGATACCATTTACCGATCTACTACCTAAAATAATAAGACTTGAAAGATAACAAAGAGACGTCCAAAAGTGAGATGCCGTTGCTGAATGTCCCTTGCGCGGGTTTAATATTTTCATCCTGACCCCGTTTCACACCTTCAGGCCATTCAAGGCACAGGGTTGGTCCAGATCTGCTCGCGATTGGTCCAACTCGCCTCTTCGTTCCAGTTCAAAGGCGAGCAACAAAAGAAAGAAGAAAAAAAATGCCTCTCATGTTGTGAGCACCTCTAAGGCAAAACCCTCTCTCTCCTTCCCTCATTCGGTCAATCTAGGAACAAAACGAACAAAAAAAAACGACGACGTTCATTCATCTCTCTTCTTTTTTGTTTTGTTTTTTTTCCTATTCTCCTCATCACTCTCGACCACCGCCTTCCCGCCATCACCGTTCGTTTGCCAGCCAGGAACCAACAGTCAAACAAAGCAAGCGCAAGGACCCCTTTTCTCGCAGTACTTGGACCAACCACTAGTCCAATCGGCGGCACAAAAATCCAAAACCACGCTAAATCCATTACACAAAGGAACCACGATCTGACACAAACAAAGGGACCAACGAACGCAGCACAGACACTCAGGCAGACACCAAGACCCTTGCATCCACCCACAGCGCACATCCATACATACCACCAACCAACCCGGCTACTGGAGCAAAGACGACCACTTATGGTAGCACGACTGGACACAATGAACCTCTCCCAGGTTCAAGGCCTCCCCCAAGAAGAGACGGCCTTCCCCCGCCGCTTCCGCAACAAGAATCCTCTGATCCTGCGTCAGATCGTGTCGCCGTCTGTGCTGGAACAGTGGTCCTCTCACCCGGACCATGTCTCCCAAGCCCTGAATCAGACCGCCTCAGGAGCAGGAGCAAGAGAAGGGGAGGAACCGCTGTTGCCGGTGATGGTTGCAGAGGATACCAAGAACTTTATGGATAACCCGCAGTTCACCAAGAAGGTTGATATGACGGCGAGGGAGATTGTTGCGAGGGTGCTTTTGCAGAAGCAGAGACAGGAGCAGGAGGAAGCGGTGATGGGGGTGGTGGTGCCGCAGTTGGAGGTCTTGCAGGAAGAGCAGCACCAGGCACAGGATGATTTGATGGTCGCAGAAGTCGCCGTCTCTATTATCTCGTCCGCTTCTTCCTCACAGCTGTCGTTGGTCTCCGCAGCCACAATAACATCAACAACAACACCAACAGCAACAGAAGGGCCAAACATATGTCCCCTGTGCGAAAATCAGGACATCGATAACAGCAACATTGACACACACACAACCATCCAGAATCGCAGATTCTACTACAGAGGAATGGTGCCCACAACACTTTACGACTCTCTCAACATCCCCGCCCTTCTCACCTCCCTCTCCCTCCCCCAAACCACAACCTCGTTCGCCAACGCACCCAACAAGGACCTTATGCGGATCTGGGTCTCCCTCGCCGGGGCAACAACTCCACTGCACTACGATCGATGCCACGGGATCTTGATCCAGTTGGTGGGGAGGAAACGGTTTGTGGTCTTTTCGCATGAGGACACGCATGGCCTGTACTCTTATGATGGGATCTCGGGGCCTGGACATGCTAGTAAAGTCCGCGGGTTGGGACACTGCTTCCCTCTCCCCTCCCTCTCTGCAGAGTCCAAAGACAAGGAGTACCAGGAGCATCTGGAGGAGAATATGGCAGAGGTGCAGAGGAGATGGCCCAAGATCCGGAACACGACACCGTGGATTGTGGATCTGGAACCGGGCGATGCATTGTATACCCCTCCGGGGTTCTGGCATGAGGTAACGAGCGTTGATCATTCGATTAGTATTACTGTGCCTTGGGATATGGATGCCGACGAGCTGCAATCTGTTCCTCGCCATATGATTTGAACGAGGAGGAGCGTTTCATTATACCGCTGAGATGGAGTATTTGGAATAGAGACGACGAAGAGAAAATAGTACACTAAAGAGCCACATTGTTTTATACCCTTGATTTGTTGTCCGTCAATTGTTTATTATGAGTTGGAAAGAGATGTAGGTGTAAGCAAGTGGTGTGTGCTTGTTAACAAAAATTTAAAAAATGGGAACTGGAGGATTAAGGTTGGAAGAGGTCCTCCTAGAGCATGATCAAACCAGCGATCAAAGACCCAAAGAGCGCCCACAGAACCTTCTTCTCAGCATCAAAAGACGCCCTCCCAGAAGAACCATGACCTCCAACACCACCTGGAGACAACCCCTGCCCCTTGGCCTGCGCAATCAACTTGTTCAGCAACTGCCCCTCCATCGTGTAGTAATCGTTATAATCCACATGTCCCGACGGTGGCGCCGTCACCGCAGAACCTGCACCCAACCCCTCAGGGTTTGCCCCACCGATACCAGCCCCCGGTGGAGAAGCGTAGGGCCAGTTGTCTTGGAGACAGGAGGCGACGGATTGGATCTTGAGGCCGGATTGGATGCCGAGGAGGACGAGCTCTTTGGTGATGGCGATGGTTTCTGGGGAGATGTCGTGGGCGAGGGTGATGAATCCTTGAGTGGGTAGGATTGTTGGGTTTGTGTAGGCTGTGAGGGTTTTCTTGAACCGGGAGACTACTTCGTCCACTGTCTTTTCCTTCGCCACCACTATGTATGTGTATGCGACATTGTCAGGATTTTAAGAATGAGCCAGGAGGTGGTATCGTTGAGCACAGCAAAAATAAACATTTCTTCAACAACACGAAAAACATGAGAATCAAGCGAGCATACCATCAAAATCCTTGGTGTCAAAATCTTCTCCAGACCAGTCAACAATAGTATAACCCAGTTTCTTGAGAACAAAGCGGACACGGTTATCAACATCGCCATTAGGCGGGCGGATGTAGCGAACTTTTTGGCCGGTGGCTTCTTCGATCGCCTTTTCGGTCCATCGAACCTCGACCACGATCTCGGCGTTTGTCAATGTTGTCAATGGTGTTTGTGACCACCTAGGAGAGAGAGAGAGAGAGAGTCAAGGATAAGAGAATCGAGATAATGAGAGAGAGCAAAGATTAGACATGGAAGGGGATTTCAGTGTTAGGAGGGAGCCGTTTAATGGAGAGTTTGGAATGTTAGTGGTTTCGAGATCTGGGATTGCTTCTGTTGTTCAATTACTCTCTCCCCTTTCCTTCACTCCTCTCTCTCTCCTTGTCAGTAGTAATAGACGCTGACTATAAACCTCCTTTTTTTCCTCTTATTCGTCATCCACTTCTGCTGCCCCCTGATAATTGTAGTTTCACGACCAAGTGTATCGCCACCGGATTCACATCACGTTAGTTGTAACCCATACCTCCTTGCAATTATTCTTGTCTTTTTTTTTTTTTCTCACTTTCACTTGTACTCTCACTCTAGACAGAAACCTCGAAGTAAAAACGGGTGCCTTCAACGACCAACCTTTTACGATAAACATGTCACTCGAAAACACAACGACAAACAAACTCAAAAAAAAAAAAAAAAAAAAAAAGAACTTACGTGAGAGAGGCAAGGTGATGGCCTTCCGCCGCCTGTCGCCTCACCAAATCAGGGTTTTCGACTACACTTCCGCCCACCAAAAAGAACGTCGCCTTCAGACTCTTCTCCTTCAATACATCCAATAACTCCGGTGTTGCTGTTGATGAAGGACCGCCATTAAACGTCAACCCCCAAGTACTGGGATCCGGACAGGTCACAACATCAGTGAGGGCACAGTTGGAACAAGCCCAGTTACAAATTGTGGGATCTGGGTTGGATGGACACTCGGAGTGACCGCGTTTGGTGGGGAGAATAGTGGGAGCGGCGGAGAGGTCGAGTTCTTTAAGCCATGCTGATGCGAAGAGGGAGGTTGTTGAAGGGACCTCTCCTGGGCGAGGGTAGGAGGATACGTCGAGTGCTGATGTTGTCGAGAGGAAGGTGAGAAAGAGAGTGAAGAGGAGGAGGAGGCTGCGGATAGAGCTGGGAGGGACGAGCGAGTTGGTGGGACAAGGCAATATGGATGTAGTGGAGGTCAAAGAGAGTGACGGACAGGCCATCATGGCGGGTATGAGTGGGTTTTGGAAGAGAACGGGTGAACAGGTTGATGCGAAGAAAAGACGAAAGGTGGAAAAGAGAAGGAGGTCTTTTGGATGTACGAAGAGAACAAAGAAATAAAAGTGCAAAAGGTGTTAAAAGTGCTTATTCAACAAGGGGGTCGCTGCAAGAAAAAACAAAGAAGTGGATCGCAAAAACAAGTGCTCAGCTCGCAAGAAAGAGAGGGCCAGAAGTCCATTGCAGGGTGAGCTGCAGAAGTGTATAATGACATCAATGCAGTTGTTGGACGCGACTATTCTACTACACCTATGACAGGGGATATAGAAGGGGAGCAATACTACCCCTGCAACCTAGAGAAAAAAAAATGTATTGGCATCTTTGTAATACCAACGGTTGCCATTTCTACCCGTTTTCATTCCTCCAACGCCTTCACTCTTTGCTTCCTGTTGTGAACAAACGCTAAAACAACCTTACGCTTACTCTGGACGCGATCGGTATCAAGAAAAGAGTTAACGACGTCCATGAAGATGTATAATGCGAACAGAGATCGCATCCCTTGCCTGATATACTCCTTCCTTGTTAATCAGTACCCTCCCCTGACAAGGCCTCTGCCTTTTTTTTACGACCCCGTGTATGGGCTTTTCGTCTTCTTCTGTCAACTGTCCCCGTTTATTTGTCGCAGCATCACCTACCTGCGTTGCTAAGTAGGAGTGGGGACCTCATAAAAGATATGGTTGTCGACCTTAAAGCAGGCTCGACAAGCAGAACGAACTCAGGCGAAGGTCTAAGTTCATTCTTTTAATTGAAGAGTTGGGCGAACGCATTGGACTCGGAGAAAATGCCCAGACCAAGAGAGTGCAGGTGCAGGGGGAGTGAAGTTAGAAAAACGCGACTGCAGATAGACAGGGCAAAGCAGTGAGCAGTCACGGGGGAAGAAAGAAGAAGAGAACAAGCCACTCAGATGGACCTTTTGATTGTGGGGAGAGCAGAGAAATCAAGCCCTCCTTTCCAACTTGATAATTGTAATTATTGTGCTGGGGAATCATACGGGGCATCATCCATCGAACCCCAAGGCTATCGGGACCGATCCATCCATTCATCCTATCGACATCTCACCAGCAATCAACCAAAGAGCCATACAGGAATCACCAACATCGATAATGTCCATTCGAAAAACGACCATCGGCTCCTGATCACCCATCACCCATCAGGCAGCGGGAGCGACTTCATTCAAAAAGACCATCTCTTGTGTCAAACAACGAGGGGATGGTCTGAAGGAAGACTACCTGGCCATACCGCGACATTCAACGCCGTTCAGTTCAGCGGTACACATCTGAGAGAGGTTTTTCGGGAGGACTTTTGCCAGCTTCAACAGATCTACAAGGAGAATCTCTGCCATCCTGAACGTAGGATCCCATGGAAATATTTTTCGCTGACACCCAACCCACCAACACACTTCCAAAGTGATCAGCTGTAACGTACAACCCCGACACTGTTCATCTGCTAAGCAATCAGGAGTCATACTCTTAGCAGGCGCAAGCAGCCTTCCACCAACACACTGCTCAAACAACAACACTCACCTTCGAGCCTTCAGGAAAGACACCACTGTACAACAAACAGACGTCTCTAACAGGGACTCCTCTTTTACTATTTGCGACCACTTTTGTAGAAGATGGCTCAGCGTCTCACTTACCGCCGCCGTTTGTCGTACAACACCAAGTCCAACAGGACTCGCGTCGTCAAGACCCCCGGTGGTCGCTTGACTTGGCTCTATGAGAAGAAGCCCGGTACCGCCCCCAAGTGCGGTGACTGCGGTGTCGCTCTTCCCGGTGTAAGTTTTCCAACGACAACTACAAAGGAGCGAGTTACTACTAGTAGCAGAGCAATAGAAGCTATTGAGAGAGTAGAGCAAGGGCAGCATGGACGACAATTGATATCGCAGGACACACTGAAGAGTGCCGTGGTGGAGGGAGGCTTTTGTGAAGCGAGTTTGACTGGGACAGGAGATCCCGATGGATCGAAATCAACATCTTGGATGAGCTCGGCATCAAACATCTTTTTCGATTTTTCGGTGTTTCGAACAACCACCAGAGATCAATTTTACTTGTTTTGCGACAGAGGATTCTTTCCACAGCGTTCAGCCGACAATTAACCAAGCTGAGCCCTCAGTACAACCACACTGCCCTCGCCCTGCAGTTATCAACAAGTGACTCTGGATCTTGGATCACCGGTTGGTGGCGCAACATTTCTTCCCACCTGCGCAAAGAGCACAATTGTACTCACCATTGTTTTGCCATTATTCTCAATTTGAAACGTTTAATAGGTCCCCGCTCTCCGCCCCACCGAGTACGCCCGCATCTCGCGCCGCCAGAAGACCGTCAACCGTGCTTACGGTGGTTCCCGCTGCGCTAACTGCGTCCGTGACAGAATCGTCCGCGCTTTCTTGATCGAGGAGCAGAAGATCGTCAAGAAGGTCATCAAGGCCCAGGCCAAGTCCGCCAAGCCCGCCAAGAAGGCCTCCAAGTAAATTACGGAAACCTCTCACACAATTCACCAATAAAATTATGTGGGTCCGACCTTACTGAGACCATTACCACTACCTCTAGCTCTCTCTCTTTTGCTTTTTTGTCGATCATTGGCTACATATGTTCTATTGAATGCGGAAGGGAAAGGCGTTGAGCTGCAGGACCTGCATGATGTCCATAAGGCGGGCACGTGACTGTCGAGAAAGGAAACCGTTGATATTATTCAAGACGCCTTTAGAAAAACAATGACTTCCTGCTCCATCTCTTCCTTCCTTTCTTCAACTCATTCCATCTCTCCTGGTCACATAACCCACTAAATGCCCCGCGACAGGAAGACTTCTCCTCGGGACAAAGAACCGCAACCAGCCACACCGCGAAAGGGCATCGATGAAAAGGATTCCTTATGCGACGATGACGACCTCCTCAAGGCATTCGACGCCTGGACATACGTCTTCCTCCACAGCCACGTCTCTATGACCGACCCTATCCTACAGCTGCAGATTGAGCACGACGACCTTGATTACCAATGGAGCCGATACTTAAGTACGTGCGTTTTGTAAACAACGAACGAATAAGGGGTATGCAGTGTGCTGCTGCAATTTGTGTTTACTTTCCCTTGGTTTCTGCGCGTCGCACTAAATTGTTGTTTTACATTTCTGTTCTGCATTCCTGCAAACCGCATAAAACTCTCTATCTCGTCCATGCTTTAGGAGGACAGGGCAATATGGATCCGGATCCGAAATTCAGGTTCCTTGAGAACCACCATATTCTGGAGTTTGGACTGGAAGAAGACTTTATCATTCGACACGACTTGGCAGTGATGGTGCGAGATCTTTTCATGTGGGACCTGGATCTGGCGCGCCTCAATCATGGACTCTCGAGCTATATCCGAATGTTTCGACCGCAGCTTGACGATAGTGCTTCGCTCGATGTGGATGATCCGGGAATGTACTGGAAGACTCTGATGCAGATTGTTTGTCTGGTAAGAGAGGCATCATGATTGTTTTGCTCGTTATTTTTGTTTCATTCGCGATTAGAAGATTGATATGCTATTTACAAACACGCCCTGACAGGGATACAACTGCGAGAGATGAAGGAAATGTTAATAAAACATATTACTTATTCTATACTTCCTGCTAGGTGATGGCGCTCTGTATGCGGGACAAGCAGGATATGGCGAATTACAGTCCAGTAGAGGACCTGGAAAGGCGGTGGAAACAAAAGACAAAAGGAAAACGCGACACGACCGTCAACCTGGAGCGGATATCAGATTCTACAATGGTAAAAATTTGGTTCTTGCAGCTTCGTTTCACTGCCAGGACATGAATCACAGTCTGTTCATTGAGTGAAATATACCGGCATTGTCATCAACTGGCCGCTAAATTTTTATTATGGACTTCCTACAACACTAGGCGTGGATGTTTGAAGTCGCCACACGGGCAGCACAAGACACAAATCGACTGTACGGACTGTACCAAAACACTTTGAGGTTGATCATTGTACAACTCGAGGTAGCTATTCAGGAATTAGATCCGCCTCTCAACGAGGGTAACCTTGTCGACAACTTGATGGAGATCCGAGATAACCAAGTCGCATCTTTGCGCCGGAAGTTCGAACAACTCGGTCAGTCTGTCCTGCAGGATATTGATTCAGACTGGTTTGAAGAACCTTACGGCGAAGACGAGACGGTACGCGAGGAACGGAAACCGAATATCACAGGGCAGGAAGATACGGAGTTGAGTGCTCAGGACAGATACGGGTACGACGGAGGATCGGCTTCGTCAGGCGAGCTCGAAGAGAAGGTCGCTGGTGTTGAGGAGGGAGCAAATGTCGCTGAGGAGAAGGCAGATGGCATCGAGGAGACGCCAGATATCGTTCAAGAGAAAGCGACTGTCATGGAGGAGAAAGCAAAAATGAGAAATGCGATTGTTAAAGCTAAGGACGAGGAGGATGAAGAGGAAGAGGAGGAGCCATTGACGCGACGGCGCAAGATATCGAGACAAGGTTATCACCCATTTGTAATCGCGTCGAATGGAGGTAGTACAAATGGCATTGACGGACAGTCCAGAGGTATAGTTCTCTCGTTTACTCGATCTGGATTGGATAACCTCGCCCAAGCAGGTCTCTTTCTCTCCAAGAGTGTCCAGAACAAGCTCGCCAAAACCCTAGTACAGGACTCGTTGAGCGCTGATTTAGCATCCACAGCCGCAGCCGCCTCCTACAGGATCAACCTACAACAAGCCTCGGCAGCACAGCAATCCTCAATAGCACAACAAACTTCAACCTCAACTACACCAAAGACTTCGACCTCAACAGCACAAAAAAACTCAACGGCACAAAAGACCTTAACAGCACAACAGAATTCAACAACACCGCAAGACCAAGAACAGGCAACGGTGCCGTTGCCAAAACGCAAACGATCTCAGACACCGCAACCAGAAGCATTAACAAAACCAGAGCCACTATCGCCATCAAAAGAATCATCGCCAACACACAAAACGGCAACCACAACCGCGCCCGCGGCAGGAACCCCGACAGGAGCACCAGCAAAGTCCCTGCTGGCGCCAGAGCGAGTGGGGGTGAAGCAGTCGGAACCGGATCCATTTATCAGTATCAAGAAGACGAAGAGAGTGTTTAAGGCACCGAGCGAGTCAGAGTTTGAGGATGACGACGCCGATCTACCAGTCCGGGAGCTCAAGAAGAAGAGCACGAAGGGTTCGGTGCCGACTCCTCCCCTCTCCGATAATCCCAAGTCTCCTGCGCACGATCGCATCCAGATGAAGGTGGATACCCTTCAGGAAGCGGGAAAGGCGATGCGACAAAGTGGCAGTAGCAGCAACAGCAGTAGCAACAGCAGCGGCAACAGTGGTGGATCGGCGGGTCCGAGCAACCGGAATGGACCTCCAGTGATCAGCGTTTCCCACTTGCTTCAAAATCGAACTCCTCTCAAGGAGAAACGGAAATACCGACCGTGGAGCTCCGAAGAAGTCGATCGACTGATGGAGCTCGCCCCCCAGTTCTTGCATGACTCGACTCTAGGCGACGCTGAGGGACGGAAGAAGCGGAATGTCAAATGGGCACAACTCAAAGCATACGACGAGCGCCATGGGAATGTGCTGAAGCATAGGACACAGGTCAACTTGAAGGACAAGTACCGCGAAAAGACGGATGAGGGCCAGCACCGACAGGAGGTCATCATGATCAATAGAGCCAAAGCGGATACTGTCCCCCATCACAAGTTTTCTGCACCCAAGCGCGGTTTCTAAGCTGTTTGTGTTACCCTTTCCTCTCTCTCTCTCTCTCTTATTTTCATTCACATCATTCATTCATTGTATCATAGTTAGCAAAAAAAAACAATAATAGTTGTATTACGAAAAAGTTGTGCGAAAATTAAGTCTAGGTTGTAGGTTTGATATTATTCTACAGGGTCAACATAACGGACGCGACGGCGGCTAAGCCCATGGCAGCATAGATTACAGACTGCTGGAGGGCAGCGACGGCATCGCTGGTAGGAGAGCTCTTGCCTTCACCCTTCTTACCACCGGTCTGGGAAGGGGTATTATAATCCTGCTCCTCCATGCCTGTCATGCCCCTGTAAGAACCTGTTGAATCACCACCGTTAATCTTCTCGACCGCACCACCAGGTCCCAACTTGGATCCGCGTTGATAAGGCGTCATATCGCCAAGACAGGTCGCAAGGTTCATGGGCTGCAAACCCCTAGAAGAAGCCATCTCAATTAGTGTCCTTGACACACGGATGGTATCATTACTCAAATCATGTTCCAAAGTAATCGGACCCGCAGGTTTGTCGTTCGACGACCGGACGATGGCGCGGTTATCTAGAGAGTTCTTAAAGTTCTGGAGGATCTCGCGTTCGGGGATCTCGTGCATCAACATCCTCCAGTCGTTGGTGTCCCAGCCCTTTGTCCAGATCACGACCGTATACCCCATTTGGCGCAGGATCTCGCGGACACGGTTGTCGATATCTCCGAAGGGCGGGCGGACGTACTTCATTGTTAGACCTGTTACGTCGCGGATGGCCTTTTCTGTCCAGCGGATCTCGGCTACGATCTCGTGGTTGGTCAGGGTTGTCAGAGCGCTGTGTGACCATGCTGTGGGTTGAAGGAAAAGGAGGATGGAATGTGGTAATGAGTAATCATGGTAAACAACAATATAAAAAGGCCATGAGGGCTATCGCATAGCGATTGGGTAGATGTCGATGAATCTTACTGTGCATGCCGATGTGGTGGCCCTGAGCGACTTGCTCACGCAAGATATCCGGGAACTCCAGAACCCGCGACCCCACAATAAAGAACGTCGCCGTCATCTTCTTCTCCAACAAGAATTTCGTCATAGTCCTCGTCACCAAGCTGGGCCCATCATCATAGGTCAACCCCCACTGATTCGTCGAGGGGCACGTAATAATATCCGTCGGCGCTGTGCATCCATAGCAAGTCCACCAACAAGTCGTCCGGTCTAACTCTTCGACTGGAGGGCATTTCGGGAAATGAGGCGTCTCGGGTGCTAAACCGGCTGCGACAGGGATGTTGGGAACTTTGGACCAATCGATCTCGGCAACCCAGGCCTTGACCTGTGGAGAGTTGACGTCCGGGATCTTGTTTCGTGGTGGATAGAGCGCCATGTTCATCCTGTTCTTTCCACGACTGCCACCGTGTTCGTGTCCGCCATGAGCGGCTTCTTCGTCCTCGAGGGCCTTATCCTCGGCGGCCTCGTCGTGGGTGTACACGATGCCATGATATTCTACCTGCTTGTTGGTGTTCATGTTGATGCCATGGACGCCGCCATTGGTAGTGGTGCCCATGGGGGTGAGGGAAGAGGAGAGCATTTTGATAGCTTGCTCTGTGGTGGGCTTATTGACGCCCGCCGCAAAGACGACCT
This sequence comes from Linnemannia elongata, assembly GCA_036320915.1. NCBI lineage: Eukaryota > Fungi > Mortierellomycota > Mortierellomycetes > Mortierellales > Mortierellaceae > Linnemannia > Linnemannia elongata. The sequence continues at coordinate 652,274 of JAXBDG010000010.1, read as the reverse complement.
GCGCCAACGCTGGCATTGTTAAGAAAATCAATGCAAGAAGCGCCCATTGGCGCCTGGTCGCGTTGGCGTTTGGTTTTTTGCCGATAAGGGGCGTCATAGGCAAAGGCGAAGGTGAGAGAGGACGTAGTGTGATTGTTGAAGTTGTTGAGGTGGAGTATTAGGGGAGAGGTAGAGAGATATGCTGGAGGGTTGATGATGCAAGATATGATTAGATGGTATTAGTTATGTAAAAAGAAGAGAGTGAACACTAAGCAAAATGGGAGGGGGAATGTTGAAGAAAACGATAGAAAGGGAGAGAAGAGGGTCAAGAAGTATGACCTTACTTTTTAAAAAAGAGCTAACAGATGAAGAAGCGAGAAAATAAGGCCCATGCCTGGGGGTGAAGAGGGAAGGAAGGGAAGGAAGGGAGGGATCGTCCTTCTTGAACAGACCCCATTTGCTTGGACGCGTTTACAACTAACGTGGTTTCACTCTTGAGTTTGAGGTTGTGGATTTTGCAAACACGAGCAAAAAAGTACAGCAAAAAAATATTCCTATCTCGCCCTGCATTTGTGCCCAACCTACAGGATGTTCAAGTTTGGCTTCAATTGCTCCTCGCCCATTCCGATTCAAACTTGTTCTTTCGGTTATCTGTGAGTGTGAGTGACTCTGTACACAAAGTGGCTGCAATATGATGAAGTTAGCCACACTTCCTTCTTCTCGACAACTAGGTCATCATCCAACAATTGCTGTGGTGTGAGAGAGTTGGCTATGTCTGCAGAGTTATCTGAAGGAAAAAAGAGACTCCTTTTGTAATGCACGTACCACCACATCAGATCAACATTTCTACGCCACCAAATTTAAAAGAGCATACAATGCTACAGATCTGGCAAACGAAAAAGTGCACACAAGGAAATACTTTTTGGGTCGGTTTTTTTTAATGGCAGAAACCTGTTAGGAGGAATAAACAAAGATACTAATAGTAGTAACTTTACTCGTCGCAGACCTGGGTCTCGAGACCCTTGAAGGAGGTGACGGGAACGTACGAGACGTAGGTGTACAACTTCTCCTTGGCCTCCTCATCGTCGTTACGCTTGCGGGACAAGCGGACGCGGATGCGGTGCTGGACGGTCTTGATACCCTTGGACCAGATCTGCTTGTTCAAGCTGGGGTCGACACGGACATCGGAGGTACCCATGGTCTTCTGGGCGAAAGCCTTGATAGCCTTGATGGCGTGGGGGGCACGCTTCTTGAAGGATCTGTTTTGTTGTAAGGTAGAAGGGAAATAGGTGAATATCGTTGTTTTTGAAGTGTGTTCGTTGGTTTGGTTGGAAGCTGCTGATTCCTTTGAGATAGAGGCAGTGGCGGTGTCCTGTGACAGTAATGTCGTTCCTGGAATGCTGGTTGTTTCCTTTTTTGCAGATCGCTTGAGCAAGTTGAGAAAGTGAGACCTGACAGTTGTCAAGAGCCAAACTCTTCTTGTAGCGACATATGCATGACAAAGTTGTCCTGCTCTGTCCGACGGTCCTGCTCTTCAACAACTAACGACCAGAGTTGTTTTGCTCATGATATCCCGCTTTCTCCTGTCAAAACGCTTAAAGGATCTTGCTCAAAGGGAGAAGAGTATTTACCTGCCGTGGACGTGCTTGTGCAAGTGAATGGTGTACTCACGAGCGACAACGTCGTGGATGGTAGAACGCTTGGTACCCTTGGATTCCTTGGCCATTTCTACAGTTGATACGGGATGTTGAAAAGATATAGGGTGAGTCGACTGGATTATGGCCAATTGATGTTGGGTACTGAGGGTGACCGGGTTGCTGGGCGAAGTTGTATATGGTGTGTTGTTGGCTTGGTTCCTGAGGTACTCTGTGCTTCCAGGCTGGGAATAATACCGTCTGGGTATTGACGGTTGTCGTTCTAAAATGGTCGGACAGCGGTTCTGGGCAATCCGTCTCTGAAGAAATAAGTGATCGGGCAAAGGCTCGACCCGATTTTGGTGATGATCTCTCCTCTGACTCATCCAGCAGGGTTCCCCATCTCCAAAACAGCAGATGTTGATGACGGCGATATGGTGACGAGGCACCGTCGATATTGGACCGGTATCCTCCTGTGTCGATATTGTAGATGGCGAGAGTAAGATTCCCAAGGTGGTATCTGATTATCATCCGATGGATGGGTGATGCCACCATGGCCACAGCATGGATGTATATCCCAGCTTCCAAGCGCACCTGAAAAATTGCTTTGTGATAGAGAAAGAAGACAAGTCCCCCAAGGGCCGCCAGCCTGATGTAGGCCTGTGCAAAAATTAGCGGCCCTTAATTTTCAGTTCGTGCGGTGTTCACTCGTACATGAGAAAGAACAAGGAGATTTCGTTTTTGAAGTGTCCGCGCGCAGTCTGATTGGAGCCTCCTTTCTTAACACTCAATCAAAATGGTACGGTCAATTTTCACGACCGACCGTAGTAGGGGCGCTTGGTGGAATGGGGGCTTCAGGATAAGGATAGCATCCATGTCGACATATACATAATGCGACCCATCGATCCGTCTATCCATTCAGGAAACTGACATCAATAGCTGCAAAAGAATCATCGGCATCCGTATCGGCACCTTCGGGAAACAAAAAAAGTTGAAAAAGGCTCCCATCAACCATCATCTATGATCAACTAAAGGGGGCAGACAACTGCTGGGTGGAATCGAAGATCCTATCGAAAGTCCAGGATCCACCAACATCTTTTAATTCACAGAGGCAGAAACCATCATCCATCACCTAACACCAACAATCGCCTTGTCAGAGATCAGTCCATCAAACGTCAGCCTTTTTTTTCGTTCGGCGACTTGAGCTCAGGAAGCCTCCCACTAAACATCAAAGGAGAAGCGAACTGCCAGCAGCAAAACAACACAAAAGAAGCAGAAATCTGACAACCCCGTTTTCTGTTCCCTCCCTACTCTTTCATATAACAGGATAAGACCGTTGTCAAGCACGCCAAAGTCACCAAGGTTCTTGGCCGTACCGGCTCCCGTGGAGGTGTCACCCAGGTCAAGGTTGAGTTGCAGGAGGATCCCTCCAACCCCAACTCCATCCGCAACGTTATCCGTAACGTCAAGGGACCCGTCCGTGAGGGTATGTGAACCTTTCGTCACACCGTACATTTGAGCTGCGGTAGCTTACAAGGGCAGGAGGACAATAGGCAGGAAGCACTGGAAAAGAACAGCCTTTTCGACACTCACTCGACACGCCGTACAGCCGCATTATTAGTTCAAATGGTGGCAAACCTGCGTGACAACCTACAACTTTCGAAAGTTCTCTTTGCCCTTTCTCCAGCCACTTTTTTTTCTGGATTATGTCGGTTAAGACTTAGGTGCAATCATTGAACTGCGCCTACATACATCAACGCAATACGGCAACAAGGCGGCAGAAGAGTGCGACTTCAACCTCAAACGATCCATCATATCTTCAGGAGCATCAAAGAACGCCACCATTTTCAAATCATCAAATTGAAGGACCTCTCCACCGGCTTTCATGATTTCTACTCGCGCCTACTCGACCCTCCATACCCTTTCCAAGCAAAAGCGCTCTCGCATCACAAGGTCTTCTCCCCTCGTTCACAAACCCTAACATATTGTTTATTACGTTTCTTCATTATTAGGCGATATCCTCTGCCTTATGGAGTCCGAGCGTGAGGCCCGTCGTCTCCGTTAAAGACACAGTTTTACTTTGACAAAAAGCAGGAATAAAAAAACCAACAAAAACATCGCCAAATTCATCATAATTTGGGGAGCCTGTCTTCCAACTATCCAATCGCGTCCCCCTCCATTATGTGTTTCAATTCAGGAAAAAGGCAGCAGGAATGAGAGTTGGTGTGGATTTATTATTATGGCGGGAAGGAGACCAAAGGACATGAAGTGCGTGTGTATGTGTGTATGAGGAAGGGTTTCTAGAATAACGCCATCAAAACAGAACGTGAACGTGCCCTGCTTTTTTATCTATGGAGTGAGTAACTCAAGAACTTGGCGCCAGTGAGGTCCTCCAACTGTGCCATCCTGCTTGTAGCACCACCACTTGTAGGTCCACTTCCATTTCCGCTACCGTTACCAGCCGTCAGGTTTAGCTTTTTCTCAAACAGCTTATCGATCTTGGACGTCTTGAAATCAACACGCATCTGGAGGTACGGGTACAGACTCTTGAAGTCGACCTTGGCTAGGTAACCCTCATTCAGGACAGAGGGCAGGATCTCGGGTTTGACCAAGAACACGTTTCCGAGCTGACGGAGCATCTCGAAGCGTTCGTTTAGTGAGGGGATGTTCCATGCCTTGACCGATTCCTGATACTTGGCAATGTCCCTGGGAAAAGCAAAACAAGAACACGAGTTAGGTTGGACGAAACAAGAGTCGAGCTGGGCTTAACCTGAAAGCGCAGGGTCGCGCAGGACTTACTTTGTGAGCAACACTCCTCCGACAGGGCTGATCTGGAACTTCTTGAAGTGTTCAAGAAGCATTCCATGGAAGGTGACGCCGACTTCAGTGCAGAACATCTCAATGTTCTTGCCATCGAAGCACTTCTTGGTTGTCTCGTACATTCGCCTCAAGAACTCACAGCAGTCGATACAGGGCTTAGTTGCGAGTCCTGTCAAATCAATCTCGTCATCCTTGGGCTTGAAATCCGACTTTCGCTGTCTGCTCAAACACGTCTCCAACCAGGCCAGAATCACGTCAATCTCCTTCTGGATGGTTGCGTTCGCCTTGGCTTCCACGTTGGCCATCAGCTTGTTCTTCTGGATGACTGTGTCTCGATACACTTGAGGCGACGGCACCGTCAGTGGCAACTATGTCGCAAAGGATACACAAAAAGTGTTTTTAGGAAACACGCCTGAGGTAATGGACTCGCTTAATCAAAAGCATGGCTGAAAATAATCAATGGCTTACGATTGTAGTTTGGAAGTGCATCTGGATCAAGTGAATAATTCCGTTCACAAGCTTGACGCGCTTCATAGGTCGCAGATCTGGCGGGAACTTAGGGTCCAACGCTGACAAATCTTCCATAGCTCTAGTAACAACAAAAAGAATCAAACACTATGGTTAGCACTCAAGTGTTTCTACAAACTACTTGATACATCCAGTCAGCGTATTGTCGTCAAGCACTTACGAGTCCAGAGCAGCGTCAATGTAACGCATTCCAATGTAGTCCGTCAAAAGCTGGAACAGTACCGCTGTATGTTTGGGTCTAATTCAGTTCACAGATAGAAAATACATATGAATTAGTAAGGTAAATCAGAAAGAGAGGGAGAGGTGCGATTACATCCATTTTGACACTAACGAGGCACTTAGCGTACCTTCCAGAGACGGGCAAGAGCCCTAGACTCCTGAGAACACTCTCGGCATGGATCTTGAGTAGTTTGACAACAAGCTCGACCGAAAGAGCTCCATCATCATCCGAAACCTTCATATCCTGGTATTTCTCTGGGTTCTTGACTGTCGCAAAGTTCTCCAGGACAACAGGAGGGAGAGTTGTCTTGTTGGAATCAATGATTTGGTTGAAAGTACGCGTAATGATGGCTCTGAACTTATTTCCTCCACGGCGCTGAAGCTGGTAAGCAGTGAATTTCGCCAACATGGAGTCGTAAATCTCGCACAACGACTGCAACTCCTTCTCGAGGTATCGGTCGCCCTCCAAGAAGGGGACGAAAAGATCGTCCAGACAACGATCTAATGTTTGTGAGAGGGGTTGGGTCGTGACTGAAATGTTGGATCCCTTGACGTTCGCGTTGATGCCGACCTTGAGGGTATCTTCACACATCTTCAAGTCCTTGACTAAATGAATGGTGTGCTCGTGGATCGACAAAAGGGTTCGAAGGTAAGCAAGCGTCGATTTCGCCTGCGATCTCTCCAAGAGTGTCTCGATGAATTGTTGAATCTATTGGACGAGTTCAAGGAGGAGGGACAGTAGTATCAATATCGAGTGAGGAATATCATATGGCATCAAAGTGAATGTAAAAATGAAGCTGGCACCTACGGATTGCTCAAAAACACGCTGAATAAAGACTTGGAAAACGGCAGCGGGGTTGGGAAAGACCATTGAGATAATCTCTGCCTCCTGATCGACCGTTGTCCGAATGTCGTCGAACAGCTTGATGAGTCCTGCATCGATGGGTGGGATGGCCGCGACTGGGTTGGTAAGATCCTCGCTATAGGTGTGAGGTTGATGGTTAGTTAGCATTGGGGAGGTGCGACATGGGGCACATATTGCGCACGGTAAAAGAAAACAGACTTACTGGTTAGGGCCTTCCAGAGGGGCGGACTCGTTGACCTTGGAGTGAAGCATAAAGAAGTCGTGCTGGTTGACATAGATCTGAACACAGGAGTGGCCTCCGTTGAACTCCAGTAATGCTTTGGCGCAATGCTATTTGACAATGCGAGGTTTTTGAAGGGGTTAGCCTTCAAATTGTATTCCTGACCGATATCCTTTTGTAATTATTATCCTTTTGTGTTGACAGCTACTTACTGCCATGACTTTGGGATCTGCTTGTCGGTATGCTTTGTCAAATGATGACAACATGTCTGTCTCGAACTGTTCCCTGAACTTTTCAATACCGTCTCTTGCCTAGTGTTTGAAAAAAGGTTCAAAGGCCATGTCAGTCGTCTTTGAGGGTCCATTAAATACATATAGTTGCAGGTGATTCTCGGACCCACGATGATTCTACATACCACTTGTGTTTCAGGCAAGTCGACTTCCTTAGAGATCACTGCAAGCTGTCGAAGAATCCTGGCTGCTTCAATCTGTCCCTCAAGTCCTTGTTGTGTCATGAGCGACTCCAGGGTTGGGCATCCTCCGTCATTGAATTGCATAAAGTACTCCATGAGCTTTTTCGACAGCACTGCCCTTGCCCTTTGCTTGTCCGCCGTCTCAAGTTTCTCGCCTAGTTGTACCAGTAGGATTGAATCTGATGTTAGATTTGTGAAAGCAAACGTGTGGTGAAGTAGAGCTTCATAGCTGGCAGAAATGTCTAATGTCTAAGAGTTATGCCTTACCGATCCTGATAGCTGTGCTTCCGACTTCGCTGATGCGCGAGTCCAAGCTCTCAAGCGTCGATTGAACATCCTATTAGAAGCGCACGGATGGTAGTGTGAGGTTAGCGACCCCATGTTCAACACCTCCATCGAGAAAAGGCAGCATATTCTTTACTCTACCAACAAGTAACAGCAGCCTTACCTCGAATCCCGAGCCCAGCTCCTTGACCTGCTTCTTGAACGCCAATTCCTCCTTTTGTGTCTCTCGCTCAAGCTCTATCGTGTGTTTCTGCATCTTGCTCGCCAGCTTTTCGAGTTCCTCTAGGGAGCTTTCAAATGTGCGGATAAATGGCTTTGGGTCGAAGGTGTTGGAGTTTTCCTTGATACGTGTCTGAATGATTCCGTTGGATAGTTTTTCGATGAATGCTTTTGAGCTGAACGTGCCCTATTTTTTGGTGGTTGTGAAGCAAAAGAGGGGGGTGTTTGAAGGTGTGAACAATACTGGAATGGGTTTTATTGACGTGCTACGACGACTGGTGAGATGCTAATTTCATTATTCTTGAGGTCAACAGATGTTAGAAGTTGTCGTACCTGGAATGACTCGACGCGAAGGGCAGCTTTCAGGTCGGGGTTTAGCTCGAATGGCCGTGGCAGTCGTGGAGCCATTGTAGACTGAAGGAAGGTGTGTAGTATGCAGTTGGGAAATTAGTTCTTCCCTTTTTGTTATTTGTATTATTCTGCTGGTTGAGTCTGCTGTGGTATGGTTCCTGAAAAGAGGGAAAGAAGGATATAAGTGACGCTATCGTGAAGGGAGATGGAGGTGATGGAGTAGTGTAAGTTGAAGGTGAGATGGGCGTTTCACTCTCCTCCAGTTCCAAGTGGCAGCAATGTAGCCAGTTGCAGCCCATGCACCACAAATATCATTCCTGCCGTCACAAATTGTGGACTGGGACTGCTTGTCAAGCAGTCGTTCCGTTGTATGTTCAGAAACGGAAATTGTTGACACACAAAAGATACTTGGCATCACACTCCCTTCTTCTCTCTCACACACCCTTCTAATCAATACTCGATCACCAATCAACAAACAACCATGTCTGACTTTGGAAACTACAGCAGCGGCGGCTCCATGGTACGATAGCACTCTCAATGCCCTCCAAGAATCACAGCGGGACAATTGTTACTTCCTTCTCACAGGAATCGGCCGCTACTTTTGACGTACCCAACAAAAAAAAAAACCTCCAACCAGCCTTGTTTTACTGACTCCCCGCGTTCTTCTTGTCAACTTGGTCGGGTGCTATTAGGAGGCTAAGAAGCAGCAGGTCATGGATCAGGTTCGCAGCGAGCTCGCTCTTGCCAATGCCCAGGAGCTCATCAACGTACGTCTCTCTTCCTACTATCCAACCCTCCGAATCTATCTTTGTTAAACGAACCATTTACGTTGTGCGCACACTATTCTCGCTTCATACCTGATCGGACAAAAAACCTAACGCTTTCTACTCTTGTTTTATGTCTCCCGTCAACAGAAAATCAACGAGAAGTGCTTTGCCAGATGTGTGACCAAGCCCAGCACCAGCTTGGGAGGAAGCGAACAGGTCAGTCAGCTCTCCAAAGACCTTTTTTTTCGTTGCTAATGGTGTACGATCCGCACCTTGTCGTTATGTTGCTATTGATTTACATATGAATTAACCTTTATATCAATCTCTCTCATTCATTCTTCTCTTTATCTTCGTCTCGCACGATCTGCAACGACCAACCATCCTCGCACTACCCACCGGATCTGGATCTCCCCTCTCTCTGCTCGACTTACACGCGACTGTGTTCAAACTAACAGACCTGCTTATCCAACTGCATGGATCGCTACATGGAGGCATGGAACATTGTTTCCCGCACCTACATCAACCGCGTCCAGCGGGAGTCTCAGAACATGGGAGGTGCTGGTGGATTCTAAACAACGTACACTACAGAGAGAAATTCAGGAGCTTTCAAATTTTTTATTACGACTATTTTGTAGATCCTTTCCACCTTCATGGACGCATTTTTCAGTAAAGAAAAGACATCACTGACAGATTGTGAATCAGATCGCTGGAGTGTGTGTTCAGGAGGAAGAAAGAGGCACTTTGAGGATCTGATTGTATGCCCTCCTCTCGCCTCAGTTGGCGTCAAAAAGAGGAACGAGCGATTTCCAAGAGGACAGGATAGGGTTGCTGGCTGGTCTATGATTTTTTGTTTTATTGTTTTATGCAGTTGTTCTTGGAACATGGGCAGAGAGACACGCATCGCTCACCAACGGAACCTCCTCCCTCTCCCCATCCTCTCCACCGCTCACCTTCCCCTTCCTTTCCTTTCTCGTCCCGAGAAATTCTTTCAACTCATGCAACTTCCACAACAAACAATACAGAATCACCATCCCGACCACAACGCCCGCATAACCCAACCCCACAACCGTCCAGTTAAATTGCTTAAAATCCATGAACGGGTACACCCACCCGCCTTCATTCCAGTACGCGACCCAACTCATGCCGAGGAAAAGCACCAAGAAGAGGATTGCAAAGAAGATGTGACGGATCTCCATTAGGGTACGGGTGGATAAGAGTTCGAGAAGCATGAGGAACCCGTTGGTGGTGTGCAGGGAAACGCTGGACCATTCGTAGAGGCCTGTGTGCTTCTTTGAGTCTTCTTTTAGGGCTGACCAGTAGACCAGTGGGACAACGATGCTATATGGCAGGAGAAAGTTCGGAAGTCGTAAGTCAGGATGGGCACTTGCAAGGTAAGACAAAAAAAGAAGTAAAAAGTAAAAGGAGGGGGTTTTACTGGTAAACGGCGAGGGTCTGGTACATGACCCAATAGATATTCGATTCACCACGGTTCCGTTGCTTGATGAAGAATTGTCGTTCTGAGGAAGGGAGGCGGACGTAAAGGATTGACCAGATCATTGACCACTATTTGGCGCAATAACCACCAAGGCGGAAAGGGGTTAATAAAAAAGACCTACCGAAGCGTCAGCCCAGCATGTCGGTTACCCTTTTGTGTTTTTTTTTGCTCTGCCAATTTGTGGTCAGTTTGATCCACATACCACTGCAGCTTTGTGTTTCTTTCACAGCATCTACCTTCGCCCTCCCTAGCCCAACTGTACCCATTTTTGTCCATTTCCCTTTCACCTTCACCCTTTCCCACTCAGCTCAAGAAAAATATCCCCCTACACTCTCATCAGGTTTTCAACCCACAGCACCATCAAAACTTCAAACCGCCGAAAAGAACACCCAATTCTTACCACATAATAGATCGACAAGGCAATATAGGTAATATGCGTGAAATACTTCATAAAGTATGACAGGCTTTCGGAGGTGATCAGGGCCTCCACAAGAACTGCAATAGTGTACATCGATCCGACGACACGCGTTGCGAGGAGGATCTTGGGTGCATAGAGATATGAAGTAACGGCCCGCTCGGGGTTAAATGTGTCGAATCGAAAGAAGGATCCTATTCCCATTTCGTTGGATTTGTTGCTGTGAGGAAATGTGGTTGATCGAGGGGATAAGTGGAGAGGAGAATCGTTCGTGATTAAGGAGTGAGTGTGTTGAACTGACTGTCGATAAGAGAGGATTCTAGGAAAAGAATGAGAAGAGATTAAAGATGAAGAAGAACAAATGATGACCTTCTCCTCACCTTTATACAACTAGAGAAAGAAGATAGCGTTTAGGCTGAAGTTTTCTAGCAGCTCGAGATAGCGAAGAGGTGGGAGCATGGTCTATGTTTGCCATTGAAGTGTTGATAGACGAGGCGTATATTTAACGAGAAAACAGTTACTACTTTTTTATGTGTGTTCACTGGCACAGCCTCCTTGTCTTTTCTAGTTTTCTTGACCAGGGTGGATATGCTTCTCGAAGTCTGCGGGTCAACAGCTATTTCGGTGGTGGATTTAGCGTCAGCCTAGAAACCTAGCAAAAAGGGTGGCACTGCTCTTGAACAACAAGTCCTTGGCAATCTACACAATCAACAAGTCGATCGACTAAAAACCCATTGGTATATGCTTGACGAACTAAATTACGACGGAGCTGAAGGTCTGCTTCTATGATCGTAGGTTATGTCAGTTTTGCGATAGAGAGACATTTTGGAGGTAAACATTGCCAGGGGTATCTTTCGCATGATCAAAACGCAGAAAAGTGAAATTGGATGACAGCGAGGCGTAAAACTGGAAGGCACACAAACGAGAAGTCGCGTTGGTTTGAGTTTGGGGTGTTGTGGTTTTGCGGTCATGACAGACTTGCGCGCAACTCATTCTTCCTGCCTAATGATTGGTTGTGGGTGTCATTCTACAATTACATCAATCTGACGGAAAGGAGGAAAGGCCACCATTCGCTTTCTTGTGTCCGTGTGCGTGTGGACGGGCGGGTGGGAGAATTTCTATCAACTTGAGCCCCCTTGTCTCTCGTTTCTCTCACATTTTGATCTACCCACTGGACCCAAAAAATTCAATACAGAGCAAAACAGCTAAAGCGCAAAGTGAAGATCAAGGATCCGATAAGAGTCCCTCCCTCTTTCCCTTGATTCACCCTTAGAATTAGTGCCCCTCTGCATGCATACTGCAGAGACGGAAGGAAGAATTCTTCGGTTGTGAGGCCTGGGGATTGACTTACATAATGCGGCGATTATCGTCGATCATTAGATAGGTGGTTAAATACGATGATGATGATCATGACGACGATGATGACCTGAAGAAAGAAGGATAACGATGTCTTTGTTTCATTTATCATGGAGCGTAAAGGGGAAGTACGAGGTACGCTTTTTTTCGAAGAGGAAAGAGAGAAGAGTGCCTGCCATGTGCAATTTCGGATATGAAAGAGTGGGGAAGGTGAGCGTGAATGTGAAGGAACTAGGGTTGAAGAGGATTGGTTGTAAAGGAAAGATAACAATGATGGAGCCAAGCACATGGTTTGATGAACCAAACAAAGGCTTGTGCTGAGTTGGAGAAAAGAAAGAATGAAAAGAAACAAAAACAAAATGGACAACAGCCAATAGCGGGGGTGAACAAGGGCGCCAGATAAAACAATAAAATGACAGGTTGGTGCAGATCCATTGGCTGCCCAGACTAATTCGAATTGGTCATCCCACGGTGCAGCAGTAGGAACTACCCCAACGCATCCGGATATAATTATTATATTTTCTGTACTCTTATACTCTGAGCGAGTATCGAGATAATTTGCTGGATCTTTCACGGTCGGTTCAGCTTCAAGGGCCAGGCGCATTTTTTTTTTTTTTTTTGTTCAGTCAAAAGTGCGACCGGAAGACAAGGGACGACTGTAAAATAAAAAGGCAAAGGGCAAGAAGGCCTAAAAGACGACAAGCTAAAACGTACGCAGAGTTGCTGTCTAATTAAAGCACTTCAGTGATAAGGTTTTTTTATTTGTGCGAATGAAAACCTGTTGATTGATTGCAACTGGAGGGTGTCTGATGGTGCCTGAAATATGATAATGAATAAAAATGCTCATTGGCGAATTGCCCACCTCGTCTTCTTCTCAAAAAGTGTTAGTTGACTTGTCGCTCATTCACACTCTTCGACATCACTCTCATTGTTTTCTTTACCACGCCACTTTCTTCTTGTTCCTTTCCTTGTTTTATTTCCTTCCTGCTTTGTTATTTCTCTCTCTCTTTCTTTCTTTCTTCTCTGTTCTCTGTCTCCGTCATTCAACTGTCATCTCTCGTCTCTTCCTTTCTGCATACTCCATCACTCACTCTTCTGCATAAACCCACACAAGCCAGCCTCCCCTTCTTCTTCCCTTCTTCTTTCTTGTTTTTTGTTTCCTCCTCTCTTTCCTTACGACCTCGCATACACCACACTCCCTTCTCATCACTAACACTTATCTGGACTGACCAATTGTTCACCCCCCTTTCTATCCTTACCTCTTTCACGTTCTTTGTTCCACTCCTTCTCTCTCTCTCTTTCTCTCTACTCTTTCACTTCACGTTCTCCGACCAAATACCCAGCTCAACCTCAGCGCCTTCTTCTCTTTCTCTCTTTCACGCTCCCCACTCTTTCTCTCATTCACCCACACACACCCGCATTCAAAAAAAAACATGTTGACTGATCAGCAATTCCAAGAGTGCCTTGCCGAGTTGAAGGTGCCCAGAGTCGACAACTGGGAGCTCTTCCTGGACCACCACGGCTTCAAGGTCTACCGCAAGGCGTTGCCCAACACTGCCCTCTACGAATACAAGGCCCTCGGTCACTACCCCGATGTCCCTGCCAAGCTCCTCGCCGACGTCTTCACCGATCTGGAGTATCGTATGACCTGGGATAAGAACATGGTTGGTTTCAAGAGACTCGACCACGGCGTCATTCACTACACCACAAAGTTCCCTTGGCCATTGTCTCCTCGTGAGTACTTTTACGAGCAGACGACCCATGAGCCCAAGCCCAACCATTTCTGCGTCAGTTCGCAGACTGTTGGCAAGACTAGAGCTACCGATGGAACCCTCCAAAACTTTTACAGCTCCAACAACTACAAGTCCATGGTCACCCTTGTTCCTTCTTCGCCCTACTCATCTCCCTCATCTGGTGGTGCGTCTTCGTTCCTGGCTGTGCCTGGCCTTTCCGGTGCAGCTGCGTCGTCCATCTCCTTGCCTACGCCTGGATCAGAATCGGCCGGCAAGGTCTTCAAGCTTCCCCCTCCCAACAAGTCTGTGCGTGTAGAAGAATACCGTCAGGATGTGGTGATGGTGCCCTCCGAGGACGGCAAGGGATGCTATGTTTGGTTTGGCTACTTTGATGATCCCAAGGTAAATTACAGCCCCCCCTTTCTCTTCCTTCCACGCTGTCCACCCCTTCCACCCCTGGATGACATTTTCAAGTGTTCCGATGACAATGACGAGGTGACAAAAGAGAAAACAATCAACAGGCGGGTCTTTTTTTGTAATCGATGTGGTCGTCCTTTTTGGTTGAGAGTGTTCTTTCCTTTTGTTTTCAGGGTCCATTGTTATACGATACCACAGTCAGTCATGCTGTACAATCATCCTCTACTTGTTCTTTGCTTTTATCTTGATCGTCTCTTGACCTACCCCGAGGATATCAGCGTGAGCACCATGTGGAGACATATCTGACCTGGTCGACACAGCACGACACACCAGCAAAGCAGCCAGGACTCGGGATGGACCAGATGGACAGCAAAAGGACAATGACACACAGCCATCAGATGGGTTTTCTAGATGGAAAGATACTAGACGAAATCGATGGACCAGGTGTCAAATCATATTCATGTCTCCACGTAGGATGCAGCCTTCTTTTCTTGCGGGTTTCCATCTTGTCCGAACACTCTCCTCTCCACTCCTACGTGTGTTGTTGCCCTCTCACTCTCACCCTTTCCCGATTCCCCCGCCTGTTCTATATTCGCTCACTCTGTCCTCTGTGAGCATCGACCATATCATTTGGGACATCAGCAATTACGGAGAAACATTGAGGGCTTACAGGACAGCAAACAGCAACCAGCTCACGCCATTGCCTAGGGGACAGGAACAATCAACGGAAATACGAGAGCAATCTGTCTACAGCTTGCGCGCATTACGACGACAGGCCACCATCCACTTTTTTTTATATCGCTAGCACGCTTGGACCATTTTTTCCACTTTATTACTTTATCATTCTTTTCGTCCTCTTCTTATTAATGTGTCAATGTGTCCTTTTCAAGTTGGACGTTGGGAATGCTTGTTGTTGGGGATGACGATACACATGATTAACCATCGCTGGCTCTCTTCTTCTGAATATATAGGGCCATATCCCATCGTCCATCGTCAACTGGGCCACCAAATCCGGCATCCCAGGTACGACGACTTCGGTACTTAAGGAACTGGGCAACTGTTATTACAACCAAAAGAGATATCATACTAACAACGCATCCTCTTTGATATAGGCTTCTTGAAGGGGATTCAGGATGCGTGCCTCAGGAGAGCAGCAACACAAAAGTCGACTGCTGGACCCGTCCGGGACAGACCCGCCACACCCGACAGTGGAATTGAGGCATAAGCGGATACACATACCCAGCCCATTCTCTCCTCGTTTTCTCGCTTTGGCTTTCAATTGGAATCCGCCAATCTTCTTTGCTCACTTCTTTCAATCTAGACACCCCCTGTAGACGGGAACCACTCTCTTTCTTTTTTGCATATGCCCTCCTCCTTCTTTCTCTTTTATCTTGTTTTTGCTTCTTGTTCCGGGAAACTGGATGCTGGTTCGTTCAGTTGATTACACTAGTTTCATTTTTGTCATTTGGAGATCGTTTTTATCGGGGTGTTGGATAGAAAAGAGAGGTAGCAAAAAGTAGGCATGTACCAAGTAAAAGTTCTCTTTGAGAGTAGAAGAAGAAAGAACACTATATAAACATGTTACAACAAGCAGCATTGTTTGGTCGCACTCGCACGGATCGTAATCGTCTTTGTTGGGGTTCCGAGAGGGAAGAATGAATGCCTTGAATGATCGGCTGGGAATATTGGATAAGGGGCTAGTGATGGTGTGCATGTTGATGGTAGAAAGATGCCTTGTTGACAAGGGCCACAAAGAAAAATACAACGAACGTGCATGGATCTATGCTTTTTTTTTTTTTTTTCTTTTTTCTTTTTTTTGTTCTTTCCTTTTTTTTAGTCTTCACATGGGAAGATAGGCACGGGCTGTGGTTCTTGTATGGAGGAAGAAATAGAAACGGGTAGGCACTATTATGCATATCAGGCCATACAGTTTATTCGAGACCGAGCTCAAGAGAGAGCCAATCAACTTCGGGACCTGTGTTGTTTGTATGTATGTGGGTGTGCGTGCCTGAACAACAAAGGCAACTTTTCTTTGTTTTCTACGGGAGTGTGGGAGGGTGTAGATGTGGGGTCGAGAGAACCGATTTTCTATCTTGTCGTTCCTTCCTTCTTTCCTTGTTTTCCTTGTCCCTGACCAACCCTGGCTGACGCTGTTGCTCAATTCTGCTCCAATTGCTCAGCCAACCACGCCTGCTCCTTTCGTTCATGTTCTCTTTCTTGTTCTCTCCGCGTCGTTCTCTTTCTCTTCCCCTCTCTCTTTCTTCCTCCTCTCGTCCTTTCCTTCTCACCTCCCAACTCTTCCTTCCCTGAGTGCCATTTGCCTACTTTTTCACTCTTTACCTTCTTTTTTTACTTTATTCTCCATCACACTCTATTTGCATTCATTCATTCATTCAACCATTCAACTTTGAACAATGGAGACAGCCAACAACACCACACATCACTTTGCACAGACACAGGCACAGCCCCAAATACATCCGACACCAACGGCAAACCACAACCATCAAACCACCAACAACACCTCTACTCCCTCCAAGCCAACCCATACCAAAACCAACAGCAACATGTCCCTCCTCTCACCAGAGCTGGTCTCTGCATTCCGTGTCTGTATCCGGTCATACGGAGTCGGCTATGTCTTTGCAACCGCCCCAAAACTTATCAAGACCCTCCTGGGCTTTATCATGAACCCTCGGAAAGTGACGCCCAAGGGACAGAACTCCGTTGTGGCCCTCGTCAAAGCACTCTTGACTGTCATCAAGGATGGGACCTCGTCCAAGCGTGATGGGATGAGCATGTTGCTGATGATCACCTTGGGAGGATACAAACTGCTGGAGGTCATTTTGACACGGGGAATCAAGAAGGCCGCCCTTGCACAGCATGTTCAGCACCAGCAGCACTTCAGACAGCAACAACAGCAGATGACGGACAAGGAGGGGTATACTTCTTCGTCTTCGCCTTCATTAATTGATGATGACCAGAGTACATCGTCATTGAAGAACTTGACCATGAAGGACGTAGACAAGGTGAACTTGGCAGAGGATATGCAGCAACGGATCACCATGTTGGCTTCGTTCCTCTCGTCCGTTGCCGCCATTGTCTTTATGCACCGGAAACGACCCAATCACGCTACGATCGATTACTCGCTCTTTGCGGTCGTCCGAGCCCTGGATGTCTTTGGCCATGTCGCCGTCAAGAACCAATGGGGACCTCGCTGGCTGGGGTCCTATGGTGCCGTTGCAGTCTTTGTGCTGGCTTGCACCGAGATCATGTTCTCGTGGATGTATGAACCACAGCGCTTACCTGGGTGAGTTATGCATACTCGGTCATTTTACTCGCGTTTTTCTTCGTCCTTGCGCCTGTGTTCTTAAAAGGAGAGGATCGGCCGCTTACAAAAATCTTATCTGCGTTTGCCTTCAAACCACCCACTCACTTCACCCCTATAGACCTTATGCATTTTGGATCACAAAGATGGCAAGGATGGACAAGCGACTGTTGGACACCTTGAGAGGCGTTCGGACAGGAGAGATTCAGTTCAAGAGAGTCAACCCACCTCATGTTCACAACCTCCTAACTGGCCTCTGTGAAGACCTTGGATTGGATCCTCAGATGGGTATGTCCTCCAATGTACCTTTTCTTACTCTTTCGAACTTTTTCTCGATTGGGATAAGAAAAAATGCCTGGTGTGTAGGCGGCATGCCGGCAGATTAATTTACCTTGCAATTTTGCACCCAGTTTTTTTTTATTTCCTTCACTTTCATGTGCTTGAGAGGTACCAGCTTCTTTATTTTTTTATTTTTTTTTTGCTAACCAACTCCGTCTTGTTTTTTATTTGCTCCGTGGAATGGAATGGGCTTTTCTCTGAAATAGGTGACTTTGCCCTGCGTAGTCGTCTCCCTTGTGAGGTGGTGCACCAAGGCATTACAAAGTCGTGTGAGGTAAGTCAACCCTACAACTTCTATTATGCGTTTGTGAAACGAAGGATGACTACCCGAGAGGTCTAGGCAGCTAAAACGCGGTTGTTTGATATTAAAAAATACTAGGTTCACACAGGATACAGGTGGATTCAGGGCTTCATGGTCTCCACTGGCGTGAGTTGGACTCTTGTTCTACGGCAAAGGATGGCATTCATGATGGACCACTCGCCTCAACTTTAATGAACTAACCAATTACTTCAACCTGATCCGACACAACGATAGATCTACTTACCTGTGCATCTTTTACCAGCTTTGTTAAGCCCCAAAGCATTCTTTAAGAGACTTCAGGAAAACCCAGTCGCAACCGTCTCCTCAACCCTCATGGCGACCGCCCGTTCCAGCGCCTTTCTCGCCACCTACATCGCTCTCATCTGGTACGGAATCTGCACCTGGCGGTCCAAGGTCATGCCGATCACCATGAGAGTGACAGGAAAGCGCTACACCAGCAACGTGGTCGACTATATCTATGGCCCCCTCCTCGGAGCCTTCATGTGCGGATTCTCGGTCCTGGTCGAAAAGCCTCATCGACGTGCAGAGATGGCGCTTTATGTTCTACCGCGCGCCATTTACTCGATGTGGAGCCGGATTATGGCGGGACGGTTGAGTCGGAAGGTGGAGATGACAGGCGAGGCGCTGATGTATGCAGTGTCGATGTCGGTGCTGTTGACGGGTATGCGGTGGAAGCGGGAGATGGTTAGACCCAGTATGCAAGGGTTGCTGGGTTGGATTGTTGAGATCAAGAAGACCCATCGTAGTCGTAAACATGGTCATCAAGCGGTGAATGATACTGGAAATGGCAAGGCTAAAGCGCCTGAGCATAGCAATGGCACTGCTCTTCCTCGACCTGCGATTGAGGACAGGGACGCACTGGCAGCCATTGAGAAGGAGAGAGGCGGTATTTAGACAAAAAGAATGGAGAGAGTGTAAAAGAGTTCAAGTGAAAAGTAAAAAAGAATAAAAACGGCAAAAAAAAAAAAAAAAAAGTGGGAATTGCATCCTTTATCGGTAGGTTTTAGGGGTGCTTGCTTATTTATCTAATCCCTTACTGAAGGACTACGTTGACTGCTTTAGGGATTTTTCTGGTATGTTGCGATGTGAAGGAGCAATTGGTCACACACACGCGGCATGCATTACATTTACCTTCGTGATGCATGCATGGATTGATCGTCATTCGCCCGGATAATCTTATTGGCTTGACGAGGCACTCTTTGTTCTTATCTTGTCTTTTTTAGAAGAGCGCAGCAGAAAGTGCTAAATGGCGACGCGTCGTGCCTCTGATTGATGGATGGAAAATTTTCATGCCAATTCGCCTACTAGTTTGACACAGACTGATCGACAATGAGAGGTGATCTACTATTTATCAATTTCTGCATAAAAACGAAACCATGTCTCACAATATTTTTTTCTTCCTCATTCAAACCAAGAGTGCTAAGTAACACAACAACATATCTTTCCCCTCCATTCTTCTTCTATTTCTCAACAGTCAACCCATCAACATATACACTCACAAAAAAAAAACCAACATGGCATTCACAAACAGTCTGACCCAACTCGCCTTCTGGAAGACATTCATCACACCAAACCGATACTCCCACGACCAAATCCCAGACCTCACTGGTAAAGTCGCCATCGTCACTGGCGCCAATACCGGGCTCGGATACGCTACGACCGTTGCTCTTGCAGCCCATGGCGCACGTGTTTTCTTGGCTTGTCGCAGCAAGCAGCGTGCTGAGGATGCAATTGAGCGGGCCAAGACCGAAATCAAGGATACATATCCCAATGCACCCGCCCCTCAACTCGAATTCTTGGAATTGGATCTGAATGATATGAATAAGTCTCATCAGGCGGCCAAGGCGTTTTTGGAGAAGGGTCTGCCGTTGCATATTTTAATCAACAATTCGGGGATTATGATGTGTCCCTTCGCCCTCAGCGCCGATGGGATCGAGACGCAATTTGCTGTCAACCACATGGGGTAAGAAGGCACAAGATGATGTATTATTGACGACGATTCAATCCTTCGGTTCATTCTCACTCAATTCACTCTTAAACATCTTCCTATATTTGTAGTCATTTCGTCTTCACAATGGGTCTCCTCAACAGGATCAAAGAATCCCAGCCCTCCAGAATCGTCAACCTCTCCTCCGCTGGCCACGAAATGGCGCCCGCCAACCTGGGAGGAATCGACTTTGACACCCTCAACGACTCTACAAAGACCAACGCCTCTACTCGCTACGGCCGTTCAAAACTCGCCAACATCTTGTTCACAAAAGCCCTTGCCCGTCGCCTCGCTAACGAACGTGTGTATGTCAACGCTGCACATCCCGGGTATGTCTCGACAGAATTGATTCGACATACAGGGGATGAGTTTGGTTCGGTGATGGGAGTTGTTACGGAGAAGGTGACGAGGTTGGTGGCGATGTCGCCAAAAGTTGGAGCTTTGACAGAGTTGTATGTTGCGACGAGCCCCGAGATTGAGAATAACGATATCCGTGGACGGTATTTCATCCCCATTGCTAATGAGATCCAACCTAGTAAGTGCCTCGTTCGTGTTTTTGTTTTGGTTTGAGTATGCGTTTTGTTTTTATGCGCGATCGACGGAGGGGGGGTGGGCTGGTGGACACAACGTATGGGGCAAATTCGTAAGGCACAAAAACCTGTTTCTGATCTTACGGTTCGATCATTTTTTTTGTTTTGACTATCCTTAGGTGCACTTGCAAAGGACGAGGAGCTGCAGGAGAAGCTGTGGACATTCAGCGAGAACCTTATGAACGAAAAGGTCAAGGTCTGAAAACGAACGAACCCTGCTCACCTTCACACACACACGCGCACAATCCTTTGCTTCTCTCACATTCTTTTTTATCGGTCCTTCATGACACCACCACTACTTAATAAATATACGATTGCCCTCCAAGCTCCCATCCAACGCATGTGCATTTTAACTATTCCTCCGTGTGTGTACGCAATCCCATTTCCAGCGATCGAACCGTAATTGCGTCAAAGAGCCTAATTTTTGTCCGATCCCAACAGGTCCTGTCCGGTCACTTTATTTTTTTGTACTCTTTTTGTCCCTGTGCTCAACTTTTTTTTTTCCATCCTGCGATTGTTCCCATGCCTAATTGATACAACCAATATAAAAAAGGATCGTTTTCTCCGTCTTTCTTGTTTTTCCGTCTTACCTTCCTCACCCAACCAACAAGGAACCACCGTCAAAAACAACAAATCCTAAAAATGAACAACGTAACCCAACTCGCTTTCTGGAAACACCTCCTCACCCCCAACAACTACTCCTACTCAAAAATCCCAGACCTTACCAACAAAGTAGCCATCGTCACAGGCGCCAACTCGGGACTTGGATACGCTACTACCGTCGCCCTCGCAGCCAAAGGCGCCCACGTTTTCCTTGCTTGCCGGTCCCAGCAACGCGCAGAAGACGCTATTGAGCGTGCCAAGGCCGAGATCAAGGAGACTTATCCTGATGCCGCCACGGAGCCGAAGATGGAGTTCTTGGAGTTGGATTTAAATGATTTGAAGAAGGCCAGGGATGCTGCCAGGACTTTTGTGAGCAAGGGGTTGCCGCTTCATATTCTTGTCAACAACTCTGGAATCATGGCGACGCCTTTTGAATTGAGTGCTGATGGGATTGAGACCCAGTTTGCCGTTAATCATTTGGGGTAAGGTTACTTTAATTTCTGATTTTTTTTTACTGTTTTTATTTGTGATGGGCCATGGGGTACCATCGAGAGGAGCCTATTTTTCAAGAGGAGGGGCTTTGAGAAGTTTGAGAAGAGACGAAAAAATAGAGTGTGGGTGTGAATGGGAATGATATGTAAGAGAAGGCCGAAGAAACAAACGAAAAAGAGGAGTTATTGTACTGTACATTTGTACACAAAAATGTAGCCGTACCTTATCTCACACATATCTTCCTTTACATGATCCACAAAAACCTTATTCCAAATAGCCACTTTGTCTTCACCCTGGGCCTCCTCGACAGGATCAAAGAATCTCAACCTTCCCGCATCGTCGTCCTCTCCTCCATGGTGCACGAAATGACACCTCGCGATGGAATCGCATTTGACACCCTGAACGACCCAACGGCCCTATCTTCCATGACCCGCTACGGCCAATCTAAACTTGCCAACCTCCTCTTTGGTCGTGCTCTCGCCCAACGACTCGCGTCCGAAAAAGTCTATGTCAACATTGCGCACCCTGGATATGTCGATTCGAATCTGGCGAATAGGACGGGGGAGACGTATGGGTCTTTTACAGGGAAGATGAGTTCGCTGGCGCCCAAGGTATTTGGAATGAAGCCCAAGCAAGGGGCTTTGACGCAGTTGTATTTGGCGACCAGCCCTGAGATTGAGGAGAGGGATGTTAGGGGGAGGTATTTTATTCCTATTGCCAAGGAGATTCAGCCCAGTAAGTTTTCAGAAGTTGTTGCTATTGCTTGGGGATAAAAGGAGGTGCGTCATTGTAATATGGCTCTGCGCTCTGCCTTCTTTATCTATTTACTAAACGCGATCTACCTTTATGTTTCTATCCTATCCTCTCTCCTAGCATCGTACGGAAGAAATGTGGAGTTGCAGGAGAAGCTGTGGACCTTTAGTGAGAGCCTAGTCAAGGAGAAGATCGGCGCGTAAAAAAAAACTTGCGCTATTCACATACGCCTTTCTACACTTACACGACGTGCGTTCGTACCACCTAAGGTACTATCCTTGTTCTTTATTTGTCATTCTCCACTCTTAATAAAAACAGGGCAATCCTGTACATACTATTGGATCTTCATCGCAGTGCGCGATCTTCAACGCGCATGCTAATCTGAAAGTGCAAAAACAAGAGGCAATGATAAGAAACAAGGAGACAACACCAGTAAGAAAAGGGTGAAGCAAGAAATAAACAGGACCAAAGTAAAAAAAAATCTGCTTAAGAAAAAAAAACGGGGATAGAAGAACAAAGCAGGAGAGAGGAAGAAAACAAAAAACAAGGCAGACAACCCCGATCAGCCCACACCGACCGCCAAATGTCAAAGGCTGAATGCTTTCCGATGTGGAGGGATATCATGCACTACCTTCGCATTACATCGAATTCCCGTCTTCTCGAACTTCCCTTATTTTGAACTTAAAAACACTCTTGCTTTTACTTCTTCCTTCAACCAGGTTCAAACATTTTCAAGTTCTTCCTCCAACGTTCTCCTCCATTTTCTACTATCACCTTCCCACAAGATGAAGACATTCTCAAAGCTGGCCTTGTGGAAGACCTCATGCACCAGGCAAATCCAAAACTGCCGCTTCTCATATGACCAAATCCCAGACCTGACCGGAAAAGTCGCCATTGTCACCGGCGCCAATTCAGGACTCGGATACGCTACCATGATCGCTCTGGCGGGACGTGGCGCCCATGTCTTCCTGGCCTGTCGTTCTCAAAAGCGCGCCATTGCCGCCATCGAGACCGCTCTCCTCGAGATCCGATCCAAGTATCCCCTTCTTACCACCGCGCCAAAGTTAGAGTTCCTGGAGTTGGATCTGAAGGATATAAACAAGACCCAGCAGGCTGCGAAAGAGTTTTTGAGGAAGGACTTGCCGTTGCATATTCTGGTCTGTAATGCGGGGCTTATAGTGGCGCCGTTTGAGCTGAGTCCTGACGGGATCGAGTCCCAGTTCGCGGTCAACTACATGGGGTTTGTACTCGTTTTTTTTTCTATTAGGCAGTGATAGCTGACGAGAATAGGAGACAATAGGAAGAAAGAAAGAAAAAAGGGCGAGTACATTGATCAGAGACAATGAGAGTGTTTATTTCAAACCCAGTGATCAGCTCTTTCCGTCTCACATTTTCTATTACCTTCACCCCACTCCTCTCCTTTTCACGTCCTTCCTTCATTACACAAAATAGCCACTTCGTCTTCACGATGACCCTCCTCGATCGCCTCAAGGCCTCCCAACCCTCTCGAATCGTCATGGTCTCGTCAATGACCCACAAGTTTTTCGCCCCACGCACCGGGATCGATTTCAAAACCCTCAACGACCGTACAAAAACGACTGACCTCACCCGGTACGGCCGTTCCAAGCTCTCCAACGTTCTATTCACAAAGGCCCTCGCGCGACGTCTCTTCAACGAGCAAGTTTACATCAATGTTTGTCACCCAGGTGTCGTTGCCACGTCTGTGGGCCGGCCGGAAGGAATGACCATTACGGAATGGGTTACTTCGATAGCGATGAGGACTATGGGGTCGACGCCTGAGAAGGGGGCGTTGTCGCAATTGTACCTGGCGACGAGTCCTGAAGTTGAAGAGCGGGATCTGAGAGGGAGGTATTTTGTTCCTGTTGCTAAGGAAGCCAAACCAGGTATGTTCTATAGTCTGTGGAAGTTCTTTTTTCTTTTTCTTGTGCCAGTTTAGTATTGAAACATTAAAATTGAGAACTAATCTATAACCACATCTTATTGTTCGCTTTATCATTTTCTTGTGTTTTACTACGTAGCTGCCCTGGCGGGGAACGAAGAGCTTCAAGAAAAGTTGTGGACGTTCACCGAGGAACTTGTTCGCGAGAAAATAATGGCGTAGAAAATCACCCACAAACAAAGGACTCAAGATATGATATGCGAATTCAATGAATAATGAATCAAGAGGGATAGCACAGAGACTGCATGTTGATATGTGTGTGCATGCAGGACATGCACAACCTGTGATCGTTTTTGTGTCCGCTGTAAGTTATGAGATCAGGGACCTATGCTTATGTATGAGGGAGGAGATAACTTCTAGGTTCACTTCGCCAACGGTCGGGACTTTGTCTTTCACTTCCTCCTTGCAACGAGTCTACTCCTGCCCATCGTCACATTGCGTCGTTTTAATATAGGATAACAGGCTGTGCGATATCAGCTTCACCGTAAACCTGTTTCCTTTCTCTTTCGTCTTCCCCTTCCTTCGCACGGTCATTTTCTTACCTACCGAATTATGTCATTCGTATGCTGCAAAATTAGAACACGATCGCCAGGCAAATCCTCCAATTATCTATTGCTCGCCTCCTGGAGGATGGCTCAGCAACGCTGGACCTGAACACTTATTCACACATGGAGGATAGAGACATTCGCGGGCGGTAGTTCGATCTTTTTGCCAGTGAAAATTCATCTCAGTGTGTATTTTCTAACCTTTGTTGGGGATGGCGACTGTTTTGATATGGCACCGCCTCTTTATATTGTTTGCCCTTCTACTAAACAAGAACTACCTTTCTACCCTTCTGCTTTGTTCGTTATTCTTGATTTAGCATCGGACGGAAGAGACGTGGGAAATAGTAGGAAAGAACCCTGTCAATGAGAAAATTATAGGTGTGGAAAAAAAAAACCGAATACAGTAGCACACACCTCGGGTTTTATGTTCACTGATGCCATACGATCGTAACATGCCATACACAATCCTACTCCGTATCTCCCTCTTCTGGTAATAAAACATGAGAATCCTGTGCACCCGATCATGGCATCCATCGCTTCAAGCGATTGTCGCTGTGAATAAATACAACAAGCAACGATAAGAAACAAAAAAGGATACGACTAGAAAAGCAATAAGGAAAGTACGGCGGCAACAGCGACAACTAAAAACATGAGCAAAACAAGGCAGCAAGAGACATAAGAAACAAAAACAAAGCAATAAACAACAGAGACCATCGCAACTTGATACCAATGAGTCGGGGTTGGATGAAAAATTCAGCCCGGAATCTTCTCGAGTACGTCCCTCATCCCATCTCTCCCATCACATCCTCAAATATGTCAATGGTCCACTGGGAAACCTGTACCTTGGACGGGGTACCTTTGGCCATTCTTATATTTTCGACTCTGTTGCTTTTTCCCATTGTTGTATCTCTTTTCCTGATCTCATTTTTTTTCATGCATAAATAGTGGAACAAACTCCAAAAAAAAAAAAAAAAAAAAAAAAAAAAAAGTTCCCCATCCTCAGGTACAGTATTTCCTTCTGACCCCCACATACATTACCACAAAGTTCTCCCCTTCAAGATGAACATGTTTTCACAGCTCGCCTTCTGGAAGACTTACTTCACTCCAGACCGATACTCCATCGCTCAGATCCCAGACTTGACCGGAAAGGTAGCCATCGTCACCGGCGCCAACACCGGACTGGGGTACACTACCATGGTTGCCCTGGCTGGTCGAGGTGCCCATGTCTTCCTGGCCTGTCGTTCTCAAAAGCGCGCCATTGCCGCCATCGAGACCGCTCTCCTCGAGATCCGATCCAAGTATCCCCTTCTTACCACCGCGCCAAAGTTAGAGTTCCTGGAGTTGGATCTGATGGATATAAACAAAACCCAGCAGGCTGCGAAGGAGTTTTTGAGGAAGGGCTTGCCGTTGCATATTCTGGTCTGTAATGCGGGGATTCAGGTGGTGCCGTTCGAGCTGAGTGCTGATGGGATCGAGGCCATATTTGCAGTCAACCACATAGGGTACGTACTTTTATATTTTTTTCTTTTGGGTCCCGGGAAGAACATGGACACAACAGAAAGAAAGAAGGAAACGAGGGAGACTGTGAACGCGTCCTGGTCTCAGATGGTTCTCATAATTAGTTTTCTTTGCTAATCCGTCTCATCTTTCCCATCTTCCCTCCCCCTCGCATCACAACCTAGCCATTTCGTCTTCACAATAGCCCTCCTCGACCGCCTCAAGACTTCCCAACCCTCTCGAGTCGTCATGATTTCTTCCATCGCCCATGAAGCTTTCCCCCCACGCGTCGGTATCGACTTTGACACACTCAACGACCCGACAATGTCGACCGATCTCAGTCGTTACGGTCGGTCCAAACTCGCGAACGTTCTCTTCGCAAAAGCCCTTGCTCGTCGAGTCGCAAACGACAATGTCTATGTCAATGCCTGTCACCCTGGCTTCATCCCCAGGTTCCTGGAGCCTCAGGATGACACCTGGAAGGAGTGGTTTGATTGCATTGTAAAAAATGCTGTTACGTTGACGGCGGAGAGGGCGGCGTTGACACAGTTATATCTTGCAACTAGTCCTGAGATCGAGGAACGGGATGTGAGAGGGAAGTATTTCATTCCTGTTGCCAATGAGATCGAGCCAGGTAAGTTTTTTTTTTCTTCTTTGAGTCGGTTGCGCCTTTTTTTTCTTTCTTCCTGGGTCGGGGTGTAGAGTTCTGAACAATGAGAAATTGAACTTTGTTTTTCTGTTCCCATCATTTTTTCTATGCGACTGCCTTTTTAACCTAATGTAGCTGCCCTGGCTAGAAACGAACGGCTCCAAGAAGAGTTGTGGGCTTTCAGTGAAGACATTGTCCGAGAGAAGGTCAAGGCGTAGAACTCTCAAAAAACAAACAAACGAACAAACAAACAAAATCTCAACACGAGAGAACTGGAAATAAACAACAGCAAAAAAAAAAAAAAAAAAAAAAAAAAAAAAAAAAAAGAGAACAGAGAGATCGTGGTATCCATGGTACTGGAACAAATCTAATGTTCGGAACATTGTCTAATCGCCAGGAGGAGTAGTGTAACTGACAAAAGGTTTGAAAAAGTGCATGCATGCATGCATACACTCTTTTTTTTTTGTGGCCAGTAGTATGCCTGTGATCAATCTGAGAGAGATACACTTTGTGTCAAAGAAGAGCAGGGCCTAGGCTCACTAACGGTGTGAGTCCGGTCGTATCTATGGTTCGTGACTGATGGTTATACACACACTTTTTTTTTCCTTCGGTTTATTTTCAAATGGCATTTTTTCTTCAAACAAACAATCAAACACCTCTTTTACCCACATCAAGCCACATACATACACACTACGATGCCCTTGTTCGGCAACAGCCTTACTCAACTCGCCTGGTGGAAAACCTACCTCACCCCTAACAAATACTCACATGACCAGATTCCGGATCTCACAGGAAAAGTTGCCATTGTCACTGGTGCCAACTCGGGACTTGGGTATGCTACAACCGTCGCCTTGGCTGCACATGGAGCTCGCGTTTTCTTAGCCTGTCGTAGTCAAGAGAGAGCTCAAGAAGCAATTGACAATGCCACGGCAGAGATCAAAGCCAAGTATCCCAATGCCCCCACTCCTCAGCTCGAGTTCTTAGAGCTAGATCTCAACGACATGAACAAGGCTCATCAAGCATCAAAGGAGTTCTTGAAGAAAGGTCTCCCTCTCCACATCTTGATCAACAACTCCGGCATTATGAATTGCCCCTTCGCCCTTAGCGCCGATGGAATCGAGACCCAGTTCGCCGTCAATCACATGGGGTATGAACGCAAAAAGAGTGTAAAGAGAGAAACAGTAAAACGAGGGGGGTTGTATTGTGTCTGACGTACTTTTTTTATGCCATCGATTTTGTTTAGTCACTTCGTCTTCACACTAGGGCTCCTGGACAAGATTAAGGAATCACAGCCCTCCAGGATCGTCATCTTATCCTCTCTCGCCCACGAGATGACTCCCAAGCACATGAACGGCATCGACTTCGACACCATCAATGACGAGACCAAATCCAGCAAATTTGATCGATACGCCCGCTCCAAGCTCGCCAACGTCCTGTTCGGCAAAGCTCTGGCCCGTCGACTTGCCAACGAGAGAGTGTGGGTCAACATTGCCCACCCCGGCTATGTTGCGACAACTCTGAACAGGACCGCCATGTACGCCATGGGTAATACTGTGGGTAAGGTTTCCGAAGTGGCGATCTCACTCATGGGGATGACACCTGAAGTTGGAGCGTTGACGCAGTTGTATCTGGCGACGAGTCCTGAGGTAGAGAACAGGGATATTCGCGGACGCTATTTTATTGCTGTTGCGAACGAGATCCAGCCTTGTAAGTCATTTTTCGCATTCGAATATCAATGCTGATTAAGACGGAGAAAGAGTGAAAGAAAATGTATTCACCAATTACTTCATTTTTTTTTGTTTTACTTTGTCTTATCAGCTGCCGAATCCAAAGACGAGGAGCTCCAAGAGAGGTTGTGGACGTTCAGTGAGAACCTCGCTCGCGAGAAGGTCAAGGCTTAAGAACCCTGCGTCGATCCTAATGTAAATAAAACAAGGCGTATATACAATTATGCATCTGTGTCACATCATTTGTCTCAAGTTGGGCAAAGGAATTGACGGAAATTTTTTCAACAGCGCAAAGGCCGCCTGCTTGCCACTATACCATCGTCATCGCATTACGATAGTACCAAACTCCTCTGTCTCTCACTCACTCCATCTCCCTCTTTCGTATGTTCATTGGCCACACTGTTCTTTCCTGCCTGTGTTTCAATACACTACGCGTCCCCCTCTCGATCATTTTTTTATAGATGAATAGCTCTTGATTGGACGCCACCCAGGATCTAGAGAAGTGCTGATGAAGTAGTCCCTTGAGAACACAAACATTGAGCGTTGCTGGGTTTCTGATCAACCCCCGACTTTTTTTTTCAGATCAAAAAGGACGTTCACAAGAGTAAACGCCGTTCATCTCCTTCTCTTTTCCCCCAAGCACAAATACACAACAATTTTCAATCTTTCACAATGCATATGCTCACAAACAGTTTTACCCAGCTTGCCTGGTGGAAGACCCTACTCACCCCTAACAACTACTCACACGACAAGATCCCGGATCTCACAGGAAAAGTTGCCATTGTCACTGGTGCCAACTCGGGACTTGGGTATGCTACAACCGTCGCCTTGGCTGCACATGGAGCTCGCGTTTTCTTAGCCTGTCGTAGTCAAGAGAGAGCTCAAGAAGCAATTGACAATGCCACGGCAGAGATCAAAGCCAAGTATCCCAATGCCCCCACTCCTCAGCTCGAGTTCTTAGAGCTAGATCTCAACGACATGACAAAGTCTCATCAGGCAGCACAGGAGTTCTTGAAGAAAGGTCTCCCACTCCACATCTTGATCAACAACTCCGGCATCATGAATTGCCCCTTCGCCCTCAGCGCTGATGGAATCGAGACCCAGTTCGCCGTCAACCACATGGGGTGAGTAAACCGCTGAAGAGTTCATATAAAAAGACAAAAGACCCCGCATACACTTAAGATATTTGTCTGAATCTTTTTTTGCTTTTATTCCGTGTAGTCATTTTGTCTTCACGATGGGTCTCCTCGACAAGATCAAGGAATCTCAACCTTCCAGGATCGTCATTCTCTCTTCTATCGCCCACGAAATGACACCCCCCTCGATGGGTGGCATCGACTTCGATACCCTCAATGACCCCACAAAGGCCGATAACTGGGACAGGTATGCCCGCTCAAAGCTCGCCAACATCCTGTTCGCCAAGGCTTTGGCCCGTCGACTCGCCAACGAAAAGGTGTGGGTCAATGCTGCACACCCCGGTGCAGTCAACACCAACTTGAACAGGAGCGCCAGGGACTCCATGGGGGAAACTTTGGGCAAACTTATGGATACTTTTTCCTCAGTCGCGGCTATGACATCTGAAAAAGGGGCATTGACGCAGTTGTATCTGGCGACGAGCCCTGAGGTGGAGAACAAGGATATCCGCGGACGCTATTTTATTCCTATTGCAAACGAGATCCAGCCCAGTAAGTCATTTTTTGCATTCGAATATCAATACCGACAGAGACAGAAAAAGACGGAAAGAAAGAAATCATATTCACCAATTATTTCATTTTTTTTTTTTTTTTACTTTGTGCTATCAGCCGCCGAATCCAAGGACGAGGAGCTCCAAGAGAGGTTGTGGACGTTCAGTGAGAACCTCGCTCGCGAGAAGGTCAAGGCTTAAGAACCCTGCGTCGATCCTAATGTAAATAAAGCAAGACGTATATATAAGCGTACATACAATCATGCATCTGTGTCACACCGTTGGTCTCATGTCGGGTAAAGGAAGTGACGGAAAAATTTTCAACAGCGCAAAGGCCGCCTGTCTGCCACTATGCCATCGTCATCGCATTACAATAGTAACAATCCCCTCTGTTAATCAGCGTTTTTTCTGCTTGTGTTTCGACACACTACGCGTCCCCCTCTCGATCATTTTTTATAGACGGATGGCTCTTGACTGGACGCCAGCCAGGATCTAGAGAAGCGCTAATGAAGTGGCTCCCTTGAGGATGCAAACATTTGGGGTTGTCAGGTTTCAGCCTGATCATCCCCGACTTTTTTCCAGTTCAAAAAGAACGTTAAAGCCGTCCGCAGCCACCTTGTTCTCTTCATCTCACTCTCTTTTTCTCCCACACGCACAGACACACAACAATTTTTCACTCTTTCACAATGCATATGCTCACAAACAGTTTTACTCAGCTTGCCTGGTGGAAGACCCTACTCACCCCTAACAACTACTCACATGATAAGATCCCGGATCTCACAGGAAAAGTTGCCATTGTCACTGGTGCCAACTCGGGACTTGGGTATGCAACAACCGTCGCCTTGGCTGCACATGGAGCTCGCGTTTTCTTAGCCTGTCGTAGTCAAGAGAGAGCTCAAGAAGCAATTGACAATGCCACGGCAGAGATCAAAGCCAAGTATCCCAATGCCCCCACTCCTCAGCTCGAGTTCTTAGAGCTAGATCTCAACGACATGACAAAGTCTCATCAGGCAGCACAGGAGTTCTTGAAGAAAGGTCTCCCACTCCACATCTTGGTCAACAACTCCGGCATCATGAATTGCCCCTTCGCCCTCAGCGCTGATGGCATTGAGACCCAGTTCGCCGTCAACCACATGGGGTAAGTAAGCCACAGAAGAGTTCAAATAAGACGAAAGACACAAAACCCTCACATACAAACACCCTCATACATGCAAGATAATTGTCTGACATGTTTTTTTTTTGTTTTCATGTCGAACCATTTTTTTGTCCAGACACTTTGTCTTCACGATGGGTCTCCTCGACAAGATCAAGGAATCTCAACCTTCTAGGATCGTCATTCTCTCTGCTATCGCCCATGAAATGACACCCCCTTCGATGGGCGGCATCGACTTCGATACCCTCAATGACCCCACAAAGGCCGATAACTGGGACAGGTATGCCCGCTCAAAGCTCGCCAACGTCCTCTTCGGCAAAGCGCTGGCCCGTCGACTTACCAACGAAAAGGTGTGGGCCAACATTGCCCACCCCGGTATAGTCAAAACCAACTTGGGCAAGAGCACCAAGGACTCCATGGGGGAGAGTTTGGGCAAGCTTATGGATGTTGTCTCCTCAGTAACGGCTATGACACCTGAAAAGGGAGCATTGACACAGTTGTATCTGGCGACCAGCCCTGAGGTGGGGAACAAGGATATCCGCGGACGCTATTTTATTCCCACTGCCAACGAAATCCTACCTAGTAGGTCACCTATGATTCTATTTGTTGATTTTTTTTTGCGTATATGGAGACTTTGATCAAGGGAGAGTGGGGGAGACATAAAACATACTAATCACTTGCTATCTCCTCCATGTTCACATCGTTCTGTCAGCTGTCGAATCCAGGGACGAGGAGCTCCAAGAGAAACTATGGACGTTCAGTGAGAACCTCGCTCGCGAGAAAGTCAAGGCCTAGGAATACTCTTTTGTACATACCGTTAAGTAAACAGAGTCATAAATAATAAAGACAAACATAACCATGTTAAGACGTCGATACCGAGCCGTTGTGAAAAGAATGTATCATATGAAAAGAACACAAACGAAATCAGCAGTCGCATAAGGAAAACATTCGCCGCATTGCTTTCGTATGCTTATTTCATTCTTTTTTTTTGTTTTTTTGTTTTTTCGGGCACTGATTGGCCCTCGTTAGTTTTAGCAATGGCAACGAAAGGCGTCGCGTCCCTGCGTCATAAGAAAAAAACAATGCATGTGCAAGGGAAGTTTGTTTCTGTACTTGTGGATATATGTTTTCGAGTCGGGTAAAGTTATTGACGGCATATGCACCTGTTTTTCTTTCCTCGTACGATCATTGGCCAGCCTGACTTTGATTGCGTTTGTACGCGTGTTGCCAGCTCGTTACAATTTAGCACACTTGAAATCACAGTCACTCGCTCGATCAATTATTTTTTCCACTCGCTGAAAGATCAACAGAGCGTTGGAACCATCAATCAATAAGGAAAAATAATCGGTTCCTTATGTTAGGATGCATCTGCAATCGACAGCGAAGATGACAAAGATAAACGTCCTTCGAACGCAAATCTCTCAGACATTCGTCGACGTCAATTGGGTCGCGGTCAATTCTTAGGCCTTGCTTACATTGATATATAAAGGGACCTGGTCAATCGCATTATTGCTTCTCATCAACAATAACAAAAACAACAACACAAATCTCTCTACTTGAATACCTTACCACTATCTCCATCTCTATCTCGCACTCACACACGCACAAACACATACATACATAAACACAAAAACAATATGTCGATTAACAGTTTGACCCAATTCGCCTGGTGGAAGACCTACCTCACCCCCAAACGTTACTCGCACAACAAGATCCCCGACCTGACCGGAAAAGTCGCCATCGTCACTGGCGCCAACTCTGGACTCGGATACGCCACTACTGTTGCCCTCGCTGCCAATGGCGCCCGTGTCTTCCTAGCCTGTCGCAGCAGGGAGCGCGCTCAGGAGGCTATCGAAAACGCCAGGGCTGAGATCAAGGCCAAGTATCCCAAAGCACCAACCCCACAACTCGAATTCCTGGAGTTGGATTTGAACGACATGACAAAGTCCAGCCAGGCTGCTCAAGAGTTCTTGAAGAAGGGTCTGCCGTTGCATATCCTTGTTAACAACTCGGGCATCATGAACTGTCCCTATGCTCTCAGCGCTGATGGTATCGAGACCCAGTTCGCCGTCAACCACATGGGGTACGTGGGTCTGGCTAATGTTCAAAAAAAGAAAAAAAAAAGTGGTTCCTACTCTCATCAACTATTGTACATTGTCATTGACCGTTCCTGCTTTGCATTTACGTTCTTTTCACTAGCCACTTTGTGTTCACTATGGGTCTCCTCGACAGAATCAAGGAGTCGCAGCCCTCCAGGATCGTCATCCTATCCTCTCTCGCCCACGAGATGACCCCCAAGCACATGAACGGCATCGATTTCGACACCATCAACGACGAGACCAAATCCGGCAACTGGGATCGATACGCCCGCTCCAAGCTCGCCAACGTCCTCTTCGGCAAAGCCCTGGCCCGTCGACTTGCAAACGAGAAGGTGTGGGTCAACGTCGCACATCCGGGTTACGTCGCCACCAACCTGAGCCGTAGCACCAAGGATGTATGGGGCAATTTTGCAGACAAGGTGTTCCGTGTGGTCACCAAGATTGTTGCCATGTCACCTAGAGTTGGTGCCCTGACACAGTTGTACCTGGCGACGAGCCCCGAGATTGAGAGCAAGGATATCCGTGGACGATACTTTATTCCTATTGCCAATGAGATCAAACCAAGTAAGTTATCGCTCTTTTAATCTCTACTGTCCTGGGAAAATATCATATGCGGAAGGAGAGTGAGTTCTAACCATAGCACTCGTTTTCGCTTCTTTTTCTTCTTCACATAGTTCACTACGCTAGAGATGTTGACCTCCAGGAGGCGCTGTGGGTGTTCAGCGAAAAACTCGCGAAGGAAAAGATCAAGGCCTAGATTTTTGCAAACTGACACACACGCTGGCACGCCATGCATGTTATTTCTTGTCCATTGGTTGCACAACAATAATCCTTACCATACTCCAAAACTTTTCCCTCCAATGTTCATCTCAGGCCGGAAACAAAAATAATAATCCAACACTAATAAAAGACAAACATACCACCTTGGCTTGACTTCGCCCGCAGTTGACGGTACCCCTTACCAGCCACTGTACGTTTGTGCCTTTCCAGTCCTCTCGTTGAACGTCCATTGCTGCGACTTTTTGCTTTTTAGCTCTTGCCCTGGTTTCCCCGAAATTCATCGGAAACTCCTAATCGAGTGCGATCGGAAAAAAAGATTAAAAAATTCCATACTCGCCTCCCTTTACTCTTGACCCACAGACTGCGATAAAAAGGAATCGCTCGACCCTTATTCTTTTCATTTTTCCTCTCACACAACAACAAATGAGTCCCTTCACTCAACTCGCTTACTGGAAATCATTCTTTCATGGAGATGGATACTCCCATGACCAGATCCCCAATCTCGCCAGCAAAGTCGCTATCGTCACAGGTGCCAACTCTGGACTCGGATACGCCACCACTGTCGCCCTTGCCGCCCACGGAGCTCGAGTCTTCTTGGCCTGTCGAAACCAGAGTCGTGCACAAGAAGCAATTGACAGAGTCAAGGAAGATATCAGGACCAAGTACCCCAACGCTCCTTCCCCACAACTCGAGTTCTTGGAGTTGGATCTGGGCGATATGAACAAGACTCGACAGGCTGCTCAGGAGTTCTTGAAGAAGAGTTTGCCGCTCCATATCCTCGTCAATAACTCTGGGATCATCGGGGGAACTCTGGAGCTGAGTGCTGATGGTGTTGAAAGCGAGTTTGCTGTAAACCACATGGGGTAAGAATTCATGAACGCAGTGGGAGCGAGAGAGAGAGAGAGAAAGAGGATGAAGAAATTGGTTGCTCAATCGTTGTAGAAGTCATGTGACTGATCGTCCTATCAATTCCTCGGAAACTAGTCATTTTGTGTTCACACTCGCCCTGCTGGACAGGATCAGAGAGTCTCAGCCCGCACGCATCGTCATTATTTCCTCCCTCTTCCACGAGAAGGCTGCCGGTATCAACTACGATACGATCTACAAGACCGGCGATACTCCACAACCACACCACCAATCAGTCTACGACCGATACGCCCGCTCAAAACTCGCCAACGTCCTCTTTGCCAGAGCCCTCGCCCGTCGTGTCATCAACGAACCCCATCTGTATGTCAACGCCTGTCACCCAGGATACGTCTCTACTCGCGCCACACAACCCGTCCCTCGTCAAGAAGGCACCATTATTAGCAAGGGTTTGGATGGGCTGGAGGAATGGTTCCATAACCTGGTCGCGTGGCCTGTCAACAGAGCCGTGTTGACGCAGCTCTACCTAGCGACTAGTCCGGAGGTTGAGAAGCGTGATATTAGAGGACGGTACTTTGGACCTATTGCCATTGAAATTGAGCCATGTAAGTGTTTAAACTGTCCACTTGTTTGTCCTTACGTTATTTTATTCTTTTTTGTCGTGTGTACATTTTTTCCTTCTGATCGAAAAGTTGACGCACGGTTACTTTTGGTATTTGTGATACAAACTAGCTACGTATGCTAGGGACGAAAAGCTGCAGGATAAATTATGGGCCTACAGCGAGAAACTGGCCAAAGAGAAGTTGAAGGCGTGATGCTCAAAAAAAATAAACCGGGTACGATCGACGGAGCAAAAAACGTTTTGTGGGTCAATTGGGCTAGTTGGGCTAATTGCATCTCGATCTTGCGTTATCGATTTTGCCGATTGGAGGAGTGTGTAAGAGGGATGTGATTTGTCAGAAACCAGAACAAAAATCCTAAATCCTGATTTCCAACACACCTCTTATCGTGTCGCTTCTATCTCACCTGCTCATACACATGTCCCTCAACTGTGGTGTCCACTGTTTTTTTGCTTTGTCGCCACAAAAGAAAAGTCTTTGTTTATTCACTTCTTGCTTGGAAAAAGCCGTAACAGACATTGTCCACCCAGACCAAACCCGTCCGCTGTACAACCCAGTAGCGATCGATTTGTAATCCTCCAATCCACGGTTCCGGTACCTTCTCTTTATTCTGTTGGCTGGCTTCGGCTCCATACTGGTTCTGGAAACGAATCGGGAGTGGGAAAAGAAAATAATAAATAGCCAGGATCGACACGCCAATTTTTCTACATCTTCTCAAACATTGATTCTCACAACAAGCAACTTATTCAAAAAAAAAATTGCATCCCCTCAGCGATTAATAATACAAACCATACCTTATATCAACAGACGCATCCATCAAATCGTACACACAGAAACACACACAATCATGAGTCCACTTACTCAATATGCGTTCTGGAAATCGTTTTGGCAACGCGATTTCTTCTCCCATGACCAGATCCCCGATCTCACCGGCAAGGTCGCCATCGTCACTGGCGCCAACTCTGGACTCGGGTACGCCACCACCGTCGCGCTTGCAGCCCACGGAGCCCGAGTCTTCCTCGCCTGCCGTAGCAAACAGCGCGCACAGGAGGCGATCGAAAGAGCCAAGACTGAGATCAAAACCAGATTTCCTTATGTCGCCGCGCCTCAACTCGACTTTTTGGAACTGGATCAAGGTGACCTGACAAAGACCAAGAAATCGGCCCAGGAGTTCCTGAATCTGGGCCTGCCACTCCATATTCTTGTCAACAATTCTGGAGTCTATAATGGACCCTTGGGCCTGACTGCTGATGGGATTGAGAATGAATTTGGTGTGAACCACATGGGGTAAGATATAAAAGAACGACGGCGAAGGGGATAGCGTGTTAGGGAGAAAAAAAACCCTTAAGAATCTCTGTAACTGTGTGTAAAGGTTTCACTAAATCATGGCCTCTTTAAGAGATTTGTTCTCACCTTTGGATCCCCGTCTTCCTGGTTTTTTTTTTTTTTCATTCTCTCTCAAACAGCACCTTTGTGTTCACACTCGCATTGCTCGACAGGATCAAGGAATCGCAGCCCTCCCGTATTGTCATCTTGTCCTCCTACTTCCACGAAAAGGCCGCAGGGATCAACTACGACACGATCTATAAGGCGGGCGAGATCGACCAACCCCACCACCGCAGCGCGTGGAACAGATATGCCCGCTCCAAACTCGCCAACGCCATGTTCGCCATCGCCCTAGCCCGTCGTGTCGAAAAAGAACCCCGCCTGTTTGTCAATTATTGTCACCCGGGTTATGTCTCGACCGAGGGTACTCAACCTGCATCTCGCAAGGAAGGGGAGGAAACAGGGTGGTTCAAAAATGTCAAGGAGGGCTGGAGTGCATGGTTCCACAAAAAGATCACGATCCCTGTTGAGAAGGGAGTGTTGACTCAACTCTACCTCGCGACGAGCCCCGAGATTGAGAACAAGGAGATCAAAGGGAAATACTTTTGGCCAGTTGCCCTTGAGCTCGAGCCATGTAAGTTTAAGTTCCTCTCTTGTGTTAGCAATTGAACTGTTTGCAAACAAGATTGTTGTTCCGCTGGACATTTGTGTTAACGTTCCATTTTTCTGTTGTCATTTATTAGCCTCATACGCCAAGGATACAAAGGCACAGGAGGAGCTGTGGACATACAGCGAGAAGCTGGCCAACGAAAAGATCAAAGCTTGAGTGGTACTGTCGACGTACATAGTAATAAAAAATATCCTTCATTCGTTGTTTGTCCATGATGCTTGTACCAACAGAGCGGCTTCTGAGTCAAAACTGGAGAAAATTCTTTGCATTGGTGATCCTGCAGGCTTCTTCGCTTCGCAAGTAATACCACAAACACGGTTCACTCACAGGGATTCTTTGTATGGACTCTGCGCTGTTACACGTCCAATCTTTCATCAGCTTTCTTGGTCACCCTTTGTGACTTTGGTGGTGTATGTCCAGTCTGACAACCTTCGATTGAAAAAAGGAACGGATAAAAAATAATAATGGTCAATGCGCGCATTGTTTTTTCATTTAATTTAATAAGTGACACACAACAATCAAACAGACTGATGGAGAGCAGACAAGCATACATCGATGTTCCTTCAGCTAGATCATTTACTGGAAACCACTCCTTCATAGAGACGGTTACTCCCACGCCCAGATTCCCGAACTCACTCGCAAAGTCGCCTTCGTCACTGGATTCAACTCTAGCATCGGTTTTGTCATCACTGTAGCATTGAGAGAGCAAAGGAGGAGGTCAAGTCCAAGTGCTCCAGCTCGAGTTCTTGGAGCTGGGTATGACCGGGAGACTCATCAGGCTGCGCAGGGGTTCTTGAAGGAGGGCTTGCCGCTCCATATCCTCGTCAACAACTCTGGTGTCGCTGGAGGGCCATTGGAACTGAAAGCTGACGGCATGGAGGGTGCGTTTTCCGTCAACCACATGAGGTAAGCATCCACGAAAGTAAGAAGGAAAAAAAGATGGTGAGAGAGAAAAAAAATGTGCTCTATTTGCTCAAGTCATGTGATTGATCGCCTTGTCCCGTCTTTGCATATCAATTTTGCCTTGCGACCTACCTTCGCGTATCGTGATAATAACTACCTCCCTACACAAAAATGTCCCCCAGGATCAACTACGACGCCATCTATAAAACCGGCGACACTTCCCAGTCCCACCACCAATTCGCCCTGGGACTGATTCAACCGCTCAAAACTCGCCAACATCATGTTCACAAAGGCCCTCACCCGTCGTATGGGCAATGAGTCCGCAGTGTTTGTCAATTGTGCAAACCCCGAGTGTGTCTCTTCTGAAGACGCTTGATCGGTCAACGGTGGAGTCGTGTTGGATGGAAGGGATGTGCTCATAGTATGGTCGTCTATCCGGTCGAGAGGGGATCTTTGACGCCGTTGTATCTAGGGACAAGTCCTGAGGTTGAGAACAAGAAGATGACGGAGCGATGCATTGGACCTATTGCTAACGAGATTGAGCCTTGTAAGTTTGCCTTTTTGTTTTTCTTGCCTGCTCTTCTTTTTTATTTTGCTATTATCCTATGGTAACTTATTCCATACTTATTTTCGTAGATAGAAACTACGCAAGAGATGAAGAGGTGCAGGAGGAACTATGGGCCTACAGCGAAAAATTGGCCAACGATAAACCGAATGCATGATACCACCAACGACCTGAGAGAGCGGAGAAAGGGAAAAAATAAACAAATAACGGTCCATGGTTGGTCCCTCTGCATTGCAACCGATCGTGGAGATGGTTGGAAGTGGTTGGGAGATCACTTGAACACACGGGAAAGAAAAGAAAAAGATGCATCCAGTCGTTGACTGGTCATGCAGTAACCATCTTTGTGACCGACCTGCATATACATTTTTTTTTTTTGGTCGTTTCTCCCGGACCATCTTTGCACACGAGCAAGAAAAAGGGCAATTGCAGCTTGCAGACCCTGGGCAGCTCGGCATTCATCCCGTTGTCTGTTGACTGCTGTCTCAGTCCTTTTTTTTTCCTTCGGACTGGAAAAATACCGATCTTTTCTTGCTACTGGAATGATGCATGTTAATATAGTTTGATTCTCATCATCCTAGAGATCCTATCCCCTCCCTCTCGACCTGGACCATGGCATCAGCAGCAACAAGGATCGATACACTGGGTTTGTTGGGGATGGTGCCATCGCCTCTCTCTCCCGCAACACATGCAGCCTGGACGAAAAGGACAGTGCATAGAGATCAAAAGAATATCCGAGCGAGAAAAATGGCAAGAAGTGAACAATTATTTTTGTTTTCCCAATAAGCAGAGAGGTCGACTTTTGATTATGTGGTTTTTGGCAGGATGGATTTCTATTATTTGACACGCGCTTTTTTTTTTGAACGTGTGGTGCCCTTTCAAGAAGGCAATAAAAAAAAAAGAATGCAAATGCCGGCAGCACATACAAGCCCGCGACGAGGCTCAACAACAAAGAGAAAAAATTCAATTGACCGACCCGAGCGAGAGTTCCTGTGCCAGGTAGACACATAGGCATACGGCTTACTTCCAGAACCGAAGAGTGAAGAGAGCGATCAACAGCCAAAACTAACTCCCATCTCGCATGAGTACACTTCCTTCATCTCGTGGCACACTATTCTTATCCTCCCATTCCTCCCCTGTCCCCTTTTGCTATATTCACGAAATTTAATTGATCTTTGGAACCAGAGAGGAAGAGAGAGAAAAGGGTACCAATTGAATGGTAATAATGGAATCTCAAACGTACTCATCTCTTCATTGTGGGGCAGCAAAAGCACAGGTACCTGAGCTAGTAACACCCAGTAGATTGTGGTTCTAGTGTAGAGCCACGATAGAAAAAGAGAGTGAGGAAGAGTAGGAGGAAAGGGAGGAGAGAAGGAGACACCTACCCAGCCCAAGGCTCTCGTGCAAAGTAATTTCCCAGAAAAATTGCAATAATGGAAGAATAGAGTTCCTGACAAGAGAAAACACCAGAGAAAGTACACGGAGTCAGAGGGGCAATATGGGATTGAATTGGGATTAGTTTTGAGGGCTTTGAAAGGGAGTGAGGGTCAGGGTTCACTTAAAGGGTTAGTCGTTAGCTAGATCGGGCACTAGGTCGGTCCGTTCAAACTGACCGGGTCGGAGCGAGAGAGAGAGCTGAATATCAAATCGAGGTAGTCAACCACCCAACTCCAATATTCAAAAACAAACACTGAGTTTAATTGCTTTCCTCCCTTCAATTGCTCCTTCTCTTGACCTTTTGACGCGTTACCTAAAACAGCGATGCCCCAACAGGAGCAACCAATTCGTTTGACCAGGATGACTTCGACCCCACAAAAGGCAAAACCAACATCTTCGAAGAGAATCACCTTTTCGGGCAAGCAAAAGTGGGCAGTTATTTTTTTTCTTTTTTCGTTTGCATAAACAGGAATGTGTTATCCATGCCCCTCTCCTTCCGAAAAGGCAACTTCGCTATGAACGCTTGGCCACAAGCCCTCTGGTATATTTCTTGGCAAAACGTCCTCAATTCGGCTGTAGATATCACATACCACCTGTCAGTCCAACCATCGAACCACCAAACCATCCCAACCTACTTGCATATATTTGTCCTAAATAAAAGGAGAGGACTCGGTTAGCTATTAAAGATCCCTCGAGCAAGCTTGGAAATTATGTAGATATTTCGCACTAATCCCATGTAAAGTGAGCGAGCAAGAGGTCAAAAAATCCGTTACGCACTCATTTTTGCTCGCTGCACTAAGAAAAGCAAGCCTATGTACGAAAGAAGAACGACAACCTTTTCCTTCTTTTTTTCGCGCAGAGGTTCAGCAGAGTTTTTTTCGAGATACCAACGAGACAGCGAGACACATACAAACACACACACAAACTAGTTATTACAACAATAGCCTTTTCTTGTTCCTTATTTTTATCTTCTTTTTCACCTTTCTTTAACGACCCACAACAAAAAAAAAAAAAAAAAAAAAAAAAAAAAAAAATGATGAGAATATGCCAGACATCATTGAAGAAGAGGCTCAGACTAGCAGACTGCCAACTCCAGGCGACTCTCCCCTTGATCTCCTCCCGAAGGGGGTAGTTTCTTTTTGTTTTGTAAGAAGTCTATTGAGTCATGAGAGTGCGCGCAAAAAACTAATACTCGTCAGCTTCGAGTCACCGCCAAATCAAAAGATGTAAAAATATATACTTTTCAAGAGAGTACACAAGCTACATGTACACTGGGAAATCTGATAAACAAATCACCGGAAAGAGGCAGGGTAAGTAAAATACAGATAAAATAGAGTACAAATGTTAGGTGGGGTGGATGGCGTCGGTCGAGGGCGGCTCGACTGGGGAGAGGGCTGGCGTTCCTCGCTCTGGCGCTTCTTCTCTGTCAGCCGAGCAGAGTCTTGAGTGATCGCCAGGTTTCAGCAGCAAGAACGACGCGGGGGTCAAATGGTTGGTCCTCCATGACGAAAGCAAAGTGATATCGCCAAACGATATCCAGGGTGACACCGATCAGCAGGAACAGGGATCGTTGCAGGGTTCGAGGGGATCCGTTTTGGGAAAGAATAGGCTGCAGACGTATTCCGCTGACCAGGCTCCTGCAACGATTTGACATGACTCGAAAACTGGGGTATGATTTCAGATATGGTTTATTATGGAAGAGAAAGAAGAAGAGTGTGCGAAGGAACAGGAGTAAGAGACTGGTGGGAAGAAAGTTGTTGGAGACTGAGGAGCAAGACAGGGGAGCAAGGGGTCTTGTTATGCTAGGGACTGTGTGAACAGAAGGAACCGAAATGGCGCTTGGACGCCGAACGGGGCTTGGAACGTGAGACGGGGCTTGGGAACATGGGACGGGGCTTGGAACGTCCCATTGGTGGCAGAAGTCATGTGACAAACAATCCCCACCCATGGCGCGCACGGACAAACCAATGTAAGCTTTAACCTGGCAGCATTAGGCAAAACGTGGCAGAAAGGCACAATAATAGTAGGGTAGGGATGGATAATGTAGATAATGTGGTTTGAGGTGATAGGAATTGAAGCAGACAAATAGATAGAGTTAACTTAGGCTTATGAGAGAAATTCGACTTAGTTAAACACAAAAAATTGGACGTTCTCTGTGAGTACGGTTAGACTTTTTGCTCACCTGTTCCAACCTGGCCCTTGACACTTGCCAAATCTGCATGAAGTGGCACAGCACCTGTACGTATCCATCGCGCGGTGGCATGCAAATCTATGTCAAGCGGTCGGTCCTCATCAACAAAGGCAGAGTGGGTTCCAACAATATGCATGAACTTCTCGAACACAACCGGCAATGGTGATATAGCAGATTCGCGCAAACGTAGCGTCACAGCTTGCACTGTTGCCAGCGTATGGGCAGCAGCAACTTGCTCAGTCAGGGTAAGCACGCGCAGGCAATCGCGTGCGGCAATCGTGCCCATAATAACTTTGTCTTGATTGTGCACATCCCCTTGAGCAGGTCTGGATCTCGAAGTCGAACGCGCCATTTCCATACCTCTTGAGAACAGTGGTGATGGACTCGAAGCTGTTTTCGTTCATACTGGTACCACCCCCACCGCTGCTTTTTCAAAAGATTCTAACTATGACGGGAGATGACTTTGTTTCTGCGCCATCTCGTCCAGCGCCTTCTGGTGGATCGTCTGTTCGTTCCTGTGAACCAACTGGATCTTGTTATACAGACCTTGCAACTCGGCCGTCAGCCAGTTAACACCATCACGACGTCCTAGATTAGCGGCTTGTGGAAATGCTTGCATATCCGGGCCATTAACCGGCTCATGTCATGCCTGTGCTCGCCCACATGTTGCTCGATCGCATACGACAGTGCGGATACAACCAGTTACGGACCAAAAAATGACCGCGTAGCCAACTTGTTGGTCAAGGAGTTCAAAGACCAAGGGACCTCGAAGACGGGACCGGATATCTGACCCTGAGTG
Source organism: Linnemannia elongata (assembly GCA_036320915.1). Taxonomy (NCBI): domain Eukaryota; kingdom Fungi; phylum Mortierellomycota; class Mortierellomycetes; order Mortierellales; family Mortierellaceae; genus Linnemannia; species Linnemannia elongata. Next base: position 608,625 of record JAXBDG010000010.1, on the reverse strand, counting down.
AGACAGTGCTGGAGATTGGTCTTGTCCCACCGCTTACCTTCACCTGTCTCCCATTTCGCATTGGAGCGGTGGGAGTAAACGATTGATAGCGGGTGGCAAAAGACTTTTAGGCAAAAGGAAATGCCAAGACAATTAACACGCAGCTGATACCTCTTTTTACTGCGGGAGGAGAGGAAGGAGGCGTTTGTTTGTTTTCAGTACCAGCAGTCGCAGTCGCTTGGACAACAGGTGTCTGTAATTTCCCCTACTGGAGGCCACATGTCTAATTGGCTGGCTAGCTAGGCTGGCAGGGGGGAAAGGAGCAAAAGTACAACTGACCATGGAGACTTATCTCTCGCCCAACAGGATCCTGCAATGTCTTTTTATTTTACATTTTCAACCCCCTGGTCATAATGCGGGCTATTTTTCCTGGCTTTGTTCCCCTGTACTTGCTATGTCCACAAAAATACCGGCAGGACACGTTTGCGTGTTACCCATGGAACATGGAATACCCGTTTATTTGTTGTTGTTGTTTTTATGCTATCTAGACGCCCTGCTATCGATCAATCGTTATTTCTTCTTTCGTTTCTTTTTGGCCGTTCCGTTCTCTTTTTTTGCATGAAAATGTTCTTTCAAATGAGGAGAAACGATTGCTCATGCTCTTGGTTTTTTTTTTTTTTTTTTTTTTTTTTTGGTAAATTGGTAGGTACATACCATACCCGTTGAATTGAGCAACCCATGGTCTCCATTGTTAAAAACTGATATTTTTAATTGATAAATGGGCGGATTAGGGTTGGGATAAGGGAGTAGAAGAGACCTGGTATGTATGTTTATTTGTATGTATGTAGCTTTTGGTCGCATGTTGTTGTGGAAATGCGGCACAGACCAAAACAAACAATAGGGGAGCAAAAGGTACATCTTATGCGTCCAGGCTTGGTCCTTCCTTTCTTCATCCATTGGTGTCGAATGCATCTTTGGTGTCAATTGAACACTTGAAGGGAAGGAGCATGAAAGGGGGGTGAAGAGGAGGTGATTGTAGTCCCGTCACTGTCCACTAACAAAATTGAATTAACGCGAACCCTTACACCCAAGTCCTTTCATTCTTTCATGTACTCATGCTTCGGCTTCTAGACCACCGTGAACACTGAAAGGGACCTGTAGGCGCATGGTATTCGAGAATAAATGGTTTAGTGAACAGGGAAAGTAAACAATAGATTGGGGACCATTGCAAGGTACCAATCCACATCCTGCCTGTTTCCCCTTTCCTTTCTCCCAGCTAATTTACAATTGTCTTGAACAGACCCTTCCTTTCCCTCTCACCTCTTTCAGCTGGGTTATCTATAAACAATATTAAAGACAACACTACCAACAACAAGTGAAAAAACAATTGCTCATAGAAAAGCAAGCGGCACCAGTCAAGACGCAGCATTCAACATAGGAAGAAGGAGACAAGGAGCGGAATTGAATTTGCCGTGAACCAGGGAAATACGAACGGTCCTTTGGGGAAGAGGTGTTTTTGGTTAGAGTCAGAGAGGACACATTCTGATCTTTGATTGGTCCACGAACGGTTGGGTCTTTTTTTTTTTTTTTGAACACCAAAGAAATAAGGGCAATTGTGCGCTCGATTTAGCATAGAGCGGAAAAACAATTAGCGAACACGCCAGAACGGCACTGTCAGGGAATGGTGAGTTGGTAGAAGAGGGAGAGGGAGGGAAAAGGAGAGAAGAGAAGTCTGTGCTGTACAAAAACCCCATTGGAAGGGTTGGGAAAGACAGACCAATCAGAGCAACTAGAATCCTCGTAAGCCTGAAACCAGCCTACCTACTTTTTCTTTTCCTTTGTTCGCTTGATACTTCGTTTGCCCTTTTCGTCAATTGACACTGTGTTTGACTCCTTTGACCATTGCTCTCCTCCTTTTGTTCCTCAGCCCATCCTACAACTTTCCTCTGATCCATCGTCCGCTCTCCGAGGAGAAATGGGAAGGTAGAAAGGCAATCGACGAAAATAAATGTAAATAGAAACATGGCACAGATAGATCGGCGACGAAAAAAATTTATTTTCGATCGCACCGCCTCCTTCTCGCCCTCCCACCAACACAGTGCTAACACTAACAAAAGAACAAAGGAAAGAGAAAAGAGAAATGAGAAAAAAAAGAACAAAAGCCCGGCTGAGCCGAGAGGGGAAAATAGAAGGGGCGAAATAGTTTTGCTCAGGAAAGTAAGAAGAGTAGGGCAGGCTGTCGACTTTTGACGACCTCACTTGAAAGAAAAGAAAAGAATAACGCTTTCGCAATCTAGAATCCACTGAAACACCAGGGATAACACACAACAGACCAAGCCTTTTGGTATCACGCAGGCCCCTTCGGGATCAATTGCCGGCGGAAAGGCCAGTAGACAACACGTTTCCTTCTTTTTTTCTTGGTGATTGTTGTTGTATGGGCTTTAGTTTGGAACGGTCGCGTGTTTTCTTGGCATTCGGAAGGATAACAAGACACAAAACTCAATGCCCCATCCGGGTGTTTCACATGCATAATGATAAATAAAAGCATAAACAGACGCAGGGACTCATGCCGGTACCCATTTTTTCTCATCCCCTTTTTTCATTTTTGAAAGTTAGTGCGTTGTTTTTACTCTCTTGAGTGTTGGTGCGGCGTGGATGATCTCGGGAGTGAATCATCCCCTTTTGTCCTTTCTGACCCAAGTAAACTCATCCAGGCGATCCCTTCCAAAGCATCAAAAAGACGAACCATAATCCAGACATATGTGAGCGAGGGAGGAGAGGACTGAAAATGGTACCTTCTTGTTCAAGCTAGAAAACAATGAAACGCTCTACGGTTTCTGGAGGCACCTTTCAATCGGAGGTAATAGCCATATACGACACAGAAAAAAGAGGGGTACGATATGTGAGAGCACTCCTTTGTCTCTTGTTCTTTTGGCAACCATAACGCTCACCCGACTGTTGCTCGAAACAGGCTCCCTATGGCTTTCCGTTCATTCAAAAACAACGATCCTTGAATGAGAAAGTAACCCCCACTTTTCACACCGTTAAATGATGCACGAACACGTTTGGCACCTCCACTCGTCTCTCTCACCATGTTCAACGACGTGGCGAAATGGACCTCCTACAGCATTCCTTTTCTAGTTTTAAGTTTATGCTTCCCAAAGACAAAAAAGAAAGGAAGTTTCCAGAACACAAAAGAAAGGAATGGAACCAATTGAAGGGTGTGAGAGCAGTCGATAGGAGGCGAGGGAGTTAACAAAAGAAATGCCTGCAGACAAATCCGATAAAGTCGTTGATGGGTGAAGGGGCACAAGGTGCTACGAGATCCAACGAGCGCCTCCAAAGAAAATGGCGAAAGGTCTAGAAAAGAACAGGGTGAAGAAAGGAGAGGCGAATACAGGAAAGGGAAAGCGATTAGGACAAGACTGCAGTTAGGAAACGTGAGGCACCGGGTGCCTGGATCAATTAGATGCCTCCCTCCTAGTCTCGCTTCCATCCCTTCACTTTTGTGTGGTCAGGATCGCATCATGAGCCTTCACGTAGTGAATGGATGGAAGCGAGACTACCTTCCTCCATCCTTGTACACATTTTTGACAAAGTCTTCAAATGGGCATAGTGAACCTACCAATCCGTATATTGAGAAACAGGAAGGACATCATTACACATCTGGAACCTGGGAACTAGGGAGGGAGGGAGAGGAACACACGGATCACCCTTTTGCCTTTAGTTTTTTTACAGATAATTCCGTAATTCGGCATGTTGGGGGAAAGTCAAAAAGACCACCATGGCAAAAAACCATCCGGGCAATTGTTTGTGATGACAACAGGTTTGAGTAGCCGTGTCTCTGTCTGTGTATCTATGTATCCATGGGCATGTATTTTGACACCACAACGGGTCAACCCGATCAGGATAGGAAAAAAAAACGGCGCATGGCATGTTTGCAAGCCATTCACAGGAAACAGTCCGCGAGGGCGAGAGGTATGTGAGCACGGTGTACTCTGTTTGCAGCAGAAACAAGGCAAAAAACAGCGCAATGGTTTAACCTCCTACCGGGTGCCGATTCAAAATAACAACAGAAGAGACACAGGACCGGGCGCAAGAGGAACAATAATAGCCCTTTTTTGTCCATGCATTGGCATGAAGCTATCACCTTGTCTCGAACTCAACTCTGGCATGCATCCATTCCTCTACCTGCCAAGTGCACATTGATAGTCCGCTCTTTCCTCCCTGCACAACAAACAGAATTGAGTTGTTTTTGCTTTGTTTTCTGGTCCGATCACAGGTATCCGAAAGGGGGGTAAAACACTCCGGTCGCTGTCAATGTTCTCTAGGCTACATGATGCGGGTCCCAGTGCTTTGTTCATTGTACATTTTTACCAAAAGAAGGAAAATGAAACGAGAAACACAATGGCTAAAGGTTAAAGACAATATTTGCATGCATGTCATGTTGCCTTGCCTGCCTTCCTTGTCTAGATTCGAATTCAAGGAGCCTTGGGAGTCGGGTATGGGTCTCAACAAGCTGTATGTCAAGAAAAAAAATAGGCAGATCAGGAGTCATGAAGTGATGTATGTGTACATGTACTGTGCCAATGCTTGGTAGACATTTCCACACTCCTTCTTCCTTCTGGGAAGACTATGCACATCTGTGGTTTTTGGTAAATCTCCCTCAATGGGTTCATAGAAAAGAAGGATCAATGCCTCTCGTCTATTTGTTTGGCTGGAATGCATAAAAGATTAGAAGAATATCGAAAGGAAGGACAGGCTTCGAAGGCCATCTAATACATGCCCCACGTCTTTTTGGAGTATTCTAATTGTATGCATGCAGATTCTCAACAGAACCAATATCAAAATCAATGGACCACACCCCCTTCCTTCTCCTCAGCCTTTCCATCGCCTCATCAATGCTTAGTCTGTGTACGTGTGGATGTGGTCAATTGTGGATCGCTGCACAGGAGATTACATCTTTGTTTTTGTCTCCCCTTTTTTCCTTCCTTTTTTCCCTTGCTGATTTCTCTTCCTTTATTCCTTCGATAGGATTCCCCTTCACCTCTAATCCATTCATTCATTCATGCAGCCAAATAAACGATACATCCAAACATACCTTCGCGGGATGTTCACTTCTCTCTCTCTTAGATACCGATAAGCATGTTTGAGTGGATATATTTTCTTCGTGTTCATACTCCTTGCAATCTGACATCGGCGAGATAAAAGAACAACAAATACGTACTGTGAACAGTGGATTGTCTCGCTTCTCAAAGAGCGAGCATTGTCGTTTCCTTTTCTCTCCTCCGTCTCTTCCCCTCTCCTCTCCTAATTCATATCAAGGATAAGAAACAAACCTGAGAAGAGAGGCCTCAAAAAAAACACACGTGCACACAATGATGGTGGTGTTAGTTGTTATGGTTCGCTGAACAACATGAAATCGTTGGAACATCTGGGATGTTGACACAAAAAAAACTAGGCTTGGGTCTACTCTCCTCTATTCCATTCACATCTTCGAGAAAAGTAATCAACAAAGGGGACCCAAGGACGCGAGGCCTAAAGAAAGAGCAATCAAACTAACGAGCACGTCAATCCAAACCTGCCTCTCTCTCTCGGAAAAGGTCAAACGCGCCTTGACCAGGGAAAGTGTAAGGACAACAACAATAGTCTATCCTTTAGTATGACCTACGATGCTGATAGAAGGTTATCCACCGATGTATTCCATCAACCCGGTCAACACCTCGATCAATTGGATGAAACAGCGTCCTCGCTGCCAATAACATCAATTATTTATTTCATACTTAAAAAGTCTCACACCGCCACCATTTTCTGTCTTCGGACTTGCATTCTTCACCGTGTCATTGTCGGTAGACACCACGACTTGAAAAATGTCGCCGCCAACATCCTTACCCTTTTGGTCTTGTTCTCCTTGTTTTCTTTTCTTTTAGTTTCTTTTGGCCACTCGTCCTCCCCACTCCACACTTCTCACTCCTTCCTTACCTTCTTTGTCTCTCGACGAAACAACGCCTCCTTTCCTGCCTCCCTCGCACCTCTCTAGCTTGTTCCTTCTCTCTCTTTTTCTCAAATTCATCAAAACATACGACAAAAACAACATGGGTATCTTAGATTTCGACTGTATGACAACAGACCCGGCTCGTCAACCTTCTACTGTTTCTCAAACACAAAGGCTACAACAAACAGACTACAACTACAACATCGTCCTTGCAAAATCCAACACCAACCCGACCTCTCTCCGCACCACATCCTGGTCTTTTCCCTCTTCCTACTCTTCCAAGAACCTCTCCATCAAAGATGGGATCCCAATCACCGCAGGGTGTGCTGTCAACAGCAAAGGAATTGTTACCTTTATCGCTGTGCACTATATTTTTGCAAAGACGGACCCCTATAGCAAGTATATCACGGCGGTGAGGTATGATCCTGCGGGGGTAACGGATCCGAGTTTGAGTCAAGGGACGGGATCTTGGTCGGTCATGTCGTTGAACCCGCTATTTGGACAGTCGACGTTTGAGAAGATTTGGTTGTTTAATACTGTGATGGGCGGGGTTGAGACATTGCACTTGGCGTATTTGACGAGGTTGGATGCTGGGTTCCAGCCTGCGGTTGTCGTTGGCACTTATGATGTTGCAAAAGCGACTTTTAACCGGACTGGCCGATGGGACATGGTAGGTGGAAAGGGAAAAGGGGAGTATTGTCTCGACTAATTAATGATCTCCCTTCGTTCATTCTACATTCATGCCTCCTTCCAACTATTCTCCTCCAACTATTCTCCTATTACTTCTATCTGTTCTCCATAACAACTACTTCTACTATGCCTAACACTCTTCTACTTTCTTGATACCTAGACGACACTCACATATAGATCGCCAATGTCGATCCTTTTCCACGAGAGTGAGATGTACTACTATACAACCACCCCTCAGTCCGGCGTAGCCAGGTTGTCAGTGTACTCTCTAACAAACGTCGGCACAAACGTCCCTGCATTGTTGCGGGCGTACAACTCCACCGTGTGCACCGACATATCACCGAAGACCCGCACAGCAGTCCTCCAGAACTACTTCTATGTTGTCTGCAGCAGATCCGTAAGCACTCTTACCTCTCGCTCTCTCATTTGTCCCCTTCCCCTTTCCTTCCTTGACCATGTGTTTTCACTCCGCCCATTTATTAATTTGTCGATCCTTTTCTCGTGCATAATGCATTAGTACGACGCGACACTCAGTACACTGGCAGTTCTCAAGGACGCTACTAACCCTAGTTCATCATTCGCCCCCAGTACAACCTTCGTCACAACACTTAAAAAGCTCGACTTCATGGTCGCCATCGGAACCGCCAACGCCACAACAACTACCAGTGCCTCACCACCATTCCTGCTAATGCAGAAATCCGATTTCAATGTCAAAACCAACCTCCAGTTCTCGATGACCCTGACCCCTGGAGCAACCTTTGCAGCGATCGAGGGTGGAGCTGACGCGTCTATTTCTGAAGGCTTCGGGATCGACCCTTCCTCAACTACCACAGGATCCTACCCACGCCCGACGGGTGAAACTGATGGTGGTAGTGGAGGTAGTGGTGGCGGTGATGGCGGGAGCATTGTGGTTGTTGTGGGCAAGTTACCAGTCAAGATCATTATCATCATTGTCGTGGCAGTATTGGTAGTAGGAGGAGGTATCCTTTTTTGCTTCTTTGGATGTATTGCGGCATTCTGCTTGGGGATCAAGGAGTCCATTACAGGAAAGAAGCCAGAGAACAGAGCAGGAGAAGCAGTCAGGGTCACAAGGCGAAGTAGGCTAGTGTTGTCGCTGCTGGTGTTAGCGCATATCCCGTCATAACAGAGTACCTGTCAGATAGGAATGCTACCGCCCTTTCCTCACCACCGCAGGCGCAAGACAATGGACTGGGTTATGTTTACACAAGAGCGCCATCCACCGCAGTCTCTCTGACACCAATAGTGGCTGGCAGTCCTTCCTCCTCTATTATCCTTCGGCACTTGCGTCCTGGTGTCTAGTGGTACCTTTGGCATTGGTTCACCTTATTCCCTTGTACTCTCTATCGCGCACACACGCACATGCGCAATAATAATAATAATACTAATAATAATACGAATGAGCGGACGCCAGACAAAGATGCCTAGTCAACTAAACATGATAGACGATATAACCATCAAGTCAGCTATCAACTTCTTGCCAAATAAAGAGTTTCCCGGTACAGTCAACTTGAGTTGCCAACCTCAATATAGTCAGCAACAAAAAAGCAAAAAAGGTGAAGGGTGAGGGATAAAACAACAACAAACTGAGTTCAATTGCCTGGCGCATTATTTTAATTGACTCGCTGGTTCTTCTTATTTACCCTTCCAGCAACTGTTGTTTCGTCCACTCCAAAAAGTCCAAACCCTACTCTCGCCCCTCCCTACTTCTTTTTACCCCTTCCTCGTCCTTTTCCCTGCCTCTGAGTCTTTACATTACTTCGCCCCTGACTCACTGCCGATGTAAAGAAAGAAAAGAAAAGAAAAGAAAAGAAAAAGGGCAAAAGCGCCGGGCCGTGCCTTACTCCTTCCCTTCTATCTTGCCTTCTTTTTGCTCTTTTTCTTTTACAAAAAAAAAAAAAAAAAAAATGGCTGTTGCACCAATCACACCTCTTCTTTCCTTCGGGTGGGGGACCGAAAGATGGAGGAGCAATTCAGGCACAGGTGTAAAAAATGGGCCAAGAGGAAATAGAGTTTGCCACGTTTTTTTTTTGACTCCCTACTTCAGGCGGAGTCAAAATATTCTCCCTCCTTCCCTCCCCCCGAGGAAGTGTGTTCTTGTTGGGTGGATTGATTCACCACCCCTCTCCCTTATCCGACATTCTCTTACCCCTGACAATTGGTGCCGCCACACTCCTACCCCTACAGAACTTTGCTTGCTTGACTCCCCCAAATCCTCCAAAAAAAAAAAAAAAAAAAAAAAAAAAACCTCTGGCCCGCTTCAGCCTCGCCCCGCCCACTTATTTCCGACAAGCCCTCTTGCTTTTTTGGTTCTCGACCGAGAGCTTCCATGCAGCAAAGCATAACCACTGGAACGGATCCATATTCCGATTGCTGACAAAAAAAAAGAACAAAAAAAAGAACAAAAAAAACCTCATGATATCTCTCCTTGCTATCTCGACCGGGTTTGTTCGCTCTCTTGCGGGTTTCCATTTTCCACTTTTTTTTTTTATCTCTCAGCTATTGGTGCCGCTTCAAAAAACGATTGCTTTTTTCACATTCCACACCGGAAACACCAAGACTCTGTTGTTCAAGAAGCGTTAAAAAAGAAGACGACAATAGGCAAGAAAAAAAAGGCGTTGTCCAGTTCTAGACGAGCGTGTTCGCTTGACGACTCTGAAATGGGGTTGTATTTTTTTGTATTGTGGTTGTCCATTCTTTGTATCTCAATATATCCGATGCTTCGTACCACTCCAAAGACCGATTCCGTGGTTCTCTCAATCTTTTTCTTTTCTTTTTTTGTTTGTACCAAAAAGGTTTTTTTGCCTCGTTGATGGTCGTCAAAAAAAAAGAGGAGGGAAAATTGCACCTCTCGACTTTCCTTCACCCCTTGCCTTGCCACGAACTATGCTACGACCTACCAACCCCTTGTTTTGACTTTGCGCCCCCTTTTTGTTCAAATGAGAAATGTACACGAGATCGAGGTTGGGAAGGAGGGAATGGTGAATAGTATAACTTGCCAAAGCCAAGACCAAGTCCTGCCAAGGAAAAGGACTGGACGAACGAAAAGGATTTTTTCTCCCTCGTTGGTCGTTGTTACTCACGTCAAATTGACACACTCACCCCTGCTGTTTGAGTGTCGGTCTGCCTCGTGCGATTGACTATCTCCATCGCCCTTTTCGCTTCTTTCTTCCTTTTTCACACTATTGTTATTTGCTGTCAATTGCTCACTAAAAGGCGTGAAAGGAAACGAGTGAATGAGTGAAATTATGACTGTCTCTTTATCATGTCAAACACATATTGGCAATTCCTTCAATTTGCTTCTCTCTGGAGCGCTGGAGTGTTACAGGTGTGTGTCCATGTGGATTTTGTTACTTTGTTTTCGATCGCATGGAAGGAGAAAAGGTGGTAGACAGGAAACAACATAGAACAATTGCTAACCCGTTTCTGGGGTGCCTGTTTTGCTTGCCTTGCTCATGTGTATGTGCGCGTGTCATACCATAAGTACCATAAGGTCCTTTTTTGTTTTCCTTTTACTTTTTGTGTCCACTCCCTCCCTCTCTCTACACTGTTGAGTGTTAACAAATGTAGCGGAGAAAAAAAACGAGTGTTCAAAATAACCTTGTTGATGTACACAACCACAAAAAACACGCTAAGGGGAAAGGGAAAGAAGCAAAGGGCATGTACTGTACCCTGCGTTTGCCACGAGGCGTGCTTGGTTGTTGTTTTTTTGCGAGTCCGTCCATCCCTCCGTCAGGTTGTCCTGTTGTCGTGGTCTGTTTGTTGCCTCCTAGTCGATGGGTCAAGTTGGAGTCAGATGGACAGAAACAAACAGGCAAGGGTACTTTCTCTCTTGTTGCATTGTATTGTTTGTTTTCTTTCTATCATTTTTTTTTGCATTATTCAACTGATTTCTTAGAGAATGAGAGAGGACACACAGATGGAGGGAGAGGGAAGATCTATCACGGTTCTCTCTGCACTCCCATCCATCTCTCCCTTCCTTTCTTCCAGACCTTATTCCCCCACCTCTACCTCCCTCCTTCCCTCACCCTCATCAACACCAGAGAGCTATCTTAGACTGTTAGGAAAAAGAAAAGAGTCTAGCCACAGTACAATACTATGCTCGACATACATTTCCTTACCAAACCAAACCATGCCCCTTCCCTTCCTTTCTTCTCTGCTTCTTTGTTGTTGTCCTCTCTCCTTGCCGCATCGCCGCAGCGAGAGCGAGATATAAAAAAAAGTAGCGAGATTGAAAAAAATTGAGACGGAGCTGAATCCCCGCCATATCTTTCCTCTCATTCTGTTTTTGTGCGCATCACATATATCCTCTCCAATAAAGAATAACTTGACATAGACTCGTTCTCGCTATTCACGGAGTTGGAGGGAGGCGCGGTCGGTTGCTCGGTCCGCTCTCCTCGGTAGACCCTTACACAGAAGCTGAAGGAAACAAAAGAACAAAAGGTAAAAAAAGTGAAATCAAATGTAGCAAAGGACACGTAGACGAACACCGCCTAATAACAATCCCCGCCCAAAATAAGGCAATTCGAGTATTTGTCAGAAAGGAGGTGAGCAGCACCCAAGCGGCGTTACGCGGACCGCAATTCGACAGCAAAGCAAAGCGAATAGAGGGAGCATTTGTCTGACAAATCCTGTCGCTCCCATTTTGATTGTGATTTATTTTTTTTGGACTACGCAGTCTGTCAGCCAGTCGGTGGGTGGGTCGGAATCGAATATCAGCCGGGAGGAGAGTGGAAGGGTTTGTAATCGCAATACATCGCAGCAGAGCACCAGCCAATTTGTTCGCTTCCGTTCTTTCCTGCCGTGTGCCGCGCCTTTGCCGCCGTGCACTCCCTCACTGTCGCAGCAGAGCAATAGCTTTTGATCGACTCTCTTTCTCTCTCTCATTTCCTTGTTCGTCGCTATTGACCCACTGACGACTCCCTGTTTACTCTCACCCTCATTCCACGCCATACCCCTTTATTTCTTATTTCCCTCACACAGTCCATATGCAGTCAAGCCTACCAGTCCATAAATGAGCTTACCCACGCAATTCTCGTTTGACTCGTCTCTTCCTCACTTAACATCCCGATGGTGTATTGTTTGTTGATGTGGCCATTGCTCCTCGATGATTGTTGTTATCTAGAGGGACCTTGGATTTTGCGAAACCATCCGTCCAAATCGTCTCACGTCAAAACAACTAAAACAGAGACAAAAAAACTAATTGCTCCACTTCCCTCTTACTTTTGTTTACCTTCATGCTAACCCAAAGAGGGTAAAACCTCCGGGTCCAGGGGCGGCGAGACAAAGAACAAACTGCAGTCTCCTCTTACCCTCACCTCAATTGACTTTTCTGGACTGTGGAAAAACAGACCACACAGATAATGAAGAGGTTGAAACCTTTTGCTGAGCGAAGAAGAGTCAGAAAGAGGGTCTTATGCAATTCATGCCTACCTACTGTAGGACGGAACACCTAATTCACCGAGAATGTCCCTCTTGTCTTTGCTGGGGGTTGGTGGGTGGTGGTTTTCAGTTAGAGAGCTTCTCGTTCATCCATCAGTGTTCTCGTTAGTCAGGGCTATCGCTTCTTGGAAGAGGTAGAAGAGCAATCATCAATTAGACGAAGAAAAATTGCGGGCCGGGCGGATGGATGGATGAGGCGGGGGGCAGAGGAGGGCAAAGTCGCGCGGGTCAATTGTAGTCGTGGACCCCGTGCTTCTTTTTTTTTGTTGTTAGTGCGTGCACGGTAGATGAGTGCGTTAGATGTTTCTTGGCTGTTTGATTTCGTACGCGCATGGAAAATCTGGTTCCACCCTGTTGATAATCCTGTATTTTATTTTTTTTCGCACAGAGCATCACAGGAAGTGGAACATGACCATTAGTCGACCAGGGGACAAGAGTCAATCAAGGCCAAGGTCAGGGTTCGTGTGCTGGAGTCGAAGAGCCAAGGACAAGCCGAGTGTCGCGATTATACTGTTTGCTTGTCCTTTAGCTCTATGGGGGACCCTGGTCGTTTGTTGTAGCACCATGTCCACTTTGCTTGTGCTATCATGATGCAGGATGATGGCCGTAATCAACATCATAAGCAAAACGCACATACTTCAGTAATCAAATTAGCTTGACTTGTCCTATCCACACATGGGACATGGGTCCTCCTTCTCGTCTCTTTTCGCTATGTCAACCTAACTACCAACTTTTGGCCCCTTTACTCGCTCTCTCTATCTATCCCTCTATCTAACCGCTCATTGATAGTAATATCAACACCACCATCCTCCTCGTCGTCGTCGTTATCTTCTTTTTCTTTTCCTCTTGCTCGTTTTTTTGGTGCGTTTTTCCTCCCCTGGATCGGAGAATTACTGTCTTTTCTTTCTTGTCTGCTCTTGAACACACTCGGTGGGGTGTCGAGGTTGAGGATGAGATTGCCGACTGGCCCATGGTATGGTTCAGGCGGTGGGGTCTATGTGTGTGAGAAACTACGAGAATGGCTCTCGTCCTTCCCTCTCTTCCCCTTCTCCCTCCCCTTCCATCCTCCACCCAACACCAATGATACTAAAAATGGGCATACGCAAATAAGAAACAACAATGAAAGAAAAAATAGATAGTTGTGTAGAGAAATAAGGTAGATAACAACGAAACGAGGAGGCGGAGGAGGAGGGATGAACAAGGACACAGGAAAAGAAAAGAAAAAAAAAAAAAAAAAAAAAAAGGGGCGTGCTGAGGATCTCTTCGAGGGAAAACTCTGACCAAGTCAAGAGAAAAGAGGACGAGAGGGAGAGAGAGCGCGCGCGTAGTCAATAAGAGAACATTCAACTATTGCGCAAAGCGAGCTTGTCCTTTTCTTATCCCTCTCCTTTCCTTTTGGTCGTTCGTGCTCATATTGATCTGGTGAACCCGCAAGGGGGTGAAATGAGCGAGGGTTGTGCTGTTGTGCACGGGAGAGGTCAATGGTGGAAAACTGAAGAGAAGGGAAAGGAAGGGGTACATGGTGATTTTCATGAAAATCAAGAGAAATGGAAAGAAAGAACGCACCAAAACAAGGACATGTTAAAGGAAATTGAGAGAAAAAGAATGGACATATCATACCATGTTACCATGTCTCCTGAAGAAGCAGTGGTTCATTCAGCATCCTCCTCTCTCTCTGTCCCTCGCCCGCCCCCTTCAATCCACAGACACCATGTCCAGGTATGTTCTCTCAAGAAGGACCATGGGAGGCGAAGAATGGTCGAGAACGGATCCATTTCTCTATTTGGCTGCATCCACTTCTGCCTTTTATTTCTCTATCTGACTTGTTCCTTGTTTGTTGCTGAAAGAAACAGATGGGTGTGTTCATCGTCGCCCTGCATTGGGAGGGAAGGAAAGAAGAAGGGGTGTTCCCAAATAGTGCAGAAGACGAAACACAGCGTCCCTTCTTAGTTTCTTCCATTTGCTTGTGCTTGTCTGGTCGCTTTGTTGTTTGTTGGTTTGGTTCGCTTTTATTTTACGCGGAGGTGTTTTTTGTACGCGAATTGTTTTCCTTGTTGTTTGTTGCTTCGTTTCTAGGGGGCGGAGGAGAAGAAGGGAGTGTTTTTTACAATGTGTAAGAAGGACAACAAACGGCAGTGGAAGAGAGAGAGCGATAGAATACGAGCATAGAAAACCGAGGGAGAGACTATGGTTTGGCGAAGATAGTAACTTCATTGTTAAATACGGTATCGACCTATCACCATTTTTTTCAGGGGTCATATCCAATTCGCCTTTCAAGACAATTAAACTATTGGACAAGAGACATTGACAAGAGACAAAGACACGGTGGCAGACGAGAATTGTTTGTTCATATGTATTTAATGAGTTGCAGCTGTTGCAGCTGGATAAAAGACGGCTAAACTACTAGATGGTATAAGAGGAAGCTATCTACAAGTATCCTACACTCAGTCAAGAGGAGGAATGGGGGTATGAAGAAGGAGGCAAGTGGCCATCCAAAGAAGTGCTTTTTTTTTTTTTTGGTGTTGTCGTTGATTTTTTGAATGTCAGCGAGACGAGAAAAAGAAAAAGGGGAAAAAAAAAGCGCAGAAAAAAAAGAGCCAGGGTCCCAAGTTGGGAGGATTGTTCGATGGGTTGCCATCGTCTTCCGTCCCTTTTAGCAAAGGGAAGAAGAGGAGAAAGATGGAGGAGGTGAACACCACCGAATATCGTCGACCAAAGAAAGGGAGAAAAGTGGGGTGTTGTTGTGTTGTTGGTGTGTTGCGGCGGCAGCGGCGCCAAGAGAAAAAAAAGTGTTGCAAAGGCAAGAAAGCAAATTTTTTTGTGGGTGGGTTTTGTTTAAAAGGAAGGGGTCGCCTGTGGGCGAGAGAACGTTCATCCGTTGGTGGAGACCGTCTTCATGGCCTCCTCGATAGCCATGCGGAGCTTGGGGATAGCAATGGGCTTGGAGACACAGTCGGCCATACCGACCTGGCGGTAGAGCTCGCGCTGCTCCTCGGCGTCAGAGGTGGTAACGGCGATGATGGGCACCTTCATGTTCTGTTCGAGGATTGAGTTCTCAGAGTGCGAGTCGTTGTTGCGGATCGCGGTTGTGGTCTCGACACCAGAGAGGACGGGCATATCAATGTCCATGAGGATAAGGTCGACCTCGTCCTTGGTGAGCTGATCGAGGGCGGCGAGGCCCGAGTTCTGGACAGAGGTGAGCTGGATGGTGTCGGCAAAGTGCTTGTTGAGGAGGCGGGAGAGGATGGTCAGGTTGACAGAGTTATCGTCAATGATCATGACCTTAATCTTGCGAGGCTGGGTGGTGGTGGTCTCGTCGTGGTCCTCAAAGTCGCTCTCGATGCTCATGGCAGGAGAGGAGGGAGGGGAGATGGTCGAGAGAATAGGGGAGGCGTTCATGTTGTTGATAGCCTTGTTGAAATAAGTTGAGGTTGTCTTTGGAAGAGAAGAGGTGTCCTGAAGTAGGGAAGTGGTTGATGTAGTGCACATTTTGCGGATAAGGCTGCAGAGCATGTTTGGGTTGTTTGTGGAGGAGTTGGAGCGGGAGAGGCGTCGGGCTGTAATGGTGGAGTTGTTGTTTGGGTTCTGGTGAGAACGAAGAGGAGTAGTGGGAGTGGAAGTGGAGGAGAGTATAGTGGTTGGAGTTCGTTGACGCGAAGTAGAAGTGTGCTTTTGAGTGCAAAAGTGTTTGGTATGAGTTGGGTAGGTTGGAAGGAAGAAAAAAGAGAGAGAAAGAAAAGAAAAAAAAAGCGGGGCGGAAGGCGAGGAGGATTCCCTTTTTATACAAGACGGACTCTTGCTTGACTCAGGCTGACCTTTGTTGTTGGCAATTGAATTGGTTTTGTGTATTCAATGAAAGTAAACAAGTTGTCGGCCTTCAATTGCTCCTGCGGAAGAAAAAGTTCCGCCTCGTCCGCCTCGTCCGCAGTTCTTTTCTTTTTTTCTTTTCTTGGCAATTGAATTGAATTGCAATTCTCTTCTTATTCTATTCTAAAAAAGTCGAAAGTCGACTTCTCTGTTATGCTATTAAATTGAAAATAAGAAATAAAGTAACCTGGCTCACCCCAACATATATTCGCCACATCGTCAATTGACCTTTTTCCAAGTAGTCAACCAACGCCGCTCTTCGCCGTCTCGGCTTCGTTTGACGTTTTTGCCACCTTCAGGTTCAATTGACTTTTGACCTACCTTCAATTGCCAATTGTCACTCTTCTCCAAACAGTCAATCCTCAATTGACAACAGGGAAGAGGAGTCTAACCGCGGCTATTGTATTCAGGCTGCCGTCAATTTGCCTCGACTCTCTCCTTGCCTCTGCCTGGCCCACACCTGTCCACATCCATTCAAGACACGCACACAACTTTTTTACCCTTGGCCCTGTGGCAAATGTATTTATTACCTCTTGGCCAACCCCAGCCATTATTACCCTCACTCATATTTGGCGTATCATGACAAATACAACCCTACACCCATTGACCACGGCAACTGATCCTCTCTGTTATCTTTTACTTTAATTGCTGAAGACGTCCAAAGCCATTCTTCTTTTTTTGGGCTGACCTCCATCAACTCACCACGTACCAAGAGAACAACAACAGCATAAACAGGAAAGGAAAATATAACCTCCTCGGTGTTTAAACAAACGACCATGCCATGCCACAGCACATAGACGACACAATAAACAAGAACTCAGCCAAGAAGCCAAGGAAGGGAGGCTGGGCACTTATTTTGATATTTGATTTTCCACCCCTTGTTTGGTTTGGTTTGCCCTGTTTTATTTTGCCTTTTTGTGTTCCCATCCAAGAGACGATCAAAAGAGAAGAGGAGGGCGCGTGGGTTGGGATTGGGCTGCGGCCAAGAAAAAAAAACAAGTTTTCGATCGCAACTTGAAAAGAAGGCGGAGAAGGCAAAGAAGGCAGAGAAAGGAAGAAAAAAGCAAACGCAATCAAGAGGGAACGACCCTTCCTTTCTCCACATCCCCATCTGTGACAAATATAGAAGTCTTGTTCGACAACAATAAACAAAAAACAAGAACGAACACGTTGCGGTTGCACGACGCCAAAACAAGATAGCATTAACAAAAGCAATAAAACAACCTTTTTTGTCGACTCCATGCAATACAGGACGAGCAGCGCCTCAATTAGAATAGAACATACAGAAATCATCAGACCCTGAACAACGAACGGACGAGTGAACGAACGAGCAACATATGGTTGAGGTGCTTGGCTATTGCGGTGCCTGTTGTTCTGCTGTCGCAACCTATTTCTGTTATTTTGGTAAATTACGCTGACATACCGCTACCCCCACCCAAACCATTGCAAGGCGACGAGGGGGCATCTGTGGCTAATTACTGTGTTTTCGTTCGTGGCCCTCCTTCCTTCCTCCACAGCCAAAAGACGGAGAGAGATGTTCTGGGTTGCCTGTATCAAGAGACATGGTCAGGGGTGACAGCGAAAAGCAAAAGGTCGAAACAAAAAAGCGGGCGGTGCTGTTTGTTTTCTTCTGTTCCTCCCTCTACCTCATGGTGCTTATCCTCTCTCTCTGATCATTGTAATTCCGCTGTCCTTGCACATACCATCCTTTCTCCCATTCGTTACCATTGTCCATGTCCCCAATTTACCAATTCACCATGAGCCAATCCCTATCCCATCCCATCCCAGTTGAAAATACCTTAGCCTTCTCCTTTTCCTTGAGAAAGTCCTGCGCCTTTACGTCGTCGCTCAATCCCAATTTGCCTTTTCTTTCTTACCGTGCACCACACTACACTTCTTCGCCTGCGGCAGTAAAGAGAAAAGAGAAAGGTGTCTGATCGTTGCTTATCGTCCGTTCTTTCCTGGCTGGGATTCAATTTATCAGTTTTCTCCCGTTTGTCCAACTGGGCACACACCAGACACAGGCAATCCTTGTTGGTAGAAAAAGATAAAGTGAGATCCAAAAAAGATCCAAAAGGTCCTTTCCACCTTTCATCTCACTTTCCTCGAAACCCCCTTTCTTAACTCCTACAGAGTTCACACCACTTCCTAGACTAAGTTTTCCTCTTATCGTGTTCACTCCCACCTCCCTTTCTATCTATCTCTTTTTCATGCCAGCCTTGACCTAGCTAGGGCCATGACATAGACGGTGAACGAAGAAAAGAAAGGAGAGAGAGAGGGACGAAGGGAGAGGGAAAGAGATGAGGAAAGAATGAACAAAGAGGAAAAGAGAGATACAGAGGAAAAACAGGAGTGGTCTGTTGTTGCTTGTTTGATCGTTATTTTTGTTGTCTTTTCATCGGATGATATAATGCATCACCTAGAGTGAGGGAGGAGAGAGGTTGGTACAACCTTGCAAAAAAGACAAGTAAAAACAGGGGAGAAGGTGGAGGAGAGGGAAGGATAGTGTAGATCTCCTTGTTTCTTCCCAATCAAACATCAACAACAAAAACAACACGAACGCGAAAACAGGAACGAACCTGTTTTTGTATTTGTTAACGATGACGAGCATTGGTGAGTACACTCGTTCTCTTTATCGACACAAGAAACGCAAAAAAAAACCTAACCGGCATACACCCCCAACTCTTATTGCTCATTTTTTCCTACTTTTTGACGACGTTGTCTTGTTACCAAGCGGCCACGCACGCACTTTTATCACAAGAGGGAGCAAAGTCCTTAGTTTTAACCTGGCCATGTGTGCCAACGCACCGCAAGGCAGACAGATTATTTTGACGAAACTAGGGTGCCACTGGTTCCCACGTTGATACCAACCAAGAACAGGAACATCTTTATCGGTCTCACTTTTGTCCCATCACTTGGTCAATTAGTACTAGTCTACACAATGATCACGAACGCGTGGTCATCGTTCACGACTAACCCGACTACGCTCGCTAGTTTACGAGAGTTCTTCCTACCCCCTTCTTTTCTCTAGAAACAAACCAGAGTGCTAAAAAAAGACGATATGGGTAAATGCGACAACACCATCGTAATAGCCAACATCAACAACCGCGCAATTCTCTCTCCTCATTCTTACTCCTCTAACCTGTTTTGCATCACCAGATATTTTCGTTCGCGTTTCGGAAAACAACAATGTACACACCAGATCTAGGGAGAGGGAAGGAGAGAGAATCCTCTGGTTGTCGTTCCTTCGTCATTCCCTCCTCGTTCTCTGACTTTCTATGAAGTGAGTGCCGGTTCTACCGTTTTTAGTTCCTTCGACTCCTTGACGTCAACAAGTCAACAGACGGTTCCCTAGTTCAGCCAGGCCCCGTCTTCCGTTTCGCCTCTTAACTGTATACCATCATCTCTTTTTCTTCTCCTCCTCTTCTCTACTCTCTGTGCCATTCCTCTTCCCCTTTATTTCTGTTTATTTGATGGTTGGAGGTAGTGAAGTAAACGGATGATTCCTGGCTGACCTTGAAAGAGGGGTATGAATGCTTGACAAGCATATCTATGCTCAGCCTAGCGTGTTTTCTCGACTGGTCTTCTAGAACCCGGGTCGCCTGGGGGGAATTATAGATAACGTTATGGAAAAGGGTTGGTGGTGGTGGGATTCCAGACCTAAAACATATCATCACCCAAACCAAACCTCCATCCTCAGTCAGTCCTTTTCAGTACGTCCATTTGCATGTTCTAGGGACGAACACGGGATCTCTACTGCTTGGCAATAAAAGAAGAGAGGGTGGTTTATCATGGACCTCAGGCTCAGGGGAGAGAGGGCGAGAACATATAGAAAAGACGGTGACAAGAGGAGGAAGAAGGTAGAAGGACAAGGGAAACCAGTGGTTTTTCTTCTCTACCGTTGGGAAATACTAGAATGCTCCGTTACCTCTAGGCTCTTTTGGTGGTTCCCTTGTTTCGAAACCGTAGAGCCATCACATATGATGGATGCATGAATCTTGTATGACATGGGTAATTGTTGGCGAGGACGGGGATCTGGACCCTCTTGATCAATACAGCTTAACACCACCTATGGGGACAGTAGTGACCCAGGTCCTTTTCACGACGGTTAGAAAGGGGGGTTCCAGTCACCCAACGATCGATGTCTTTTTTTCGTCTATCGTGCTTCTTTCTCTTCCTTTGTTACTACGACCTTCGCGTCCTTCCCCTTTAGTTCAAAGCAAACACAAGCGACAATCATACGACTATCTTCTTTTTTGCCTTTTACTGCTCGTAGGATGGACAAATGAAGGAACGGACAGATGGAGAGAGAGCTATTGGTCTACCTTTAGTTTTCGTTTTGCATAATTTACACACGCACGCACACACCCTTGTCGGTCGACTGCCGTCCACTGTTCATCCCCCCCCCCCCCGTCCAATGTACTGTACTCTCGGATCGCTTATTGTCGTTATGCTAGTGCTCTTGCATAGGAACGTGTCTATTGTCAATTGTCAATTGTCAATTACCTATCTTTGCTTTCCTTTTGCTTTGTGCCATTTTCTTATTGTATGTATCAAAAATCCTGTTTGTGTCCGACCCATGGTGTCATATTCCAATGCCATCGATGGGATGCTCAATGGTATACTTGTTTAATTTTTTATGTGATGTGTATTGTGCAGGCCGAGAGTCGAGAAAACAAGAATGAGGAGAAAGGGAAGGGAGACAAAGGAAAGGGATAAGACCGCATTAAACCTCCTCTCCCCACCAACATATTGAACTGTACTTCGTATCCGAGAAGAAAAAAAAAAAACAAGGTCAGGTCGGGTTCATGCTCACACGCATCAATGATCAACTCTTGTCTTTTTCATTTTTTTTTCTCTCAACGGGCCCATCCAGACAGCTTAAAATTCTGGTACCAATAGTGAGAGCACAATGGTTCAATAGTCAATGGTTGGTCCATCACACCCCCCTCTGTCCTCACACCCCCTCTTTTTTTCTGCTTTGCATAAACTCCATGATTGTCTCTCTTTCTTGCTCACCTTGTCAGTTGGTCGGTCAATCGTTTGGTGATGTGCGTTTTTTTGTAATTGAATGTTCAATGTGTTATGTATTTGAATGCCTTTTTGTATTTCATTGTTATTGATTGTAGTGGATTGTTATTGTTTGCTGATTGTCGTTAGTTGCTGTTGCCCACTATCCATCTCTCCTTACTTTTTTGTTGTGCTTCTTTTCCATCTCTTTGTCAATCTATCCGAGCTTTTTATTGTGGAGAGAAACAGAAAGAAAGAAGGAAAGAAAAAAAATGAATGAGAGCTCAATAACACTGCTGCGTTCTCGAGCGATCCATCTCTTCTCTGTTTCTTTTTTTTGTGTTAGTTTACACACTAGTAACTTACCTCTTGGCCAGTTACCTACTGTCCTACCTTTTATCTTTTCTACTGAAGAAAAAAAGAGAATAGCGACGCGGGTATAATAAAAGTGGGCCGGTAGAGTGACAGTGAGTGAGCAGTGAGGTAAAATGAAAACCACCGACCAAGCTAGAATATACGACGAAAGAACGCCAAATAACAAAGGTTAATGTGACAAGGCGCAAAACTCTCCTCCAATGCTAGGATACTCTTGACGCAAAAGAACCATGGTGCATATACAAAATAAAGAACCTGGCAGGGGGTCCACAATCAAAGAATGGAGAGTACGGTACAATAGGGACAATAAAAAGCAAGAGATTTAGCAACCTTCGCCAAAGGTAAAAAGAAACTGGCGGGAAAAGGCAGCGAGGACGAGAGAGAGAGAGAGAGAGTGTGTGTGTGTGTGAGAGAGAGAGAATAACGCATGATACTATGGTGGATGATGGGTGATGGATGACCAATACCCCCCATTGAGCCACTTTAGCCTTCCCTGCCCCTCTCTCCCCTTCTATTTCTATTATCCTCCGTAGTACACCATCAACAACAACACCCCCATTCTTCCCCACACGTTCATCATTCATAACAAAAGCAAAGCAAAGTGGCAAAGGGCAAAGACGAAATAAGTAAACGTGTTTGCTTTGAAGACCATAGGTCCAATATGCACTGTGTGTTGCGTTAGAATTTCTCCTCGGGAAACACTTGGGCTAGACAATTCCGTTGTCTAACTGCATGTTCATTTGACATTCGCCATGGCGAATAACAGCAAAAGAGCAGGGTCCAGTTCAAGCCAGAGGCAAACAGCCAAAGGTAAGGTGTCGATCCACGAGGAGGCTAATGGGCGAAAAGTCGTTTTATTTTTCCCTTCCGTCGAGGCGAGAGCACAGTCGCTCAGGAGTAGGCGAGAAGAGCAGGGAAAGAAGGGGTGAATTATATTCTTGCAGGACCAGGTCACGTTTTCCTGTTCTTTACCCATCTATTTCAGAAAATAGCGCAATAGCAAGGTCCAGTTGAGTCGATGCTCAGTACAAAAGACGATCGAAAACACTTGCCTGCGTCCACATAAGGTGTCGACTATGTGAGCTAAGTGCATGGACAAGTAGATAGTAGACACAGCGCACAATCCCCATGGACCATGACCATGGGTCGGTTCTTACTCTTACTCTCAACAGCACAACGTGCTCACTCCCTCCCTCTCTCTCTTGCTCGTTATTTGCACAGCCCAAAATCAAAATCAACCCTTCCAGCACATCCTGACCATGCACACCACACACTCCCCCTGAATGATATTTTTTAACCATGGCCCATGGACCATGGGTTCATCCTTTTTTCTTTTCTTTGGTTTCCAATGGATGTGATGCTTGTTGGACGGTGTTTTTTTGTACGTGTATGCAATGCGCGGATTCTCTCTTTCTCTCCCCTTTGAGCGAGCAAGAAAAAAAAGTTATTTTCGAAGAGGAGCATTTCATTTCACAATAGTTGAACGGCGAAGGCTTTGGCTGAAAGACAAACCAGGCACAGAGACAAAAGTAAACAGATAGGCAGAGCACAGAGACTGGCAGAGAGACTGGCAAAGAAGTCAAGGGAATTAAAGGAGGTAGCTCTTCCTATTCTTGTACAGTCCAATACATAGTTCCCTGTTCTAGCTTCTAGTCACTCCTTCCCCTCACTCTATTCACTCAGTCTCAGTCTCTCACGTCCTGCCCCTCTTCACCTATTCAACTTCGCCCAATTGCAACCATTGTGGCTACCCACCCCTCACAGCCTCACCTTATCTCTCCCAAAATAGCTATCAAACTAGGCACGATGTCCAAGTTCTCCTTGTAAGGACAAGGGAACAACAATAACCAGGTTTCTCTAGGTACCTGTGTCATGATGCCAAGCCCCAATGAACTAGGGTGGAGGAGAAGCGAAACAGCCCGCTTAATTGATCAAAAAGGGAGGCAAGGTGACTCGGTGGAGGGAGGGTCTTCGCCTCACGAACAGGTTTATGATCAGGAGAGACGTGGAGAAGAATGGGTAGGAAAGGGAACAAGAAGGGGGCAAAAGAAGTTCCGGTCTCTTCCATTGGAGAGAAAGGGTGAAGGAGGGAAAGAGGTGAAGCGGGTGGTCCTGATAAGGCAATTCGACCCATAAGGAGTGAATGGGTGGAGCTCACTCTTTTTCATGTTTGTCGCACTCTAATTCAACTCCCACCTCAGCCAGTCAACATGCGCACATATAAGAAAAGTGCTCAGCACAAGTCGACAATCAAAAAAAGGGAAAAAAGATTCGCCCACCCTGCCTCTGACGCTGTGACAACAGGATTCGACAGGCTACTGGAGGTCGAAAATATTTTATTTCCCTCGGGCCGGAAGAAACAAGTTGTCCGCAGAAGGAGAAAAAAAAAGGGAGCACAAAAAGGAAAAAAGGGTTAATTGGGTTGGGGGCGGTGTACTTGAGTCAATTAGACAGCGAAGGAAGGCAGGAAGGGAAAGAAAGGGTCGGGAAACGTGTCTTTGAATCATTTGCATTGCACTCCCATCCAACATCATCGTCTGCGCCTCCCTTCTTATTCCATTCCTTTCTACGATCTTCGCCCATTTGATCACTTCTTTTGATCGGTCAAACGATCAAACGAGTTCTCGTTTGTCGTTTTGTTTTGTTCGTTCTTGGTTGTTCGGTCCATCCCTTCTCCATTCTTTCTTGTCCTTCCTTTTCCTAGCCTTTCTCGTTGTTCTTTCTTTCTCACTTTCTACTTTTGGTCGTCAATCCGCATGACCTACTTCGCTTTTGCCGATCGCTCTCTCTTTTCTTTTCATTTCGACATCCTCGCAAGGCTGTTGACTCAAACGGAGAAATAAATGACGTTTTTTTGCTACTTGCTATGTGCTACTACAACCCTTTGCTCTCTACTCTCTACTCTCTCAACAAGCACTTACAACTTTCCCTTTCATATCTCCATCCATACCTTTTCATTTCTCTCAGTTGCATACTCCTCTTCGCCCTTCTCCTACATATTGCATTTCATTTCTTCTACTTTCCTGCCTTTCATCCTTTCATCCTTTCCCTTTTCAATTATCCTTGATCGATCTGGGCTCCATTCGCTCTAGCCCACTTGCTTTTCGGCTACTTGTTCGCCCCTTTCTCTCGTTCGATACTATGCCCGGCCACGTTCCCGCAAACGAAATGAACGCGCAATTTTTTCACAAAAGGAAAAACAGGAGGAATAGACGTATGGCTCTTGGCTCCCATACGAACATGCATGAGGAGCAGCATACCTTTGTGCCTCTCTCCCTCTCCATATCTTTTCCTCTCTCTATATCATCCCCATACTTTCGATTAATAATTTATTTATTTTTTTGGTTCCAGGTCCATTTGAAGGAAAGGGGGGCCAAAGGAAAAACGCCAAGAAGACATGCAAATGCGTACTGTGCACGGAGTGAGGCAAAAGGGACATACGCTACGTTACAAAGCAAATAGTCCCTTTTCCACCATCCCCCCATCGGATTAGAATCTAACCGACAGATGAGGCGTCTCCTTTGCATTTTTGTTTTCTTTTTTTTTTTTTTTTTTTTTTTGCTATCCGCAATATACCCGCTCGTCCGCGCAATTTGAATTAGGAAAAAGTGTGTGAGCACGTTCCCTTTTTTCCCTTTTTTTTTTAAGGCTTTCTTGTTGCGTTTGGCGCATGATGGAATGGGGTAACAACTAGAAATAGGAGAGAGACCATGAAGGAAGATGATGGTGCGACATGGTACGGTATGCTCGATGATGCTTACTTTCTCATTTTCTTCCTTCACCCCCTTCGCGTAGTATCAATCCGCGTAAATACGGTGCCGTCTGTTTAAGCGGACAGGTGGATGCGATGGAGATACAGTAGTAGCGGTGAAAGGAAAAACGTGTGGTGCATGCGCGGGATCAACATGCGACACATGGGGCTGCGACACGCATAAACTCAACTCAGCTCGATAAGAAATGAAGGAGAGAGGAAGGACAAGTGTTTGCGAAGCCTCACTTATCTGGGAGATGATAAGCCCCAATTTGATGGTCAGAGGAGATAAGCCACAATTAAGGTGCCACTATTTTTCAGGAGCACGTTAATGGGAAGGAGAGATGGAGTGAAGCCATGGTGGGAGACCATCTTTCAGTGAATGGTAGACTACGTCGAGAGCAAATGGATACCTCGACAATGTAGAGCGTGTTTAGGTTAGTCTACCCCAACACACTCTTTTGTTGGTATCCTATTCTCTCTCGCTCTGTCATTAGAAGATAAAAAAAAGGTACCATATAAGTTACGGGCTCGTTCTCTGACCTTCATCACGCACTTCTCATCTACATAACGCGTCCACAGTCCTAGCCTGGAGACTATCCCAGTCCTCTGGTTTTGATCATTTGGAAGGATGAGGTGATATCAGAATGCTGTCCGTTTGCTTCGCCCAAGTCCACCCATCAATCGTGCGCACCATAAAAAGATAGGAGATCAAAGTAGAACGATTTATTTTTCGTATCAAACAGAAGGAACTCGAGCCAGCCGAATTCCATCCTCATTCAAATAAAGCGCCCCTCCCATCTTCTCCATGTGTTTTTACATGGTAGAAGATAGATCAAGAAGAGAGAACATTTTTACTTCTTGCGAGGCAAGACGTTCTTCTCGTACTGGCCCTGGTAGTTGCCTGGGGGGTCATAGTTGCAGATGTAGATGGTCCAGTTGGATCCGGGGCAGAACTTCTTGGCGCATCCGACAGACTTGGTGCCCTTCCAGACGACCTGGGTGAAATGGCCAGTGGCCATCGAGAAACCGGGGTTCTTGTAGTTGTACTTGCTGACCTCGTTGTACCAACCGTCGATACCGGTCTTGAAGTTCTTGTAGCCGGCAGCCAAGTTCTCTCCGTACTATAAATTTGGAGGAAAAATAAAATGAAAAAAGGTTAGCTCATTGGTCGATAGCGGAAATGCAATCGATCGCAGTAATGAAGATATAATGAAGCAAAGAGATAAGAGAGAGAGAGAGAGAGACGAGAGAACATCATTATGCCAAAGGATCATGTACACACCTTGCCACCGCTGTGCTTGAACTGGCAAGCCTGGATCCAGTTATCGCCAAAGGCAGCAGCCTTAGCGTTCCACTTCAAGGGCTTGGCACCGTGGCGGGCACGGTACTTGTTGTGGGTATCGAGGATAGTCTTCTGCTCAGCAGCAGAGAGAACACCCTTGGCCTTGACGCCACGCTTCTCGAGGTGGACGTCGTCGTCAGAGATGGTGTAGTTGCCCTCGGGCTCTTCAAAGGGGAGGGCGACGGCTTCAAACTCGACGGGAGGGGTGCTGACCTGAGCCGAGGCTGAGGCGGCAAAGATCGCAACGGTGGCGACAAAGAGGGTAGTGAACTTGACCATGATTGTTGTTTGTTGGTGTGGGTGAGGGTGAGGGTTGTTCGTAAAAGGGTGAGGTAGGGGGATTGTTATTCGGGAGAGAGTGAGAAGGAGAGAGGGTATTTGTTTTTGAGTGCTTGTAGAAAGCTGTGAGGGGTGAGAGAGAGAAGGAGGGGATGAGGAACAACAAATAAGTGGGCAGGGGCATCGTCTTTTATACAACAAAAATCAAACACCTGTTGTGAGTTACCGACCAACCGATCGACTGCTGTGAGAGCATGGAGGGAATCACAAGGACAGGGGAAAAGAGTGAGGCAACCAGCAGGGTTGCCGTGAGACAGACAGACAGGCTAACAGCACTCTATGTTCTTCGTCAAGGCAAGTCTGACCACTGTGATTAAGCAAAAAAGGTACCTTTTTTTTTTTTCTTCCAAACACAATTGCAAAACAGTTGAGAGCAGCTAGTGCGAAATTACAATGTACGAGACTTTAATTGTTTGCTAAATTGCGTTGGGCGGGGGAAGGTTCTCTCCCTCCCTTCTTCTTCTTTACGTTCCTGAATAGTATCCCTTGCATAGTCTGGACGCCATCGCAGGAATGACAAAAAGAAACGACGTTCGACAACACTCGTTACCCTGGGAATCACAGATCCTTAATGCAGTCGAATATTTCTATCATTCCCGCTTTTGTATGTTTATCCTACGTGGACGACACCTTCCTCAAATGAGTATTCGCCATTAATGCAAACAAGGGTCGGATACTGTGAGAGAAAAAGGGAATGGCTCCCTTATTTTTCTCTGAACAATGAAAGTGGGCGCCGACATGGTTTGCACCACTCTATGCATACCCATTTCTCTTCTGTTCCTTCTTTTTTTCTCACTTTGCATCTTTTGATTTCGTGAGAGCATTCTTTTTTCCCTCTACCCTTTCTCATGCTGTCAACAGTTATTAATCCATTTCCAACGACATTTCTCAGTGAGCACCACATACAAAACACGGAGCAAAAAAAATAATAAACAAATCAACCCCCAGGCAGGTAGCCGTAGCCCTTGTTACTCCCTCCTTCTACCCTCAATCTCTCCGTCCTCTCCACACTCTAACCCAAGTCCCGCCCTGTATTTGTCAAACGTTGCACCACGAATGGTGTGTTCCGTTGATGAATAAACAATTTTTGCTCCCTTCATGTAATATTGCACTAGTGCTGTTCGACAACGACAACCCTGCATAATAGTTGGGTCTTGAACTTGAACAAACACAAAGAGGCAGTTCAATTGCAATGTATCCTTCGTCGTACCAGTGCCTTTTCATCCAACAACAGATCCCGCCGGCCATTCGTCGCCTTCCCTCTCTGCCTATCTTTCATCTACCACAAAACGGTGATAGGAATGAGAGAGCGAAATGGGGAGGATAGGAGATTTTTTGATCGTTGGAAAAGTCAATCAAAAAAGGAAGCTAGTAGGGGACGGCGCAGCTTCTTTCGTCTCTACCATTACCGGGCTACATCTGGAGAATGCGATGGGACCCTGAGGGAGGAGGAGGGGAGGTGTTCTGTCGCGAGTCGCAGTCAACTGATGGGACAAGATCGACCGCCTAGACACGCTGTTGTGGGAAGTACATAGCATGGGCGTCTTCTCATCGCATAGGACAAAAATCAAGGGTGTCAAATTGAGACAAAGGTACCTTCCACGATGGTACTCTTCATTCGTATGCTAATGATGGCCCCACTTTTTTATATGAGCAATGGTGCCATGGGCGGTGGTAAAAAGGAAATGAAGGGGAGAGGCTGCAATCTATAACGAAGGGAGCACGCAAGGATAGGCGCGAGTACATTGGATGGTCTCCTGAGAGTGACTGGACCTTCTTTTCTAAGGCCCCCGATAGTGGTGTTGGAGATTGGAGAGTGAGGCCGGGCCCTTCGTTCGGAAGAATAAAAAAGTGTCTTGCCACAAATGGATGTTTGCCACTAATGTTCAGGAACGATCATTGATAAGGGCCTAGATTTTCTTAGACTCATTTTAGTTGACCACCTGGTGTGCTTCTCCAACAATGTGCAAGCGCGTATCTGCCAGGCGTTCCTATAAGCCCCTTTTCAAGGGCGCGTTTACTGAGTCGTGTGTGTGTGTGTGTGTGTGTGTGTGTGTGTGTATTAGGGGAGTGAAGGGGGAGGCGAGGCACTTCGCTCAACTCACGATCACATAACATAAGTAAAAAAAGTTGATGGTAGGGAAGTGCTATTACGAACGCACACTAGACGCTGTTTCGTCACCTGGTTACATGGATGGCTATGGACGTATTATTATTATTTTCATCCCCACGGTCTGCAACGCGAGGGAGGTCATAAGGAAACCATGAAATGGAGCAGCATAAAGACGCAAGTGCACCAGGTTCAGGCGCAGGTTTCAAGTTACGGGCGAGATCATTGTTTATGCGGGGATCGAAGGGTGACGGTGCTGGCCTTAGAATCGAGGGTATATGAATGTCTCGGATATGTATTGCCGATCCTTTTTCGAATATCATTCTTCTCTACATTTACATGGAGCTGGCACATATTTTCAGAAATAGTTTCATCATTCACACCAAAAATTGGAAGCGTCCCAGGATCGAGTAACGCATCGGCCCATTCGAGGTTATTGTCGTTCATTTTTTCGAATACCAAGAAGCAAAATTTAAGCCCTATATTCCTATATATTGTTGTTCTCCACTCTCTCCTGTCGAGTTGTTGTGTGAGTATCAATGGTGGTTTTTATTGGTTTTGTATATGTGTGTGTGTGTTCTAAAAAGGATGCTGCTTCGCCATAGTCGAGAATGTTGTACAAAAGGGAATGAAAAGCAGGAGGAATATTGGGTATGAAGTGTTTTGTTTTGTGCCAAAACAAGAACGCAAGACCAGCTTGTCGCTTCGTTCAAGTTTTCTTCTACAACCATCCACCATCTACCAAAGAAAAAAGCCCCGCCACTCGCCATTTACTTGGCAGGCAAGACGTTCTTCTCGTACTGGCCCTGGTAGTTGCCTGGGGGGTCATAGTTGCAGATGTAGATGGTCCAGTTGGATCCGGGGCAGAACTTCTTGGCGCATCCGACAGACTTGGTGTTCTTCCAGACGACCTGGGTGAAATGACCGGTGGCCATGGAGAAGCCCGGTCGGTTGTAGTTGTACTTGCTGACCTCGTTGTACCAGGCGTCGATACCGGTCTTGAAGTCCTTGTAACCTGCGGCCAAGTTCTCTCCGTACTATTGGGAGAGAGATGAAACAGGATAGAGAGAAGAAAGGAGATCACGAAGTCAGTTCACTGGTTACTTAGATGCTGGTGTTACTACCTCGATAAAAATCAGCTTTTGTACAATGTGAACAAGAAATTTCATACCTTGCCACCACTGTGCTTGAACTGACAAGCCTGGATCCAGTTGTTTCCAAAGGCAGCAGCCTGGGCGTTCCAAGTCAATGCAGGAGCACCGTGACGAGCACGGTACTTGTTATGGGTATCGAGGATGATCTTTTGTTCGGCAGCGGAAAGGACATCGCGTTTGACAATGGAACCGGGGCCAACATCACGACGCTCGAGCTGGTCAGCGGTGGCCTCGCGGGGCGCGGTGCTGATCTGGGCGGAGGCCGAGGCGGCAAAGAACGCGACAGTGGCGACAAGGATGGAGGTGAACTTGACCATGATGGAGTGCGCTGGGATGGTTTGGAGTGGGGTTTGTTTTAGAGGGAAGGGTAGGGTTTCGTAGCAGGGAGAGTGTGTTGTTTTTTATGCTTGTAGAAAGCTGTGAAGGGTCTTGAGAGAGTGAGAAGGTGTGAGAGTGAGTGGCGATAGGGAACAAAAAAACTTGGCGGAGGTCGATCTTTTTATACAAATTTTCAATCAATACATCCTCAACACCCTTCACGAGCTACCCATTAAGTGGAAGACATAGGCGAGAGGCGGCGACAATAGGCGACAACCAAAGTTCCCGGTACAGGCTCTTGTCTTTCATCGCCGAGTGCGACAACACAAACGGAAGGACAGCTTAGTTTTTCATCGTTGTACACTCTCTCCTCCCAACGCACCCAAACAAAACCATTGCCCATAAATGAAAGGCGCTCAACCCTGCATCGACTCTTGAAGAAATTGTCCCAATTTGCAATGTACAACGTTTTTTGTATCAGTGCGCAGGGTTCAGTCGTTCAGCGATTGCTTCTCTGTCAGAGAAAAAAAAAGAGACAGGACGTTAGGCGATTTTAGTGAGATAAACGCAATTAAAGATGTGGCCTAAAAAGAAGAGCACCTTCAAATATGGCAACATCTGGGCTGTGAACGTCCTTTTTGCGCCTGTCGAGCAAAAGTAAGAGCTACATGGTTTTGAGGATTATATCCGATTTGAAGGAAAAATGGCAAGCATTGATTCGTGAAAGAGGTGGTACATCCTGGAAGGATGGGGCTTGTTCAATTTCACCGACTTATAGCTCTCATGGTTGCCGAAAGAAATTGAGCTAGTAGGCAATTTGAGGCGCAGATAAACGACATGAGCGACAGGATCTTTTCCCCGATCCAATGGGACCTACGGATGTTGATGTCGAACAAGAGAGATGGCTGAAATAGGTGCACCTTTAGAAAAAAAAAACGAGGGGCACATGTACGTCTTTGGCGCGTACATGCTGCTCCTGGATGATAGGTTAGGGTCCGTTTGTTATTTCTCTTTATATCACAATCCCTGACGCCAGGTCGATGACAGTTTTCTTGTCAACTTTGATGGGCATGTTGAATCCGTGGAGCCCTTTTTGATTGGATGAGTGCTTTATCAGGGCTTGATCACAAGAACAACATCAACAACAACAACAAAGTCAAGAAAAGAGGGTGAGGGAAGCTCCAGAGAGTGCATAATGACCAGGCGGCGGGTTGGGTAAGGGCTCCCTATTTTTTCTGATTCAAGGCAATAATTAAGAGTAATGAGCAACCTTCGACGTAAAAGCTACGTACCTTCGACAAATAGTACCGATTACCTCTCTCCCCTGATGAGTGACTCGACTTCCTTCCCCCCCCCCCCCCCCTTACTTGCTAGATGAAAGAGCTATTTACCCAGTTCCGATAGAGAACATTGGTTTCCAAACGGAGATTAGGGGTAAATGTGACACCCTTTTTTCTTCATATATAAGATTTTATTTGAAATGAACTATGTGTATTGTTGGCGCTTCGCCCGCGAAGCGATACAAAAAAAAGGAAAAGAGGCATCCTCTGTACATTCCCTTACGCCCATCGTCTCCACAACGTCCTTCTTTACTTGCGATTACGACCGCCGGAGGGAGGCGACACGTTCTCCTGGTATTGGCCCTGCACATTACCAGGAGGATCATAGTTGCAGATGTAGATAGTCCAGTTGGATCCAGGGCAGAACCTCTTGGCACATCCAACTCTCTTCGACCCCTTCCAGACGACCTGCGTGAAATGGCCAGTGGCGCTCGAGAACCCACCACTGCCGTAGTTGTACTTGCTCACTTCGTTGTACCAGGCGTCGATACCGGTCTTGAAGTCCTTGTAGCCGGCCGCCAAGTTCTCTCCGTACTATTTTGGATAGGTGAGATGTGTGCAGAGAAAAGAGAGGAAGGTTAGCTCATTGAATTCCAACATAGTTGTCTAGTACAACAGGGAAAAATCGTTCACGTCTCGAGGGTGTCGTACCTTGCCACCGCTGTGTTGCATTTGGCAATGCTGCTGGAGCCAGTTGCTTCCAAACTGCGCAAGGGTATTGTCCCAGGTAAGAGGAGAAGCACCATGGCGAGCACGGTAGTTGTTGTGGGTTTGCAGGATCGATTGCTGGTCACTGCCGCCATCGCCACCATCTCCACCGTCGCCGCCACCGGGCTGACCAGGCTGGCCGCCATCATCACCACCGTCGCCGCCATCGCCATCGCCACCATCGCCACCACCACCGTCACCACCGTCACCACCGTCACCACCGTCGCCGCCATCACCACCTCCGGGCTGACCAGGCTGGCCGCCATCATCGCCGCCATCGCCACCATCGCCACCACCACCGTCACCACTATCGCCGCCATCATCACCGCCATCACCACCATCGCCTCCTCCACCGTCACCACCGTCACCACCGTCGCCGCCATCGCCACCATCTCCACCGTCTCCACCATCGCCACCGCCAGGTTGACCTGGCTGACCACCATCATCTCCACCATCATCGCCATCTCCAGGCTGACCAGGCCATCCAGGTTGGCCGCCGTCATCGCCGTCGCCACCATCTCCACCGTCGCCACCACCGGGCTGACCAGGCCAACCGGGCTGCCCAGGCCAGCCCTCTCCTCCTCCTCCTCCTCCACCACTACCGTCATCTTCACCAGGTTGTCCAGGCCACCCGGGTTGCACTCCTCCTCCATCTCCTCCATCTCCTCCATCTCCTCCATCCTCTCCGTCCCCTCCTTCTCCGCCATCTCCATTACCATCGTCCTCACCAGGCCACTCTGGTTGGCTGTCACCACCATCCCAACCGCCACCGCCGCCGCCGCCGCTGCCGTCGTCAGAGGGCTGGTCATCGTAGGGGAAATCGAGTGCCGAGAACTTGATAGGAGGGGCACTGATCTGAGCCGAAGCTGAGGCGGCAAGGACTATCGCGGTTGCGACGAATAAGGACATGAACTTGACCATGATTTGGATACAGGGGTTGTCGTTGGCTTTTTTTTTTCAGATGAAGAGGGAAGCTATGAGAGGAGGTTGAAGGTGAATGTAAGGTGTAAAAGTTGCTTGTGTAGGTGTGTCTGTTGTTTATGTGTGTATGTGAGAGAAGATGAGAGAGAAAGAGGGCGATGAGTGACTATAAAAAAAATATAGGGCGAGGATCAGCCTCTTTTATACCAGATTCAAGTTACAAATGCATGGGCACCGACCAACAAAGCACGACAAAGTAGCGAGCCCGCTAGGTAAGGGGGGGGGGGGGGAGGGAGGGAGGAGGGGAGAGAGAGAAGACAACAAAGGTTGGATACAGGTTACCCGGCAATAGACTGTGGTTTATCCCAGGTATCGCCCCTGTTCATCATCAGATCTAGTGGGAAATTAACACCACGAATTGCAATATACACGGTTATCGTACATGTAGCCAAAACCCTACGGGTTCCGTAAAGTAACATCTTTGCTGCCCACACCCTCCCTAGTTTTTTTCTTTTTTTTTTTTTTTTCCCCCCCCAGGTTCATGCAAGCATGGAACAACGCAGGGGCTACTGAGAAATTA
This sequence comes from Linnemannia elongata, assembly GCA_036320915.1. Taxonomy (NCBI): domain Eukaryota; kingdom Fungi; phylum Mortierellomycota; class Mortierellomycetes; order Mortierellales; family Mortierellaceae; genus Linnemannia; species Linnemannia elongata. Next base: position 574,683 of record JAXBDG010000010.1, on the reverse strand, counting down.
ATAAGTAGCTCGATATACCATCGGCAGATGCTACATGTAGGGCTGTTGACCGAAAAAAATAATAATAAGATACATCGTTAAAGGGAGACTATTTCGTGTCCTCCCTCATCAAGCATCAACCAAACCGGCTCCACTTTTTTTTTTCTTACTTGAAACATGCAGGGGAAGTAGCAAAGGGGTTCTGAAGATGTATGAAAGCTGTGGGTGAGATGTACATTGGGTTTGAAGAGTGGGGGTAACCTAGGATGACAAGAAAAGAGAAAGCAGTGGCCCTAGATAAAAAAAACAAGGGTGTTTGTTGTATGTATGTTTTGGACGCGTAGATTCCTCTTCTTACTAGATGGTGGATAGTTTGAGCCGATTCTCGAGAAGAGGTCCTGCCCATTAAGTGGGAAAAGTCCCGACGTGTTCACGTTTCAATCAAATGAACGTTCTTTGGCCATATAGTTTAGTTATTTATTTGGTCGGCGTTTGTTGTTGTTGCAAGAGTATTGTGGTGTACAGAGTAAGAAAAAATAAGAAAAAGGATGTGAACAGGACAAAAAAGTTAACAAATCGACTCATGTCGCTTAAAAGTCAATGTCGTCCTTGAGCATGCTACCGCCGAGCTGCACCTTCTCACCGGGCTGGAAAGCAGGCATTCCAGTATAGGGGCAAGAGCCGCACCGGAAGGCATCTCCAAGATAACAGTTTCCACACGACGACTTGGGTTGAAGTGCCTTTGGAACAACCTCCGTGATCGCAGATTCCTTCCACCGGTTGGCGTTCGATGCAACAATTGCCTCCTGGGGGACGGGTCCTGCTGATGATGTATCCACATCCATGGCGGGCGATGTCTCTACTTCCTCCTCTTCCTCTTCTTCCATGCCACAGGTACAGTTCTTGCACTTCTTCTTCTTGAGACTGTTAGGTCCACAATCGGGTGCTGCGAGTTGTTCCTTGGTGGGCTTGACAAGATCTGCAGCGTCCAAGAGATCGTCCTCGTCCTCGAGTTCTGCATCCTCGTCATCGTCGTCGTTGGCAGAGATAGTCCAGACAGCAGCCTTCTTGACCGAGGGAGCAGGCGCGGCAGGCTTTGCAGCGGGAGCAGGGGTGGCCTTCTTGCGAGCCCAAGGCAATGCAGCAGCGGCGCCCAATTCGTATGCAGGCTTCTTTGCCGAGATCTAAAAGATGGTGAGATGAATTTTTCACGATCCGACAGGACATAAAGTAGATGGTTGTTTGTTAGTCTCCTTCTCTCCTTCCCACTCCATTCGTCATAGTAGATCGAACCACACAGAACAAAAAAAAAAAAAAAAAAAAAAAAAAAAAAAAAAAAAAAAAAAAAAAAAGCGCACTCAAAACAACAAATGACTACACAGCATTGCCACCAAGCACCAAAGTAAAAATATTGTTGTCCAATTAATCTCTCCTATGACCCTCGGCATCCTCTTTCCTTTTTCTCTCATCTCCCTTTTTCCCTCCATCTGGTTCTTGTCCTCTCCCTCCCCCTTTTTAAGCCCTCTTTCTGTATACATCATAAGCGTGCGTATGCGCAAAGTTCTACAATTTTTCTTACCTCAACCAGCTCGATCTGTCCCTCAAGCGCAGCAGCAGAAACACCATCAACACCCCAAGCCTTGAGCAAACCCTCAACCTCCTTCTCAGAAGCCTGTTTCTGGCCCACAACCGTGACCTCGACAAATCCCGAAATCTTCAACGTCGACACCAAATCCGCTGACGACCTCTCCAACACCTGTGTCAACGAAGCGGGCAAGCTACCCGAGGCTGTAGCTGTAGCAGAGAACACGGGCTCTGTGAGCGACAATCCACCGCCGGGCAAGAGAGTCTTTGCGAGGGCTGCCAAAACTGCGGACGAGTGTTGATATGCCGAGGGAGCGATTCCTCCAGTGACGATGGTGTTGTATGTCGAAGCGGGCAAGGAGACTATTTGTGAAGTGAAAAAAACAAGGGTTGAGGGAATAAATAAATGGGTTCACTGAGAGGTGCAGGGCGAACTATTGGTATTGGCCAGCAGGCAACCAACATAAACGATAAAGCAGAGAGAGCATAAAAAAAGAAAGGGGCGTACTGGTGGCGAGGCGGTCAAACTGTTCAAAGTTGACGGAACCCTGGGTGCCGACTGTAGAGAGGATAGAGTCTCTGGCCTGGGTCAGGTCCGAGGGAGAGGCGGAGGCAGTTCCGACGAGGAGGACCTTGTGACCTTGGCTGACGAGAGCAGATGTAGCAACTGGGGCCATGGCTGTAATGTGAATGTGAAGAGAAGGGAGAGTGTGAGGAGACTGTGTTGGTGGGTGGTAGTGTTGTCGTCGTTCGGCGTCGAATAAAGAAGGAGAGTAGAGAAGGGGAGAGTGGGAAGCAGCAAGTGTGGAATGTAAAAGGAAGAAAGAAAAAAAAAAAAGAGAGATCGCAATGAATGTAAGAACAGCAAAAGTTTGCTGATAAATACGTCCCTCTGTAAATCTTACTCATACCCTCTCCCTCCGAGAAGAGCAAGGGTAATAGCGGGCTTATCTGAAGGTCTGCTTGGTCAACTAAACTTTACTTCCCTTCCCTTCAGTTTCTCCCTCCTGTTCAATTCCCTTCCGGATCCTCCCTTGACTTTGTCCACAACTACTCTTTCTTCGTCTGTCCTTGTTATCCCATGGCTATATTGGACCATTGACCTTGTTATTGCTTGAGACCATTTCTTTACACTCATCCTCTCTTGCCTCCTCCTGCTTTTGCCCCAGAACAAAGCATACTTTCGAACCCACTTCAAGCACACCCGCAGCCACCTCACACGTGACATCATCCGAAAAGATAGAGTTTCCACCAATCATCTCCTTCCTTTCTTCACCTTTTCATTGTTGACGCAAAGGAACCATGGAACATACACCGACTGCACAAATGTCAACCTACCATTAGTATTTAGTTTGATGTATTTATTCAATGGTCATCTATGATATGTTGTTGTGGTCTCTCCTCGCTGCGCGCCCTTTTTTTTTTGAGTGGTGTTTACTTATCATGCAGCTCCAATCCCTCAACCTTCTTCGTCAGCTCGCTTGAAGCCGCATCTTCCTTCACACTTTCACTCGTCTTCTCCGTAGATGGAGTTGCTGTAGTTGCGGTCGTCGCCGGTGCTGGGGATGTAGAAGAAACCTTGGGGAGATCAGATCCATCGGAAGATACCGTCGTCTCCAACTTGGGTGCTGATGCATCCAACAACGGCACAGGCTCCATCTTCACCTCAGGTGCGGGCTTGCTCATTTCCTCCTCCTCTTCGTCTTTCCTGTCCTCTTTCTTCTCCTCCGTTGGTCTTGTCGTGGTAGGCTCCTCCTGAGATTCAATAACGGGCGTCTCATGAACCTTGGGTGCAAGTTTTACGGTCTCAATCTCAACCTCCTTCTGACCCTTCACCTCCTTGCTCTCCTGAACAGGTGCAGATTCTGCTGTAGTTGTTGATATAGGAGCGGCAGCAGTCGAAAATGGGTCTGCCATCTCATCGCCAAAAGGATCGACGTCTCCAGAGGCAGGGGTATCCGTGTTTGTTGTTGTAGTACTAGCTATCGTCGCGCCTTGAGCGTCTACGCTGAACGGTGGGAAATCAAACTCATCCTTGCCATCACCACTTGACTCTCCAGTCTTGAACTCTGTGAAGCCATCCTGGAAATCCTCAGACCAGTCTGTCAACGTGGCATTGAACTGAGTCGCAGAGCCAAGTTCAGACACCTTGGCATCGCCGAACGAGTTGGGCCACTTTTACGAAGAGGAAAAGAAAAGAGATGGTCAGCATGCAGTTCCGTCTGAACCATACAATATTACCCGTATGAGCAACGGAGACATCCAATCAACACTTACGGGAGAGTTCCATGCTTCCTCGTCCACACCATCGTCATCGTCGCTGTCGTCAAAGTCCATGGCATGATGGTTCCCAAAGGGATCCTCAAGTGTATTGGCAGCAGCAGCAGCACGGCGACGCTCAAAGTCACTATCAGCGCCATACTCTCCGATCCAGTTGCCCTCCTCGTCGTCCTCATCCTCATCCGATGATCCAAACTTGTCAGGGAGGTTGTTCGTAATCTGCTGGCTCAAATAACGTGCAAACTAATGGAATATGGAGGAGAAAATGAAGAGACTAGTTAGAAAACGTAGTCGCCGCCATTAAGAGGACAGTTTAACGGCCTTCAAATAATGTGACGAGCCCTTACCTGATCGCTGCCGACATCGCCTTCTTGTCCGGCACCTCCATCTCCACCGAGGAAGCTGTTGTTGCTGCCGTAGTTATCTCCACCATCATCCAAAAAGTCGTCATCGTTGCCATCGTCCATGCCAGACGGATGGGACTCAATGACATTAGGGCGTGATCCTCCCAAAACTTGTGCATCGCGCTCCTTGGTCTCCTTCAACACCTTGGAAACATAGTTCCACCAGTCCTCGAGATCGATAAACTCGTAGAGCATAGGCAACAGGGACGTCTGCGAGTAGAGCTCCAGTAACTTGACAGTTTCATCCGCAATGTATGTCAAGTGTCCCATGTATCCCAAACGAACACCCTTTGGCTGAGCACTATTTTCGATCACAAAACAAGAGTAACCGGTCAGTTTCAACACAGAAGAAGAAAACAAGAAACAAGAATGTTAGTGAGTAGCTTACCACTCGTAGTCACAGAGGCGCTGGGCGTCGGTGATGCGCTTTGTAAGCTGTCCGTCCTTGAAGATGGAAATCGTCAAACGCCTGTTCCAGCCCTCCTTGATACCCTGGTCCGCCTTGGGAGGAATATAGGTTCCGTTCATATCAGGGCGTCCGATGTCACCCATAGGGCGGTGGAACACCTGATGGACCATGTCATACACAACAGTGTGAAGGAAGTTGTTCCATGGAAACTGGAAAAAGAGGTCAAAGCAGGTGGGAATAATGCGGTGATCAACAAACTGCATCTTCAAGAAATCGCCAACAGGAATCATGACCTCGTTCTCCAATGGGTGAGAGGATCCAAGGGTGGCCGCGCTGGAGCTGGTGAGGGTCGAAGAAGCGCCTGGTGGGGGGGATGCTCTGGGAGTAGCCTGATCGTCTACAACCAAAGCGGCAGCATCATCCTCAGATGACTCTGCGTCGCCCTTAGTCTCAGCAACTGCCACAGTCTTGGTCTCCTCTGCCCTAGTATCCTCGGTCTTAGTTTCCTCAGCCTTAGTATCCTCGGTCTTAGTCTCTTCAGTCTTAGTCTCTTCAGTCTTAGCCTCTTCAGTCTTAGACTCCTCAGTCTTTTTCTCCTCGGGCTTCTTATCCTCAGCAGCTGGCGTCTCCTTTGGCGCCTCATCAGCCTCCTTTGACTCCTTGGACTCGTCCTCGTTTTCCTTGTTCGATTCGGCTCCATTTGCGGCCCTGGCAGCTTCCACCTCCTCCTTGACGTGCTGAGACTGGTGAAGGAACGACTGCTCGGCAGTGACCGTCGGCACCTTGACAGTGCCGTCGGGAGAGACAGAGATGATGGGGCGCGAGTTCAAAACAGCCATGTTGGAGCAGTGGAGAAGTTCAGCAAACATCTCGCAAATCTTGAGACGCTCGAATCCCAACGGAGTCTGTTTCCCGATCGATGTGGCAATAGGACCCGTCTATGATTGTTGGACAAGAAGTACATTGATTAGCGCCTTTTCCAAAGTATTAGTTGGTGTAATTGCATCCACAGCCTCCAGTTGACACCACCTACAACTGATCTTGGAACGACAAGAAGGTCCTTGAAATCCTCAATCCTGGCAGCCAAAACCTTCAACAGGTCGCTCAAATCCACAGCCTCGCGGAGAGTCTCGGTCGAATTTGGAGGAAGCGGTTCTACATCATAATCACTAGCAAGGTGAAGTGCAAGCGCAGGGCCATATCAGTTTATGGACGTGGCGTAGTGATGAAAGGCCAACAGTAATGGTCATTCTCTCGTACCTGTTGTTTCTGCGGATCAGTTCGATAAAGATGGTGACACCGTTGATAAGTGTCGAGGTCGAGTGAGGAGCGGTTCTATCCAGCATGAATCCAACCAGCTTTGTTACAATGACCTCACTCTTCAGCTCGTCAATCAAAACATTGGTTCCAATGGAAGGCTGCTCTGGGTGAGACGATTGTGAGATTGCAATAATGTCCAGTAAAACTTGCGACGCAACGGAGTGAACCTATGTATCAAGTAATGTGAAGTAGTTAGTATGGTTGTGAAATTGAATATCTGATATCTGCTGAATGGCCACAGGAAAGTGTACCAAAATAATAAAAAAAAAATAAAAAAAAAAAAAAAAAATACCTCCGCATCAAAGTTGGGGTCGAGACGGTTGACAAGCCATGGCATCAATCCTTGCTCGCTCAACCACTATTGTGATCGATAAAAGAAAGCATTAGAGATATGAGTGCTGAGAAAAGACATGAAGATTTCATGAAAAGAACCTGTTCCTGATGACAGCCTGAAAAGGGTACCTGAACTGTTCCTTTGCCCTCGGGTGACTCCTCCATACTGATGATCTTGAGCAAGAGATCCATGATAGAAGAAGTCGACATATGAAGCAACAACTTGGGAACCACTTCAGGTCGTGATTTGATAAATTGAAGCATCTAGAATGGGGAAAAATAGGTTTATGTCAGATCAAACATTTCTTCTTTCTTGTGGTATACTCTCGCAGAGCTCCAAGCGTACCAAAGTAGCCAAAAGTTCCAGTAGGGCTTACATCTCCAGTTTTCTTCATCAAAAAGACGCCGATGACTTTGGCAAAGTAGCTAGCCTGCACGGGGTTCAAGGGAGGAGGGCGGTCGAGAAACTCCCAAAACTTTTCGAGCATATCGATATTCGACAAAGCAGACTCAAAGATTCCCCAGACCTCACAGGCAATGACCTCACAGGCAATAAATGGGTATCTATTCCAGATATGAGAAAGTAAAAGAGGTCAAGGCAACATATTAGTCTCCTCCTTGACGTGGGAAATGACGCCTGTTCGCTCTCGCCCAGCCACTCATCCTTGAAGACGTTCTACTTCAGCTGTGCTCGTTCCTTAGCAACCCCACCCTTCTTTGAATACGGAGACCTGATCCAGTCCTGTTCGCCTTTCCTCACACCCACCCCACTGGGAATTCCGCCTCAACTTTTCTATTGTCCTGTTTGTTCGTGTGCATCGTGTTGCGCGTGCGTCTGTTTGTGTGCGTAATCTTCATCTTGTGATAGTCGAGTAAACTGGCACGCCCAAATAGAAAAACAAAGAAAAAAGAGGTCGAGAGCCAGATCCTTGTTCAACAGAGTAGATAGTGCCGGGGCCCAGTGAGAGGTAGTGGATCTCTGTAAAAATTGGCTCGAGTTTGTTCGGTATCGACTGTCTTGTTGATATTCCAACACTGACAAAGCCAGCCCACGTAAGCTGTCGCAGTAAAAAAAAAAAAAAAAAAGTGTGCCCTTGTTTTTTTATGCGTCCTGTCGTGCCATCGATCCTTTTTGCTCGACTGACTTACTTGAACCGTGCACGGTCTTCGAGGTCATCGCTGATGATATAACCCAGCAGCTGTCGAAGAACATTGGGTTCGCGCAGGCTATTGACAATACAAAAAGCAAAAAAAGAAAGGAAAAAAAAATGTGTCAGGTCAGGGGCGTCTTTATTATTCTTGCTCGTGTGAGAAAGTGCGAAAAACGACTCTGGTAAGGAAAAGAGTATTGCTGTAAACAAGATGGCGGCGCTGTTTTCTTGCCACGGTCCATTCGTCTTTTTCTGATGAGCAGTCGAACAGAGCCAATGTGAAAGAGATCCAGTTGCAAAGTCGAGTTGACCAAGAGTCGATTCTGGTCGAATGAATCGTTTGTGAGTGTCACTAGTGCGGCGAAAAGTTACAGTGTCTTCCCCTGTCCAACGAAAACTCCTGGATATGTTGTGCCCATCCACACTCTCTCTTCCTTGTTCGTGTGTTGGTGGGTGGTAAGCTTTTCCTTCCAGTCTCGATTATATCCCGAGTTTCTTTTTGTTTTCTCCATCGGTTTTCGTCCCCGTGAGCTGAGTTGAGCCGACAAACACCCAGGACAAGGCAAAAAAAGGGCCTGATATGAAAGCAAGCTCGTCGTGCCAGTTCGTACGGCTTGCTCGGTTGTTTGAGTGTAGGAGCGTGTTCAGAAACGAAGCAGCAACAAAGTGAGGAAGAAGGTATTTACTATTCGATAAGCCTTGGGTTCTGTGCCTTGCATTCCTGAATGAGATCATCCTGTTCGAGGAGCTCCTCGAGAGAGACGTTTCCGGACTCGAGGAGGTGTTCGATGACGGATGTGTTTTGGTGTCCGAATCTCCAGTACATGGCTGATATGAGTTAAAGTAGAGATGTAAAGAGGATGAGGTTTTGATGCGAGGTGAATGTCACAGAGCAAAAGAACAGGTGAATAGAAAAAATAAGGAAAAAAGAATAGAAAGGGAGGGAGGGAGGGGAGGTGGTGGATGCTGGCGAGGATGATGACAGAAGAAGGGGAGAAGAGGAAGGAAATAAAAAAAAAAAAAAAAAAAAAAAGGGCGGGATATGGAAAGAGAGTTGAAGGTGGGCACGAGTCACCCGTCTCCCTGCAAAACTGCAAGGGAGAGAGACAGAGAGAAAGAGAGAGAGAGAGAGAGAGAGAGAGAGAGAGAGAGAGAGAGAGAGAGAGAGACAGAGAGAGAGAGAGACAGAGAGAGGGAGGGAGGGAGAGATGGAAATTGTATTTTTGACAGACACTGTCTCTTTCCTTTCCTTCCTTGAGGACAAGTGCCATAGTCATTACATATATACTTTTTCATGAACATCGAATATCATCACGCATTCTAAGTTATATGCCTGAACTTAACATGAAGCATTCCTCATTCATTCCCTTATGCTCTCTCTCTCTCTTCCGTCCTTTTCCTCCTTTTGTTTCCTTGCATAGCTCAAGGCATGAAAAGCATGGCACTGTGGACAAAGAAAACATACATCGTAGGACCTTGACCTGCCCCTGTCCTTTCTTCCAGGTGCTCACTTCGCAACTCTTATTTTTTGCTCTTATTTTCGTTGTTTACTCCAGGAGCATGTTGTAATCCCACATCTACTGTCTTCTTCCTTTTTCTATCGCGTGTGTCGTCGTGTCGTCGGTTTCGTTTTCTTGTGTCCGTCCCATCTGTTTGGTAAGTAATAATATAAACCCGTTTTCGACCATGCTAAATGAGAGTAAAACTTGCGTCTTTAAACATCTTTAGTTCCACGTTCTCAAAGCATATACACAAACTCGCATTACACCTCGCATTCACATCCATATCCATCTTCATATTTATGAAGTAGAAGAAAGATATTGCTGAGTCTATTTCAACAAGCTTGCCACCAAAAGTGAAGCAATCGCGATCGAGTATTCTTCTTCCCTTTCCTTTTCCTCCCCAACCGGATCAACCAACCAACCAACCAACAGCGGGTGGCTTGTACCCGAGTTTTCCCTTCTCTCGAATATCAGGTCCACTCTCTCAGGCACACACTACACATGTTGTAGTCTTTTCAAGCCAAGCCAGGGACAGGGCAGAAGGGCGAACGTCCAGAGAGAGTAAAAGGCAGAGGTGAATAAAGAGTCGCCCTTCCCCCGCAATTCTCTGACTTTAACCATCTTTCCTTCTTCACACCCCTCATCCTCAACCATGAACATCCTGAAGTTGAACGCCACCAGGGCCACTCCCGTAGGTTCACTCTTCTCTCTGCGTTCTTCTTCTTCTCATTCAATCAACACTTGTCATGCTGCACGTTGCATACCTCCACACACACAGCACCCAACAAAAAAATTACATTCACGTTCTTTTCCACTCTACCCGGATCGGATCAGATCACCCTTTGTCAACATTTTCAAAGACTCTCTCACTCACCCTCTTCTTTCCCTTGATATGAATGCCACTTGAATAGGTCTTGCGCCAGCAGCTTCGTTCGCTCAGCTCCACTGCTGCCTGGGTAAGTCCTACGCTTTGACCGCGTCTCTCTTCTTTTCTACAAACAACAAAACAACCATGGAACAGACGGGACAGGACAGAGCAAAGACAACCAGCCCATGTCTTACTATATGTGTGTGACCCTACCCGGCTCTTCTCCTACTCCTCTCTAAACGAGTCATTGAAACCTCTATTACTTTCGTATTTCTCTCACGTTCAATTGCACGCACCGTCCTCTCCTCTCCTTTGTTTTGTCGCTTTGATCGCTGTTTGCTTGCTATAAAAACCTCTCTCAACTCTCACCCAACATCGACCCTTCTTCCTCTTTTCCCCACCTTTTGACTTTTATATCCATTTCTGCTCTCGCGCCATACAATACACACCTAAAAAAAACACAAAACTAACATGTCGTCGTCCATCTTCCCTACCCTCGGTCCACAGGCCCAAAAGTTCCGTCAGGAGGCCGATACCTTTGGTGACCTCCAGGTCCCCGCCGACAGATACTGGGGTGCCCAGACTCAGCGGTAAGCACACTGATTTGTTTGGTTCTTTTTCTTTATGAGCAATTGAAAATGGTCGTCGCCCTAGTCGTATCAGGAAGGAGACAAAGAAGAAACAACATGAAGGAGCCATACGAGCAAATGATAAGATGTCGTTGTAGTCATACGAAACGAAGAAAAGACAAAAGAGGAGCGGACAAAGAAAAAGAAAGAAGCGAACGTGAGAAAGAAAGAAAAAAAGTAAATGAGTGTTCATGAACTCATTCCTTGACCTCTTCAACTTTGATCATCAATAGTTCGCTTCAGAACTTCGACATTGGTGGACCCACCGAGCGCATGCCCGAGCCTCTCATCAAGGCCTTTGGTGTCTTGAAGCGCGCCGCTGCCCAGGTCAACATGACCTACGGTCTCGATGCCAAGGTCGGTGATGCTATCGTCAAGGCCGCCGACGAGGTCATTGAGGGTAAGCTCCTCGACCACTTCCCCTTGGTCGTCTGGCAGACCGGTTCCGGCACCCAGACCAACATGAACGTCAACGAGGTCATCTCCAACCGTGCCATTGAGCTCCTCGGAGGCGAGCTCGGTTCCAAGAAGCCCGTCCACCCCAACGACCACGTCAACATGTCCCAGTCCTCCAACGACACCTTTCCCACCGCGATGCACGTCGCCACCGCCATCGAGATCAACCAGCGCCTCATCCCCGCCGTCACCCTCCTTCGCGATGCCATCCAGGCCAAGTCGGAGGAGTTCAAGGACATCATCAAGATTGGTCGCACCCACTTGCAGGATGCTACTCCCTTGACTCTCGGACAGGAGTTCTCTGGCTACACCCAGCAGCTCACTTACGGTCTCGAGCGTGTCCAGGGCACCCTTCCCCGTCTCTATAACCTCGCCCAGGGCGGTACCGCCGTCGGAACTGTACGTCTTTTTGCCTTTGTTTTTATGGATATTTTTTTTTTTTTTTTGCACGTGGGAAAAGTTGACAGTCTGTGGAGAAGAAAAATGACGGTGCGATTAGGGGGTAATGTTTTACGCAGGACATCAACAACAACGAGGACCCCTGGACATCATTGCAGCACATTGGACGCACATTGGACGCGCTTTGGAGCGATTGAAAAACAAGGAAACTCTCACGCATTGGGAAATGTTAGAAAGAATGAGTTGAGAAGGAAAGGAAAAGAGAAAGCTAGACAGAAAAGAGACAAGAACAGAAAAACACGAAGCAAATGCACGCGAGAGAAAGAGACGTATAAAGGGAGTGACTCTGGAACTAACGCGATGATCATTTTTGATGCTTCATATGTATATAGGGCTTGAACACTCGTGAGGGTTTCGATGTCAAGGTTGCTGATGCCATCTCCAGCATCACCAAGCTCCCTTTCAAGACTGCCCCTAACAAGTTCGAGGCTCTTGCTGCCCACGATGCCATTGTCGAGGCTCACGGTGCCTTGAACGTCTTGGCTGTCTCGTTGATGAAGATTGCCAACGATATCCGCTTCTTGGGCTCTGGTCCCCGTTGCGGTCTCGGCGAGTTGAACTTGCCCGAGAACGAGCCCGGTTCGTCGATCATGCCCGGCAAGGTCAACCCCACCCAGTGCGAGGCCATGACCATGGTCTGCTCCCAGGTTATGGGTAACAACACCACCGTCTCTGTTGCTGGTTCGAACGGTCACTTTGAGTTGAACGTCTTCAAGCCCGTGATGGTCAAGAACACTATCCAGTCGATCCGTCTCCTTTCCGATGCCTGCGTCTCGTTCACCAAGAACTGTGTTGTCGGTATTGAGGCCAACGAGAAGAAGATCAACGCCATCATGAACGAGTCGTTGATGTTAGTCACTGCTCTTAACCCTTACATTGGTTACGACAACGCCGCCAAGTGCGCCAAGAAGGCCCACAAGGAGGGCACCACCTTGAAGGAGGCTGCCATCTCTCTCGGACTCTTGAACGACGAGCAGTTCAAGGAGTGGGTTCGCCCCGAGCTCATGTTGGGACCCACCAAGGCCAAGTAAATAATTCCTTCCCCTCTCTACTCCCTCTCCATCTTGTAGCAGGCAACCATTTTTTTTTTCTTTTAGTTGTCCTGTCCTCTGTTTCATATCCTTCCCTTTGACCATTTCACATAGAAAAAAATAAGAACAGCTTTTTTTTTTTTTTTTGCTCTCATCCATCGATCGCACAACATTATGGTTTATCTCTTGAAAGTTGTCGCTGGTAGTATTGTTAGCTGACGTTCACGAAATGACGTTGATAGTTATTTTGTATCATGCAATTAGTCTCGTTTGTTGCTGTGGTAGTGGTCGCACCTAACAAACGCAACAAACACAGAAAGAAAAAAAAAAGAAAAAAAAAAGGGCATCAACAAAGAGAGCAACTAAAAGCGCGGTCAATAACACAGCCATGGGGTGGCTGGAAGATGTCCCTTTTTTTTTTTTTTTTTTTTTTTTTTTTTTGCTGTCTTGTTCGCGAAATAAGACTTTTTAACGCCTTTTCTTTTCCCACAGGAATGAAGAAAAAAGAAGCAAACACTAATTTAGTTTCAGGCACCACGCACGCATACGGAAACCCAGTAACTTTTTTGTTCGCTCACACTCACTCTTTTTACATCTATACTCTTCGTGTTCCTTCCACTTCAGACCGAGAAAAAAAAAGTTTTCAAAGAAAGTCGTTCATGCATTTTAAATCAGAAGAATGACTAAGAGTCAAGAAGAACAAAAAAAAAAAAAAAAAAAAAAAAAAAACTGGACTAATGACGGGTTCGTGGGGGTGGGGGTGGGTGGGGAGCCATCCACGCAGCCACGCAGCCACGCCGAGGGAAACAAACATAAGCAAAGGACCATGGACTCCTTTTCTGTCTAATATCAACAAATTAAACAATTCATTCATTCATTCCGTCATGCTTTCCTTCCCTTGCCAATAATATAATAACAGTAAACCGTTGTTCTTCCTGTAAAGTGGGATGTTTTGTAAACAAAAGAGAGGGGGGAACTCCATAACAGAACTCAATCGCAATTTATTAATACGTTTTTGTAAACAAAAAATAATTCTTCTTTAAAGTGCAAGAGTACCAGCGCCAGCAACAACAGCCGACAAGACAACAAACACCATTCCAGTCAAGACATCACCACCCATCCTTGAAGCAGAGTTGGCTCCGGCACCAGGCTTGGCGGTAGGCGAGTAACCAGGGTTGAGAGACCGACCGGTCGCGACAGAGGCAATGACACTTGCGAGGGACGAAAAGTCAGGGACTGAGGTCATGTTGTTGGGAGGACGGGTCGTGGGTGTGGTCGTGATTGTGGGGGTGCCAAAGACGGTGGAGGTGGAGGTGGTAGTGGTGGAGGTGGCGGTGGTAGGGGTTGGGGTGGTCGCCACCTGAGCAGTGGAAACGATCGCAAGGGCTGCGAGGAGGAGGAAGGTCGTGACGGAGGATTTGAACATCATTTTCTTGTTTTGTATGGTATGTAGAAGGGGTTGATGGTTGTGGAGAAAGGTAGAAGTCGGAGAGAGTGAGATCGGGTTTTGAGGTAGGAATTGAGAGAGAGAGAGAGAAAGGGTAGGGGTGAAGTGGAGTTGGACAGTGAAGTGTGGAGAAGAAAAAGAAAAAAGAGAAAAAGGAAGAAAAGAAGAAAGGTTTAAAAAGAGAACGAACGGAAAATGAGGCCCCGCCGAAAGCTGAGCTGAGACTTCACATACAATCGCTTACTTTACTCGTTCGATCAGGCAATGGAGGCGTGAGCATGAGAGAGAGAAAGAGAAAAAGAACCTGACAAAGAACAAGCGGTCCAACGGACGATTGGAACTCTACTCTTCATTCACAAGGGAGAAAGGGGGAAGGAAGAAGGGAGAAGGGCGTGAGGGTGAAAATAAAAAAAGTTGAGAGCAATTTCTTTGCGTTGCGGAACTGCAACACTAATGCGATAAGCGGCCCAGTTTGGGTTTGTAGAGAGTAGACACATTGGTACATATTCGTGCAACTGTAGAAGAGTACCACTGTGAGCGAAAGAGGCGGGCGGAAAGAAAGAGGTGCCATGGCTTATTTGCACATGCATTTGAAAACCGACTCTTTCAACCTTGCTTTTTGACTACAGCCCTCATTGTTCACCCATCTCGCCGTTTATCCATCAACGCAAGGGACAAACTGTCCGTTGGGGAAAGAATTGGAGAAGTGGAGAAAGGAACGGAACAAACTAGCAAACCGGATGCGTTCTTTAAACAGCTGAGAGAAGAAGGAGGAAGGGAGGTGAAGCATTGGCCAAGGGCTCTTTCTCTTTCTTTGTTTTTCTGTCAAATGTACTGTTTAGCCGCTCTTTGTTTTAGCACCCATCACCACCCAGACCAAGACCAAGGAGAAAAGAAAAGGGAGGCCACGGCTCTTGCGCGCTAAAATAACGCCTTCATAAAGTAGGGGCACTAAGCCAATAAACACAATACCCCCATTCCTACTCCACATGATAATCCACAGAGGCACGGGCACGACATGGAGAGCGCAAGAATAAAAATCTGTTTGGACACGGGTGGCGACTTTGTTGGCATCTATACAAAGTACCTAATTTACTACTGTCGTACGATGATAACGTGCGGGAGAATTATTCATGACATACATGCCTCGGCTGAAAAAGGTTCAAACAAAGGGAACTGGGTGATATAGAGTCATATCATTGTCCCTTGGAAAAGTCCATGGTCTGGAAGTGAACTGGATCCGCGTGTGCAGTTAGAGACCGCTTAATCAGAGATTTCACAACATGACCGAGTGCGAGAAACTTGACTTCGCCCCATTGTAGTTCTGGTGGTAGGCTATTGATGTGAGACACCATCCAGCCTGTACTGGGCTGAACTGACTGACAGTCATAAAAACGGCAAAAAAAAAAAAAGACGGTTGGAATCTACTCTCTGGTCTTTTTCACCCTCTATTTATCAACTTTTGCTCTCTCATCAACAAACAGCAAAAATAAATACGACGCCACGCGTCAAAAAAACACAACACCACGAACAATAATACACCAACGAACAAATCAACACCAGCACACTGCAGCAACACACATCATGGGGAAGCGTGGCAGAGAAGTATCGAGCTGCTGAAGGAGACTATCGACTTTCTCATGGACCAGAATCAGGCTCTGTAAGAAGGGAACGACGACAAGAACATGCTCTTCTGGACTCTTCTCGACATGGTCAAGAATAACGACCAGCATGTGAAGCGCGTCGCGAACCTGGGTAGAGGAGGAGCAACCTCTCTCGTCCGACAACTCTGAAGCCAAGCGTCGTCCTGATTTCGGGTGGTAGGCGGTGACAGGAATGTCAACAGAGATGGACTACTGTCGTGGTCAGGAGGAACAAGTGCAAAAAAAAAAAAAAAAAAAAAAAAAGCCTTATAGAAGACCTCAAGCCTTTCACGCCACTTATTGTTCAATTCTTTATGCATTTTTATATATATTTTTTGTCTATGATCACCAAGCAATCATCTACTCCTAACCCGCTAGCCGTTCATGTCGACCACCGGCTGGCGCGATGCCAAAAGAGTGCATCACTTTCTCCTTGAGGTCTTGCCACCGCGTCCCCCGGTTGCCCGAGACCAGTTCCTTGACCACCCAGAGTGGCAATCCTGAGAGTACAATCACCATCGACAGACATGACTCCAATGGCGCCCGCACGAACGGCATCAGGAACAAAAAGAGTCCGAAAAACGTGAATAAGATCGGTACCACCATCCACACCTTGAACGGCCGCTTCAGGTTTGGCTCGTGGTAGCGCAGATATAGTAGTCCAAGGATACTTGACAAGTAGCTATAACAGGAGGGATTGAGTGAAAGATCCAATGTCAGCATCTATGATCGAACAATAGAAAAAAAGCAATTGACAAACAACAAAAGGCCTAAACTTACAAGAGCCAGGCGGCGACGGAATAAAAGTTGACAAGGGTCGAAAAGGTACCACCGAGAATCATAATCGTCGTCATGACAGCCTGAAGTCCCAAAGCTGCGACGGGGGTCCTGCGCTTCTCACTGACCTTGCCAAACATCTTTGGCAAGTATCCCTCGCGTGCCGACGCATAGATGACGCGCGCTCCTGTAAAGATCGATCCGTTGGCGGCTCCAAAACAACTGCACGCAACACAAATCGCAAACAACACGCCTCCTGTGCTTCCGAACATTTGCTTTCCGAAGTCCTATGAGAATTGAAGAAACGTACACATGATGTTTAGTATGTTTCGTTCGCTTCGATTATGATTCCTGAATGTAACAACCAAAAAACATAAAATAAAGGCAAGACCAACGTTGAATCGACACTTACGATGGCGACGGTGTTGGTGTTCATGACCACCTCCTCAGGGAGAACAGCGTAGTAGGCAGTGTTGGCGAGGAGGTAGAAGATGATAACGATCGGCACGCCGGCAAAAATGACCCGAGGGAGATCTCTCGTCGGGTTTTTCATCTCGGATGACACATAGTTGAGGTTGTTCCAGCCGTCGTAAGCCCACAGTCCTGAATAGAGTCCCAATGCGATGTCGCCGAGACTTGGTTGTGAGGTCCCCTCAAAGGCGTGGTCAAAGTTATGGCTCGAGAGGGACTTTTGTCCCAATACCACCAGACCGGCGATTCCGATGACCAATAGTGTCACCACCTTGATGAATGTGAAAACGTCCTGGATCCTGGTTCCGACAGAGACGCTGATCGAGTTGAGTCCTGAGAGGACCAGCACGCAGGCGATAGCGATTAGTTTGTTGGACCAGTGGCGCATTGGTTGTGTTGGATCCCATGATGACTGTGCCACAATGTTGACCACATATTCTGCAAACACGACCTATTGTGTTATAGGGTTGCAAGTAAAACACCTGTCAGTGATAAATTGCGGGGTCCTTAACTTCTTTTGTCAATCGTCCGCAGTAAGATCGTTTACTGTCGGTCATCTTTTGCTGACATTCCATTTTTCCTGTACTTTCTCCCAGCTGTCCGTAGAGCGGAAAAGGTGTGATACGAATGTGTTGTCCACCCTCTTCTTTATCCATCTTGTCCAATTGCTTCTTCTTAAGACCATAAACTCCAATGCTCAACTCGATGGCATATTGTTCTCTGTCCAATGTTTTTCCGTGGTGAGATACGGGTCTATGTCCTGGCAATTTGCTTCCTGCTGCTGAATGTTGGGTCCCACGCACTGCTATTCCATGCATGGTATGCACTCTCTTCTCTTCTGATATTTTTTCTCAGGAGACTTACGCAAATGATGGCGTTTCCTGCAGGCTAAAACACACACACAGTTAATGGAATTGCGAGACATAGAAGAGTCAAGAAAAATGAGTTAGTTGTGTAACTCCATTTTTGTGTGTTCTTTTCGAAATTGGTTTCTCCCTGGTTCATCCACGTCTTTCAAATCAATTGAAAAAAAAAAGAAAACAATGACAACGAAACACCAACATAGGAACATATGATTACCTTCAAGAGGGCAATTGAAGACCAACTGAACAAGAACGCCGGCAAGCTTCCAAAGGCATGATTCAAGTAGGCATGCTCGCCACCTCCAGAACTGGGCATCGCACTCCCCAACTCTGCATAGCACAACGAGCCCGCAAAAGCCAGCAGTCCCGACACGAACCAAATGATCAACGAGACCCCGACTGATTTGGAATAGGCGAACACAGGACCGGGGGAGGCAAAGATGCCGGACCCGATAATGACTCCGACCACCAGGGTAAGGCCATTGCTGAAGGTGACATTCTTTTGTAAGTCCCCTCGTTGGCGGTCGATGGCTTCTGAAGAGGAGAGGGGGATGATGTGAACGTCGATCGTGTCTGTGTCGGTGTCGTGATGATGTGACTGACTGAGATTAGAATCGTCGGATGATGTGGAGGATGTAGGGTGGTGATGGTGGTCATCGGTATGGAGATGTTTCTTGAGGAGGGCCTCTTTCTTTCCGGTCAGGGTATGGTGTTCGTCAATGGCATCGAGGTCGTCATCGTTGTCGCTGTCGGATGAGTCTGAGAGGGGGTCGATCTGGTAGCGGTTTGCGGCAGCTTGATGGTTGTGGTTGTTGTCGAGTCGGTCTAGTTCGAGCGAGTCGTCCCGGTTGAACGGGTCACCCTTGTCTGGGTCGCTGGTTATCCTTGACATCTGATGTTGCTCTTGTCCTGTGGTGATGATGCTGAAGTGTGAATGAAAGTAGAAAGAGAAGATGGAAAGGCGAAGTAAAGAAGCTATAAGAAAAGAAAGAAGGGATGAGGCGATCAACCTTTTTTTTTTTTGTGAAGACAGGAGTGGAGGAGATTGAAAAAATTAAAATACAAAGGGGGAGGAGGGGGGACAAGGGAGGAGGGCTCTCCTTCTCTCTCGTCCTCTGTGTCAGTGTCTGTGTGTCCTGGTGGACCCACTCGAAGAAGCATTGGACCAGTCATCTTTCGTCTTCTGGCCTGTTGTTACCTGCTAACTGTCTCTCTCCCTTTTTGAAATTGGTGGCATGCTACGATCTCTAATATAAGAACTTTTGCAAGCCTTTGTTCCAATCCGTCATACCCTCCCTCCCCTATCAATTGCCTGATTCCTTCTTCATTCTTTTTAAACACTATGTACATCTTGTAAAAGACCGTATCCTTGTGTGTTATTCCTTCTCCTTTGTATATCACGATTGCCTTTGCCATGATTGTCCATTAAGTAGGCAAGGGGAGTGAAATGGACTAGCTGTTGTCAAGAATTTTTTGTTCCCCTTCCACGACGACCCTTTTTTTTTAGTTTCGATTAGTGACACAAATAAAGTAATCAGTGATGGTGCCTGAGCTTAAGGGCAGAGAGGGTGATGATGGTGTTGGTGCCCGGATGGGGATTGTCTTTCTGTTGACCATCGATCATTCTTGGAGTGAAATAAAGGTCCCAGCTATCCATCATCCACTCTATCAACACCTTTGTACTTTATGCACGCCTGAAGTGTATTGCACACAAGTAGTCCCATCCTTCCCTCCCTTCTTTCCCGTTCTTTCATGGCTCTGTGCCTCAAGTACCCTCAATGCTGCAAATGCCATAATCAACGCTGTTCAATGAGATACACTATGCTTGTTTTTATTTGTCGAAAAAGATATGCTGGTTGTGGAAGAAGGGGTATAATGGATTTCGATACAAAACAAATGCTGTGCTTTACAGACTTATCGGCGGCTGGTCCAAGGGTTGGGAGTGGCTGTGGTCCACTTGGCCATAAAACTGACAGAAGCTGCTCGGATCAACTCCTGCCATTCAGCCGTCGACAGCCGTCCTCGGTCAGGGTCATCCTGATATGCCTTTTGTTGTTGTTGCTGCTGCTGTTGCTGCTGCTGGCGTTGTTCACGCTGTTGTTGGTATTGTTGCTGGTACCGATTTTGGTAATAGGAACTTCCGCCAGGACCGTAAGGAGGCGACGGTGATCCTGGACGTGCTTGCTGCTGTTGTTGCTGCTGGTGGTGCTGGCGGTACTGCTGACTCTGACGCTTGACCTTGACGTACTCTTCTCCGGCCATCTTCTCAAGCGTCTCCTGAAGGACATGCTCGCGCTTCTTGAGGCTATCGCGGATCCGTTGGCCAATCTGCTGGTCAGAGTACCAGCCCAATGCATGGTTCGCCCCCGTCGAGATGTAAGAAAATGCAAACATGCACGAGATGAGCGAGATGCAGACCACTGAAGCGACCATGAGCTCGACAATCGACTTTGTCATCCCACGGATAGTCGGCAGCTTGAACACTGGCATGGCAGCCGCGGGAGCAGCCGCCACAGGCGAGGCGACCGAAGGTGCGGCTCTCGAGTCGTCTGTCGTTTTATGCGAGCGTCGCTTGTAGGTCTTGTTGGTACTCGAACGCGATTGAGGTCGAGAGGACGGCATGGGAATCTCCTCCTCCTCATCCTCGATGCGAACGCTGGACCTGGCGGTAGATTCGGTGATCCGTTGTTGTTGCTCAAAGGCGTATCCATCCGAGAAGGTGCGCGAAAAGTCAGGTCTCTCCCCTTCGTCGTCCTCCTCCTTGTCGAAGGGGCGAGAGGACCGACGGCTTGGGCGGGATGTTCGACGACGGGGAGTATCGCGATGAGAGGGTGAGGATGAGGGCGGGGAGGAGGGTGCTGGCGAGTGAGACTCGCTTTGGCTGTCTTGGCTAGCATCGTCGTACATGAGGTCTTCGGCATAACGTTCTCCGTAAGAGTCGCGACTGCTCGCGTAGGAGCGCTCGCTGCGCTGGTCACACTCGCTGTCGTCTCTCTCGACCTGTTCTTGGCCAATGATGAGATAATCCGACAGAGACGACGAGGACGACGACAAGGGCGAAGCGGATGACGATGACACAAAGGAACTGGAATCAGCCATGGTCGAGACGTGAGAGTGGACGTGCAGGGGTGACAGGCGGCTGTTGTTCGAAGGTATAGGCACAGGCATGGCCATGGTGGGCAAGGGTTTGGAATCGATCTTGCTGGCTGTAGTCGTGGTTGTTGGCTCGTCAAAAATAGACCGGGAGGTCTGCGAGAATGTTCTCTCGGCTCCTATACCTTGTCCCTTTTCACTCTCTCCCTCCTCCTCGTTTGTAATCCATGTCGTCGTGGTGCTTGTTGTTGTTGTGCTTGACGTCAACGAGGAAGGCTGCTGTTGTTGGTTGTGGTTGGGTTCAATTGGGACATGTAGAGAATGCTCTGTTACTGCTTCTACAGTCGCACAGTCGCTTGGCGATGATGTAGTGGGTGAGGCTGAGTCGTCACAGGCCAGGACAGCAACGTTCTCGGGTGCATGCTCAGATATGTCCGTCAGTAGCTCATGTTGTTGGTCGCTGCGAGGGACGACATCCGACTCGGCTCTGATGGGTTGTGCCAAGGTTGCTGTTGCTGCTGTTTCCTGTGCTCGGTCAGAACTGTTGGGGTGAAGGTGAGCCGCTGCCACGTCGACGGCAGGGGTGTTGCTTGTGTCAGCCTCGTGCTTATTATTGTTGATATTGCTAATGTCGTCGATGGTGATTGAAGAGGAAGGCTCATGCTTGCAGCTGATATTGTTGTTGTCGGACATATTGTCGCTAGAGAGCGATGAAGGCTCGCTTTGGCCAGTAGGAAGGAGGGTGTTGCTGCTGCTTGTTGGCGGTGAAGAGGGAATGGGTGTTTCAGCACTTGTTGAGTTTGTGCTCCCAGTGGGGGCGTGGATGGTAATAGGAGAGTTCATTTGTGGCAATATTGGGGGCGGACTATTGTTGTCTGCTTTCATATGAGCATGCGTATTGTGTTTGTGAGCAATAGGCGACAGCAGGGTTCTCTTTTCCTGTCACTTTGGGTGAGGTTCTGGTTGCTGGTTGCTTCTGTTGTTAAAGGGTGAGTTAAGAGTGGAGGAAGGTGTCTACTATATATCTTGTAGCAGTAGGAAAGGGCGAATAGACGAGGAAGAAGTTGTAAGGATTGGATACGGCTGTTTTCGGGTCGAAAGGGCTGGTTGGAAGGAGAGAAGGAGGAAAGGAGATAGGCGGAAAGGGAGGCAAAGGGATGAAGGGTCGCGGAGAGAAAGCAAGGAAAGAGAGGAGGAAGAGCGCAAAACCGAAGGGGACGAAGAGTGAAAAGGGAGAGAGGGTGTGAAGGGGTGTGAGAAACGACTTCTTTAAGAGGGTGTGTGCAACGAGCGCGAGTTTCTATTCGGTAGTTGCTTTGGTGGTGGTGCTGTGCGACAACAGGAGAAGTGAATGAGAGAGAGTGTGTGCGGTGGGGTGTGAGAGAGAGGGTGAATGAATGAGAATATGAAAAAGAATATGCCAAGAAGAAGGAGCAGAAAAAGAAGATAAAGAAGAAAAAGAAGAAGGAGAAGAAAAAGAAGATAAAGAAGAAAAAGAAAACTAAGAAAGGAGGAATGAAGAAGTGTAGGGTGAAGAAAGAAAAAGAACAACGAAGTGAAGAAAGAGAAGAAAAGAAGAAAGAGCAAAGAGGCCGAGATATATAAGAAGAAAAAAAGACCCCAATGGTTCGAACAAACAAACAAACAAACAAAACGAAAAAGCAAAATAACGACAGAGAGGAAACTGGGAAGTAAGGCAGAGAGTAGAATAGCATGTGCAAAAACAGGAGTTAGGGAGCGAGGGAAAAGAAAACTGTGTGCAAGGTCACTGTGGAGATATGCATTGCATGTCTAAACAATGGGCCTAAGAATATACCATCGCTGGCACTCCAATACCATTGGGGCATTGCATCAGGCAAAAGACAAAGTAAGCATCATCGCTCTCTCACTCACTCACTCTCTCTCTCTCTCTTTCTCTCTGTCTTTTCTCCCTCTTCTTCTTGCTCATTCGTTCACTCCCTCTTCCCTCTCTGCTCAATTGGTCATCCAAATCCACCACGAACCACCCCTTTCTTTCTTCCTCTCATTTTTCTCCTTTTCCTCCACAACCACAGCCGTTGGTATCTCCTCCTTCCCTTTGACCTTGCCTAGCCCTACTGTAAGTACGTAATAACCCTAGATTGGACTGGGCAAAGAAGAAATCGAAACACGCAACAGAGAGCATAAAGTTTCACGGGAAAAAAAGACAAGCGGGATCGAGGATGGGAAGTCAGGAAAGGAGCATGCTTGCGTTGTTGTTGTTGTTCGTTGCCACAAGAAAATGAAAAACAAAACAAAAACAAACAAAACAAATGCTCGTACCTTTGTACTCTTGGGTCTGGGAAAACAGGTCTCCTCCTATCCGAAAAATACAAGAAACTTCACCTTCCCGATCATGGTTGCCTTTTCACCCCCGTTCCTAAGTTTTGCATGACACTTTCATCGTGCCTGCATTGTCTCATGGAGACGGCAGATAAAGCTGAGGAATGGTAGAAAAGGGGAGAGAAAGGAACAGCGAAAATGGCATGCTAAATAAAAGACGTCCTAGCCGTGGTTGTTCTACATATCTCGCTAAAGCGAAGCAACACAACACAACGATGCCCGTAGCAAACATGGATTACGCCTCCTTTGTCAATTCTCTTTTCTTTGGTTTTGTTTTCCTTCGTTTCCCCCAACTGCTATGCGCCTTTCCGGTGTTGACATGAAGTAAAAGTATAAGAAAGAGAAACAGAGCGTCAACCAAAAGGGGGTAGGTGAGGATTATGACCAACCGCGCAAAACATCTCGTTTTTCCTTTCCTTTCCTTTCCTTGTTGCCTTGACCCCTTTGCTACTCTGTCTCCACTCTATCTTTCTCTCTCTCCCCTTGATACCTTGACCTTCGACCATGACCTTGATCTTGAGGGTGTAGCCTTTTTTGTTTTGATCTGCACTGGAACACAAACACATGTTTAAGACCCTAGCCCTTTTTCTTTCCTATCCTCCCTTTTTGCGTTCCGTGCTCGTTCAAGAAAGAAGGCCATTGCTCCATTGGAAGATGCGCCTTTTTTCATTTGTCTGTTATTTGCGCGAGAGGACAGATGAATAATGGGCGAGAAATTGAAGGGGAGTGGGGAAGAGGAATAAAAGAGATTGGCGAGAGCAGAAGGAGAGCAAAGAGAAGACAGTAGAGAGGAAACCACCCCCGTTGAGTAATTACGCATGGACGTAAAAAAAGTGAATCTTAGTGTGCCTGAAAATTAAAAGGAAATTCGCGCTAGACTTCAAGAAGAACCCTTTCCACGCTTTCCTCCATCTTCTTGTTTCTTAGCCCTGCGGCGCGCCTAGGGGCATGACTATGAGCTAGCTACTCGTTTATTTCCAGGTAGATAATCGACGCGTCCATGGACATGTTTTAAGTAAACGACAAACCTTGTTACAAAAATGACATGGAGACTGAAAAAAATAGATGTGCACACAGTAAAACTGCCGCAATTGCATTCAAACTTTGTGCTTGATGTAAATCTGGGGACAACGCTCGAGCTTCCAGGCGATGCCGTCGGCAAGGCCGAGTTCGTCATGGTACCGACGCATGCCTCCTTCACGCACCACATCAGCCTCAATAGCCTCCTTTGCAGACTCGACCCGCTCCTTCAGTGTAGCACCACCACCAACGTCAGCATGGGTACCGCTACCTCGACGCCGTCCGATTCCTCCTCCTGAGCTTCCTCGATCCTGCATCAACATCTCATCAAAACCCTCAGAATCACGTACCTTCTTAAGCACAGACCGCACCACCCTCTTCTCGACCTCAAACACCTCCTTCTGCTTCTTTGTCACAAGGGTTTTCTTCTTCCAGTTCTTGAAGTACACCTCTAACATCCAGATCGAGGGCCGCAGTTCGGAGGCATGACAGGAGATAAACCATCTCTTCCAGAGTTGGGAGACCGTTTTGCTAGCCTGGAAGAATATCCTCACTGGTTGTGCTGTTACTGATGATGTTGTGGTAGTCGAGTCGCCACTGTTGATGCTGTCGAGGGTAGAGGAAGAAGAGGAAGAAGAGGCAGAAGAAGCGAAAGGGGCGGGGCTGGTGAACATGTAGGGGAGCATGTCTTGGGCGACGCGTGTGGGCAACTGTTCGTAGAGTCGTGCAATCCGATTGAACAAGAGGTCAAGGTTCTTGTCGTCAAACACCATTGCTGCCACTGCCATTTCATATCCATTACTATCTCCATCACCTCCATCATCAATTTCGACGGCCTCGTCAGCAGGGTTGTGGTGCTTAGCACCAGGCTCGATAGCTTCCAGTATTTGAACTCTTCCGTAATCCAGAAGCGTATCTTCTCCTTCTTTCTCGTCGACCTCCTCGTCACTACCTGCAAGGTCGTCCTCCCTCAGTATGTAATCCTGCCTGAGCGCAGTCATCTCATGTCCACCACTGTCAATCCTCTCGCCAACGTCATGATAGGCTGTCGGCTCATACTCTTGGTACATCGCCCTCTCCGCGCCTGGCGCCTCATCCTCATCCTCTATCTCGCAAACATGAGTATCCCCGTCCAGCTCTATCACTTCCTCCTTATTCCTCCACTTCCTCATGTCCTGCAAGCCGCCACGGTAATCTTTAGTCTCCTTCGCCTCCTGACACTGATCCTTCAACAGTGACATCCATTCTTGGGTAGTAGTCGAGATAGTGCTCTTGATCGACTGAACTGGTTGGGGTCCGTCCCAGGTGAACTCTACGATGTCATCGGCTGAGAGGTCTATGATATCATCTTCTGAGAAGTCTATGATATTTTCTTCTGAGAGGTCAATGAGACACGGAGTAAGGCCATCGAGGTGAGAGTTTTCCACGACAGTATGATATTGGTGCAGGCTGTCGATGGCTTTGGCACTGGCGGTAAGGGTGGTGTTCACGTTCATGCTTGACAGTGGAAGGTTGCTGTTGTTGTGGAATGTATATGAAAATGACCGTGAGGGGTTGAAGAGATGAAGAAAGGGGAGATTGAGTGAGAGTAAGAATGGCAGAGGTAGACAAAGGGAAATAATCGGACCCCGACGACATTTCTTGGCATAGTGATCAAGAAAAAAGACGCGACCTTGAGAAGGTGTTATATCGTGTTTATTTTTATCAGTGACGTGTCAAATGTACACGACGCGTTTGTGTGTGTTCGCGTTAAAGTGTCGGTTAGTGTAGCTATTTCGACGCGTTTGATTTTCTATCAAGGGGGGGACGTCACCACAGGACGCCTGGAAGTGGAAACGAGTAAAAAAGATAAAATAACGCGACAGCGCTAGCATGCGTCAGAACAAGGGTAAATAAAAGTAGTAGGTTAAAAATATCTGCTTAAGCTAAAGTGAGGGGATCTTTGGAGAAAGGAGCGATCGTTCACCCGAAGATATCGTTCACCCGTTTCTGACCTCCTAGCCGACTTCCTAAATAACCCTCTCTTTCAAAAAACCCCCCCAGGCAAGACAATAGCAGCAAAATACGTTGGCCACTTGTCCTAGGAGAAACAAGACCAATTTCACCCCACCACCTGCAACAAGTTCGGAATAAGAGAGAGAAGAAACGGACGATAAGACAAGTAGATGAGTACTAACGAAGGCATGAGGATACTGGAGAACATTTCGTTTAATAAAGAAAAGTATCCAAAGAACGAAGTAACTGACAGTAGTTTGGGATTTGTGACGTGATGATTGCTTCAAGTGATCACATACATAAAAGAAAGAAAAAACGTCCACCTGCCATTAGAGTTCAGTCCGCTGAACACAAAGTCCCAAACGCTTGCGTTTGTTATCGACGACCGCAAAACAAAAGGCAATGTGGAGAAATGATGGCATGAGCAAAAATGAAAAACTGGGTTGTGGGTCATTTGTATCTTTTGACTTGTGTTTTATTATTTGGTTTATTTAGGAATGGCTATCGATCGGGTTGTTGTTGTTGTTGTTGTTGTTTTGTGTTCGTGTCGTCGTTGTCGTCCAATCGTTCCAGGGAATAAGCCCTTTGTTTGCGTTGGGTGCATGTCTAAAAAAATACAAATAAAATCGTTCGGGATTTTGAAAAAAAAAGTGGAGAAATAGAACGCGGGCAAAGTGGAGAGAGAGAGAGAGCGATACAGAGAGAAGCGAAAAAATTCCGAGAAGCAAAAATCAAAATAGGGTGGGGCAAAAGGGTCATACGCATATCACAATCGCTCGTTGACTTAGGGTTCTATCCAATTGAGCGCCGCCTTCGTCGTATATCTTTGTCTGCTTGTCAGTGGAGAAAATAGGAGGGACACCAGGTGTGCTCGCCAGCAAAGACTTTCATATCAATGGTCTAGTAGCAGCTGAGTAAGATCAAGATTGAGAAGTTGCATCCTTGATGAGTCCTATCCTAAGCTTCATTCTCAGCAGCTGTTTACTCGCGACATGTGTAGAGAAGTGGATAGATATGTTCAAATTCTAGGAATTATTTTTAGTTAATAGGGCACCTGTTTGGGCGGGCAACCGTTTTAACATAAACACGGTACAAGATCACACTCAATAATCGGCACCAGAGATAGACAAAGTCCTTGCTTTCTCATGAGTGCAGGCAGACAGAGCCAACAATTGAAATGGGGACCGACGAGCATCCAATGACACATGCATGTGTTTGTTGTACCCCGGTCGGAGGCAGGTGTGGCGGAGTGAGCTTCTTCATCTTGACATCGTTTTATTTTTCGCGTGCTTTCTTCTCTTTCCTGTCCTTCTTTGTTCTCCGCCCATCGCGACACGTTTACCCCGGCCTCGATATCGCACCTCTTTTAGTTACCAAGCACAAAAAGACTCACGCTTTTGTACACATATGGGCATGTCAACAATGGCTGAATGTGAAAAAATGACAGAGAGAATGGTACTCAATCCGGAGGGAAACAAGAAAAAAACAACAAGCTACGAGCGAGAATCGGGAAGAAACGAAAAAAAAATTGGACAACCAGAGAAAACATTGTACTGAGCTATTGTTATTGTTTTGCACATTGTTCTTGTTGTTTATGGTATAGTATGCGTGGAATTTGTTTGTTTTCTTGCAGTAAAAGGTAGATTGCGGGGAGTGTCTGGTGTGGGGAGAGCGAGAGAGGAGTAGACGAGTCAGACAATGGTCTTTTGTTGCCACATGATGATGAGCGAGTGAAAGGTATGGGGTGAGCGGTGCAAGGACAGGAGTGGTAGGGGATGCTGCTTTTGTGATTGCTTGATTCACGATAATATTCAGGAAGAGAAGTAAGAGGGAACAGAAGGCAATCCTGTTTGTGCATTGTGCGGAAGCGAATAAACAAACGTTAAAAAAAGGGGGATGTCATTTCATCGATCCAGGAGGAGACTGTTGCAGACGCAGTAAGAGTTGACCGAAGGAGTGCGAAAGAAACGGTCATTCTTGCCTTCTTTTGTCTTTTGCATGGAGATGTGGTGCCGATATGAGATATGAGCAATCCATGATGAGTCCGACCGGTGTGCATGGAACGATTGGAGGAGTAAGAAAGTGTTAGTACTGATAGAGGGCGTGGCATGTATCATCCACGTCGTGTATCGTTCGTTGTTCAACCTCGACATACATAGAAGGCACGATAATTTATCGGGAGAACGAGGGTGAAGAAAAGAAAGCCCGCATTAAGAGGAGTGGACAAAGGCTAAGAAGTTAGGGCAAAAGAGTCGAAGTAGGGACGTGCACATTGTCCATCCTTATATAAATAGAGTCAGTCGTTTCCCTTCCCGACACTCGCTTCTTACTCTATTTCTCATTTCTTCTCTCTTCCTTTTCTCTCTTGCTCCATCCAGCTCACAAATTGCCTCTTATTCCCCTCCTTCCAACTACTCTTCTTTTCGTCTTGTTCGAACTCGTCCTTGTTCCTTATTTCGTATTTCTTCTTTTCTCTCTCTTAACTCCTTCTTCTCTCATTCATTTCCCTGAACAACCACTCCACTGTACTCACTCACCAAACAAACACTCATACGCGTACAAAAATTCACACGCAAACAAAAAATGTCTGCCTTCTTGATGCCCGCAACCTGCCGCTGCCCTCAACGGTCGATGCTCTCCCACTTTGTCACACCTCAAACAACCACCAGCCCATCCCTCACCTTGACATCCTCCGGATCCAGAACTAGAACCAGGGTCACCACCACCATCACCGCTACACGCACCCGCTCCTCCTTCGGTTCGTCTCCTCAGCAACAACAACAACATCACCAGCAAAAGCGCCAGCAACAGCACCATGCCTCGTCTTCCAACATCTCTGCCGCTGCCTCTGCAGCCGCCGACTTTGCATCACAGCCCTTCCTGTTGAACGGCTCCAGTCAGTCAAAGATCTTTGCACCCCAGTACCAAACCCACACGCCCCTCCCGCTCTTTTATCAATCTCAATTGCCCTACCGAGCCCCTCCTGTCCCCAAAGCCATGCCCTTTTACCAGTACCCATCATCGTCATCATCACCGATGCCTACTTCGTCACCTGCACATCATGAGACGGTGTACCCCTCGCACCAACAAAGGGTCAAACGCCAGCCCTCGTTAAAGTATGGGTCGTATGCGTCCAGGACTATCCCCCCTATGATGTCTGCCCCCGTCATTGAGAAGCGACCAATCCAGTTCGACAGAGCGTTTTTAGACCTTGCCCGGAAACGATTGGAGGAAGGAAAGGATCGTGCTAGTCATCACTTTGACTATTGTAAAGACAAGCCCTTGCGCGAAGCTGCTGTCTTCATGGTGAGTTCTCCACTCTCTACTTTTTTGTCTTTTTTTCTTAAGATGTTAGATTCGATCAGGACGGTTCAACAACGAACGCACTTTTTTTTTGTATCACCATGAAAACGAACCCTCAAAGCAAGAGAGAGAGAGAAGTATTAATATCCTGACATTCCCATCTTATTTTGTGCGAAATTAGCCACTGTGCGTGGTCAAGGGAGTTCCTAGCGTGTTGTTCACCCTCCGGTCAAGCAAGATGAGGAACCATCGTGGAGAGTGCAGGTAAACAGAAAAACAAATAATTTAATGCAGGCACTCATTGTAATTCTCGCCATGCATTGAAGAAGCATCGAATGATTGGTTTCCACTCTTGCTATTCATAGTATTGAGAGGGTCCACATATGTATTTCCTTGTTTTGGGCTTATCCATTCAGCTCGAAATGATGGATGGCTCACAACGGTGGACAGAGAAATGAAAATTCGTTGGGGTGGCGTGTTTCTCTTTCACGTCTCATTTTCCCCGATTCTTTTTGTTTTTTTTTTTTTTTTGCTCATAACTCACACTCATTCCATCTTTAATTTTTCCCTTCCAATAGCTTCCCAGGAGGAAAGCGCGACCCAACAGACAAATCCTGTCTCGAGACAGCCTTGCGGGAAATGGAAGAAGAGGTCTTTATCTCCCGGGACCAAGTTGAGATCCTGGGTGACTTTACACCAATGCCCAACAAGGACTGCACCATGCGCGTTCAACCCTATATCGGTCTCATCCGTCAACCCATCAACGATATCTCGGAAATCAAATTCAACCCTGACGAGGTCTCCAAAGTCTTTACCATCCCTGTTGATGAGCTGTTAGACCCTGCCAAGCGTAAGAATTTGGTCCGGTTCAGGGACTCGAAATACATGTACCCGATCTATCATGTTGAGGACGAAGGGTGCACCGTTTGGGGGTTGACGGCGTTTATTATGGATGGCATATTGAGGAGGATATTGAAGCAAGGACCTGAAGGAGCTATGGTCTGTCCAGAGAACGGAAACATTCAGCGGTACAAACCTGCTCCCGTCCCTGAGCCATCTACTTCTACTCCTGAGCCCGTCACCGTCAGCTCGTGATTCAAGTTTCAAATAAACACTGTTGCATGTGGCATGCTATGTCTGACAAAGTCTTTTATATGATGATCTGTAATAAATCGCTAATAACCTCACTTGTCTCTGGAGCGCAAGACAGGCAATGGCGCGATCATATTTCACACCAAAAATGTACAATTCATCTTTTTTTATTATGCTATACAGGTAGGAGGAGAGATCGGTGTTTTACGAACGCGAGTTGTGGTTACCACCGACACGATGCAAGAAACGTTTTGGAGTTGAAGGTCTAGGCTGATATCGTAAACCGGCATTGGCATTCGATTGCGATTCGGATCTAGTATCTCCGGTTCTAGTCTTGTCAATCGTATTGATGTCGAAGTGACCATAGTTGGTGAAGAAAATCGAGTTTCAAGATGATAGAAAACACTCTGATCAACACCATGGTTAACAAAAATCATGCACACATGAAGGGATATGGGTGATATGCATCGGTCCGCGTTAGAACTTTATTTGGAATAAAATAAAAACTACCAAAAAGACCTTGAATGAGCTATCGGATCCTGAGGCTCCTAGGCGCATTGGGTCCCAGCATCTCATTATATGTCTTGACAGGACCACTGGACCGCGTCCGCGTCATCTCCTCCATAAACCTGGCACTCCTCAAACTCCTTAGCCTTCTCTTCGCCACCGCTGCTGGCGCGCCAGACGCGCTTCTCTTTCTCGGATTCTCCTTTGCACGTTCATCCACATCATTGAAACTTGAAGTGATTGTCTTTTTGTCCGATATGTTGCTGATATCGGTGTTGGGATTAATGTTGACGGCGTTGTTGGCTTGAGAACCCCTCGTGATTCTGGGTAGGAGTGGCAGACGTGGTTTTGGTGTTGCAGTCGTTGTAGT
This sequence comes from Linnemannia elongata, assembly GCA_036320915.1. NCBI lineage: Eukaryota > Fungi > Mortierellomycota > Mortierellomycetes > Mortierellales > Mortierellaceae > Linnemannia > Linnemannia elongata. Next base: position 543,336 of record JAXBDG010000010.1, on the reverse strand, counting down.
CTCGTCCTGCCTGTACTCTACCGTTGCTTCCTTCTTCAAAATCCTTTTGCCGCTCATGGTCGCCGTCGAGATTGAACGGGTGGTGATGTTGGTAATGCTGTGTTGGCGACTACGAAGCAATTTTGTGTTAGGTATCGGCCTCCGCTTAGGCACCCGTCGCTCTTCCTGCTCCTTGTCTTCCACTTTTTCCTCCCCGTCGCTTTTGCTCTCGACTCGATTGCCTTTATCCTCCTTACCTTTCTTCTTACTCTCCTCCTCCTTATCTACTGGTGCTACCGTCTTCGTCTCATCCTTGATCTGTCGCCGCCCTCGCAACAGCCTCTGGGGAAGATCCCGTACTGCTCCTGCCCTTCTTTTGTACGTTCTCTTGACTCTGTACTTCAGGTGGACGTTGCCATCATGTCTGAAGGGTTCTGCAAATGCAGAGGCAACAGGAACCTCACTCTCTCGACCAGCGATATGTCTCCTGCTCCTCCGGACTGAGCGGCCCTCGTTGGTGATAGTCGACAGCGAATCCGATTTTTCCTTAGCCTCTTTCTCGTCATCGGATGCTCTTGCAGACTCTTCCTCAACCTCACTATTGTCGTCAGCGTTGCCCTCCTCCGGCTCTGGAGTATCATTACCCTCGGTCGAGTTCGAGTGATCCGCTGCAGCGTCTTTGTCAGCAAGCTCTACCTCGCTCGGGCCAGGACGATGGTGTACGGATCCTGCGTCAGATGTCGAATCGTCCCGTCGACTAGAGGTGGCACGCGTCATCCTTCTGGTCCTAATCCGGCTGGGAGGACTCTGTGGTGTCGAAGTTGCCACTTGCTGTTTGCTGGACGATGGTTGAAGCGTTACAGGGTCCACTGCTGGCTGTCCCTGAGGCGGGCTCACTTCTGCCGACGCTTGCAAAGGCGCCAAACTCGACTTGGAGGATGCTACCCGAGAGTCGTGGGACTTCCGAAGATGCGCAAGCTGTGCTTCCAACTCATTGATCCGCTGAAGGTATTGGGCCGTACGAGACTTTTGATCGGAATTCAACTGTCGGAATTGTTGCTTGTGGCCCTGTATGATCCCTTGGTGTTTGGCGAGTTGTTGCTCCATCTGCTGTTGCCGCTCCCATTGCCGTCGCTGCTTCTCTGCCTGCCTGTCAAACTCTTGCTTGAGGTGCCGATACTTTGTCTCCAGCTGATGGTGGTCAGCAACGAGCTGCTGGAGCCTCTTTTGGTCAAGTGATTGTAGTGACCTTGGGTCTGTCTTGGGTGAGCTTGATGTTGAAACTAGGGCCTGGGCTGCTTGTTGCTGTCTCTGGAGTTTCTGCAGTCGTTCGAACTGGATCTCCAGACGATCAAAATCGCTTTGCTCCACCCAAACTCCCTCCCGGTACAGATCTCCCCAATCGGTCAGCCGTTGTTGTTGCCAGTGCAACTGCTCCTGCATATCCATCATCCGCTTATGCCTATCCTTCTCGGCCTGCTCGTTCTGTTGCACCCAATCCTGGAACCAGTTACTCAGCTGCGTCTGCTCTTGGCGTTGCGGTTCCTGCTTCTGCTCGAGGGTTGACAAGCGTTTATATTGTTGATCGTGCTGGAGTTGAATAGATTCGAGTTGTTGTTGAAGCCTTTCGATTTGCTGTTGTAGCTGTCGCTGTCCTTGCTCCTGCTGATCCCGCAGAGTCTCAAGCTGGCTGGTCGTTGAGTCCTCAGCCGCTATCTTTCCGAACGGCAAAGAGGCGACTATAGGTGTAGATTGCTCGACGGGCGGGGAATGATGCATCCTTGGTGTCGAGTCGTGACCGAGATTGCCAGGCGGCGATGGACAAGGCAAATTCTCAACCTGGTCGTTCAATTCGCCAGCGGAGGAAGGCATTCGATGTTGTACCTTCGGACCGTTGACTATAATCACATCTCGCGGCACTGGAACCTCCTCCGGCGAGACGAACCACTCATCCGGGTCGTACAAGCTGTCGTCACTGTGCGTTCCATCAAAGGTTGGCGGTGCAGGTAGTGGTATCGTTGCCTGGTCCTGAATCTCGTCCACATGACACCCCAGACCTTGATCCAAGTCCAAATGCAGATCAAGTTCTAGCTCCAGCTTCGCCGGTGGGTGCAGATCCAGTCCCAGATCCATCTCCTGCGGTGGAGGCTGGAACATCGTGTGAACGTCCTTCCGCGCAAGATCTTTGTCTCTCATACGTTCCAGCAGTCGCAGGACTTTGCACACGTTCGTGATGGGCGGTAGGCTCACGACAACATCCTCCGTACCGGAACTCGTGTCATCCACCATCAATTGCTCCCATCGATCCTGTAATGCCGTCAAAACCCGAGTGGCATCTCCATAGCTCTCCGAATTCATGCACCATTCCAATTGAGAATATTGTGATGTCGAAAGACGCCTGAGGACTCGCTCCCAAAGACTACAGAGTTCCTCAAAAGAGACAATGGTCACAGGAATTAGTGCTCCGTATGAAGGCCAACGCTCTTTGTCAAATCCTTGCTCGCCTGGTCTAGTGATGAAGCGCGGAGGTAATGGCGATGGCGAAGATGATCGCGATGGTGTGGTAGCTGTTGTGGTAGATGTTGATGGCGATACTGCTGTTAAAGGTGTGTCGTAAAAGTCCATGTCGAAGACAAGGTTGTCACACTGTGCGAGAAATCCTGTAATTGAGAGCACGATGCGCCAACCGTTGGTCGTGCATGATCTATCCGCGCATGACATTAGTTGCGTAAGGTTCCTCACTCTAGATTTTTAGTCCAGAAAGTAAGTGAAAGAAACGAACAATAGAAACTTAAGTGGGTGGGCTCAACGGAGAAAAAAAAATCGGCACATAAATAATTGGCGCATTTTTTATCAAGCGTGAAATATCCTTACGAGCTCATAAGGGTTTCGGTACAGTCAACAAGACGAGGTTCCAAACCAGTGAGGGCACGCTGTTTCCTGATATCAAGGACGTCTGGCGAGGAAGTACTCAAAATGTGGGCCCAGACATCCTCGTCCCCTGAGGCTGTCGTTTCAGTGATAATCTTGTGTTGATACGCCACCCATATGTCGTCAAAAGCGTCAAGGAACTGGACCAATTGGTCCAGTGTCACGGGCGAGTCTATTCGTAGTTCTTCTAGTGCCATAAAGAGTCCATGAGGCAATCGGTCTTGATGAAGCCCGTCCTGCTGCTGTCGCATCGACTCCATAGGTGAGGTGGGTATATGTGTGAAGGTGGGTGTTGAAGACTGTGAGCACTATGACAAACAAACAGGTAACGCGTTATCTGATTAGTATCTGTTGTTTCCATGGTGAACTCTCGTTGCAAGTCCTGAGCTTTGTTGTTGTCAAAACAGACATACGTGCTGCGAGGCGAGTTGGTTGACTTTTTCAAGGGAAGTGACAGCGATGGACAGTGGACGATGCAGAGAGTTGCGAAGTAGGCTTCTTTTTAATGAGAAACGTGGCGAGGGTAGGGTTGTTGTGAATGAAAAGAGGCTAGATTACAGGAGACTGAAGAAAGAGGAAAGGGTATGTTGATGGTGTTTACAAAAAGTGCTTGTGAGAGTGAGGAAGTGTGGAGTGGTTGAAAGGTGTGAACCAAAAACCAAGGCGACGCTCGACAGTCTGACAGGTGGGTCGTTGTAACCTTGTAGCTTGTCTCGCTCTGTGTCGCTGTGGGAAAATGAGCTTGGCGAACATGAGGCAATTGGACCCGCAGTCACGCCCCAGACCAGAAGCGCCACCAAACCATAAATTAACGTTGACACAACTCCCTTACGTCCTGAGGTATTTCAAATGCCTGTGAGAGAAGGTTAAATAGAACAGAGACGAGCAAAGGTGAGCATACATAATTTATCAAGAACTCCCAATTCAAAAAACCCAACGGTATTTTCTTACTTTGACTTGACTAGGCAGCGTCAAGAACTGCATCATTAACCCCGCTGCCATATGCCAGTCAATGTGACAATGAAATGCCCACAACCCCGGGTTGTCACTGACGAATCTTAGGACTACGTATCCATACGGAGGGATAGTCACCGTATCGCGCCGGAGGGGGTTCTCGGTACGCAACGCAGATCTTCCAGGCATATAACTACCGTCTCCTGTCGCAACAACGTAGAATATATGGCCGTGCTAAATAAGTGGTCGAGCGGCAAAACGAGCAGTTAGTTTTACAGACACAATGTACAGTTCCATCTGTCGTATCTGAGGAAGGCATATGCTCACGGGCGAATCGACTCACCAAATGAAAGGGATGTGCTCCTTCATCCAAATCTATAAAAGCGATAGAAAAAAATATGAAAAGACATGGACCACGGGTCAATTCCTTGCCTACCACAAAAAACAAAAGCGAAGGTCAAGATGCCGACATGAACATGTCTAACTTACTATTGACAACAAGCTCGACCGTCTGGATCGTCTCCAGGGTAACAACCAACTGCGACGCATCAAACGCTATGGCCGAATTTCCTCCGCCCCCACCACCTTCAACAGCCTGCAACAAAGTCGGGCTGTTGAGCTGCGGTCTCCAGGACGTCCTGTTCACATACCCCATGTTCACACGATCCCGAGTAATCGTCTGAAAGGACATTTCCAACACCACTTGAATGTCCGCCTGAGGAGCGACTCTGGCGAAGAACGGTTTCAGCATCTCAGTCTTCAGGTCGTCACAATGCGGTGACCAAGCGCTTTCCTCCCAGTCCTTGGAGGTCGGTATTTCCTGAGGAGCTATCCCTGAAGTCCTGCTCTTGTTGCTGGTGTTGTTGGTGCTGACAGGTGATATCGATGGCATTTTGTACCGCAGGATCGCCTTGACAGAAGGATCCAGAGCCGGGTTCTCAACATTAAAGCAATTTGTATTCATCTCTGCCCGAATCCAAAACCTTTCACCACCCTTAGACTGATCCGCAACCAAGAGCACCGAATACCTCTGTGCGACATGAATCGGGACCCTTTCAACCTTCACAGGCACCATATCCACCCCATCGGCCTCAATCACCTCCAATTCATGTTCGTCCACCGAAACCTTGAAATCCGCAAAACTCCCCGTGTTAATAATCCGGATCCTGTAGGTCAGCCCGTGTTCGACATCCAGGACGGCCCGTGGTGCATTCGAGTAACACCGGTCCCTTCCATATCCTCCTGAGCCTGGTGTTGAGGGGAACAATGCCTCGGTGGCTAGTGAGCAGTCGAAGGAGTTGCGGCCGTTGATGAGGCCATTGTCGGGGACGGGTTCTACACCCTCGCTTGCAGTGCTGAGATACCAAGCGACAAGAGATGCAGAGTCGGTGTGGTAGTGGTCTGAGACCATCATGATCAGATCCTGGTCGTATTTATCCAGATGGGGCTCGTCTGGGCTGTGGATGATCAACGGTCCTATTTGATCAATTAATGACGCCGATCAGTCTCAGCACACGGACACGTCGATCAATACTACTTTATGACTTTTTGTTACTTACCCACGATGCCATCGACGTACTGGGAGGCCGCATGGGCATGCCACCAATAAGTGCCCCATTGGTTCGCAACCGTGAAGTTATACGTGAAACTCTGTCCTGGTGGGATCGGACACTGTGTCACTCCCGTCGTCCCATCCATCCAGTTCGTGCCTATTGTCAATTATGAAATGCAGGTTGGTCACCTTTTTCTCCGTTGCTGTTACACAGACATTCAGTCAAAAACAAAGGTAAACAAGATCCTGTTGTTACCATTCTGGAACATGCCGTGCCAGTGAATGGCCGTTCCATTGACCATATCATTCGTTACTTTCACCACAATCCTGTCTCCCGCGTTCGCCTCAACCAACGGTCCTGGAAACTTTCCTATCATCAATAAAAAAAATCGCACTTCATCTAGTTATAAAACAACGGAGCTCAAAACCATATTGCTTTCAAAGTAACAATACTATCAATTACCATTGACAAGGAGCATAGGTCTTTCAAATCCATCAGGCGCAGTAACATGCTGTGAGATAGTCCACTCATAATACCGCGTCGCAGGAACTCTCGAGATCGTGAAGTTGTTTTTGCTCAAGTTATACTCCCACGGGTCGTCCTTGATATCGTACGACGAATAGTCCCACAGCGAACTTGAATCCTGAGGGCAGAGCCGGTCGATGATGAGGAGTGTAAGCGACAGGATCAGCGTTGTTATCGCCAGAACTGAGGTGATGACCAGGACTCTTCGGTACTTGTATTCTGGCTTCCTGCTGTCTAACCATGGAGTCATCATCTTGAAAGGGTTTGGGGACGTAGGCAATAAAAGAAAGAGAAAGAGTGAAGGCATTAATGACGAGGAACATAATCAGAAAATAAAAAAGGGAGCGAAACACGAAGCAGGGAGGAAATGGCTTTGATTTCGGCAGGGGAAGGAAAGGAGAGTAGGGAAGGAGGAAGACGGGAAAACGGTAGTAACGTGCGCCTCATTGATATCATCCCTGCTGGCATAGCATCGCCCCTTCAAAAAGGCAGAAAGAGAGGGGAGAGAGGGTGGGGAGCAAAGGATGCCATGTTGTGAGTAGTAACTACCGTTTTCCGTTTTATGTTCCTGCCTGCCTGCCCGCCCTGAGAAAAATAAAGTCGAGCTTTGCCCCTCCTTCTCTCGCTAGGAACAAGAGCAACGCACAAGGTGCCTATGGCCTACTCGCCCTAGGCAATTCACTCATCGCTCAAGGAAATATGAGAGTGTCTGTGCAAAGATTCTTCATGCAACGATGCTGAAAAACACAAGAGTCCAGATGGGTATATATTGTCGTCGTTGTTAGAGTGTTCTTTGACTCTCTCCTCTCTCCGTCTCGTCTGTCCTTTTTTTGTTGTCTATCAACCCCACCATGCCATCAAGGGGGAGGTGAAGGAAGGCCGGAAATTAGACAAAAATATGCCGATGGAACAATGTTAAGGGACATAGGCCAACATACTGTGCACCATCCCCTCCTCCCTCTCCCCTTGCGACTATAGACGACCTCTTGCCCCCCCTTCACTCCCCTCCCCTGTTCCAGTCCTCTTCTCTGCCTTGGATTTACAAGCTGTAACTGTCAGTCATACTTGTGAATGCATTCTTCGGTAAGAAAAAAAGGGCGACCTTAATGACCCCATCGTTTTACGTTTCCTAATGTGTACTTACGCGAAAGACGAGTTCTTTTTCTTCTTTTCCTTTAGATCTTGCCTCTCCTCTTCTCTCCCTCACAAATTCCCCTTCTTCCTGCTTCTTTACTTTTCTAACAAACATAACCGATCCTTCTTCTCTGTTCCTCTTCTCCTCTCTGATTTCTTCCTTTCTTCATTTTGCAACCATCTTTTCCTTTTTTTTTTTTTTTTTTTTTTTTTTCGTTCTCATCCCCTCACATACCCATACAGAAATGATCCTCAAACAACTCTTCCCGCTGGCAGCAATATTCGCCTCAGCACTCACCACCACCTTCGCCCACGCCGCAGAACCAGACGATCTATCAACAATCCACCACCAGCAACAACAACCACCAAAAGGCAAAGCATTCGACCATATCCTCATCATCCTTCTCGAAAACACCGTAAGCCAATATCTCCCTTTTCAAACAATTACTCCTACCTTTACTCTATGGCTACGCCCAAATTATCTGAAAATAACCCATGCAAACTCGACACACCCCCCTCCTTTTTCTTCAACCTTTTCCCCCTTCAACACTTTTAGAACTACGCACTAGCTGCCTCAGACCCATACCTCCAACACCTCTCCCAAACCGGAATCTTACTCACAAACTATCACGCTCTCACCCACCCCTCCCAACCAAACTACATCGCATCCATCGCAGGGGACTACTATGGACTTAACAAGGACTATGACTGCTCCATCCCCGCAAACTACTCTACCATCGTCGACCTCCTCGAACCCAAACATCTCACCTGGAAGACCTATCAGGAAGATATGCCGGAAATCTGCTACAAAAGTTCGTACACGGGAGACGGGTTGTACTTCAGGAAGCATAACCCGTTTGTAACCCACGAGTCCATCGCAGGAAACGCGACACGTTGTAAGAACGTCGTGCCGGCTTCACAGCTCCCTCTTGACCTCTTCGCCGCCGCCTCTTCTTCGTCAACTACCACTCCTGAAACTCCTCTCCCGAACTACATGTATTACACTCCTAATATGATAAACAACGGTCATAACACAACCGTCCGCGACGCATCCCTCTTTCTCTCCACCTTCTTACCTCCCCTCCTAACCTCCCCAGCCATCTTGCACTCCAACACCCTCGTCGCCATAACCTTTGACGAAACAGAAGACTACACCATCGGCGACAACCTCGTCTACGCCCTCCTCCTCGGCTCCAACGATCTCGTCATGCCTCCATCCCTAAAAAACACAACCGACTCTACATTCTACACCCACTACTCCCTCCTCTCGACTGTAGAATCCAACTGGGATCTGGGGAACTTGGGAAGGAACGACGCGAACAAGAAGCTGGCGAATGTGTTCAAACTTGTGGCGGATAGGACTGGGTACCAGAATCTCGAGGTCGCGACGACGATTGCTGATGTAGGGTTGTTTAATGAGACGATTCCAGGATTCTTGACGGGTGTACCCCATAGGAAGTCATCGTCTCATGGTTCTCCTGCCTCTTCTCCTTCTCATGCCAACACTTTTATTCCTTCATCGTCAACAATTTTGGTCACAATTGCATTCGTTGTCGCCGCTACTGTCTAGAACATGCATAGAAAATACTTATAAAACTTCAGGATTTATTACAAATGTAATTGTAGAGAAACGTAGCGCAATGGTATATGCAATCGCTGCAAGGTATTAAGAATATGAATAATGTAAACGAGGTATTAAAAGTACAAATAAAAATGGAGAGGAAAAAAACAAGGAATTTATCCGCTGCACATAACGCAGGCATCCTTGTTCTCCAACGAACACATAATCGCCTCCAACCTCCTCTTATCGTCCTCGTCCAACTTGGGCGACTCGATCTCAGGGGTCGTCAACCCATTCACAGATCCAGATCCACCGGCGCCAGCACCGGAACCAGCACCAGTCGTGTTGATTACAGTCTGCTGCTTGACAGCCTTGGCGACCAAAGCCTGCTTTTTGAGACTTTCGACCAGAGCCTGCTGATCGACCGTGAACTTGATGGCATCGACAGCGGGGCGCGAGCGCAGATAGTACATGCCAGTCTTGAGCCCTTGCTTCCACGCGAAAAAGTGCATCGAGGTCATCTTGCTCGATGTGGGGTCAGACATGAACACATTGAGTGACTGCGACTGGTCAATGAAGGGTGCACGGTCGGCTGCCATCTCCAAAAGAGACTTCTGAGGAATCTCCCAGATGGTCCTGTACAGCTTCTTGAACTCGGGCGTCAACTCAGACAGGCCCTGGATCGATCCACTTGCTGCAATGATCTGGTTCTTCATCGACTCGTTCCAAAGACCCATCTGCGTCAAGTCGTTCAGCAAATGGTGGTTCTAATTCATAAATAAAACAAGTCGTTAATCATCACATTCTAATCAAATTGAACTGAAAACAAAGCTGAAAAAATAACCTTGGAGCAAGAGACTTACGACGACTTGGAACTCGCCGGAGAGGACGCGGCGTTGGTAAATGTTGGAGGTGTAGGGCTCAAAGCACTCGTTGTTGCCAAGGATCTGGCTGGTCGAAGCAGTGGGCATGGGGGCAACCAAAAGCGAGTTGCGGACACCGTGCTTCTTGATGTTCTCCTTCAGGCGGGCCCAGTCCCAGCGGTTGCTGGGCTTGACGTTCCACATGTCGTACTGGAGGATACCCGCGCTGACGGGCGATCCCTCGTAGGTCTCATAGGGTCCCTCGACCTTGGCAATATCGCACGAGGCCTCCAAGGCGGCGTGGTAGAGCGTCTCAAAGATATCCTTGTTCAACTGGCGAGCCTCGGGTGAGTCAAAGGCATAGCGCAGCATAATGAAGGCATCGGCAAGACCCTGAACACCAAGACCAATGGGGCGGTGACGCTTGTTGCTCTTCTCGGCCTCGGGGACGGGGTAGTAGTTGCGATCGATGACCTTGTTCATGTTCTTGGTCGCAACCTTGACAACCTCGTGCATCTTCTCAAAGTCGAAACGGTTGCTCTTGGCATCGACAAACTTGGGCAGGGCAATGGAAGCCAAGTTGCAGACAGCGACCTCGTCAGGGGCAGTGTATTCAACGATCTCTGTGCAGAGGTTGGAACAGGTAATCGTTCCCAAGTTCTTTTGGTTCGACTTTGCATTGCAAGAATCTAGTTGTATTAGTAAGTAATTTACATTGTTAGTCGTTGGTCGATCAGAAACTCGTTATGGATAATAATTCAAGGCAATGAAGAAACAAGCCCTCACCTTTGTAAAGCATGTAGGGCATGCCGGTTTCGATCTGGGCATCGATGATGGCGAACCAGAGCTTCTGGGCCTTGACGACTCTGCGGTACTTATGGGCGGCAACGTACTTGTTGTAGAGGTCAACAAAGTCCTGTCCCCAGACACGGTCGAGGCCGGGGCACTCGCCAGGGCAGAACAAGTGCCAGTCGCCATCGTCCTGGACGCACTTCATGAACAAGTCAGGGATCCAGAGACCCAAGAACAAGTCACGGGCACGGAGCTCCTCATGGCCAGTGTTCTTGCGAAGATCCAAGAACTCGAACACATCCGCGTGCCATGGCTCCAAATACCTATTCAGTGACACAGATAATGTAACAAAATTCCATAACGGTTAGCAAATACGTTGCTAAGAACCAGAAATTAAATATTTCGCCATGTGGCACAATGTCGATCAGTGCATAATCTCTCAAAGAAAAACTTACATGGCGAAGGATCCGTTACGCTTTCCACCACCCTGGTTGACAAAGCGGGCAGTGTCATTGAAGACACGGAGCATGGGGATAATACCGTTGGAGTTTCCGTTAGTTCCAGCAATATATGAGCCTGAGGCACGGATCTTTTGGAAGCTGACACCGACACCGCCAGCCGACTTTGAAATCAGCGAGCACGTCTTCAAGGTGTCGTAGATTCCCTCGATACTGTCATCAGCCATCTGGACCAAAAAGCAACTCGACATCTGGGGACGAGGGGTTCCGGCATTGAACAAGGTAGGTGTCGCGTGAGTGAAATACTTTTCCGACATATAGTTGTACGTCTCAACGGCAGCCTCAATGTCGCGGCCGTGGATGCCGATCGACACACGCATGATCATGTGCTGAGGGCGCTCAACCACAACATCTATGACATAGTAATATTCAATCAACGAAGGCAGAGAATATTAGTAATGCGACTTCTTGAAAGAGTGGACTGCAACAGAAATGCACAAACCAGAGTATAACCGTACCGTTGATGCGCAAGAGATAGGACTTTTCGAGAGTCTTGAAGCCGAAAAAGTTGTAGCCATAGTCACGGTCGTAGATGATGGCCGAGTTGAGACGGTCGGCGTGCTCCATGACGATCTCGTAGGTCTCCTGGGAGACGAGGGGGACGTTGCGGTTGAGGGTGGGATGGATGTGGGTATAGAGATCCTCGATGACGGTCGAGAAGACCTTCTTGGTCTCCTTGTGGAGGTTGGAGATGGCGATGCGGGCGGCAAGGGTGGCATAGTCCGGGTGGTTGGTGGTCAGGTAGGCGGCGGTCTCGGCAGCCAGGTTGTCGAGCTCGACCGTCGTGATTCCTTGGTACATGCCTTGCACAACCTAATGGTTGTTCGTGTTGGTTAAAGAGATGCAGCTGATTAGCAAATACGGTTCAAGATCGTAATGAAGAGATAAACAAAAGAAAATCCTATTATGGTGTTTTGAGTGACCAGGTCCGCCGCGACTGTCCTTCATTGTCATTGGATCATTGTTTTGTCTGTTTTCGTTGACTTCGATCGTGGCGTTTTTCCGTCCGTTGCCACCATAATATACATGCACCAAACATAACAAGCGTGCTACTCTATCAATAACAACAATGGCTTTCGCGACTTCGTCGCTCAAACACTCTTCCCCTCTCACACATAGGTAGAAAAGACGCCCCAAAAGAATAAAGGATAACGATAGCGAAAGGGAAAAGAGAGGGTGAAAGGGAATGAGGGGAGGAGAGAGAGGTGGCAGGTATAGAGAAAGGTAGAAAAAGGTGGCAAAAAAAAACAATGAAAAGAGTACATTAACAACACACATAAAAAAAAGTATGTTTACCTTTTGGGACACACGAGGGGGATCAACAAAGTCGGGATTCAGACCATAGCAGAGCTTGGAGATTCTCGAGGTAATCTTGTCAAAGTGAACCTGTTCATGAGAAAAAAAGGATCAATGAATGGAGAGAAAGGGAGATTAGTCAACTTGCAATCAATACGAGAAGGTATGCATAAAATAATAGAATATAGAGTATGCAGTGAGGTGTACTTACAGATTCGTGTCTTCCATCTGAAGTCGTCAGAGAGTGATGCAGTACACAAAAGAGAAAGAGGAGATGGATGTCAGAAGGAGAGATGAATCAAGAGAGGGGAGCATAGACCGTTTATTCAAGACAGGGCAAGAAAGCAAGTGTACGAGAGCTGGTTTACCTCGCTTGACGACAAACATGGTTATGGTGAGGTATGGGTGAGTGAAAGTAGGGGTATTGTTGTGGTTGGTTTTGCTTTTTTAGGATAAATGAAGCAAGACGGATATGCAATGATTGTTCGTGAAAGTAGATAGAGAGGGGCAGACGCGTGGCAAAGTGGTCAAGATTGAGAGAATGGATAGGAAAGGGTTCAAACGTGGAAAGGGCAAAGAAGAAGAAAAGAAGGGAGGAGGAGAAAAGAAGAAAAAAGAAGAGAAGAGCTCGTCAAGAAAACAAAAACATTTTATTTGTCAGGGCAAGAAAACGCGTCAAAGACAACTCAAGCCTCTGACAATTTCATTTATCCAACGAAAAACAAAACAAACCAAGGACGCGTCTCGATTCTACGTGCAGTCACGTACAGCTGCTTAACTTAACTTTTTTCTTCATTTAGTTAAATGAAACAACAACACGCCTCTCGACACACACACTCCTCATAATTATCATCTCCAACTTATCGTCCCCATCGCCTCCACAACACTTTGCAGTCATCATCTTCGTCCATGTGAACTTGAAGTTGTAATAAGGCAACAGAGCCGGGGTATTTTTTTTAATAGCAATATGTGGTATTTTGAGTGTGTTTTCTTGTTACATAAACGAGCGACGGGAAAGCAAAGAACAAGCAAGTAAGAGGCAACAACTAGGTACAAAAAAAGGATAAACTACTACTACGACTAACAACAAGAACAAGCAGAAAAGGAAAACGAAAGAGAAAATACCAGACTCGTGGGAAAAGAAAGAACTAAATGGTGCAGGGACACCTTTGATGAATCAAGGCAACAAGAAAATAAATGTACAGATAGAAAATTTGTGGTGGTAGAAATGGAAGAGGTAGGGAACGTGGGAAAAGAACTATACAGGAAGAGTCTGAAGAAAAGGAAAGGACAACAAGCAAACGAGCAAAGGGAAAGCAATCTAGCAAACGACAACTGAATAGGGCAAGAAAAATAGAAAGGAAAGAAGAGCATACAAAAGGAGAGGACTTCACTGGAGTGACAGTATCCCTTTATAGCAAGGATACTTGGCCTGCCCCGATGGCAAGGGAAGGGAGATCGGAACAGAGAGACAAACTTGTAGAGCCAAGGTGGGGCAGATGCAGAGACGATCAGAGGGCCGATTCAGGAACAGAGATCAGCCGTAGGCAAATGGTCTCAAATCATCAGCCAATCCGCGACCAGGGATCGAAAGACGCGTCATGGACATCTGGTTGGATAAAGCGAAACGCGCAGGTTGTGGACGGATGTACACGAAAGGCAGGTCAATCAAGACTGTACGACAGAGCAAGGAAGTGCTCGACGGGATGGACAAACTCAGGAACCGCGTGAATGTGCTGTATGTGTGTAATGCGTGTCTATGTGTTGTGGTTTTCTTTTCTTTTCTAAACCCTTTTTTTTCCTTTTGTTTGCTGTTTCTTCCCGACTGTGTAGAAGTTGGAAAACGTCAAGTACAAAAAGGGCAAAAAGGAGGGAGAATCGGTATAATGCCACACACTTAAACACGCAGAACAGAACAACAGTTGCATAATTGTCGCCTTGACCGCGTAGGGAGACTGGCAGGAAAGGTAGGATAGACAGGCAGGAAAGGGCAGGACCGACAGAAACAAAGGACATTCCTCTTTGCAGCAGCCATAGAAAGAGCCTTAGAGAAGGAAGTCAAGGGGAGTTTGCGGATGGATCGCTCGGAAACGCCAATGAGACAGACAGACAGACAGACAGACAGACAGACAGGGGAGGAAAAGAGAGGGGCGCAAGGGCACCAAACGATGGCGACATCGCATAATAACGCAGTCAACCGCTCTATGATTTGCTGGGGTTTGTTGTTTGTTTGTTTGTTGCTGATGTTGTTGTCGTCCTGATTGTCATCGTTGCATAAAATAGAGGAAGAAAAAGAGCGAGAAACAAAAAATGGCAGAAAGGGATCATCCCAAGGCAGGAATAGGTAAATAAGATGGGAAGCGAGGGAAACAAGGTCGCGAGAAAAAGAGAAGGTGACTCATGCTACGATGAAGAAAGGGGGATAATGTTCCTGTCGCTGGATAAATAGGAAAGGAGCGCTTGCAGTTGTTTGCTGAGCGGATGCAGGCATTGGGAAGGGAAGAACAAAAAAGAAAGCACCGCATAGCGAATATACAAAGGTAACGACAAAAGCAGAAAGAAAAAGGAAGAATAAAGGGAATGGGAAGGGGAAAAAGGACTGGATTGGGTGGGGAAAAGGGAAAGGGAAAAAGTGAAGAAAGGAGTAGGAAGACGGGGAGAACACAGAAGGATCACAACAATGTGTACAAAAGAAGACTGCAGGAGAAGCGAAAGGAGGTGGATGGGAGTGATCCTGCAGCCCTTTTCGTGTACGTTGCGTGCTTTCCATGTTGTTTGTAGTGTGTGTGTTTCCTGTTTTTTCATGGGTACCTGGCTAGATATCAAGTAGCCCATGATCTTCGGTACGGGAACGGGAAAGGAGGTACGCTCAAAATACACACATACCCACACATCCCTCGAGTTCCCTGGTGTTGTTGTCGTAAAATATAAGGGAAATAAATAGCCCTCGATGTCGCTCCAAGTAAGGGGAGAGGAAAGAAGGAGACGGACATTATTGCTGTGGTCCTGAAGGCGAGGCTGGGCGGAGGGCGCTGAGTGCTGCATGAAAGAGTGGGTACTGAGATGCATTGGCGCCTGTCTGTGTGGTACTGACATAGTGGACTCCTGAGGTTGGCGGTGCGAGTTCGTTATGGTTATGTTTGGATTGTTGTTGCTGTTGTTGTTGGAGGAGAAGGTGGTGACTGAGTGCCGAGGCAGCGTTCCCGCCGGTGGTGAACATGAGCGAGGCGGGTGGGTTGGGGTTGGACGTGCATTGGGCGTAGAGGTTGGGTATACTTGTGCGCTGCTTGCGGACGAAGGGCATGGAATAGTTGTCGTGGAGGGTCGAGGAGGTGGCGAGCGAGAGAGATGAATCGGATGGACTGCTAAAGCAGGCCGATCCGGCGGAGCTCGAAGAGGACGAGGACGACGCTGAGGACGACATCAAGTCAGTCAGACGGCACTCTTCTGAACAGTAGGTCTCCCCTTCCGCGGTGTGCTTCTCGCAGACCAGGCACCAGTCGCAGTCAACGCCGTCCATGGTTTGTATATACAACGGAACGAGTGTGAAAGTGAAAGAAGGGGTGGTTATGGTGTATGTTGAGAGGAGAAGGATTGAGAAGGTTGTGCTGCACTATCTGTTTTTAATGGTTGTTGTGGACAGGGAGTGCAAGGTGGGCAAAGTGGGGGGTTGAAGGAAGGAAGCAATTGAACACGGGCCAATGATGAAAGGAGAGTAGCGGAGTATGTTTAGGGTGAGAACGGCAAGTAGGTGGTTTGTGTAAGGTGAAGAAGAAAGGGAAGTGCAGGTGGGTGTTGCTGCCGTTGAATAAATAAGTGTCTGTAGAAGGGTGTTTCTGCGTAGTGTTGCGTGAGGGAATAAAGAAGAATACGTAGAAAGGGTATGAGGGAATGAATGACTGAATGAAACGCGATGAACGAATGGAACAGCGAAAAGTGAGAGTATGGGTGCAGGCAGGGTGTATTGCGAGTGATGATCTGTTTGTTGTTGCAGGGCAATGATGGTAGGGTTGGAATGGAATACTGGCGGGAATAAAGAAAGGAAGTAGTAGAAGTGAGGGTGAGAGAGGTAGTGGTGGTGGCAGTGTGTTGGGCAAGGTTAAGGAAGAGTCAAGGTGAAGAAGAGGAAGCGAAGTTGTTGTTGAAGAGGAGGAGAAGGAGGAAAGAAAAAAAGAAAGAAGAGAGAGAAGAAAGAAGAAAGAAGAAAGGAGAAAAGAAGAAAAGAAGAAAAGAAGAGGTTCAATGGGTCAATGAATAATGCTCCTTATTCAATCCATTGCATTACAATGGATAAGAAAACGAGCAAGCCAAGAAAGAGTCAGCCTTCTTCCCTGGGCATAGGAGGGAGAAAGGGAAAAGGAAAGGAAAGGAGGGTCGATGCGCATGAGTCAACTCCCAGAGGCTATGTCTCTTCCTCCTCCTCATTCTCACTCACTCTCGTTCAGGAATAGATATATGAATATATGGCATAAACCTATATGAACTAACAGACCATTGCCAATACTGTTTATGAACAATGCCACTCTTGTTCAAAATGGCGTGCAAAGTGTAATTGACACAGCTTCCTCCAGCTCCTTTTCTTGCTCTCTCTCGCTCTTGCTCCTGCTCTTACTCTTTCCCCCCATATCCATTCATATCCATTCATATCCATTCATATCCATTCATATCCATTCATATCCAAGCAAGTTCAGGGACAGACAAAAAGTAAGGGACACAGCAACACACAGCCAGAAAAATGATACCATCGACTACTGCTCCTGACGACGACGATGACTCTTACTACTTACTACCTCCCACTTTGCTACTACAGCCAGGCTATGCTACCGCCACGAATTGAACATCCATAAGTCTACTGCTGTTTGCGAAGGGGCCCTGACGAAGAGGAGACAGGACCCCAATGGGTCCCCTTTTTTATTTTATTTTATTTTATCCCGCGGTATTCTCTTCCAAAAAATGATTGCATGATGATGATGCCACTCTCATAAATGACTGCGTTCCCGGAAACACAGACAAAAAAATAACGAGAGCAGCAGCAGCAAATAGCAGGATGGGACAAACACATACATCCCCTGGAATAGAGGAATGGGAAGGAACGGAAACCCAATACCAAAGTAGAACCATGAAAAAAAAGAGGGCTCTCTTTCCTTTTCACTCTTACAACTTTGTCTCTTTTGTTTCCTTCCCTTCTCCTTCTTCCCCACATAATTGTCCATCGTTAACAACCTTGTGTGCCCACCTTTTTTTTTTTCTGTTCAGCCGTTGAAGGGTTGAAGGACAAGAAGAATGTTGCATAAATGGAAGAGGATTACACAACACAACACTACCTTGCAATCTATGCAAAAACAGAGCAAAAGCAAGGAACATACACATCCAACCATCCATCTAATCATTTCACTCTTTACAAATGTTTTTGCATATTGCTAGTCCATTGCCATTACGAATTCAACCCGCGCAATATGACATTTGAGTGAATGATTGATGCGCATGTATGTCAGTCCCCTGTCCATGTCTTGAGCACATCGTCGTTTGTAGTTCGTATTGGATCAAAAATAACAACAAAAAAGCCTCAAAAATGAAAAAAGAGCGCAAAATGATGGTCGTAGGACCAGGAGGAAAGAAGACTCATGTCCAGCCAGGTGCTTTGCTTGCCCATCCAATACCCGCACAAAGCAAAAAAGGCAACAAAAGCAGCAATGCAAAGCAGAAGCAAAAACAATATCCCCTCTTTTTTTTTTTTTTTTTTTTTTTTTTTTTTTTTTTTTTTTTTTTTGGTTCTTGCCAGGCACTAGCCCTCTTTCCACGCCACATCCCTTCTTTTTCCTCCCTTCCCGATCGTGTTCATTTCTGATGGTGATAATCGCAGCGTAGACGATGAATCGTTCACCTTTTGTCATGATTTGTGTATTCATTAGGCTCGTTGAGGCGCTACGCCTACTTTGTTTACTCCCACTCGGTTGGCGCAATGCCAGTCTGCAACAATTAACTCAATCCTTCTTCTTTGTCCCTCCCTTCACTTTTTTTTTCATCCTTGGCCGTCTAATCTCTTCCTTCCCAAAAAAAAAAAAAAAAAAAAAAAAAAAAAAAGAGAGAGAGAGTAACGGAACAATAAAAAGGAAAAACGATGGGAAATGAACTACCATCCAACCATTCTGGCGCATTGTCAAGTCACTCGCCCATCATCACTTATGGCCTTCCCCTCCCCTTTGTTCCCATTGTTCACTTTTGAATGAATATATTTTTAGTTCAGAGAAAATGAGGCAAAGGGCGAGGCAGTAAGATAGCAAGATGACATACGCGCACAGAGTCGCAGATGATGCAGGTTCCCCAGCTAGGACAATCAATCAAAAAGACGATGTGCTTCTATCTTTCTTTTCGATCCATTACAACCTACATTGCTTACAAGTAGCAGGTTCCTTTATTGAATTGTAAAGCAAAGTAGATTGAATGGAATCGTCGATACGGGTAAAGAGAAATTGGCCCGGGTAGCTGGGCGTATGTCTTGTCCTTTGCGCTCTGTACGTGTACAAAGCTCAAGCAAGGAGCAGCAAACAATTCGAATGCAAAGAACAGGTTAGCAAGTTTAGTCTTCAATTATGAAACGCCACTTCCCTTTGACCTTGCAGCACGTTGTTCACTAAAACGCCTAGAGAAGCACCCATGAGGCCAAAGAATTGGTTACCTTGGTTACGACAGAAAAAAAAAAAGAAACACAGCCAGGATATAAAACTTCAGTGAACCCCGTTCATATATTGCATGCATCCATTCCTAAGAATAAAACACGACCCTTTTTTTTTCTCCTTTCCTCTTTTGCAGGGTCGGACTCGTCTTTTTACTTTTTTGTTTCGTCTGTTGTTGCTTGAACCTGAACTTTTTTTGTCGATCCGAAGTTGCCCTTTGTCCTTTCTTCCTTTTTTCATGTTCAACTGCAAAAGAAAAAAAACACGTATAAACAAACGGTCGCAGGCACGGAGAGAAACAAAAACAGGGACAGAGAGAGACAGAGAGAGAGAGACACAGACAGAGAGAAGCAGACGGTGAGGCGGGAACGGAAATGGGAGAACGGGAGCAGCGAAACGCCTCAGTATCACAGCCATCCAACGCACGTTTGTCCCCCCTTCCTTAGTCCAAAAGTTCAATTTTTCAAGGATACAATGGAATTGCAACAAGGCCAGATACCTAAAAATATCGATGACACTCTAAGGGTTGGCTGAATGGATGACTGGATGTGTGGGATGAAATGAAAGGCTAGTATACTGGACTGGGCTGGACTGGACTGGGCTGGGTAGGACCTGGGCTGGTTGCAGGTCGTTTAATGATGTGCCATGCACATTGTACCCACCAAAGATTGTCAACA
Source organism: Linnemannia elongata (assembly GCA_036320915.1). Taxonomy (NCBI): domain Eukaryota; kingdom Fungi; phylum Mortierellomycota; class Mortierellomycetes; order Mortierellales; family Mortierellaceae; genus Linnemannia; species Linnemannia elongata. The sequence goes on along the minus strand of JAXBDG010000010.1, from coordinate 523,876 downwards.
ACCAAATGAACAGGCGGGATGAATGAAAAAAGGAGAAAGGTCAAGAAAAAGGCAGCATTGGACTGACAACCTCTTCCTTCCCCATCCCAATAATACAAAAAAAGCAAACAGTCAGGGGTCAAGACACACAAACACACACCATGCTCGCTCTTTTGTTTTGTTCAGTGGTTGCACTTTGGTCTGCTCACGATACCAGAAACAGTGCATTAATGGGCCTCTAATATATGTTTGTTTTGCATAATCCTGGACGAAATACTTCCTCGGAAGTGAAGAAAAGGGCTGAAGGTCGGAACAGATGAAAGGGGGGAGGAAGAGGTTAGGCTCGAGGCCATGCAAATGACTGTTGTTTTTCTTTTGTTGTTGTTTTGTCAACAGATGGGTTGGTGCATGGACCTTCTCGTGATTCCTATGTGTTTCTTTTGTGTCCTGCATTACGCTTACCGATTAGACAACGAGAAGTGACAAGCGGGTGGAGAAGTCAAAAGAAAAACGTAAAATAGGGGCTGATGTGCGCTCCGTGATCGTGATCGTGATTGGGGTGTTGACGAAGAAAGCTATGCTGTATGACCAAACTACAGGGAACGAACGAAAGGAGACGGCGAAAGGGGAAAAGAGGCCTGGTGCCTGGGTCATGACAAGGAATGAAAGCGGGTCAAACACACACATACAAAAACCTTGTTCGTTCTTGTCCCTCAAAGTCAGCGCGCGGGTGTCACACGCTACCAGTAGAAGGTAGACGCAGTAGACAGATGACAATGGTAAGGACAAGGTTGTGGTAGAACTCTTTTCCTCGTCCCCTGTCTCTTTTCCAGTCCGTCTATTTCCCTCTCAATTGCATCTGTCAAACACGCCCTTCTCTACTAACGAGTAATAACAGGTCATCACTTTTTTTTACCTCACACGTTATCGCCACACGGCATCTCCAAGAGGCAGTAGCAAAAGGCTCAACACCATCTACCTTCAAGTCATGTCAATAAATAACATAGAAACAAACAGAGAACTCACTAAAGTCAGATAGAGAGACACCCAAATTCCCCCACTGCGCGCCTGAATTGCTTCTAAAGTCATCCCGGTAGCCCTTCTGCAGCAATGGTCCTCCTCACATTCCAAAAAAAACACCGTACTCGAGACCAGTCAGAACAACACGGCGGAGATGCTTTAGCCCATTAAGGAGATCCAGTCTACTTGCAAGGTTCTTCTCGTGCCTAGGACGAAAGAGATAATCGACACCAAAGATCTCTTGTTACGATTAAGTGCTTCCAGAAGGCAGCCACCTTTTTTATTCAACGAATACAAACCTGTGTAACCTCGATAGACCACTCAAGTAATGGGTGTCTAGGCAAGACTAATAATCAACATCGTTCTTTCTCGTTTATTCATTCAGACCTTTACTTACACTCCCCACTGTGATCCATCTTTGCGGATGCGACTCCAGTGCTTACAATACGATAGATATCGAATAACCGCTCTTCTTTTATCCCGGTATTGGAGCTGAAACATGTTAACGTCGTGGTCGCTAACGAGCGTACTTTCGACCATCGCAATTGCCCCATCAGTTATGGAACTCTAATTCCTCGACACTCCTAGGAATCGATCTCATCATCTGCATTTAATCGGCCTCGTCGCTACAGAGGATCCTGCCACCTAAGCCAGCTTTTGAACCGTGCCTTCTTAGCCTTGGAAGAACAGGCTTAGAGTCTCGGAGAGTCTCGAGGTAGTGTCTCCGTCAGATGGCTTTGAGCTCTTCTTATGGATACAAATCTACATCGAAGAAAATGCTTTATGGAAGCAAGGTCTCTTTAAGTACCCGACGTATCAGTTGCTATTGAACCCGTTAAAGTAAGGCTCTGTGGTGCCGTTTGGAAAGGTGGGTATTTTATTTCAGCGTTTGTGGTTTCGTAGCTTAAAAAGGAAGGATGAAATTGAACCATGAACGCACATCCTCGGATTTGCCTTGAAGACTATGTGTCGCTTTTCTTGTTATTTTTCCATTTTCGCGTCGAGGCTAAGTGGCGCGCTGGTGATGGGGTTGATAGATGTCGTTTTAAGTAACGCTGATGGACTTGAAGTGGACGAAGAAGATAGTCGATTAGAAGATTGAATCATGCGACATTGAGTCTGTGAAGATGGCGAAGTGGGTTGCTTTTGGTTTTAAAGATATAAAAGAGGAGGAAGTTTGTGCGCTGGGTCGAAGATTACTTTTACACTCTTTCGTTGGTGTTGTTTCCACAGTCGATCGAGTTTTTCGGCAAGAAGACAACGTGCTTACTTTGCATAAAATACGAGAGGATACGACGATAGCCGAGAGACAAGTTTGTTCTTGACTCGGTTTGTAAATTTTTGTTTTGGATGCTTTCAAGCATGCGATCGATCATTACTCTTTTTCATGTAGGGGATATGCGCACTGGATAGCACCATAACACAACTTGGCCCTATTTTTGTTGTTAATTCGATATTGCTGCGTTCAGGCAGGGCCTTGCCCTTTTGGACGCGTTTCTTTTGGAAGCGCTATACAGAAGGAGATCTGAGGACATGTCCATCATTTTTCTCACTTCAAGAGAGAGGTTATATTACGATTTACACCGAGCCACGCTTGTTTGGTTCCTTCATCTCAGACGATGCATAGTTGACATTATTTTACCCATTGTGGCGTTGCAACTCTGAATAAAGTCCCAATGCAATATCGCCTAGCCTTGGTTGTGAGACGTTATTTTACATGTAATCAATGGTGTAAAGCGATTGGGAGTTCTAATCGAGTTCGCCATACTAGCGATTCCGACGACCAATATGTCACTGCCTGTTTCGCGTGAAAAAGTTTGAGTCTGGTCGATCTCATTTGTTTCTAAGTTGATGAAGTTCGGAGTTTTCACCATTTGTTCAGATTAGCATGTAGAGAGTAAGCTGAATGTATGTCATCCTCCCATGACAAACGTTGGCGTCCGATTTTTAGTGGCGCGTTTATGTAAAGGGATGTCATTGTTTGTTTATCTTTGAAAGAAGCTCAGGTGAGTGCGATATCACATGGCGTTTATAGGCTTTTTCTTCTCGCTTCTGGTTACCACAGGTCGACCCTTGGACTTTTCATGGTGGTATTTGAAGAGTTCACGGTCTGTGGCCAACTTGTCAAAGGCTCCCTGATACTACCTTGTCGCTATTACGGTTGACTCCCTTGAAAGTACCCTACAGATCTCAGGTTTTGGATCTGGGGGTCTGCTGGTATATAGAGACAACAGCATTTCTTAGAGATACATATCGCATAGATCTCCTTGTCATCGTACTCCACCATTAGTTGGCCTAGTTTGGGTCTATACATATAGGGCCCACTCTTACGGTCCATCCGTATGTATTTTACCTCTGTGGCAAAGGAGTCTGTCTCTTTCCACAGGATATTTGGTAACACGGTGTATATCATACGGTGCATATGCTCCCGGGCCATCTCGTATATCATGATGCCCCAGATGATAGGGGTATCACGACGTATCCTGGACTCCTGAAGTGTGCCGAGTACATATACAGTCTGTCCCTGTATTCGTATGTCCAAACGTTTGTCCAGGTCTACTTTACTCCTGAAATCCTCCCATTGGCGTCGAGTCTTCAATACTCGGACCGTCTCTGTGTAAGTCCTTTGGATGACCTTACCCGATAGGCTGTTCGTGAGGAGCTTGACGATATTGCGCCGTGAGGGGTTGTACTTGGAGCTACCCCAGTCGTGATACTTATCCTCTTGTTGTTTTATACCGTATAACGGCAGGAGATACTTGGCGAATATATTACCCTTGTCCCGCCAGTAAATCCCCTCTTTTAAAGTATAATCGCCACCATAGTCACGGAGTACTCAAGGGACACGTTAAATGTATGGGTGGTGAAAGGCCTTTTGTAAGCCCAATAGTAAGTACCTTTGTCTTTGAGAGGCAACACGTTTATCTTGGGCTGTCTGTTGATATCCACCTTGTAGATCCCTGTGTGTTTGGGCTTTATGGATCTAGTGTATTTCGGCTCTTCCATCGGGAACATGTTGTTGGCCATAACATATGGGTATAGGCTCCTCACATCACCCTGAGCTACCCTGGACTTTACATGGGTCATGGGAGTAAATATCTGAGATCTCCCCCCATAAGTGGCTGGGCTTATGTACTCCTCTAACTCCTCTAACTCCTTGGTCATCCTGAGGCGCTGATCCCAAACCCCTTCAGGTACACTCCCCTTAAAAGCTGCATAGGACAGCGAGGCGAGAGTCATGTAGTCTTCTATAGCCAACCCGGTCATCTCACGGGAAGCAGCCTTGCAATTGAACCAAAGCTCCATCATGGAGACCACATCTTGGGTGACATACTCGGTGATCTCGGTCTTATTATCAAGGAGATATCTGCGAAAGACTTTGCCGCCCTTTTAGTACACCCTTTGGGTATCTGCATGGTCCAACTCGGCCATTTGCTCTTTACAGTGGAAATCCTTGCAGGCCATTTTAAGGCTTACCATGACGAACCGGAAAGGTCCTTGACCTCGATGCCCTCAAACCGTAGACCCAACACGGAGTTACGTACGATAAAAGGCCCTGTGTGACCCATGTTATACTCCAGAGCTGTCTCATATAACATAAAGTTGTCGAAGTTAGCGTTGTTAAATCCTACGAGATACACCTGCTCCCATGGGCCTTTTGGTTTGTGCTCGTGGATGATATCACGCAGTAAGTCCTTGATCTTGTTATCCTTGGAGGAGATCTTAAAGTATTGCTGTAACTCCTGTTCCTCTCCATCGTAAACCATTGCGCGCAAGACATAGGGCTGCATATTAGATAATCTACGGTTGATGATGGACTCGTAGTCGAATCCAATGTGCTTGACCTTTTTGGCCTTGTTCAGTGGCGTACGGTAATATCTCATGTCTGACTCATAGGAGGCTAATTATAGCTCTTCAGGTACTTCAGGGGTATCTCTTGTCCTATCCTCCCTGGTTTTCCTGGTCTCACGTTTAGCCTGTCTTTTGGTCTTCTTGGGTCATCGTCGTTGGAGGAGAACACCGCAAAAGCCCCTGTATACAGGCGGTAGTTTTGTAGATACTCCAAGACTATCTCCCCCGACCCATAATTATATAGCTCGCATTGGGTATCGTACACTCGCTTGAGCAACTCATCTAGGGCCTCCTTTGGGCTAAGTCTAGCCAATACATCTCGATTCAACGGAATGGTCACCTTGCGGTACCATCCGAGATAAACTTAAATAGGTAGTTGTAAAAAGGTCCTCCCTACAAAGGCACTCTCCTGCGTCAAGTCTTCCATGAGATCCTTTACTTCTTGGATGAAATGGTCTGGCATAGGATCTCTCTCGGATATACGGGTGAAACTATGCTGGATGACCTTATCACCCAAAGACACGTTAACTATGGAGTCTATCCTCTTAAACTCCTGTTGGGGGGTCTTCGTGTCTTCAAACGTCCTCCTTTTTTCTCTCCAAGGGATCTCTGAAAAGAATGCCGGGTTTCTCTGACGCAGATATCCTTTGGTATACACTCAGGACGACGATCATTCACTCTTTTTCGAGTCTTTTGTTCTACTTGAGTTTACCTTTCGTGCCGTTTGCGTTGATGATTTCAATTTTATTGTAGAACAGCTGCGGTCTCTATTGTTGCTGTCAGAGCTGTTTGAGCTGCTGAGCTGTTCATAAATTGCGTTTCGATGTATTTTGCAGGAGTGGCAGTGGTTGGACTGAAGAGTGCTTGAGGGAAAAAAAATGGAGGACTAATAAAGAGTCTTTGGGGTTAGACAATCAAGAAATGTGAGCATGACAATCAAAGTGATGGCACATGCCTCCTCAGTCCAAAGAGATCTTTATGGTGGAGCTTGTTGTATTGGCCAATATCGATCATGAGGTTAAATGGGACTTAGAGTATCCCTTGGTCCATCCGTATGTGTGCTTTTTTTTTTTTTTTTTTTTTTTTTTTTTTTTTTAGCTTTTCTGATTTGAGCATAGCTGCGTAAACGAAAGAAGCAAGGCGACACCTGATAAGTTACCAAGTGGGATGAGCAGGAGTCAAGCTATCATTATCTGAGGTGCCAGCCGCGGTTGTGAATCAGGCATCCAAGTGAGTGTTTTTAGCTCGATAGCGTCCAATTACACCGCGCTAATGCACGCGACAGAAAAAACTCGACGCGTTGTGTTTCAGTTCTTTCAATGTGCATGAATAGAAATTAGCCTTGTAATTGCACAAGGTCCTCATACATGCCTCGGCTGCATTGCTCTCAAGCCGTTGTTGCATTGACCACTTAAACTCTCTATTATTCAGAGATGAGACCCCCCAACTCATCCGTCCGCTTGGCTATCCACAGCCTTCTCTTTTCATTCTCTTGCGTTTCACTCTCTCATTCTCTCTTTCTCTCTCTCTCTCTCTCTCTCTTTCCCTTTTTCGTCCCTCTCTCCCTCTCTTTCTCTCATACAAACATACTCCAACAACCAACTTCACTCATCAGGATATCACCTCATTCTCGCTCCTACTACCTTCCATTCACTTATTCGCCATCACTCTTCCTCATCCAGATTAGCAATCGCTCTTTTTCAAATTTCTTCTCTCTATCTGTCATTTCACACGCTCACACCAATCGTACGCACCTACAGCAACAAACGTTCAACTTCACTTTCAGCCTCACTCCCTCAAAGTCCTTTCGTCACCACTTAACCTTATCAATTTACCCCCAACAAACAAACGACAACGAAGAAAGAAGCCCTCCTTCGCCGCTATCGACTTATTTTTTCTTTCCTTTTTGAAACTTCCCCTCTCAACCAGTCTTCCTCAACGCACTAATCCAGAAAGGTAAAATATTCTTCTCTCTTCCTTCTTCACCAAATCTCCCTTCCGTCCTTTCTTCCCTCTGCTTTATTTTGTCCAGCAGAGAAGGGCGGCTTCTCCTTACATCATCTACCCATCCCACGGAACACACACCACCCAACCGGCAGTTATATATAGGAAAGCACTTTCGCAGTAGCTTAAAAGAGAGGAGAGTGCGGAAGTGAGTATGAGTGCTATGCCTTGGCATGGCAAGCAGATTAGATATGGTGTATCACGGACCGTCACTTTTTTTCCCTTCTTCTTGAACTCTGCGGCAAGTAACATTTGGACTAGACCGGACTGAGTTCCTGTACTCGCGCCCAATCGCCTTTGGCCATCATCACAATCACTAACAAATCAACGCGTTTGAAATGGCCCTGTCGCGCTTATGTTCACATTCAGCTCACCTCCACCCCTCAGCACGGGTTCTTTGTTTTCATCCATGTTGCTTCTTTTCTGTTACCTCCATGGACTACAGCTTTGAGCTGTATTCATTTCGTTTTTTTTGCCCAGGTTCCCCGACCGCTTCACTGTCCCATCTGCTTATCGTGTGACAGAGATATCAACTGAATGAAGGCACATCTGTTATTGTTGTGGTCAAAAATCTTGCTGCATTTATTTACCTTCGGCAAACAAACAAACAAACAGACAAAACAAAGTATCTTTCTTTCCTTATCCCCTCCCTCCCTCCCTCCCTCCCTCTCTCTCTCCCCCTCACCATCTGCATCGGCTTTGTCGTAGTCGTCTTTCTCATCTTGCATATTTTGGTTAATGAAGGGTTCGCATTACATAGGTAGTCCATCTTGCATGCCTGCCTATCGTCAACTAGCCAGCCACACTTTTTCCCTTACTTCCCATTTTTTTCTTCCCTCCCTCTCAAAAATGTTATGGGCTCAGAATCTCATTTGTCACCACATTGCAGAAAAAAAAACAAAGAGAGAATTTTAGGAAGGCAACCGTGAAACCGGTGTGGAGATCAAGGAGTGAAAGGAAAACGGGATGAACACCACAAATAACATGGACGACATGTAGGAAAGAAAGAAAAGAAGGAGTAAAGGAGACGAAGAGAAGAGGAGGCGTAAGGAAAAAGGCCCCACCGCGGAGTGACCGGGCTATGTTTGTACGAAATCAACTGTTTTCTTTGATTCGCTATCTCAGCTATTGGATGAATAAAAAGAGAAGGGGCAAGGAAGAGGAAGGAGAAGAGCGTAAGGGGAGAGGATGGAGTCAACAAACAAGCGAGTGAGCGAGCGAGAAAGAGCGAAGGGGAACGAGAGAAAGAGAGAAAGGAAAGAAGGAAGGAAGGAGACTCAAGGGACGGCGGCAAGAGGCGAACCCACTCTTGCTTTCCATTCCTGTTTCTCTATCCACCCTTTTTTTTTTTTTTTTTTTTTTTTTTTTGTCTTTTGTTTGTTTCCCGCCCTTGTCGGTTTGTCTGCTGTTTTACTCTAGATCGCCGGCATCCGGCATCTATTCTCTTCAGACACCACTCTCCTTTTTGTCCTTTCTGGCGTGCGTTTATTCACTTCAAACGGACATATCCAAGCATTCCCTCACCTTTTTTCGCTTCTCTTCGCGACGTTCTTTCAACTGACTTCCCATCCACCCTTCACGCCATTACCGCGCCGCCTGTTTTTTTCTTTACCAGTTGTTACTGCTATCACCATCCTTCATCTGTTGAAAGGGCTGTTCCACGTTTGAGGTACAATTAGGTGCTATGGGCCACACCTCACCTTTCCCCTTCTTATCCCTCCCGCAACCCCCTATCCAACTACATGTAACCCCCTTCTCCCTTCTCGCATTGTGGTCGTTAGGATTAAGCAGTTATATTACTCTTTCCATTCACCCTGAGGTTTTAGCCCCTATCACATCATCTATCTCTCTCTCTCAAAAAAAAACGGCGGTCAATCCTTTGTTTATAAACGTGTGGTTGCTGTTTACTTACCCTAACTACACCCTTCTCTCCTCTTTTTTTCCATTTTCATCTTCATCAGTTCCACAACTCCTCGCTATCTTCTTCCGATTGAAATCTCCTGCCGTGAACCAGACCACAAAGACTGAGCAAGAACATCAAGAACTTTTAAGTACGTGTGCTTGACAGCTGACAATCTTCAATTTTCTTGGTACGACTCCATAAATGAGCCCAAAGTCCTAATTTACTGAACACATCGTTCTCTCACAATTAGACCGCCACCTCTTTCTTTTCCCCCCACCAAAACAATCAGGCATTTTTCATTGAACACAGCAACGAGCGATAAGACAAAGACCCAAACAGGAACATATCCTCTTCATCAAACCACCCAAAAAAAATCAACCATATACAAGAATGAATTCAGGACCCGGTTTTGACGTCGAAGCACACGACTACGATGGCCTATTGAAAGGCTCAAACTCGGTCGAGAGTATCTCCAACGGCGCCGCACCTCCCGTCATCCTCCAACAACAGCAGCAATCAGGACCCGCCGCTACAGGAGCACAGCAGCCTGCACCTTCACCCCCCTCCAGCGCCTCTGCCCTCGCCGCACAACAGCAACTCCAACAACATCATCACCAGCAACAGCAACAGCAACAGTACTATCAACACCAGCAACAGCAACAACAGGCAATGAACGGTTCGGCGGTGGCAATGCCGGCGGCGACGTCTCCTCCTACGTTGGCGGCGCTTCCGAGAGGACCAACGTTTATGGGCTCCTCGGGCGTGTCTGAGGTCAAGTTGAAGCGGTTCTTGGAACATAATCAGAGGCTACGGGAACACCTTGAGATGCGCCGGATCCCGGTCTCTGAAGCAAGTAATAGGTATGTAGCCCTCCCCCTTTAGAGACATGTTTGCCTATGTCTTTCAAGATACGAGATGAGGATTGGAACGCATCACTCACCTCTCGTACTTCTGGTTTTTTCTTTCTTTCGCGGTTACGTGAATTAGCTTGATTCAATTTGTGACCACGACGAGAGACGCGCTCATACCTAGCTTGTGGGGTACGACCGGGTCAGATCCCTTTGCCAAGCAGTCCTCTGGCTGCTGCACCATTTCCTGAGAAGAACCCACATAATGACAAAACCTGCGAAACAACCCACCACTATGCGAATAAACTACCAGTAATACAACTCTCTGCGTGTACGCGCGCTTGAAATTGGTTTTCTTTTTATTGTGAAGGATAATCGTAACAACACGATAAAAAAAAAAAAGACGACAGCGCATAGCTTTGGATGAAGTGATGATGTGTATGGTTTTGTGAGAAATGAGGGTCATTAGAAGAAAGAGGAAAATACTATGTTGGAACAAAATGCGGTAGGAGAATAATAGGAAAAAAAGGAACAGCAAAAAAAAAAAAAAGGAAGGAAAGAAAGTTGGATATCATATGCGGTCATTACTGAGAGAAGCAACCATGACCACAACAGACAAGTACAAGCAAATAGGGAAAAAAAAGGCGACAGACGAAGAAATAATACAAGAGAGAATGAGAGACAAAAAGGAAGCAAACAACTTATTGTCCAACGGGTGGAGATAATGTGACAATCAACTCGCCCACATCCTCAACGTCGATCTGCTCCGTTGCCTGGTGGAGCTCTCCCATTACGCTTGTCATCTATATCATTTATGGAGCATATAGGAAAGGGAACCGCACATGTTAGTTGAGTGTTTCCTCTGTGTCGCTCCGCCCAATTTCGTTGTGGAAAATTTAGTCACAAAAGCGTCGTGTGTAACAAGCACAAAGGCAAAGAGACAGCAAGTCCGAACCCCTCATTTGTTTTATGATCCCATCACCCTTCTTCCCCCTTTCCATCCCCACACCAAACAATAAAGGAAAAACAACATACCCATCCTAATGTCTTGGAGTCAATGGTCTTCTCAGCCAAGACTTCCCGTACGGAGGGGGCCTTGAGTGAGTTGGCGGTAGAGGATGCGGAGGACTTGACGCCTCCGACCTCGAGGAGTTGTTGATCGCTCGAAAGATCGGCGCCTGCCTTGACGACGGATGTCATGCTGTGAAGTTTCTTGATGGCCTGTTGGGGGAGCTTGACGGTGTTGAGGGCGGAGATGTACTCGTTCGATCTCAATTGGGCTTCTTGTTGTTGGAGTCGCTCAAGTTGCAATGTCGAAGGGATGTCGATCAGATTCCTGTTATTGTTTCCAGTTGTTTGCAGGCAGTGAGTGAGAGTAGGATGTAAGAGGAGGGAGAAAGAGAGAGAGAGTGAGAGAGGAAAGAGAGTGCGAAAGAAGAGGGAAGAGAAGACGAGAGGAAAGAGGATGAAGAGTGAAGAATGAAGAAAGGAGAGGATTGATGATTAGTATTGAGGGAAAAAGGACATCTAGATCGTCGAATAAGTCCCGCGGTATTTATAGTTCATTCAAGGGAAGTGATACGAATGCTACTGCGTACAACAAAAGACTACATATATAAAGTAATGAATTGTGGGCTTTGGAGAATGGTGTCAACAACATAACACAACATGTCCAACAACAATAACAACAACAACAGCATCAAATACAACAACAGCACCACCATTCAAAGAGAGGTAAAACAGGGGGCGACGAAACAAAAAATAGGAAGGACTTTCACATATACCACCGACTGAGGGAAAAAAAAAAGTGTGAAAGCATCATAAACAATAACACAACAAAAATCACTCCAGATGCAGGCCGATGTTCCTACCCTACCCCAAGTGCCGTGTGCATTAGGAGTAGGAAGAGCAGCAGTTAACCCTCACCACACTATTCACTCATTCCCCAAGGAGACAGAGAGAAAAAGAGTACAGTAGTCGAATCGACATAGCAGAACAATCAAATCGATTCTTCAAAACAAAGAAAAAACCAAAAGACAAGGGCAGGCAGGTTGACAGGAAGGGGGACGAGAGGGGAAGGGAGGATTGATAGCGGTGGCGATGGGCGGGAGAAAAAAAATGAATGAACCAATGGTGGACGGAGGATGAGAGGATGGGTCAATGTCGATAGGGAAGGCAGCATGAGATAGGGATAATGGGTGTTTTGGTTGTCTGCACAAAGGGAAGCGGGGGAGAAACAATGGGAATGAAATGATACCACTGCCCAAGGTGCGGGGGGTCTCGGGCCACCTTGACCGTTTAACAAAACAACAGGAACCACCACCACCAGTAAAAACAGACGCAACACAAGGAAACAATACAGGCAGACCCTGACCACCAAGTTGGGGATGGTCTGCATGTCGACCACATCCCAGAGTAGCGTCTACTCTCCCACTACCTAAAGGGAAACTCTCGCTGATACTTTTCTCTCCTATTTCATGTCTCCTTTGTTCTCCTTGCAGGGCAACATTTGAGGCAAAGAAAAGAAAAGGCTAAGGGACGCGCATTGCTGTTGTTTGAGTCCTTGTTGTTCTCGAGAGTCCAATCGAGCAGGGTTTTGTCGCAAATGCAAACACCATCAATTGAATAGCGTAAAAAGAGCTGGGTACACCAAAGCATCAAACAATCATGCACCAATTCCAGACAACCTGTCACCTCCTTTCCCTCCGTCCCTCTCCTCTCACTTTGCATTTGCCAATTGCATATGGTCTAACCACACCCTACAGCATCATTCCCATTTTTTTTTTTTTTTTTTTTTTTTTTTTTTGAAAGGGATTTACAGTCCCTCTTTCTCATTCAAGAGAATATGCTCTCAAGAATGAGAAGAACGAACAAGGATGATGCACCGTAGTCTTTCACAATGCCATTTTTTTTTTTTTTTTTTTTTTTTTTTTTTTTTTTTTTTGGATATGGATCAAGAAAACTGAAAGCGCGTCATTTCTCTTGTGCTTCCCGTGTCGAGCTTTCATCATGATAAGTAAAAGTGCCACCCATACATCCCATTTGGATGAAATAAACAACATCCATCATTGTTTTGGGTAACAATTGAAAATCGTAATTGGTAGTGGGAATAGCCAATACTCTTACATGGAGTAGAGGTACAATCGCCGCTGACACACACACAAACAATCTCTCGAAAAAGAAGGCGAAGGCAGAAGGAAGGGGCGTGGAAAATGAATGAACGAGGTGGGCTGACTTACCCTGCTGTCCTTTCGACGATGCGCTGTAATGACTCGAGTTCTCGCACTTGGTTCTGTTCGCCATAGTTTGCTGCCACCATCCGGTTGTTTCTATTTTGTTCATCATCGACAGAGGCCAAAGAAAATGCGTTAGTCGACAAGGTAAATTGTGTGAGAAAGTTGGTTGTGATGATATCGCCTTTGTCACCCGATAGTAGTCGATCGTCACGCCTCGTCTACTCTCCCGTCCAGGCGCTTGAAAGGAACGTTGACATTAACAGATAATTCCCTCTTACAACACTGCACCATCCACCTCTCATTCTTTGTTGTTTTTTCCTCCGAGGACGACAATGTTTTTGTTTTTGGGAGGATAATGAATTTCGAACAACTGGCCACTCAGTTTTGGTCATGCCAATGGAGCGCAGTAATTGTTCAAAAGCCGTGTTCAATATCCATGACACCACGACTCTCTATTTGCGCCCATGAATAATTGATTTGTTTGTTTCCTGCTGTTCTATCTTTGCCCCCTTCCTTTGGATTGTTTGGCTCAGCGAGCCGGGTCCCAGCAAGTCTGTCTAAAAAGCGTGTCAACATTTCTTTCGCCCTCCTCAATCGACTCCTCCCGCCACCATCCGCCAGGCAGCAAGTCGCAATTATATCACCTTCGCCCATGATTGCATGAGTTGAATGGATGAGCCAATGTCAATAATGTCGGATCGGAATCCCTTATCATTTGAATTGTATGACATGACAATATTGTATTACGGAATATCGTAACCGCCGCCGCCCTTCCTTTTGTTTTTCCCTCTCTTTTTCCTTCTTTCTTTATGGTTTTCTTGCACCCTTGCTTGTGAGCAATAAGGGAATAGTTGGTCCACCCAGAGAAGTAACCGAAAGCACAGTTTGGCGAATTTCCTCTTTTGCGCAATCCCGCACACCACCCCTTTTAGTGTCGTTCCTTTTTTTCTCTTGGCCGCCCGTGAACACTGTTTTTTTTTAAATGCTCTCATAGTACAACCTGTCCTGTACTCTTAGGAAAATCCCCCCCTGGTGGGGCAAGAGGGTGAGAGAAAGTGAAAGAGAGAAAGGGAAAGACAATGATTGGATTTCCTGTTCACAGCTAGGTGCATGTGTGTCCTGTGCTGAGTTGTCATCTATCTTCGTCCAATGCTAATGCTTCACATCCTGCTCGCCTCATATTATATTTCCAGCATATTATTTTGTTTGCTCACACCAAGCCCAAATCGTCGCGATTTGAATTCAAAAATATAATAAAACCAGAGGGGGAGAAGGAGAAGGAGGAGGACAATTGCAACAAAAGCACCTACCCATACGAAAGAACATCATTGCTCTCGTTCAGGAGGCGGGTCCGTTCAGCCTAATCAAAAGAGAATCAGTAAAAAGGAAAGAAAAAAGAAGGAAAGGCAGTAGGGGATTAGTAAGAGCTCATTGCTGTTTTGCCTTCAATTTCCTCACCGGGTCGCAGGTTCAATTCAACGTAAGGAGGCGGGATGGATGATCAACAAAGCGATTAGGAAAATCACTGAGAGTGTGAGTGTAAGTAAGGGGAGAGAAAGAAGAAAAGGATTTTGTTCATGGCAGGCAAAAGACAATGGTCAAGGGAGCAAAGGCATTGGTGGGAGACCGTGATTTACTGCTCTCTGTTCCAGCATTTTTTTTTCTTGATCCATCCCATCCCATCCGTTGGACGATTGAAAAATCATCCAAAGACCTGTCCTGGTCCGTGTCCACCCCCCTCGGTCAAAAGAGACAAGGAGGGCGTTGGGAAAGGGGAGGGAGAAAGGACTAGCAGGATTGGTGCATAGATGAGCCGTTCTTCTCTTTTTTCCTGTTCATACGTGATGTTTCTTGTATGTCAGTCTGCTAAAAGACATTATCCCATAACTAAAACAACGACAATACTTGTTTTCTAGCAGTAGGAAGTCCCCTCTTCACAAATTCATTCGTGGGTCCTCCTCCTCATCCTGCCTGGGAATGGTAAAATGAACACGTTCTCCTTTCTTCCCGCTGTCTGCATCCCTCCTTTTCGTCCTCCTGAGCTCGACAAACAGGATCAAAAAGAAAAAGAAAGAAAAGGATTCGCTCTCCGATCCAGAGGATAGGAGTAAGAGTAAGATGTTCAAGCTTTTTGCATATTTTGCTATCGATCCCAATCCTTCAAAATCACCGCACTCGCTCTGTCTTCTGTTGTTCTGGTCATTCTGGCAGTCAGCCTGATCTGCATAGACCCACTTATGTTTTGTTTGTTCTGTGGAATGAATATAGGGGGGGGGGGGTAAAAAGCCAAGCAAATCAAGGCATGCTCCACACACGAGGGGAAGGTCAGAGTCAGAGAGGAAAAGGGTGGGGTGCACAAACAAGACTAGAGTGAGGGCAGGTGGGCGGAGTCAAAGTGCGACTGACAAGACCACCACACAAACATATTTCACAGAATTGGTACTATTATTCACGCTCAGACAAGTGGGAAAGAGGGAGAGAGTGAGACGGGATGGGATGGGATGGGGTGACAGGATCGGTGAGAATGTGAGTGTGAGTATGATGATTGCATAAACTGATTGTCAACGAGGGAATGCCTCGTTTGGAATGGGACATCCGTGCAGGGTATGTACTAGTGGGGTTGGTGGGTGGGGCGGTTGGGTGAATGCACGGTCTTTAAAAGAGGCTAGGGAGAGGAGTCAAGAAGGAGTGGTGGCAAAGAGGGATTTTTGGAGGGGCATGCAAGAGGAGGTTGCTGATGCATGAGGTACGTGTGGATGTTTGAGTTGATCAGGTGTGTTGATGTGTGTGGGTGAGTTTGTGGATGAGAGAGAGTGGATGGCTCGTGAGCATGGGTGTGGAGAGAGAGGGAGACCGAGTGTAGCAAGTGAATGAAAAGTGTAGGTGAAGAGGAGGATGAGAGTGTTTACCTCGTCGTGATCGGAGTGTTTGCTTCCACAGCAGCCCATGGTTGTATGTGAATGAAGAGAAGGAAGGTAAGGAAAGAGGAGGAAAGAGAGAAGGAAAGAGAGAGAAGGAGAGAGTAATGGATGAACAGAAAGAACAAAGAAGGAATTTTAGGTGATCAGAAAAGGAAGGTGAGGAGAGGAAAGGAAAAAGAAAAGAGAGAGGAAGAGGGAGGAGAAAAGAAGAGGGAAAAAATTAAAGTGGGAAATAGTGTTATATTTGAGTGGAGTCAGTTACGGACGAAAGAATGGACAGCGGCGCATTGACGGGGTGGATCGATCGCCACTCTCCTTCATTTCTTTGCTTTCTGTCTTTTCGTATATATCATTGAGGCAATGAAAGGCGAAGCACTCCCTGATACACATCATTCATATCATCGCTGATCAATCACTGATCATCATTGATCAAGCCAACCCGTAGCCAGTCAACGGCTTGTTCAAGTCAATGAAAATACTTTTCTGTTCCTATCCAACCTTGGCCGTGCCGACAATGATCGTGATGACGATAATGGTGTGTCCCCTTGCAACAACAACAACAACAACAACAACAACCAGAAACCAGAACACCCTCTCTTCTTTCTATCCTTTCCTTCCTACCCCCTTTGTCCACAATGCAACTCCGTCCCACTCGATATGCAAGAACTCAGAAACACGGTTCACCAGCACTCTCACTTCTCGTCTCGGCAAATGCCCATGTATCAGTTTTCCCATCCGGTTGTGTGTACTCTACTATATGTACTCTTCTTATTCACACGCGCTGTTATCACTCCCTTCATTCGAGATAATGCCCTTCCTTCCCCCTTGTCTCTTCTCTCCTTTGCTCGCATAGAAGAGGACCCGATCCAATGATGACCATGCTTGACCATGACGACAATATGGGCGAAATAAAGAAACGGTCTTCCGATTCAGTCTGCACACTTTCCTCCTCCCTTGCACCTTTGTCAATTGTCATATGTATTCCAAAACCGTTTAATCTACGCTTCAGCTGAACAAAAAGTAGAAAGAAAGCTATAGAAGGCATTATGCATGGCGTTTTGTTTTAGAGCTAGAACAAAAAAGTGAGTGAAATGAAGAGAAAGTGACAAAGGAATGAAGCGCCCCTTAAAAACTCTGACAGGAGTCTGCCGTGATTTCTCCCTTTTTGATTGAAGGCGGGGTGGGGCGAGCTTGGTTCTGCCTCTATCCCAACGCATTTCAGGTGCGAGACGAATTTCATATTCAGCAGTCCTATAAGGCCTTCTGAATGGCCTGGCTCATAGGAGATCGATGTGAAGGAGAGGATGTACACCATCGACATCTATACCAACGACTAAACATCCATCGACGGATCACCACCATGCCGCAGGAACCATACACCAACTTACCACCAATCCATCTTCATCGGTGGATACTATGACCTTATCGAAAAAGAACCATAAAAAACGGATGTCCAACGGCCTTTATCTATGGGATCCTTTTTTTTTTGAACCGCACGGAGCTTCTACTGCCTGCAGAAGGGGAGGAGATCATCAACTTTCGGGATGCAGGAAGATTACAACAACACACCAAATCACTCCAACGATCGGGAACCTCTGAAAGAGTACGAATGGAGACTATGATCCACCAGAACCCATCAACCCACTCCTTGCAACTCGATGAAGAGACCATGGAGTGAACGGTGCTTCCATCAGTGGGCACTCTAGGAGAACCTATGCCCGAACAAACAGAAGACTGATACGGACAACCTCTCCCAACTTGTATTATCGTCTTATCTAGAAATGGCTCAGCGTCTCACTTACCGCCGCCGTTTGTCGTACAACACCAAGTCGAACAGGACTCGCGTCGTCAAGACCCCCGGTGGTCGCTTGACTTGGCTCTATGAGAAGAAGCCCGGTACCGCCCCCAAGTGCGGTGACTGCGGTGTCGCTCTTCCCGGTGTAAGTTTCCCCCGCAGGAGCATTCTTTTATCTCACAGGAGCAGGACAGCATTGGAGGAATAGGAAGAGGAGGAAGTGGTGGGGAGCGACTGAGAAGGATAAGGATCGGCTATAAGATACATCGACGCTGTAATATCTACAGCAGCGATACAAAAGGTCAAGACAGGTGTTGCAGGAAGCGACCTAGAGGAGGAACTGAGAAAGGACCAGTGCTCAGCTCATGGGGAAGTGCTGATTGGGCGATCAACAAAAAAAACGAGTCGGAAACGGAATCAGTCTGTCAACCAAAGTTGCAGGGTCCTGTTGCGACAGGGTGATCCAGCGTCCTATTCGACTACCCGGGACAACATTGTAGATCAATTGTTATCTTTCAACAGTACAGAAGAATCGTCAGCAACGAAACCGTCATATGTGACTGAGTGGCAACAAAGCCTTAAAATTATCGACTCTCGGTACACTGCAGCATTCTCAACTCTTCCGTTCACTATCTATTGTGGCGGAGCATGACAGGAGCCGGGACAAACATCAGAAGTCCCAAACCAGACACTGTGTATTTGGGATGCACATCACCCAACCTTTCAACACCGCACTCGATGACCTACTGCGACGGTATATTACTCCATTGACTCTATTAGAATGGCCCACTGAACCTCTCTTCACTATTTCCCGAATCTCCCTTAGGTCCCCGCTCTCCGCCCCACCGAGTACGCTCGCATCTCGCGCCGCCAGAAGACCGTCAACCGTGCCTACGGTGGTTCCCGCTGCGCTAACTGCGTCCGTGACAGAATCGTCCGCGCTTTCTTGATCGAGGAGCAGAAGATCGTCAAGAAGGTCATCAAGGCCCAGGCCAAGTCCGCCAAGCCCGCCAAGAAGTCCTCCAAGTAAACGACGCGAATCATACAATAAAACAACAATGCTTGAGAAAACCGGAAATAAACAACCAAACAAAAACATTCAGCTTTTTTTTTTTTTTTTTTTTTTTTTTTTTTTTTTTGTCTGTTCGGTGAGATGTGTAAGCATCTTTGGAGAGGAGGAAAGAAAGAGTACTGGGTATCAAAAGGGGTTTTCAAGTGGCGGTGGTTTGTATGTAGGAAGAACTAACGGAGCGTCGTTATTTTAAAGCAAATAGGATACGCGCAGTGTTTGCGCAATTGGACGTCTAGAAAAAACGAGAAGCGTTGGTCGTTTGTTGAAGCAAAATGCTCTCTCCACTGCGCACACGAGTGGATTAAGAGAGGATCTGGTATTCCGATCCGATTGCCCCTCACGCGTCCTTTGCGATCGCTGACTCGTGCATTAAACTGATATTTGGTCTCTACGCCAAAATAGCCTTACACACTTGACCCATGGGGTTGCGATGATACCACCATGACGATCAAACGCACCTTGGAGATACCATTTGCGTCATTCTTCGCAACCACAACTCAGAGAAGCAATTGGGCACCGGCAAGGAGGTTGCAAATGGGAGGAAAGATTGTCCTTCTGGTATTGAAGGGATAGCGGATATTTCCTTTTTTGGGACCCCAGAAAAGGTGTTTTTTTTTTCTTTCTTTCTTTGACACCCAAACCCGTCTCTGGTGGTCAAAAACTGATCAGCGCTCATTCCTTGTCATTTTTTTTATTTTTCTTCTTTCTCTTCACTTCTTTTCTTTTTCTCTTCAGCACCCATCCTTTTTTTTCCCTGGATCGATCGCTCCCACTGTTGCCGTCAACCAGGAATCAACTACCCCACAATTACGACAAACCACCCTTACCAAATAACGACATTACACCAACAAAGATCATGATCCCTGCTTCTTGGACCACCCCGATCGGAACTTCGGCAATCCGTCGAGTCGCCACCACCGCCGCAATCCGATCCACCACTATGCGTACCTCAACCTCCGGACTCCGGTTCTACGCCGCCGGGGCTTCTGCTCGCTCTGTCACATTATCAGCAGCACCATGCACAAACACCCTCCGCAAGACCCTCCACCCTACTACCTCCGCACGCTTCCCCACCACCACCCCCGCACCACTCACACCCACCCGCCTGGCACCCATTATCCGCCGCGGCTTCGCCTCCTCATCAACCGGCAAGACAGCAACAACTGCTTCAACAACTGTCTCACCCGCTGCCTCTGGTACCGTCGCCGCTTCTACCACCAACTCTCAGAAAACTGGCTTCATGGACAAGATCAAGCAATTGATCAGACAATACGGCTACACCGGCGTCGCCGTCTACCTTGGCATCTCCACCCTCGACCTCGCCGCAACCTTCATCATCGTCAAAGCCGCCGGCATGGAGAAAATCGAAAAAGCCCAGGATTATGTTCTCGAACACTATGGTCCTTACGTCGGGTACAAGCCAAAGCCTCACGATCATTCTCACAACAACAATCCCGAGGCGGTGGATCTGGATAAGGTGGATGATGAGCAGGTGGGCGCAATTTATAACAAGGCTTCCGGGTTATGGAGCGTGTTTGTGATTGCGTATGGAATCCATAAGCTTTTGGTGCCTTTGAGGGTTGTTGCGACCAGTATGATTACACCTCCATTGGTTAAGTGGTTGGTTAGGAAGGGATGGATCAAGGAGGTTGCCAAGAAGGGTGCCGTTAAGGCGAGTGCTGGAACTGCCGCCGCCGTCGGGGCCGCTACCTCCAAGCCATGAGTTTGGAAACAGAATACGGAGGAGCAGGAATCGACATGAAGTTAATAGCAGCACCAAACAACTCACATACAGGAAATATCACACCAACCAATCTCTCGGAGGAATACAAGCATATTTTTAGAGTAGTCCTCTCCGGGATCATAGATCAAAAAAACAACAACAAAACAAAACCAAATCATTTGTCAACATCATATCAGATCTGGCCCCTTCGACTTTTTTTTAACAAAAATATTTACTTTTTTTTTTTTTGGGATGGACACTCCTACATGGCCAAGGGAGTAGAAGTCGAAGGAGAGGGAAGGGCTGGAAACTGGTCAAAGATCTCGCGGAGCAACTGCGTCGCAGACTGGGCATTCTCCAAGACCTGTAACGCATACGTTGGTAGCACCTGTTTCCCTGCATTCTTCCCAGGACCGGATTCAGATGGAGGACTAGACGCACTGCTGGATGTCGTCGAGGCAAGACCAGAACCAGGAGCAAGGCTGGGATGAGGAGGTACGGGCTCATAATCCCCCTCCCACCTATACAAATCCCATACCGTAATCCCCAAGCTCGCCGCCACCGCCCGTCCATCCTCCCCAACTCCAAACCCCGGCGCAGTGGCCGAGGGAGGGGGGGTCGAAGGAACGATCAACGATTCCAGCCGTGACCCATACACAATCTTGAGTTCCAGTTCTAATAACTTCTGGAATTTGGGTCGGATCCCGTAAAGCATGTACCCGTATTGGTCGACGGCCCATTGGACCATTTCAACCATTGTTACGGCGCGTTCGAGGGCTTGAAGGATTCGGTCGGCGTCGTGGGAGATTTGGTTGTCGTTAAAGGAGGAGGAGGAAGAGGAGGAGGCGACGCCACCAATGTGGTGTTGCTGTTGTTGGTGGCGGTGGTTGTTGAAAGCGGTGGCGGATACGGCAGGAGTGTGATGGTAAAGCTCATCCAAGTCTGTCTCCATAGCTGTACTGACAGGCACTGACCCAACAGCCTTCTTGCTGTCTTCCTCATCAAACTCCTCATCATGACCAAACTCATCACTCACAGTGGCTCGGAAAGGAGGTCGACGGTCTCTAGAACCTCCTTCGGGTATGGGCATCGGCATCGTCAACGGACTGTCAGTAGTCATCGAGGATGTCGTCGTCCCTTTTTCATCCATCGACGTCTCCCTATCGTCTCCAGGCATATTCAAGATCCGTGCAAGACTGTGCTGACCCTGACCTCTGCCGCTTTGACTCTGACTCTGATAGTCAGTGGTGTGCACGACGCTTCGACCCATCATTCCGGCCGACGCATTGCCCTCGAGCCTCGACGTCATCCAGGGATCCATGGTATCATCTGTATCAGTATCGGTATCCGTGAAAGTGTTGGTATCGGTATCGGTATCCGTAAAAAAGGTAGCGCCACCGCCACCACTGCCCAACTTTGCTCCTACATTGAAGCCGCGAGGCTTATTTAGGTGAAGCATCGAAGACAAGGATGACGATGACGGAGCTGACGAAGAAGGGCGAGCCTTCTTGACATGGGTGCCCCCTAGTCCAACAGCAGAGGAGGTAGCAGGCCCAGGAGCTCGGTATAGATGGAGAGGATGGTTGGGTTGTTGTGCGATCAGCATACGTCGGACTTGATCCTTGACTCGCGACAACAGGCCAGGAGGTGGGTTCCCGCCCTTTCGGATCCAATCCAACAACCCCTGGTTACTACTACCGCCACTCGAGGCAGGCGCTGTCGAGGAAGCTCCAGAAGCAACTGTAGAGTAAGGAGCAATGGATGCCAAACCACCTGTAGACCCCCTTCGTCCACCACCAACAGCTCCACCATGCTGAGAGACAGTACCACTACTGCTGCTATGGTGACTTCCCGTCAACCGCCACCCGGCAACAACGGTATACAGCATATCCTTCAACTCAACCATACTAGCCCCCAACTTGGCCACATACTGGATCCTCTCAGGACAGTTCTTAACATCCCGATCCTGAAACGGAATCTTGGCCATCGACTCTCTAAACAACCGCATCCTCCCCTGCTGGTCATACTGGCAATGATGGAGGACAAAGAACTGGAGGGTGGTCGAATTAAGGAGGGTGAGGAAGTAGATCAGTGGTGGACACTGTTCAGCGTCGTAATGGCTTGAGAGTTTGTTGAGAGTTAGGTAGATGCACTGGTTGGTGACTGCAAGGGAGTCCGTGTCGAGGAAGAACCGTTGGCGGGGTTGAGTTTTTGAAAAGTAGCCATAGTTGATTGGATGTACTATCTTCTCTGGCACATCCGACCTACATGCACGTATACATTCACAAAAAAATTAATTTCGCTGTGTTGGTTAATAATATGCACGCAAAGGATTCAACAAATGCAGAGAATAAAAAAAACAAACAGCCAGCACAGACAAAATAAACAAATAAAAAATGGGACACTCACCCGCACTGGTTGGTCGAACAATAGGCGACACCCTCATCATCGACCGCCTGCGCCTTGCCGCCAGAAGCAACCTTCCTCTTAGAAGCCAAGCCTGGCTGGAAATGAGATCTGACATCCGTCAAATAGTTCCACAGTGCTTGAGAGCCCTCAACCTTCTGCTCCACCTGCTGTCGAAGGACCTTGACAGACTCTTTATCGACCATACAAAGCGCATACATTCGCTGTGGTTCCGAGGTCGGGACACAGTAAGATTCTGCAGGTGATCCTTCCTTCTTACTCAACCTCTGACGGTCTCGTCCTTGCCAGAATTGTCCCTCCCGATGCAGAGTCTTACTCGGGACCGCCAAGGTAGCAGCACCTGACGCACCACCACCAGCTGCTCCAGCTGTTGTCGGTAGACCTTCAGGCGAGTTCTTGCCGTTCCAGTACAATGCAGGTCGGAACCACCGCGATGTCATCTCCTCGCCAAACATGGCCCGTGCGTACTCCATCCGGACCACGAGGCCATAGACGGGGTTGGTATTCGGACCCCGATGCCACAAAAGGGGCTCGACCGCTCGAAGACGATTCATCTTCTTGGTCCCGGCTGAACAGATCGCTCCCAGGTCCTGAGTCAATCCCAGCATATAGGTCGTCAACACTGACGTAGGCATCATCGGAGCAAATGAGTACGTGTAGGTCGCAGGTGCCGTCGCCTCATCGCCTTTGCCAATGGCTGTGGCGGTGGTGGTGGCGGTGGGTGTCGCTGAAGGCGCCATGATCACTGCAGCCAGTTCTTTGCGCGTCTTGCTCGACACCATAATGTTGAGGTCGTTGTTGTTGCTGTTGGTGGTAGTGACTGACCCGACCACAACAGACAACGAGGATGGCCGATGGACCTGAGATTCTTCTGCAGAAGAAAAGGCCATGTAATCCTGCAGGATCCCAACCAAAGGCTTATGATGATCAGTATGTCGAAGGAACACGGTCCTATGATCCCCAAGCGGCAGAGGCGAGGAGGACATGGGTGACAGAGTTGAAGGCAAGAAGTCGGGTGGGATGGCTCGAATCTTAAAGATCAGGGAATCGGTCTGGACTTTGGAGAAGACCTTATAGGGCTCAAACTGGAAGAATTCGTCCATGAGACAGTTCTCGAAGAGCCATGCGCTGAAATTGCATGAACATGCAGTATTGATATCAAATTCGGTAGAAATGTAAGTAAGAAAACGCGTGAGCAATGGGCTGAGAAAAATAAATTTGCAAAGTAACAAAACGTTAACATACCGCAGCTTGACGGCAAATTCAAGGGTCAACCATTGGCTCGCTAAAGGAGAAAAGGAAAGAGCGCGTCCGTTAATAAAAAAAAAAAAATGGGCATGAAATAATATTTCAACTTTTGACGACTGCCTTCACAGAAAGAGGGGGGGGGGGGGGGGGGGGGAAAGAAACTCACCAGTGATCATGCAGACAACCCCCTTGCCAGGTTTGATCCTCTGCGCAGCGAACCAGACAAAATACCCATAGGCCTGCATCATGCCCTTGGACCCTGTCGGTCGCACCTGGGTCACAAGCTTTTTTGTCCGCGGTGATTGAAGGGCTGCCTCTGTGGCACCTTTGCACAGCCGATCGCCACCACCAGGTATCATCGTCGCCTCTGACCCAGAATCATCATCCCCTGTGTCGATAGTCGATGGCGTCAATCGCTCGTCCTCCTCAGCCGCATTCTTGGAAGCCCTGGTGGACGATTTGGACTTTGCCTTGGGAGCAGGACTCGAACCCTCGGACAAGCCCGTAGGTGCAGCTGAAGCTGCAGCAGAGGTAACGGTGGCGATGCTGGCACCCAGGATACTCCAGTCATAGACCTCTGGATCGGGGGCGCTGAAAGTTCCAGTCTTGCGGATCATGTAGGGCGGGTTGGTGACAATAAAGTCAAACTGGAGACGCGACGGCGTCCGAAGTTGAAGTATACAGTGCCGGTCCCAGGTGGTTTTGGGGCTGGTCCCATCGGGGACGGTGAGCTGCAGGGTGTCGCTTCGGAAGAGATGAAGTCGAGGAAGCTGTGTCTGCTGCTGCTGTTGATATTGTTGATAGTGTTGTTCATGTTGTTGTTGATGTTGGTGGTGGCGGTAATGGGAATGACGAGAAAAGGACTCAACGTGTTGGACAAGCGGCATCAACGCCACCAAAATTCCGCACCGCGCCATCCAGAAGGCGAACCCGTCCAGCTCGATCCCCCAGACATTCTCACAGATCTGAGTTAACAAAAGTCTGCAAGCCGCCTCAGATCCCCATATTGTCTCTGCATGGTCTCGTTCGGCCTCTTGGATCAAAAGACGGACATAACATGAAAGAAAGGTCGACACGCCCAGACAAGGATCCAACGCCGTGGGGATCAAGGACTCTTGCTGGCTGAAAGAAGGAGGAGCCGACAGGACAGACGGTATTGATTCGACAAACTGGTCCAAAAGGCGGCCTCGATCAATGATAGTGCGCTTCCACATAAAGTCCACTACTCCTGGTGGTGTGTAAAACTGTCCATGGTCCTTTTGGTGCTCCTTGGCCGTCATCGAAAGGATGTGGGTGGTGTAGAGCTCGTTGAGGAGGACATCGAAATGGACCAAGTGCAAGCTAGGAATATCGATCGCATGAGCCTCGCGTTCAAAGGGGCTTTCCCGATCCGATGCAAACAGAAAGTAGTGCCAGGCAAAGAGCCCAACAGAGTCCATGGGATCGAGCCTGGCATCCGATTCTTGCTCCTCGAGGTACTGCTGCTGCCACCGCTGTTGCGAACCATGAGTCAGGCTGAGGGCCTCCTTGATTGGGTTGAGGACGTTATCCAGATCATCAAAGAGATTCAAAAACTCTCTCAACTGAGCGCAGCCGTCTCGGCGACCTGACTCAGGCCCATCCTGCTCCATGTCAATGCCTTCCATCGCTGCCGTTACTGTTGAAGGCTTCCTGTTCGACGGTCCTCCATGGAGGAGACGAGTCTGCATAAGCCAACACACAACGCTCACAAAGGCTGTCATCAATGCCAAGAACTCGATCGTAGACCTGTACAGATCTGCGGCTTTCGCCGATTCATCCAAGTCATCCACAGAACTTGTTGATGCCCCTGCTAGTCCTCCGAGAGATAAAGGAGTAGTTACAGTAGGGGCGGGTGTAGTTGCTCCAGAGGCAACTGGTGTGGTACTCAGGGAACTAAGACGGATGTCGGGATTCAATGTTGTCGTGCGACCTCCAGCTAAACCACTCTCGAGAAGGAGATCCGTATCCGATTCGACATCTGTTTCCGTATCCATGGCTTCAGAGTAGTAAGAAGTGGATGTCGATAGCCGCGAAGGTGGGTGACGAGAATGCAGTCTATGTCGCCTGCTGATGTCAGCTGCATTCAAATCCTCGGAACTCCTGTTGGCCAAGGGTAAAGATGGCGACAAGGGTGATGAAGATAAAGACCGCGAAGGCGAGCCGAGTAGAGACGAAGACGACGAGGACAGGGATGAAAGTAGCGCATGGGTGGGGATAGGGGCGGAGTCGCTGACGTGGGCGCTGTTTGTGGAAGAAGAAGGATAACAAGGGGTGGGAGATAAAAGTTCCTGCAGATGGGCTAAGGATCGGACGAGGGTGGGACGAAACGTCATAGGCTGTTCCTGAGACGAGATGTTGTCCCTGGCCGCAAAGGCGTTGTGCGACTGTAGCATGCCGTTGAGCAGGTCCAGAAGCACGCGTTCTAGATTGGGATGGACCGCGTTGATGTCATCTAGGTTACATGAGTCCAAAAGAAAAATAATAAACGAATGCGATACCACAGAAGAGTACGCAAGAAAAAAACAATCATCAAGTGAGGTTTCAAGAATAGAATTACAAGGGGGGTGCGGGAAAACAAGAAAAGAAGAAAAAAGGCGAAGAAGAATAGGGAGATGCTTAGAATCATTCCAGACGTCTGCGCTGTTTGTTTACATGATCATTGCTTTTAGGAGTTGCTATCCGTATTTACCTTTGGAAATACCATCACTTCGCGGGTGAATAAGCGAGTCAAGAAACCCTCTGATATGCTGACGAGTCGAGATCAGCAACCGACCCAACTGAATGCTGACGATTCCTGACGCGTCCTGTGACCCTCCGGCGCCACTTAAAGGATTGCTACCACTGCTTGAAGCGTCGGTTAGCTGAACTAGCCGCTTCACACTCGCAGATTTGCGCATCGATGACCCAGGCGATGGTGAAGCTGATTTGGAGCCAGTCTGCCGTCCCACCAATGTTGATGATGATGTAGTTCCCGTTGTCATCATTCCCGACGACGAATGGTCACTAGCGCTAGCTGCAGATACCATGCCAGCGCTGGCTGTGGTGTGCGCGGCGGCTGTGGTTGAACCAGATGACTTGATCGATGGGTATGTTGAAGAATAGAACCGACGTTGATAGGAGCTGTCGCCCGACTGTGGCTGCACCAGCTGTCCGCGGAAGTGAGGCATAGGGAGAGTCTGAGCCGTGCGTCGAGGGCTTGAAAACGAGGGGTTCGTTCTGGGCGCACTCTCAGACAGCGTCTCTCGGGTGGTTGTTGTTGAGGTCGCCGTTGATGTGCTGCCATTGTTGTTTTGGTCATGCTGGTGAAGCTGTTGTTGCTGAGCTGCTCTCTGTTCCTGCGTCTCGTTCGCCCTTGACCCACTCATCCCTGCTTCCAGACTCCTTTCTTGTGACTGAGCGTGCTGCTGGTGCTGTTGTTGCCCTTGTTGAAGCTGTTGGCTTTGGTGTGAGTGTGGATGTTGATGGTGTGTGTGTTGGTGTGGCTGAAGGGACGATCCAAATGAGGCTGAAGGAAAGGCACGGTCAAAGGATGCAAAAGAGTCGGATCCAACGGGAGGCGAAAGAATGAGCGGCCGTTTGTTTTGCCCGTATGTCTTGGGAATATCCAGTGCCGCAATTCCGTCCTGTCTCGTCCCACCAGCCACGCCAGGTCCGGAACCAGATCGAGATCTAGATCCGACAGAACTAGTACCTGTCGCCGATTCAAAATGCTCTCGCTGTGACCACCACTGGCGGTCTTCAGATCGTTCCAATGGCCGGGACCGAAGAGTGTTATCCCCTGTATGGGATGATCCAGAAGATGGTATAGAGATAAGGCGTTCTCCCATCCAGAGATCAGATGGCAGGGAGCTCGAATAAGAAGAAACATAGGGACTTGTTGGGATGGTTGTTGATATCGATGCTGTTGTCGCCGAAGTGGTTGGCGCTGCCATTGTCATGGGTGCATCCTGCGACGAATGTCGTTGGTAATAGGTCGCCTGAGGCGTCAATTGACCGCCGCCGCTGGTATTCCCGCCACTACCTCCGCTCCCAGAACCCGCGAATTGATTAGCGCGACCCCGTTTTCGCCTCGGATTCCATTCGGGAGAGGGCTGTCGTGAGTTGGAAGACACGTAAGCTTCACTGTCGAGGGCAGTAATGGGGACTTCAGAGGGGTAAGATGAAGATGGTTTTGACGACGACGAAAAGTAAGGGGAAACAGACGAAAGAGTTCTTGCGCGATGTCGTTGGAAGGATGCGCTAGGAGAAGGCGAACGAGCTGACATAGAAGTAAACGCAGAGGATGATCGAGGGAGGTACGGTTGCACGGAAAGGGAAGCGGAAAAAGAGTGCGAGGTGGAATAGGAAGGGTTGGCTGAATGCGAAGAAGGGGAGGAAGAAGACGGTAGTGATGCATGCTGGTATGGTGGCTGGTTTGAATGGAGCTGGAGTTGAGATTGTTGCTGGTGTCGATATGGCTGTTGGTGTGAGTGAAGCTGTTGTGCACTCAAGTTCGATCCGAAATCTTGCCCACGCCCGATCGGTCCATGGGTATATCGTTGCTGACTTGCAGCAGTATGCAAACCAACCCCTGGACCATGCCCATCCTGCGCCTGAGAGTCAAAGGTTTGTTGTTGCTGTGGAGGTTGTTGCTTATGTTGCTCAAGGTTATTATAATATTGCCGTTGTATTTGATCATGCGACGACGAAGAACCAGTATGCTGACGTTGCTGTTCATGCGGATGCTGTTGCTGCTGCGTCTGTTCCATCCGTTGTTGTTGCTGCTCTTGCCGTTGGATCGATTGGTATTGGCTGTGTGCAGCTGGGTGAGATGAGTAAGCAGGCGAAAGCTGGGTATGCCGTGAATAGGTATGGTTAGGTCGGGGCGAATCATCATCGTACTGGTCTCGGAGTGGGGTATTGTCAAGATGGTGCCGATGCTGCAGCTGTTGTTGTTGTTGTTGTTGTTGTTGTTGTTGTTGTTCTGTTGAGTGATCTATTGTTTGGGAAAACAGTCGATCCTGGTGTTGATGTCCGTTATGGTTCTGATTATGTACAAAGTTATCGTCTTGACCTTGGTCACGGCCGCTGTGGTGCGATGATAATGAGGGGGATGATCCGGTATGCCAACGCTGCTGCAAGTGTCTTTGTTGCTCTGGATAACTAGTATGGGTTGGATATTGGTGCCGCGGGAGAGTGGAGGTAGGAGGTGTCTCGTAATACTGCTGATCCTGTTCAGAGGAAGGGGAGGATATGGATGATTGATTTGGATGATAGTGTCGGTGTTCTTGTGAATGGTCTAGGGTATGTTGTTGTTGTTGTTGTTGTTGTTGTTGTTGTTGTTGTTGTTGTTGATGATAATGTTGTTGTTGGAAATGGTGGAGGTGGTGAGTTGCTGAGGAAGATGAAGACATGGTACGGTCGGCAATTGATGTCCGATCTGGCGGGAAAGTGGTCTGTCGAAGAGGCGGTTGTGCGGGGTCGTCTCTTTCAGGTCGAAAGTGTGGCTGGGTTGTTGGGAGGGATGGATATGAGAAGGATCGGAGAGGAGGATGGGCGACAGATTTGGGGTCCTCTGGGTTGCCTGACGACCCAAGGTGAGGACGAAGGTGCATGGTGTTAGTGTGAGTGCAAGGGTAAGTGTGCTTTTCTGTGCCTGGGTGAAATAAAGAACGATTGTGAGAGAGCGTGTGTGAAGAGGAGCGAACGGCCTGATCGACGACGACGACGATCGATGGATTGGTAAGGGGAGAGAAGGGGAGAGATAGTGAGAGTGGATGGGAGGGGTGGAAGGGAGAGAGAGAGAGAGAGAGAGAAGAGAGAAAAGATGAATTCAAAAGAAAAAAGAACGGAAATGAATTAGCAAATACAAAAAGATACAGGACGTCAAATTGGAAGGAAGGACTGAATAGGATTTTATGATACCAAAGGATATTAAATAATAATACCAATGGGGGGAAGGCAGGGAGAAGGGGAGGGGAAGGGATAGGATGGGAAATGGAAAGGCAAAGAATATTGAAATCAAGTGGGAAGAGTAGAATGAGAAAGAAAGAGAAAGAATGAAAGAAGGACAGATGGAAGGAAGAAGCAAAGAAGGGATGAAAGGAGAACAATGAAAAACAAACAACAATAATAATAAAAGTGAAAAAGAAAACAAAAACAGGAAAACAGCATCAAAAAATAACCGATCCTGTGGACAGACAAAAGAGGGAGAATGCGCGCGCAAAAGACGAGAGAGGTTGAGCGAGGGTGGGAGGAAACAAAAAAAAACGAGACTTACTCTGAAGGAGAAAAAGAGGGAGAGAAGGTGGGTGAAAGAGCGAAAGAAAGAAATGAGAGAGAGAGAGAGAGTGAGTGAGAGGGTTCGGTGGGCGAGACTATTTCATCCGCCGCAGAAGGGTGAGAACGTCAAATACAACAAAAACTGGTTAGGCGGGAAAAATAAAAAAAAAGAGGGGGTTGGGATGGGTTACGGGTGACGATGAAGGGTGGAAAGTAAGACCACGGGAGTGATCAACGAATGAATGGGAGGTGAAGAGGTGAGAAAGAGTGGGAAGGGGTAGAAAGCGAAAGTTGGAGAAAGTAATATTAAAAAGTGAAAAGTGAATTGGATCGAAAATGTCAAAATCGAATTGACATGATTGGTACAAGTGGAGTGGAGGTGGAGGGTGCAGTGGCAAAGGGCGGGCGGACGGAGAGTGGTGGGGTCTTGTTGGATGGGTTGAGGGAGGAAAGACGACAACAGGGGAGGGGGGGAAGAGACAAAGAAAAAGAGAGTCCAGGGGTAAAAACAAAGAGAGAAGAGGGGTGAACGTACGGATAAAAAATAAATAAATATAACGAGGGCGGGTGACTGGAAAGAAAACAAGGAAGAGGTAGGTGACACGGTCGGTCCAAAGGATGTGTGATATGAACAAAGGGAAAGATCATTAATGAACGGCCGTGATGATAAGAGACGAGCATGAACCCATGGGGGATGGTCCTTCTTTGTTGTAGTTTTTTGTTTTCAACATCGGGACCGATAAGACAACAGAAACGAGATGCGACGAGAGACAGAGACACTGAGAAACATGAGAAACAAGGGTCCTTTTCTTCAAATGATGAGCGGGCTTTGGTTTTTATTTTGTTTTCTGTTTGTTTTTGTTTTATTCCTGTTCCGCGTTGAAAGGTGAGAAAAGATGGTCCAGACCTGCAGACAAATAAGGGGGGGGTAGTGGGGAAGGAGAACGAGAAGGAAGAGTAGGTACACTTCGCCAACACGTTTTAACAACACACGCACGCACACGTAAACACAAAACGCAAAACAAAAAGAAGGATCAGATATCCTCTCATAAAAATAAGACTAATGCTTCTTTTGTTCCCTCATTTGTCCTCCCTTTTTATCTCTTTTGTTTCTTCTTCGCTCTATTGTCCAAGAATGCTGTGTGCTGCGTAATGGCATGCAGTTGGCCGTGGCCATGTGGGACAAGTGCTCTCTCTCTATCACTTTTTTCTGTCTGCCACTCACCCTCACCCACCCACTTTGTATCCACAAGTCTCATCAACTCGCTCTGCACTGAATTAGTGCGACACACATACCTAAAACGAACGATTAGCAAAGCAAAAGCCTGGGCGCAGACAGACAGGCAGGCCAACGGGCCGTTGTATGCCAACACAAGATTTTTTTATTTCCGCTTGGAATGAGGAATAAGCAAAGATAGGAATGGAATCGTGCGCGGACAACAAACTTAGACAGACAGACAGGATGCCGATAAAACCATCGTCATGAGGGAGTGTCGCACAATTATAGATGTGTCTGTCTATCTGTCTGTGCTTTTTTGCTTCTATTAAACAGTGAATCCACGCAACCCTTTTCTATTCTTTCCTCTCTTCTGCTTTTTCCCTTTCGGCCAAATGGCAAAGCCGTTTCTACAAACTTTCGCGTATTTCTTGGTTTTCAAGGACCGTTCGTTTATCATTTTGGTTTTCACTGATGAGTGAGCTGATCTCGCGTTCATGAAACTCTTTTTTTTTTTTTTTTTTTTTTACGACTGCGCAACATCTCTCTCTTCCACCACTCGCAAACTCCGCATTCATTTTATAAGATCTTCCCCCTGTTTTGCTTTGTTTCGTTTGCTTCTTGTCGTTCTGTCTCTTTTCCACACCCTACTCTACTCTTCACTTCGTTTCAACTGAATCGCCTTTTTATTACGTATGAAGACGTGTATATATGTGTGTGTGTACAAGATGTGATATTTTTGATTTACAGAATCTCCTCATGGCAGACAACACCCTCAGCCTCAATACCCTTGATCAGAGGATCGTTAATATCTGCAGACATGGGGGCCAAGATGCCGGGGGTACGGATAACGCCATCCAAGACCAACTGGGTTGCAACACCGCAGGGCATGCCGACCAAACGAGCCATTGCCGAGGCGCCCTCGGGGTTGCCGTATTCCAAAATCGTCGATGTGCGGGTTTGCTATCCTCAGGAATACAGGGGGGGTTGGGATCGGTCGGAGAGTTTAAAGTAGGGGTGGAGGGGAGAAGAGGGTGGAGGGGAGAAGAGGGTGGAGGGGAGAAGAGGGTGGAGGGGAGAAGAGGGTGGAAAAAAGAGCCAAAGAAAAAATTGTCAGGGAACAAGTCGTTTGAGATATGAAATAAACGTGGGGTCCAAGTACGACAGCGACCTAAGGAAACAACAAATAAAAAGAACAACGATCCAGAACACGACAGTCGGCCGTGGTTGTTCTTTTTTTATGTTTTGTGTCCCATCCCTTTGTTTTCCCCTTTTTTTGTGCAGCGGGTCGTCGCGCCTCCTAATTGCCTCCTCCCAGCGTTTGCGTGTGAATTTACCTTGGTGCCGTCCTTAAGCTCGACCTCGAACTTGTGCTGGAGCATGACCATATCGCGCTCGCCCTTGCCGTACATCATCTTGTCCTCAAGAGTCGCGCACAAGGTGTCGAGGTAGTTGCCGCGGCGGGTCACAGGGGTGGCCGAGAACATACCCAACCTATCATTTCATAATTTCACAAGCAATATTGTGTCAGTGGATGAGTACCGACAATGTTCGTGACACAGGAAGGAAAGGCACGCGCGCTTAGATAGTGTCGTGCATAGTAACAACTTACCACTTCATGCCCTTGACGATGCGGTCAATCTCAGCTCCCTTGATGGACGACTTTTCCTTGATCAACTCGACAAGGTCACTAGAAACGATATAGAGAGGGTACCCTTGTTTTAGTCACCAATGCTTCGTGTGATCGGTCTTGTATTCATTGTCCGACTCATTCACTCATCCTGTCAATATCTGTACTTACGCCTCAGCGTTGCTGGAAGAACCGAGACGCTTAGCGACAACGTCGTTCTATTTAAAAAGAACCATAACGACGCAATGGAAAGTTAGTAAAAAAGGAGAGGGTGGAGGGGAAGGGACTTTAGCAACTGATAAATCGTCAAGGTGTCACTTTTTTTTCTTTTTTTTTTTTTTTTTTTTTTTTCTCACGGTCCATCCTTCCAGCAAAAATACCCTGCCTCTGACTTACCCAAGCGATCTCGGAGGCATCAGCAGCCAAAAAGTCCTGAGGAGCATCATCCAAGAACCCAATATCGACTAAAGTCTTGACAAACTCAGGAAATCCAGCATAACGCAGGGTACCACGGAGGATGGTGTGAGCCTCAGGGATGTTGTAACGCTCCTTGTAAGGGGAAGAGTCACGGTTGGGGTAACCGACAAAGGCGAAAGCGGGGTAGATGGGGATGGGCTTGGCAGAGTTCATGAGGTCGTCACCCGAGTACTCGACAATCTCACCGTTCTCGTAGAATTTGGCGTTGTTCTTGAGGGCGAGGAGGACTCCGCGGGAGGACCAGGAGAACTTGTAGCCGAGAGGGTTGTTGGAGGCCTCGGGGGCAGGGAGTCCACCGCAGTAGGACAAGAACGAAAGGACCTACGATGTATTTTAAAGAAAAGGAAGGAGATTAGACCTTGTTGATTCATTTGGATCAGATCCCCTCCTGATTGTTATGTCCTTCGACATGACCGAAGTGGACATTGACGGATCAATAAATAATGTCGCCAAGTACCTTTCCACCCTCGGCGTGGACCTCGTTGATGGTCTTGAGAGCGTACAAGTGATCAACACCGGGGTCGACACCAATCTCGTTCATAACAACAACACCGGCAGCCTTGGCACTATTGTATAAAGTAAAAAGCGTCAATTGGATGTTAGATGAATGTCCAATACATGTATAAGGTAACCACTGAACGAAATTCATCCTGATGAAGTAACGTACGCCTCGTCGTAAGCCATCATGGCGGGGGAGACGTAGGAGGTGGTGACGACGTTGGTCTTGGACTTGATGGCAGACTTGATGACCTGGGCGTGGTGGGTGTAGGGGATCAAGGAGATGACAACGTCGTGCTCGGCAATGGCAGCATCCAAGGCAACCTCATCGTTAACATCCAAGGAGATAGCAGTGGTGTTGGCATAGCCGCCGGCGAGCTCCTGAGCAATGGCGAGACGTCTGGCAGCTATATGATACAGGAGAAAGTAAGTATATGAGGGATAATAGAGAGTTAGTGTTTGGTTCTAGTCAACCTGGGTCACCGATCCAAGATGGATATCGATGAGATAATTTGTCCAAGTGTACTGTTTTTTGGATGAGTTAGCGCAGTTGTCATCTAGCTAGTCCCGTCTCCCCGAGCTATGACGATAAGTAACCCCGCCCCCAGTATTCCTGAGAGAGTGGGATAGAAAAGTGTTCAAGGGAAAACCAAAGCAAACTCCCCGCCATACCCACGGCCCTCCTTTCGGACAAAGCAGACAAACGGATTGATCGTGACAAGGTTTGAAAGTAAAAGATTATTTTGAAAGAGCAAGGCTGACTGACTGACTGACTGACTGTGGTACATCTTGATTTGATCCCCAAGATAATCGACTCCCGCACTCACTCCACACAAACACACTCACACGGCTAATTCTCATTCTTTTTTTTTTTTTTTTTTTTGTTCGATGCCTTTCTTGGATGGATGTTTACGTGTGTGAATGAATCATCCAAACCATGTCTCCCGTCTATCCCCTTGCACCCATTTCCCCTCATACTCTCGTACTCTCACATATGCCTTTTCTAAACGATCATATTTCCCTCGAACCCGCGGTCACTGACGGTGTTTGATCTCATTCTCTTATTGATTAGTGATCGCGTATACGCCACCAAAAGCAACTCTTCGATCTTAAGATTATCAGCCTTTTTCTTCTTCATCGTCTTATTCCCTAGTCACTTCTCTCCAAGACGAATGAAAGGGCACATTACCGATGGTGAGCTTGTTCTCGGGACGACGGCAGAGGTACTCAACGCAGGGCTCTGCAACGAAACCCGATCCGAGGAGCAAAATCTTCCTATCAACATGGGAGAAGTAGCAGCGCGACAAGGCAATGGTACAATTGAGGGTTAGAGAGAGTGTGAAGAGAGAGCGTGTGTGTGCATGTGCGCGTTGACAAAGGCGAACAGAAGTATCGAGTTGAGTTAGAAAAGGGTGCGACAACGCAGTGGTCGTGACTTTACTTGGTGGCCATTGTGATGTATGTGGTTTGATGTGAGGGTGTGAAGAAAAAGGAGGAAAGAGAGGTGAGGTGAGAAAAGAAGGGAAACGGCGCACCCACTCCCTTTTGTACTCGATCTTCCTCGTTTCGTCTTTCCGCTTGAGAGCACATCTCATGGATGGATCAAGGAAAGTGGAAAAGGCAGTCTCAATTGAATCCAAGCCACCGAAATGTTAGTGCCTCTTCTTTCTTGTTCTTTGTTTCCCAGGACATACAAAGATTCGCGCCACCACTCTTTTTCGTTTTCTTATCCACTTCGCCCTCCAACAACCCCCAAACCGACCTAACCACAGTCAAGCACCACACAACAACCTACAGCAATCACACCATGGCAGTACGTCAAAGAAACTCTCGCTTACAGGAGATACTAGTGGGCAAAAGAACACATTGCATTAACTTCAACGCAAAGGAAAGAAGGGAACACCATTAACAACGGAATCAACACACACTCTTGTTTGCATTTCCCACAACCCACCACGTTGGAATAATAGAACTCTCTCAAAGGACACGTCGACACTTCCTCCAAGGGCGCCGATGCGTTCGTTGGAATATACTACCAACTCTTTGACACTCAACGGCCGGTAACCCTCACACCTATCTTTTACTGTGTCATAAAGAAACGTTTAGTGCCTCTAGTCCGTCCATCAAACTAAAATCGTTCAATTATGATCGCTTGTCTTCTTTCTAGGTCCTAAACCGTGTGTACCGCGATACCTCTGCAATTCTTTGGAATGGTACTGCTCTACTACTTGGATAACAGGATACAATATCGGATCTCGCAGGACCTATCGCCTTTTTTCTTCTATCTCTTTCCGCAGACTTCATCTGACCTCCGCAATCCTTCCGCCTTTCTCTACTTCAAAACCTTGTACAGGAAACGCCTTCAGTGGAATTGGACCCTTCTCTGAGTTTTATAACAAGTTGTCAAGCAGCGAACACACTGTCAATGCTTACGACTGCCATCCACTTCCAAGTACGTTGACAGGATCTGATTGATTTTGCGTTCTTGATTCCCTGCAAGAAACAAAGGGAAGGCTTGTTTTCTGTACATAGTTAACACAGGACACATACTTTTTCTTGTCTATGCTATAGCGTCGACGGCTCCAGGCACACCAGGAAGCATGATCTTGAACGTCTCGGGAACAGTGAAATACAGCAATGAAGCCTCAGCTCGCCACTTTTCGCAATCTTTCATTCTCAGCCCTGATCCCACCAACGGCAGTTTCTATGTCTGGTCCGACTGCTTTAGATTCGTCTAACACAACCAGGACAGCCATCACAACAACTGCAGAAGCAACGATAAAACCCACAAAGACATCGACTGGACATCAACAGGAGGACCCTGTTCTCCTTTCACTCCGCAAAGCAAACAGCCCGTTGGTCCGTCTGGCGGTTCTCGCACGTTTCATATTGCATACTTCCACTAAATAATAAATTCTCATTTCTTGTATCATATCAAACCTGCGTCTCCCTTGAGTTTTTTTTTTCCATTTGTCTTTGGGTCAAAAGAGAAACAATCCCAATATCGTGCGACCTTTTTTTCGATCCAAAAGGGCGCAACCCCTTTGATCAAGGGAGCTGTGGGGTGTAGTTCTCAATCGTTATTCCAAAGTTTGTTCCGGTTTATCGAGGCACGAGGGAGACACGCCCAAATATTGCCCTTTTTGGAGCCGGCGTTCATGCAAGTTGAATGCGTTTATTGTACAAGAGGTGTTTTGAGCAAGAGTGGAAAAAGATAAGGAATGGAGATTCGGAAAAAGTATCGATTGCAAGAAAATCCAAAAAAAAAAAAAAAAAAAAAAGCAAGAAGGCTGTTGAAATGGTGGGCCTGAATGCACCTCCCCTATCTCTCCGTCCTCAGATCACTTCATCGCCCCACGTATCTAAACATCCAAAATCAAATACAGAATGGCATAGGGTATATTAGTATCAAGCAACCCACAACCAAAACGTCCAGTATGTTTCCTTTCTTTTCTCCTTCCTCCGTCCTTTACTTACCATCGGTGATGGTGTTCCAGAATCTGTAAATGAGACTGACAGAGACGAGGTCGAGGACGATTGCAAACATGGATCCATTGATACGCCCTTGTGTGCCCACCGCGATTTTGTGACTCGCCCCAAAGAGGATTAGTTGACTTCCTGAAAATGTTACCAGCGCCATCGCCACATACTCTATTTTTTTTATATATATATATATCAAGGTCAGGTCGGTGCGCATAAGAGAGAAAGAGATAGCGGAAAATGTTAGTTCCTATTCATAGTCATGCATCGCATTTTTTATGTTCCTGAAAAAAAAAAAAAAAGAAAGAGGAGCAAGAAAAATGCTTCATTTTGTAATATGTTGTGCTCGCACGCTTTGGTGACCACGAACTTACTGAGGGAGGAGTAAACTTCCAGTTTGCGACAGACGACGATAAACGACAACACCAAGTAGAGAAGCACGGCGACGGCGGGGAATACTAGTGTCAAGAAAAAGAGTCCAGAACTTTGTCCTTGATGGTTTCCGGTGATGTTCCATGCTAGATCCAGACTCAAGAATATGACGATCCCCATCCAGATCAGGTTTGTCCCCGTTATGAACTGTTGGGTTGAAAGGGAGAAGAGAAGAAGATGGTTAGGGACATGAGATCAAGCAATACATTCGGTGAGTGAATTGATTTTAAAAGACTTGAGCAGGGGAGGTTCCTTGCCTGCTTCATGTACTTTGTCCCGTCGTCCGTGAACTGAAAGACTATTACCAAAAAAGAAAAGAAAGTGACTCTATAGTTAGTGTGGGGTCTGTCATACCTCCCCTACACGCGCCCCTTTGTCATCCCCTCTCCACAACCACCCCCTGCCACAACAACCCATCACAAGTCCATCTCCTCTTTTAATTTTCACATCGCTCGAAAACAAAAAAGAAAATAAAACCTTACGGACGAGCGCGGTAATGACAAGAGTCCAAAAGAAGCACACCAACGCCCCCAAATGCAGCGCCGTCGTCCAAACCAGAAACGTTCGATGTGTCCTGTTATCGTTCACCAACACGCCTCCGACTGTAAAGACCTGCAAAAAGAGGATGGAGCTGTAGATCATGTACAAGTACCCGATCTCTGTCCGGCCTATTTAGAATTTTTTTATATACAACAAAACGCAAGAGAGAAGAAATATGTGAGCCGTCATGAGCTGTGAAAATGTCAAAAACCAAAAAAAAATAAGGTACACGTTCACCTCCTTTTCCTCATTTTGCTTCCTTTTTTTTTTTTTTTTTTTTTTTTTTTTTTTTTGCGGTGAAGTTGAAGAAGACAAAGGTCAAGAAAAACGTACCGACGGCGGCGAACATGCGTCGAGATTTGACAAGGATCTGCCTGACGACGAACAAGAGACCTAAAACACTGACGACCACCGACCCAACGTCCCGCACAGGCCATCCTCCATTGTTCAGACACAGGTTATCACTCCACATCCCCATCCCTGTTTCAGCTGTGCCTTGCAGAGCAGATGCTGATGTCTCGAAAGAGTCAGCGGCGGTAGTGGCAGCGGAGAGAAGGTTACATGTCGGGAGCAGGACACACGAAGAGAAACAAAGGGCGTTAAAGTCCCCGAACCAAGATCCTGTTCCTTGAAATGGTGCCGATTGTATGGAAGATGATGAGGAGGAGGAGGATGAAGAGTTGGAGGAAGAAGTCGAGTCGGGGACGGCGGGCGCTGTGGGTATGGGTGTTGGGGCTGGGTGTTTCGACTTCTTCGTCATCCTGGGAAGAGGATTTTTCTCGTCGCTGAGCTTAGCAGCTGACGAGGGTTGTTGGTTGGGCTGTTGTTTGTTGTGTGTGTGTGCGGGTGGGTGTTTGTGGAGAGGATGGGAAAAGAAAGGAAGAAAGGAAATAGGAAGGAGCGAGAGAATTTGATTATTGATTTTGCAAAAAGGGTTCAAGGAGGTTGAGCAAGGAAAGGAGACGGAGAGACGGAGGAACAAAAGGAGCGAGAAAGACGAAAGAAGGAAAGAGAGCGAATGGGCAAAGGGAAAAGAGAGAGAGAGAGAGGTGGACAAAGTGTCTACATCGTCAGAAAGACGTGAACAGTTGCGATCATTACCATCGTCAATGCGCTTCCTTTGCTCAACATCGTCATATCGCAAAAGCCAGAAAGCAGGGATCAGCAGTAACCAATACACTCCACAACCCCCCTACACAACTCTCTCTCTTCACCGACAAGTGTGTATGACCCAGCTTATTCGAGTTGCACTCTCTGTTT
Source organism: Linnemannia elongata (assembly GCA_036320915.1). Lineage (NCBI taxonomy): Eukaryota > Fungi > Mortierellomycota > Mortierellomycetes > Mortierellales > Mortierellaceae > Linnemannia > Linnemannia elongata. The sequence continues at coordinate 484,033 of JAXBDG010000010.1, read as the reverse complement.
TGACCCTTTTTCATTCTTGTATTTGCCAACCAAGGAAGGAAGGAAGGAAGGAAGAAAGGAGCATGCCTTTGCCTGCATGTGTGTCACCAATGCACTCCTGTGATGGATGATTGTAATGGCCAATCCTCGTGCACAGACTTTCCTCACACCTCGTGCTCGCCATGCAACTGCAAGTAATAAATAAAGTAATGTGTTTATTGCTGAATAAGAAAGCACTCCTTTTTTACAGGTAGTTGTTGCCTTGACTGCGGTTGCTGTTGTTGTTATTGCGGCCCTGGCTGGTATACGAGTCGTTCCTGTTGTTGTTATTACTTGAGGTTTGACGACCATTATTGTCGTTGGTGGTGTTGTTAGAGTTATCGCGATCGCGACGGCGGGGTGCTACAGCTGTCTTGGGCATCCGTGAAGAGCCCTTGGGAGAGGAAACCGGCTCGACGTAATACTCGACGTATTCGCTGCTGGTTCCACGGTTCGTATCCGGCTGCTCCTGAACGTTGATGACATCGTACGAATCCGACATCTGCTGCTGTATCTGAGGCTGCTGCTGCTGCTGTTGTTGCTGCTGCTGCTGCTTCCTTGGCTTCTGGAAGTTGATGGGCGGCAAATGCAGCGCCTGGAGGGCATTGGTGTCCTCGTATTGCATCGCCTTTCCGGTTGTCTTGTAGCTGTCGGTCTGATGCATCTTGGCCAGCTCCATGTATGAGGGCTTGTTCGCTGCCGCAGTGGCTCCCAATGAAGTCGAGTTTGAGCCGCTGTTACTGTAGCCATAAGGATCTTCGTTGGCTCTGTACCGACCAGCAACGAACGAAGTCATGTCCTGAGAGCCATAAGGTTTGCTGGTGTTGTTGTAGTCGTAGCGAGGATTAGCGGCAGCCTTTGTGAGACTCTGCTTCTGGTTGTCGAAGTAGTCATCCATGACGTCGTCTCCTCCGTATTCCTGCTTTCCTCCGCCGCTCTGGGGCGAAAGCGGTCTAGTAGAGTCGTAACTGTTCTTGTGCTGGCTGCTGTAAGTGTTCGCAGGCTTGGCGATATGCCCCATCTCGTACGACTCCTGTTGTCTGGCGTTGTGTGTTGATCCCTGCTTGCTGCTGTGTTGCTTGTTGTATCCAGGTCGTCCCTTGCTGGCTTTCTTGGTATCCTCCTCCAAATTGTCGCGTCCTCCATGCAGAACCTTGCTGCTCAGCATCTTCCTGGCACCGTCGGGGACAAGAGCAGAGATCATCTTGGAGGTCAAGGCGGGGTTCTCAAAGGTCGAGCTCAAAGTCTTGCCAGACCTGGAGTTGTTCCTGCGGAGATCGGTGCGAGAAGTACCATAGGTGTAGAAATCAATCTTGGGGTCGTAGTGTCTCGCCAAGAAGATCTTGAAGAGGATGGTCAAGAAGGGCAAGGGGATGATGGCAAGAGATTGTCTGTGGGCAGTCTTGAGGTTGAGGACTCCGATCATGACTATCTGGAAGAGGAGCAAGGCGGCGAGGATACGGTTGTAGACGACTCGGAAAAGACGTCCTCCTGTCTCGACCTTGGTACGGAAGACATACATCAGCTGGTACTTGTAGACGAGCGAGGACAGCGAAAAGTAAACGGCGGCAAAGAGAAGGATCAAAGGCGAGATGACAGAGTAAAGGAGGGTGACTGTCAGGGCGAATAGGTGAACCGAGAAGAACAGGGGAAAGTCAAAGACGTCGGGCTTGTCCATGGCCTTGCTCTCGCGTGGAGTCACAGTTGACTTTAGCCAGTAGATAGCCAGGGCGACTAACTGAGAGAGATCCAAGAGCACGCCAAAGTTTCGGAGAGACATGTAGTTGACCCAGAACAAACTCGTGCTGACGACGCTTGATGACAAAATTTCAACAACGTTGTCCTGCTTGTGGATAAAGGCTGTGATGGCGTCCCAGGTTCCCGAGTTGAAATGAAGCGTTTCGAGAAAGAGCTTAATCTGAGTATAGAATCCCAAGATGGTGCCCGAGAACGCAAAGACGATGAGGTTGTTCAAGGTGAAGAAGAGGTAGAACTTGGCGAGGGTCGATCGATCCGTGCTCGACTTTGTGATGTTTCCTTGGAACCAGGCCAGATAGACAATCAGTTTGCGGACCAACAGCATCAAGATGTCGAGAACCAAGATTGGCAGGAGAGACTGAACAAGTCCGGCGACGAAAAGGTTATTGTCAAAGTATGTCTTGGTGGCAGGGAAGAGTCCAATAAAGCGTTCCAGCTTAGCGAATGCAGTCAACAAACCCATGGGGATGAAGAAGAGGAGCGATCCGATGAAGAAAAGGACATTGACAATGACCCTGCGAGACTTGCGGAGATGCTTAGGGTTGGAAACGTTGAACCAGATGATGTCCTTGGGGACTGGGGAGAGGAACAGCTCTGGAGGGTCGATCATCTTGGAGCGGGTTCTGAAGGCGACGGGGTTGGTGAATTCCTTGGCGACCCTGTGTGCGCTCTGGATAGTTTGGTAGGAGACAAAGCCATAGTTGGTGGGCTGGGATTGGGAGATCTCCAAGCGTGTCCTGTCAATCTTGTCGCTCAGTTCCTCGATCTGCTGTGAGTAGTAGTCGATGGCATCGACCTTTGTCCCGAAGAAACGTCCAATGCGCACCGTCGGTCTTTTCTCTGGCAACTTGTTTGGATCTAGAGGCGTTGCAGATGTAAATAAAAAAGTCAGAATCGGTCTCATGGACAACAAATGCTATTGCATCGTTCAAAGCAATGTATCGTTAAGGGAGTCTCTCGTCGATAACTCACTATCAGTCAACAATAAATAATAAAAACAAAGCAAACAAAGGTGCTGCTTACCGGCAAAGTATTTGGCCATAATTTTCTCGAGGGAAGTCACCATCTTTTTGTGCTCTGCCATCAACTCGGGCAACTTGTTGACCTTGCGTCCAACCACGGCCTGGACAGGTTGATCCGTTGTTCCAAGACTGCTCATGAAGGTCGTCAGCTTGCCATCGTCCTGAAGAGAATCTGGGAGACCAGCCAGCATGACGGTCCTGGAGGCCATCGATTCCTGGTAGGTATCGCTCTCAAAGTACTGGATCCTGAACTTTAAGAAGGTTCTGTAGCCGTGGAGCATGGCGAGACCAAAGACGGTGCTGAACGCCCAGATGGCTCCGACGTGAGCCCAGAGCCAGTCAAAGTTTTTGATTCCCGAGATGGTGAGGAGACCGATCTTGTCCTCGGGGACTACGCCGTTTGCGGAGCGAATTGTGCCGATGACGTTGATGGGGATAAGGGTGCCACAGCCGAGGATGGTGAGGGCGATGAAGACTTGTCGACACATGCGGATGAAACGGATGAAGACGACGGCGTCGAGGCCGATTTTTTCGACGAGCTCGCTGTCTGGACAGTGCCATACAGGGGCCATCCATGCGAAGTAACCCTCGGCGAGTTTTGGTGCACGTTTTCTACAATTGAGAAGGAAGGAAGAAAGCAGGGGCAATGGGAAAGATTAAGGTCGTTAGAGAATGTTTGTATTTGTTACCCCCTGTTGAATACGGGGAGTAATAAACAATTAAGATTCAAACAGGCTGTATCCTGTGTTTGTATCGCATATGTGTGTGCCTTAGCCTTCTTACTCTTCAGGGGATGCTTTGTATTTGCGGGCGTAAATGACTGTTTGGGAAAGCGGGAAATTACAATTTGAAAGGAAACGGTTTCGTGGTTAAAACATACTATTTTGTAGCCAATCATAAAAGGGGGATTGTGTACTCTACTCAACAATCGACCACACACCGCCTTGTCAGGTGTAGACAGGTCAATTGTGGAACGCAACGTGAACCAACTGTCGAAAGAGAAAAACAAAAAGTTACCTCCGTTCCTGGGTCGCAGCCAGCAGAAGGCACCGAGGGTAATGAGGGAGAGACCGATGTTTGTGCCCAGATTGACAGCGAGAGCCGCCGGCTGGAGCTTGTCACCGCTCGCCGTCGGGTCAAAGATACTAGACATTGTATGTTCTTTCTGTCTGTCTGTCTATCTGTCTGTTGGTGTTTCCTGCTTCCTTATTTGTTGTCTGTATCCTGAGTAAGTGAGTGAGTGAATGAGTGAGAAATATGAGAGGGGGGGAAGGAAGAGGAGTGGAAGGGGGGGTCAATTGGAGGAGGTGGAGGAGAGAGAGTCTGTTGTGTGTGATTGAACGATTAAAGAAAGAGAGGGGAAGTGAGACTTCAGGAACAGAACATATAATAAAACTAGGGGGGTTTTCAAATTAAAGTAGTAAAGAGACGAAAGTGATGAGGAAGGTAATGAGGAGAGTGAGGGAGAGGGATGGGCAATGAAAAAAAGTGAAGGAAAAGGAGGGAAAGAGAGAGGAGGGGGGTGAAGAAGAAGAAAAGAGAAAGAGAGAGAGAGAAAAAGAGAAACGAATGAAAGAAAGTGACAGTGTGGGTAAGGGAAGAAAGAGACAGGACGAAGAGAGGAGAAAGCAGAGAGCCCTTTTTGTATGAAAGAGAAGAGCACGAAGAAAGGACAGCAACGGCAGAAGACAGACAGGCACAAGAAGGAGAGCTGAGCCCTCGTTGCCGTTTGGCAGACAGGCAGGGGGTGAGGTCCATTCAGAAGTAGAGTCCGCAACGGCACACAAATGTTTTTTAAGATTACCACACTAATCTTATGGGCATGAAATGACTAGACAGACGTATAACAACGCCCAAAAGGACAACAACTGTGGGTAATCTCAATTCTGGACTTGTGTGAAGCAGCAGGTGGAAGTTACCTGCTCTTAAGAAACATGACGAGGCTGTGTGTATGCTATTATTATGCACACCAATCTTTCCCACTCTCTCTTTCTTCCTTTCTGTTATCGTTGCTTGCTTGCTTGCTTTCTTGTTTGTTTGTTTGTTTCGTTAGTTTTTGTGTTTCTTAGACAACGGCAACAACGACGTCGACGAAGGGGTCATTGATGACAACGACAACCTATTCAACCAACCAACCAGCTGTTGGCTGTTGCCCTGCTTTACTCCCAGCCTTGCCGAACCTGCTGACCTACAACGGATCTACCCTGTCCCGCCAAAAACGCTAAGCACAACAAGCAGCCACCAAAAGCACCTTGCTTTTTGTGTTAGGTGCACACCAAAAATCCTTTTGTGTACACTATCCCCCCCCCTGAAAACCATAAAAAAGTATAAAAACAACAACATCGCCTCACCCTTACGAATTCAGAATCCTAGCCCTTCGATCGTTGTCAAGGTAGACTAGAACGAAGAAAACAAAATCTAGGCCACCTGGCCTGGCCATCTTTTGTTCTTCTTTTACTCAAAATAGGCTTGGAATGAGAAAGAGGAAGGGAGGAGGGTCTAAGCTATACTGAAGGATGCATTTTTTTTGTGGCGTACAAACTATGCGTCCTCGGGTGTTTTTCTTTTTTCTCAGTGGGAATATGGTGCCGTTCATAAACTTTAGGGCATTAGTGATGATTGGTATCTCGCTCCTTTAGTCCCCCCTCGGAGTTTGTGTTCTTGTGGACCATCCTTTCTTTACTTTGTGCTTGCTTGTATTCTTGTGTTGCTTTCATTTTTCCCTTCACACTCGGTCGTTCTATACAGAAACAAAAGGCCAATGCATCATCGTGTTGGACTATGACCCAGCTACAAGTTTCCGTCCATCATCCTTGTCATTTGTTTACCTCCCCCATGGCCTTCTTCGTCACCAATGTACCACCCACAACGAAATGTTTATCCCCAAGAATTTGGAGTCTATGCAGCTATGTAGGCGTAACTATGATATGAATGCATTGCAAGAGGAGAAAGAATGACCCATGTTATTCACCTTTTTTTTTTTAGCTGGCTAATGGCGGTAATTCACCTTAGTGTCTTTCTTTCTCGGAAAACGCTGACGCAGTTGTTTGAGAGCAAATGTAGCAAAACCCCATGTGGGCGCTCATGGAATGAGGTGAGAGTGGAAAGCAAGTCGATTTCAGAAAAACCGCAGAGAAAATGATGCTGAATGCTGAGTAGGAATCTTTCCAAAACTCTCTTTGAATGAACTTTCATTGCGTTCATGGCCGTGTTGTCGTTGTTTTGAGCATATATAGAATATACATCAAGAAGATACGGAGTACCTTTTGCTCGCGCCAGAGGTAGGCACGTAGTCATGTCAATCCGATCCCCGAACGTCCTTACTGGAAAGGGGGATGGATAATAAACATACCAAAGGGTATCGCTTACAAATGCTTGTAGGTTAACATCGCGAGATGTGAGTCTTTTTTTTCTCCTGCTATTTGATACCCCTAACTATTAGATCGCAAACACCAAAGAGGAATGTCGTCCTTTTCTCTCTCTCTCTCTCTCTCTTTCTCCCACATCGCTTACATCTTTATTCTCTTTACATCTCTTTCTTTCTGACGCAACCATTCATTGTTATCTTCACCAATGACAGGAACACAAAGACTCTACCGTCTCACCCACAACACCCTCACCAGACTCCAACCACCTCCACCAAAGGCCCTCTCAAAGCCCCACTCTGTCATAAACCTCGAATCTCTCACCCGCTTCGCTGCAAGAATCCTTCTTCACGAATATGAGACTGTCCCTCTACCTTTAGACGACCTCAGACCCAAGCTTACTTCCAAGGAGGTTACCAAGAAATGTAACCTTCCTGAGTGGGAGGCCAGGCTGTCTGGGAGGAAGCATCCTTTGAACAGCAGCGACGATCAGGAATTTGCAGATCGAGATCAGGAACAGGAGAAGGTGAAGGAGTTACCGCCTTTGCCAACTTCGAAAGCGGGCGTGATCTATGTCTCGACCACCTCTGCAACTACAGGTCACGATCATGAACGCAACACCAACAACCGTGCTACCACCACAGCGACATCACCACCGCCGCCCTTAGAAGGAGAAGAAGGAGGAGAAAAAATCACAAGCTTCCTCTTCGCGCGCTACGAACCCACAATCCCCGAACTCCAGATCCGTCTCAAAACCGATCTCCTCCCCCCACCACCCAAACCATCAGGCCACTCCCTCTTCTCCGAGGAAGACCCAGACGCATTAACAAGTGTTCCCTCCCGGATCCAGCACCTCATCGAACAACGAGGCGTAACACGGATTTGGATCTGTGGAACTGACCCAGGGTATAGACGACATCATCAAATGACTACGAATTTGCGGCTTCTGGAGCAGGAGGTCCTCCAGTGGAAGACGAGGGAAACACGGCAAGGCTCTGAGAAGCAGGAGAGCGGGAAGGAGGAGGGATGCGTGTCGGGAATAGTGACGACGCACACGGTTCCGTTACGGTTTCCTGGGATGGTCCAATTCTTGCTCAAGAGTGGGTTCAAGGGTGGCGACCGCATCAAGACCTCAGAAGATAAAGTCTTTTACTGGAAAGAGATCAAATAATAAAGTATGTTGGTTTTCAATGTATGCAAATGAAGCGAATAATGCCTTTTATTTACACAAACAAATAGTTGTGTATCACAACGTATTACTCCCAGTGAAGACCCATCCACTCAACATCGGCAAGAGTCATTTTGCTCCCTCTCAAAGAAGCGGCACGAATCCCCTCAAGTCCAGTCGCCAATGGAATCGCCCTCCACAACCCACCCCACATGAACTCAATCCTCCTCAGCTTCGGCAACACCTGCAACCTCTCAAACAACCTACCCACCATCATCACCCCACGTTCGTAACTCCAATGATCCAAATCCCCCCTCGGATTATCAATCCTAACCGCCAACTCCTCCAAAGTCGCTTTACAAGCCCACTCCATAGACCCCAAGAGCCGATCCATGGCAACCCCCGTCCCAGGAGTATTATTCTCCCAAACGTCCACCCTCAACGTCTTTAACCGCCTACACCCTTCCAAGATCGAATCAACCCCCGCCAGATACTGCTGCGAACTGACAGTCGTCGTACTCTCCATCAGCCGGATATGCTCCAATGTCGACCCCAGATGCTGAATCATCCCTGCAAGAACTCTCTCATACCCAATCGACACCCTCATCGTCAAACTCTTCAGCCCACGATAGCGCTCCATGAACTGAACCGCAAATGCCGGATCCTGAAGCGCGTTGGGCAATTCCAGTTGTGTGACACTTCTCAAAAGGGACTCCTGCATCAAGACGCCCAACAACGCATCCATATCCCCGATATACATCGTGTTCAGTCGTAATCTCGTAAGGCTTGGACAACACCTCAACAGCGGTAGTAGCACCGTCGTCTCACACGGGTACAGACACATGTCGATCGTCAAATATCTCATCTGTGGCAATGGCCTCCACTGGTTAACCAACGCATCATGAATTCTTTCCTCGCGGACACTCGGCTGCAAGATGGCGCCTCCGAACGTGGTAAACTTGAGTTCCTGAACCGTATCCGGACAATGTGTGACAATCTTCCGGATAATATACAGGTCATGGACATAGTTGGCGAACATCATGGTGATCGAGCGGAGACTGGGGTGCTGTCGAAGAAGTCGCAGTCGTGTCGGAGTCCATAATCGTGTCAGGACCTCAATGTCGAAAAGGTGGATCTTTTTAAGCCGTGGATTTTGAGCAATGAGATCCAATGCTGATGGTTCATCCATCTGTTCCTCAATTGCTTCTTCTCCATCTTCTCCTCCTTCCACCACCTCCTGCTGCATATTCTCATCCTCCTCCCCGTTGGCCGCCATCAACACCCTGTCCGAAACCTGATTCTTATCAAGCAGCCCAAAGAAATAAACCTCCTCCAATTGTGTACAAGCTTCACATCCCACCAAAACCGTCTCATGCTGTACCAATCCCAAAGTCTTGATCCTCTGCGCGTTTCGTCGAATCGCCTCCTGCTGACCGGGCAACAGCGACACCAAGAAATCTTCACTCTTTTGGTAGATGAAGACTGATCGCCAAAGATGGTGTTGAGCAATTGTGTTCCAGAGCTTGCATACGAAGAGACAGGATGTTAGGTCTGAAGCTGTGAGGTGGTGACCTATCTCGATCACGATTTCGGGGATCCTCAGTGCCCTTTGGACGTCGGTGCTGGAGCCGCCGTCGTCTTGGCCTTGTTCTTGGCTCTGGAGACGATTGATACTGATGGTTCGCGTAGGGTGTTGCTGTTCCTGCTCTTGCTGTTCCTGCTCTTGCTGTTGTGGAGCCCTTTTGTTGTTGTCCAGGATTGACATTGCGAGAGATGACGTTTTTAGGATGGAGGATGAAAGATGAGGACAAAAGAAATGAGGCGCACCATGCTCCGGATGAATAACATGTTCATGCATGAGTTATTAGAAGTCACAATTAGGACGTTCAAGGGGGGCGATGCAAAAATAAAAGGGAGCAAGGAGAGGAAGGGGGAAAAAAAAGGCGATGCAAACCCTAACAAAAGGGAAGCACGTTTCTTTATTCTTGGTTGCCTCGACGTTTGATGCGGTCGTGATAGGCGTTTATCGATCCGTCCCTCCTAATCTCAAGCTCGACGGCAATCAACGCGCTCTTGACCATCTCCTTCAGACTCGGAGCCTTTGACGCCGGAATCCGTGCACTTGCAACATAGTCCATCTCCGCCTGAATCTTGGTCAACACAGACGAAATGATCTTCTTCTTCAACGCCACCCGCTGCTTGACCTTCATTTCCAGCTTCAAATGCCACCCACTCGCATAAACGTTCATCCCCCATAGCGACGGCTGCTTCTCCTCTGCTGAAAACATCTCGTTCCAAAGCTGCACCAGACCTGCGTTTCTGGGCAGCAGCTCTTTCTCTTGGAAGTTCTCCTCTGTCTTCTTCTCGTCGATCTGGCTGTAATGTCCCGCAATGTCGTCCGCCAGAAAGTTCAGCTCCTTGGTCGTGAACAAATCACATTTCGGCTGTGCTGGCGTGTCCTTAGATCCGGTTGCAAAACTTCTCCTAGTCGCATTCTTCCTCGGTAACAAGTCGAAGTCGTCCTCATTCAGCGTGGTCGTCTTCTCTACCTTGGTCCTCTCTGGCTTGGCTCTCGTCAACTTGTCAACACTGGGCTTCACATCAGACTCGTATCCATCACCCTCTTCTATGTCTGCATCCGAGTGGTACGCATAGCCGTTACCAGCAGGTATCTCATCATCCGGAAGCATATCATAGAACTGATCCTCCTCTCCATCATTGTCATCATCTCCGTCAGAGTGCCCATCGTGGTGGTAAAACTCGGCCGACTGGCTTCTTCTTGAGTGTGACGGTTGCATCTCCTGTCGTCTTTCTCTTTCTTCTCGCAGCTGCCGATCCGTTTTCTTCAGCGTATTTGTATTTATGCCTGTTGCGCCTTGTCCCTTCTTCCGATCCAGTCGCGATTGTCGAAGTTGCGTTGCACGGCGCCTGTAATACAACTCCAAGTCTCGCAATTCCATATCTGATAGCCCACTGTCCGCGATGTCCATCATTGACTTGCGGGCCGACAGTTCCATCTTGTCCATCCTGCCGCCCAAAGCTTCGATCGCCATTTGTGAAGCCCTGCTATGTTCAATTGACTGATTAACCGCCGCCATGACATCGTTGCGGAGAGAGCTCATGAACATCTCCATCTCCATCGTTGCCAGAGCAGTGTGCATGCAGTATTGTGGACTGGCGTCCGGTGGATTGTAGGGCCCATGGGTGTTAGGGATGTGTGAGAGGTGGCCGAGAGTGCTGTTGCCGCCACTGTGACCGTTGGAGTTGGCGTTTCCATTGACGAGGCAGGTGTTGTCATTGATGTTGCCAATGTCTTTGTGATCGGCTGGAGGAGAAGGCGACAGCGATGTCGCGATGTCATTGCCAGGCTGCATGGGTACACTGGAACAGTATCCCGTGGAGCCTTCCACTCGAGGCTGGAACAGACGCGGATCCAGGATATATTTTGATGTGGGGTCTTGTGTCGCCGACCTAGTGGTTTGTTAAAGAAATAGATCAATTTTCAGTTCATCAACGTCAAAGATATAAAAAATGTAATAGACTGCAATAAATGCATCAGTAAATAACTTACCGTTTGCGATAATCGTAAAGCAACGACTTGAGTTTAGCATGGTTCATGACGTTCGCATCTGGAGTCGTCTTGTCTCTCTCGCACTGTCGCATGTAGAGGACTTGGATCGACAAGATGTTCATGTGCACTGTGGTCCATGACGGGAGGTACTTTTCAGTCTCACCGTTGAGGGCAGGGACGTGAAGTGGAGGATTGAGTCGGTCCAGCTGGAAGCCCGGGGAGATCATGGACTTTACATAAGCCAGAACCTTCTGTGGTGTGATATAATCCTTGTCCTTGTAGCGTCTGCCGCGGCACCATCCCTAGATTCAAGCAGCAAGGGTTAATTTGTTAATATTTCTTGCTTGGTGATAAACAATCTGCATGGTATTCTTTGTTCAATTTACAAATAGTCATAGCCCTGCTTGTTTTTAACGCACCTGCCAATGCCCAATGAAACTGTGAAGATGTCTTTCAGAAGGTACCAGATGACTATCATCAACCTCATCGTCATCGTCCTCTTCATCATCCTCGTCGTCGTCCTCTTCCTCTTCCAGTAGGTGACGCGACTGGCTTTTGTTTGCTGTGATTGCGCGTGGTTTCTGTACTGGGATCACTGCGGTGGACAATGTTGGAGTTGGTTGAGGTGTAGGCTGTGGTACTGGTATTGACATCGGAGCAGTGGAAACAGCGGGTGGTTTTGGAGCGGCAGCGATGGTCTTTGCCACTGGTGGCGATGGTGGTGAAATCGCTGGTGCAACTGCCCGATGGGTTGCTGAAGCAGGTACGGGTGCAGGCGCTATATGTGTATGTGTTAATGGTTGTGAGCCATATGATCGCGACGCTGTGGCAAGCGCATAGGCTTGCATGGCCGCAACAGGTGCCGACTGGGTATGAGCAGGCGCTATTGGTGTCGAAGCTTGGGCAGATGATGAAGAGATCGAAGCATGGGTTGCCCTTGTTTGGCGCTTTGCTGGTGGCTGCGTGCGCGGGTGGGGGTCATGGAGGTAGGACTTTCGTTTCGCTTGCACAGTGTCGGATGACAACGCAGCTAATATAGGTCATCCAATTGTCAGAAGAGAGGGGGGGGAAGAGTCTGATTAGTATCTCCACTCTTGAAGAGCAAATGATGGAAGGTATGGCGTATCTGCAGTAACTGGAGAGAGTTGGAGAAAAAAGAAAAGAAAGAGAAGAAAAAGAAAAGAAAGAGAAGAAAAGAAAAGAAAAGCCAAAAAAATCGAAAAAAATAATAATAACAGGGGTGGAGGACAAGGAGAAAAAAAAAGTGACTCGAAGAGAGGGAGAAAAGAAAGGAGCTCCATACATACCAGGCTCAGAGGTATGGTTGCTGTTTGTTTCGCGAGAGTCCTCAGCAAGCTGGTGCTCGCCAAGGGGACCAAGTACGCCTCCTTCGTCTCTATTGGAGGCAAGTGCCGCCATTGCGAGGAGGCGTAAAGAGGAGGCTCGGTACTCCATCACTGCAAGTCTTTAATGTGTGAGTTGCTGCTGTTTCTAGATGTATAGAACCAACGACAACGACTGATCGAAGGTAGAGAGGGAGAGGGGAGTTGTTGGAGGGCGACAACCAATGAGAGATTCGGCAGTTGATTCCGAAAGCGTGGTTGTGCTTGTGTTGTTTTTTTGTATTATGGGCGGTGGTAGGAAGGAAGGAAAGAAGGGGAAGGGGAAGGAGAAAAGAGAAAGAGAGAGAGAGAGCGAGAGAGAGAGAGAGAGAGAGAGAGAGAGAGAGATTTTTTTTTTTTTTTTTTTCTGCTATATCGCCCGCAGGAGGCTTTGAGATTTTATTGATTTTTTGTGACGGACTACGACTATTGTAACGACTAAAGGAAGAAGGAAGGATTGGGATATTAAAGCCATCCCAGGCTGAAGAAAGATTGACAGGACATTGAAGCCGTCCCAGGCTGAAGAAAGATTGACAGGACATTGAAGCCGTCCCAGGCTGAAGAAAGATTGACAGGACATTGAAGCCGTCCTAGGCTGAAGAAAGAGTTAAACGAGAGATTTGAACCTGAAACCCGCTTGACCAAGCAGTGCAGTTTAACCACTTGCACTAGGTGGTGAGAGAGAGAGAAAGAGAGAGAAAACAGAGAGAGGGAGCGCCATTTTCTGCTTCGCAGAAATCGCATGTGCGCCTGTTGGCAACCCTTAACTGAAGAATTTCTTTTTCTTTCTTTTTCTTTTTCTCTCTCTCTCCACTCTTTTCTCCTTGAGAAAAAAAATGGTCAAGAGGTGACAAGGATAGGTGGCAAAGTAGAACGAGTTATCATTTATTTGCACGACTTGCGGTTGCCACCAAAACGACGCAGAAACTTTAGGAACTGGCGGTCTTGGCTAATATCGTACTCGGCATCATTAGACTGGGACTCGGCCTCTTGCTGCTGTTGTGCCTCGGATCTGGAAGTAGAATAGGAGTTCTTGTCGGAGGGTTCAGGGGTACGAGACGACTCACGATGGATAAACTCGGGGGCGTTGCTCTGGGTATACCACTCGGCAGAGGTGACAAAGATATCTTGTTCGGCGATGGTCAAGGCGGAGGCAACGGTAGTAGAAGTCATTGTTGGTATTGCGTTGGTTATGTTGATGTTTGGTAAGGCAGAGGTTGTATGAGTGTCCTGAGAAGAGTTCTTTAGTAGGCTTAATAGAGCTTTTGAGTGATGATGACGGAAAAAACGGTATCCATCGGCCTATTTTATACGAAAGATGGATGAGAGTACGCACTGGCCAATGGGTTTAATGGACCCATTGTTGACAAAGAATCCGTTGTAACGACCAGATTGGCCCCAGTTGGAGAAGTGGACCTTGAAAATAAAAAAGTCCAAAATGAAGAATCCATACCACAGCTGCAGCTTCAAACTCTAAAATGAAATTATTTCTTTCCTCAGAAACACACACACAGACCACACACTCAGACATGATGTCACTCTTCAGCCTGTGACACGAACCTCACTTTTATTCTTCGTAGCCGTTGAACGTTGCAAGACGACCCACCACATGCTTCGAAGCCTTGGACTCGGCCTTTTTGACTTCAAACTGCTGGAGAGACTCTTGACAGCGAATTCATTCGGATCTGCAGGGCTTCAATTGTTGAAAACGCGGTTGCAGAACAATCGATTACCGCCTTCGTCTGTGAGCGAGGTCGCTGGTCCAAGTAGACCATAGCCGTCCTGATATCCTCAAAAGCCTGGCGTCTAGCAGTAGCATTCTTGACGCGCGCAACATCTGGTTAAAGTGATGAAGATGTCTCCGACCCTTGATAAGACGCATCACGTTTTTGGCCCTGACCAAATGAGAGTTGTTCCTGTCCTGGTGAGTTCTCGGCGCCAAGGACTCCTTGATGTAGGTGCTGTACTTTTCGGCCGTTACCACATCATCGGGATATCTCTTGCGACGGCACCAACTCTACGTACCATACAATGTCAGAAAAAAAATGAGTTTAGTGAATGATCAGCATTGCAGTTGAAGAGTGCGGATAAAATTACATTACCCTCCTGTGCTTCCCACGTCTGTTATGACGTTCCGGATACTTGCGTGGATGACCTGCACCAAACGCACTCATAGATGTTTCCCGATCGTCGTAACTGTCATTGCAACTCTCGTCAGAGTCTTCAAAGTCGATAGAGTCCTCAGATTCCTTAGCTTCGTCTTCGCCACCGTGATCCAATTATGCACCCTGCGACCCCACGTCTCCAATCAGTCCAGCTGGCGAGAAGGCATTGGCGACCCGTTTCTTTGGTTTATCATCCTGAACATGTTTCCTCTTCAGTGTTCGAGCATATTGCTGCAGAAAAGAGCCTACAACGAGTTCTTAAGGTAAAACAACATTAATACCATCATGCAGAAAGAAAAAACGATCCTTCATGTTCCATTGGCTTTCCGATTGTTCAAAAGCAAGTTCTCTTAGAGTTACCGTTGGGATCCGTCACGGCCTGAGGAACGGACTTGTTCGGTTGAGCTGCTGTGTTGGAAAAGGCGAGAGCATAACCTAGTCAGTGAAGTGACGCAGGTGCAATTAAAATAAAAGGAGAAAGCGCCACCCTAAGCAATTGACTAAACTGTACGTTTAAGCGACTTGACGGACTTTAGGCGAGACACCTTTGGGTCGGTATCTGTGCCGTCGTCCTCGACTCGCGGCAGTTTTACCGGGGAATGAGTGCTGCAAGGTGATGGGGCTTTGGGTGGATCATGATTCTGCTGAAGGTGGGCTGCTGTATGAGCTCATGCACTTGGCAAAAGGTATGGTATAGTCGAATGCCGTCGTCCCCGTTCAGTTGTCTTTGAAGTGAAGAAAGTAGAGGAGAGTGGAGGACCTTTTTTTTCCAGTCTGAATCAGCCACAGGTAAGAGGACCAAGACGACCTAGCTGCGCATGGTGCTCCTCAACGTGAAAAAAAAAATGAGAAAAATGAAAATGTGCGTAAAAGAACAACGAGTGAGCAGAGACATTCAAGTACACTTTGTCTCCACCCTCAAGGCGATCACAACGTCTTGCAATTTGCCACTGTCAGGCACTATCAGTCAGGAACAGAGTAGATACCTTAATGTTAACCTGACCATGTCGCACAGTCAAATGATGAGACAAGGTTACGTACCACACTTGTTTCGATTTATTCGCTTTGCATACCAAACAACTGTTCCTTCCCATTTTGTTTTTCTTCATTTTTTCATGATTGACCCAGGGAGAACGACAAACCGTTTGTAATCCTGCTCAGGTGGCAAATCAAATCCACTGGGAGCGCAAATGCAAGAGTAACGAAGGGCCCGGAAACACTCGACCCCACCGTCTCCTCTAGCACTGCCAATTCCACCACCACCATTCTTGACCGCGGGCTTGTCCAACTCATCGAAAAAGGTCTGCACCTCAACAGGCCATCCCAAGTACCTCAGCTCCTCCTTCAAGACCGGATCAACCGCCGTCCAGTTAAATTGCGCTCCAGGACCAGTGTTGGCATACACATCAGCAACAGCAACAACACTTTTGCGGATATGGCTCATCAACCGCAAACTCTTCCACGTCTTCTCTAACAATGCCTCCCTCTCAGCTTTCTTATCCTCCGTCCGACCAGACTCATGCATCCACTCAAAGTTCTGTGGTGACAGAACCGCGCGCTCCGTGAACCGACCAATCTTGATCCGCTCCAGGTGCTTGAGGCAGCCCAATAGACAGAACCCTCCTTGCATGCGAAGGTCGAATGGGGGCTGAATCGCTTGGTGACCTTGGGCTGTGTTTGGACGATAGGGACCATTACCCAGGGAGATGTCGCGTAAATCGGGACAGACGCGGGCGATGTACCCGAATGCGACTCTGGCAATTTCCGAAAAGGGCTCCGGCGCCACCTCGTTTCGTCTGTCGGGAGAGAAGATCCTAATGTGGAGAGTCTTGAGGTTCCGACACTTCCAGATCCCGGGGGGGAAGGAAACCTTTTTAGGATAAGCCTTTCCTTGGCGCCTCACTTCTGGTCGCGCAAGCAGCTTGGTGAGTCGTCCGTGAAGTCCATGTGGGCGATCGGATAGCATGTCTCTGGTGCCTTGAGGTGGAGCAAATGTGGCGAGGAGCAAAGGTAGTTATGAAGCGCCGACCGGGGATTGTCGTACTCAACGAATCCGTACTTGAGCACAAGTTCCAATGTGGTGAGGTTGTTGCGTACCTGGTTTTTCCGGAGATCGTAGATGGTAAATTCGTTTGACCAAAGCGTTCGTCTTTGAGAGTTGTGGTAGAGTAAGAGATCACTGTCGCGGGTTCGATCGGCGGTGGAAATGTGAAATGATTCCAGTGGGAGGGACAAGCGCCTGAGAAGACCTGCGAGACCAACGGTATCAAATAGGACGTATTTTCCTTGAATCGCAGCGTCAAATATCCTGAGTTCCTTGAGGGATGGCGCATGTTCCAGGAAGGTCTCGAGAGCATATTGCTAGAAGGACACCCTTTCCAGAACTAGAGTCTCGAGCGACACAGACGAGAAGCTGATCCCTTCTTGACAGTCGAGGAAGGCACCATGGGAACCCAGGGTCCTGGAAGCCGCTCCCTCCCGTCGATTCTTGAGATGTGAAGGGACTCCAAATGCTTGCAATCCCGCATAATGCGCTCGATTTGGATATGATGGTCAAAAAATCCATCAATCGTCCTAATCTTCAGCCTGGTCAACGATGGCATCAGCGGCAGGACTACCATCACCCAGCCGCTCCTGATGTCTCCGTAGACCTCAAACTCCCGAAGCCTCGCCTATGGTCGTGCAGAAAGGTGATGCTCCGGGAGTGTCAACCAGTCGAAAGCACTTGAGGGCAAAAGGTTTCGGAGCCTGTGGTACTCTTGTCGCATTGTCGTACTGTATCTCCTGTCGGTGAGTGTTGGGTTCCCGGCAACCTCCTCCAGTGCGTTCAGCAACATGGCCCACTCCGTCTTGCGAGAGGCTAATATGGCTGATGACCTCTGCTCTCTTGTGAGCCACCGCAAACGCGCCATCCATGGAACCATGTCCATCACCTGCTCAAACTACTCGATTTCTTCAAAGAACTCAGGCCATGAATACTCTGAGGGCTTATGATATCGGCGGCCAGCATCGGACCATTGGCGACAGACAAGGAGCGCACTGGAGGCGAGGGTGTAAGGGTCGAGAAACGAGAGAATCCTGTCAAGCAACTCGGGAGTGTCGAGCGGCGAGGGTCGTTCCAGTCCTGTCAACTGTGTTGTTGATCTCGGGGGGTCCATGGTGTATGCGTCGTTGTCTGTCGCGAAACGGACTGTGAATGAGTGCGTGAGAAGAGGTGCAGGGGAGTCCCACGCGAAACGAAAAAGGTTATTCGCTCTCACATTTTTGACGTCATTTTCACGCTCCCTAAACCAAATCACCTTAACTGCGCTCATTCTCCTCCTCCATCCTTGTTTTCCCCTGACCGCGTCAACAAACAAAAAGAAAAAAAACGGGCGATTCCATCCAGGAGCACAACAAACATCAACGCAGGATATGTTGTTTTTTTTGGTTGCAGACTCCAAACGACAACAAAAAAGAAACTGAAACGCGAAAGGTTTTGAGCTTAAACTTTTTACGCGTCAAAATAATTGATACAAAAAAACTCTCCATGAGTCCTTGGAACAATGGCCGCCTTTCAACTGTCATGAAGTATAGAAGAACAGTTGTAATGATACTGACGGCAATAACGCGAACCCTTTAGTTACCATCCCGGCTATGCTTTCTCCCCTACCTGACTTTTTGCAGAACCCCGCCCCCCTTCCTTCCACCCGGGGCCGTAGGGAGGAGGAGGGACACTTTTTTTTTCCATCTTCTTGCATGATCTGTCTCAGTTTATCCATGCCAGAATATCAATTCGAAAACGCTCGGACATTTTTCTTTCTCACCCTGTCGTTCCGTCACCTGTGTCTTCTGACCTTTCCAACCCTCATTTTCTTTTCATTCTTTGTCCTTTTTCTTTTCCTCTTTCTTTTTTCCCCCTACACCCCACAACCAACACCCTCTCATCGCTCTTCCCTTCCCTCCACACCAAAAACAAGTACGAAACCATGGATCGCTACTCAAAATCCTCAGAAGGAATCCACCAAGGCTCAAAAATCGCCCGCAACTCCTTCGGCTCCTCGTCATCCCCCCATACCCCCTCAACGACCAACCACAGTACCCAAACCGGCAACGAACACGTTCGCCTTAACACCAACACCACCACCTCCTCCAGCGACCCTGCGCATCTTAACCACAACCACAACCATACTAAAGCCCATCGTGGAACAAACAATACAAACAACAACGACTTGCGTGATGCGCAAAGTATGGCGACAAAGGACAAAGCGGTCCAACAACAGCTCCAAAAGTCACAGTTCTATCAGCGTGGAATCCATGACACCGTCCAGATCTCCAACACTGGCAAGAAGAGCAAGATTCTCGAGGATGAAGATGATGATATGGCGGCGGTGGCGACAGATGAGGAGGCGGATATTGATAGGAAGTTGGATCCTTACCTGTACGACAATGTGCAATATAGCTGATGGGACCACTCCCCCCCCCTCTTTTTCACACGCACACTTTTTTTTTTTGTATATGTCTGTTTTCTTCTTGGACCCTCCTTGTACCACAAAGCAGCACATTTTTTCTAAACATGAATAAAATGCTTTTGCGTTTGTGCATCACGAAATATTATTGTTGTTGTTGCTGTTGTGCACATAAAGAAGATTGTTATTATTATGATATTGCAAGGGTGAATAAACTAAAAGGCAAAAAAAAAGAAAAAAAAAAAAAGAGACATAAACATAAAAAAAAGAAAAGAACTACTGTTTGATGACATCCAAACTATCAGTCTGGGACATGTACGTCCTCATCCTCTCCAACTCAGCATCAGCATTCGACTGAATCGCCAAAGGCTTCATCGTCCTACGTTTCACAAACTTGTACACCTCCGCAAACGCAATAAAGATGACCAATGCGGCAGCAACAAGTCCCCACTCGTAACTGATACTCGAATGCTTGAAAACATCATGGTTCAGACCCGGGATATAAATGACCGGGAAGACCAAGATCACACCGACCACCAAACTGATCCAGAGCGTCTTGTTGTACTTCAACGTCGCCAGGTTCTTGGGAGTCCAGCCAGACTCTCGAAGGGCACGACAATTAATTGCGTGGGCGAGGATCAGGAATGTGAGGGAGGCGTAGGCGGTCGTACGGGCGCGGAAGACACCGAAACAGGAATCGGAATATACACGGTTACACTCATGGCCCATGCGGCCCTTGTTGAAGACAAAGAGGGTGATCAAAAAGTTGGCGAATGACAGTCCACCCATGACGATACCATAAACAAACGTGTCCATGATGACCTCAAACGAGAACAATCCTTGCTTGGCCGACCGAGGGGGTTCGTGCATGTTGGTTTCACTGGCAGGCTCGAGTCCCAGACCCATAGCAGGTGGGGAGGATGTGATCATGTTCAGGAACAAAATCTCGACAGCACTCATGGGGAAGACGGCATTATGGTCATCGTCCTTGAAGGCTAGACCGACAATCAGGACTACAATCTCGGCAACGTTGGCAGACATCAAGTGCTGGACAAACTTTTGGATGTTGGCAAACATACGACGACCCTCGGCCACGGCTTGTACAATCGTCGCAAAGTTGTCGTCCGTCAACACAATATCGGCAGCCTGCTTAGCGACATCCGAGCCAGACTGACCCATTGCAATACCGACGTTGGCCGCCTTGAGCGAAGGTGAATCGTTCACTCCGTCTCCGGTCATGGTCGCAAACAGGTCTCGGCGATGGAGAGCCGCAATCATCTTGACCTTGGTGTTGGGTGAGCAGCGGGCGACGACACGGGGCAACTCAGTAAGACGATCGACCTCCTCGTCCGACATAGCATCAAACTGCCCTGCGGTCATGATCAGCGGGTTGTCCTTGACCACGCAGTCCTCAGGGATAATGGCGACCTCCTTGGCGATTGCAGCAGCAGTTGAGGGATGGTCTCCGGTCAACATGTGGACACGAATACCGGCGTCGTAACACTTGAGTACGGCAGGGCGGGACTCGGCACGAGGTGGGTCATAGATACCGACCAGACCCAGAAAGACCATATCGCCCTCAATAGAGGCACGGTCCAATCCATGGACCAGATCGACGCCTGGTGGGGGTTCGAATCGACGGTAGGCAAGGGTCAAGACACGGAGGCCCTTCTCGGCCAGGATATCCATCTTCTCCGTCATCATCTCTTCAAATGTCGCGCGCTCAGTCCCCTTCTCTCCAATCAAACTGCGCTCAATATCGCCATCACGCCAATAGGTACAGCATCCAATAACACGTTCAGTGGCTCCCTTCAAGAAGATAAAGTAGTCACCGGGTCCTTCCTCGGTATCGGGTCCCTGGTAGAGTACAGACATGCGCTTAACGGAGGAATCAAAGGGGAACTCGGCAATCAACTTGAAGCCTTGGTCGAGCAGATCGGGTTTGGCAAGCCCAGCCTTGTAGGCGAGGACCTGGAGGGCAATCTCGGTGGGGTCGCCGATCGCAGACCATTCACCGTTGGTATCGGGGTGGGCGGTACGACGGAGTTCGGCCATGTTACAGAGCGAAGCCGCCTCAAGGGCGCGAAGGTAGTGGTCGCTTCCGGAACCGGTGGGGATCTGTTCCTCCTGCATCAAGAACTCATCACCTTCGATCTCTCCCTGGCGGAAGACATCTCCCTCGGGGATGAATCCGGTACCAGTAATGCGGTAGAACCCGTCGCTAGGCAGCCACATACGAACAGCCACCATCTTTGACTGTGTCAGCGTTCCTGTCTATTATGGATTTGAAATTTGCAATGAAAAAAAAAATAATGTTAGTGTGCCTCGCACTTGATGTGATGCCTATCACATCCATTTCTTTATCGGAGGCAGAAAAAAAAAAAAAAAAAAAAAAAAAAAAAAAAAAAAAAGCAACGAAGCATACCTTGTCGGAACAAATGTTGGTAACGGCGCCCAAACTCTCAAGTGACGACAAGCGACGAACAATAGCCTTCACCTCCGCCATCCTTCGGACGCCAAATGCCATTGTCAACGTAACAACAGCCACCAACCCCTCAGGGATAATAGCGATTGCCACTGAGATCGCATAAATCGCCACCTCGTTCGAGTATTTGAAATTGTGTACCCCAAACACAATGATCACCAGAATAATCGCAGCCAGGAAGATGAAATAGGCCATCTTGTTCAGTCGCTTCTGGAGCGGAGTGGCCTCGTTGGTATCAACCTCCATCAAGGTGGTCGCAATCTTTCCGATCTGGGTCTTCATCCCCGTGGTCGTCACGATTCCTTTGGCACGACCCTTGACGACAGTGGTCGAGGCAAAGACCATATTCAACCGATCCCCCAACGCCTGCTCCGCATGCTCGATCAACTCCAAGTTTTTCTGGACTGGTAAAGACTCACCCGTTAAGAGCGCCTCATCCGTCTCAAGATTGAAGACCTCAAAGAGCCGACAGTCAGCTCCAATGACATCTCCGTCCTCAAAGATCATGATGTCTCCAGGGACGGCCTGGTTGTTGGGGATTGTGGTGCGAGTCTCGTCGCGAATGACCTTGGCGGTTGGGGAGGACATGTTGCGGAGGGCTTCCATGGTCTGTTCGGCGTTGTATTCTTGCCAGAACCCGATACCGGCGTTCATGATGATGATGAACAGGATCACGCCTCCTTCAGCGAAGTCCTTTGTTGCAAACGACAGGATCTATTTTTTTTTTATGATTACCCCATCGTGTCATTAGGTTCGATGTTGGGTATGGGAAAGGAATGGGGAAGAGGAAAAAAGGAGGCAAAAGGGAGAGGAAGAGAGGGTTCAGGTGTGTGTATCACTTGCTGTTGTGTGTGATTGTTCGTGTTGTTTATCAAGCACAGGTCAATTACCCAATTTTTTAGGGTTTGTCGGATGGAAGGAAAAACTGTCGCGACAAAATGATTCAAACAATTCATGCATGCACGCACAGCTCATATCCCTCTCCATAAACAAAAACAAAAAACAACAATAACCAACAAACAAACTTACGGTAGCAATAAGGAGAATAACAACAAGGGCATTGGCGATCTGGCGCCAGAGGACCTTGTACCACTTGACACCCCCGTTTCCCTGGAGCTCGTTGACACCATAGATCTTGAGTCGGTTGTCGGCCTCTTGGGAAGTTAGACCCTCGAGGGTGTTGGTCGAATAGTGTTGGGCGGTCTGGTCAATTGTGAAGGTGTGGAAGGGCGTTTCGGGTTCATTGCTGACTACCTTTTTCTTTGCCATGTTGGTTGGATAGCGTTAGGTGGGTGGGAAGGCGGTTGTTGATGTGGAGCGGTTGTTGATGATTATTGAAGTTGGATAAGGGGAGGTGAGAAGGGAGGAGGGGATGATGGCTGTGCGTGTATGGTGTTTGTTCGTTGTTGCTTTTGTTTGTTAGATGGATATTAGGCGAGGGACGAGGGTGTTTTTTAATGTTGTGTAACCAAGCAGTGCGTGTTGGAATGGGAAGAAGGTGAAAAACAAGGAAAAGAGTATGATGACTTGATCACAACTAAGAAAAAGAAAAAAAGAGAGAGAAACGGGAGCCGGGTGGTCGCGTCAGACGGAGGGGTGGGATCTGGTCACCCACGGCGATCTATTAACACACAGAGAGAGAGACCAGGTGTGGGTGATTACACCTGACCTTATCCAAAATATGATGGGCATCGCGTTTAAATCATCTACTCTATCCAGAACATTTTTTTTCCTTGTTCTTCTTGGTGACTGACTGAAACTCCATTTAAGAGACGTCTTCACTGCTCCAGTCGGAGACCACCAAAAATAAGCAACCCAAACAAACAAACAAAAAAAAAAAAAAAAGGCGAAAACAAACGAGCAGACGCGCAAAGGTAAAAAGAAAAAGAAAAAAAAAATGTTGGAAACGATGGAAACGATGGAAACAATGGAAACAATGGAAGCCGTGCAAGGAGTAACGAAAAAAGGTTAAACGAGGTATTAACAACAACAGCAACAATAACAAACAGCAGCCTGACCTACAACCAACTGAACAGAATGGAGAATGGTTTAAGAATGAAAAACATGCAAAGTGGGTTGTAATGTATTGAAAAGTGTGTATATGTAAGCAAATGGGGGTGGTGGGAGATGAATGGTAATGTAGTGGTCGTATAGTAGTGGAAATGATAATAAAAAATGAGCAACGTGCTTCTACTCGCTGTCCTCCTGGTCGATAAGGTGGGCATAGTCCTCCATAGAGGCGAACATGGGCAAAGCAACCTTCTTTCTGCGCTTCTTGTCGCGTCCTATTTTCAACAAAGTAAGAAAACGTGTGTTAATAAACATATGCTCACAGTTGCACAAACATGGAAATGCCGCCACCAAAAACTGAAACCGGAGAGGGCTCAAAAGATCTGGGTTCAACCACATCATCACCACACCAGTAGGTCGTACACCCAGATACATAGATACAGATACACAGATAGCCACCAAGAGACGCTTACCCTTTTCTTCCTGATCCGATTCCTCGGCTGCTGCCTCCTCGTCACTGGCAACCATATCGTCCTCCTCGTCCATAAACATATTGGCCTCCTCGTCATCGCCGTCATCGTCCTTCCAGTTAGACTCATCCTTGCCGAATGACTCTTCGTCAATCTCATCCTCGTCATCTTCATCATCATCGTCACCAGCACCTTCCTCCTCCTCGAGATCGCTCAACATAAGCTCCTCCAACTCGCCGTCGCTCAGATCCTCATCATCGTCGTCAACATCCTCCAAGGCGTCCTTGGGCATATCGCTCATCATTGCGTTCCAGACCTCATCCTCATCCATATCCGAACCATCCTCGCCATCATCATCCGCATCAACTCCTCGCTTCTTGGAGCCACCAAAGTCGGCCTCGTCGTCATCCGACCCTGCAGACTTGGCGCCCTTCTTGCCAGTGGCGGGCTTGAGGATCTTCTTCTGGGTAAAGTACTTGTGGAAGAAGGCCTGGTCGACTGGGACGTCCTCAATCTTCTTTTGCCAGAAGGCCTCGGTGTTGACATTGACATCATTTCCTCCAGACTTCTTAAGCATGATGCTGGTGCCCCGGTGAGCAGCCATAGGCTGCATGATAGACGAACCCTTGGTACCCAAGGCAGTGTTGACATCATCGCGCTGCTTCTTGGGGTTCTTGTAGACCATGCGGTTGAGGAAGTGGATCAAGGCGTGCTGGAAGAACTCGGGCTTGCCCTCAATAGGTTGATTTGACAGAATGTGCGCAGCGTACAAAGACACTGTAGGATGGAAGTGGGACAAGAATGGTGCCTAGAATGACAAGTGCCAAAAAGGTGCCAAAGATTTAGGACAATTAAACAGTGGGGGAATGATTGTCACCTCAATAAAAAAAAACACTTGAAATGCGAGCCCTTACCATTTCCCAGAGACACGTTTTGTCGGCATTGCTGTAAAGGGGCTCACGCTTCCTGCCATCGTACTTCAAGACTCCCTCGGGCTTCTTGGCATCTTCCTTCTTCTCTTCCTCTACCTTCTTCTCCTCCTTTTCCTCATCCTCGTCATCCTCGGGCGCGTCCTTGAAGTTCTCCTCCTCGTCATTGTCCTCGGGCTGGCTGACCATGTCGGACAGTCCGGTCTTGGAGGTCATCAGCTTGGAGATCAAGTAGAAGGCTCCACAGATAAATGGAGGTTGGTGATGTGCGCACGACTGGACGAGACGCTTAACGAACGCCTTGATTCTGGGGAGAGAATGATCGGCCAGCATGGCATCGTAAATGAGGTTGAGGTAGATCGACTGCTTGGACGTGAGAATCAAGCGTGGGTCCAAAATAGACTCGTACAAAGTCCTGTAGAATCGGTCCGACGTGTTCTTTTGAATGGTCGAGACGCGGAAGATCAATCGCAGGGCCTGGATCGAGGTGTTGAAGGTTCCAGTGTGGGTGATACGGAAAATAATGTCCATGTGGGCGGCAAAGACCTTGTCGTCGACCTTGGCGAAAGGGAAGGCACGATTGACTCCAGTAAGAACGGCAGCAATCATCTTGGAGTGCTCGGAATCCTGGAGATCCAGAACTTCACCGGCTGTCCTCTGAGGCCCCTTGGTCTTGCCAGCATCCTTCTTGCGTTTCTTGTCGACCTTGTTCCTGTTCTCCTTCAAAAAGTTCTTGGTCTTCTTGACCTGTGACTCCTGATCGCCCAACATGCGCTTGAAGAAAATGAAGTAGAGGTCGATCAACTTGTTGGCAACATCAACCTGGCGGGCGTTGAGAATGGTCTGATTGAGGGTGATGATGGCGTAGTACTGGGCGCGCTCAGAGATGCGGGGACGCATCAACAGACGCTCGACCTCACGGACCACAATCATGGTCATTCCTGGATGTGCCCTCAACAACTGCTGAATCTCGTACGATGACTTCGCTGACACCTTGTTCTCGTTATCTCCCTATGTTGTTTATAACAAGGCGAAACTATGGTTGTTAGGTTTTTTTGTTCATGATCCCATTCGAATCGTGAAATATTCCTCATTGAACAACCACGAGAGCCTTACCATCTTGTTGACAAGCATCTCCAAAAGAGTGTTCTCCTGTTCGGGCTTGGAGCTCATCAACTCAGCAATGAAGCCAAGCATGCGGTGACGGACGTGGACGACAGGATCGTCAGAGAGGATTTTGAGCAGCTGCACAAACTTCCAGAAGGTCTTCTTCAAGTAGTCCTCGAAGATCCACATGATCAAATGCTCGTTAGTGGCGTCGGGGTGAGTCAATGGGCGATCCTGAAAGTACCTATGGTTTTCGGAAGCATCCATAAAAAATCGCGTTAGTTCTCTCTGTCGAGTGGTTTGAAAAGAAACTATGTCGTTTGCGATCCACGGTTCTCACAGAACTTACTTGAGCTTGCGGTCGGGGAGCATACCACCGATGAAGAGATCCTTCAAACTCTCGATACTCTTGACGGCCTCGGTCCTGCTCTTCTTCTCAGCCATAGCCATCAGCTTGTCCAAACTCTTGGTGGTGTGAAGTGGGGATTCCTGGACCAGCAGGGTCAAAGCCGAGACACGATCGTTCAAGGTACCCGAGGCCATAATAGTCGAGACAAAGTTCTTGTCGGACGACGACAAGCTAGGGTTCTCGTCGTATTTGGTGTTTTCCTCCTCCAAAAGTCGAGTGGCCTGAGTGGTCTTTTGGGCGAGGGTAGTCTCGAGCATGTGGTGATCCTTTCCGTCGTCCTCGAGCTCAGGGAGGGGGTTGTTGTACCATTGTGGCGATGGCTTGAAGGTCAATTTCACCTTGCCGGGCTTGGCTTTGACGGAAGCGAGCATGTTCTTGGGAATGCTGCCGTTGGCTGAGGGGCCCTTGACGACCGAGGCGAAAGCCTTCTTGACCTCGCTCAAACCCTCGGTGTCGTTGTTGTTGTGGCTTTTGAAGTCTTTGCCTCCCTTATTGCCATAGTTGTTGTTGCCCTTGTTGTTGTTATTGTTGTTGTTGTTGTTGTTGTTGTGGTTTCCACCCTTTTTGCCTGGTTTGAAAGCCATGATGGAAAAGAAATAAAAAGGGGGAGGAGGGGACGAGAGGGGATTCTGTCTGTTGAATGGAGAAGAAGCAAAGCCTACCACACAAAAGAGTAAGCTGCAGAGCTTAGAAAAAAAAAAGAAAAAAATGTAAACAAAAAGTTGTGTATATCATGTGACTTGAGACTGCTTCTTAAATCCTCCTGTCCCTCAAACAACAAAATGTTCGCACCCTCTCGGAGGTGAAGGAGAGGCAGAAGTGAACATAAACGGCTAGAGATCAACTTTCAATCAACCACACTCATATTCACACAGACGACCATGTTCGGAATCACAAAGGCAATCATGCGTGGCGCCTCTCGCCAGCAGCTCACCTCCAAGCGTGGACGCAACCACTACAAGGGTACATAAGGAACCTACCGACATCAACTCTCTCACTTGGATGTACAAGTGACAAAAATCACCAGACGTTTGAACTCTGCGCCTGCAACGTATCACTTACTCGGCCACTATATGTTGCTTGCTATATCGTTACGCTTATCATTAGGTACCGGAAGTGGTGCTATGGGTCGTCACACCAAGCGTGGAGGCTACTTTATCGAGTGGGAGAAGGTCCGCGCATTTGTCGTCCCTGACTTGACCGACTTCAAGGTACTGATCCATCACATTAAGGAGAACAGCGAGCCACCTAGTTACAATCAATGATTGCCAGGCTACCAAGTTTCAACAGGAACGGAGAGAGTTCACACTGGAACAATCAATTAACTTCTTCTCCTCAATCACTCCATATTCTATAGCTGTTGCCATATGTCTCTCGCTCGACCCAGAAGACCACTGGAGCTTTCACCGCCAAGGACTACTTCAACAAGGTCGAGGCTGTCGCCCCTGAGAAGTTGGCTTCATAATTTCTTGGATCAATTCTTTTACGTTCGCACTGCACGGAACCCGGCACGCTCATCAATCTGGACTCTCACCATAACAAAACTGGAGCCGATTGAAGAGAACATTTGCTACCTCAGCAGGAAACAGGACGGGAAGCCAGCTATCCGACATCCAGTATCATCATTTTTCTCCCCACCTTGTACAATTACTTTTAGACACCTTTTTCTCTTTGATAAAACAAATTCATCCATAAATGTCCCTCTTTTATGTGCTTCGAGTCTTTGCCAGATCGCCCTGTCTTGTTCCTGGAGAGGGAATGGTCGAGTTGGTGGCAATTTCGTGGCTTGGGGCTTTCTACGTCACAAAATTGCGAGGACGCCTTGAATCGGACTACGATTAGCTAAAAAAGGAAGCGCCACCAAGTTTGTTTCCCAATAAGTAATAACATCATTTATTGAACGAGTTTTGTAGTTGATCCACCAAGGTCTTGGAAGAGGCCACTGCAGCTTGTAGGTCCTCCAAACTGCATATCTTTGACTTTTTTTTTTATGAGCTCAACAATCATGCGCCCATTGTTAAAAAGTTCTTTTTCTACATCCTCAAAGTCTCTCTTCCTCTGCTTCTTCCGCCGATGCCTTTCTTCTTTCACCCTCCTGGCCCTCTCGTATTCGAGTTGGGTGTAAACTTGTGGGCTGAGCAATGCTAGCTGGTCTCTGAGAGAGTCTTGCTCGAAGATATCGGTGTTGGTGTCGTCGTTGGCGTTGTCGCTGTCGTCGTTGGCGTTGTCGCTGTCGTTGAGACCATCGTTGTGGTCGTCTGTCCGGGCCTCGATGGCATCGGCCGACACAGACGGGCGAATAAAGCGGCTGAGCCATAGGTCATGAATAACACGTTCGGCAAGAAAAAGGTGCTTGCAAGGAAGGGGTCTGCGTCTGGTGAAGTCGGGGCATGAACATGAGAGAAGCTGCCTGGATCTAGCGACGACAACAAGAGTATAATACGTATCTGAAGTATCGGGGTCTAATGACTGCATGGAGATCTTCTCGAGCAATGGAGGATAAATAAATCCCATTGTGAGTGACGTTTGGCCAAAGCAGACGAACTCAGAACGGTACTCGACCGCATCATGGGTGAACAAGCCATACCCCGCAAGCGTCCATCATGGCAGGGTTGGTCTTTGTTGTAGTTAATCTTGCGCTGTGCCTCATCGAACGAAACTTTGTCTGCCTTCCGTTTCCTCTCTTCGTCCTCCTTCCTCTAGGGTATGGACTGGAAGCCTCTCTTAGTCTTCAGATATGCGAATCGAAACTCTCTATCTCGGTCTTGCAGTAAAAAAACAAGCCGGTCGACACGGAGATTCCGATCGCCATCAAGATGATCAGCCTTCAAACGAGCATGCCATGACTCTATCCAATTGTTGGTCGTAACAACTTGCTCATCCTTAATGAAAAAATAAAGAAGTTGATGAATGAGTTAATTGGAGGCAGTAGAGATGATTGACATAGTAAGTTGTGGTGCATCTTACCTCTCTGTGAAAAAACGCCCATTTCTCCAGCCTTCCTTCTTTATTGAACCAGTTCTTCTGAATGTAATTGATCAGCGACGATGAGGACGAATAAAGCTGTTTGAACCTGGTCCAAAGTGTCTTCTGCAGTTTGGGTGATCTGGCTCTGCGAACCTCATTCAAAAGAGGTCGTGAATGTAATTGATCAGCGACGATGAGGACGAATAAAGCTGTTTGAACCTGGTCCAAAGTGTCTTCTGCAGTTTGGGTGATCTGGCTCTGCGAACCTCATTCAAAAGAGGTCGCATCTGCTTCTTCCGTTCCTCCTATATGAATGAATGCAACATGCGTATTTAAATTACCCAGAATATTGTCTGAGGATGTCGCATGGTATCAGGCCAAAGGAGAGAAGAGATACCTACCGAGAGCTTGACCAATTGTTTCTCCCACAGCTGAGCGACATGGAAATCGCAATAGTGGATCCTTGACTCAAAGAAAACGGTCCCAATGGCGTAGGACTCAGCCTCGGCACAGTCCACCATAAATGCATCCGTTTTCAGGCCACATTCGATCTTTAGCCAGTCCAACCACCGAATGATAGGATATCTAATGGGTGCAACGGTGCAAAGTAAAAACATGTTCAACCAATTTCATGAAAGAACGAGGGCTGTGTGGGATATGGTGCAAAAGCAAAGAATACATACCGGGACTCGGACTTGCACGTCATAAAGGAGACAGGGATTCCTTGGTGAATATCCTTGTCTTTGACAAGTAGCGTGAACAGGTACGCTGAGTTATAAACCTTGCTGCCCTCTTCGATCGGCGTGATATCCTTCACTGTCTTGTGAGTCGAGTCAATGCTGTAGATATTAGTGTTCTCGGACATGACCTAGCAGGTGGAGGAAGAGGTTATGATAAAGATTCTTGCATGGTCGGAGGAGCCAGTGTGTATATTGTCAGTAAGTACAACATTTTACCTTCCGCTGAAACTTTGTACACCACCCATACGCGAACCCAGTCATGGTTGCATCCTCAACAAACATGGTCTTACCACCCTTGTCCTCGATATCCTTGAACCAAAGCTTGACGCTCTTGACAACGTTCTTGACCTTTTGATATTCCATAATTTTTTTCCTGTAGAGCGCTTGTCGAACATGGTCGGTGTTGATGAATAGGTTGCCAGAAACAACCCCTTTGGATCGATCATGAGCCGCGTCCTCCATCTACTTAGTGTGAGTGAAGGCATTAGGCCTATTCAGAGTTGAAAAAAGATTTCTGTTCGTTTTCCATCTTTGGGAATCGCACATAGGGATTGAAGCTGTTCGTTTCCCAAACATGGAAAACGAACAGAAATCTTTTTTCAACTCTGAATAGCCCTATTAGATGTACAAGCTAACAAATGAAATGAGTTGTTTAAATTATTTTTGGAAATAATATACGAGTCAATACTCATACCTCTTGCAGGCTCTGTTCATTGGGTATGACCTTGCTTGACAGAGAGCGCCAATCATGACCCTCATCCACCATACGCCGAACCCACTCGCGCTCGTTCCGAGCAAGAGGCAACTGTGCGCGATCGTCATCGTGATTGTGCTTCCACATGTACCTGACCACTACCTTGTCCTCCTCCCCAACAGGTTGTGCCATGAAAATCTGTGCCTTGCAGCATTGACCCACTGACTCGCGTGGGAGAGAAACGACTTTTACTTTGCGGTGGCGACGGCAGGCAAACACGAGTCTCCAGGAGTACATGGTCCTTGTGCCTGCGCCCTGATCCCAGGTTTTGAATGGAAGTGGGGTATCTGGATCGTCATTCTGGCTGTAGAAGGTGGAGTACTGATTGGGTCTATGCACCCACAAGCCAGTTTGCCGCTCTCCTGCCCACCATCTGCGAAACTCGTCGCATGTGAAACGAATTCCCTGGTGTCGAGGTCGTTGGTTGAGAATTGTTGGGGTTTGGTGTTGTTCCTAGGATCATACTTGCGGTCGATGATCAGTATGTCCTTCAACTTGAGCGCAGACATTAGATGAAACAGATGGCAGATGGATGAGATATTTTTTTTTTTTTTTTTAAATGTCAAGTTTAATCCATAGATGGCAGATGGATGAGAATAATGATAGAATTGTATTCTTGTATTCCTTTGAGCACGTGATTAGGAGAAAAGCTTTCCTGTATAAAGCGAGGTAACGAGTAATGTTCGTTTCTTGTTCACAACACCCTCTACATGCCTCCTTAAACACGATGGGCGTCAAGTACGCGTGGCAGCTACTGCGCGATAAAAAGCTTGTCCCCGATTCCCAAGACAAGGTCTCACTCCTTTCGACCGTCTCCAAGATCCGCGTTGACGTCTGTTCCACTCATAACACTCCCATTCGATACTATTACGGCAATCCCACCGACCTGTATGCGGCACATGGCAAGCTGGAGCAGTGGCTCCTCAAAATTGGCGACAAAGAGAAGGTGCGCTTCTACATTGACGGCTTGCCAGCAGCGGAGAAGGTTAAAACGCACACCAACCGTCACCAAAGCCGCCAGAAGGCCCTGATCAAGGCCTCTACCGCTATCTCCAGCCTCGAATCGCGCCTTGCCGAAGGAAAGCGCATTCGTAAACTCCACATCACCGGCGCCCACAACCCCTTGCGGCAGGCATTCCATTGGTCGCTCGAGGACCGCATGTCGTTTGTCGAGTACATGGCCAACAAAGGATACGACATCATACTTTGCCCGACCGAGTCAGATGTTCTCATTGCCGCGGAGTGCCATCCTGACGACGCAGTCATTTCGTGCGACAGCGACCTTTTATTTTACAAGACCGTGCCCGTCGTTTGGCGTCCTGTAGGCTCCTATAAGGCTCGACGGTTTGTTCCATTCGAGAAAAATGCCGTTCTTGGAGTCCTCAGTCTGTCATCAACGCAGCTGACTGCCCTTGCCATTGTCAGTGGTAATGACTATGTCTCCAATATACCCCACCTCGCCATCGCCTCCAATCGCGGGATTCTCAACAACTTGGATGGAGGTAAGTAAAAACAAAATTTTTACTGATATCTCATTCTTGCCATCAATTGTGATTTTTGTACTCAGATCCTTTTTTTTCTTCTCTGTCTCTGTAGATGAGATGTCTGTCATACGACAATATCTTGCTCATCCGCAAGTCAAACGACGGACAGATCAGGAAGGCGACAAGTGGTCCGAGGAGTCCTATGCTGATGCGATCAAAGTCTTTGTCAGGATGCAGCAGAGTATCTCGTCTGATTCCTCGCCACCATCCTCGGCAGCATCGAACGACTCTGTCGCCCCGGAAAACCCAACCAAGATCACCTCGGAGGACTCGGCCCAGGACGCCTCTTTGTCCTACTCGTTCCTGCGTGAGCGTATGGATCGCTTCATGAATGCTTTCGATGTCTTCAAGACAAACGCCTACGAAGCCCGGGTCGCCAAAAGGTATTAAACTTCCCACCCCTTTTAACAGGCCGCGATTGCAATTGACAGGAGATAATGTATGAATGAATGAATTTCTTTAAGCACCATGCTCATCTACTTTGTTCCCTTTTCCTCAATAGGGTTGCAAGTGATGCTCAGTCGGAACCAGAAGCAGAGACCAAGATAATGAATCCGTTCGCCACTATCGACAAACAGAATCCTGCCAATGCCCACCAGTATCGACCCCGCTTCAGCCCCAAAGTCCGATTTGAGCCGTCCAAGGAACAGTCTGCACCACCAATCTCAATGCAGTACATACTCAAGCCTTGGAAGGAGCCACCAGAGAAGCCAAGCCTGCCAGAACCTTCAAAGAAGAAGCCTGCTGCGGCCATCAAGAACGAGATCAGTGAGGACAACCGCTTTGGACGCAAGGAGATGATGAATGCTCTATGCTTCGAGCACCCAATAGTCACTCTGGACCTGGATCGCCTATCCAGCAATGTCCATGCCGCCGTCGAGAACGACCCACTCTCCAAAGTGATCCTCGAGTGCATTCGTGGTGCAGTCCGGGTGGCTTGCGACTCCAAGCGACATTGTCAGATGCTCATTGGTCTGTATCTGGAGGACCTCTTCTATCCTCCACCTACACCTGGAGCTCCTCGACCTGCAGTACCTGTGGCCGTAATCAGCCAGCAAGACCAAGCTATTCTCGATAATCTGTGCCCTCGGCTCTCGTCCAGTGAAATGAACGACGACAATAACAATGTCAGCTCTGCAGGGGACGGTCAAGACGATGGATCTAATGCGCCCTTCATTCACTCATTGCTCACCTTCCTATACTCGGGAAACTTGCCTACGAAAGGCAAAACCGGGTCAGCCGTCAACACCTTCATTGGTCGTCTACAGGAGATGGGACATCTCGAAAAGTCACAGGTAGCCAAAGCGGATATGATCAAGAGTGTCAAGGAATACACGCCGAGTTTTGTGGCTCGATCAGTCGCGTCGCAGATGTCAGCTGAACTGAAGAGGCACTACAGACACGGAACCAAAATGGTGTCGGAAAAGGTAACGCACCGTCTTTTTCATTTATTATTGTTGTTCTTGTCATCAGTGTGGACAGCGTATTCTAACCCAATCGCTCGTTTTCTATGTATTACGTTAGGTTCAAACAATGATCAAGAAGAAAAAGTTGGCAAGCGATAAAGCTGTAGATTTGACTGCAAAGAAGCCAGCAATCCAGCTTTTTGTGGAGGCAAATGCTACAGTCGGCCGGCCTTGGCGTCTTTCGCCCCTGTCACCCGAGGAGGATGGATACATGACATTCACCGAGATCGAACTCGCGGCGTTTTTGCACAAGCGGGCCGAGCTGCACCCCACCCTCAAGAAGCTCATCGGCTGCAAGGACGAGCGGCGACTGTCGCAGGCGGACGTGATCCAGGACTGGCTACCGTTTCAAACACCAGGTGTGCTGATCCAGCGCCTCATTGCCCCCGTCGACCCAAGGACCCCTGATGGCGATCGCCTGCGTGGGCGACAGAAGAAGGAGGCCGGTATCGCGGCAGCCGTCAGGATTGTCGAGCCTGAGGAGTTACGTACCCATATAAACACCCTTCGCGGCGACGGTTTCGATCCCCGGACCTACCAGGAAAAGGGTTATTTCCTGTACGGATCCATAAAGACGGATGGACATCAGCTGCAGCTCCTTGCATACAAAGTTCGAGAGTTGAACTCGGTCAAGTTCAAGCGCTACAGGAACGATGTACTGCCAGATCGTCTGCTTACCATCACCGCTGGCACGAGCGACTTCTTGACGGAAGTACGCAACGTGTTCAAGACCACGGCCGATGTGGAGCGCCTCCTTGGCTGCACCCCCGACGAAACTGATAAAGTGTCGTACCTGTGCATTGACCTTGGCCAGGCTTTCGTCGTCGGTGCATATGCACTCCTTCCACAGGACAAGACCCCCAAGATCGGAAAGCGACGGCGTCACCGGAAGCAAAAGAAGCGTGGCAGCCGTGGCCGTCGTAATAGAGGCAGCGGTAAAGGCAAGAAGGAGAACGTCTGTCGAGTCCAAGGCGAGCGACACATTAACTTGGCTGCCAAGCAGAAAGCTGTTGCGCGACCCACTCTCCGACACAGATCTTGGATGGATATGCACAAGATGGCCGACCTGAAGATGACTTCCAGCCCGTCGACCACCAACACCGAGTCAGCAGCACCACCAACGATCAGCCAGCCCTCAACCAGCAGCACGGAAGCAGCGACAACTGAGTCCCTCTCCATCCGCACGATCGAGTCGTCCCTCCCACCTCTTCGCGGTGCCAACGCCAGTTTCGTGGACCACATAGCGTGCCGCAAGGCAAACAAGTCCCATCTGGACACGTTTTACAACGGCAAAAAGTTCAGGCATAAGAAGTACAAGTGGATGGCAAAGAAGGCTCGGCAGCGCGAGTTTGAACGCCTGGCGGACTCGTTGCTGCGAATGGTCGGCGGCTCCATTGGCGAGAGGAAGAAGGATGACGCTAAGGTCGTTATAGGGATCGGCATGGGCCGCTTCACCTCTACATCTGGACTGTCAAGCTTGCATGGGACGTTCGAATCTTACTTTATCCAGAAGGTAACCATTCGTTTGTCTATTGTTTGTAGATAGTAGTGCCCCAATCTAACTATTGCTGTTAACTGACATGTCCCTCTTGCTCCTTGTTTTTTCATTGCGCAGGCCCGGTCGCTTGGGTACTTGGTCGTCGGAGTTAACGAATTTTACACGTCCAAAAAGTGTCCCACGTGCGAAAACTTTGTCGGCCAGGCAGGGAGCATCCGGCGCCTGTACTGCTACCATTGCAAGAAGTACATACACCGAGACGTGATGGCAGGTCATAACATGGTCAACATCGTCCGGAGCCATGTCGAGCAGCAGCAGCGGCCATTATATCTGCATCCGGTCGACAAGGACGGCCACTACCCCTGGCTGGAGCATGGATGCGAGCCAGCGGCCCAACCCAAGGATGCCCCAAGTTCGTTGGAACAAGCAAGCAGCATTGGTGGTCGTGCTGGTCGTGCTGGTCGCAAACGGCGGGCAGAAGAGGATGACAATACCGAAAAGGAGAGGGGTAGCAAGTGCACCAAGACAACCATGGCTAAGGGCAAGGCGACGACCACGAAGGGCAAGGCGGCGACGGCCAAGTAAATAGCGACGAAACCCAAGAGCAAGGCAAATGCCATGCAGCTCAATAGCTAGATAGCTTTTTTCTTTCCATTCCTTTATTTTGAGGTGTTCGCAAGCACCCTTGTCTACCTTCGGGTGGATTTAGATAGCTGCGCAGGCCGAGCGGTTGCCCACTTCGGTGACCTCATCGTAGTCCGATGCGCGGATGTCAATTGCGATGTGGATGTAGTCGGAACGCAGTATAGGCGATTATCCCTTCGTCTGTTTTTAACGCGAAAATGCTTTCAATTTTTGCTGGTGGATTATGTGACTTGCGACAGATGAAGGGATAGTGTTGCACCCGACTGGGTCCTGCAGTGGAAATACTCACTGCTCCATCATCGCATTCACACCCATCCTCCTCCCCCTCCACTCCACCTTCATAAACCATCATGTCTGTCAAGGCCGCCGCCACCCACATCGACTGGACCAAGCTCTCGACCTCCTTGGGTCTCAAGACCGAGACCGTTGCTGCCTTGGGCGCCTTCCGCAAGCGCAACGAGGAGGCTCGTCGTGTTTTGTCTGATCTCAAGGAGCAGAAGACCGCCGTCGACTTTGCTCATTACCGCAAGGTCCTCAAGAACCAGGCCATTGTTGATGAGGTCGAGAAGGCTCACAAGGCCTTCAAGCCTACCACCTATGATGTCTCGGCTCAGATCAAGTCTATTGAGGCTGTTGAGGCCAAGGCTGTACGTTTTACTTCAACCCGTTTTATTCGTTTCATCTACTTTTCATCCTTCAACACCCACCTCCCGTACAACGACAAAATACCACACAGCGAACGGCAGCAAAAATATCGGGAGACATAGCGACAACCTCAATTGCCTTAGCGATGATATCCGATACCTGAAAGCAAGGAACAACACTTTTTTACACGACACAAGAAAAAGGACGCGCCGCGATCGCAGTTTTCCCTTGCAACTCCCGTCCCTCCATCACAACCCGACAAAACACGCAACAGACGACGTGACCCAGGAACAGGATCCCAGATCAGAGGAAATCCACTAAATGGATGGATCTACTTTTTCGCACAAAGAGTTCAGCATCAACTTACATCAACTTTCAGGATCTCTGAGAAACGACAACACGCCCAATGAAAAAGAGATATCACTTTCACCACGAAATTTCCACCGTTAATTGACCCCATCTTTCACTTTCATCTGATATGAATATCACATAGCTTGAGCGCGCCAAGTTCACCGCCACCAAGGTCGAGTCTGAGCTCTCTGATCTCCAGGCCACCTTGAAGAACATCGAGACCTCCCGTCCCGTCGAGGAGCTCACCGTACGTTTTCGTTTTGCTATCTCGTTATCATTCGGTCGCCTTTTTCATATTTTTTTGTTGTTGTTTTCTTGCGATACCGGCACGACTCCCAGGGGGGCATTCTGTTGTGGCTATCTATTGCCAATACTCGACCCAATTTTCCAGATCCTACCATGATAAATATGGGAACGCGTTGGACATGACAAAAAACAAATCGGTGGACCGATTGTTCGATCATAACATTTGCCTAACCCAAACATGGAACATCTCTCCACCCTTCTACAAAAAAATATATACATAGGTCGATGATGTCCTCAAGTCTCGCCCCGAGATCGCCGAGAAGGTCGATGCCCAGTTGGCCAAGAGCAAGTGGGATACCAAGGGATACAACGACAAGTTCGGCTATGTCACCCTCTTCTAAGTCCCTTCTCTCTCTCTCTTACTCACTCTCACGCCCACATACATAAAAACAAGAATGACTTTAGTCTGCCTACCGTCTTGAAAACTCTGCCCTTTACATTAAAGAAAACCAGGATAGAAAAAAAATCAGGCGTTCATTTTTTACTTTTAAGCACTCTCATATCTTTTGTCATTTGGATTACTATATTTTTTTTTATTTTTTTACTTTTTATTTCTTAGTAAGAGGTGGGGGGTACTATGCTATGGGTGATATTATTGTGGTCATTTACATCAAACAAAACGCATGCTTGTTTAAGGGAAGCTGCCTCCAAGACTGTAGTTGTACTGCATCAGAGGTGTCACTGGCCCGTTCCCGGATGAAGGCCCTGATGACAAGTTACTGTTGTTGCTGCTGTTGCTGTTGAAGTTGTTTGGTCTGTTGTTGTTGTTGTTGTTGCCAAAGTTGTTTGGACCGTTGTTGTTGTTGAAGTTGTTGTTGGGTCCGTTGTTAGGTCCATTGCTGAAGTTGTTAGGACCGTTGTTGTTGTTGTTGCCAAAGTTGTTGTTGGGTCCGTTGTTACCAAAGTTGTTGGGTCCATTGTTACCAAAGTTGTTGGGTCCGTTGTTGTTGCCAAAGTTGTTGGGTCCATTGTTGAAGTTGTTGTTAGGACCATTGTTGTTGCCAAAGCTGTTGTTAGGACCGCCAGGACCTTGAGGGAAACTGGGTCCGTTGTTCATGTTAGGACCCGGTCCCTGAGGCATGGGGAATCTTCCATTGTTGTTGTTGTTGTTCGGTGAGAAGCTGTTGTTGCTGTTTGGTGGGAAGTTGTTGTTATTTGGGAAGTTGTTGGGTCCGTTGCTTGGGAACTTGGGTCCACTGTTGCTGTTGTTGGGCGAAAAGTTGTTGTTGGGAGGTCCGTTGTTGAAAGAGGGCTGAGGCATTGGGAAAGCACCACCAACAGGGCCAGGTCCAGATCCAGGGAGCCCAGGCTGTCCAAAGGGAGGTGAAGCCGGGTTAGGGAAAGCACCTGGAGGACGGAATGGAGAATTGTTGTTTCCGAATGCAGGGTTGAATCCAGGACCCGAAACAGGAGCAGGAGAACCACCGAAGGGAGGCAAGGGAGCGGCAGGTTGCTGAGGTGTGAAGGGCGCCTGATGGGCTGGTGGAAAGGGTCGGACATTGGCATTGGGCACATAGCCGCCAGGACCGGGAGGGTGGTACATGTTGCCTGAGAAAGGAGCTGGGGGTCCACCGATGTGACCTACTGCTGGGCTACCAAACCCGCTCACTGGAGGAGTGTGGGGCAAGGGGTGGATGCCTGGAGCGCCACCCTGGAATCCTGGCTGGTTGTATCTAAGAGGCGTATGGATCTGGGTCTGTGGGGTTGCGGGGGGTGGCGTGCTGCCGGCAGCTGGTGGAGGGGCCTAGATTTTTTTTTTTTGTTCAGCGATATGGAAAACGTCTTAGTGGTCGAGAAAGTCTCCGCTTGGGCGAGATGCCTATTTGTTCCTAATTCTTGTTCGTTTGACTCCGTTGGTGTTGGTTCGTTCCAGAGATAGAACAGGCTGTGCCTGCGTGGTATTCTTTGTCTTGTAACGAAATGGATGAGCTCTTTGAAAAAAAAAAAGAAAAAAAAAAATAGCAGTTGTGCTGCATGGTTGGTTGAGGTGTTGAGGTGTCGTCCTTACCGCGGCATAGAAGGTGAGTTCAAAGTAGATATCGCCAGCGGCGGCTCCGTTGTGCTTGATAGGAAACCACACTAAGGACGGGCAAAAAAAAAAGAAGAGAAAGGAACAAAGTAAATACTTTCAGTCCTCAATCCATCAGTACGCCTTTGTCCACTCGCCATGCTTCAGCTGAAGGCGTTAAAAACGAACACGAGCTCTTTTCCTCCGAGGAAGGCGAAAGAAATAATCAAGCAGCGATGAAAGTCGATCTGGTCTCCTATGTTTTTTACCATCGAGTTCGCCCTTGTCGATGACCTCGTTCAAAAGGAGGACGCCATCGCCCACCAGCTCGCCCTTCTTGCCCTCGTCAAAGATGGACACCTTCATGTCCAGTTGGTCCTGAAACACATCGAGGCGGACCTAGTTGGTTGTATTGAACACATAGGGCAGAAAAGATGACAAGGAGTAAAGGAGAGTCGAAGGTCAGCTTTGTTGTTGTTCATCCGGGCAGACACAAGATATTTGAGGTGAAAAAAGAGAGTGAAAGAGGAGGAGGAGGAACAGGAGGACTTGCCTCTTGATCCCACTCGGGTTCGACGGAGGCGATGAGGGATGCGCGGGTGCGTTTCTTTTGCTCGCCGAGCTTGAGCTGGACATAGGGAGACTGCTTGCCTCCAGTCCTGTTGACAAGTTTCCTGCCCTTGATGGGGATGGCGACCAGGACTCCGATCTTTTGTGATGTCATAGATGAAGCTCTGTGTTGTGGGTGTTGTTGGTGTTGAGGAGAAGGTGGTTTAAAAGTATCGAAGTGTGTTGCTGATTTGAGTGAGAGTCGACTGTGTGTGGATTGAGGGAGGTGTGAAAAGGAGAAGAACGAGAGAAAAGGGAAAAGGGAAGAGGGGAGGAAAAAAAGGAAAAAAGGAAAAACAAGGGCAACAGGGAGAAAATAAAAAGACTCATTGGCTGAATGTATGGCTGGGCTATGGCTAGGGCATAAAATAAATAAAAAAAAATACGACGGAGGTGGCGATGAAAATGAAAAGTGAGCATACCGTACAACGAGCATGGCAGCTGGGTGGGCAGGTGGAGTCAACAACAACAACAACAACCTAGACCCATTGGATATGTGAGAGCTTTTACCTTCTTTTTTTTTTTCTTCCAACTTTCTTGCTCTCGTATTGTCAACAACTCCAACATCAATAAACACAAACGTTAATACATCCAACACACTGAGGAAGAGACAGCTTTCAATTGCTCTTTATCATAGCTCAGCGACAGTCTCTCTAGGAAAGGACACATCTTCATTGGCTCCTATTCCCTTTCCTATCGATCATCTCTCGACCACCCCTCTTTCTTTTTCCTCGACCACACTGGATTTTATCAAGTAACTTGAACGTTCTATTTCTGTCACGTTCACCTTCTAGGCATGGCCTTACTCAGCCATTGACAAGGGGTGAGGATCGATGGTCAAACTGCGAGAGTAGAATTTTCTTTATATCGCGCACAGGTCAGGTCCGGTTTGATCGTTTACTACGGTCCTACCACATTTTATTCCGTATTTCGATCAAGATGAAAAGGGGAGGCGTCGCATGGCCCGAGTCCAAGTACAGTACCGCTTACAAAGTTCCCAGTGGCAGTGCCAAAAATGAGATCTCCATCATGCGAAAACCCTCCGATAAAAAATAATAAAATGCCTTTCGACATAAAGGATTGGATAGAGGATCATATCATCATCTCTCAACTCAAAAAAACTCTGTTTGACTGGTATGAAGAAATAAATGCCAGACAAGACGATGACGATGACGCTGTGCTCCTGCTTTATGTTGCTCCTGCTGCCCATGTACATTTTTTGGCTTTTTTTTCAATCTTGCTTATGATATCTGTGCTCGGAATCCTGTAAGCTGCCAATAAGTCCATAACAACACAGACACAAAAAAAACTTGAGTAGAGGAATAGCACAAAACCTTCCTCAGAGAAGGAGGGAATGGCCTGGATGGGACAATGATGATGACAACAACTGGATGCGGAGTGGATTCTTTCCTGTTAGTGTGTGTTGGTGTGTGGGAATTCAAAACCGCTTTTACAAAGTGTCTTGCACCAACATGAGAGCCTCAAACTGGGAGAATGTGATGGTCTGATGCGAGGAAGGAAGGAGAGGAAGT
Source organism: Linnemannia elongata (assembly GCA_036320915.1). Lineage (NCBI taxonomy): Eukaryota > Fungi > Mortierellomycota > Mortierellomycetes > Mortierellales > Mortierellaceae > Linnemannia > Linnemannia elongata. Next base: position 442,661 of record JAXBDG010000010.1, on the reverse strand, counting down.
CAGTGGAGAGACGGGGAAGAGTTAGAGTCATAATACCTTTGTGTGTATTTTTGAGTTTTAGCGCTGACCTGTTTAGATGTGGATCGATCGTCATATTGAGCCTGTTTCTGTTTGTGCGCCCAGGATCATTATTTTTGCTCTTCGCCTCTTTTCTTTCTTTTGCATGCCCTGTTGTTGTGAAAGCAGAAGAGTATTCTCTTCTGTGTTGCTGACAGCTATACATACATACAACTTCTTCTTAGCGGTCCTTCGCTCGTCTCACGGTGTACATTCCTTCGCCACTGATGGACGCGTCTCTTTAGAAGTAAGACTCGATCGGACAAACTGATGGTTCCTGAGTCCCTTTTTTTTTTTTTTTTTTTTTTTTTTTTTTTTTTTGCAACAATCCCTCTGTCTTTGGAGTGAACCTGTCTGATTCCCCTCAAACACTCCTCCAATCAGATCGCCTCTGTCATTTCATGCCCTCTCCCCTTTGCCCTTTGGAGTTGTCCTTGCATTTCGTCGTCTTGCTGACCGAATCCCCTAGAAACCCATAATTTCATACCCCGGTCTGACCTCCTGGTCCAAGAGTTTTTTTTACCTTCTCGTTTTTCTCCTTACCTTATGCACACAGTCCACCTTCCACCCTCTGGACCAATGACGACAGACATAACGGTCAGGTCATTGTGCAGTTACTTTACTGTTACAAGCGTGTAGGTGGACGTAGGGTCCACACCTTACATACTCACTTTGGACCTATTCTCGGTAAAGCTGATTACCGAGGCGCCCTCCTAGTAACCTTTTTTTCATCCCTTCCAGATTTTGTATAAAAGAAACGAAGTGTTCTTTGTTTCGTACCACTTTATTCAGCAACACATCTCTTCTTCTCAACTCTTCACTCTCACCACCTCACTCTTCACTCTCTTCCATTCTATACCACTCTACAAACTCCTCCTACTACTCACGTCCACTACCTCACCACAATGATCTTCAACGTCGCATCTGTCGCCTCGGCTCTGGCCATTCTCTCCCTCTCTGCGTCGGCTGCACCCGGAAAACCCGGCCAAATCGTCCAAATCACATCCTCCACAAACTGGTGCATGATGATGCCCCCCCAAGCCGGTGGCGACATTGCCGCCAACGAGGACAGCGCCATCGCCTTCTGCACCTCTCCCTCCTCCTCCGCCCCCGCCGCTCGCATCTTCCCCGATGGCTTCATCCAATCCGCCAACTTCGCCAAGGGTGACGGTTACGTCCAAATCACCGGCAAGATCGATGCTTCAAAGTACTCGCTTTCGGAGACTGATCGCGGTGGCCAGTATGATATCAAGGCCCCTGTTGGAAGTGCCTGTGCGGGGTATAACCATTACGTGAACTTGATTGAGCCCCATTCGAACACCATGTGTATCCGTTGCTGTAAGGAAAAGAAGGATTGTAATACCGGAAAGTCGACTTATGGATGTGCGGCTGTTATCCCTGGAGATTACTCTGGTCCTGATTCTTCCTCGTCTGCTTCTGCCCAACCTGTAAGTCTCCCCCCTTTTTTTTTTTTTTTTTTTTTTCTATAATTAATCGCGCGTTTGTGTCCGTGCTTGATTCTGATTGCATCATAAAGAGGATTATCACTCACCCCTTCCATCCCGTCTTTTTTGATCTATTTTCTCACAACCCACATAGACTGGAACCGCCACCAACTCGGGCGTTTCCCCCTCCGGTACTGCAACCGGTACTGCAACCGCAACCGGTACCGCTCCTGTCTCAACCGAGACTGGTTCTCTCACCATCGATCCCATCTTCCCTACCACTGGTACTGCAACCGTCTCGGTCCCCACCATCAACCCCTCGGCCACAACCGTGGCTCCCACCGTTACTGTCCCCACGGCCTCTCCCTCTACTTCACCCAATGCTGCTGCTTCGAGCAAGAGCCAGTCCGTTGGTGTTTTGGCTATCGCTGCCCTTGGCGCTGTTGCCGTCCTCGTCCTCTAAAAGGGATGTAATTTTTCTTTCTTTTTTTTTTAACTTTTGTACATATCTTTTCTTTTTCGCATCAATAAACGATTATCCTATTACTTTTTTTTTCATTCATTCTCACTGAGTCGTTTTTTTTTTATTGTCAATGTGTGAGTGGATGGAGCAGTAAAGCAGAAAGAAACGATTGATTGTTTGAATGCGATCAAGTTACTAATGGCTTGTCCGATCAAGTCCCGAATCCGGGAAAGTGCGAGAGGTTACTAACCTGGTAAAAATGACTTGATCCGATCGTGTCCCAAGTCCATAGATATAAGAGGCAATGGTCTCTTGTTTGCGCTTCTCCTCGCATTAAGTTACACCATTTCTCCTTTTTCAGCATCCACGTCTTTGTAGAGATGGTCGTCTTTTTTTTTTTTTTTTACGTCAATAAAAGTTTTTATTTGTCAAGAAGTGCATGTAATAGAAGAGTAGGAATGATGGTACAAAAAAAAAAGAATATTTGGCAATAGTAATGAAAGTTTGTGTTGCGCAATGGCGATCGCAAAAGGAGACGCAGCTGTTATTGTCCAAGTCCTGGATTATGGGAGACAAAAGAATCCCTTAGCTTTACTTGCCGTTGCTGGACTTGACGATGGGGACGATGATGATGACGAGGAGAAGGATGACTCCGAGGATGATGGCGATACGCCACTTCATATTCTTGAGCCACATCTGGCGACGCACTCCCGAAGCACCCCTCCTGAACTGAACTGCACCCTGTTCGAGATCGGCTATTTTTTTTTTTTTTTTGGGTGAGTGTTGTGTGATAAGGGAGAGATATTTTTGGTCAGTTTCTTTGTCCAACCAAACCAAAGGAAAAAGGTTTCTTATGGACTTTGCTTGGCATTAAAAAAAAAATACGAAATGGAGACGTATTGTTGTTTCTGTTCTGTGCGCCGTTCGAGTTGTCTGCGCTGTTTTTAGATGTTGTTCAGTGACAAATGTCCTTTTTTTCCTTGAGTATTGCTGTTGGTATCCAGAATGGATCGATTCTGTTCTGTCCTGGCTCTCCTTTGGATCAAAAAGACTTCGTTTATCGGGGCCAATGATAGATTTTGATACCAATATGATCGTAATCCTGCTACGACCATTCCATCAGACAGTATATAAGGACAGTAGAGTGTCGGATAATTGTCTTAATCCTGTGATCCTTGTTGCTATCGAGCGAGCCATGCCTCCCTCTTCCTCCTTATTGTGATATTCTTGTCCTTATTGCTGCTGGTGGTGTCCTGGACACCAAAGCTCCGTGTGGTTGCTCTCATGTCCATGCGAGGGGTGTCTATTGAGCTGTGGTTGATGACCAAGAAACAAGAGAGGACTACTTACTAGTCTTGTGGTGAAGTGTGTCAAGTTTCTCTCCGCGGTCTCTCACAGAGTCAATCTAGTATACCAAGACACAAAAATCGACAATCATTTGTTAAATTCACTGCTGTTAAGTGCTGTTATGTCTCCTTTACAAAAAAAATGCCTGGAAAAAGAGTGAAACATACATTCTGCTGCATGATTCCGACGACATCGTTGACCTGCTGCTGGAGCTGAGCAGTCTTGTTGGAAGGTCCGGAGTGAGGAGGATCGTAGGGAGTCGACCTACGAATTATTGTCGTTAAAAAAGAGAGAACAGACCATTAGACAAAGTCGTTGTTGAGCAATAGGGTTGCTGGTTGCTCTGTTTTTGCTCTCCTCACACGAGCAAAAAAAAAAAAAAAAAAAAAAAAAAAAAAGAGAGAGAGAGGAGTGGGGTGGTGGTTGTCCGTTCGCAGACAAGACAAAGTCAGAGGGTACACAAAGAGTATGAATGAGAGTTGTTGCTTTACATTGTGAGTTGTGTGTTGGGTGTGTTGCTGAGTTGTGGTGAGTGTGAGTGTAAGTAGAGAGAGAAGTGTAGAAGAGTGAAGGAAGGAGCAATGAGTGATTAGAGTGACGGAGTGAGGAAAGAAAAGGGAGGGAAAAGGTGGGGAAGAAGGAAAAGCCGCTGCAACGTTGTCACTTGGGCTTTGTCTTTTCTGCTGGGCGGCATGACATATGGAAGAAAAGAACCATGTCACGTGCAGATATTAATAAACCTATGACCTAATGGCTTGACTTTTAGTCCAGCGGGGCCTTTGTTTCCCAACGCAAGCGTAGCGTAGTAGACTGAACGAGTTGCGATAAGCATGCGATGGTTTACCTTCCCTTCCGATGTTTCTTTCTCTCCCTGCAGCTGTCCCGTAATCAAACGATCCAGTCATAAATTGACTGAGAGTAGGACTTACATATCCGATCTATGTCATGATTCACGTCTTGTCCCTAAGAGTTGCTTGGCGTCGAAGGCGCACCCTTCATTTCACTAATAAAGACAGCAATACAAACAAAACGTCAAATGTCAGCAACAGGACAAAGACTTAACAAAAAGAAACAGCCCAAATCAAAACAGACAGCAAAACCGAACGAGATATGAACGATTGAGCATGTATGATAAATAACTGGGGTATGGTAGTAGTTGACATCAAATTGAAGGGCACCCCGCCATATTGTGTATAACTCTGCCTTCTTCCTTCCTTACTCTTCGCCCTGAACCCCACTGACAGTGAACACAAGCATAAACAAGACGAACAGAGAGCAGGGATCATGGGTACAAAACCCTTCTAATGTCTCAGACCTAGCAGCTAGTGGAGGAGGACTGAGAGCGAGAAGCAAGCAACCGGGTGGAGGAGAGAGAAAAGCACATTAGGGTTTTAGGCACATGCACTCACAGTTTTCCTGTTTGGTTCGGTTTGGTGGGCATGAAGGTCAGGCAGGAAGAGGCGAGGCAGGCATACTCACGGACAAGACGAAGGGAAAAACTTTTTGCCATAAGTCATTACGAACCACAATTGTTCTCTGGTTGACTTAAAAAAAAAAAAAAAAAAAAAAAAAAAAAAAAAAATACAGACTGAAAATCGAACAACCAAGAAGGTGAAAGGGAAAACGAGAAGGTAGAGTTCACCCGGTCGATCGGGGGTATCCCTGGGCTGGGTCATTCGATATAGCTTGTTGCTTTCCCTCTTTTTTATTTTCTTCCTTAGATGGATGACTGTAGCTTCTATGCATAATCTTTTCGCGTTCAATTGGTAACATGGTTGAAAAGGGGAGGGAAGGAGTCAAACCCTTTCCTCGTTGCTTCCTAACAATGCCGGCTATGCACAACCCCTTCACTCCTTTTTGATAAATGGCGAGATCGAATAGGAAAGAGAGAATGGCTCATATTTATCCAATTCCCGGCGAGGATCTTTATTCGTCTTTGCCGTCCATCCGCCAGCATTTGTGCGTTGATTCACCGGGTGCTTTTTTTTTTTTTTTTTTTTTTTTTTTTTTTTTTGATGCACATGAATGAAAGGGAAGGGTGCAACGATTTTTTTTATCAGTTTTACCGACGATTTGCACATAGGACATCGATCGATTGACATTTTTTTTTTTTTTTTTTTTTTTTTTGTTATCTCTTCTGTGGTATGGTGCGTGTGAAAACAAAAGAACGGAAAGACAAGGAATGAGGTATCTCCTTTTTTTTTCCCTTTTTTAAAAAATGTCGGCGCTCAGAATGCAGAAAGAACCGAGAGAAAAGAAGAAAGGGTGGATCCTCGTTCGTTCGGTTCATTCTCTTCGTTGACTACAATAGTGACTGATCATCATCAGAAGTGTGGGTGTGGTGTGAAATGGCACTACAGTACTGATAACTTTCTTTTCTGTTCACCCGCTTATTATATTTCATATGTGATTAATGCTGATTGTTTCTGATAGTCTCTTTTTTTTTTTTTTTTTTTTTTTTTTTACTTTTCTTCTACCTCATCCTTCCATCCCCTCCTTCCCTCCTTCCCTTTTCACTCTTCCACTTTTTTTTTACCTCTCTTCCCTCTCCCGCCACTCCTCTTCACTCTCTCTCTCTCTCTCTCTCTTTCTCTCTCTTTCTCTCTTCGCCCCATCGCTCTCCTCTTTTTTCCTTCACTGTCTCATCCTCTCCACAACCACCCGGCACACACTTTCTCTCACTTCACTCTCATACTCTACTCTCCCACAACCCACCGGCATAATCACAATCAACCGCCAACTCAATTCAGCCCTTCACTTTACCCGACTCACTCACTTTCTCCCTTCTCTCTTCCTCTCTTCCTTTCCTTCCCTTTAATCTCCAACTCCAATCAACCACTTCCACCATTCAACTCTTTCCAACAACCCTTTTCTCATTCGAACCGAATGGCCGATAACAAACGGCTCAGAGTGTCCAAGGTCCGTTCTCCATTCAATAATCACCGCAACCCACTGCCACTTTTTCCGCCTTCTGGCTTTAGTTTTTTTTCCCTCTTACTTGTTCTTATTCTTCGGCTCAATTACTCCGTTTCTGTGCTTTGTTTTTGTTGCTTAAGCTCCTTAGACTTTTTTCTTTGTTCACTTCCCACTCACCTCTCACTGGACAATGATTACCCTTGGCTCCCAATGGATCGCACTACTATCCACAGCAACAACGACTTACTAACCCTAAACAACGACGCCCATCGCTCTCTTTATATTTTTCTTTTCTGTTGTTGTTGTTATTGTTTTTATTATTGGCCCTAATGTACCAATAGGCCTGCGACTCTTGCCGGAGGAAAAAAGTCAAGTGCGGTAAGTTTGCTGCTCTCTTTCTCCCTCCTTCCAGGATAAATAATGAGGGAAAACATATGACAAAACGTTGTCAAACAACAGCTAAGAAAACAAAGAATCATATCCTAATCGCCTTTTGTTCTTACTTTTTTTTTTTTTTTTTCCTCCTACCTCCTATCCCTACTTCCTATTCCTCGGACCTTTTTCTCTTGCTCCCTTTTCCTTCAACACAATAGATGCTATCCACCCCCTCTGCACCAACTGCGAGACCTTCAATTATGAATGTAAGTGGTCCTGGAATCATGGGAGACAGCCGCCTTTATTTCAGACCAGCGGCAGATGAACAATTCGGTCTAGGCCCTTTTTCCTCCTCCCCTTCCTTTCTTCCTTCCTTCCAACTTGCCTTAAAGCAAACATTTTCTTCTGACTTTTCGTACCCATACCGTACTACGAAACCGAGACTGACCCGATCATCCAAAACTATACCTGTCCCGTCCTTCCTTCTTTTTCTTGACTCGCTTGTACTTCCTCCTGGGACTGGATATCCGGGTAATTAGGCACTTACAATGACCCCACCAAGAAACGTGGCCCTCCCAAAGGTATATAGTCATTCAATCACTTGATCTGCTTTTGCTGTTTTTTCTTTCTGTTGTATTGATTCACTGTTGCCATGAACGATAAACGATATGTCTACATTATTTCCTCAAGACTCACCATCCACTACATCTGCTAACAACCGTCAGGCAAACTTGTCCCCATGATGACAGGTTACATCGAGGCAATTGAAGCCCGACTGCATCGCATGGAGGGCCTCCTCGGAGGTCTCGTCAAGGATAAAGACCCTCGCGCTGAGATTGTCCGCGCTGAACTGGACGCCATGGCCCGCGAGGCCGAGATGACTGGATTGAAACTGCGACGGTCCAAGGCTTACGAAGAAATCCACAACGTAAGTCTCAATAATCTCTTTTTGTCTATTTCAATCGGGCAATGGATTGCGCAACAACACGCAAGCACTCCTCTCGTCCTTCCCTAAGCATATCGCACAAGCATTTAACCGCCTCTTCTTTATCTTGATCGGAACGATCATAGGCTATGTCAGCGTCTTCAGCATCATCGACGTCTGCTTCTGCCTCGTCAAACGGGACAGCAGTAAAGCCCGGAGCAGGATCAGGATCGGGATCGGGAATGGGATCAAGCAGCTCCTCAGCCCCAGGAATGTCTGCCATCTCAAGGCAGCAGCCCACTCCTCTCCAGCAGCAACAGCAGCAGCAATACCAGTCATCGTCGCAGCACCCTCATCAACACCCACAGCCGCGGCAGCAGTTGCAGCAGACACGGATCGAACAGGAAGAGCAGCGTCATCACTCTTCTGCATTAGCAAACCAACATTCATCCTCAAACGGCCACTCTTCAAACTCGCAGCATGGATCTGGATATCGGCCTCATGTACATACTCCTGCACACTCAGATCCCAGCTCGCCTTCTCAGAGTTCAACTTCCAACCGGACTCAGCCAATGCTCCAACCCTCCCCCGTGTCCGCAGCTCCTAGATCGAACCAATACCATCCATACGACACCTCTCGCCACGGACAGCCTCCTCAGTCACACCACAGGCCTCCCCACACCCTGCAGCACAACCAGTCGCCCTCGTCGCACAGCAGCGCTGGAAGCAACTACCCTAAACAGCACCCAACGCACCATCACCATCAACAGCAACAGCAGCAGCAATCGTCTCCGCAGCAACATTCCCAGTACAACTCGCCTTCATCTTACTCGTCTGCGTCGTTCCAGAACTCTAATCACCATTCAAATTACAGCGGCTCACCAACGCACCCTAGAGGAGGCTCGTCGTCTTCATACCGCCAGAACCATTCGGCGGCGCATGAGAGAGGCCATTCGGCACATGAAGGTGGCCATCACCGGACAGGGAGTAGCCATAGTAGCGGAAGCAGTAGTGTCAACTTTGGATCCAATCATCAAGCGCAGCCACCCTCCTCCCACCGCAATGGACACTATGGCATGGAGACCCACCGTATCGTCACACATCGACCCTCCCTGACGGCACACCAGCTCTCGAATCCCCTCACAGGTTACATGCCCGTCTTGGAGAACCCCATCAAGGAGGAGTCGCTCATCATGCCCTCGGTCGATGTAATCGATCATTTGCTCGACATTCACTTTCGCTCCGTCCACCCCGTTCTCCCCTTCCTACATTTCCAAACTATATCGGATCAAGTTCACCACAACGAGTCGCCCCCACCTCACCTGCTTTTCGCCGTTTTGGGTCTCGCCTCTCGGTTCAGCGACAACCCCACCTTCCGTGTTCCTCAGGCAGGTCTGGAGCGACCTCCCTGCACGATTTTTTACGAGCGTGCCAAGCACTTTATCAAGGATGAGTATGACAACTCTCAAATAGCGACCGTTCAGGCGTTCCTCTTGATGGCTGTGCAGCAGATGGGATTCTGTGAGAGTCAGCGTGCGTGGTTGTATGTCGGCATGGCTGTTCGTATGGCCCAGGGCATGGGTCTCAACAAGGAGCCCTCTGAGCAGGAGCAGTCCAGGAACAGGTTACAATGCGAGCTGCGCAAGCGTACCTGGTGGTCCATCTATGTCATTGAGCGGTTCATCTGCGCTGGCCTGGGAAGGTATGGAACATTCTGTCATTTCTTACTAATCGTTTAAAGAGCGATAGTCGAATGCATCTAACGCCACCTTTTTTATTTATTTATTGACAATCGTTCGTATAGACCTCTCACTATTACTCACAAGGATTGTGAGGCAGGATTCCCTCAATACGAGGATGATGAAGGCGAAACACCAACTAACAGGCCAGTATCGACAAGGACAGGACAGATCGCAAACTTTGTCCGACTAATTACTCTGTCGAAGATTCAAGGCAACATCCTGGAGTACATTCGCGCCAAGTTCAGTCCTCCACCACCTCCGAGCAACAACTTGGCTTGCATCTCTCAAAGCCCTAACATTGGATCAGAACAGGATCGGGATTTTCAAGTCGACACCACCGCGGCGGCTTTTTCTGCACTGGACAAGGCTCTGACAACGTGGAGGCAAGGTCTGCCCGAGTCGCTGCAGAACCCTACTGCTCAGTCCCCCCACATTGGCCTGTTCCTTCACCTCAACTACAATACACTTGTCATTCTCCTCCACCGACCCGAGATCTCGACTTCGCCAACATCTGCGTCACTCTGCACACAGGCTGCTGCGACCATCACGGACATTATTGAGATTCTCATGGACGCCAAGGCTCTGACGTCCGTGTTTATCAGCTGTATATACTCCATCTTTTCTGCCGGTATCGTTCACTTTATGAACATCCCCAGTGTCAAGAAGGGAGCGGCATCCGCCGTCAACAGCCCAGTCCTATCTGAAGGTGCCCGAAAGACCCAGGAGAGCCACACAAAGTCAGCCAAGACCAACCTTAAGCGATGCATTGACGCGCTCAAGTTCCTTGCAACACATTGGGTCAGTGCCGCCAGCCGTGCCAAGGTTCTGGAGGATCTGCTGGATCTGAAGCATGTCAGCCTAAAGGACCTCGAGGTCGATACCTTCAAGACCTCACCTGTTGGACCGTCATGGGCTCTGGATTCGTCTCGATACAAGGAAGCCCTGGTCGCACCTAGGGAGACACAGGACAAGTTACGGCAGCAGTGTCGGTCTAAGGCGATGACGATCCATTCGATGTTGGCCAACGACGAGGACTTTTTGAAAATGCAGCAGCGGAGGAGCTCCAGCTCTGAGGACCACAATGATGGCGACGACAATGAACACAGCACCAACAACGATGAGGAGGAAGATGGCGAGGATGTGAAGATGAAGCAGGAGGATACCCAGGATGACACGTTCATGGAACGCACCAAGTCATCGGCTTCTCTCTCGCCTGTCTACAACCGGCCCCCCATCGGATTGGGCGTTCAGTCTTCGCCCCACTCGTCTGCGGTTTCTGTATCATCCCCAGTCTCTGCACGGACGGATACCAGCGCCAGCCTACCTCCCATGGAGAGCGACCCAGTCATGGTTCTTTCGACTGCGAAGCTTGGCCTCTCGGACAGCCCTGCCATCAACAAGCCCGAGAGCATTCTTCTCTCAACTACAGGACTCGTTCGACACGAGAATGGTGTCCTGACGCCGATGACCATGACCACCTTGGCTCAGAGCGGTCTCACATCGCCTATCCCTGGTGGCGTCCATACGAGCATTAACGGTGGAAGCCGGTCGGAAGGACACAGCCCTTTGCCCAACGGCAAGCCTCTCGTCAACAACACGCCACCTGCGGGCGGCAATAAACAGGGCGCGATGCTGGACCCCTTCTCGATGCCCAGCAGTATCTCTTTCCCGGACTGGAACAACAATGTCAGACGGCCGAGCCACGGCGGTAATGCGACCAACAGCAATAACACGACGACGACAGTCTGGACTACCGATTCTTTGACCCACCGGACCACCGCCCATTCTGCCACTTCGTCGCCCATGATCTCCTCCACCAGCGTCCTTCCATCTACTGCCGAGGGCGTTGCTTCTCGCAAGACCCCCAACTCTACGCCTCTTACGGTATCATCGGCATTCCAGCCTTCATCGTCGTCTCCACTCTACAGTGACGCGACCCCCGGAACTGCAGCCACTGCGACAGGAGAAGACGAGGAACACGATTTGGTCTGGAACGATATGCCTCTAACCCTAGGACTGGACGAGTGGACAGCCTATATCGGCGCCATGATGATGCGTTGGCTCTATGCCTCTGGTCACTCTTCTCCCCAATCCGCTTCTTAATTCACTGTCATTCTCTTTTTGTTCTTTCATTTTTTGTTGTTTTCCTTCATTTTTTTTTTATTACTTTCATGCACATTATGCATTCAACACAAATGCACATTTTCATGTTATCAAGCTCAAAAGAATCACCCATGTTGTACATTAGTTAAACCAAAATAACATTTTTTTTTTCAACTGTATGCTTGAAAGTCTCTCCCTGTGTATTTTGTGTATTGTAGTTTGTATTAAAAAAAATGGCTTCTACTCCTCCCACAACAGTCGCCAATTCCATTTCTCAAGCGGGTCCCTTGGCGACACAGTCAGTGGTACAGAACTTGCGTCCAAACTTATCAAACGGCGTCAAACCATCCAATGACTTCCCACAGGCAACACAAACATTCTTGCCTTCCTGGACCGCACGTCGGATAGTTTCCTGCTGCTTCATGGCCGCCATACGGGCCTCGGCCGCGTTCGCGCGTCGTTCGCGTTCAAGACGCATCCGCATCTCGGGGGACAATTGCGAATTTGCAGATGTGGCTGTGGCCAGGTTCTTGCCAAGCAAGGAAGACGACGTCGATGTAGGAGTGGAAGTAGGAGTCGTGGCACCGGAGCGGGTGGCAGGTGTGCCAGGACGACTGCTGGTCTTTTTGCGTTCACGCTCGGCGTCAAGGAGTTTCCGTGTCTTCTCTTTGGCTTTGCGTTCTTGCTCGGCTTCCATTTCGGGGGTGAGCGCCGAGGGGACATGCGCGAGTCCGACCCAATCCCAGCTCTCGGGCGATAGTGCCATGGCACGGCGGAAGGCGTTCCTGGTCTCCTTGTCCTTCGCGATATCGTACGCCGTAAACGATGATCCCGTCAATGCTCCAGTCCCCTCCTCGTCCTCGCCATCACCGTCTACTACAGCAGCAGCCTTAGCCGCGGAGAGCGTAGTGGTGGTAGGATCCGCGTTATGCTTCTCCAACAATAGCTTGACACAATGTGCCTGTCCATGATGCGCCGCCAGATGGAGGATCGTAGGCGTCCGTCGGATATCATACTCGGTACTGGTGCTAAGGGGCAACAACTGGGAGGGGTCGATACCATGCTTCAACAGGTGGGTCGACATGGCCTCAGCACGACCCTTCTTGACCAACTCAATCAACTTCAACAGCTCCGCCGGTGCCTCAGGGATAACTGCAGCCTTTTGATGATCCTTCGACGATGCGGATGCAGATACTGAAGCAGAAGCCGCTTGGGCCTTCTCAAGAGCATCCTGCTCCGCCTGTGCTTGCCTCTCCAACGCCTCCTTGGTCAACACCGACACCTTAACACTCGTCAACTCCACAAACGCCCTCTTCAACTCTGTCAAAGTAGGTCTCCGGGTCATAAAAGGAATCGACCGCAAACGACCCTGCTTCTCGGCTGCAGAAAGAACAGAGTTCTCATAGTACAGCACTTTCCTGTTGTTTCCGGGTGAATGGACAAAGACGCACTCAGACTGCTTGATCCAATGGGACCAGCCCTCGAGGAGTTCTCGGACCTCGAGTTTGAGGGCCTCTTCGTTGTACATACGGATTCGGGCTCCTGCAGAGTTTGCGACTCCGTGTGCCGCCTGCGAGCCTCCCTGCTTCCTGCGGACTGTTGTGAAAAATGGACGAAGGCAAAAGAAAAAAAGTTATTTTACTAACTACTTAACAGACAATTTTAAGGAGAAAAACAAACAGACAACATGCATTGCAAACGAGGAACTTACCAGTGTAGCGGTGAAAGGTCTTGTGAGCGACGACCTTCATATCACGGCCATGAGAGGACACCTGTCCTGCAAGGTCCATCACAACACCAGCGAAATGACCACCACCGATCAGGATTAGGGTCCAGTATCTGGCCTGCTTGGGAGGCTGGATAGTAGCTGCGGGCTGTTGCTGCTGCTTCGCCTGCAGCTGATACTTGATCCAGTCCTGGTCCTGCTCTTCTTCCTCATCATCGTCATCATCATCTTCTGCGTCAGGCTGAGTCACAGGTGTGGAGGCGGGGGCGGCATCTGAAGAGGGAATGGAATCCTGCTTAGCAATCACCTGCTGCGGCTCCTGCTCTTGTCCTGCACCAGCCTCTCCTCCGGCAGCAGCGGCGGCCGCAGCAGCAGCTCTCTTGGCCTCCCTTCTGAGCTTGTTGTTCTTCTGCTTCTTGACCACAGGCGCGACTGCAAATTGAACTGTCTTGAGGTACTCGACTACATCCTCACACACTCCACGATTCGGCAACGCATTCTTGTAGATCCCCAACCGGACGGTCTCATCGTACAATGTGCTCGTAAACCAGATAAAGGGCGAAGACCTCGCCTCCTGAAGTTGCTGCTCCAAAGCCTGCTGTTGAAGAACCAAGACCGGATCTTGGTTCCGTGCATTCTGATTCTGTTTGACCGTCAACTCCAACTTCTTCATCAGCGATTGGATCAGTGCCTCCTGGTCGTCTACTCCTCCTCCCGCTCCTCCTGAACGAATAGAGTTGACTGCGTTCGAATTACTAGAGCCTACTGTAGCAGCCGCAGTTCCCGTACTTTTCTGCTGGTTATCGTCATCACTGTCATCGGTGTCAGACCCTGATATGCTCGACAGATCCTGGATCATGTTCTCGAACTGCTGTTCAGTAATGGGCCGGGCAGACTTGTCGAGTAACTGTTGCTTGAGGTTATAACGATGCCAGTCGAGCCGGACGTGCTCACGCTGCTTCTCAACCGATTCGAGGTTGGCGATTCCACAGATACGGCAGGAGGGCACTGCAGAGTCCAGCGAGGTGGCAGACCTCTGAGCCGTGGCGCCATCAGTGTCGTTATTGGTGTTGGTGGTAGCAGTGTCGCGTGTGGATTCGTGAGGAAGAGGGGGGAAGAGACCGAGTGAGTCTGTGGGTGCTTGGGGCACCAGAGAGGTGATTAGGTCTTGAGGCAGGAAGAAAACTGACAGGGGTGTGGTGGGACCCGCGGAAGCTGTGGTGGTGACATCTGTGGCGGTAGTGGTTATGTGCTTGGATTCCGCGTGGGTGGAGGTGGACGACACGGTTGTGTGGATGTTGTCGTCTGTGGTGTGATTGCTGTTGTTGTCGTTCATCGTGTGTATTTGTTATATGTGCTGTGTATGGTACAAGGTGAAATAAGTAGATCTAACGAGTGATGCTGAGGAGTGGAGCGGAGTGAAGTGAAGTGAAGTGAAGAAGAGAAAAAAGAAAAAAAGAAAGAGGAAGTTTTTAAAGAGAGAGAGAGAAGAAGAAGAGGGTTGCCGTTGGATCCAATGGAGCAGGGCGGATTCTTCAGCAAGAAGACTTAGAGTTGAACCGCAGGCAAAAGATAGGCTGAAGCTGACATAAAAAAGGTGAGAAAAAAATAATGTCTCCAATGGACCTCGGGTGAGAATACATTCAGAACAGTCACTCGAATGAGAAAACCGCCTATTGTAATAAATGCGCCACTAATAGAAAGAGACTCATAGGACGCGCCATGATGTTTGCTTCCTTATGCTCGCGTGAAGGCAAAAAGCTACTTTGAAACTGAACATAACGCGTCATTATAGACACACTAACTGAAATCGCAACATACCCCAGTCAAATAACCAGATCTTCAGTAGCGAGCATTCTCCAAGCTTACCCCAAACCTACCTGGCTACTCCCTGCACACGATTTTCATTCCTCCAATGCTGCGACGAAGTGACAAGGAGATCTCCCTTTTTTATGTTGTTCTGCGGTAGATACCCTCCTCCCCAGGACCGCTTATCTACTTCGTTTTGTCCTGCTAGGCCCCTTTTTTTCTTTTCTTACATCGGTGCCCTGTTCCCTCTACCATCTCTTCCTCTCCCATCCCCCCCTACCTCACTGACCCCCTCGCGCACCTTGGTCCTTTCTCGATTGTGGTCTCTCCCCTTTCGCGCTATCCCTATTCGCACCTATGGACCTACTCTCTGATCTTCTCTTTCCCCTATGCCTCCCTTTTTTCACCTGTCTGACTTTGTGTGCTATTCTCATCGCACATAGTATCCAATGCGACGTTGACGTGTAACATAGAGAAGAACAATCATAAAAGGCAGACAAGAAGGAAGAGAGTGCAAAAACTGAAGGAGACACATAATAATGAATATGAGCACTAAGGATAGGAACTCCTGTATGTTTCTGATGCTCCATCCACTTCACCCCCTTTTGAACACTCTATTTCTCTCTTCCTCCCTCGTTTTCTTTCTCTTACAACTCTCTCTATTTTCTAAAGAGTCTTTGGCTTTTTTTTCACAACCCCCGTCTTCCCCCCTCAACAACAACTCTTCAAAATAGCTGCCAGCTGCCAAATCCAGTTCGTTGACGCCACTTTGTGAAGTTGCAAGGGCTGTTGTAAAAAAGGGCGTGGTGCTGTGTGTGCCCCACTCCGTGATATTCAAAAATAAAACGCACTCAAAATGGCTCTCGACTTTTTTTTTTTTCAGGGCAAAACGATCGCGAGACACCAACCACAAGAGAAAATAGCTATCCCGAGAGATTGAGAAACAAGGTCAAGGAGTAGAAAAAGGGTTAGAAAGAAGGTCATTGAAAGAAAAAAGAAATAAAAGAGAGGGAGGATTCGAAAAGGAAAAAAAAAAAAAAGAAAGGGGAGGGGAAGAGCAAAGACGAAAAAGAGGAAGGGGTTGGGGACCACAAGAAAGAAACGATAGTCTCAACTGCTTACTATGCAGAAAAAGGAAAAATGGAGAGGAGAAGGCATTGAATAGATGAATGAATGAGTTGTGAAGTGAGGTCAACCGAGGTTGGTGATATGTCCGTTGTCACCGTCTTCCCTTTCCTTTAGGAAGGATAGCATAGGGAAAAACAGACGGTCAAATACAACGACAGACAGGTATAGAAGGACACAGAGGGCAAGAGAGGGAGAATATAGACAGCCCCTTTGAGTGGCATGTCCCCCCCAAAACTGCTATTCGCGTTCTTCTCACTCTGCAAGGTTGATGTAAGAGTGTTCTTGTCCCCTCTCCCTTGTGCCCCCTCTTCCAACACACCATTGCTGCTCATCGTCAGCCATCCTTGTCCTCTGTCACTCTCCCCCCTCATCGTTCACCGTCTATGTCTCTCGCCTTCAGGCGTAGGCAGAAAACACACCGCACCAAGAGCTCCATGCACCCTTTCCTTCCTTCCTTCTGTGACCAACGAAAGGGATAATTATCCAATCCTTCATCCATGCCGTCCCCTCATTGATCGCGGTCAATTGCTGCCGCTACCGCTCCTGCTTCTGTTTGTTTTTACATCCCTCTTCTCTGTTCTTCTTTTCTTCTTTTTCTCTAACGTTTTCGTCCTCTCTCGTCTTCCTTCTTTCGATTTTTTTTCTTCTCTTCGTACACTTGTTTCGCCTTCGTATCGCTTTCTATCTACTCGTCCCTTCTTTCATCTTTATATCATCTCCGATTGTACTCTCATATCATTCCATCCTACCCATTCATTCAAGATCATCCTACCGATTGGTCCCTTTCTCTCGTTTATTGTTCGTATTTGCTTCAGTAACACAACGAAGAAGCATTCGACAACTAGGTGTGTGTTTGCCCTATCTCCCTACTTGTGATCCTCACATACCTCGTCGATCTAACTACGTTCTAACCATACCCTGTCTACATTCGACCCACTTAGGACCAAACGCATCCTTCTCCTACACTCCTTTTTGTCTATCAATTCCTTCCGCGACAAAACCTCCCACACCAATCAAAAAAGATGATCATCCGGTGCCTTTCACGACGGATTCGCGTGACTTTCTGCTTCATGGCGACTTCCCTCTTCGCCCTTTCTACCTCCTCTTCCACAGCAAACACAGCTGTCGACCCTCAACCCTCATTACTCATCCCTCTCGCACGCGAGTCTGCCTTCTTTACATTCACACTCCACCAGGACACCCTTCTGTATTCACTCGACAGCCAGGACCATTTTTCGCCCTTGTCGGATACATGGAGCTTTGAATTTGTTCAACCCTTGGCGCCATGGCTCTCCTTTGATGCTCCCACACTGACATTCTCAGGAACACCCACCAAGGCAGACATTGGGTTTCATAACGTGCATCTCCGTGTTCTTAAATCAACATCTACTACAATAACAAAGGATATTATGAATCTCCCATTCCTGGTTGCCTCAGCATCAGGAGTCGATGCACCCCCCGAGATTATACAGACACTCCCACTCTCCCAACAAATCTCCCAGCAGAAGCAGGACCCAATAGAAGAGGAACACATACAGGAGGAGCAGCAGGAACAGCAGGAACAGCAGGAACAGCAGGAACGGGCCTACCAAACGCTGCAGCTACTGCATCTGCAGAAACGGGTGGACCAAGGTGGTTTGGCAACAAGCAGCGGGTCGACGACGACAGGAAAAGGAGCAGTTCCTTCGATTTTTGAGCCCTATGCAGATGCAGAGATCTGGGAAGGACAGTCCAACCCCCTAAGTATTCAGATCGACCCTCAGACCTTCGTTATTGCAGCACCATCACCTAATGCAGCTGCAAGTACAACTGAGGTCGTTTCTTCAGCAGGACCCATCACCTACTATGTTAAAGCAGACGGCTCAACCACACTCCCACCCTGGTTAAAATTCGACACGTCTTCGCTCGAGTTTTCAGGCACGCCTCCCATCGGGACATACAAACGGACCACCATCCTCACCATCACCATCGCCGCATCCACCGTTCCAGGTTACACTCAGGCAACAGACCGCTTCACCATCAAGATTCACGTCCATTCACTCGGTCTATCGACATACCCTCTACGATCATGTTCGTCTTCAAACCTCTACTATTCTCAGGAATGGGATCGGGTCTGGCAGAGTTACCTCCCTGATCTAGTTCTTGAGCCCCAACAGCGCCACGTCAACTTTCAACTTGGCGCAGATATCTTTCGCGTCGACGGATGTTCACAACCAGCACGCACCGCTGCCGCTGCTGCAGCTCTCTCTTCACCAACACCAAACAACACCCTTGCCATTCACAGCACATTGAACAACGACGAAGCATCAACAAAATCACAGCCTATCCGGTATCGGGCACCGTACATCTCTCGGATCAACATGGTCCTTTCAACAGAGACCACGCAGGAGCTCTCCCTATTCAACAACACTCTTCCAAGCTGGCTCTCATTTGACCACACAAGTTGGACTCTGACTGGGGACCTTCCTCAAGGCATTCCTGAAAGACTTATCCTGGACGTCGAGGTTACCGATTCATTCAACACATCTGCTATTTTCAAGTTCCAAATATTTTCCAGTACCACACCGTTTTCATTTATCCACCCAGTTCCTGATATTTGGGTCAAGCGAGGCGAGCTGTTCAATGTCGATCTTTTGACCGCCTATCTCCTTTCATACCCTACCGAGGCGACCGTTTTCCCGGTCGAACACAAGTTTCTCTTTGAGCCCATTGACATGACTCCCCTATCTCATGTAAACTCTTCCTCCAACAACACGACCATCACCAAGATCGGCAAGAACCATGTCAACCCGCTGTTGAACGCCCACACCTCGTCTGATTGCTCATACACAGATCTCTGGGGACAGCAGAGCGAGAACAATCGAGAAGCTGGTCCCTCTCCGTTGATTCCCAACTGGTTCAACCGCACCTCCTTCACATCCAACCTTCCCACACCATCACCACCACCAACAACAACAACAACTCCCTCAGAAGAGGGCAAGATCGAGCTCCAGGGTCATATTCCTTGTGACATGATCCTTCGTGTTCGGTGGCTAGTACGCAACAGGCAAGGTCAGCTGGCCTCGACCGAGTTTATGATCTGGGCTAACGACCAAGGACCTTCCCGCGTCGCTAAGCCCCACGTTGACGATCCCAGTAACCAGCACCACGGCAGCATTGGCCCCATTGGCGTCAAGGTTGCTGTGGGTATTGCTTGTGCGACACCAGTCATGATCGCCATCTGGTTCATGATCAGGCGGTACTGCAGGCGGTTGAGAAGACAAGATGGGTCGATCAAGCCAACGATGGGTGGGGATTTGGAGAGAGGACGGATCCGACCCCTGAGTGGTGGTGATGAGAATGATGGTAACGGATTGGATGTGAGATCGCTGCGTCGTCGGCAGCCTACGTCTGAGTTCTTACCGAATGGCGACCCAGTGTACCGGTCGAGTTATGAGGACGACCCTTCGGTTGGACATCATGACAGCTACAGCGAAAAGTATGTTGCTGAGCACGGCCCACGTATCTATACGACGACATCGGGTGATGAGGGCGAGGGCAGTAGTAGTTCTAAGCGAACCTCGATTCTGGGATGGATCTTTGGGGACAAGAACCTTGGTGAAGAGGAATTGTCCACTGCTGTAAGTACTACTGTTTGTGAGAAAAAGGGCGTTCGTGAATGAGAAAGATGAATGCGAACTAACCAGATGTTATGTTTCTTTATTTTATATTTGCTTCACAGGCGGCGGCAGCAGACCTGAACCGGCGGCGAATGAATGAGCCTTTGACGTTCAGTCTGAAGAGAATCTCGGTCGGTTACCCTTTCGAATCCAATAGTTTTGAGGTTGCCAATGGTAACAGGATCAGCCTCTATGACTCTGGTGCAGGCACCTCCACCGATGCCTCTAGCCCTTCAGCCCCTACCCAACAGAATAACACCACTGAGTCGGGTCAAGTAGCTTCTGGCACAAAACCAACCTCCAAGCCTCCCTCAGAGTCAGCATCAAGAAAGCTGTCCAACAGGAGTTCTTCTATCTTTAAGAAGGGGTCGAAGCGTCTCTCCAAGTTGGTCAAGGACAAGGACGCCGTCAACGACCATGCGACAAAGCGAGATGTAGCAGCGGCAGCGACAAGACAGCTGGGCATCGACTCTGCTTACCAGACCGTACGGCCATGCCATTCGTTCTTGTCGATTGGAACGGGCTACATGGCGAGTATGAGCGAGTGCAACACTTCGATTGATGAGCGACAAGACAGCGGGCGGAACTCGGATGAGGAAATGGAGGACCGGCGGGTGGATCGATCGAATGCGGACAAGGAGAGTCAGAGACCATGGACACCATCGACTTTCTTGATGAGGCCCAAGGGATTGCGACCCAACCGTGATGTGGAGTTTGTTGGAGGTAGTGGGGAGAGCGAGCCAGAGTATCGGGGCCTTAGCGAGGGTATTCATCGGTCTGACTCGGGAGCATTGATGACTGGTTCGAGCAGCATGGCGTTCTCTGAGCTCGTGAAGGCCGTTCCTCGCAGCAATATCAAGGCACCTCCATCAATCAAGACTTCTTTCCTGGATTTGGGTCGCTCTTCTTCAACACCTCTTCCTTGTTGGACATCGAACTTGAAGGTCCCTGGCCTCGATTCAGACAGAGACAGCACAGTATCACTGACATCGACACGTACAGCACCTGTCACCGGATCGGAGGTGCTTTTCACAAAGGAGCGTCAGTCAAGTGTCCACGCAGGTCCTGGATCCTTCCAACGCCGTTCAATCGTAGAGTTCCTTCAGTCGAACGATGACCCTATTTCGCCTCTCT
The DNA here is from genome assembly GCA_036320915.1 of Linnemannia elongata. Lineage (NCBI taxonomy): Eukaryota > Fungi > Mortierellomycota > Mortierellomycetes > Mortierellales > Mortierellaceae > Linnemannia > Linnemannia elongata. The sequence continues at coordinate 421,832 of JAXBDG010000010.1, read as the reverse complement.
CTGCCTTCTCTGCCAGTTTACCCTCTTGGTCTCACGTCGCCCAGACATTATCCTCCCACAGTAGCAGCAGCCAGGACGGAGGCGTTCTCAAGAACAGTGCGCTGTCGTCACAAGAGGAGAGCAGCAGCGCCAGTGACGAGAACCGCGATTCAATTTACACGATCGGCAAGGAGGGGCCACACGAGTTTACCAAGGTGATGGTTGTTCCTAGCAACCAGACATTCAGGAGCGTTTCTGTGCGCAAGAACAGCAACAGCGGCGACAAGGGCCAGAACGAGACGTCTGGGTGGATCTCGGACCCAGCGATGTGCGAGAGTGATATGGCGAGGGAGAAAACGCACGGCAAGGATGTTGATCGGAACCGAGAGGAGTATGACCAGCGCCATCGTTCTCTTCCTTATGAAATTGGAACTGTTGACTCGCCTTTGCCACCAAGTCTGGTGGCTTCGGCTTCATCCAGAGAGTCCACTTCAGTCACTCCTCCTGTAGTCTCCACAAGCCCACCACCACGTTCAGCAGCAGCTCACAGCCATACCTTCAGCAACGGGTTCACTCACATGCCTTCCACCCACTCCCAACTGCCCTTAACCCGCCACTCAATGGACCGCATGCGCCCCGTCTCCTACCCAATCCTCCCATCCGCTCCTATCGCAAATGTAGTACCCCCCCGCCGGTTCGTCAAAGCAACCATTGGCGCCGCCTTCCACTCAACTTCCTCAATCCGAGACCCCATGGCATCGTCCCCTTCATCCCCTCGATTGCTTGCTCACCACACAAGCCTCTCCCGAGCCATGTCCCCTCCACTACTTCCAATGATGTCCCCTCCTCTCCTTCCTTCCTCCCCACCACCCATGTCTCCTCGGTCGTCTATCTTTTTTGGAGATCCAACTGCTGCTCCCCTGCCAGGCGAGTACCGCGCCTATCTCGTCTCTGACCCCAACGATATAGCCCAAGTCCCAGACCAGCAACATCAAAGATGTGGATATCATCATCGTCCGTCTGCGAGTCTGTCGTCGATTGATGTCGAGCGGGCGGATTTGGCGGCGAGGCCTAAGCGTAAATTGCCCGAGTGGATTCAGTTCAATAGCAAGATGCGATCTCTTTGGGGGCGACCTATCCCAGGCACTGCTGGCGAATGGCAAGTCAGTATGGTCCAGACTCAGATTGTTCAGTCTTCGACAGCGACAGCAACAGCAACAAAAACAACAACTGCGCCCATGATGACGACTTCCTCTTCCTCCGCGGCTGTGTCATCCTCTACCGCTACCGCTGCCGCTGCCGTTTCTGCAGGTACTCTTGCTGTTACAGACGGACAACATCCTACTTTAGGCCAACAAAGAGTATGCGCAACAGCAGAGGCGGGCTCGTCTTTGGAATCAGCCGTGGAAGGGGGGGAGCAGCAGATAAAGGAGGCCATTGTGGAGGGGGAGGGACTGCAGACCCAGGATGTTGAAGTTGAGTTGGTTGTGTTGCTTGTCCGAGAACCAGGCGAGACCCCACTTTCACCACTCCTGGGGGCGACCCGATCTCGAACATTTCCTAGCCTTACCCAGACTCAAGACCAGCCACCACAAGTGCAGGTGCAGGTGCAGTTACCGCCACCTTCTTGCTCTAGCTTGTCGACGATGCCATGCTCTCAGACAGCTCCTTCCTTGGCCACGCCCGACTCACCCCCCGCTTCTTTCATCAGCCAAGGCCAGGTCCAGAGCCAAAACAATACACAGGCCACTGTAACGACTCCTATGGGGGCCGGGATGGCAGCAATGGTGAAGGAGAAGAGTGCCAAACCATCGCCGGGGTCACCAATTTCGCCTGTCTCGCCACTATCGGATAGCGCTAACGCTATTGTTGCTGCTGCTGTTCCATCTCCATCATCATCTGCATCGCCCCCTTACTTGCAGCAAGGCCAGCAACAGCAACAACAACGGGAATCCTCACCCCCGCCTACTACTACAGCTGCCACCATGAGCAAGCCTGTGTCGATTGCCAATGCTGGTTCTAGTAGTCCAGGACAGAGTCCTCCTCGTTTTAGTTCTAGCGGCGGTCCTAACTCTGGACCTGCGCGTGCGGTGGGCCAGCGAGTGCTTGCGGAGCGCCGTAGGATTGAGGCGATGATGATGAAAAGTCAGCAAGGTCTGTGATTGAGATCGACAGCCAATGAGATGGAGCGAAGGAATTTGTTAAATAAAAAAGAGCGTCACCTCTTCAGTATAAAAGACTGCAACGCGCTCCACTTTTTTTCGTTCTCTTTCTTCTCTTTCTTCTCTTTTTTTTTACTTCAACTTTTTTTTTCTTTCTTTTGAACTTCGACAACGCTTATTCTTCAGCAACACTCTCAACAGTCCCCCCTCCTCTTTCCAACAACACCCTCCCTCCCCACTCCTATACACAACAACATACATACACCAATGAACCACCACCCTCCACCCTCGCACATGGGACAGGTCAGGCCTCCTATTAACAACCCCAGTGGCCTGACTCTCATCAACCGGGTCCAGACTGCGATGAGAAACATCACAATCGAATGCATCATCCTCGAACAACGTACGTCTTATATATATTTGTGTTCCCCTCCCCTCCCCCCTTTTTTTATGTGTGTATGTGTGTGTACGTCTGCTTCCGGAGAGCATAGTTGAGTGAGCAAAGTGGAAGTGGAAGAAGTGAAGGGAGAGACAACTTTGTTCCCCTGACCGTCACCACCCACCCCTCCTCTCCGTCCTGCCTCACTCACTCACCCCCGCTAAAAAAAATCATGTCCGTGCAGCAAAAAAAACCAAAAAAAAACAGAACACTCATTCTCCTCTCACTCTTTTTTCTCCAACTTTGTTGTTCTCATCACCACTTTTCCACTTTTTTACTCCATCTTTCTTTACTAGTCGAATTCAAACCACGGATGGACAGCATGGCTATCGCAACATACAGAGTCGCAGACGAGACAGGATCCATCCTCATGATTGTCAAGCTTGACCCCTCCGACCAGTTCAAGGCCGGCGATATTGTTCGATTCCAAGACTGGTATGTCGCACCTCTTCCTCTCCTCGATATGCTAGATCCTTTTTGTGGCCACATATACACACAATATACCCGACCTACCTCTCTCTATGATACACTCTGCGTGGATTATCATCCTAACTTTCTTTTTATTCGTTCTTTAATTCACTCTTTTCTCTGTCGTCCGCCGAAATATAGTGAGGTCAAGTCTCCAGGAAACCGGATGAACATCCAGATCAACGCGACCAGAGGCAACAACAGATTCAAGCGGATAGGATGCGACACCAAGATTTTCCATGAGATCCCCTATTGGACGGAATCCGATTGGTATTGGGACCAAAAACTCCAACACATGGTAAGACATACAACGCACATACTCTTTACAGCAACAAAGTTGCTCATGTTTTGATTGTGCAATGATCAACTATGCATCCTCCACCTTTACTAACAGTCACTCTCTATATCTCTTATGAACTCAAAAAAAATAGGTACAGAGTATCCCTGGCCAGCCAAACCCAATGCAAGGAGGACCAGGAGGACCAGGCATGCAGCCACAGAGGATGCAGGGAAACAACATGCCAGCCATCAACCCAGCCTTCCAGAATAACCAGAGGCCAGGACCAGGACCAATGCATGGACCTAGACCCCCATTCCAAGGAGGCAATCAGCATGGACATGCTCCTCCAGGAGGACCAGGCATGGGACCAGGCATGGGACCTGGAGGACCAGGTATGGGACCAAATGGCCCTGGGATGGGCAAGGGGGGACCAGGTATGAGACAAGGCGGGCCAGGTATGGGACCTGGCGGACCCGGTATGGGTCAGGGGATGGGTCCAGGAATGGGACCTGGTATGGGACCCAATATGGCACCCATGCCCCGGCCTGGACCACATAGCAATGGCTATCGTCCAGGTCACCAAGGACCTCCTCACTCAAACGGTCATCAGGGTCCCCCTCCACCTCCACACCACGGCGGTCGTCCCTCTGGAAACATGAACAACAACAACAACAACAACAATAACAATAATAACGGCAACAACAGCAACGGCAACATCAACAACATTAACAACAACAACAACGGCAATAGCAATGGCGGCGGGCAAGTGAGTGCACATCCCTCTCTTCCTCCACCTCCTTCGAATCGCAAATTCAAGAAGGCCAAGGTTCATCGGGACTTGGACGCACCGGACGCCTACCCCAGCCCTCGGTCGGGACTGGCAAGCAGCGAGAACGAGTTTGCTCGGGACATCAAGATTGTTGCACAGGGAGGCGTTGGATTGGGAATGGATGGTGCTGGAAAGAATAAGAAGAGGCTGTAAAATGGGACGCAGTCGACAATAACCTCCCCGTAACCTACGACAATTTACAAACCAGCAGCTTCAACAACTACGGCAGAGGATACCAACGACACGTGTGTGTTTGGTTGTTTTTGTTTACTCGCCTTTCTTCTCTCCTTCATTTGCACATCTTGTACACAGCCATATCCACCATGATCCGGCAGACATAATCAGTCGTCGTCATTGTCATCATCATCATCTCGCTCTGTCATATCACATAGCTGTTTTACATTTGCTTGTTTGCTTCTTTGCTTATTTGCGTATTTGTTTCCGCCCCCTTTTTTTTTCTTCTTTGGATCAAGTCGAAGGGACCGTGTCATCCCCCATTACACTTTTTTTTTTTTTTTTTTTTTTTTTCTTTTTTACCGCATGGCCTTTTTTCTTACCATTCGATCGTCTTTTTACTTTTCCTTCTATTCTTTCTTTCCACTTATTGTACTTTTATCCACATTTTGCTGCTTTACCTCCATTGCGTACGTCCCCTTCTGCCTTGTACCATAAAAAAAAAACAAAAAGTCCTTTTCCTGCCAAAACCTTTTATCTCTTTCCCAATGTATGATGATTACTGTAGTCATTCTTCAAGGTTTTTGGTCATTCAAATTGATCTCAGACATGGTTGATTCAGAGCGTTGGGGGATGGAAACATGCCTTAAGGACAGGTGAAAACAACAATAGGTTAAGGGTACAACGAACTCAAAAAAAAAAGAAAAAAAAAATGAGCACACTAGAAAGGAGGAGAGACGAAAATAGGGGTGCTTTTTAGTGCCTTTATCCCTTTGTTCTCGGGTTTTCGGCGTACATACTTGTAAGTGTTGGTGGAGATAGCAGGTTGGAAAGAGTTGAACTCCTCTTTTATTTTATTTTTTCCCTCCCTTTTTTTTTTTTTCCCTATTTTTTTTTGTTGAGAGAGAAAGAGAGAAAGAGAGAAAGTGAGAAAGGGAGAAAAAGAGAAAGTGAGTTTCTTGGCGGATTGATTCGATGCCTACATTATTAATTTCTTGAGTTCTTCTGACTTCTTGACTGACCCCTTCTGCTATTTCCCTCGGCCCTGACACTCGCTGACTGATCTTGCTCTCTCTCTCTCTCTCTCCTCTCGTCGTTTCAGTCAAGTCAGCCAACTTAACCTTTCTTGACAATCCCCCGCCGCCGTTTGCTCGAAGCTCATTTTGTGGTTCTCTCTCTCTTCTTCCCTTCCTTCTTCTTCACACACCTTTCCTTCTTTCTTCCCACCTTCCCTATTTCCATCCTTTACCTTCTTTCCTCTCCTCTCTCTCTCTCTCTCTCTCTCTCTCTTTTCCCTCCTCACCGCTCACTCCCTGTCGTTCCCGCAATCCAAAACCCAACGCACACACCCACTCACTCTTTCCTCCGACCATCCATCCACATACCCGTTCTACAACAACCACTTTTTGCTTATACCCCTACCCTGCTCTCCTCCCATTTGTTCTTCCACTTTTCCTCCTTTTTTTTCCCTTACTCTTCCTTGCCACTCCGCCTCCGCTCGACAAATACCACAGACGACCCAAAAACCACACTGATATATCACAGCAGGAAACTTCGGCTATAAAACAAAAGAACGAAAGCGCCGCCCAGACAGCTAGCCAGCCAGCTACCTAAGCCATGGAGGACTCATCAGAGGAGGGTTGTTATTGTGTTCAGGCACAGGCCTGTCCTCATTGGATCGCCACCAAGATGGACAGTCGACTCTTCGCCGCCAAGGCCCATTCACACGAAAGGACAAAAACTTTTGGTAATTGGAATAAAAAAATGCTCGCAACCACAACCGCAACATACCAGCGACAACAACCCTTGGCGTTACTTTTTTTTTTTGTTGTCGTAACTTGGACCCCTGGAAAGTCAGGACAACGGACGGACGACAACAGAAGCAGACTTGTCTTTAAAAAGGAGGAGTAATAGACTCTTTTTCTTTCAAGAGACTAACAAGGGAACAAAGGAACAAGAGCGAGTGGAGTCTCAAACAGAGGCAGGACGGCAACCATAAAACAAAAAAAAAAAAAAAAAAAAAAAAAAGAAAGAGCTTGTTCGCCAGCAACAAGATAATTTCAGAGTTTGTCTCCTTGTTCATTTTATCATTTTCTTACTCGAGGTTCTTCCTTCCTTTTATTACAAAACTTCCAATGGAATCTCCTCGCTTATAGAACAAGAGCGGCAGCAGGAAGACCATCGGCCCATCGTCAGCGAGCTGCAGCGAGAGGTAAGGAAGCATCCATCGTACATCCCCACACACCTACCACCTGCCCCACCCTCACCCCGCAGGTCGCAGCGAAGATGACAACATCAATCGGCCTCCCGCCCTTTCTCGACCCGAAACACAAGGAAGACGTTTTACGCCATTGTCATCGCACCATTACCGTGCCGCCTTGTACTTCTTTCCATTCTACCCGTCCCCATGCATGCCTCGCCTTTTTGCCATTTTTTTTGAGCCGGAGAACCTATTCAGCACAGAAAGCGGGAGAGGTAGATCGTGGGAGATCTGAGGAAAAAAAATCAAGAACGGGAAAGAGGAGAGCTACCACAACACAAAAAGATAAAAAAATTCGCCATCATCTTCGATCGACTTCGAAATAACAACAAACAACAACAACATGAAGAGATAGACAGGGAAGTAGAAAGACATGCAAAGAAAGCTCTCAAAATGGCGATGGGATATGGAGAGGGAAAGAAAAGAGAGAGTATGTAAAGGAGATGCGCATACAACACAAAAACAAACAAATGAGAAGTGGTCCTTCCTTCCTTGCCATATCTTTGTCTTCCTCTTGCTCCTTCATGTCAATGCTGATTCAATTACTCCGTGTGTACCTTTGAGTGGTGGACAATACACAAAAAAAAGGGCGCTCTCGCATGATGAGATGCGCGGAGAGAAGAGCAAGGGAATAAGAGAGAAAAGAAAAAAGAGTTGAGCGTCATATTTTACTGCAGCTCGTTGATGTTGTTTTAACCTGACGCTGCCAGGCGACTGGACCTGACCCTGACCAGACCTTATTGCATATTGTTTGTGTGGTCGTCGGTTTGGCTGACTCTGCTTGTTTTGTCTTCAAAAATGAATGCATGGGCCATTGCAATGTACCTCCTTTATAGCTTATTTACAAAAAACACCTGAGCGAGCACCCAACCTGACCTGCTTTACACACCAAAAAGCATGACCAACAACAATAATAACAACAAAACTCGACCTGACCTGACCTGACCACCGTGAAAAAATTCCGTCTTTTCTGCTCAATGTTAACATTTTACTACCTTTCTCTCCTCCCCCCTCTTCCTTTACCTCATTCAAACTACCTCTCTCTCCCGCCCACCACTCTCCTCTAAACCCGCCGCCGCCCTGATTTCACCCAATAGCTTCGCACAGCCATGCTGGAAATCGAAAAACTGGCCAAGATGAGCCGGGACCTCGCCAAAGTCAACCAGGAACTCGAGGAGTCTCGGATGCTTGCTGTCAGCGACCAGGCCAGGACAGCAAAACGCCTCTTACTCGTCTCAGGACAACTCGAATACACTGAACAAAAGCTGTTCAACCTCACCAAGGAGCGGGACGATGGCCAAAAGGATTCCGACCTCTTGCGGATAGAACGTATCAAACGCGAGGCCCTTCAAGAACGTGAAGATGCTGGGCTTCAAAAGATCGAGGCCCTTCAGGACGAACTCCAGGATTGCCAGCGGTCAGAACGCCTACTTCAACAAAAACTCATCACCATCCAGAGCAAGTACGAGACTTTGAGCAAGCGACACGATAACCTCAAACGACAACAGCAGGAGCTAGAGCTCGCCAGGGAGAGCAAGGAAGCCCTGGCTTGGCTCAAGGAGACAACAGACCGATTGTGCTCGCCACCGCAAGGAAGCTTGGGCCAGGCTATCCAGCAGGAGCGGTCGTCGTACGGTTCTGCCGCCAATGGGCTCCACCAGACCTCACCCTCGTCCTCGCCGCCATACCCATCCTCGTTCATCGACCCGCCACTTGCAGCTCAAAACCAACTCATCTCACTCATCAAGGAACTCGCCACAACCAACTCTACTCTGCGGTCGGAGCTCAACGAATACAGGGACTTGCTCCAAGACACACGGAACGAAGTCTTGACCTTGAGGACCCAGGTCGAAGACTATGAGCAAGGACATGCATTCGAATGTTGTGCAAGCCGACAGGACGACACAGAGAGCTTCCTCACTTCCAAGAGCGCATGGAGTGCAGTGGATATACCTTTTGGTGGCGGGCTCGATGCGGTGAGCCATATCGGCACCCTTGGATCTATCCCTGGCTCGCCCCCACCCTTCATGACTTCGAGCTCTAAGCATCGACACCACCATCGCCGTCATTCAGGGGTCCGTGGCAACGTTTTTGGAGAACTCGAGAGGTTGTACAGTCAAGGAAGCCAGGTGCCATCATCGGGCAAGCACAAGCGTGGGCACTCGTCCAAGAAGTCATCAAAGCGCAGTGGTAGCCACGAAGAAGAACGAGCAGTTACATCGAGCGCGCCCTCAGAGTCTATTCCTACGACTACGACAGTTTCAACATCGACGTCCACATCAGAGATCAGGAGAGGATCTACACCGCTTCCGCTCATGAGCTCTTCTCGATCGCCTCCTAACCCGACGCCCTCCAAGTTGCGCCACCAATATGGAACCGAAGGATCTAGTCCTACATCCAACACTAGCAGGAGTCGTAGGTCCATGTACACGGACGCAGACAGGGACATGCTAGAATCCGGAAGCGACTCGGGCGATGGCGACAGGGACGACGAGGGTGACCTCTCAAGTGATTTTACCGGATCAGAGGACGACCAAGGACCTGGATTTGTTACCGCCTTTGCTGAAGTAAGTTTTCGGTTGTCGTCATTGTGGGATACGGGCGGGATTGGATTCTTTACTTTGCTTTCATTGAGCCGCATCGCTTTGTGATTCTTGGAACGGCTCCCTGATCTATCCATCATTGTTTTCTCTGGTGCTTCCATATGTTCTGTGTCCCCATTGTTGGATTGCATTTTTTTGCTCCTTCAAGGCCGTGTCATTCTTGGCTACCTATGCGGTGGGACCAGCCTCTGGAGCTTCGGCATGAAGAGGGACATCATCCTTTGTTGGGCAAGGGGGGAAAAAAGGTGGAAGGAGAAATACAGAGAAGAGGAAGAGAAGAGAGTGGAATGGAATCATAGCAGTAATCTTGGTGCTTGCCCCTCCCCTGTTGATGTTTCTGCCGCACAACCTCATTCTTCCCAATCATTGCCTCCCCTCTCTCCCACATTCCTCCCCTTCATCTCTTGCCGCACTTGCAGATCCTATACCATTCTTCTATGCCTCGATATGAATATACCATTTTTTATGTTTCAACCGCATTGCTGACTCGTATTGGTTTTTGCAACTTCGTTCATCATTTCAGGCCTCTCAAATAATCTCGAGTGGGAGCAGATCCACCTCTCCAACTCACAACGGACTTGCACTCTTACCGCCTGCCACTTTGGAAGACGAACTCATCAAATCTGGCGCTTTGGCTACTTCAACACCAATGACAACTACCGACACTGTACATATTAATTCAACGGAGGCTGTCGAATATAGCCCAGAGAGCCATCTCAAGACCAGGACGAGCTCGATATCTCTCTTGTCGGCTGAGCTCCAAAAGGCGACCAGAGGCGAGGCAAACCACGATCTGTTTATGGAAGGGGACCGGGAACCTATAGACGATGGCGAGAACGAGATGCATCCCCTGGAGGGCCGCCGGTCAACTTCGTTCACGAGGCTGGAACAGGAAGCCATTGCAGAGGATCAAGTGCACGAACCCTCGACTCCCTCCTCAACCTGGAATAAGCCGGAGCGTAGCCGTTTCATGCAGCATGAGAAATCTTCGTCTGACCAAGGCATTTTCAACACACGTCAACGTCGACGACTTTCAGAGCCCCTCCACCAAATCGCCGGCGTCAATTCGATCCCAACGAAGAGAAGCCGACCTGGTTCCATTTACAGTATTCGGAGACCTCGTCACCGACTGGAGTCGTCCGACGGTCACTGCTCGCACTTGGGACATGCCGCTACTGGAAGCGTTGGATGTCTGCCAGAGCTGCAGCGATTCAAGAGCACCGAGGTGGTGGAGCAGATGATGACGGAAAGGCGACAGCGGATGATGGAGGTATGGAGGGTGGGTGTGATTGAGGCTGCAGTCACTCAGCAGCAGTCGATCCACGCAGTGGTCGCTTTTGGAGAACAGCGCAAGGATGCCGACTCTATCAGCATCCGATCCAAGGCATCTCAGCGGCGTAACAAGAGACCAACTGGCAAACAGATCGCAGGAAATTCAGACGACAGACCCGCTGAGGCTGCTGACCCTGGAGCATCGATGCCTTCGTCGCATATCTCTGAGAGCACGATCAAGGAGCGCCGAGATTCGGACGACACCGCCAGGAACGTCGACACCAGCGGAGTCCTAGGTCTTGCGGCTGAATTGCCAACAGTAGTAAAGTCGTCAGCGTCCAACTTGACCTACAAGGACCTGAACCACCTCGCTATCGACACAACTAATGGCTCAACACCCGCTTTTGAAGCCAGCAAACCTTCCAAGGATGTCGAGCTTACCAGGGAACAAAAACGTCGCAGTGTCCGTTCTGTCAAGTCGCTCCGGTCCTCTTTTATTCACTCTCCTATGGGCAGGTCGCCACTCATGGCTCGCGAGCGGAGATTTCCCTCGGAGATGAGCACAGCCTCGGAGGCCTTCTCGAATCGCCGTCACGATCAGGAACATAGGCCGTACCAGCTGCTTCACACTCTTTCGACTGAGCTCCTCGAGCGACTGACTCGTTCCGATACTCGCGAGTTGAATCGCCGACTGAGGAGGACGTTTGATATCCAGGCGCTGTCGCAGATGTCCAACTCTGTGATCGAAAACGTCCTGACGGATGTTAGCAACCTTGGGGAGCGTTTCCGATGGGTGGAGGCCCAGGTGGCCAACCCTGTGGATGAGCTGCTGGATCGACACCTCGGCATACATACACCCATCAAAGGAGGTAGTACTGCGTCAGGAGACGAGGAAGATGAGGCTGATGGCAAGGAAGACGATGACGATGATGAGTTCGAGGACTGGGGATTCTCCGTGGCCGAGTTCTTCCCATTGGCGCATGTTGTCCAGGAGATGTTATCGGAGATTGGCAAGCTGCGCATGACGATCAACGAGTTGCAGCTGAGTTATGTTCTCAAGGTGGAGCAAGACCGTATCAATGCCGAGAAAGCTTTCATGGAGGACGTCGAGTCGGAGGAGGAAACTGATTTCGACTACCAACACCTTCATCAACACCATCATCATCACCACCACCATCATCATCTGGAGGAGCCCATTATAACAAAAGCGGAACAAGCACCTGAAAAGCCAGGTCAGCTCAAGAATGTGCTTGGTGGTATGCTGGATCGTCCCCGCATTCTTGGATCGGCGTCAACAGGAGTCTCTGGGTTCTTTAACAAGGTCTTTGGAGGAAGCGACAAGCCCTCACAGGATGACGCCAAAGCTGCTGTTACTGCCAAGTCTGCAGCGGTGGCTCAGGAGCTCCCCAAAGACAAACCTACTATGTCGACAAGTAAATCTGGACCAGTCATTGCGGAGACATCAAGGGTCTTTGCAGAATCGGCCTGGATAGCTTCTCCCAACAAGGCAGCAGAAGCAAAGACGGCACCCAAGGGTGCTCCAGTGGCTGATGGAACTCGGATATCCAGCGCAGGAGGTATTGTCTTGCCCAACTCAAGGCTTTCTGCGACCACGTCCTTGGCAACCATGGCAACCATGTCTCCGGCACCATCACGATCCAACACAGTCCATGTCGCTGAAGGTGTCGTTACTGGCACTGCCGCGTCGACTGTCATGATCAGGGCACTCGACATCCGCTTCAGTCCCAGCGCTAAACGAACCAACATGCCTCACTCTCCACCTGCCTCGTCTCCTGTGGCAGAGTCTGTCAAGGGCCTGTTCTCACGCTCACTTCCACAGACGCAACCTTTTGGAATGTTGTCTGAAGAGACCGATCCCGCCTCTGTTACCCCTGTTGGGCTGGGCCTGAATGCAGGATCCTTCAAGAGTTTGTCGTCCATGCCAGAGGAGTCTGTCGCTGCTGCCAGCACAGTCTTTGTCGCCACCCCAGAGTCAGGGCGGGTCCATGATGAAGGCTTGACACGTTCATCTGATCCAGTAGCTGCATCTAGCAGTAGCAGCGCCAGCAAAGCGGCGCCTCGCACGTTTGGACTGTCAACCAAGACCAGCGGGCTTGCACTTAATGTGGTCACAAAGCAGGATGTCTTCCAGGATCACTGGGCAGCATCAACATCTTCCTCTCTATCGGCTTCAGGATCGATGGCCAACAGCGATAGACGGTCTAATGCCGAAAGCATCCCAGAAGGCATTCCTGGCAGCCAGTCATACAGAAATTCTTCATCAACTGCTTCACTGTCCTCCAACTCTACCGCCAATGAAGCTACCGCCTCCCTCACTCCTCGTCTTGGCGCCAAGCCAACACTCATCACACGGTCCGGATTGACTGCGGTGACGCCTTCGGCCTCGACAGTCTCCTCGCCTGTGTCGGCAACATCTTGGTTTGACACGAAGCGATTCTCTGGCGGAGCTTCGTCTTCATCAGGCGACGCAACCCGGCCTAACAACGAAGCCAAGCCTACTCAGGAGAACAACATCTTTACAGCAGGATACCTCAGCATAGGCTCTGGATCCGGATCGGCATCGACTGCACTAACGAGTACCGATCAAGTATTCCGGAAAACGCGAGCAGCAACCTCTTTTCATGGAGGCCCAGGGTCGAGGGGGTCGACTGATTCGGTCACCCGAAGTCTTGGACGAGCCACCGGTCGTGAATCTGCTTTGGCCTTCTTGCGTGGAGAAGTCCCTGCCTCGACTGTTCTGAGTTCACTTTTCAGCAATTCTGATGCTCCTCCTGAGGCTTCGTCATCCGCGACGCCAACGGATCCAGTTGCTACTAGTCAGTCCGACCCCAAGGGCAAGGGGCTTGCGTTAGAGCGTGGCCATGGTGTCACGCAAACCAGTGTTGAAGGTTTGGATGCAGATGATGTCCGGGAGGAAGAGGTAGAACAAGAGCGGAAGCAAGAGCCAAAGCAAGAGCAGGAACAGAGAGGACGATCCAGGGAGACGTTGGGGATCCAGGGATACATCACTCGGTCAGGACCAACAATTACTCCCTCTCACTCTGAGAGTGGACTACTGCTCCAGGCACATGGACCCATGTCAACTCCGACGACCAGTCTTTCTCAACGGGCGGCCGTCACCAGTACTGCAGTAGCCTATGTGGTTGCAACACCAGACCATACCGAGGATAGGGACAGCACCCGCAGGAAGCGAGCGGTGTTTGACCGGGATCTAATCAAAGCCTCCCAGAAACGGATCCTTGCCAGTGTCCAACATCAACAAGTGGCTACGGGAGCAGCTGACAGACCGTTTGTGCCCCAGTCGAACCCGCGGAGGGCGAGGGCGCTGAGCGTGGACAGCGCGCAGTCGTCGGAGCCGTTGCCAGCGAACGAGAGGTTGGACCTGTGGAGGGTCGGCGCAGGTGTCAGTCGGGATATTTGGAGGGGGCTGATCAAGAAGGTTGATGGCGGGCGAAGCGGAGGTGGAGGTGGAGGAGGAGACTCTTAATTAGTTTTGACACAGTTTTTGATGCTTCTACAATACCATGTAACATACTTTTCTTTCTCGCTCCCTTTGGTTCCCTTTGTCCTTCTTTATCTCAGATTACCAAGAGTAATGGTGGCGCAAAGTGACAAGGATGTGACAATTCACTGTGATGACCTACCAAAGACTTGCACAGCTCTGGCCCGATGTTTTGTGTTTGTTGAGTATATCGCGCGGTATGTCTACATGAAAGAAACGTTGTGATTGCCCTGGGGGATGTTGTTCTTGTGTCCTCAGCCAAGCACTATGGAAATTTTGGCTCACCCGGAAATGTCATTTGAATATAATTGTTTGGATAGGCTAGGCAAATCGGGACATTCGTCTATTACACGGTCAACAGTTGGACTGACTACATGCATGAAGACCAGACAGGCGGTTACACACTCGACACCCATTGAAATGGAAAGGGAGAAGGAGCGTGAGCAAGAGGTGAATAGGGAGAGGAAGAAAATCGCCGCTTCGAAGGAATCTTGGAAGATTGGGGAGGTTACGCCAAGACAGAGCATGACACCTTCGCCACCAACACCACTTACGGGCAATGGTGCTAGCAGAATTACGCCCGTTACTTCCCCTTGCATATCGCCTTCTGGAGCACCATCAACTTCTAGTGTATCAACAACTAAGATAGCCGGGCTCTACATACAGATCCCGGCGGAGCAAGTCAGGGTCAAGGTTCGGACGTATATCATGAAACCGCGGATGCGCCCTTTTTCGTATTGTGGCTGGAGTGGTTCGGCGCGAATGGCGAGAAGCCGTCGATTTGGAGGTTGGATAAGTATGCGCGCCCTATTGGCGAACTCATCAGGAGCCGAAGTTCAAGCAGACATACTACCTCAAAAAGAAGATTGTCTATGAGGCGTTGAAGGCTATTGATGCGGTTGAGGATGAGTTGTGGAGGAGAAGATGAGGAGGGGGCGGGATTTGATCGAGGAGGTGATTAGTCGTCATGGGTCTATCTCACGGTACTATGATACCTTTCGCCAGCCTCGGGGTAGTGTCAAGACCGAGTAGAAGAAGGAGCGGAAATAAACCATTGCTTTATTGGAATGAAATAGATGAGTGTCAGAAGGTACGTCTGTTTGATCTGTCCAACTCTTTTGATGGTGGTAGTCGGCGATTGAAAATTTCCAAAAGACAGAGAAGCGAGAACGGTTTGGCAGAGGGATCTGTTTTTGCTTGAACTCGACTCGGACTTTTTTTTCTTTCAACTCTCTCCCACTTCAACGCCCCACTTTCTCGTCTCACTACTGTCCATTTTAGAGTCACAGCCCTCCCTCCTTCCCTACCCCTTCTCACACTCTTTTACTCACTCACTCACCCACTCACCCACTTTTCCCACCTCTCTCTCTCTCTTCACACACACATCCTCTCTTTAAACAATGGGCAAGAAAAACGGAGCCGATGGCGGAGGACTCTTTGCCGCCTACCTCGCCGCCATGCCAGAATCAACCAAACCCGCCGAAGACACCGGTACCCTTCCTCACTAGTCACCTGCTTGCACAACAAAACGACGGCCTTCAGGAGAGGACAGACAGTAGTTATGGTTCACCTGATCCTCTCGATCATTGTCTCTTCAGCTAACTTACCCATCTCCATTCCCTCCCTTTCTTTTTTTTTGTGGTGTGTGGACGTCAAACAAAATAGAGACGTACTTGCCAGACTCGATGGTAATACATCTTTATTCACACCAAAAAGCCAGTATACCTGCAAGACATTCACTATTGACGAACGACCGTTCGACCGACTGGACTGAAAGGATAAACACAGGACGGTTTGGACGTAGTAATACAAGGACGACACTACCACAAAAGGAACACAAGGATATGCATGGATCATGGAGAACTCGTTTTCAACTGAGGAATAGACGGGCAATTGAACGACCCTTCCTTTCAAACGTCATTTCGCTGTCAGGGTCTTTTTACTTACTGGTCGCTCTGGTCTCTTTTTATTTTGACAACTACAGAAAGCGTCGACACTGCTGGAGCGCATTGGATCAGAGAGATCGTGGTCGAGCCGTGATGTCGAGAAGGATGTTGATATTTTGGAGCGGAACAGACTGTACACCATCAAGGATCTCCGTGTTCTCTCTGGAGAGAGCTGGAAGGTAAAGATCGTCGTCCTCATTTTCTCCACATGTCTTATAGGACGAACGATACTTACAACTTTGAACATTGACCGTGTGAAAAACTTGGAGTTCTGGATTTGAAGGGGCTAGAGCTGCTGCTCCGAGTCAAAGGAAAAAAAGTATTGCTTGCTGACCTCGGACTTTTTTTTGCCGATTTTTTTTTTTTTTTTTTTTTTTTTTTTTTTGCTTTGGCTGGATTGCTCATGGTTATAGGAAATTGAGTTGTTGCCTCTGGTCAAGGATCTCTTGCGTCTCTCTGTCAACCCTCCCGTCGGTATGTCAAAAAAGAAGAAATGAAGACGTTCTCTCTCCCCACCTCTCAACTTGCTGTACTTACCCATCTCTAGGAATAGAGCTGTCGATTGTGTAGAGAACCAAAAAGATATCCCTTACAACAATGAAAATATACCATTTGGATCCTAACAATATGTTTGGAACCTATTGTGTCGCTAGATTATGGAAAGCTAAAGCAGGAAAAGAAAAAGATGAAGAAGGAGAAGAAGGAGAAGAAGAAGAAGGAGAAGAAGGAAAAGATGGAGAAGAAGGCGTCCAAGGAAAAGTCCGTCAAGAAGGATCAGGAGAAGACACCTGCAGAAGGAGAGCAGACCGGATCCACGTCAGCAGAGACGACAGCGGAGACATCGACGACGACGACAGCCGAGGACGGTCTTGTCACCATCCACAAAAAGGAAAAGAAGGCCAAGGGCGATGACGAGTCCTCATCCTCGTCCTCATCTTCATCCTCTTCGTCGTCGTCATCTTCGTCTTCTTCGGACTCGGACCCAGAGATGGAGGCGAATACACCCAAGATGTCCTCAGCACAGTTGCCATTCGTCAAGTCAGGAAACAGTGCACTTTTGCCTGGACCTGGACGGATCCAGCCCATGGGTAACCGTATCCGTGTGACGGCAGGGAACGGAACCACATATGAGGTCGATCGGTACTGCCCTCACAAGAATGTTGATCTTGCGACCAAGGTAAGAGAATGAGCTTTCTTTATTATCTGAAGATGTACTTTGTGTGGAGCGGTTTTTGTGTAGATCATCTATTTTTGATGTTTTTGTGCTACAGTCGTCTGACCCTTTCTCTCACCTCTTTGTTGTTGTTTTGTTTTTTGTAGGGTGTTGTTGTTGGCAACACATTGTTCTGCAACAAGCACAACTGGGCATTCGCATTGGACAACAGAGGATACTGTAGCAAGCACGGAGCCACCATCAATGCCTGCAAGGTCGAATGGTAGATTCTGGACCGTTTCAGTTAAGGAATAGCATACAGATCCAGACTCTGAATAAATCATTCTCTATTTTTTTTACGTGAGCGTTGGAGTTTGTATGCTAATGCTAGGCTTTTGGGTATGCATTGGACGTGGAAGAGAGCAAAAAAGCGAGAATGAGGGTTGGGTGGACGTTTACAGTGCACTGTGAACGCATTGTTTTGATTTGTGCTCCATTGATCCACATTCCAACGGAGTTGTTTTAGGTTCAGCAAAAAGGAATTTTTGGTGTCTGCGGCGCCTTTTCATTTTTGTGCTCCATTTCTCCAACAGTCCGAATCTGACTGAGGCACTCTTCAACGTCGCAGTAAACGGCAGGTCCTTTGGCACCAAGAAGTCCATCGGACCCAGTGGCCAATATCTTTTGTTGAGTATAAATAAGAGATCCACCTTTCCTTCCAAGTATCATCATCCAACAATTCAAGCAAGCCAACTCAAGCACTCTTCTCCTCAGGACAAGCATACCACCCCTCTTTCCACCAAGACATTCAAGATCACTCAAGCCGTTACATCCAAAAAAAAATATATCAAGAATGACTTCCACTACCGTCACCGCTGCCTTGACCATCGCCGAGCAAGACATTTTTGCCACCTCTGCTGAGTGGGATACCTCCAACACCACCAAGTCCGACTCTTTGACTGATGCCCAGGCGCAACAGCAGTCCGAGTCCGAGCCCGAGTCCCAGTCGAGTGCTGATGCCGAATACGATATCAACCAGGATCGTCAGTTCCAAAAGTTCTTGCGTCGTTTCGGCGGGAACCGCAAGTCGCGCTCTTAAAAATTCATATGTGTACATACCTTCTCTCATTTCCTTCACCTTGTATAACGTATAATAAAAAGACGATGCAACAAATAGCAAAATAGAATGTGCCTAATATGATACTGATATGGATCACCATCCTGTGAAAGTATTGTCCGAAACTAATTAAGGTGATCAATGAGGACAACCAAAATGTTTCTTCCCTGGTGAATGACTGAATTTTGCTAAAAAGGAGAACCATTGCACTTGCACAACAAAGTGAAGAGCGGCTCTTGTACTATTCCGTCTACTGATCTGTATCCGTGCCCTGCGTTTTTTTTTTTTTTTTTTTTTTTTTTTTTTTTTTTTTTGAAAAAAGATATATCAATGAATACGTCTTTGTTAGCAGCAGTGTTAGAATCATTTATTTAGGCTAAGCAGGTATTCAGAAGGGCTCAGGTCCGAGCGCAACAGCAACCATTGCAAATCCCCATCCCCATTCTCACCAATTCTTTTTCCTTTCATCATTTCCCACTTATATTTTCTTGACGCGTTCATTCAGCAAGTCTTTCGCCGATTCAAACCACACCCCTATCAACTCACGTTCAAAATCACTCGACCATAACACAATCCTCAGAAAAAGACGCGTCGTCCATTGCCAATGACCCGCCAAGTCGATTCCCCCAATCCAGAAGGTGAGCAGAGACACTTTCCTACCTCTTTACAATGGATACTGTATCACGAGGAGAGATAAGCAAAACTGGACTGAACACAATACGAATTGACTTGTATGCGTTTTTTTTACTACATATATCAATGGACATGATTCAGAAGATCGCACAGGAGTTTGGGATCGCCTCTCAGCGCGAGAGGTGGCCACATTTGTCGATGTCAGCTGGCGCGGACGATCAGGTAGAGCATGGGCAGCAAAAGCAGAAACTGAATTACATCTACGCAAGCAACTGCTGTTGCTACTCCAACAATGAAATCACGACAATATCACCAGCAACAACTATAACCCTTTGATAGATTCCACGCTGAAAAGGAAACGTGTGGAGGGTGAGCTGCCGGCAAAGCGAGAGTCTTGGTCATCTCTACTGCCTCCTTCATCATCGCCCCTGTCGTCGTCTTCGTCATCAGCAGCAGGCGGCGGGCTTGTTCTAACATCCATCTCCATACCATCGATGGCCACAACTTGCTTGCGGACCCATTCGATGTTCGATCCAACCAGCCCTGACATAAGACTCGAAGGCACCATCACAGTCAGCGACCATCAACCACCAGAACCGCCGACATCCAGATCTCACCTAACTCTCCAATGCGAAAGGATGATGGCGGCTCTTCTCTTCTTCAAAGAGATATTCAAGGTCTCCAGGACAAAGTGACGCCTCTGGAAAAAGATGCCCTGCAGCTGTCCTCTGACCAAAACCACTGAAGGCGAAACCAACACCATTCATCTATAAAATCCTCTTCAGGTACTGGTCCTTCTACTACCCACTCCAGCACTGTTGCCCAAGTGGATGATTCAGCTCTACTTTGGCAGGAAATCTACCGAATTCGTGAGCGATTGGCGGTCAAGGACCAGGAGAAAAAAGAATCTATCGAGGCTGCGACTATAGCGATTGAGGATGCGACTCTGGCGGTAGAAGTCTATAGAAAACGGGGTGACTGAGATGGAGCGACCCATGCAAGGACTTTGGGCGATGGTTGCCAAGGCCGAGGATAAAGGTGACGATGGACCAGCAGAGGCGGCAGGGTAAGCAGGAACTGTTGATGGAGCAGGCCGCGTCGTTTCGTAAGAATTGGCGACCAATGGGAGAAAACGGTCTCGGGGTCTTGGCCTGTTGAAAGTGATCATTGATGAAAAATAAATGAGACTTTATTTGAATTGTCTAGCCTGTGCTTTGAAACCAATTGAGTTTTTACCAACGTGTTCCCAGATCAAGGTTTCCAGATACCATGAGCATTTTTTTGCTATTGATACAAAAGAAGAACATATGCACATGTTATTTTCTTGGTGATGGATCGATAAACCGATGGTGGCGCTTGGACCCTTCGACCCCCCCGAAAAAGCAGTCGCAACACTCGCGCTTTTTTCTTTCCTTGTTGTGTTTGAACTCCCCAGGAGCAACAAACTTCTTTCACAACCATTGTCATTACCATCCCCTTTCTCTCTGGTTGAAACACATTCTTTCTTCTTATTACTTCTTCTTCGGCACTTTCGTCGACAGTCTCATTTCGTGGCTCAACGCACCACCTCATCAACTCTGGTCTCACTATTCCTGGGACCATGACGCAGTCGCCAAAAAACGATTCGATGGCAATTGATCTCACACGTTCTCGCTCCCAAAGCCCAGTTCCAGAAGGTAGGGAGGGACCGGTTTTTGCCCGTGAAAACCGTTATAGTCAATTTGAAGGGAGTATCGAGCTCAATTGAAGTTTTAAACACGCGTGTTTCATTTATAGTTCCAGCAACTCTTAGAACTATCTCACTTCAGTCTCCGATGCCTTTTCAACACGGACAGTGGCCATATCCAACAACGGCGACCACGACAACCATCAAAGACGACAAGGGGCAACAGCGACCAGGGAGCCAACGCGATCTGACTAGCAAAGGTAAACACAGTCGATTTAATAGCAACATACCACAGGCAGAAATAATTTGCTCCGCTATGTTGGCAATAAGGCATGGCAAACCTTTAACTTAACCTTGTTCAATTGCCTACGGACCATCGAAAATAGCATCCCTTTCCAGTCTAAAGAGAAAGAATGTAGAGGAAGAATCGCCAAGGAAAAGAGATTCTTGGACTTCACCACCTTCCTCGTCAATGACCTACGTCCGCCCCACTATATCATCCTTAATAGCAGCTCTACGAGGCGAAGTGCAGGAACGCGATTCCCGTCCTGAGCCAAGCAACAATGTGAGCTATGCCTCCGCAACCACAACCACAACTACGACCACGACTACAACGTCGACTGCAAAGGATGCGGAAGCTGGAAGGAGAGCGGAGGCGATGCCTGAGAGTAGATCGCGACATCCCGAAGTACGACCTCGACCAAACACCAAGAGGCACAATGGGAGGTCCCATGCACAATATCAATCGCACTGGAAGGTGTGTATGAAAATGCAACTTGAACACCTTTGCACTTGTATTCTGCCAACGTAGTTCCTTTTACTAATAACCTGTACAAATTTTTTTTGGTGATCGATCTGTAGGAGTGGTGTATCCGCAAGGAGTTTTCGGACGGAGACTGGGTGACGCGTGAGAAATTTGTCTCCTACCTCAGGGAACTCACGGCCCCACAATCGTACACCGACAGCGACGTCCCGCGTCTCAGTATAAAACCCCTCTTTGTCAAGTCCCGTGACGGAAGCGATATCCGTCGAGCCTCCTTGGCGACCCTGGAAGCTTACATGAAAGCCGTGCGATCTCTTTACGAGGAACAATGCCTTGTGGATGGGATCATCCCCAATGACAGCCTTGGAAAAAACGAGATTGAAATGATCTTGAGTGATTATGAGAATATGTAAGTGGATGCAAATGCGATAAGCTTATTGAGTAAATCTGTGGTTGAATGACTGTTATTCTGCTTAGACCTGCTTTATGTATATTGGAATGGCTAGCTGATCAACTACGCATTTTTTTCCTACTAGGCTCAGCCATACCACATTTACGAGGGTCGGCGAGGGTGGTGATGAGGACGAGGAAGAGGAAGATGAAGACGAGGATGGCGCTGACGAGGATAACATGGACGGAGGTAAAACAATAACAAAGACAATGGGCGTATCTTGCATCTGGCGTTAGTTCACTCCACTATTGTGGTCATCATGTTGCATTGTTTTCCTAACTCTTTGCTCGTTTTTATTAATCACCAATAATTAGTTGACGCGAGTGGTGAGGGGAGCCCTGTACAGGAAGAAACCTCAAGTAAAGAAACAGAAGCTTCATCGACCGCACCGTCAGCACAGGAAAGCGGGCAGCAAAGCGACAACGAAAAGGAGGCTAAAAAGAAGGAGAAGCCCAAGAAGAAAAGCGGGAGCAAAAGGATTGGACGGGCATTGTCTCCTGTTTCACAGAGTCAGGACCCACTTTGGGTTTTTGCAGGCACTACTCAACGGCGCCACCTTACTCATCAAACACAGTGGAAGGTAGGACTCAAAAGAGATCTACTTCACTGTACTAAAATTGCCCAGCGATATGCTCCTGACGACCCACTAACGCCACCATTACACCCCCGTCCTTCCACTTGCATATGCGACATAGGAGTGGTGCATCAGAAAGAGATACACTGATGGACACAGAGTCACCGCCGAAAAGTTTGTCGCCTTCGCAAGAGAGCTCACGGCACGGGATGAGTACTATGACAAGGATAATCCTCATCTATGCATCAAGCCCTTCATTGCAAATATTCACAAAGGGGCCGATGTCCGCCGCCCATCCAAGGGGACAGTTCGCGGGGCCCTGACGGCCGTCCGAGCGCTTTACATGGATCAGTGCAATGTTGAGAAGGTCAAGCCGAATGTTACCAAGGATCTGGCAAAAACTGCCATCGATGTCATCATGAGCGACTATGAAAAGCTGTAAGGAGGGGCTAGATACCTTTAGACAGAGTGGCACGTACTGATGCTCTTTTTGTCGACGAACTACATTCTGCCGTGGTGTCTCTAACCCCTCCCTGTTTCCCCATTACCACTCATTACTCATTAGATTGGAGGAAGGACCTAGTCTGCCGCGGATTATTACCCCTGATGGACAGATTTTACTCCGGGAAGGGGAGCACCAGCAGAATGGGAACCAGGAAACTGCGCAACAGGAGCCCGAGGACCTGGAAGCCTATAACCGGGAGATCGATCATCAAGAAGTTCTCCGTGAAAATACCCCGCAGGAAGATGTGCACCAAGAAGATGTGCAGCAGGAAAATGTGCAGCAGGAGAGTGTGGAGCCAGAGAATATTCAGGAACATGGTGTACAGGAGAAAACTATCCGGGAGAAAGATACCCATGCTGGCGACGCAAACAAGGAATCGTCTATGATCCAGCTCAAAAAGATCATGAAATCCCTTTGGAACCCCCAGACTAAACATTCTTCGCGGGGACACTCGTGGATGATTGCCCATCGGGAACGGCTACGTCTGGCATTCGGCTACTTTGAAACCGACTCTCGAAATAATTTGGCGACCCTCGTACCGCCACAACTCTACCACCTGCAAATACGGCCAGAGGACGAAGACCAGATACCGACACAGGGAGTCGCGGTAATGGTTGATTTCAGGAAGCAATATACAGACAGTTTGCGATACTCAATTTTCCTCCGGGAAGAAGACGTGCAGGTCTGCCCTATTGGCGCGCTCGCCTTCTTCCTCCTTGGCAAATGGACGGTATGTGATGACTCTCTTGCACTGTTGTTGTTTTTTTTTTTTTTTCGCTCGGTCTTATGTAACCTCGCGGTTACGTTACACTACGGTCTTTAATGTTCTTTGTGTTTGTTGGTATAGGAGAAAAAGTCGTTTCCAGATTTTGGCATTGACGACTGGGCGACTGAACCTATCGAGTTTTTGAAAGACGCACCAAAGGCAGGAGAGAATATCAGGCAAGTGCCAACTCTAGTTATCTAGCAACATGGTGTTCGCTCTTTTTTTTATTGCTCTATCATATATGGGTTCAGGATCACTAACGTATTTGTTTTCTTTTGCGTGGCGCCATATTTCACAGCTCAGAACAGGATGGAGGCGCGAATTCGGCAGCACTATTCGCAGATATCATTGAAGCCAACACAGAAGAACGACCCTACAGTTCCTTCTTCGACTTCATAAACCCATCACCCAATCGACACACAAACGGCAACAAGAAAGTCCCTCCCATCATCCTAACAGCAACCCTCCCCCAACCATCCGTCTTTCGCCTCCCACGGAACAGACTCCTCCCACCTCTTGACCTTCAACGACAACTGTTCCCCTTTATAGAGGACGTTTATAATGATAATGCGGATTGGAAGATGTGGGTGGAAAATATTATGATGGATCGACCGGAGGACACGGATAGGCTGCCGGAGAAGGATAGGGATTTTGAGTATCATAAGGCAGACTTTCCTTTGATTCGGCATTTATTATTTGTAGCGGGGTTGAGGAAGGTTGTTTTGCAGGACTTTGCGGCGATGATGGCTTGTGAGACAGAGGAGGACGGGGAGAGGAAGACCGGATTTGATCATGTGTTTGCGGTTAAGCATCCTGTCTTGTCCTCGCCGGCTTTTAAAGAGTTTGCGGCTCAGCTTCGGGAGGCGATGGCTGCGGGACCGGTGGTGGTGAAGGCGAACGTACCTACAGAAGCTCAGGAGTCGCCAGAGAATGAGGTGGTTCAAAGTTTAGAGGTTCAGGAGACCGTCCAAGCGTCAACAAAAACAACAACAAAAACTAAAATGACAACCACAACAAAAACCACCAATACCAACCGTTCAGTCACCAGGAAAGGCAAAAACGATCAAAGTAGAGCCTCGGCTTTGGATCTGACGGCTTCTTCGACGGACGTTGTACGAGTACCTGTCGCCACCGGATCTCCGAACCAGCCTAACGAGACGGACAGTCTTTTAGAAGCGATTCAAGCATTGTGTGCGAGGGTGGCGTCTCTGGAACAGATGGAGATGCAGGAGTCTGGACTCGCAACATCAGCTTCCGCAACAACGTTCCTGACTGACACTATTTCGGGGGACAAGGATGCTAGCATGGATAAGGACTCGAATATGGATGTTGACATGGACGAGGAAGCTGCCAACGGTGCCCTCAGAAGTAACGACACTAGAAGTAGCAAGGATGACGCTGATCGACTTCGCCGAGAGAACCAAAGTCTCCGGAAGAAGGTGGCGGCACTGGAGCGTGTAAACCGAGAATTAGCCGAAGAGAACCAGCGGCAGTCGTCATTGTCCCGTACGCCTGAGCCACATGTACTCTCGACACCACCCGCTGCCTCTCCAACCCTGTCACGAATTACCTCCCGGGCTTCCTATGAACTCAATCGTGCCCCCAGCGGTCGTTTCGGCAGGAGGGAGAACAACAGTAACATTATCAGTGCAACAACCGCTTGCTCTGCACCCAATTCAATCATTCAGGATTACCGCACCATCGCAACTGCCTCCATAACCCCAACCAACACCCATAGCAACATCTACACCAACATCAAGGACAGGCATAGGAGCCACAGTGTCACCAGCGCAAGCACAAGCACCTGCGAAGCTTCAACCCTCCGCCAAGAAGTCCAAGATCTCCGAAGCCAATTAGCTTCCCTTGAACAAGAGGAAAAAGACGTCCTCCACTACGCTGCAGTGGCAATCGAGTCGGTTGAGTTCCTGGACAACAAGGTCCTTCAGATCGAACAGTCGATGCATGGACTCTGGACTATGATTGCCAGGAACGAGGCGGCCAAGTTTGCGTCTACAGGGTCTGTGGGGCCGAGGTTGCCTGTGATGGGGATGGCGTCAACGCCACCACCACCTCCTCCGCTTTCACCTTTGCACCAGCAGCATCAGCAACAGCAATATCAGGATCCGTTTGTTCGCGCGAATGTTGGAGCGAGACTTCGTGTTGATACTTTGCCTCTGCGGAGCAGGACGGCTTCCTCTGCGTCTGCTGCATCTGCAGCTTCTGGATCAGGCGTGCATAGCAAAATGAGGTCGTAATGCAACTCAGCTCTGCTACTCGGTTTTCCTTCACCCCGTACAACAAACACCATTTCGCTTCTTGCGCAATGAAGTTTGAAATAAACATAAATGTATATATCGATCTAAAAAAAAACTATGAAAAAGTGTGTTCGACTATTTTACTTCTTGGATCCTTGCATTGTTGCTGAAGGAGTACCGGTAAGGAGGGAAGATGAGGAGATAGAGACGCGGAGGTGCTCTTGGAGCCGCAGTTGGTCCACTAGCTGTGTCGCTGCCGGGTCAAGGGTTGTGGTGACGGCTGTCAGGCTCTTTGCGAACGCCTCTGCTGCCGTTAGAGGTTCCTCCTCCTTCTTTTCCTCCTGTTCCCCTTCTTCTTCACGCTGTTCGTCCTGCTCGACCGACTGTTCAACGACTTGGTGCTTTGGTTCTGCTGCGGCCGACTTGGCGCCTTCCTCTGCAGGCTCGGACTCGAGGTAGTCGTTTGCCGTGGAGGTAAGGGACATCTCAGCATCAGTTTCGATGGTCGCCGCCCCAACCTCTTGATCTGGCATCGACTCTATGACAGGTGTGGTGGTTGTGCTGGCTTTGACGGCTTCTGTGGCGTTCGCGATTGAGGACATGTCGAACTCGACCTCTGGCTGTGAGGCCTTCTTCCTCTCCGCATCATCAACGCCGCCTAGACTGACATCCTCAGCGGCAGTGGTCATGGTGGGCGCAGTCGTCACGGGAATGATGGGGTCACAAGGAATCGCCGACTCACATGCAGAAGTTGAGGAGCCTGTGGACATAGGGGATGCATAAGGTGGGTTGCCATCTTTGACCATAATCAGATGCCGTTGTTGTTGTCGAAGTTGATATTGCTGCTGCTGCTGATGGTGTTGGT
Organism: Linnemannia elongata; assembly: GCA_036320915.1. Classification (NCBI taxonomy): domain Eukaryota; kingdom Fungi; phylum Mortierellomycota; class Mortierellomycetes; order Mortierellales; family Mortierellaceae; genus Linnemannia; species Linnemannia elongata. The sequence continues at coordinate 395,149 of JAXBDG010000010.1, read as the reverse complement.
GTTGGTACTGCTGAGTCTGTTGTGGCTGGTGGAGACGAATCTGTTGCTGTTGCTGTTGGTGTTGTTGATAGAGGTTCGCAGGCTCTGAACGACGTCTCGACACCTCCGCCTTAGCACTCAACCCCATACCCTTCGACCCCTCCCCATCCACCATATCCACACCCGTCGTAGTAGGCGAAATAGAATTCGACCGCGCACGCCCACCACCCCCCTGCTGCTGAGCGAACTGCTTCGCCTGCTGAGCCTGTTTCGCCTGCTGCTGCTGCTGAGCATGATGTTGTTGAGCAGCCTGTTGCCGGTTCCGGTTCAGAAGTGACGCCTCTTGGAAGATGAAGTGGTCGGGTGGCAGGGTACTCGAGGGGACTTCGCCGGGGTTCCTTCGGTAGGTTGCTGCTGTGGTCGAGTGCTGCTGTTTGATGGAGGTGGGGAGACCTGCGCAGGCGGAGAGGCGGGGGTCGGAAACTAGGTGTTGCATCAGGAAGGCGTGTGCATTCTGCTGACCGGCAATAGAGTTAGACCCACTCCGGCTACCAACACCGCCAGCGGCACCGATAGCCGCCGAGGCGGCCGCCGCAAACTGCTGATGCTGATGCTGCTGTTGTTGTTGTCGGCGTATAGCGGCCTGAAGCTGCTCTTGCTGCTGCTGCTGGAACAAGATCGCATGCTCCGACTGAGGTTGTTGAAAGCCATGAGTGGTAGTCGAAGGATGCTGTTGTTGTAAAGGTGGAGGTAGAGTGTTGACAAGCCCAAAGTGAGACAGCAGGGCAGTTGGATCAAATGGGATCATCCCTGCTGACGCGTTGGGGTGGGTTGATGTAGAGTCCACGCGGAACTTTGAAGCGCGACGCTTCCTGGGTGTACTTGAATTACTGTTACTTCCGCTTGTGCCGGTTGTGGAAGTAGGGGAATTGGTGAACGCAGAAGCGGCGGAAGAGAGCTTCGTTCCAGCGGGTGAGGAGAGTGATCGAACAAAATGGGCAGCAGGTTGAAAGGGCGACGAGACCGGACTACCGGTCCCGTAATGATGGTGATGGCTCATGAGAGGGGACGCGACGACGTGTGCGTTATTCGCCATGTAAGGCTGTCCAGGAGGGACTTGCGAGTAATCGGTTGTCGAGGCCCGTGCGTGAGGGAGGAACATGGACGTAGGGAAGTTGTTGGGTGTTTTGGGTGGTGTCGAGTATGCCCATGCGACGTGTAGAGGCGCAGGCGATGTCGAGTCTCCTGTAGAACTAGCTGCAGCAGCGGCTGCCTTGGCAGCAACGTGATACCCATCGACAGAATGGCGGCGCAGATCCATACCCTGCATCATAGCCCCATGGTGAAGATGATGATGTGATGAAGCGGAGGATGACGACAAAGTGCTGTTGGTAGTAGGGCAAGAGTCGTCCTCCTGAAAAGACCGCTTCATACCCATCTTTACCGGCGTCCCTTGCTGCTGTTGAGATGAAGGCCGCTGAGGTTGTTGAGAGGGACTGGAGAGGGAGTAGAACCCAGGGTGGATGAACAATTCCTTGGTATCGGGCCTTTTGATCTCGGCCGGTGGGATTGAAGGTGTCATATAAGTCGCGTGGCGTGGATTTGTCAGGGAAGAATTGCTGTGGCGACGAGAGCTTGTGGTAGTGGTTGTGCCGTCAAGAGAACTCTGACGATGCTTCTGTTGTTGTTGCTGTTGCTGATGGAGGAGGAGTTGCTGCTGATACTGGTGTTGGGCGGTCAATAGCCCTTGTTGCTGCATCCTTTGACCGACTGTCGTCGAAGGACTTGAATTGATCGCTTGTTGACCAGAAGAGGCCGTCTCATCAACAAGAAGCCCGCCAGCGTCATGGCTACCCTGAAAGAGATCCATATCTTGATCTGATAAGTTCAAAAGCGACTGCAGCTGCCCGCTCTCCCAATCCGTTCCACCACTGTTATCGAGTGCAGTCCAGGAGCACGTATTGTCCGATGTTATGATGTTATTGTTGGTGGCGGTGGTCTGTGCGACATCCATAGGTGGTTCCGCATTGAGCAAGTTCAAGAGACCCATGAAGGACTCGCTCTTCCACGATTGTTGGAACAGATCGCTTCCATCCTGGCTATTGTTGATTTCGGTAGCTGTAGGTGTGTGTCGTTGCTGTTGTAGCTGTTTTTGTCCTTGTTGTTGCTCCGGTGAAGTATGAGAAGATGTTGTTGCAGGGTCTGTTGCTGTCGAAGAGGAGGAAGGGGTGTCAGTAGAGGTGGAAGAGGAGGAAGAGCTGTAACCCAGGGAGGAGAGGAAGGAGGTCATGGAATGAGATAAGTCTGTGTAATTGGACGGAGACAACGCCATGTTGGGTACTAGATGCGTATTATGGTAAAGTGATTAAGGCAAGGAGATAAGGGTAAGGTAGGGTAGAGCAGGGCAAGGTGAGAAAAAGGCAGGAAAGGAGGGAAAGAAGAAAAGAAAAGAGAAGAGACAGGAAAAGATGGGTTTAAGAGAAATGAGAGAGGGCAAGAGGAGGGACTGAAAGAGAGTGAGAGTGAGAGTGAGAGAGAGAAAGTGAGGCAAGAGAGATCGAGAGTAAGAGTGTGAGAGGAAGAGTGTGAGAGAAGAGAAGGACGAGGCAAAGGTAGCAATCCCGGCCTAATAATCTGGACGTGTTTGTCTGTGTTGTGTCTCTGTCTGTGTCTGTCTTTGAGCAAAGGCTGTGTTGTCAAATGCCTCTCATTAACCATTCCAGACAACGGTCTGTCGTCCAATATGAGAAATTTCGATAGCGACTTGGCCTGCCCACTCTCCCTCCCATCTCCTCCTTCCCTCGTCCTCCTTTCATTTCTCCGTCTTCTCTCTTTCTATCGTCTCTTCACCTTTCCTCTGTCTCTTTAAACTCTTTAGAGGCAGTCTTCGAGTGCGCGCGTGAGAGAGAAGAGAGAAGTGAGAAGGAAGAGAGAGAGAGAGAGAGAGAGAGAGAGAGAGAGGAGGCGAGAACGATGACGCCGTATGTAAAAAGTGTGTGTGTGTTCAAAGGGGCCGTTGGAGTAAAATGCGAAAAGAGAGACGACCAAATCGGAATACACTTTTTTCTATCTTTCTCCAGATTGGAATCCATTCGCACATACACACAACACAAAAACACAATGCTACAGACACAAATTGTGAAATGTATTGTGGTTACTTTTTCTTTTGGAGTGGGGAGTACTATCTAATAAATACAGGACGAATCTGCGATTTTACGCTTGCTTCTTTCCTAAGTTGGATTATGACTTGATGCAGGATCCAGGGATGGGTGCTACTGATGATGCTGGGAGTAATGCTGTGGATGGTGATGCTGTTGAGGAAGATGTGGTTGTGGTGGTTGTCGTTGTTGTTGATGATGTAGTGGTAGAAGGCCCGGCGGTGATGGCCGCTGGCTGGGCGCGGTTATGGACCATATGTGCCTTGACGAGATGTCCAGCTAAGTGATAGTAAAAAATGAAGTAGAAATGAAACTATTAGTCGCCTACTCTTACAGAAACAGCCATGACTCAAGAAAGGAAGAATAAAGAACAGCAACTTACCAGCGAGAGCAGCGCAAAGAGAGAGCTCGCCGGCCATGACACCAGCGCAAATGATGCGTGCCAGACGCTGGGCATTTGCTCCGGGGGTCTCGGGGTGCGAACCACGGACACCCAACATCTCCAACATCGACGCCTGAGGAGGCAAGGCAGTTCCACCTCCCAAGGTACCGACCTCGATCGAGGGCATCGTACAGCTGATCAACAGGTCCTGGTCGTCATTGATAGCCTTCATCAACGTAATACAGTTCGACGATTCGACGTTCTGAGCAGGGTCCTGACCAGTCGCCAAGTACACAGCCGTCAAGATGTTTGCTGCGTGGGCGTTGAATCCTCCCATCGCTCCGGCCATTGCAGATCCGATCAAGTTCTTGGACAAGTTCAACTCAACCAGGGCCTTGACGGTGGTCTTCAAGACGTTCTCGACAATCTTTCCGGGGATCACGGCTTCGGCAACGACAGACTTTCCACGACCCTCAATCCAGTTGATCGCCGCGGGCTTCTTATCCGTGCAGTAGTTTCCAGACAACGACACGATCTTCATCGAGGGGAACTTGTCGGTCAAGACCTCCAAGGCACGCTCGCATCCCTTCGAAATCATGTTCATGCCCATAGCATCTCCAGTGGTAGTCGAGAAGCGAATGTACACAAGACGTCCAGCAACAGCAATTTTGAGCTTGCGCAGGCGACCGAAACGAGTAGTCGAGTGGAAAGCATCCTGCATGGTCTGGAGACCCTCCTCAGTGTCCAACCATCTCTTACAGGCTCCAGCCTCGGTAACGTTGGGGAACTCAACACAGGGTCCACGAGTCATACCATCGGCCAAAAGAACAGTCGTCGCTCCACCGCCGGCGTTGATAGCCTTGCATCCACGAGAAGTCGAAGCAACCAAGGTTCCCTCGGTCGTGGCCATAGGCAAGTAAAGCATCTGTCCGTCAACATTGATAGGTCCAGCAACGCCGACGGGCAAGGGCATGTATCCGATGACGTTCTCACAGCATTGGCCTATGATCTTGGAGTAATCGTAGTAGTGCATGGGCAACAGCGAAGTTTCGAGGGTCTTGGTGTGGGTGGCACGGGAAATCAGGGCACGGCGAATCTTGACAGCGCGGGTAAGGTCGCCCAAGGTCTTCTCCAGAGCATACGAGGGGATCTTATTGTTGTTGACCAGCATAACCAACTCCTCGTCTGAAACAGCAGCGGCACCAGCGGGAGACTTGACAAGCGCAATACATTCCTCGACAGAACGGACCATAGCCCACTCGCCATCCTTGAGAATAACAGTATCAACAACGGCCTTGGGCTCGGCAAGGGACTCGACCTTTTGAATGTGAGTAGGCTGAGGCTTGGGGGTCGAGGCGGGGGCGGCAATCTTGGTCGTGGTGGCGACAACAGTGGTGACAGTGGTGGTCGAAGGCGAAGTAACCTTGGTGGTCTGATGGGCAGAGGTGACAGTGGCAGTAGTAGGAGGGGCCTGGCGAGACTGCTTGGCAACGTTCAGCAAGAAGACGTTGAGCAAGAGCGAAGCAGCCAAGGTCAAGGAGATGTACTTAGAGATGACGGGATCCTGAATCAAGTACGACCAAAGAGCAAACATCTTTTCCAAAGGGCGCTCAGTCCAGTTGGCAACGGCACCCGAGATGGGAGCCAAGTGCTGGAAGGAGAGGGCAGGGGCAACCTCAACGATCATGGGCATGTCCTTGAGGGTCGAAGAGCGGTGGATGGCCAAGAGGGTCTCGAGAACAGGGGCGATCGAAGGGCCGGTGACATCGACCGAGGATCCAGTGGGGATATCAGCAGCGTCGGGGGTGGTTAAGGTGGTGCAGACGTTGAACAAGTGCATAGCGACGAATCCGACAATCAATGCCAACTTGAGCTGAGCAACAAGACGAGTCTCGGCCTTTGTAGTGGAAGAAACAGAGCTGTTGTTCTTCTTCAAGTTGTTGCCGTTGCCGTTGTTATCCTGCTTGTTGTCATCAGATCCAGAGGTGCCCAAAAGAGCCTTCAAGGTCAACTCGCTAAAGTGGACGGGCGACTTGCTGCTCTCGCGGATGCGGCGCAACTCAAGTTTAAGGGTGAGGATGGCGGTGTAGAAGGTGAAGAGGATGACAAGGTCATAGAAAAGCATGAAAGCAGCAAGAAGACAGAACTCCTTCAGACCGGGAATGCCCGACAGGAAGCCGCAGAGGAGGACAGCAATCTCGACAGCGCAGTTGCGGATAAGAATGGGACCAACGGACTCAAGGGCAGTGACGACGTGCTTCTGAATCGACTCGGGGACACGCTCGGCAGTAGCGAGTGTAGGGCGAAGGACGGCCTTAGAGAGGGTGTAAGCGCGCTCGTAGCCGACGGTGATGATGAAGAAGGGGATGGCCTCGGAGAGCTGGATGGGGTTAACGTAGACGCCGAGGTTGTGGACGGTGATGACGGCGCCCATGAAGGCGAATCCGCCTCCAACAAGAACCGAGACTCCGAGGGTGAACTGAGATCCGAGCTTGCGCATGTTGTGGAAGAGGAGTCCGAACGAGCAGAACATGATGAAGTAGGCGGTCAAGATAACAAACACGTCGATTGTGCTCGCCTTCTAATGGTTGATATTTTTTTCACATGAAGAAATTGTTAGATGTTTGAATACGAAGGAGCACGGATCAGGGTCAGAAAGCAGTAAGGGAAGGAATTTGCTATCGCTGAGTGTTGTTTTGTTTGTTTGTTCGTTTGTTGGGTATGTGAATGTGGGTGTGAAGAGAGAGAGAGAGATGCGATCTAATGAGATAAAGAAAATGATCCTACCTGAACAAGGCCCTGAATCTTCTGGGCAACATCGAGGAGAGCGCTTCCGATCCAGGCAAGGGCCGATTTCTCGTCCTCGAGAAGACGCGACTGAGACCTCATTGTAGGGGTGTCGAGATGAGCAACCTTGGACTCCCAGCCCTGGGCAAGGCGGGACTGGAAGGGGCCGTTGGCATCAAACGCATACGAAAGAACCAATGCGGGTGTTTCAGAAATGACAGTTGTCCTGTTGGCGTTGTTGTTGTTTGAGATAATAACGGTCGAGCGAAGATCCTTGAAAAGATAGTCGACGGTCTCGGTGTTTTCGGTCACAGTAGCAAGAACCTTGCCGTCCTGGATGATGGATTGCAGATCCCTGTCCCAGAGCTGGATGGGCGAGACGAGGACCTGATCTTCGATCATGGTCTGGAGCTGAAGGACAGAGGCCAAGACAGAGTTCTTCATCGTTGTCGAATCGGTATCAATCAAGGAAGGGACGGAAGAGTCGGGTGTGACGACTACCTGCTTGAGCTGGAGCTGCTGGGCATTGCGAGGGATCTTTGAGAAGCGTCGGTCAAAATGCTGGAAGGTGGATTGGCCGGGGTGGGCGATGACGGTGGTGGGCTGGTAGACGACGACGTTGTTGGAGTCGAAGAAGGTCGAGTGGCGGATGGTGTTGAAGAGGGTGAAATAAGCAAAGGAAGCGACGACGAGGCAGAAGGAGATAGATTCGATGGGGTGCTGGGTGGTGGCGGTGGCGAGGATGTGGAGGAAGCGACGGAGAGCCGAGTTCCGGTAGGCCGAGTCGAGGGCGATGGTGTCGATAATGTCCTCGTCGTGGTGCTTGTGGGACCTCGACTCTGGGGTATGTGTCTTTCCCGTCATCTTTTTCTTTATCTCAATTTTTTCTCTTGGGTATGAAAGGAAGGGAGGAATGAGGAGGAAAGTGATGAGATGGTGAAGGACGGAGAGAAGAAAAACGAGAAGGAGAGATGGGGGAGGAGAGTTGAGAAGAGGTGAAGAAGAAGAGAGAGAGAGAGAGGAGAGAAGAGGTGAAGGAGAAGAGAAAAGAAAAGAAAAGAGAAATAGAGAAGAGGAGAGAAGAGGAGATAAAAAGGAAAAGATGAAGGAGAGAAACGGTTGATCTGTGTTTGAAAATGGACGAAAGAATAGAAAAAAATATAAAATGAATGAGACAGAAGTGATAGAATTAGAGGGTGATTGTCAATTAGAGAGTGTTCATAATGTAAAATATCTTTAATTGACCGAGACACCCAACAAAGATCAGGCCACTTCTCTTTTTTTTTTTTTTTCTTTCTCTCTCTCTCTGTCTCTGATCAACACCCAATTGTCTGCTCGCCCTGAGGGAACAGAGCTGGACTGAACTGATCACTAATGAATGAATGACAAGGGCTAGTTTACTTTGGTCCGAGCCATAGTACCATCATGACATACATGCCATGCCATAGCCATGCGAGGACTGAGAAGGCTGTTGCTGCTGTTCTTCATCTCGTCCACCCTCTCTCTCTCTCTCTCTCTTCTCTCTTCTCTTCTCTCCCGCTGGAGGCTTTTTTTTTTTTTGATATTGCTCCTCTTGAGATCGTTCATTTGTAACTAAGTAAAACAAAAAACACTTCTTGTGTTCAGGCCTCAGCTCAGCTCCTCTTGCTCTTGAGTGCACCATCCGTTCATTGTACAAGACAAAGAACACATATATGTCCGCAATGGTATCTATCACGAACAATAATCATTATTCTCCTTGTTCTGTCACTTTGCTCTGCTCACTTCTTTCTTCGCTTTCTCTTTTTCGCCTCTTTCATTCAAAATGAACACGTTATTTCTTTGTGACCCTATCGGTTCATCCGTCGTCTGTGCACCATAACAATCAATACTATCGACAGCTCCATTCTCATCGTTCTTAACCGCCAAGCAACATCGCCAACAACAAAGCTCTCAGAACAACAGCAATAACTAGCCATCGTCAACAACAATGTCCTCAACCGTATCATCCGATTGTCATTCCAGCCTTCCTCCGAATGCCTGGCCGACCTAGCAGGGAATTTATTATTACGATTTACGTTTGCCAGATCGCGTTCTTTTTACCCCTTTTCTCACTCCATCCGGGCTTAATAACCAGCCAACAGAGTAAGATAAACAAAACAAACATAAACATGCCAATGGGAAATCTGGCTTCCCATTGGCCAACCCGACAACGCACCACTTTCAAAGTCCCCCCCTTTCCAGCCTGCACTACGTATTCCCTTCAAAGTTCTCTCATCCTTTCCACTCCTCTCCCTTTTTTTTGCCATTTCGCTCCCACGTCGCTTCATCCAAGGAGGACGCACGTATTTTGTACGTGCTTGTGTGTGTTACCCTTTTCTGGTTTTCTCCGCCCTTTTTTTCTCGCTCCTTCTGTGGTACGAAAGTCCTTCAGGGCGGAATATACAAAATAAGGTATGCGGCCATCAAAGTGGGGTAAAGTAAGCAGTCTGACAAGAAAAAACGAAGGACAGGACAGGGGGGCAACCACAGAACGGTTCGACACTTGTTTTTCTCCTGCTTGCCCTTAAGTGCGCTCACCTTTGTTCCTTTGTGCCACGGTGAACGACGCAAAATATGGGTTGGTGTTATGTTGATTTTTTTTTCTCAGGCACAGGCTGCCCTACATTCCTTGCACATCTCTCATTTTTGTTTGCTATTTCGCTCCTTCGAAAAAAAAAAAAAAAAAAAAAAAAAAAAAAAACGCCACACTTGAACAAGGATCACACACCACTCACCAAGTCCTTGTCCTCCAGTCATTCGTATGTTACAAAGCAAGGCATAGCAAAAACCTGTTTAGCACTTTGAACTTATTCGATCAAATCGTACGTTCCATTTTTGTGGTTTTTTTAACCGCTGTTTCTTCGTGTTCTTTGTGCCCCTCGCGATCAGTTACAATCTCCTTCCTACAATTCTACATCTTTCCTCTTTTTTTTCCTTTCACTTTCGTAGTCGTCTTCCTCTTCACTTGCTCTTTACATGGCCTGATTCTATATGCTCACTCTTTTCTTCAATACTCCACAAAAATCATGCGACAGCGAAAAATTCCGGTGCTTGAACAACATTCGTGAGTCCATCTCGGATCCGGTGTCCGAAAATGAGGTAATGACTCTCCTTTCTACCCTTCAAAGAACGATCCTAGACACCCAGAAAAAAATGGGATCGTATATGCTATCTTGCCAAGACAAACAAAAACGCGTTCATGTTCATGAATAGGAGGCTTTTGGTTGACGAAAGGTCAGGCATAAATTCAGTGAGATATTCAAACAAAACGCGATTTTTTCTTTGTAGGGATGGAAGAACCGTTGACACTGAGCTGTGGGAGTGCTCATTGGAGGCCTCAACAACATTCCTTTCTTTTTTCCTTCACCTTGTTTGCTTAATTACTATCGTGCCCACAGCTTTTTCCAATTAAGACGCGATGCTAATCACCCAGTAAATCCATGTAAATAAGCGTGGCTGTAGACTCCTTCGAATGACAATGATGACAATGAGTGCGTTTTATTAGTGGTATGAACCATGCAAAGGATTAGAGTAAAAGAATATGATGAAAAGAAGGCTACATGCCAAAGGAGAATTGAAGATTAAATAGAATGCGGCTATGGTGGCATTTTTCACTGCGGCTTATGGTTGCGCAACAGTGCTGTTGGATTGAGCACTTGACAACGACACCTGCGATGCGGCTCCTGTCGATGTTGCTGTCGATGTGGTCGTCTTGGCAACAGGCTCGGCATGAAGGTGGTTAGGCACCGTTGTACCATGCAAATCAAAATGTAAATGATGGCGATGTCCCTTCTGCTGCTCCTTCTCCTCCTCACCCTCTGGCTCAACAATCGTCACAACCGCACTCTCACTCTCATTCCTTCCACCATTCTCCAAATCCTTCTCTCCAATCTCCTTCACCCTCGCCAACTCAGGATGCATCTTATTGAAATACACCCAGAACGCGACAACAATCAAGTCACACACAAGCACTGCACAATAATTCAGCGTCGCCAGTAGATCAAACTCGGTCCTGAAAATCAACGAAACAATCGAGAACATGGCTCCCGCGGCATCGGCTGTAATGAACGCCATGGAAACACCGACGACGGAGCGGTCCCGGTAGATGTCAATGTATTGCGGGATGAAGCCCAGGACGAGGAGGAGGATGGGGATAATCCCTGCAGCTTCTACTGTTCCCTTGACATCGTGCTCGATTCCCGCCTAATAAGAATGAGAGGTGGATGAAAATGTTAGAAACGTGGAAGAGGAGGCACTTGGAAGTACAAAGCAGTGCTTGTGTTGCACAAAGGGGGTGGCTAAACAAGTCCCCCGAGTTGAGTTTCTGTTTGTCGCGGATACTTTTATGAGCACCACCCACCAGTGGTCCACTATTCCTACATATACGAACATGCTGGTACCCAAACGGGACATCCAGCGACCCTCTTTCCCTTCCCCCCTCTCTCTTGGTTTTGTACGGTCGCACAAATGAGTAGACACATGTCAGTAGCCATCACGGAGACTCCGTCTTGGAGTACCATACGTCCATCAATGTATTTCCTAGCAAGGCTTAGCGGAGTGTCGCTATTACTTTCAAAAATGCTTGTTTTGGCGCCCAGCTTATTTCACACAAAACACCAACCAGTGAACTCTCCTCGTTCAACAATCCCTTCTCCGCCCTTTTTTTTGTCCATTTGCCCACTCAGGTCTGAGAATGTGTGTGCGTGTGAGTGAGTGGAGTGCGACAGGGTAGAATGAGTTCCAGGATGGAAATGGAGAGTGCCATCCTGATCCTGAATTAGTTTTTTGTCACTCCATTGCAATGTCGAAAACAAGATCCTGAGGGTTGATGCTCTACAATTTGCCTCTACTCTGTGTCATCCAAGCACTGCACATCAAACAAACAAGAAAAGAGCAGATAACATTATACAAAGCAACAGAAGAAGAACTTACCCTGGTAGCATAAACAGCTCCAACCTGGACCCCCACCATCGCCACCAACCCTCCAACAGCGGCCCACCCAATCCTCTTCAACCCCCTCTCAGGACCCCACCAACCTCGGGTCCTCTCGCCATAATACAAACACTGCAAATAACACACCGTCGACAAAACACCAAAGATCTGCGGCTGGATAATCAATGGGATCGATAACTCCTCAACAACTCCATAGGATCCGAAGCCAAGGGCACAAAGGGTCCAGATGAAGAACATGGAGTATGAGAGGCCCGCTGTGGATTTTGCACGGTAGTTGTCGATGGCTTGGGGGAGAAGTTGGAAGGACCAGAAGATGACACCCAACATCCCGAATACGTTTTCGAGGATTGAGCGTGTTGACGCCATCTTTTATATGATTTTGTTGATGGTAGTTGTCGGCTGGTGGTGGTGGTGGTGGTTGTTGTTGGTTGAAGGATGTTGAGTGCGATGGATCTTGCTTGTTGTGGTTTTTGCCGGGTTGTCGAGCTCGGCACGAGAAGGAAAGAAAGGAGAGAGTGTTGGAGGGTATATGAATGAGATCGGATCAGATATGGGTAGATCAGGTATTCGTTGCTGCTATCTGATCCAACGGCAACAGGAAGGACGAAAGAAGGAGGAAGAGCGATTCAATGCAAGGGCAGGAAGGAAGGGAAGGTTGGGTGAAGGAGAAAGGAGAAGTAGGAAAGAAAGAGAAGAGAAAGAAAACAAACAAGGGGTGAAGGTTGATCTGATAAAAGTATGACCGAGGAGGGTATGTGTGACAAACAAAAAAACACAAAGGTTTTATCCGGTCTCTGTGTCCCTTGCTTGTACAGCTGGGTTTGGTTCTCTTTTGTCTTTTTTTTTTTTTTTTTTTTTCTTTTCTTTTTCTCGTTTCCCGATCGCCAAGGAAAAAGAGGCATATGTACAGCTTACAGGGTCACTTAATCTAGTGGGATATAGATCAGTGAACAGCGAACAGAGAGCTGTAGGGCTGTAGCAGCAGATTCGATGCATCGTGAGAGAAATGAATACAAGTAAACTTTCCCATATGGTGGAAAAACAATTTGTCAGGGGCGGAGCAGGAGCGCAAGAAGAAGGTTGCAACTGCGTATGGAAAGGATAGAAACATTACAACCAGCAACGGCCTCACTTTTGGTTGAACGAAAAACACAGTGGCATGCTCGGATGACTGGACGAACAGAATGACCATTTTTTTTTTTTTTTTTTTTTTTTTTTTGCTTTTCCCCACAACTGATGCCAAAAGTGTGTCTTGTTTCTTGACCACAGCCGGATTGCAGGTACTCCTTTGGCTGACAGAGAATCATGCCGATCCTTTGCTTTGACATACTCCCCTTCCTTGTAGATCTTCTTTCTGTTCTTTTCTACCCTTCTTTGCCACTGATTTTCACTCTTTCACATCGTCCTCCCCCGACCCGTCCCTATCGTTCTCTCCGATGTGATCCGTACCACTTCCTCATAGCAAATAAGCATGTCATCATTCTGGTCCCACCTCAAGCAATGTTGGGTGGCGATGTAATTAATTGTTTACGGATTTTTTTATTTTTTGCATTTCTAATGGTATCATGGAGTTGGTTGTAAGCTTTTAGAGAAAGAAAAGGGGGAAACGCGAGAAAAGAAAAAAGTCGAGATACAAGTACAAGAGGAGGAGAAAAGAAGAATGGGGCGAGGTACAGAGAGTAATAAGGTACAAGGTGGCGCGAAAAATAAATAAATAAATAAATAAAAAAAAAAATGCAGGCAAGGATATATGGATGAATGGAAACCATGCAAAAACGAAAATAAAAAAAAATAAACAATGACGAACGAGCAAAGCAAAGTAAGAAAACATAGAAAAAAAAAACGAAAGGCAAAGGACGAGGCTTAAGCAGCGGGCGCACAGTGCCCGATGGCACCGAGGAACAATCCGTTGTAGTTACTTTCAAGACCGTTCTCGAGGCAAGCACGGGCCAAGAGCCGCTGGAGACGCTCGTGTGACGTCCTGCATCCGTTAGCTGCTGCGCGCTCGAACCACATTGATGCCTCTTCCAAGTGAACCTCACAACCCAAGCCCTTTTCCTATTAGAATCAGATCATAAGAAAGAAAGAGGCAGCATGAATATCAATGCTTGCCTTGAAACGAACAAAAAGCCACCTTGACACGAATAAAAACGAAACAGCAAAGGACTTACGAGAGCGTTGGCGAGGTGGTACTGCCCAGCGAGATGGCCCTGCTCGGCAGCAAGGCGGAAATAGCGGACAGCAAGTTTGACATCCTGAGCAATGCCCTGACCGAGCTGGAGGCAGACACCAAGCTTGTCTTGGGCGCGGGCATGGTTCTGGGCCGCAGCGAGGGAGTAGTACTTGACGGCCATTTCGTAGTTCTGGGCGACTCCAATTTCGTTGGCATAGCAAAAGCCCAGGTTGCACTGCGCCCAGGGATTCTGCTGCGCAGCTGACTTCTCGTACCAAAAGACGGCCTTTTCCCGGTTCTTCTCGACACCAAGACCCTCCTCGTAGCAGAAGCCAAGAGAGTTCTGGGCAAGGGCGTTACCCTGGATGGCGGACCGGTAGAACCACTTGACGGCCTCCTTGGGCTCCTTGGGTACACCGATACCGTTGCGGAAGCAGTAACCGAGCGAGAGCTGAGCGGGGGCGTGGTTCTCTTCAGCCGAGAGGTAGTACCAGTAGACGGCCTCGTCGAGGTTCTGCTGGACACCGATACCGTTCTGGTAGCAGTAGCCGAGCGAGTGGAAGGCGAAGATGTTGCCGCGCTCGGCAGACTTCATGTACCACTTGACGGCCTCGACGGGGTCCTTTGCGACACCGATGCCGTTCTGGTAGCAGAATCCAAGGTTGTGCTGAGCACGGGCGTGGCCTTGGAGGGCGGCCTTGCGGTACCAATAGGCACCCTTGGCGTTGTCGCGGGGGAGACCGATACCGTTCTGGTTGCAGTATCCTAGGTTGCACTCTGCCCAGGGGTAGCCCTGCTCTGCTGATTTAGTGTACCATTCGGCGGCGAGCTCCAGGTTCTGTTCGATTCCGACGCCGTCCTCATAGCAGTAGCCAAGCGAGTTCTGAGCGAAAGCGTTACCGAGCTCGGCAGAGAGGCGATACCACTTGACAGCCTCCTCAGGGTTGCGGTCGACACCGAGTCCATCCTCGTAGCAGTATCCAATGTTATAAAGCGCCACCGAATCTCCTTGCTCCGCTGCGATTCCGTACCAGTACATCGCCTTCTGTCTATCCCGCTCGACTCCGAACCCTTCACCGTAGCAGTAGCCCAAAATACCCTGCCCGCGAGCATTGCCTTGCTCTGCCGACTTCAAGTACCAGTGAAAGGCCTCCGTAGGGTTCTTTTCAACACCAACACCATCATGGTAGCAGACTCCGAGGGCGTACTGGCAGCAGTCATGGTTATCAACCGAGGCCGCCTCCATGAGCCAGGTCAGCGCAGCGGGGCCCTGCTGGTTAATCTTTTGTTGCCAGTACTCGGATTCGATACGATCGATCTTGACCGAAGGACGACCGTACTTGCGCAAGAAGGCCAACCGGGAAAGAGCCAGACCGTTGTTCTTCTCAGCAGCAAGGATATAGAGACGTTCGGCCTCGACAAAATCGGCCTGGATTCCCAGTCCAAACTCGTAGCAGAAGGCGAGCGCCCCCTGGGCGTCGAGGTGGCCCAGCTGAGTGGCCATGCGGTAGTATTCGACGGCTGCGGCCTCGTCCTTGGATTGGCCGTAGCGCCCAAATAGCAACTGCTGCCCGAGCTCAAAAAACTGCTGAGCCCTGGCTGCCTCCTGAGGATCCTGCTGTTGCTGCTGGTGTGCGGGAGCTATGAGAATGCTATTTTGAGTGGCTTCTGTTGAAGAGGCGGTGGTAAGGATAGAGGCGGAGGAGGAGGAAGGAGTCGAATAGGAGCAGATAGAAGAAGTGGAGGAAGTAGATTCGGAGGTTGCTGTGGAGGAAGAGACGGGGAGTCTGTATTTCTTGTTGAGTTTCGAGAAGACGCTGCGTCCTCGATGAAGGATATGAGAGGCAGACATGGTGAGGGGACCGGTCATAGATCGGTTGTGGGATTGACGAGCGGTTGGCGACACTGTGAAAAGAGTTGGTTGTTTAGTGGGGGATGTGGTTTTTTAGGTCGGGTAGGAGATATAGAAAGTGAGAGAGATTGAGGTGATAACGGTTGAAGGGAAAGGGAAGGATGGAGAGGCAAAAGATGTAATTTGTGTTGGATAGAAGGAACGAAGGAAGGAAGGAAGAGGGCCGATTGGGATGGGAGGATGATAGTGTGAGTGTGAATGTGAGTATGAGAGTGAAGAGGAGGATGAAGAAGGGAAAAAGTAGAAAAAATAGAGAGGAAGAGGGAAGGAAGGCGACGAAGAAGGTAGCAGACGAGAAAAGAGAAAAGAGAAAAAAAAGAAAACAAAAAAAAGGGGGAGAACAGCTAACTTCTTATATGGGGGAAGAAGGAGGAAGGGGGGAGAGAGAAAGGGAGGGGAGAGGGGGAGGGGGAACGAGTAACAGCAGCAGCAGCAGCAGCAGCAAGTAGAGAAGAGGAGGATGACCTGCTGGGATAATCGACGGCTGTTTATTATTGGATGCGCATCGCATGGCATATTGAGCACAAGGGAAGAAAAGGAGGCAGTAAGAGATTGAATTGAATTGAATTGAATAGTAATAGACAAGGAGAAGGGGGGATGACTGACTGACTGACTGTTGGATGGATGACTTTTTTTTTCTTTGGGTTTTTGACAGGCTGGACTGGACTGGACTGGACTTGTAACCTTGCTTGCTGGTGGATGTGTATGGCTGGGCATATGAATGGAAATAATAAATATCGAAGAAGAGGAAGAGCAGAGCAGCGATTGGTACCTTTTCCGATGCGGACTATTGTCCACAAACTAACATCCATCAACGAGAAGAGAGAGCAAGCAGCAGCAGCAGCAGCGGCATCTTGCCACAATAGCGTTTGATGATGATGGCTCTGGCACGGCCATTGGTCTCCCTCTTCCCAAGCAAATCAAACTAAAATCTTTTTTTTTTTCTCTCCTCTTCACTTCAAAAGGTGCGTGTAGATCGAATGCCAGCTTTTGTACTTTTCTATTTTTACTTGCACATTTCTCTCTTTCATTCAATTCAAATGGGCCAAAGAAAAAAAAATGCTGGTTTCATACACCACATCCATTCCCTCCTTACAACAGTGCCTGTTTGGTTTTCTATCTCTTGGATTGATGCTCTGGCTGATTGAGAACAGTAACACCCTCTTCTTGTCCAGGGTAAGGTAGGGAAGAGAACCAGGCCATCATTGAACAAAAGACAATAACAAACCGTTATTACCTACTTGTAGGTCATGATAGTCATGGCAACCGACCACCCGGGTGTCCCATTGATACCACCATATTCAATTGAGCATTCAAATATAACAATCAATGATCAATCGATCATCAGTAATCAAGACTAGTTAACTCATCACCCTCATTCCATCCATCAATTGGAAGGTTGTTCAACAAAAGAAAAAGAATAAAGAAAGGTCCGCTCGGGCTTTTCTGTCTGCTCTACTCCACTTTCGATCCTTCGCTGCTTGTTTGTTTGTTCGCTACAAACTAGCCCTTCGTTCTTTCTCCTCCTTCGACACTAATCGTTCTCCTTCTCGCAGCCACTAGTCCTATAGGTGCTCATTCGCCTTTTTCTACCCTGCCTTTAGCCTTTGTCCCCCCATTGGTACCTCCCTCATCCGTGTTTTGCACTGCATTAGCAACTGAGCCCTTGTGTTTCTCTTACCTCAACATCCGAGAGCCAGAGAGCCAGCCACATCGACCCCCATTCACCCATCCATTCATATACACCCATTTCTGCCTTTTTTTTCCTACTGGAGGCTATCCAGCTGAAAAAAAAAAAAAAAAAAAAAAAAAAAAAAAAAAAAAAAGCAATCGCACCCAGTACCGAAAGGGAGAACCAATGACCTTGCCCTCGCGGCTCGTAACCTTTTTGTGTTTTTTCTGAGCCAAAAGAGCCGCGGGTACTACGGTCCTCCTTTACGAAATTCCTTTACATCCTAGTGTTACTAACTCGCTCTCTAATGTATTCCTCCTTTGTCTTGCCACTAGGAGCATCCCAGGCTAAATGAACCCCCAGTATCCCCGATCCCGTCCATCGTCATCATCAATATGCCAAGTACCTCCTGAACTACCTGCCTTACCCTATCCTATCCCCCTCTTCTTTTCTCCTATCCTGTCCTATCGTATCGACGAGGCGCTCTTCCCCTTTTGCCATTTTCTGCCCTTGTTCCTCCCAATCTCTCCTTCCACTCGCCCATGATTGATATTCGCCAATTGCGAACGCCAGATCGTATTAAAACATGAGCTTCCCCTTGTTGTGTTTTCTTTCTTCCTTGACGACCCCCCCTTCCTTCTCCTACCTTCCCTTTCTCCTTTTTTCCCTTTTTTTTTTCCTTATTCCTTCCCCCCCCCCACCTTCTTTTTGCTCCTCACCCCTCGTTTGTCACTTAGACCATGGACCATTGGAAGAAAAGTTTTTTCTAAGCCTTCGGTTTCCTCTTTCGCGCGCGTTGTCTTTACTCATTCGGTCATGGCGCGACATGAAACTCATGAGCATTCCGTTCGCGTCTAGGTGATGTCGAAAGTAAGGAACCAATCGAAAGTTACAACAAGAGTGTCTATTTGCTTCTTTCTTTTCTTAAAAAAGGAGGCCAAAGCCATTTTGTTTTGTTGACGCTGTTTGTGCTAGCAAACGAGTTGGTCACCATGTCTACACATCCTAAGCATAAGACCACCTACCCCATAAATCGTGGTAGTCATTAGCATTGATTGATTTTTCGCGCATAAATAAACGTATACACTTTCCTCCACTTTCATGTTGTCGAATCTCGTTTCTGTCCTTTTGGGTATGGGTATGCGCGTACTCTTTCTTACTGCGATGACATACATGTGTGTTGATTCAAAGAATAAAACAAAAGAAACAAAGGTGGTCCTGGTTGTTTGCATGTTTATGTTCTTACTGTCTTTGTCGTTGTCGATTTTCTTCAATACAGAAGTAAGAAAAAAGCACCTCGACAACATCGCCATTCCATTCCATCCCAATTAGCCCACCCTCTTCTTCTCTTTTTTCACTCCTCCCGCAGCGCCTTGGCCCTCTTTCTCTGGGGTTTTCTGACGTACTTCTTCTCAGTCAATCTTTTACCGCCGTCCGTTGCTTCTTTCGCTTTCACTCATCTTCACACTTTCATCATCGTCCTGCCCTTTTTTTTTGCTTCCCGATCGACCCGAGAGATAGAAGGACGATAAGAAGAAACCGCAACGGACTTTTTGTCGACCACATTTACTGTCCGGATTGTAGAGGAGAAAACTCAAAACATCACGACATGCAAGAAACGATTAACGGGATATCCTCTCCTTCTTCCCTCACTTCGCCCTCTTCTCACTTCAATCGCACGATGGAGAGATGCTCTCAACCACGCTCCACTCAACCTGCGTGAAAAATAAAATGGGATGAGATACATAGCAACACTCCTTTCCTACCAACAAAACCTTGTTTTTTTCTGCTGACCTCTTTGTCCCTCCATCCATTCATCCTCTCCATCCTCCGCTGAACCAATCCCCGTCGATGGTTGACCTAATTTCATTCGCACAGACCCCGCTTCCTTCACATTCACACCTGTCTTTATCCTTTCTCTTACAAGCCCGCCTGCCCGCTTGCAAAGGAAACCAAGGAACACTCTCACTTGTTCGCCCTTGCAACTCTAACCCACCACCATTGTCTCTCTCTCAAACAACAACCAAACAACAACGACAACAAAAATCGTGAAAAAGATCGAATCTGACAAAAAGACCAATCCAGCTAAACCAGACCAAAATGTCAGATAGGGGAGGGATGGATGTGCGGATGACTCTTTTATTTTTTTTGCATTGTAGTCTTAATTCTCGATGGTGTGCCTTTGTATTCACCAACTCGCTCAATTGTTGGTCTCCTCCTAACGCCAATGTCATCCTTGTCCATTTTTTCTTTGAGAAGCCCAGTCCACGCATCTGAGACATTCTCTGGTCTGTCTGCTCACCTTCACCATCGGATAACCCAGCATACGCCTATTTTATTTTTATTTTTTTTAGCCCACATACCTCCCCACCAACTATCATCTCTTTTGTAGCAACGGGGAGGAGGATTAGCACTGTTGTCTTCTCAGAGCTCACACGAACTCTTCGCTCTGCTAATGCTCACAAGGCTGGCGCCCTTTGTTTTCTCCTGAGACTTTCCTCATCCTCCTCCCATTGCAACTTCTTCCCGTGATCCCTTCCGCTATGATCGATATCGCTAAGTAGACAGGAGTTCAAGGAGAAATCTCGTCGGGGATATGTATCCACGAAATGTCAAAAGGCGACAAAGGACAATCACCAAAACGACAAAGCAAAAAGACATTCATCGCATAGAGCAGAGTAGCAATAATCATTGCCGTCTGTCTGTCTATCGCCCCCATAAAAAATCCCATTAAACTATCAACCCGACATCATCCTCTTTCTTTCCTCCCCCCCCCCCCCCCCCCCCCCTTGTAAACAAAAAAAAAGCCTCGATGACGAAAGACAGAGAGAGATAGCTTTCTTCATCCCTCCCTCCCTCCTTTGCTTTCAACCTGGCTGAACAGATTTATCCTCTCCCCTCCCTCCCCCTTTTTATTCCCCTTACATTGAACCTCGAGCTCTTGAGTAACAGATTTTGAGCGTTGACGGACGGATAGATAGGATGAGCCATCTGATGAAAGGAAAGGGAGGATGTGAGTGAGAATCCTGTGTTGAGCTAGAGAATATGATTACCTCATGCTATCAATCCCTCTGAGCCTCGTGGCAAAAATCAATGCCTCTCACTCCTTTAATTTGGTTTCTTTTCCACTTCGCGCTCGGAAGGGAGAATCTATCCATCCACCCCATCGGATGCACCATGATGTTACACAGAGACAAAAAGGAAAGCCCTTTATCCTTTTTTTCCTCTTCCTGCCCTTTTTTTTTCCGCACCTCCTTTTGCCCTTACGACAAGGACACGAGAAAGCAAAACCTGAAAGGTAAAGAGAAAAAAAAGGGGGTACCATTTTGGATGAGTTGAGGAAAGGAAAGGTATTTTTGAGTCACTGTTTGCATCCGTCTTAACGTGCCGAACCAACAGACAAATCCAATGGGGGTTTTTTTTGCGTGTGTTGATGTTAGTATTTGGGTACCTGAGTGTTGGTAATGCATGACGGAAAACTCTCTCTCTATCGTCTCCATTCGTTTTGCAATTTCGGAATGTGAACAACAAACAAAACAAGCTTCCTGGCATGCCATGCCTCTCTCTGTCAATAATTTGATGCATATGCATTTGGTTGATAGAAGGGAAGAGAAAAAAAAATGACGGTTTGGAACCCAAAGCCATGTTCTCGATGAACCCTGTTTGTCCTTTACTGCCCAAAACGGCCACGCGGTATTCATTATTTGACAAAGAGGACTAGCACGACCAAAACAAACAAACAAAAAACGAGGGTTGGTGTTATGTTTGTATGCTTTGTACATGTTAGTATGTGTATATGTCTAAAAGTATCGCATGTGTCGTATACAAGCCGAGAGACAACCCCTTCAATTGAGCGTCCGCACTTTTCTCCCGTTTTTTCTCTTTCTCCATCATTGGCATCCCCCTTGCATTCACGCTGCAGTAGAGGGATGCACAACAGGGGCCAAGTGTGAGAGAGAGCAAAGGGGGGTGATCAATGGGTGAGAGGAACAAAACAAAACCACCATTACCCACGTTGCTGTTATTTTTGTTTTACCGTTACCATATCGCTGATCTATTTTTGGTGTCCGCGTCTCACCTTTTCACTTCTCTACCGTTGGTCCGCGGTTGTTTCTGGTCTGTGCTAGAAAACGATAGGACGATGGAAAAAAGGAAACAGACTGGCCACTTGTACTCCAGCCGGTCCTGGCTCTAGACTAGGCCTGGTTCTCACTCTAGACTGCTTTTGTAATCAACGGACAGCATCATTTATGGATGGACTCGAATGGAATGGAGTTGGGTAATCGACTGTGTGATGAGGAAGAGAAAGACATAGATAGGATGATTTCCGACCTGGACATGCAAATCATCATCTAGACTACGCATTGGACACCCTCGATTCATTCCTGACGAGCATTAGTACACACAGCATAATTGTTACACTAACAGAGACATTATAGCAAACGGAGACGCAACACTACCATTATATAGACCTTTTTTTTTTTTTATCTCTGATTTTGTGTCCTTGTCCCTGTCTGTCAACCTGTCTCGTTCATCCCTCCCTCAAGCAGACTTCCAATCCTGCACGAGAGAGAAACGCGAACAGATTCGACTAGTCTAGATGTAGAGAACACAACTTTCCAAATCATCCCAGGTGCTTCCAGACGAGTGCATACTGCACCTGGAATAGGGCATCAGATATTCCAAACTGAGCTTTAGGGTCCGTAGTGGATCGTCGCGAGCCCAAGGTCGAATGAACTGTTGTGCACTTCCAGCTGCCCCTGCTGTTGCTTTTTTGCTTGTTAATGTTCCTATTGTTGCTGCTGTCGCTGTCGACAAATTCTTCGAATGTAATACTATCGTCAGACAAGACGAAATACCGAAGACTGGAACACAGCTGCAAGAACAGCATCATGTGCCGCTTGGTGAAAGGCCGTCACTTCAGGAGCCGTCTCGCCTCAACCAGCGCGTCGTTCATTGTGTTCCCGGTGGTGGCGGTGGCATAGTCGCCAGCTGGAGAATCCTTCTCGTAATTTCTCAAATGCAGTTGGAATGGTGAGGTTGGTGACAGATCTCCAACGATGTAAGGGTCGATGCTAGAACTTTCAGCGAGATCAAATCCTGGAACGAGAAGGAATGATCTACCCCCATGATCAACCTCTTCAGCTGCGGGAAGAACGGTACCGCTTCCTTTCCCGCCAACAACTATTTGTACTCCTGCTCCTGCACCCTCTGCCTCAACTGCTCCACAGTCATCATCGCAGGCGCCACCTCAGCTGATGCCCCGTCGGGTTGTTGAACAGATGTATCCACTTGGCCTGTCAAAGAAATGATGTGCGACATCTGGCTGAACAAGAGGATAGGGGTCATACAACTACAGCGCGACCGTACCCGATGTTTCGACAGACTCGAGCTTTGGACAGTGCTCCTTCAAGGCCCGACCAAACACATAGCCGACTCTTCTGGAAGCAATCATAGGGAGACAATAACAACTTGACCTGGATCAACTTCAAGTTCCTCAGCCGTTTGAACCACCGGATACTGCGGAGAAGTTGTCAACGGGTCTTGATGGCGGTGATGAGCGGCATGTAGATTTCCTCTAGCACGTCGAGTGTCACGTCGCTGTAGAGTTGGGCCTCGGCTGGGTCGTGCCAACGGTGTGAGACGAAAGGACAACGATAAAAGGTCTTGAAGGCTGAGGTTGCTAAAGATAAGGGTGAATATCTCTGTGGGGATCGACCTTGGAGGCATCCTTGTTATTGTGGAGTGTTGAAAAGGGGCGAGTGTGAAAGGGAAGATAGGAGTGAAAATGTGAAAGAAAAAAGTCAAGAGAACGAAAGCGAGAGATAAATGGGTCCAGGGGATGTGAGAAAACAAAAAATGTCGACAGATGACCATGGTCAATTCTCTAGTTCTAACGCATGCGGAGTAGCAACGCCCTACGTGTTGAACTTCTCTTTTTGGCCACCTCTTTGACTTGTGCATATTTTAGAGTTGACTTCGGCATCTCTACAAAATTAACCCTCGGTCCTCGCTTCTTCTCGTAATGCCCCAGTATGATAGCTCAGTGGCGAACAAAAAAAAATACTCATCGCCGCGACTCTATCAAGCGCTCCTTTTTATTTTAGCCATTCCGACCGAGGCAAGCACTGATAACAGTAACAACACTTAGTATAAAACGTCCAAGGCTGCTCCACCCCCTCCAACCACCCTCTCACAATATCCCCTATCGTCGACCCTTCCCTCGCATTCAATCCAATCTGACTCAGCCGAGGAAACGCCCTAACTATCCACAAAATCGTCTCTCGATCGCTTACAGTCCACATCGACCCAAACGACAAGATCTTTTCCATTGTCTCGTTCACACCTCTACCATCTACTGACAAAGGAACGAGAGCGTCGATTCCGTGCTTGAGGCTGGGGATCAGATTGGATTCTCCTACGGTCAAAGAACGGAGTTTTCGGAGACGTCCCAAGTGTGCCCAGACAAGTCGGTGGTCGTTCGGGTTTGTTGTTTCAAGAACGAACCCGATTTCGAGCGACTCAAGCGACCCCTCACAAGCCCAACGCCGGATCCTCCTCCTGTCTCTCCCATCGCCATCTGCACTGCGCACGAAACCCCCCCGGCTCTCATGGTCTTCACTATCTTCGTCGCTGTCGTCATGTTCCAACATCTCGTCAAAATAAACGGCGATATTTTCTGCACAAAAGTGTTGAAGACTTGCACAAACCTCCAGAAAGAACAACACGTCCCGGCTCCGAATAGGACTGCGCCTCCTCATCCTAGCCAACTTTTCTGGATTGTCCACTGTCGCCGACGAAGCCGTGATCTTGGCATCTTCGCCTTGCCCTACAACCTCCGGATCCGTCTCATAGAGATTCCACCCTTGACTGCGTGAGTAGGACCGACGATGCAGCGTCACATGGGTCAGGAACTGGGCCTGGACCCCCAAACAGACCAAATCCTGTGCCGACAGTCTTTGTTCTCGCATCTCCAACCTTTTCAGGTTGCGAAAATACGATTGTCCGATTCGGCCCGCATGCGCCTGGAAAATAAGTTCCTCCCGCTCCTGCTGCTCCAGTTGCTTCTGGAGAAGCACGTTCGCTGCTCTGGGTGCAACCGACGTCGACCACATCCTCCCATTAATCCGAAATTCCTCCGCTCGCAGCTGAGCGAGTTGTTCTGCTTGCTCTTGTTCCAGTTTCCGCATCGCAATTCTGATGGCCGGGGAGAGAGGGGGGAGGCGGAAGAACCAGACCGGAACAGCACCGTCAGTTTCGATGCGCTCTAGCTTTGGACAGTACTTTTCCAAAACTCGACCAAGCTCGCCTGGTCGCGGTTCATCGGAATTCAGGGGCCCTGAATAGGAGTACTTGATCAGGATATTCTGGAGGTTCGGTAGTCGCTTGAAAATGTCGAACGAAGTTGGTTCCGGCCGCGTCATTAGGATAGACATGAAAGTGAGGGTCTCCAGCGGGTAATGGCTTTGGCCAGATTCAACAGTGCTGGTGGTGGTGGTGGTGTTGGTACCCGAATAAGATGGTGGGAGAAGAGGAGGGGGCACAAACTTGACATAGTCTCCTTCAAGCGAGAGATACTTCAGCAGGGGTAACGTCTCCAACAACCATTCAAGACTGACCACATGTTCCTCCCGCACCACCAGCCTCAGAAACGTCAGACTCGTCGATAGATGCTCCAGTGTGTTCTCTAGCAGATTTATATGTCGAAAATCTCCCAAGACAGTCAACGACTTGAGGCGCAGTGGACGGTTGGGTCCAGGTCGGAGCGGGAGTACAGACTTGCGCAGGTCGTCCTTGCTTCCCTGATCCGTCTTGTGGATCCATTCAGATAGAGGAAGTGATTCTGGCAGCTTGTAGTCGAGTAGGACCTCGAGCAAGTCAGTCTCGAACACTTGTACCGGTAGGGGACCGCATGAGAAGTCATACCTTGGGAAGTCACGGAAGATGAACCAGTCGACATGATGGATGAGGTGTCGGTTGGATAGGATGGCGGAGAGGTGTAAAGGGAAGGGTGGGATGCCGTCTAGCTTGTTGATGGTGACGGTGCGATAGAGGTGTGGCAAGGCTTCGTGGTACCAGAGCGCCGAGACTTGGATGCATTGGAAGAGGTCCTTGGTGGAGAGGTGAGAGAGGACAACGGATAGGACCTCTCCTGGGAGTGGAAGTGGCATTGAGTGCTATGGGGAGTAGGGGTGAGTGAGGGGGTACGGATGTGAGAGGAGAAGGAGGAGCGAAAGAGAAAGAGAAAGGAACGAAAATCACCATGCGGCGCCTCCTTTTATTCGTTCAGCCACACCCTCGCCTCGCACTGAATCCAATCCTTGATACCATTGTCCATCTTTGATTTTTGACGCGAAAGCAGAATTCTCCACGTGCTCTGCACTCTGCGCCCCTGGCTCGCCTTTTTTCTCACACTTCCCACCTCCTCCACATTCTTCTCCCCTCTTTTGTTTTCAATCCTCCACTCACTCATTCATACCCAACACTACTTCAACCTCAAGCAACAATGTTCAAGGCAATCTCATCCTCGTAACTCACCGCACTGTCTGCTCGCATTCAACAGCACCGCGCCCTCTCCCTCTCTGGTAGCTACCAACTCCTATGCTCATTCCGCCTCCTTTGCCACAAACTGCTCATATACTCATCCCACTCAAGACAAAGCAAAACTCGGACGCCTTCAACAACACCCATACCCATATCTCCATACGCAACACCAATGAACTCCTTCATCTTATCTAACAACCGCAACGGTGAGCGCAGCAAAGTATCACTTCATCGTGGTCGTCCGGGACTTCATAGACCCCGAAGCCATCAACAAGGCACTAACAAATATGAGCAACATCCATCCGCCTTGACACCACCCATGGTGTAAATATGAGTGACCACCTTTTACCCCTCGACGCGACTCACGGAACAAACCGGTCATGGGAAAAACTATGAGCACCCGGCCCGCAACTCATGAGACAAACAAGAGCAAGCTACTTTTTTTTTTTCGTTTGCTCCCTCCTGGACAAACCTCCCC
The DNA here is from genome assembly GCA_036320915.1 of Linnemannia elongata. Classification (NCBI taxonomy): domain Eukaryota; kingdom Fungi; phylum Mortierellomycota; class Mortierellomycetes; order Mortierellales; family Mortierellaceae; genus Linnemannia; species Linnemannia elongata. The sequence continues at coordinate 369,090 of JAXBDG010000010.1, read as the reverse complement.
AAGGATCCGCCCACCCCCCACCCCCCACCCCCTCAAGCCGGCCTTTCCTCCCTTCCACTTTCTTTTTTTTGCATTGTTCATGAATAAGAGCAAAAGAAAAAAAATCAATGGTTGCTTGGCGCATTCTTGGCTGACCTGTTGCACATGCTTTTTTTTTTTTTTTTTTTTGCTTTATTTTGTCTCTGGAGATACATTCCTTGCCTTTGTGTTCTCGTTTTTGTATGCTGTTTTTTTTCGAGCCTTGCATTCATTTTCGTCTCGTTTCCGTGCACAAGAGGAAAACAGATGCGCAATTAATTTATTACTTTTGGATGACTGGTGAATGAATAGAAAGAAAAGAAAAAACAAGAAAAGAAAAGAAAGAAAAGAAAAAAAAAGACGACAAGGTACAACAGAAGACGAGGTTACACCTCCTCATGGACCTGCTGGTGAGAAACGGCAGGCAGGATCTTGCACCTAAAGTAAGACTCATACAAGGCCAACAGCAACAAGATCACCGTCGTTGTCAATGCAGTCGCCCAGAGCGGACAGAAAATACCAATCGGCGTCGCACAAATAAAAGCCACAATGGTGATCCAATGAGCCCACGAAACCCTTGAACAGAACGCCCGACGGAACAACGCGTGACCCAACACAAACAGGGCGGGTCCACCAATCATGACTGCAACCTTGATCATCCCGGATCCATGCTCGTTCTCGTGGTGCGGGACTTCGTGGGGTGCTTCCATACTAATTCTGTCGGCGACCGCGCACCAAATGATTCCAATGACCATGAGGGTGTGAATGTAGGTGTAGGCGATACGACCCATCTTGCCGGGGTTGTTGGATCGCTCAATATAGTCGATGGCTTCGGTGGATGCAGTGTGGAAGTAGATCCACCACATGGCTGCAGCGCCTAAGAACGAGACAATAAACATCCCGACGACTGCTGGATCGTGGATGTGTTCTCTGAATGCCTCTCCTGTGACTACGATCGACTCTCCCAGCGCAATGATAATGAACAACGAGCAACGTTCTAAGTGTCCAAGAAGATGAAGAAGAGTAAGAGTGAGTACAAAAATGAGCACTCAAATAAAGGTATCCGTATTACATATGTGTAGCATTTTACTTTATATCTCTACTCCCGCAATTTGTTTGCTCGCACGTATCCTCAAAAAAAAGCTTACCGGCAAGGTGTCCTCCATGGATCTCCCAGTCGGTGGTCAAAGAGCGGCCAAGACCAGGGGTATAGAACCCAGTAGCCGCAGACACGTACTCAAGCACAATCGCGACCGTCCAGAGGACATTCCTGGTAGTTCCTCCAATCGCACCTCCAACAATCCAAAGGATTCCCGAAATGACGAACCAGAACGTTAGCCGGAAAAAGTTTTTTTGCAGCTTATGTCCATGCAACGCGATCACGACGGCGAGGTTGCGTCCGACTTGGATCAAGACATACATTCCTGCGAATAGGAGACTCTGGTCATCAAAGGCACCGTGGATGGCGGCAGACATGATTAGGTTGACCAACATCAAAGACAGGAGAAGTAGACGGACAAGATACGAGTCTGGGTTGAACCTGTTTTTTGTATTGGTATGAGGGGAGGGGCTTGTTAGTGACCATGGATGGATACCCGGCAATTCATTTTCGCAAAGTATGGTTTATGTTGTTGTCTCGTGTCTAGTTCATGAACCCTCGGTACGTTACCAGTTGAAGACCCAAGCGCTGAAGACCCAGGCCCACTATACCGCATAAGCAAAAAAGAAAGCCAACCACAAGTCAGTCCCCCCGTTCGTGCATAAGCAAAGAGAGAGAGAGAAAAAAAAATGCGACAAAAAAATAAAGTTAGAGAAACAAGACTAGTAACCATGCATCTATCCCATTTGTCCCCCATTATCGCCGTCCAAACAAATAATAAACAGAAAAAAAAAATCTGATGCAGACAAAGGAGGGAAGGGGCGCAATCGAACAGCAAGAAAAAAGTAAGGGCCGACAGATGAAATGAGAAGGGAGAGAAGAACACACAGAAAAAAAAACCTTACCCAGACTGCAAGGGTGATGAGCAATGACTGGAGGACAACTTGCCAAGTGAGGTGCTCAACCATTGCCTCTGAGATGGAGCTGACTGTTGAGAATGAGGCATAAGTGAGAAGAAAAAAAAAGTCAGTATGAAGGAATACTTACCGATATGCGCTTTGGATGGGTCACGTACTCACTCCAATTGGGTTATTCATGTTTCACTTTGGTCAACTCGCTGGACCCTGTCACCTCGTTTTCGTTTACCCTCCCCCACCACACAGCAGCAGCTGCGGATGCAAGTACAAATACAATGCAAGGAAACACAGCTGGGCAAAAGCAACAACAACAACATAACTGATATATAAAGGAGGGAAAAGGGAAGACGAGAAATAACGTACTTGCGTAAACAAAAACAAGATCAAAGAAGAGCTCGGAGTTGGTGACCTTGCTGTTTCCATGGTGCCGCATGATTTTGCCGTGGCACCTCAACCGATTTCCAAACGTCTGGTCGTACGAAGGAGGGCTGGAAAGTGTGTTGGTGTGATCCAGTCCCAAGCCATCGGCATTGTTGTTCGTACGGTTGGTGAGGACGTTTTGGGAGGCCTCCAGTTCGGAACGATGCTTGTTGTCAGCCTCTTCGGCACATTCGATGGCCTGATCGCCCTCTTCGACTGCCTCTTCGTTCAGCATATCGTCGATTGCATTATGATAATGATGAGGTGGTTGTTGTTGCTGTTGAGAAGGGAGGACCTGGATCTGGCCAGAGGTTTCCGCGTCGTCAGAAGGTGGTGCAGAGTTCATCTCGTCTTTCTTGCACGGGGGTCAATTAGAGGTACCAGTAAGGGTACGTGTCAGGGTTAAGGTGAGGGTGTTGTTGTTGGCCGAGAAGGGAGGGAGGATGAGGTTGAGAGTGTTTCTTGGCGTCTAAATGCGAGACGAAGAAAGGGTAAGGAAAAGAAGAAGAGGGACAAGGAGAGAAGAAAGAAGAGGGAAAAGCGGAGAAGAAAAGAAGAGAAGAAGGGCAGAGAGAATGTGAGTAAGAACAAGAATCGTGCCCTTTTTAAAGTGAGATACACTTTTTTGTCGGACAGGGAGAAGAGAGGGGAGGGGGGACAAAACAAAACTTAAAATGGTTGGCGCTCTTTTTTGTCAGCCACAACTAACCCTTTTGTCAGCCACTCTGAAGAAGGTAGGTAGACTGAGAGAGGAAGTGCGCCACCAATTGCTATTCGCCGCTCTCCTTGTCAGCAAAAACCAACTGCAGCATAAGCACACACATAGCCACTACCAAGACTCGAGGAGGTTCCAGGTAAACAGATTAGGTAAGTTAAAGCGCACCTGGATATCGCAAGGTGGTCCGTAAAAGACTGTAACTTATGTTCTTTCACACTTGGAAAGCCGTTCTTGCCTGTGATATCAGACAGACAGACATAGATTGTCCTTGAAGAGTCTTAACAGCGTGCCAGATATCCTTAGTCCTTGGTTCTCAGCCATCCTTCTCACTAGTCGCTGATTGTTGATGTTAAGACTGATTGGACGTGGCCCGTCGACGTTCGAAATGAGGTTGGCCATCTTGGTGTTTGCAAAAACGCGTGTGTCAGAGAATTGACGAGCCCTGCCTAAGTAGGAGACTTCTCTTTTTGAATTCAAGTAGCCCCTCCCCCCCTCCCCCCCCCCCCCCCCCCCCCCCCCCCGCGTCGTTGTCGGGGGAGCGGCATAGGCAAGAGGGGCAGAAGTAGACTGCAGAGGATGCTTCTCGGCGCGTGGTTCTGCTCCGAGCAAAACGTTCATCTCAGCAGGGAAGGGGTGGCGAAGCAGTCACATTTGGTGATAGGTCGGGGAAAAATATCCGGTCTATGAATGCGTTAGCATTTTGTTGCTGTACAAGGGTGTAGATATGTTTATTCTGTTTGTTGGTATGAAAGTGTGGAAGTAAGGAAAAACAGAGGGACATGATAGATACTATTAACAAAACGGGCGATAGGTGCCCGACGGGTAAGACTGACGCGAGGAAGCAGAAAAATAATATGAAAAACACAAAAGTGTTTTTTGACTAATGAGCCTCCTTAAGGAAGGCAATGAGATCCCTCCGGTCCTGGGGGTTCTTGAGACCCGGAAACGATTTCTTGGTCCCCGGTACAAACGCCTTGGGGTTTTCGAGGTACTTGTTCAGGTTCTCTTCTGTCCAGACCACATTCCGGTTGGTATGTGCCTGAGAGTAGAAATAAAACGGCTGTGTGCCGGCTTGACGACCGACGACGCCGTGCAGGTTCGGTCCAGCCTTGTGCATACCACCTGCGCTGATGGTGTGGCATTGGTTGCAGCGTGCCATGAATAACCTCGCGCCAGTGATTGAATCTCCTGGTGCCATGGATACTTGTTACGAAATGTGGGTAGGTGCGGTGTGAGTGAGGTGGGCTGGAAGTGGGCGAGCCGAGTTGTCGCGTGTGGGGGTTTGGCTGATGAAAGGGAGTTGAGAATGTATGGTGCGATGGGAAGTGACGAAGGGTGGAAAAGTAGAAAGAAGAGAATGGAAACAAAAGTGCCGAGAAGAAAGAGAATAAAAAAAAATACGAGGGGAAGTAAAAGAGAATGAAATAAAAAAAAAAGCCGAGGGTGGGTCAGGCTGTCTCTAACTTGAACGAACACCCATTCGGCATTTCCGGACCCGCCAACGTTGTTTTTTTGGTGGCCGCGGTGAATGAAACACGCCTAAACCCAAATGGACAAGATCCGAGCGTCGTTCCTGGCAACTGCTCATATCCAAAGCACGCATTGAAGTTTCACCTCCCATAACAAGCAAATATGGGGTCTTGCTATGTGCAATTGTCTACGTGTTCAATCGATCATAACCAATTGCTTTATGACGAATGGACGCGACGAAAAGAAAAAAAAAAAAAAAAAAAAAAAAAAGAAGGCACACAAACCTACGGAACAGAGACGCGGTTCATTTGTCATACCACATGCATCACTACACTAATGTTCCGGAGTTCTGGTACAACTTGCCGTCTTTTGTTATTCCCCAAAACATATTTATATCAGGAGTGCGATAAGTTCCCTCTACATCATATTGAGTTCATGGCGAAGCTCTCCTCCTCATGAAAGGGATTTAGGCGACACGACGACCAACGTTCTGGGAAAATTGTCCTTGCATGTTGCCAGGTGGAGAATAGCGACAGACAGTGATGGTTGACTTCTGGTTGTAAATCGTCCCGGCCGCGCACTCGGCTTGAGCGCATGCCACCTGCGTTGAACTCTTCCACACAACCTGTGTGAATCCACCTGACAACAAATTAAAGAAAAATAACGTCTGAGTGTCAACTACATATTTTTCACATCTCAACAGGAGGGGTGTTGCGCTGGCGACTTTTACCAGCTGGACCATTTACCTGCATTGGGAGTAAATACTGGGTTGTTGTAGTTGTACTTGGGTGCTTGGGCCATCCAAGAGTTGACTGCTTGAGAGACGTCGGCGCCGCGCGCCGTTGTCGCGTAAAAGTTCTCGCCGTACTATATGTCAAAACGCATTAAAGAGGTGGAAAAAAGGGTTAGGAACTAACAAAGCAGCGCTATGCAATGCAGCACAAGTGACATGACAGCGCAACAATAGACAAAAAGAATAAGAAAAAGAAAAAAAAAAAAAAAACGAACGTCAGCCTGACAGTACCTTTCCACGTGAATCACTGGAGGCAAACTTGCACAGCTTGGCATACTGCAAGGCACTGGTGTACAGTTCGGGGCTCCATGTCAACGACTTGGCGCCGTATTGGGCTCGATGACTGTTGTGGATGGAAAGCACGGAATCCGAGTAGACGTCGGTCGTGGTCATGGGTGTTTGGCTGAACGAACAGGGAGCGGCTGCGACCTGGTTGGTAAGGTAAACCACGGAGGCGATGACGACGGTTGTGATCTTCATTTCTTGCTTGGATGGTTGGGGAAGGTTGCGAGAGTGTGGTTGAAGAGTGCTGAAGGAGGTTCTCTTTTATACAGATTGAGGATGCGTGCGGGTCGCTCTTTCAATTCCCCGTAACATTCAGCATGAGAATAAAAAAGACAGAAGAGGTCCTTCCTCGGTGAGGTCCGATGCTTTTTCCCGCGGAGATGGATGTGTCCCCCACTGGTTGGCGTAAGCTGTCGCCCATCGAAGAACTGTGCCCTTGAGCTTAAAAAAAAAAAAAAAAAAAGACTCCAATGCAGTGGAGCTTAGATCTGGTGAATGTCCGAGGGGGATAGGTGGTGGTTGTGGGCCGTGTGATGTAGATCGAGCAGGGTCACCTTTTGGACGAAGGAAGAGAAGTACAAATATTTCTGCGTGTTTCTTTTTGTTTTTGGGATTTCTGCGCATGAATGCTAGGTTTTCAACGTCGCCAAGAGTGAGCCTTGCTTACTTGCGGAAAAAAAAAAAGAAATGTGCACTTCAAGAACGCGTGATGGGAAAATCCTCGAGTTTTCTCACAGTTTTATTTTTCTTATATTCGTGCAAAAGCAAAAGCCTTGTTCTTGTCACACGTGTAGGGGATAGTCCAGGCGTTACCGCCGCATGGGCCATTTCTGAGTCCGCCTGTGCATTGCGAGAGGAAAAGGCGTAAGCCAAGGGGCGACAAGTAAACAGAAAAAAAAACCCAGTGACGACGACGAAGAGAACCACCGGTGAGAAGATTAAAATGTCAGGACGATTTCTAGACATAATGACCAATATTCTCTTGGAATTCTCTGATAACACTCTTGGGGGATTGTATTAACAGATAGTATAGAGGAGCGGTTGAGCAAGGATGGTTCCTGCTCATCAGTTCGCTTAAACGCATACAACCAGAGTCATGGCTCTCTAGATCACCTACGTGAATCGATAGAAAAAAGCGTGGTGGGTGGCTCATGGAGCATAGTGCAGCATGGAAGAAGGTTGGCGCGTCTGGCTGTCCTCCCCTTTCGGAGTCCAGTAAAATACATGCATCCCCTTCAAACTATTCCGTTTTTTTTTTCAGGGGGAACAGACAACTCCCCTTATGGGTGTTGGTGCTAGTACTCATTGGGTTACTTGGCATAAGAAATTATCCATTGTCATTCAAAAGGACAGAAAATGTTTAATTGTAGATAGGCGTAGCAATGGTGGAGCAGCTGTTTTGCGTGGCTACTGTATCTTGTTAAAAAAAACGATGACAAAAATAAGGTGCTGATACATCTTTAGATGACAGGACGACCAACGTTCTGGGGGAACTGACCGGGAAAGTTTCCGGGAGGAGTGTAACGACAGACGATAAAGGTGGATGGCTGAGCAAAGATCGTTCCTGCTGGACACCTGGCGATACCGCATGCCACTTGGGTCGTGTTCTTCCAGACCACCTGGGTGAATTTACCTTAACGTAACACAAAACACAAACGCAGGAGGGTAAGAAAAAAAAAAGGAGTGAGTACGTTTTGTTCTCGATGAGGGCGGATGTCTGTGAAAGACGCGGTAATTTGTTTTTACCTGTGGCGGCAGAAAATCCAGGCTGGTTGTAGTTGTACTTGGATGCTTCTGACATCCAGGATGTCATTGCACTTCTCATATCGGTGTTGGGATCAATACTCGCATGAAGGTTCTCGCCGTACTAGTTTGTTTTTTTTCCCAATACAATATGAATTAGAGTGCTAGCAGACGAATACCACATGCACAGTTAAAATAGTGTCGAAACAGGAAATAATGGACTGGTGTTGTTCTTTACCCTTGACTGAGCATCAGAGTGGGCAAACTTGCACATCCGCGCGTACTGCGTAACATCAGGTACGAGGGATGCGCTCCAGAGCACAGGTTTCGCGCCGTATTTTGCACGGTTAGTATTCATTGCTGTTATGACTGTCACTTGGTCGATTACGCCGGCTTCTGATGGAGTGAGGTTGGTCAGGTAGGTGAGGCAGACGAGAAAAATGGCGGCGATTTTCATTTGTTGTTTTTTGATGTTGGAGTTCTGAGGAAGAAGGTAGAGTGCTGGGGAAGAGGGTAGGTATCGAAAAAAGAAGACCTTGGAGCTCCTTTTAAACAATCAACAAAGAGTATATAATTAGATGCAATAGGGCCCAAACGGTCGTAGGAAGGAAGGCTTGGTGTAATGAAGCCTGTGAACGATAGGATAAGAGCAAAAATGAAATCTAAAGTTGCCGTTATGCGACAAGCAAAATAGGGATCCAGATTTCTAGAAGGGACCCCTGGACCTTTGAACCAAGGATGTGGTTGTTGTCGCTTTTCTTTAGGCTGAGTTATCTTGACTGCGAGCCTACATTATTCCTCGTTGAGCATCCAAGAGGAGGAGCTAAGCTTCAGTGGCAATAAGAAGTAGCAGAGGAAGTTAGCCTTAATTGATATGATCTGTTCTCAGGAAAGATGCTGTAGACTGGTCATTGAAGAATCGGCAACACCAGGGTCTAGAGTATATCTTGGTCAAGGTCATCATTGATAGAAGATGAGACAAGCTTGGGTCTGTCCCGTCCCGTTCTCAGTCCCTCCACCAGAAGATCAATATAACGAGATCAGACGCGACCAAAAATCGAGTTGGCCTGATTTGATGCTTTTCGACGCGTCAATATCAACCAAGTGGCGATGGTTGATTAGCTAGTTGATTGTACCCTTGCTTCGTCTCTCTCATGTTTTTCTGTCACGATTAAAAGAGAAAGCGTGGGTAGCATGTTGAACCTATCATGGTTCCCTTTCGCTCGTCATGTCGATGCTCTTCTCTTCTGAGTTGTGAAGCAACTCTATATGTGACTGTCAATTAAACTGAACAGACACGGGGTGTATGCAAAACACTCGCTCATAATCCAACCAACAGCAAACAGCCAAGTAGGTATCCAGGCACACAAATCACACATTCTGGATCACACAGCCAAGGATCACATTTTATTTTTCAAACCACGCGCGTCTCTATCATCTCTTTTCTTCTCTTCATCATCCCCACCCACACTCACACCACCTCACTCACTCGCTCGCTCGCTCTCCACTCCGACAACCAACAACCAACAATACCAACAGCAACAAAAGACAAGGACAATGGCTGCATCCAAGAACACACCCTACGGATACCACGAGACTGTGGAGGACGACGACGATGGCTGGCAGGTCGTCTCTTCCTCATCCTCCTCATCCTCCCTTAAGGACAAGACTTCCTCATCCTCATCTGCCCGCCAAGGATTCACCCCCATCCAACAAGCCCAGGAGGATCAGATCGTCCCTACATCCACCGTTGACGAAACCATCATCCCACAACAAGAGTCGTCCACAACAACACCAGCATCAGCGCCAGTAGCAGAAGAGTTCACAACAACCGAAAAGGCCTCCAAGAAGAAAAAGAAGCAGATCTTTGGCACAGATGAGTTCCAGCCCGTGGTCTCCAAGAAGCAGATGGCCCGCGCCAGCAAGGTCGCTGCCGATACCCAGACCAGACGCCCCAACGCCTCGATCGGTGTCTCGACCTCCAGTTACTTTGATCTGCTCCAGGATACCGAGGATGCTGAGGATGCCGATAAGATTGTAAAGCGGATCGAGAAGGAGCAGGAGGAGGAAAAGTTGAGGATTGCTCAGGAGCAGGCTGAACTGGAAGAGCAGGAGTTGCAGGAGGAGAAGCAGAAGGCAGCCGCTGTCGCCGCCGCCGCCGCCGCCGCGGCTGCTGCTGCTGTTGCCCAAAAGGAAGCTGAACAACATACCCAGGAGGGATTATTGAAGCAGGAACAGGAACGTCAGCGTCAGCTCCAGGAACAGCTCAAGCGTGAACAGGAGAAGGAAGCGCAGGCTAATATCGAGAAGGAGAAGGAGGCCGCCGCACAAAAGGAAAAGAAAGATGCCAAGAAGAAGAAGGAAAAAGAAACCAAGGAGAAGGACGCCCAATTGAAAGAACAGCAGAGAATTCAACGGGAGCACGAACTTGCACAGCGAGAGCAAGCAGAGAAGGACGCCGCCATCGCAGCCGCTCATGCTGCTGCAGAGGCCGAAGCTGCAGCAGAAGCACAGAGGATCGCTGATCAGATCGCCGAGGAGGAGGACGCAAAGGAGTCTGAGGGCGACAGTGTCGAGGATCAGGAGGAGATCGACGAATGGCAGGAGCAGTCCAAGGCCAAGAAGGGCCGCAAGACTCGCTCGTCCAACCAAGGGTCATCCACAGCCGCCGTCGAGATCAGCACCAGCATGCCCATCTACGTCCTCCAGCAGGATGATATCACAGAGCAGGATAGCGACGAGGAAGAGCTTTCGGAGGAGGAACGGTCAAGACAGGAGCAAGAGCAGGAGGAGCGCGCTGCCGCATTGGCCAAGGCTGCTGCCAAGGCCAAGCTTGGTGGAAAGAAGAACAAGAAAAAGTCCAACTCCAACAACACCTCTGCCGCCAACTCGCCTCGTCTGGAAGGCAAGAAGGCTAAGAAGGCCGGTGCTGCTGCTGTCGCTTCTACTCCCGTTCCTGTTGCCGTATCTACTGAGAAGGAGCAGGAATCTTCTCTCTCCTCTGCTGAGGTGTCGACCCCCAAGCTGACCAAGCGCAAGGCCAAGAAGACTGCCACCACTACCGACTCGACCGCTTCGGAGGCTGTTGCTACTCCAGTTTCGGAATCGACCTCTGAGAAGGTCGCTGCTGCCAAGGATTCAGAGTCCTCAAAGATGGTCCAGAAGGATGGACCCTCGGATATGGTTGGAGGCACGATCTCGTCAATCTTTGAGAAGGGCATCAACCCTGGCCTTGTCAAGATGTTGAACGTCGTCTTTGTGGCCCTGTTCTTGTCCCTGGGCTTCTTGATCTTTGCATCTGGCGGCAATGGACATGTCATCGCCCTCACTGGTGTCGCCGTCGCCCTCTTTGTCACTGTTCAGTGGTAAGTCATATCTAATTCATTTCTTATTCTTGAGTTTTTCAAATTATTTACTTTGTTTAGCTAACTTATTTGGTTTACTTCTTATTGTTACTGATGATGTAGGTTTTTACGCGAGATGGAGACCATGAAGATTGATGAGCGCAAGGATGTTTAGACTTTGTAAGCGGGACGGTGAAGGTTAAGACAAGTCATTGGAGGGTGGTGGTAGACATGCGTTCTCAACTTTAATAAGCATGAAGTACTTTGACATGGTGTATTTATTTATTCGTTTTTATTATCTTTATTATCTTTATTATCTTGAAACACAGTAAACAACAACAATCCCCAGCGAAGAATTAAAAAAAAACGGCATGGAGTATTCCAGCATAGAGATCCACTAGTTGACCCGTATTGTATAAAAGGGATTTTACGGCTATGTGAAGAAAAGGTAATGCGAAGGTTTTGAAATGAGAAGCGTATAGTAAACGCTGTTTGTATCTAGCCCTGTTGTTTCTCAATTGCTCAATGGAAAGGTCCTCGTGATATTGTGTATGTGTGCTGGCCTCATGGTTGATATCAAGGACGACAACAAACGACAACAGCGACAGAACGAGGTTGCCCGCCTTTTCTTTGCCCATTGTCATTGCTGTTGATGTTGTGTTGTTGTTTGGATTGAATCTGAGAATTGTGTGTCCCTGAGAGGGGAAAAGGAGTACTGTGTTATTGCTGTTGGTCGGTATGTTTATTGTTTATGTGTTGTGTGCAACGACGGCAAGGACGATGTTACAGCGAGAGAGAGGGAGATGTTCTTTGTGCATCCAACCCTACTGCCCTTGAGAGCGTGTGATCTGACAGAAAAGAGAAGCACTTCTAAACCTTGATGCTGCACCAAGCAAGGTTTTCTTCCTCGGTCGATTCCCTTTTAGGGGAAAACCTGGGGTAAAAGAGACCTGCCCCGCTCCTTTATTTCCATGCTTACTCATTTCTCACGCCGGCACTAGCATGAGTGATGATGACACTCTTTTCTTTGACTTTTTCTTCAAGGAAGACTCGACTGAGCAATTGAACCTTTCATTCTTCTTTCCTATTTCTCTATGCTATCAATGAGAGGGATGACATGAGCGGGAGCCAACCCTCTTCCCACTTCCTCCATCCATGAAAAAAAAAAAAAAAATGAAAAGTGCTCTCAATAAGAGTGTGGGCGATATCTGTTTGCGTTCTTTCTCTATTATGATTTTTTGCGGGGTAAACCAACGACAACGACTCCATGTCATACCCTCACCCATCCTCATGGCAACTGAGCAAGATATGTGAGTGGCATGGCAAAAGAGGAGACAGGGAAGACATGCGCGCATGTTTTGCAAACACACACCGATAATCGTTCTTCTCTCTTATTCACCCAGCCCTTCGTCAGTCTTTATGCGACGCAGGGGGGGGGGGTTAAATCCTTGCGCCCTTTCCTCCTCGATCGCGTCCTTAGCTACTATTTGCTACAATCGAATAAACAAAGTACAAAGGAGGTGGAGTTGAATACCAACGGGCCGATTACAACAACGAAAGGCGTTTCTTTATCTTCTTTTCCTTTGTTTATCCCTCAATTGCTTCTTTCTTCTCTCGCCTCCCTTTCTTCTTTCAATTCTTCCGCTGGTTCGCAATTATCCCCACCCATACCCAGTTTCTAGTTCATTTCACACATATATCCACCACTTTCTTCACCCCTCCTTCGATAGTCCCCAGGAAGGCACTTACACACTCTCCACTTTTTTCTTTCTTCTTTGCTCTTATTGCTCTTTCCTTCGCGGCAGAGCCACGAAGCCGTCGTTCACTTATAAAAAAAGTTGAGATCCCGAGAAGTTTTTCGGATTCCTTCATTCCCTTCGTACCATTCCTCGTCAAAGTTGAATGAGTTTCTCTCGTCCCTGAAGTGACGACCGTTTGTTCATTTTTTTTTTTTTTTTTTTTTTTTTTTTTTTTGAAACCACGACACTTTCCCTCGTCGGTGCCGACTGCCTCGGATTACTTTATTCTTCTTCTCTGTTCTAAGAAAACGAAAGCCTTCAGGGGGGACCCCTCTTCTTCCTTTTCACTTCTCTTTGACCTTCCACTTCTCTATCGATACTCCTTTCTTCAAAAGAAGGTGTCGCACGTTAATTCACCTTTTTCTTTCCTCCCTCTTTTCTCGCCCTTTCTTCTTGACCCACCCCACCTCAACTCAACCCCGCAAAAATCATTCAACGCAAATCCTTTCTGCAGGTGGAGCACTGAACGCCAACAATCAAGAATTACAGCATCAACGAACACGTACAGGCAACACACAATCCCTTTCACAGGAAGCCGGTCTCCATACGTCGTGAAAACGCATTAGTTGGAGAAGCTCAGGTATCGATATCCATTTCATCATGGTGCAAGTCCGTCGGTTCCACTCCAATGTACTCTTCTTTATCCCTCTCACTCAAGGTGTAAGTCCAACCAAACAACTTTCCTAATGTCCTTCTTCTTTTCCACCTTCGAGGCAGGGTTCACTTTCTTCTTTTTGCTGATCGATCATTCACCCGCACTTGGCCCTTTTGTTGTCGTAGTGTCTTGCTTGCACCCTTTGTTGTTTGTTGTGTTTTCGACCTGTAAAAGATTTGGTTTGTTTACCCGTGAAAAAAGAAGGGTTCTGTGCGCTGTGCGTGCGTGTTTGTCAACATGGGGTTTGTTCTTCTTGAGTGAGGGTATTGGTAGATTGTGCACTGGATGTCTGTCTGATATGCTAGGAAGAAGAAAAGTCTAGACTCAAACACACGCTGGTGAATGAGACGAGACACAGGATAAGGCAGGGCAGGGAAAGGAAAATATGGTCAAAATTGCATTCATTCATCCGATCGATAAGCAAAGCGACCATGGCGTTCTCCTTTCTTAGTCATATCATTCTTGTATGTACACCACCAAACCCTCGGCTTTAGCATGCGCCCTCCACTCACAGGCCCATTTTCTCAATTTTCAATGCATGCATGTCAAAATAGGTCCTATTAATTATCTTTCTGGACTTTTGCAAGAATGTCATTTTCTTTGCCAAACAAGTCCAGAACCTCGCCCCGACCGTAGCCACAGCCTTCCCCGATGGCACCATCCGGCAGTCCCGGAAAGATCCCGCCTACATGGTGGCGCAGTACGCCTATGCGATCTGGTTGCTCCTCATGTTCCTCAAGGCCATTGTTGGATTTCGCGCCAACTTCAAGGTACTGCTACAGTTGATATTATTGCTATTACCTTATTTCTTGCACCTGTCCTCTTTTTTTCTTGCATGAGTCTTCATCAGAAAAGACTTTTGTTGTTTTAACTCTCTCCTATACTCTTTATTTTCTGTAATGCATGTTGAATAGTTCAATCTGCGATGGATGGGCAGATACAGCATCTTGTTTGGACTGGACACGGCTTTCGAGTTTGTGCACACGACCTTGGGCGTTATCTTTCAGGATCTCAACTCTTTGGATGATTCCGAGATCATTCGGCACTACGCCATCAGCTTCCTCATCGTATGTCTTGCCATTTTTTTACTCCTTTCTATCTTTTGTTTCTCAAAATCATGCGCATGTTATTAAGCCTTCCTTTCGCTCTGCTTTGTCAACAATAGCTTGTGATCCAATGCTACGGATTCTTTTGTGTATGGATGCACGGGAAATGGGTTATCACCGAGATGCCGCAACTGATGAACCCTGAAGACCCACCCATGACCCTCCTTCGACTTATGGTTCCTTGGGCATACTCCAGATCTTCTTCTTCTTCTTCTTCTGACAACAATCGAGATTCGACCGCCGTGGGTACGACCCCCGAAACTAGAGAGACAGGATTTGGAATTGGGACTAGAACTGCTGTTGATCCAAGGACTCTTGAAGAAGGAACTGCCCCTGCATTAGCAACGGCACCAGTACCACCAACAACTACGACCACAGAATCACGGGATTAATATCCGTGATGTGATGGACTGACAACATCCGTTTTGCTGAGATGGTGATGAAGACCTGAACCCCGCGAGTCCATTTTCTTCTTCGAAGAGAAGGGACTACAACCAAATCCTTTGTTCATATAATTTTTTTGCTACGTTCTGAATCACTCCTGCCAGAAATACCCCCCGATGTACCATACAACTCCCTGTCTATAGCTCTTCCCTCCCCCTCCCCTTCCTCCTTGCTTCTCTACAAGAAATCCAAACGCGTGTATTCTCAATGCTAAATAAATCGCCTTCCAGACATAAAAAAAAACACGCGCAACTTTTATTTCTTTCGGAACATATCATTAGTAAACTCCAACTCAACAGAGCACCCAACTTCTTCCAACCACCCCTGCACACGCTTATGTTGATCCGTTCCCCATCGGAAGCCCAACCCGACCGTCTGGAGATTCGGGAAGGATCTTGCAAACCATTGTGTCGTCGCCCGGTCGTCGACTCCCCATGCGATCCCTAAAGAGTGGAGTTTTTCGAGCGTGGTGTTCTGTTCCCGTAGCCGTTGCTGGTCGTTGTCACCTTTTCCATCTCCTTCTCCTGTGAAAGGTGCGTCATCGTGAGGGTCGTTGTCATGTTGGGAACAGTCGCGACCGACGAGTTCGGAGATCCCAAAGTCGAGGGATGGAATCAAGTTCGAAAATGTCAGGTTCAAACAGCGAAGCTTGCGGAGTCGACCAAGGTGGCGCCAGATCAGGCGGTGGTCATCCCTGCGAGCAGTTGTGAGCACGAATCCCACGTTGAGCGTCTCTAACGTCCCTTCACAAGCCCACCTACGCGTCATCCTTGGCCCCCCACCGTTGGTGTCAGAAGAGTCGTCCACCATGTGCCGCAAGGGGATCCTGCCAGGGAGGGAGACTACCCGAAGCGCGGAACAGGTTTCCAAGACCTGTTGGTAATCCAGACTCGAACACGCCCTCCGCCTCCTCAACCATCGCTTCTCGCTACTCGTCGTCGGTCCAGGCGAATAAACTGAAATCTGGTCGACTCCTTCGACAGAGGGGGAAGAGGCAAGGTAGGGACGAGTGTCCTGGAGGAGCGCAAAGGCATCACTCCGATACCCGTGACACCCAATCTCGAGGTGTGTCAAGAATTGGGACCGACTCACCGCGAGCGCATGCAGATCCTGAGCCCCCACGACGTAATACCCTTGTATGATCAAGGCCTTCAGTTGTGGGAAGAATAGCGCGATGTCTTGGTATTCAGTCAAGATGTCCTCTCGTTCTTGGGGTGTCAAGATAAGGTAGAGTCCCTCGTCATATTCCGTTACTTCTGCTCCTGCTCCTGCTCCTGAGTTGGATAAAAACTGGATATCCCCGCAAGGAGGGGAAGGCGGGGGAAGACGGCAAAGCCAAAGGAACAAGAAACCATCTGTCTCGACCCGCTCAATCTTGGGACAGTACCGTTCCAGGATCTGTCCAAACTCGCCCGACTTTACCTTTTGAGTTTGCGGGTTGTCATAGGTGTCTTTAGCGGTAATGAAGATGGACTTCAAGTTCCCGAGCCGTCGAAATGTCGCAAGTGTGTTGGTTATGCTGCGCTTCGTCAGGAGGGGCGTAAACTTGAAGGATTCGAGTGGATGGAGTTGCATAGTGATCGTTCCCGTCGTTGCTGTCGTTGATGTGGACGAAGGAACGTTGTCGGCGAAATAATGGTCATACCCCTCAATCACAAGTGTCTTTAACTGGGGTAACGCGTCCAAGATCAAGTCGATGTCCAGACAAATTGACCGTGGGGGGTCCACAAAGAAATGACCCAAGCAAATTTCCAGCGTCGTCAACGTCGGTAAGTTATAGATCATCGTCTCGAACAGCCAGGTCGACCTGACTTCGCCGTCGTATGTAAACACCTGCAGAGCTGGACGGTTTGGTCCTAGAGTGATGCCCGGCACCACCTTCGAAGAACTAGAAGTTGTTGCCGTTATGGCAGCAACTCCGTTGTCGTCAGCAATGGTGGTATTCATGGGAGACGCGGCGACAACAGCAGCAGCGACGGCACGATTCAAGTCCTCCCAAGGGTCCCCTGAACCCGCCCCATCCATTCTCAACGGCAACAACTCCTTCGGACAATCAAACAAAAGCTCCAGCACCTCAGCAATCGGGAGATCTATCAATTGCCTCAAAGAACAAACGACCGAACGCAAATACCGCTTATTATCCTTGACGGCTGCAATATACGCAGGCGAGTACTGACGGGCAAGAGCATGCTCTGGTTTTCCGCCTCGAATAGTCTGTGGGCGGAGGCTCTTGAGGTGGAAGGTCTCTGCGGAGAAAAGGTGGGTTTTCGATTCGTGGTACCAGAGACGGGAGACGAGGACGCAGGAGAGGAGGGAGGTGAGAGGGAGGTGGGCGAATATGGGGGAGAGGATTTCGGGCGGTAGGTGTGGGAGTGGTCGATAGTGTGCTTGTCCCTGTTGTTCCTGTTGTTGTTGTTCATGCATGTCGAGTTCTGTTTGAATGATGCGAAGAGGGTTAAATGGGGATGGAAAAGGTGTGAGGTGGAAAAGTGAAGGAATGTAGGATGGACAAGTGAAAGATGAATGGAGAGAAAGACAAACGATAAAAAAAAAGGAACAGAATGGCGCGGAAGAGGAAAAAGGAACAAAAGGCGCTCGTTCTCGACTTTGCCTATTTTTTATTCCAGCATGTGTCTCTGACCTTGCTTGGGCTGCGGCGCGCCTGCACCTGGACCCACAGGAGACTTGCCACCAAACATAAAAAAACATTTTCCGACGCTTATTTAATTTGCCCACGTCTCCTCTTATATAACAGCTCCTTGTCTGGAAACAATTGAGTGGCTTCAGTGAACGCAGCTTCATGAAGTCACTCAATTGTTTCCAGACAAGGCGACGGTTCTCTGGTTGATCGGTTGATGTCGAATCCGATGGTTAGAGTCTCCAGCGTATCCTTGCAGGCCCAGGATGCAATCGCCTGTGTTTCATCATCATCGTCGCCGAGAGAGCCTTGGTTCCTGCAGCTACTGCTGCTGCTGTCGCCCACGAGGAGTTCGAATGGGATACCGAATTTTTTTAAAGCGAAATGGCGGGGGCTTGAGCATATCCGCAAGAACAGCATCAAGTCCCGGTTCTCGATCTGCCGTCGTTTCCTGAGCCGTCGATTCTCAATCAACTTGTCCCCGCCCGCCCTCCCCTAACATGAACATTAGTGGTGTTGAAGCTGACATGAGATTTGCGTAGCCGGATGCTTCATCTTGGGCGTAAAATATCCCAGACCCAAAGGCATGAACTTTCTCGATGGGCTGGTAATCGATCTCGAGGTGTGTTAACAGTCTGCCGGTTGTTGTTGCGTATCCGAGCATCCGCCCATTGATCCTGAGGTGCTTTATGTGTGGGAGTGCGGTCAAACCCCTGTCCATGTCCTGACTGTCTCTAGCCCGGTAACGACCGTTCAAACAAAAGGTCAGTGCTGTCAGGGTCGTTAGCTTGTACAGGATCGAGTCCTAAAACGGGTTGGAACGGTCGCCCCTGCCCCTGATGTAGGCGAAATGTGTCAAGGCTGGGCGATTGGGTCCAAGAGTGATGTCGCCTAACTGCATGGGAGGTAGCGGTTGCAATGTCTCGATATTAACAGATCCGTCAGGGAGCTGGGGGTGAGGGGGAGAGTCGCCACTCTCATTTAGACACTGATTGGATCTATTGCCGTTGACATAGGAAGGAGGCACCCAGGATGGGCGAGTGGTTTTAGTAGGATAGGGGACTGGTAGCGTGGTCGAAGGCGACGTCCTGACGTGGAATTCGACAGGTTTAAAGAAGGGCAAGGCGTGGGATGAAGGAAAAGTAGAAGAAGGAAGGAAGAATGGGAAGAGAAAGGGAAGATATAAAACAAGAACAAGGGAACAGTACGAGGAGAAGGAAAAGAGGCACTATCTTCCACAGGAAAACGATAATTAAGGAGTGTATCGCAGAGATCCTCCCCAAGGAACTCCCATTCCCATGCGTCGGTAGACCGCCACTGGACTCGGCGTAGTAGATGCTTCCTGGTCTTGGCGGCTCTGAGAATGGAACAATTGAACGAAAGCGAGCTGTCGATTACAATATTGCTGTAGAGCCGGTGCAAGAGGTGGAGTAGAGAAAGACAACTTTTGAGAACAGTAAAACAAAGCGCCGCCTGTCGTTACCTCACTCGCACAATAAGGAAATGTTCAGTGTAATGTCCTGGATCTTGGTGGCCAGATGAGAGTTTTTTATGAGATCGAAAGCAAGGTAAACGAAAGGATGCGAAGAGCGAACAAAAAAAAAACCTCGGTCCTCGTTTCTTCTCGCAATGCCCCAGTATGATAGCTCAGTGGCGGACAAAAAGATACCTGTCGACGCGACTCTATCAAGTGCTCCTTTCTTACTTTTATTGCAGCAACTTCCATCGAGGCACGCAGCGATAACAGTAACAGCACTTAGTAAAAAACGTCCAAGACTGCTCCACCCCCTCCAACCACCCTCTCACAATATCCCCCAACGTCGACCCTTCCCTCGCATTCAATCCAATCTGACTCAGCCGAGGAAACGCCCTAACTATCCACAAAATCGTCTCTCGATCGCTTACAGTCCACATCGACCCAAACGACAAGATCTTTTCCATTGTCTCGTTCACACCTCTACCATCTACTGACAAAGGAACGAGAGCGCCGATGCCGTGCTTGAGGCTGGGGATCAGGTTGGATCGTCCTAAAGTCAAAGAACGGAGTTTTCGGAGCCGTCCCAAGTGTGCCCAGACAAGCCGATGGTCGTTTGGGTTTGTTGTTTCAAGACCGAACCCGATTTCGAGCGACTCGAGCGACCCCTCACAAGCCCAACGCCGGATCCTCCTCCTGTCTCTCCCATCGCCATCTGCACTGCTCACGAAACCCTCCTGGCTCTCTTGGTCTTCACTATCTTCGTCGTTGTCGTCATGTTCCAACATCTCGTCAAAACAAACGGCGATATTTTCTGCACAAAAGTGTTGAAGACTTGCACAAACCTCCAGAAAGAACAACACGTCTCAGCTCTGGATAGGACTGCGCCTCCTCATCCTAGCCAACTTTTCTGGATAGTCCACCGTCGCTGACGAAGCCGTGATCTTGGCATCTTCGCCTTGCCCTACAACCTCCGGATCCGTCTCATAGAGATTCCAGACCTGACTGCTCGTGTAGAACCGACGATGCAGCGTCACATGGGTCAGGAACTGGGCCTGGACCCCTAAACAGATCAAATCCTGTGCCGACAGTCTTTGTTCTCGCATCTCCAACCTTTTCAGGTTGCGAAAATACGATTGTCCGATCCGGCCCGCATGCGCCTGGAAAATAAGTTCCTCCCGCTCCTGCTGCTCCAGTTGCTTCTGGAGAAGCACGTCCGTTGCTCTGGGTGCAACCGATGTCGACCACATCCTCCCCCAAAGCCGAAATTCCTCCGCTTGCAGCTGAGCGAGTTGTTCTGCTTGCTCTTGTTCCAGTTTCCGCATCGCAATTCTGATGGCCGGGGAGAGAGGGGGGAGGCGGAAGAACCAGACCGGAACAGCACCGTCAGTCTCGATGCGCTCTAGCTTTGGACAGTACTTTTCCAAAACTCGACCAAGCTCGCCTGGTCGCAGTTTATCGGAATTCAAGGGCCCTGAAGAGGAGTCCTTGATCCGGATATTTTTGAGGTTCGGCAGTCGCTTGAACATGTCGAACGAAGTTGGTCCCGGCCGCGTCATTAGGATAGACATGAAAGTGAGGGTCTCCAGCGGGTAATGGCTTTGGCCAGATTCAACAGTGCTGGTGGTGGTGGTGGTGTTGGTACCCGAATAAGATGGTGGGAGAAGAGGAGGGGGCACAAACTTGAGACAGCTTCCTTCAAGCGAGAGATGCTTCAGCAGGGGTAACGTCTCCAACAACCATTCAAGACTGACCACATGTTCCTCCCGCACCACCAGCCTCAGAAACGTCAGACTCGTCGATAGATGCTCCAGTGTGTTCTCTAGCAGATTTATATGTCGAAAATCTCCCAAGACAGTCAACGACTTGAGGCGCAGTGGACGGTTGGGTCCAGGTCGGAGCGGGAGTACAGACTTGCGCAGGTCGTCCTTGCTTCCCTGATCCGTCTTGTGGATCCATTCAGATAGAGGAAGTGATTCTGGCAGCTTGTAGTCGAGTAGGACCTCGAGCAATTCAGTCTCGAACACTTGTACCGGTAGGGGACCGCATGAGAAGTCATACCTTGGGAAGTCACGGAAGATGAACCAGTCGACATGATGGATGAGGTGTCGGTTGGATAGGATGGCGGAGAGGTGTAAAGAGAAGGGTGGGATGCCGTCTAGCTTGTTGATGGTGACGGTGCGATAGAGGTGTGGCAAGGCTTCGTGGTACCAGAGCGCCGAGACTTGGATGCATTGGAAGAGGTTCTTGGTGGAGAGGTGAGAGAGGACAACGGATAGGACCTCTCCTGGGAGTGGACGTGGCATTGAGTGCTGTGGGGAGTAGGGGCGAGTGAGGGGGTACGGATGTGAGAGGAGAAGGAGGAGCGAAAGAGAAAGAGAAAGGAACGAAAATCACCATGCGGCGCCTCCTTTTATTCGTTCAGCCACACCCTCGCCTCGCACTGAATCCAATCCTTGATACCATTGTCCATCTTTGATTTTTGACGCGAAAGCAGAATTCTCCACGTGCTCTGCACTCTGCGCCCCTGGCTCGCCTTTTTTCTCACACTTCCCACCTCCTCCACATTCTTCTCCCCTCTTTTGTTTTCAATCCTCCTCTCACTCATTCATACCCAACACTACTTCAACCTCAAGCAACAATGTTCAAGGCAATCTCATCCTCGCGTCTCGCCACTCTCCCCTCTCGCATCCAACAGCACCGCGCCCTCTCCGTTTCTGGTAAACACGCATCACTCACTCCTCATTGATCTCCTCTCACTTAACCATTGCAGGAGCCAAACTCGGACACCACCACCACCACCACAAACTTGTGCCCTCAGCAATATCACACACACAAAAACTTTCAACTCTTCAATTGATACGACCTCTAACACACATAATAATCCACTCGTCCCATCACGATATTTAGCAACGGTGAACGGAGCAAAAAATCAATTCATAGTCATCGCCCGGGACTTTACAGACCCCGAAGCCCTCACCCGCCGTCTCGACGTCCGTCCCAAACACCTCGTCGAAGCCAAGGAACTCAAAAAGTCTGGAAAACTTCAAATCGGAGGTGCGCTCTTGACGGATCATTCGGCTTCGGGAAAGATGATTGGATCGATCATGATCTTTAGCGCTGACAACGCGGAGGAGGTCCGTCAGCTTGTTGAAAAGTAGGTACCCTCCCACTTGTTTTTTTTTTTTTTTACTCGGTTTATGAATGTTAGAGCGGGATGTAGTGGAGATTACAATGCAAGGACGAAGAATGAAGACAGGCGGAAGAACAAAGTGGTTGGTTGTTCCTGGATGTGGGCAGCGTGAGAAAAAAAAATAAGATCTGCGAAATTATGGATTCGGAGTACTGACAACAAAGGTCCACTCTCTTCTCCTTTCTATCGTATTTAATAGGGATTACTATGTCACCGGAAAAGTCTGGGAGCATTACCAGATCCTCCCCTTCCGTTCCGCTGACTTCTCCTAGAGAGAAAAGAATAGCAAAATAGAACTGTGACCCAGGAAAAACAACAATTCAAAGGGACGGAACTCTCAAACAAACTGGACACTCCCAGCAAAAGCGCGCAAGTAAACGTCACTCCAATTAATTGTATTTGGTCCGCATCACACCAAATAAGCGCAGGACAAGATAGCAGAAAACAAGAGACGATAGACAAGTTTTTTGTTTGTTGTTCGTTACAAGTTTTTAATAGAAGAGACAGAGAGTGTTACTAGTACTACAACTACAACCAAATCGTACAAATTTTGTGTGTCTTTTTCGTAAACAGTAGAGTGGGTGTGGTGTACAAGGATGTAGAACTTGTTGGTACAAAAAGGCATTGCAAAAGCAAAAAAAGAAAGCGAAAGAAAAAAACAAAACTAAAAGACAAAAGATAAAGGACATGAATTTAACCGAGGACTTCGACGACCCAATCGGCTCTTTCGCGCTCACGCGAGTAAACGACCTTGTAGCCCGTCCGGTAGGCGATACCAGAGGCACGCTCGACCATCAAGATGTCAAGCTCGGCACGCGCATGGCCCTGAGCGTCATGGGCAGTGCGGACCTCGCAACCGTAGGGAAGCTCAGCCTCGAGACCCATCAGCTTCTTGACCAGCTTGCGGCGCTTCTGGTTCAGAGCAGGGTTCATGGACGCGGGGAGGTGGCTTCCACCGTAGTGACGACCGTTCATGATGTTCAACTGGGTCTGGTGTTTGGCGGCATAGGCGAGGGCAGCGGCGGCGGCGGCGTCCTGGGCGTTGGCCAATGCGGCGGCAGCAGCAACGCTCGAGGTGGTAGAGCCGGCCGAGGCGGTGACAGAGGAAGATTTGGATGCAATCTTAGGGAGAGGATCCTCAGGAGCCTTGGACTTCTTGTTATCCTCAGCCTTGTCATTCTCGTCATCATCATCCGAGCTCTCGTCATCCGAGCTTTCCTCATCATCGACAGCCATATCAGCGGCTGAGACACCCTCGGGCAAAACATCCTCCAACTGACGACGGCGCATGCGGATGGGACCATGCTGAGCCAACCAGAGCTGGATGGGGCCTTCCTCATCCCTCATGGGCTGACGAATATCCTCGCAACGCTTGTAGACGTACTCGGAAAGGGTCAACTTGCGCTCATAGGGGTCGTCCTGGTGCTTGAGGAGACGGGCCTCCTCGGTGGGGGTGAGCTTCTCAAAGACGTTCTTGACCTGCATGGTCATGGTGTTGGTGTTGGCGTTGTACTGGGGGCAGCTCTGGATCGAGGGCACCTTGGTGGGGTCCACGTCCGAATCGACCGAGGCAGGGATAGGGCCGAAGTAGGTGTAATCGAACTTGGCTAATAGGTTCAATGGATATTGTGAAATAAATGTTAGTCATTGTGTGCTTGAAAGCGGGACGATTGAGCGAAGTGCATTGAAACATAAAGAAAAGAACGTACCGATGCCGGCAATGGTCCAGCAGACAAAGTCATCGACGGCGACGCTGTCTTGGCTCTTGCCCATGCGGCGAGGCATGCTGTTGCTCTGACCGTTGTAGTCATCTTCCTCCATCATCTCCTCCTCATCATCATCCTGGGCATCAGTCATGTCCATGATCGACGCCTTCTTGGACGAGGTGCGGTACTCGAGAAGAGGGCTACGATCCATGGCAGCCTGGAGGGGGATCTTGCCCTCGATCTTGGGGCTGCCAATCGAAGAGGCGCTCAGGTAGTAGGAGCGACCATCCTCGGGGTGGACACGGTCAGGGTGCTCAAGGACAATCTTTTGCATCTGGCTGACTGGGCCGGTACCCGAACGGGAGACCTTGCCGTTTTCAACCTTGCGGATGATCAGACGGTCAGTCATGATACCGGTCAAGTCGTTGATCAGGACAATCTCAGATCCATAGAGGACGGGCTCCGAGTTGGAGAAGACATAGACGGGCTCATGCTGCAGCTGCTGCTGGTGGCGGAATTGGAACGAGGACGAAGGGGCAGGTCCGTTGGGAGAAACACCGCCGACATCGGCACGACCACTACCACCGTTCGAGTTGGTACGGACCATGGGAACGGCCTGAGGTGCCAGAGCAGGACCCATTGGGTTCTCGCCCTTCATGCGGATGGGGACAAACTTGGTCGAGTGGCCGGGGGAGCGGAAGACACCCATGCTGGCAGGGACCAACTTGACTGGGGGAGCTGGAGGGGGCTTGACCATCTTGATGGTGAAGGACGACCAGGATCCAATCTTGGCACAGACGGCGTTGTTGTCGACAGCCATGTACTTTGTGCGGACAGTCTGGGCATTGATACGGTTGAGGAGCGAGACGCTCATGCCGTTGAGGATGAAGCAGGAGGCGTTACCGGCCTTGGCAGTCTTCTTCGAGGGCTTGGAGATGATGGGGATGGGGTTCGAATCCATGATAGCGGTGGGCATGTTGGAGTTCTTGTTCAAGAAGACCTGGAGACCCAACTTGAACCGCTTGGAACTGTCCGAGCCAGTGCCGGTGACGTGCAAGTTGCGGAATGAGCAACGAAGAGCGTCATCAAGGGAGCAATCCTGCTCCATCAAGTTCTCGCCGTGGTGGCCACGGATATCGACCTTCTCGTGGATGACCGACATGGTGACATGGGGCTGCTCAGAGCGGACCTGCTTGGCGTTGACACCAGCAGAGACCTGGACCATGGGAGGAGGGCAGAGGTAGCGCTTCTCAATACCATAGGACTTTTGAGCAATGGCACCGTGCCAGCAGCGGATGGTGGTCATCTGGTAGCGCTGCATCTTCATCTTTTGCGCGCTCTTCTTGGAGGCATCCTTGGTAGCGGAAGAGACAGGTGCAACAGAGCGGGAATGCTTGCGGCTAGACAAGAGGTGGAGCTCGGCCGAGGAGGCATCGTCGACACGATCGGCGGGAGCAGACTCGTTGGAGGAAGCAACGGTCTCTGTGTTCAGACGAGGACCCTGGCGAACAGGCGAGTGCTCGCGGCTCCACTTGCGCTTGGCAACGACCTGGGGACCAGAAATCGACTGGCGGTGCTGGCTTTGGTAAGGGTGCTGCTGCTGCTGATGCTGCTGCTGGTGGTACTGAAGAGGCAAGTCCTTGGGCTCGATCTTGACATAGGACTGACGATCTACCCTCTTGGAAGCGACACGAGGGGAGACTTCAGGTTGCTGCATGCCAGGCGAAGTAGGGCTGATGGGAGCAGGGGCAATCGAGCGAGGCTGGATGGCCTTGGGCTTGAGCATCTGACCTTGCTGCTGCTGCTGATGGTAAGGATGGTTCTGGTGCTGACGACCATAGGACATTGGCTTCTCAATGGGAGACTGGGCAGGCGAGCCGCCATAGGAGGGACGGTGTTGCATAGGAGAGTGAATTGGGCTCGATTGGTCACTTGGACTCGAATCCGAGTGGCCATAGGAAGGCGAGACCTTGGAAGAACCAGAAGGGCGTTGGTCGGGCAAAGCAGTGTACAAGGGAGGGAGGCGGACACTCTGGCTCTCTTGGTGGTGTTGCTGCTGTTGCTGCTGCATTTGCTGTTGCTGCTGCTGGTGCTGCTGGGCTTGCTTGGCAGCGAAGCGATCGAGAGCTACACCGATGGGGGGACCATGACCAAAGTTGCCAGTGGTATTGCTGGGCATGACATGGCGGGCTGAGGAATAGTAACCTTGCTTATCCTCACGGTCTTTGCTAGTGACATTACGGAAGTAGCGCATGTGGCGATAGGGCAAATCCTTGCGGTAGAAGGGCTCCTCGGGGGCCAGGATGGGAGGCAAGTGGAACTTGTTCACATCATCCTCAGAGTTGGCGGCTGTCCGACTGGAAGGGTGGGACGAAGGGTATTGAGAGGAGGGGTGCTTGAGGAAGCCGTAGGGATCGCGGCGATACTGGTCGTGGTGCTGCTGCTGGTCGTGGATGTTGTGATGGTGTTCGCTAGTCATCAAATGGTCGTTGTGGTCTCTGGTAGTGTTGCGAACCCTGCCCTCGTAACCCTCAGTGTGACGAACAACAGGCTGTTGAGGAGAGGAGTTGGATGTATAGTGAGACTGGTAGTGCTGCTGGTATGATCGCTGCTCTTCGTTGTTGTTGCTGCTACTTGAGTTGCCTTTGGAGTTGCTGTAGTAGTTGTTGGAAGGGGGAGGGGCATGGAAGGGACTCCGTGGCCGAGGAGGGTATTCTTGTTGTGGGCGATACTCCTGGGTATGATGAGCATGTTGCTGCTGGTCCTGCTCCTGGTGGCGGTGACGGTGCTGGTCGTTGTGGGAGGAGTATGGGGATGATGATGAAGAGTAGTGTTGATGCTGGTGGCGAGGGGAAGAAGTCTCGTGGTGGTGCTGGTGGTGAGAAGGAGGGGAAGGGCGGCTGTGGTGGCTATGAGGATGGGATTGGGAAGAAGATGATCCGTGGGGATGATGTGGCTGTGTGTTGGGGTGGTTGTAGTAAGGGTCGTAGTGGGCCTGCTTATCGGCAGGGGCCGGTGCGAATGCTGCCTTCATGATTGACTATCTGTTCGGTAGGAGGGGTAGGAAAGGAGAGAAGGATGTCAGTCAATTGAAAAGTGGACGAGAGGCAAAGAAAAAAGAGGGTCATTCTTCGCCGCTAATGGTGAGGAGTGAGGAGATAGAATGTCACACGAGGACGAGTGGTCGCCCCCCCTTTCTGACATAATAGACCAGGGGATGAATGCCGAGACCACTCAGAGAGTTGGGTTCGATACCCACGGGTACACTGTTCTTGTTATCTTCAAGACTACAGAAAGGGAGCGAACGTAGTTGTCCAAAGTCTCTGTCTTATGAGCTCACTTCTTTTAACTCTTTTTTTTTTCATTGCCGCTTGCTTGCTGCGGTGTTCACAGACGCCGACTCACAAACCAAGGGAAAGAAGAGGGACAGGGGAAGAATGGAAGGAGAGAGGGACGGATGTCATCCCGACCAAAGAAAAGGCCCAAAAATGACAGAATAGGACCGGAAAATAAATAAACAAGAGAAAAAGGAGGGCATTCGCAGTAGAGCGGGCCAGGGGTGTATGTGCATTTGGGCATTGCATTGGAAGGGGAAGGATAATAAAAATAAAACCAAAGAAAAGAGAAAAGGCAGGGATGAATGAATAAGGGACGCAGTAAAGGGAGGGATATCGGGATTGAAAGAGAAGGCTTGATGTAATCTGTACCCGTTTCTTGTTCAATTCTACCGAGGATGAGAATATAGAAGGAGGGAGAGAGAAGAAGCAAAAGAGATAAAGAAAAAGAAAGCCGAGAAAGAGTAAGGGAGAAGAGAAAAATGGATGATAATAATATGTTGTGATTCAGAATAGGTTGTGGAGGAGGGCGAAAAAGGCGTGCTTGGGGGGGACAAGAACAAGTCAGTGACAAAGCGAGACACGCGGATGATTCAATCGTCTGATTGGAGTGGTCGAGATAAATGGGGAAACAGTTTCGAGAAAAATTGAGGGAAGGGGAAAGGAAGAGTGGAGTAGGTAAAGTGAGATAGGAAAGAAGGATGAGGACATACACACACACGCTCAAAAGGTAAAGGCTTGCTTGGAAGTTGAAGTTGAAGGGAAAAGAAGACTGGCTGATATATATGTGCAGTGATAGTGATAGTGACGGTGATGTGAGGGTGAGAGGAAATCAAGACTGATAGAGTGGGTGATAAATGATGTGTGTGATATGTGCCTGATGGATGCGATGTGTGATGTGGTGGATATGTCAGTCAGTCAGTCAGGGCAGTCAGAAGTGAAGAGGCGAGGGGAAGAAAAGTCAAGGTGTAAAGGGGAATGAATGGTCAAAGGGAGGGGAAAGGGGTTGTGGAAAAGAAAGTCAGGGACAGAAAAGGAGTGTGCTTTTGTTAGTGTTGGTATTAGTGTCGAACAACTTACGATTTGGGTTGTGTGGAAAATAGGGTGACTTGACAAAGAGTTGTCGAGAGTGAGTGGAGTGAGTGAGTGAGTGAAGGAGGTCGTTAAAGGGGAAGAACGGGAGGGGGGGGTATGCTGAGTAAGAGTGAGGGTGAAGAGTAAGAGAGTGGTGAGGAGTGAGTTAGGTATATGAGATTAAGAGGATGAAAAGTGAAGTGAAGAGAGATGGATGATGAATGAGAAGAAGAAGGTAGGGGAGAAGCGAAAGGGAACGGAAGAGAAAAAGAAAAGTGGAAAAAGAGGAAGAAAGGGAAAAAAGTGGAAGGGGGGGACAAAGAGGAATATATATTACTTTCTTTCGACGATAGAGAGGCAGTTGCGTTTTTTTACCCACAAGGAGAATAAAAATGAGTGTGAGTGAATGGAAGGGAAGGGGTGAAGGTGGTCCTGGTGTGAAAAAAGCGGAGAATATGCGCACTCGAGACTCGCTCTCTCGCTGTCGACAATGAGAACGAAGGGAAAACTCATGTCCTGTGTATGTATGAATGCTCTGTGTGAATGAATGCAACTGAATAAGAATACAAAAAGGAGGGTGTGAGAATAATGAAAATGGTCCAGCCCTTTGTTATTGTTTTTTCCCTTCAATTGAATGACAGAATGAATAAGAGTAGACAGCACACACATTGGACATGACAAGAGTCATCACACCTCTCTCTCTCTCTTCCTCATCCCCTCTTTTTTTCTCGCCCAATACCCGCGCCCATCTCTTTCTCTTCTTCCTCGCTCTCTCTCTCTCTCTGTCCTATTTGTTTGTTTGTGTTTTTTGTTGCTTTTTTTTCTCGGATAGCCTACCCTTATTATTCTCCTAACTCACAACACAACCATATTCACACGTAGACATAGGGTATTCAATTCAATCCACAGTATTCAGTTCATTCTTTCAATTGGCTGCGGACAATAACCGGAGGTGTGTTGTTGTGGTCCTTCCTTTCTTCCTTCCTCAGACGCAATTTTATTTTCCTATCGCTCTCTCTCCCTCACACACAGACAGTTCACAGCTCTCAAGGTTATTTTCCTTCTGTTGTTCTCTCACTCACCCACCCACTTTTCATAGCGAGAACATAGATGGGAACCAAAAATGGCCGCCATCAAAATCATCATCAACAACAGCATGGAAAGATAGAAAAAAAGGGCGGCGTGCGCTGACTGAATCATTTCAAAACCTTTTTTCATTCACAACAATAAACCAGCAGCGGCTTCAAAGGGAAACACTTCCACCCTCTTTCAATTGGCAAAAAGACTAATTAGCTATACACACATCTATCCTCTATCATTCATCATTATTCACCAGCGATAGTTCATGCTAGCCTATTAGGTCGCCAACTGCTTTTCTATTCTTGTTCAACGGTAGAGTTGACTTTAGTCCCTGAAGTTTTTATTTTTGTCTTTGGTTCCCTTCAACCGGCACCCCTCTCACTCAACCCCTTCTTTTTCCATTGTCTTCAATTGATCTTCGCATTGCATGAGAACAAACCTGCAACAATAAGGCATAACAACAGGACATGATAGAAGAAACCAAAAAAAAGAAAAAAAAAAAATAGCCCGAGGTTTGGCGCAGACAGAAACATACCACCCACTCCTTGTCTTTGCCCATCCTCTATGCCTTGTCCCCTCTCCTGTCCCTGAACATTGTTGGTCTGACTTTGCTGAATTTTGTTCACGTTTCCACCCCTCACACGTCCATTGTCAACCCATCCCTTCCTTCCTAACTGACCCCCCCTTTTTTTATTACAACTCTCGTCTCGGTGAGTCGGCCCTTGTTTTTTTTTCTTTTGTTTAGTGCTTTGCTGGTTTGTTTACATGTTGGATTGGAGAAGGAGGACCATGCAAGAGAAAGGGAGGACGAGAACGAGACACGCTTCTTTTTTTTTTTTTATGTTCTTGGCTTTTTTTTTCGAAGAAATATTTTCCGCAGACACCTGTTCTATTGCTAAACAACAACAAAGAGAGCGAAGGTAGGGGAAAGGGCGTAACACAACACTACAAAAAAGTGAACACGCACGCAAAACACACATAAACACAACACACAAACAAAAGAAAAACACTCCGGCGAATACACATCGTCAATAGAGCAGAAAGGTCAAAAGGCCACCAAACAAGAGAGAGAAACTGAGCAAAAAAAAAAAAAGAAAGAAGAAAAAAAATATTCAACAATACAAACAACAACAAAACACAAGAAACATAATTACTACCCCTGCCTTCAGTTACCTGCCTTCTGGGCGCCCAGATGCAAATCTCAGATTGGTGGTTGTGATGGCCTTGAGAAATGAATCTGGACAAAGGCAAGAATCGAGATTCTCTTCATTTAGTGATTTCTCTCCTATTTGTCCCAGCCCATCTACGAATCGAATGAGAGAGGCGATATGACGGGTAAATGAGATAGGATACGATAGGGCAGGACGAGGGTAGGCCAGGGCAAGGCCACATATTTTCTCAGTACTGTTCATGGGAGTGTTTAGTCAGAAAGGAGACAATTGAGATGAGAGAGAGGAAAGTGGAAAAAAACAAGGGGTGGGTGGGTGGGTGGATGAATAATTGAATGAAGGAGAGCGAGCACACACCAGCCTGACCAACAAAGGTCGACAGAGAGAAAGGCAAATAAAGATAGATGTCATGACAGACAGTAAAAAGGGGCTCGGTCCAACGGTCAGCTTTCCGGAAAAGATTATTCACAAAAAAAAAAAAAAAAAAAAAAAAAAAAAAAAAAAAAAAAACATCAGCATCTCTCTTTTTTTTTCTTGCTGCTTGATTGCATAGCATCAAGTGCTTCTTGGGACAAAGACCAGGCCATCAGGGGTCGAGAGAAAGAGATGGACAAGGATGTTAGGAGGAAGAGGTAATTGCTATTGCGGTGGGTGAATGAGAAAAAGGGGTGGAAAATAGTTCGCTCCCCAATCGCACACCCTTCCACTCCTCCACGTATTGCTTGCAATTGACCAATTGCTTCTTGCCTCTGCCCTTCCTTTTCCCCTGAGTAGATGGATCTAGAATGAATGAATTAACCCTTCTTCGTTCTCTTTTCTCAGGAAGTTATGCGAAAGAGTACAAGTTATGAGTATATTTTTTTCCCTCAAAGACTCACTTTATACGTAGTTCAGAATGAGCTAGAAAAGGGTGTATGCGAAGCGAAGTAATTGGAATGAAAGCAAAAAAGAACGGCAGGGGTGCACGCGGGAGAGAAAAGAAGAAACATACCACAGCCCCCTCACTTGTCCCTGTATTCCCTATCTCTCACTGCCATTCCCCCATATTCCCAGCCAAGCTAGAGAATGACGACGATGGTGATCGACGGATGGGCGGACGGACTGGTTGACCGAGCGGGTGCTTGACGCGACTACATCTAATCCGCACAAGTACACGATCTTGCTCTGGTCGGGGCGGGAGAAGACGAAAAAAAAACTCTCTTTCTCTCTTTTTTCCAAATATGTGTTCCTTCTATTAGAAACGCCAGATCATGACGAGAAAAAACTCTCCGCTCCATCCAATGATAATCAGTGGAGGAGAGAGTAACAACCTTGGCAATTGAGAAATATGGAGGAGAAGCGCACGACTCACACGGAACTCGGTCAATCGGGGCAGGGGCAGGGGCAGGAACTGGAAGGAAGGAGCCAGAGCTTCAAGGTACGCTTAAAAAGGTACGAACAAATAGCCAAGCGGAAAATTATTTTCTTCAAGGTTTAGGTGAAAGAGAAGAGAAGAACGGGATGGGGTACTGCTCAAACGCCGGTCTCGGTATCTCTGCCTTCATACCCAACACTCCAAACCTATCTCCGTCACTTTGATTCGCTCAGCTCGAAGTAGCCCTTCTTCCTTCCCTGTGTGTAGTGTCGTTTGGGATGGGAGTACCAGTGTATATTACCTGTACCTGTTGCCTGTTGTCTGTTGGTGCGGGTAGCTTGGTCCCCAACCTTACTTTCACTCAACAAAATAAATGCTCCGGGTATTTCCTTGCCTTCTTCTTTTGTCCATCTACAAACAACTCCAGATCAATATCAGATCTCTTGAGTGTTGATAGATAAAGCAGGACACAGGATCGATGCAATATAAAAACGCCACGATCCTGATCCTATGCTTTCTAAATAATAAGTTCCAGCCAAGGCTAGTAGCTCATCCTTTTTCTTTTTTTTTAGAAAGTCCTTTTACAAAAACCAGGAGTACAAATTGCTGTGAAAAATAGACACAAAGTCGACGTGGAGATGATATGAGACCATGATTCTGGACACCCCAATACCGCAATCTTTTAAGACAATCCATGTTGAATGAACCCTTCGCACGCATACCGGATGGAGGATATGTATGTTTCTGATGGAGATAGAAATGGGTACATGTCGCAATAGAGTACATTGCATTTGTCAGACGTGCTGGGAAGATACGTTGCGTTGTTGGCTATGTAGGGCTTATCCTGAAGAAATGAATTTATTTGTCAAACCCAGGGAAACGAAAGAAACAATAGAAAGTACGGCATCATCATTGTCATCATCGACATAGCCCCCAAGTATGTTGTTGTTGTTGCTGTTGTTTGTTTCTGCTCAAAAGGATGGCCCTGAATGAATCAAAAAAAGCCTGGACCGTCTTCCCCTTCTCTTCCTTCCTTTCTCTCCCTGCTTCCTACTTCCCTCGGCATGTCCTCGCACCCGCAAAAAAAAGTTCGCACACGCTAATAAATTCTCCCATTGGCTCAATCCCCTCCATTTCAATTGCCACACACAACAGACACACACTCACACGCATATACGCATACACACATGCAAATAAACAAACAACAAGGCTAGTCTAAAAATGGCCTTATATCATTCTGAAGGCCGTCTGTCGCTTTCCCTTCCCTTCCCTTCCCTTCCATCTTTCGTTTGTCCATGGATGAAGAAGAGCACCACCATCAAGAGTCGGACCCAAAAAAAAAAGGTTTATGTGAGTTGACATGGTTTGCAACTTCTGCGCCACAAATGGAAAAGATGTAGACGGAGTGAGTTCAGCCGTCTGTTCTTTACTCTTTTTGATATCCAATCCGCCCGCTTTCTCTTAGGTTCTTCGTCTTGGGATCTCGTGCCACTTTGTTTGGATGCTCACGGTTCATGTTGTTCATTCACTCGGCTTTCTTTTATTCTTGTTGGTCTCATATTCACATTGTTTGTTCGCGTTTACATGCTTGCTGTCGCCTCTCTCATGACTCCTTTTCTTCCCTCTGTTGCTATCTCTTGTTCGTCTCTTTCCTCGGGTCGAAAGAAAAAAAAAAGAAAAAAGGTTAACCTCAATCGATCAAACACACGATTGCAAAGGATCTTCTTTTTGTTTGTCCCGACACGCCATTTTCGGCTGTTGTTTTGTGCAATTTTTCTTCATTTGTCATCGTACCTCTCCAGCCAAACAAAAAAAAAAAGTTTTTTAAGCATTCATATCCATGTTCTCAGGACGCTCCTTCCCATCCACTCCTCTAATCCTTCTGTTCTTACTCGCTCACTCTTTCCCTCTCATCACCTGGCCATCGCGCTCTCATACATACTAGCACGCAATGGTAAACAAATACAAAAGGTTGTCTGGACAAGCATGAAGACGACCTATGGGTAATTCTCTCCTCAACCACCATCAAGGTCTAGGCTTGCTCTTTCCCATCGCTTTCCACGCCAAGTAAAGGAAAAAAAAAGCACACGATCTGGGGCCATTTTCATGCAAAACACCTCCACCTCCTTCCCCTACAGTTCACACCAGGTGGTTATTTGTCGCACTAATTGGTTCTAGGGGGTTGTGTTCTATGTATCTGGGTCTAAGCGTGGTGTGTCCACTCAGAATCAGACACCGGCTATTTTTTTCTTCTCTTGCCTATCGTCCCTGAAATACGTTGCGTCAAAGATTGGTTGGTTCCCTTCTTTTTTCTTTCTTTCGTTTCACTCGCGTCATTTCTCGGTACTTCTGTTTGGGATGAGTGGTTGGTCATGTTCAGGAGTATGCAAGACGCACGAGAGAGATGGAGGAAAGGACGCTGGGTCAGGCACTAACGAGGCAACAAAATAGTGCTACTTGTCGTCATTTATGTTGAAAACGCAGTAAGTGATAACTCAATAACGCGCAAAGCAAACGCGAGTGTTCAACAAAAAAAAAAGGAGAGAGGGGCAATGCAAGGTAGAGGCAAAGGAGGATGGATAAGAAGGTACGGACCGGTGTGTCTGTGTGAGAGCTGACCAATTGGTTGAAAGTTAGGGGAATAGCGCATGGTAGTGAAGGAAAGGAAAGGAGAGGAGATGTGGACAGGGGTTGTGGTAACATTTTTTGCTAGGTTTTGATAGAATGGTGCTCACGTCTTATTCATGAGAAATGACCATCCTTCACCCGTCTGACCTTTGTCAATCACTCATAGCTTTTCGTTGTAAAAAAGAGGAGCTAAACAAGTGCGTTTTGTCTAAGGATAGATAGTCAGAGATAGAAGAGCATTGCAGCTTGTCGACGACATTTTTTTTATCACATCAGGTACATACCTAGCTCTAATAATCCCTGGAGAGGTACATGCTGTTAAAGAAGAAGGGAAGGTATGTGCACGCCTTGCAATGTACAATTCTTCACGTATCTGTATCCATCGCTATCATGACCTTGTCTGGCAGAGGATTGACGGACTTGCCGTGTCGAGTCATCGTGTTTCCACTTTGTCCCTATCCATTCCAGTCCCTCCAGAAAACAATATCAACACATGGGAAGGGATAAGGGGTGAACGATGGGATGGGGTGACAAGGTCGCACGGCCTCTGTTGCCCCTCGTCTGCTCGGAAAATTTGGCGCATTGCATATGTGATGTGTACGAGCGTCTCTCGCTCACTTGTTTCGTATTGCCCACTGAAGGGGGGATAGTGGGGATGGGAAGGCAAACTTGCCTACGCATTGCACACGACAAGCTGGTAAAACATGTCTGCATCAACAGTAGAAACAGCGCATGATACTTTCCTCTCAGTTCGTTACAAACAAGTCTCTACTGTAGCTGTAGCTGTTTGTAAAACCGACCAACACCTCACCTAGGCTGAATCGCATCTTTTTCTGTTTTCCTCCCGCTTGAATACTCTTTACTTTCAACTCCCAACTCATTCGTTCGCGCTCACGTAGACGCGCAAATGCAGGTCTCTATTTCATCTACTTTGCATCTTTTTGCTCAAATACAAGTTCCCAACAACCAACCATCCAACAACCAACCAACAAAACAACCACAACCACAACAATTCGCTCTTATTATTTCCTTCAGTCCCCTACATGTCTGTTCAAAGCTCTGAGACTGCAGCATCCCTCCCCCCCTTGCTCTCGGAACTGGCTCTCTTTACCTTGCCTTGCCTACAGGTTAGCAGCTTTGCATTTTGCGATGTCGATATTTTTTTTTTTTTTTGTTTAGTGCTTGTTTGTTTATTTGTTGAGAGACATCTCTTGGGAAGAGAGTGAAGGATGAACAGAAAAAACTCTAAAAATGGCTTTTTTTTTCTCCTATTGGATGTGGAATCATGTGTTTGAGTGAAAAACGACTAGGGAGGAGAGCAAAACAATTCAAGGGTGAAGAATGGGCTAGGGGAAGGGAAGGTATGAATGAAGGGGAGGGGTGTTTTACAATTTTCTTGGAAAAAGACTGACCTCTTTGACCTACTAGAGAACTGGTTCAAGGTTAGCAAAAAGTTTGCTGAAGGAGTTAAAGAGGCATAGGGAGTTACCGTTCCTTTGTGTTATAGTTGTATGTGTGTATGTTGATGTGTGTTAGTAGTATGTTGATGGCGAAGATTATTAATTAGTGATTGTTTGGGTCATGGAGCGCAATCTTCGGATGCCCCTTCCGTCCGGCGTGATTTTGTTCCTTTTTCTTCCCTTTTCTGATTTTTTTTTACGCACACAAAAACAACGAAGGATGAGTAAACGGCCAAGCTGGGTAAAAACGACAGGAAGAGAGCTCTTGTTATCAAACAACACCTTTTTACTTACCCTATCCATGAACCATAGACATCTCTACGAGGCACGCACACGCTCGGTCAATAAGGATGGAATAAATTATGCCTTTTTCTATTCAATTGAACAAAACCAATGAATGAGTAAAGTATCCCAAAAAGTACAAAGCAAGAAGGGCAAAAGATGAGTGGAAGAGATGATTTTTCCCATGACAAGAAAAAGCCTGGACCATCTTCGGCATCTCTTCCGGAGGCTGAAGAAGGTCTTTCAAAAATGATACCCTTTTTTGTCTCTCCCTTCTTGCTCTCTGTCCCTCTCAATGAGAGGGGGAAAAGTGCTCTTCATTTTTTTTTTTTTTTTTTTTTTTTTTTCCATTTGCTTGTTTATCTATTTACTTTAACAGTTTTTGGTGTTTATTTCTTGGTTTGTATGTGTCATGAGGTCTCTTTTTTGGTTGCTTTGTTTGTTTCCACTCACTTCATGCTGGCTTGGTTGATTTGAATAGTATTTTTTTTCTTTTCATATCATGTTTTCCGGGATCATCAAGAGGGTTTGGTTGTAAACAAACCCACATTTTTTCATTGAAGTTAAAGAAAGAGAGAGAGAGAGAGATATAGAAGTGGGTTACTCATCATTTCAGAAATGATGAGCTGGCTCTGGCTCCAACAATTGGTCCGGTCAGGACAAACAACAAAAAAAAAGAAATGCATTTCTTTCCCCATCGATTGGACGATGGAGGTGTGAACAAAACAAGAGCTTTCTTTTTCTCAAGTCCTCTCTTGGCCTTCACTCTCTCCCGATTCTTTTACTGTACTTAAAAAAAAAAAATGAGCAGCAGCGACGATAACTACAAAAAAAAACATGGACAGGAAGAGAAATGAATGGAATGAATGGAGTAAGGTGAGCACCTCTTCCCATCTCGACAGACTACCAACAACAGCAATAACAACACAGAGGAGTTGAAATAGTGGGATGAGCAAAAGTGGAAGAGGGGGGTTGGACAGCTGCAAACGTGGTTCATCCATTCAATTTGATCCCTTCTCGATTGCCACACACAAGCACTCTAACACAGAGACATGCACACACAACAACACAATGAGACATACACAAACACAGAGAGAAGAAAAACGCAAATACAGTCTGGACCAATCGGGGAATAGTTCTGGGCCTTGGGAAAAAAGTGCGCATCACACTAATAAAAAGTAGATGGAGCAAAGAGAAGAGGAGAGAAAGAGAGAGAGAGAGAGAGAGCGCCAAACGAAAAGGAAAATAAAACAACCAATCATAAACCACACAATTTAGCGAAAGGCGTTGGGGTGGGATCTCTGGGCTGGAAGGATGATGTTGAATAATTAGAAAGGACAGACGCAATGGCGCATGGCGGCGTTTGTTATGATGTTGTTGTACGCCATCCCTTACGTCCTCGTTATCAAACATAGACGCCGACTCTATCGATGTCTTTATTCTACTCTTCTCTCAATAGCAAGATGCAACCAACGTGGCACTTCTAATTAAATTAGACCACATTCACAACAACAAGCGCCTTCTCGACAATCTTGCTTCAATTTTTCCTTTGATGCCATTCAAACGTCATCTGGGTTGAGCATGTCCAAAGGAGGACAGAAGCAGTGTAGACAATCAAAGCAACAACAGTAATGTAACGAACTAGGCCCGATTTTCTATCACTTGTCGCCCTTGTTTTTCAGGTACAACCTCCTTTTTCTTGAAAAGATGGTGGCGTTTTTGTCTCAGTTGATCATGATCGACCATCAAAACAAATAAACGCGCGTCCTAGAAACCACCCATCAATGTTTTGTTTGGCAGGTAACAAAGAAGTAGGTCAGCAGCAGCAGTAATAAGTAGGAGTGTTATTGTGAACAGGATCATTCATGGGTAAACTCTGTATAATTCAAGTACATGAGCATCAAAACCCACATCGCGATCGAAAGTATATCGTCTTTTTTTTTTTTTCTTTATTTTTCTTTATGTGTCTCTTCTTTCTATGTATATAACTTTTCAAAAATCTAACTACCATCTATCCCGTCCGTTTTGTATGTTGTGGCCAAGTCTCATATCCTTGCAGGTTTGACACACTCCCTCTCCTATACACAAACCATGCCATCCAAAATATATAACATACAGTTCAGCCCACTGGCCCTTTTCCCCCTTGCTACACAACCCACAAAGGGTACACAAAACAACACAAGCAACGTTATTTTCATTACCCAACTGGGCATAGACTCAACAGGCTTGGCAAAACATATTCTCATAAAGAAGCGGAGAGAAAAAAGAAAAAAAAGAAAAAGAAAAAACGGCTTAAACAATCCATGAGAGTTCAGGTCGTTGTTCTGTTGGCCCAAAATCCAATATTTTCTTCTCAGCTCACACCTTGTAAAGCAGGAAGGGAAAGGCGGAAAAGTGATCGGGAACCAAAAGGGCGAAAAAAATGTAATTGGGAGCATGCCATGGAAGAGCAAAAAGAAAGGGGAGGAAGGGGGGAATGAAAGAAGTGGGAAGAAAGGGGAAGAGAGAGGAGGTCGTTTCAGCCAATCGATGGACCTTGCGTATCCCACATCTACCCTGCGGGAATTTCTCATCGACTCTATCGAAGGAAAGGGAGAGAGAGAGATGCAGGAGAGATGCATTCCAGCACCGACGTATGACGCAGTAATATTTTTCTTTCTTTCCCCCTTCACCCCTGCCTCGCCCCTTCTCTTTTCTCCAATGTACTTCTTTTTCTTCTTTAGACCACTGTCATACCTTCCGTGTCGTAAGAAACAATTGATTGATGAAGGAAAGGAATGAGATCAATAGTTGGATAGCACGCGCCTATCTGTGTTTACTTAATTACTAAACAGAATGTACAAACACACATCTTCCTCTCTCTTTCTTTCCTGTAGGAGGACAAGGATGCAGAAGTAGGAGAACACAGAAACGAATGGTCAGCAAAAAAAAACACAAAGAAAACAAAGCAATTACAGAGGGTTAGGTTATGGTGTTTGTTTGTTGATAGTTTTTTCTTACTGCTCGACTGCCGTGTGTGTGTCGGTTGAATGTTTGATTGGTCAATGGATAGTGAAAGGTCCATAAACTCTTTTCTCAATGCCATCTAGATCCATCGTGCCCAGCCTCTCCTTCACGCGTCCTCTCTCTCTCTCTCTAGGTGGGTTATTTTTGTTCACCTCGCTTCCTGAGGAACGGATTTGCATTCCGCGTCTTATGTCCTCAATGCCTGTCCGTCAAGTTTTCAAAAAGAGCTTTCTCAAACTTCACAAAAACTTTGATACGGTCAAGGATAATAAAAATAAATAGAGGGGAGCTTTTCGGTATCGCGATCCGATCTTGAAAAACTCAAAAGAACCAAGCAATCGAATAAAACCACCTATCCCCTTCCTTGAATACAATAGCAATCCCCTTCGTGCCACACAACGCAGATTTTTTTTTCTTCATGTACCACCTGGAAGGTGGCGCCTAGCTCCACGAGAGAGCTTAGGGTATTCCCAAAGTCAAACCAATACTACATGTACATATTCAAGTCTACCTTCCTTTCATTCCTCCCTCCCCCCTTTCGATCTTTCACACCATTCAGAGACGAAAATATCTCTCTCTATAGTCGGCGTTGGGCGTCAATAGAGCGATCAAAGGAATGAAAGGAAGAAGAAAAAGGTCTCCAAAAATGGTTCCCAAAACCTCCTGCA
This sequence comes from Linnemannia elongata, assembly GCA_036320915.1. NCBI lineage: Eukaryota > Fungi > Mortierellomycota > Mortierellomycetes > Mortierellales > Mortierellaceae > Linnemannia > Linnemannia elongata. The sequence continues at coordinate 329,212 of JAXBDG010000010.1, read as the reverse complement.
TTAACTCTAATTCTTGTTTCTGAAGAAATAGCAACGTTTCCTTTCCGTTTTCCTCTTTTTTCTTCTGCCTCTCAGCCGATTGCCTCCACAGGTACATTTTCTCACGTCAAAAGGTTTCAAGGGAGCAAGCTAAAACAAAGAAGGGAAGGAACGTTATGTCTCGATAGGGTAAAGATGTTAGCAGGTTGTCTCTATAGTAGGGCTGTACGTTTACCCAGTTTTTTTTTTTTTTTTTTTTTTAGGAGTCTGTTCCATCTTCACACGTTCTCTAGACAAGAGGACTTCCCCTCCGTCCCCTTCTTCCTATCTCCTGTTTCAAAACTTCGCATGGGCGTTCTTAAGAACTTTCGGAGCATGTTACCGAAGCTATCCCTCCCCCCCTCCCCTCTCCCGTCCAAAAAAAAATGACGTATTGACTTTCTTTTCTAGCGATGTATCAATGGTATCCCTCCTGAGCGCGGCTCTATTTCCCCTCTCATGAACCCCTCCTTCTTCTCACTAATACTGGAACTAGCAAAAAATAAGGATCATCTTAGAGGGCCCAAATTTTAGCCTACGTGCAAAAGCTGCTTAATGACGTACAGTGGACAAAACCCAACACGAAGGTCCCTGACTACTGTAGTGTAGCGCGCCCCGTATGCAAACTAAAGCAGCTGGGTAATATTTAGGAATAGCGAGGAATGGGAAAAAAAAAACGCGCTAACGAAAATACAGGCAGAAGGCAGGCCGTGTTTAAGATGATAAAGATGTGAGGATACGCTCGGAACGAATTGGACTGAGAGAGGGGGTGTTTTCCAAAAAAAAAAAAAAAAAAAAAAAAAAAAAAAAAGAAGAGTGGAGTCAGGGGAAAAAAGAGTGGCGGAAGGAGCGAAAGAGGATGGAGGAGCTGTCAAGCGAAGTGTAAGGTTTATTTGCCGTGCGCCAATTATTTGCAGAAAGATAGGAAGTATGGAACTGCCGATTGATAATAGTACAGAAAAGAAAGAAAAGTAAAAAGTACACGCGAAAAAAAGCAAACATGGGAATAGGACGGCAGTGTCCTAGCAATTGGAGGTAATAACACAACGAACACCTTGAGCTGCTCCGCTTAAGAATCCGAAGTGGCAGAGATAGCAGAAACATCGCCACCACGACTACCAGCAGTAACAGTAGCGCCTGCCCCGAGAAGAGCACGGCCAGCAACGACCCAAGGGTGGTCCCGAAGCTGGCGAGCAGTAGGACGATCAGACCCCTGGGCTTGCAAGAGCCACCGCACCAGATCCTTGGACTCTTCCGAAACGGCACTCACGCCGCGCATCTTGGGAACAATCATCGTCGTTGTTGCCGTTGCTGCCGCAGCTGCCGTCGCCTTTGCTGCAGCGGTTGCAGCCGAGGCTGTCAATGTCGAATCTAGGGTCGAAGGGGTATCAGGTGTCGCTGCCGGGAGTAACGTCGATACCATTGCTGCACTCGTCGATCCTGCTCCCGCTCCAGCAGCAGATCCTGTTCCAGTACTGACAGGCGGTTGAGAAGGAGGATGCGCAGATGTCGAGCTGGTATTACTAGCGGTGGACGACGACCGCTTATGTTGTTGGTGCAGATTCAACAAACTCGCCTTGGTCACCAGGACCTTCTCTCCTGGGAACCCAAACTCTGCATGAGCAATCATGCTCAGGAAACTCTTGCGACTCATCCCGGGCCTCATATTGAACGGCAAGAACCCGACCAGCAGCGCGTACAAGACAACGCCTAACGACCAGATATCAGCTTCCCGTCCGTCATAGGGTTGGCCTAAAATGATCTCTGGGGCCGCATAGTCCTCAGATCCACAGCGCGTCGTGAGCAAAGGCGAATCCATGTCGATGACCTTGGCCAACCCAAAATCCGTCAACTTCACTTTTGGGCGTAAGGGTGCTCCTGTCTGAGGTTCCAAGAGCACATCTAAAGAAGATGGTGGTGTGGGAAAAAACAGTGAGAGTTAGGTTAATTGTCGCCGCACCTCATGATTTGTTTATTTTTTTTTTCCTCTGGTCGCACAAAGAAGGTCTTTCCAGAAATAACTTTTTCGTTCTCCTTGCCCAGACTGCTCCGTGGACATTTTTGTTCAGTCGAGTCAGGCCACGTCAACTCTTTTGCATCATGCAGTGCGTTCTTATTTTGCCCTGCGCTCTTCTAGCCTCTGCTACTCCCTCTGGTATTCTCAAGTCCATATGTGTCCGTCAGTGTTCGCCAAAAAAACTTTTTTTGGGTGGGCTTTTGTCCTTGAAGAACAAAATAAGTCCTGGCGTATGACAGTAGGGCGGCTATTTGTTTTCGCTCACTTTTGGGTTCTGGGCGGTGTCGATGAAGGTACTCTAGCAATAGTACTCTTCTCTCTCTCTGAGTTTCCATCAATCCAGGTGAACGAATGTCTATTCTTGATACCCTGAATGTCAGGAATTTCGGTCCCTGTTCCTGTCTCGGTCGCTGTTTGTCTCATGAAAGCTAAGAATATCAATAGCTTCCGCAGTGTGGCGCTTGGTTTTTGGTCCATTGGCAATCAACGTTCAGTGCGTATGCTCCTCGTTGATGCTTGCAACGCCCTCTCCTGTTTGTTTGCCCCTGAAATGTAATGTTGGTCCCTTGTTCCAGTTCTTGTTCCATTGAGTGAATGTGGGGCGAAAAGCAGATGGACGATGGAAGTGTGAGGTAAACTTACTCTCCAGTTTGAGGTCCCTGTGGACGATATTAAGTTGATGCAGGTAATCGACCGCTAGAGAAAAGAAAGGAAGAGTAAGGAGGATATCAATCAGCAAATCCAGTTCTCTCATGCAATGGATATGTTTTGATGACTCGAACACGAGGAGTAAGCGAGCGAGAAAAAAAAAAAGTGGGGAACCGCGGCATACCATCGACAATCTGGGCAAAGATGCATTGGATGTCCTGTTCAGAGGCAATGGCTCTCTTGTCTGCAACATACTCAAAAAGCTCTCCTCCTGCCGCATAGTCCAGAACGATGCACATCTGCAGCGAGGTCTCGACAACTTCACGAAAGCCTATGATGTTGGGGTGCTGAATGGACTAAAGTAGTGAAAAAAGAAAGAAAGGAGCACAACGTGATGTGAGTGTTAAGAAATTAGATGACAAAAGAATCCAGGAGGCGACCCAAAAGCAACAAAGCGAGCAAAACGACAAAAGGCAAAAAAAAAAAGCCAAAGGGGACGTCAGGAGTCTATTGTTGTGTTGTGCATGAGTGGGTGTTGTTCGGACGAGCGAGAGAATGAGATGAAGGGGGAGGTCCATGGGTGGACCCTCCTTCTCCTTTTGTCGTCACCCCAAACACTCAACTCTCCACCTCCTCTTTTCTTCTTTCCCCACACAGAATAGCAGTTTTTGATTCCAAACGTCCCTTCTTTTTGTGTTCCACCTCTCTATTGTCGCCCTTGCTCTTTGTTGCCTTTGTCTGTCCGTCTTGTGGTGTATTGTACATCTTATTACCTTGAGTAGATCGGATTCTCTCCTGACACTGATACCCAGGCGATCGCTCGACTGAACCATAGCACGGCTCATAACCTTGATCGCGACGTGGTCGCCTGTCCTGGTGTCGACCGCTAGCTTGACCTCGGAGAAACTGCCCTGACCAATGTTGTGCAGCAATCGGTAGGGTCCCACGGTGTTCTTGAGACCGGGGTAAATCTTGCGTTGCTGGCCATTATTGCTTGTAGGCGGTACCAAAGAGGAGTTAGTATGTGAGCTGGATGTGGGCGCAGCTGCAGTATCGGCCGTTTCCTGCTGTTGGTGTTGTGGTTGGTCCTGGGAAAGAATGCTCATCTCTGAGATGTCGTCACCAGCGGATGCATGGACCGCTTGCGTCGACACCCAGCTTGAGGAGAACGACGGCTGTTGCTGGTATGAACCAGAAGAAGGAGGAGGATCTTTAAAGATGTTGGCGTTCGAGGAGAGGCTAGTCCTTGTCATGGGCGAAGGCAGGTTGGAGAAGAGGTTCGACTGAGAGCTCGAGGGGGTCAACAAGGGATTGCTCTGCTGTGAAGATGCAAGATGGTGCGATGAAACGTATCCTTGAGGATGGCGAAGATGCGGGCTATCAGGATGGAAGGGTGACCGTGCTGCAGCTGGGGATGCATGGGAAAGGATCGAGGCTGAGGAGTGTGAAAAGCTCTTGGAAGTACCATCCGTGGGGAGATGGTCAGGATTGAATGCTCCTCCGCCGGAGACAGAGTGGTTATGGTGATGATGTTTAGTCGAGGCCATGGTCGAGAACGAGCCAAGACTGGGCGATCCACTAGCTGCCATGACTCCAGCGGTGCTGCTGCTGCCATTGCTGTTGCTAGAGATAAGATCAGGCGAGGAGTGGGTGAAGACGTTGTTGCCGTGGTGGGAATGGGCTTGGCTGTGGGAGAGCGATCGATTGTGGGCGTGGTAGGCAGAAGCATATCTGGATTTGGATTTCGGAGCCAGCATCTCAAGTCTGTCGCTCACAGGTATCACGCCACCAGCAGAAAGTGTTGATTGCTGCTGCTCCTGGTGGGTACGGATGGCCAAGGGGGGTGGTGGCGGGGATCTGGGCATGGGAGCCAGGCGAGGTGGGGGTTTTGGGGTGGGCGTGCTGTTGTAAAAGGCTTCGTCCCAGTATGATTTTGGCGGTTCGTGGTCGATTGGTTTTGTTGATGCGGGTGGGGCTGTTGCTGCTGTCGGAGTTGAGGGACTCGTGGCTGCTGTGGTTGCAGGGGAGGTTGTGGGGAAGAAAGAAGGGACGAGGGCATCGCCGTCTCGACTGTGGCCGCCCTCGGTTGCCGGAAGCAGCTGCGACAAGTTGGGCGGACTGGACGCAGCTAGGTTGTGGAAGTTGTCTTCGTGGTGGTCATGATGCATCCCGCCCGTCTTGATATCGGCCATAGGCTTGGCCCCCAATTCAGCAGACGAGCTTTGAAACGAGGCCATTCGCTGTTTGTGGGAGTTTTTCTTTTTGTTTTGGTTGTTCTTTTTGTTATTGTTGAAGACGGGAAAGTTGATTCGGCAGGTTGCTGAGGGTGAGAAAGAATGAAACAGGTAAAGAGTAGGAGAGAGTGTATAGAATCGAAGTCGATTGTGTGGGTGGGAGGGGAGGTTGAATGAATGATAATAGAAGGGTGCGTGAGAGAGGGAAGGAATGATCAGTGAAGTGGGTGGGAGACGAATGAACAAAAGAAGAGAGGTGTGAAGGAAGGAGCGAAGAAGAGTAAAAAGAAGGGCGGGGTGGAATATTTAGTAAGGGAAGGGAAGGGAAAGGAAGGCAATTAGTGAGTGGGTGAGTGAGTGGTTGGTGAGTGAGTGGTGAGTGAGAACTGAGAAATGGCTGACTCTTCTTTTTTTCTTTTCTGCTTTTTTATGACTGAATGTGTTTGTTCGAAAAGAACGCACAAATGCTATGCAGGAAAGAGAGCGAGAGAGAGAGAGAGGAGGGGCAGTGTATGTGTGTGTGTGTGTGTGTGGCGTACTTGTGATTCTTGGTGAAATACTTCTTCAAATGACATGCACACTTGCACACACATGTGCGCTAATAAATAATAATCATGACAGAAAAAAAAAAGAAGAAAAGGAACATTAAGAAGGAAAAACAAGACAACACGGATGCTTGTCTTTGCTGTTTGTCGACTTGAACATGTCACTCAACACTTGAAGAAGAAACATTCATTAAAAAAAGCACATTCGCTTTTGTGCACACAAGCGCTAGCAACACAAAAAGAGCGTGAATGGATAAAAATACCTTTTCTCGCCTTCGTCTTTTTTTTTCTGTGCTTTTCTACTTTCTGTCCTACATGTCAGAGTCGGAGGATCATAACGGGGAATCTTTCGCTTCTTCCTTATTGGCAGTAGCAGTAACAATTGACAGTAAACACGACAACGATCCCCGTAACCATAAAAACTGGGGAACACCATGGAACTAAGAAAAGCAGATGAACACAACGGGTTATCCGTGACCATCGTCCGTTTTCATCTTTTTTCTGCTCAGAAAATCTCTTTTGTCGCACCAATTGTGTCCCTTCTTCTTGTTTTTGTGCTTTTCGATGGAGACAATGAACCAGCCACCGCACATTCCAAGCGAACACATGAGAACCTTAGTTGCCCTTGTTTTTTCATCTTGGGTTTACCCAGGATGGAGTGAAAGTATGAGAGAGAGTGAGAAAGAGGGAGAGAGAGCGAGGTGACTGTTCCTGGACGCGTGTCAATCAGCAGGGTACATTCATTCGAGATACATCGCACCCGTGTCAAATATTGTGCTCCGCTTTGGTTTGCTTTCACACATGGAGTCTTCTCCTTTGAGGCTCGAGAAAAAGAAAAGAACAAACCCGATGGAGGCTCAATAAAAATGGATGAGATATGTGGAGTAGGAGCAGGCAAACAAAGGAAGGAAAGTAGGAAAGGAAAGAAGGGGATGGGAGGGATAGGATAACACAGAAACAAGAGAGCACTTGCAAGGAGGAGCGAGGATCGCTTGGAAAAAACAGTCGGCGAAGAATAAAACAACGGCGACGATCCTTACTTTATCTTGATGGCCATTGATAAGTGATCAATGATCGAGACAATTAAGCACTTTGTTTGTAGAATTATACGTCTAATGAACTGATCAGTGACGACGCGCGAGCGAGGGCGAAGTTCTTTTTTGTCTGTTGAACATCATCAGTAATAGCCATAGTGATGAAAAGAAGCGAAGGTCATGCGATTGGAAAGGTAGATGAGGCCATAACACGACGACACGTTGTTGGTTTTTTGTCTCCACTCTCACTCTCACACTCACTCATCTATTGCAGGATTGCTGAGGACACATTTAGAAGACAAACAAACAATTGCTTCTCTCCATCTAAGTGGTGCACATTTGTTGTGTGTTGTTTTAGCGTCCTTTTCTCTCTTCTGCTTGTATATTCTTCTTCACCACTACCACCCATCGAGGTTGCTCTCAACAAGAGATTTCCTTTTCTTCCTTCCCTTTCTTCCTTCCCTTTCTTCCTTGCCTTTGTTCGCTTTTTCTCGTGTCCCAGTCCATCTTCCTAACTTTTTTTTTTTTTTTTTTCTTCCCGTGCACCTGTTCTGCTTCCCTTCTTTTTCTAACTCAACCCTTTTTTTATCTTTTTTCTTTTTTTTTTACCGTCCCTTTTCCTTCTCTTTCCTCCAACCTTCCCTCTCCACCGCCAACCAAACCAACCACCAACCAACCAACAACCAACAACACATACATACAAGCCATGGCCCAGAACGACGCATACGACTTTCTCTTCAAGATCGTCCTCATCGGTGACTCCGGTGTCGGAAAGTCCAACTTGCTTAGCCGTTTCACTCGCGGCGACTTCAACCTTGAGTCAAAGTCCACCATCGGCGTCGACTTTGGTGCAAGAACCGTCCAGGTCGAGGACGGCAAGATGATCAAGGTAATCTTTCATCTTGTTACAACCGAAGCGACAGCAAGTGCTCTTCATCGACTTTTTTTTATGGTGTTGGTCTTTGTCATCATCCACCACGCTCTTCTATGTACACTCCAAAAACGCGCACGCTGAGAGCCAAGAGTGTGTGTATGCGCGAGAAAGGGCAAGGAGAGTGTGCGTGCTCAACCTGCCTTCCCCTGGGCTCATTGTCATGATGGAGGTCACCTTTTTCTTTTTTTTTTCTCTCCTTGTGATGAACAGGACGTGTGTCGTATGTCGACACCAGCAGCAACGACAACGGCGACAATAGCAAACTAGTTAGATTAAGGAGATGAAGAGATGATGGAAAGGCAAACAATAACGCGAACCTCAGGACACTTTCTTCTCGAGTGGAAATCAACGCTTTCGCTGCCAAGAGGACTCACAGGACACAGCCGCCGGGACAAAAACAAACAGGCCAGGTTTCTTCGGCAACCTTCCTTCGCATCGGCATAAAACGCCATACAGCAGTGGGAGAAAAACGTTCCAAGTGGGGTGTATCCAGGCCAAGCATTCGCCCAACACTCCAAGAGAGAGAGAGTGAGAGAGAGAGAGAGAGAGAAAAAGAGTGATATGATAGGGACATTCATGGCAAAAATAGGCCAGGAGGTTATCCCATCCCTATCCCTGCCCTTTCTTTTTGTCTCTGTCCTCCCCTTCTTTCTGTTCTTCTCTCACGCGCAACATATTACAGCCCATTACCATCGCTCTTTCTTTTTGTCCTCGATCTCACCCGACAGGAGTCCGCAAGGGGAGAGGACATCACATCACATCAAAAGGCGGGAATGTTCAGTGTGCTGTTGTTTTTTTTTTTTTTTTCATTTTATCTTCGGCTGACTGTCTGCGGTTTAAAAATAATACCACGGCCCTCGACTCCAGCACCGCCTTGCATTCAGAGTGATATAGGTACAAAATAGATCCAACTTGTAACTAACTTCGCCTTTTTTTCTTTGCTGTATTCTTTCTTGCACTTCCTCTATGTTTTCCTGTCAACCTTCGATTCTTCCTCTGTGGTTGATCATCTGTCAATGAACTCTTCTTACGTGACCTCCACCGAATAGGCCCAGATTTGGGATACTGGTACGTGTACCTCTGTGGTTCAACTTTGTCGTTTCATTATCACTTTCTCAAGAGGTCAGTAAAATAAGGACAAGAGAACTAACCCTTATTCATCCCCCCCATACTACTACAACAAACAACAAAATAGCTGGACAGGAGCGTTACAGGGCTATTACTTCGGCTTACTACCGTGGAGCTGTCGGCGCCTTGTTGTTGTACGATATCACTCAGCACGGTACCTATGAGTCAGTCTCGAGATGGTTGTCCGAGGTCCGCGAGCACGCTGACCCCAACATCATTGTCATGATGGTCGGTAACAAGTCGGATTTGAGACACTTGCGTTCCATTCACACCGAAGAGGCCAAGGGATTCGCAGAGGAGAACGGACTTATGTTCATCGAGACCTCGGCCCTGGATGCCACCAACGTCGATATTGCCTTCACCAACCTTTTGACCGAGGTATGTTTCATGTTTTTGTTTGCTTGGATAACGTCTCTTGAAAGGGAGTATGAAAGGAGTACAAGGAGGGAAGCGGAGATGCTTAACGGGAAAAAGAACAGCAGGAAACCAAAGTACAACAGTCAAAACAGACGACTGTAAACTGATCCATTTTTTTTTTTTTTTGCATGTGCAACGCAACACATTACTTTCCCATTGAAACTCTCTGCATATATAGATCTACAAGGTTGTAACGAATGCCAACATTTCCAGGGACGGCGGCAAGGACGAGTTGAAGGCTGGAGGCGCCTCGATCAGCATAACGCCTACTCCCCAGGATAAGCCTGCCGGCAACGGATGCTGCTAAGTACATCGGATTGTTCCAATTTTTCACCGAACACCTCCGATCACCCAGATTACCAAAACTTTTAGTAACAAGAGCAGCAACAAACAACAGCGGCAGTGGATAACTAGACATAGGAAATAACAAAGACGAAGACCAAAAAAATACAATGCAGGAAATTCTCAAATCATGCAATGCACACCGTTTTGTTGAAGCAAAATAGAGGAGAGAGGGAGAGAGAGAGAGAGAGAGAGAGAAAGAGAAGGAGAGGGGGCAAGAAGGGGGGTCCCTTGAATGGGGATAGAATCGAGAGGGGGGAGGATAGGAGCTAGAAAACGAGGATAAAGCGAGTATACCCGAAATTCGAGCAGGGGAACGGCAGCTAGAGAGGTGCTCCGAAATATGGCCTGTGGAACGCGATCGCGTTATGATTCATACCCCATATACGCGTCTGTGATGATGATGATATCCTAAGATGATGTCAGTGTCAAGGGTAGACCTACCCGCACAAAAAGCACCCCAAAAGAGGGCCACCCGCGTTTCCCTCTCTTTCGTCAGCCAGGTGATAAAATCGTCACGTGGACTCATGATGAACTGAAACTTGGTGGGATCATTTTTTTTTTCCTTTTATCCTTTCTGTTCACCCTTCACGTCTTTCTCTTTTCTTCTTCACATACATCCACTTCACAAACACATACATACACACATACCGTACTTACTCTCCTCAAAGCCAAAAAAAAAAAAGCCATCATGTCCACACAAAGAAGGCGTTCGGTGATCGACGAACTCGACAAGACCCGTCAAGAACACCCACACCCACCCACATCCGATAACGCTCCCCTCTCCAGAGTAGGCTCCAAGGATGTCACAGACGAGATCCTCGAGCAGTCCGAAGCCGTTCACATTCCACACGATGACCACAAAAACAACCACAAGAGCAGCAAGTACAATAACAACAACGATAGCGCTACCGCTTCTGACAAGGACCAGAAGGACAGAATGATCGGACTCAACACAACAGCAACTCTGCCCAGCTCCACCTGGCAACCCCTCGCCAGCATGTCTTCGAACCAACTCCCTCCTTCGGCTGTTCTCCCGGGTCATGGCGGTCAAGGATATGGAGCACAGGATTTGCATGATAAGCCGTCGGTGTTGCCGGAGATCTTGCCCGGGTTTAAGGATCGGATGGCGGATATTCATCATGCTACTCTTAAGAGTGTCTCAGATGTCAACCCTTCTTCTTCTCCTTCGACTCATGGATCATCAGCAGGCGCGGGAGGAGAGGAGGGAGGAAAGTGGACGGGAGGCACGATGTTCCCGACTATGACGCCTGCGGGTAGTAGTGGTGGTAATGGTGGGTTCAAAAACCCATTTAGTTCTGGATCGGTTTCACAGCAGCAGCATCATCCTCAGCAGCAGAGACATGGATCGACAGAAGAGGAAACAAATCGCAAAATTGCACGGAGCTCGATCCTTTATGAGTCTGCGGATCTGGAAGAGTCCACTTCCAGTCTCACCGACGACGATCCTCACCACCCTCACTACAACAATCACTCATCCGCCGCAGCGACCACACACGACCCGATCAGAGGAACATCTACATCGAGTACATTGGTCCAGGGAGGTCAAGGTGGCCGCAGATGGTCACACGAGCTGTCGCCCGAGAAGGCCGGTCTTGTTGGGTCGGTCCTTTCTGTTGCTGGGTTGGTTAAAGATGTTGTTCTCGACAAGATCCAACAACTACCTCCTACTTCTTCATCATCGACAGCAGCGGGAGCACATCGTCATCCCTTAACGGCGGATGAGAAGAAGGAGATTGCAGCTGGTGTTGCGTTTGGCGGGTCGGAAGAGTCCGGCGATCAGACTATCCTCCTTGACGGACTGTTGAATCATCATCAGAACCAAGAAGCAGAACGCGCCGCTGCCGTTGCTGCTGCCGCTTCTGGAGATGCAGCAGATGCAGAGGAGTTACTGAAGGCCGCGCCGGGTGCAGCTAAGGAGCACCAGAAATCAATCTTCCATCTGGCAGCGAACCCTGAGACCAAGAAGAATCTGTTGTTGAACCATCCCGAGTCTCTGGGCTACCATCCTATGACTGGTGCTGGTGTGAGGGATCAGCAGTCGATTGGGGATTCGACTTTGGCGACTGCTTTGGGTGTACAGCATCAGCGGTCTGCTGGTGGACAGGATCTTTCCAAGACCAGTCGCTAGGATTTCGGTGGACGTGGTTGAGGGAGGGAGTTATTTTTTTTTTTTTTTTTTTTTTTTTCGTCTTCAAGTATAGTACATAGCGCCATTCAACAAGTAAAAGATATGTTTTCTTTTATTTCTACAAAACTTTTAGGAAAAGGAAAGGAAGTATATATATGTGCGAGTGGAGAGATGGAGTGGCGTTAAAAGCGAAAAAAAATATCAAAATGAGGAAAGAAGGGGGGAAAAAAAAGAGGCGGGTTTAGACCTTGTCTTGGTCCTTGATCTCAGTGCGGAGCTGAGCGACCTCACGATCCAAGATTCTAGCCTGAGCATCCGCCCGCTTGGTCAAGACATCGACCAAGGTCTTATTCTCAGGCAAAAGCGCCCTCTCATCAATCTTGGCACCAACCTCCTGCATGGTCTTCAAGACCGTAGCCAACTGGTTAGGCAACCAGGTCACAATAGGGGATCCACCGGTGGCGACAGGGTGCTTGGTGTACTTGATGATATACTCCTTGGTGAAGGACCAATGTCTGTTTCTGAAATTCCGGATCTGGTCAACGGCGGCGAGGAAGATGGCGGCAGAGTTGGGGTCCTGCTCTGCAAAGTTACGGACCTGGTTCTGACGGGCCTTTTCTTCAACAAACTCGAGGAACTCGGCATGGTTGTGGGGGCGGTAGGTTCGGAAATCCTTCAAGACAGCCGTGAGGGGGTTCGAGGGCATGGACTCTGTCAACTGGAGCAAGTTATCGCCCATAGGGACCATAGAATCATTCGCACCGGACTCTCCACGATGGAACATTGGCTCATCCGAAACTCCCTCATAGATCACTCCCTTAGGGAACATGGGCTGGTTCTTGGTGCCCATAATAAAGGTTCGGAACTTGAGGTAATCTGCGGGGAGGGATCGTTGCCACATGGTGTCCATTTCCTGGTTGATCTTTTCGTAGGTCGAGACGACTTTGGAGAGACCCTCGTTAAAGGCTTGACGATTGTGTTTGCCGGCAGCTTCGAGAGTCTTCATGGTGTTCTTGACGAGCTCACCGGAATGGGAGACCATGGTGACGTGGGAGATGATGAAGCCGAGCTCGGATGGGTCGCCGGAGAAGGGGCGGATCAATTCGAGGTTGCCCCAGACCAAACCCTTTGACTTGTCAATCCTGCGGTAGTTGTACAACCTATTATGATGTTCCAAAAAAAAAAGAAAAAGAGATGTTAGTTTTTTCGTTTTCAGAAATTACACCAGAAAAAGCTGAAATGAGAAGGGAGAATTGAAGAGAGAGAGAGGAGAGACAGGGAAGGGGAACAACTTACGCGTAGGAGAGGGCATATTCCATGAAGGGCTTGGCGCCAATCTTTTCAGCGACCTGGACGAGGGGGACGGCGATGTTCTTGGGGAGGACGGAGCGACCGAGGCCATAGTCGCCGGTCTTGCGGTAGAGGATGTCGCAGGGCTCGAGCAGGTAGGCCGATGCCACGAAGGTGTAGTCTCTGTACAAGGCTGTTTTGTTGGTTAAAGGTAAGGAAGGAAAGAGAAGATGTAAAGTTAGCAAGGGGTTTTGGATGTGATTGGATTTGAGTTTTGATTACTTTTGTTGCATGAACTGCATACATGGAACAGTGGTGGGGGTGAAATGTGGGGTGAACAGAAAAGGCAAGGAAAGGGGGGGGGGGGGGAAACTAAATTTGTTTGTTTTTTTTGTCCTGTTTTTGTGGAGAAAACCAAAGAAGAGGACGAATGGGCGTGGGAGAGTAACCCAAAAAAGAGGAAAGTAAAAGAAATGAGGGGTGGAGTGGGTTTGGGCCTCACGACTCGAGTACAAACCACAGCAGCAACCCCTCACTGTCTTTTTCTTATGGTCACTTGGTCACTTGAGCATGGCCATTTTGTAGTTGATGTTGAATCTCTTGCATGCCTGTTCCTCTCTCTCGCTTTTTTACTGTCTTTTTTTTTGTATTCCATTCATATAACTCCTCCCCTCATTCCCCTTTCATTTAATGGCTACCGAGCAACCGAGGATGGCCACCTGCTTCGCAGTGCAGTATTCGAAGTTACTGTGCACATGATCACTTCCTCTCTCATCCCCCCCCTTTCTCTCTCTCTCTCTCTCTCTCTCTCTCCTATGCTTTCTCTCCTCTCTCCTGCTAGGATTCCTTCCTTGTCTTGCGCACCCAAAACACATTACTAGGAATGTTTTGTTATCCAATATATTACAATTAAAACGCCCTCATGCAGCAACAAAGCAAACAGTCAACCAAAATAGGTACAAGAACTCACCAGAGAGCAACTCAGAGTCCTCAACATTCGAAAGGTCATACTGAGGCAAACTCTTGCAAGCCTCGCCAAACTGTCCGAGCGCCAAAAGACCCTTGGATCCATCCTTCAAGGTCAAGGGCATCTTTTGCAAAAGCTCCTCCAAGGCCTCATACTCCTTGGGCAAGACATCCAGGGGATCCTGACGGGGGAGGAAGCCGTTCTGGGTGCCGACCATGAAACTGGGGATCGAGTGGTTCTGGACAAGGGGATCGTCGAGGATAGGAAATCCGGGCACCTCGCGCGCTTGGTTCTGAATGTCCGAAGTGTGGAACTGACGGTACTTGGGTTGGGTGTTGTTGGTGCCAGTTGGGGTGGACGTGGGCGAGGCTGAGGGGGCCGAGGGGGTCGAGTACTCGCGGATGGCCTGGGCTTGGAGGCGGAGGGAGTGGGAGATGGCGGCCAGGGCGGTGGTCGAGGTCTTGGCGGGGGCGTGCTTGAGAGCGGTCTTGAGCGAGGCTGCGGCCTGCAGGCGGAGAGTCTGGCGCATCATTTTCTTGAAAGTGGTTGTGGGGTGGAGTGGAGAAGAGGGAGTTTAAAAAATATAAATGTCAGGGTCCGAAAAAGTATTTCAGGGAATGGACGTCAAGAAGAAAGTAGTAGGGGATGGTAGTGGGATGAATAAGAAACCGAAAAGGCGGAGTTGCGGTGGTTGCGGTAGTCAGTGGTTTTTTTTTGTTTCTGAAGCTTGAACTCGGAAAAGTTGAAGGTAGAGAAGAAGAAAAGGCGTTGGTGATGGTTGTAAAGAACAAGAAGAAGGTGAAATGAAAAGAAGAAAGAAGAGGGAAAACGGACGCTTTTTATAAGCGAGAGGGAGAGAAAAAAGTGATGGAGTTATGTTCCCGTGGGAGGAAAAAAAAGCAACTAAGCAAGTGTAGGTGGAAATGGCAATAGACCGGATATAGTTGGTTGGGGAGGATGATGGTTGGTCGCTCAATTGAATTGATTGAAGCAGGTCCTCCGGACAGGGTAGGTAAGAGTGAACTGGTAGTGGGTGAGTAACAACACACGGCAACAGGGGTCATTCAATGGTCAGTTGTATGCGTGTCCATCGTTATTACCAAATGCACTCTATCAGTTGAGCCATCCATCATCCCTAGCAAACCAATGGCCTCTTTTTGGATGAACAATCTAACCCATACTCAGGCAGCAACTCTTTTTCGCCCCTTGCCTTTGCCTTTCCCTTTGCCTTTGAATGTAATGTAGATGAACTCACAGATCACCCCCAAAGAAATACACAATACCTTTGTCTCGTTCTCGCCTTTGTTCTCACCTGCGCAGGTTAGTTGGCTGGCCAATGGCCAGACCGACCAAGTCATGTAAGTACGTTCGATGGTAACACAAAAGAAAGGAGTTCGCGTTTACTTGGCGACTCAATAGCGACTCAATTGGAGTTCAAGTAATATTAAAAAAATTTCGCCCATCCCTGAAAATAATCAGACGCAAAAAGCGAGCCCATGGTCACACAACAGAGAAACGAGTCAAGAAAAAAAAAAAAAAAAAAAAAAAAGGGCGTATGGTTTTATTGTTTGCTCTTTGCGTTTGCTTTGTTCGGCCTTTTTTTTCCACGGCCTTCGATGAAGAACAAAAATGTCATTGATACCTCAATCAACCTTTGGGATGATACTACTTTTCCTCTTTTAGATCGGGTCAAGGTAAGGGCCTCACCTTCACCCTCCCTCCCTTACCCTTCATTCCCAACATCCTTCATTGACCAGCTTGCTTGTTTTCATGGCAGAAAGCTATCGTTTTGCTTGAACAGCCTCATCTGCTTTCTTTGACTTTCTTCATCATCACGAACTTGAACATTGAAAGGGGAAATGAAGGAGTGAGAACAAAAGAGGGTATCAAGCGTAAAGAACAGCAGGAAGACCCCTTTTTTTGAAGCCGAGCAAGAAAGAAAACCTCGCCGCCACTCTCTTCTACCTTCTCTCCCTCACCCCTGTGTCATCCATTAGTCTTTTTCACCCCTTGTTCCCTCTTTTCCATCATTTTCCTTTCCCTTCTTTCTTTCTTTCTTTCTTTATTTCTTTCCTTTTATTTCTTCTGCCTTCATCGGAAAGTTGTATACATGTGTTCAATTAGAATCCAAGATATCTTCAGAAAACAAGATAAAAGGCACACAGGATACAGCCATACATGGTCCAACCATGAACCGAAACACCCGCGTGTTTGCGCGCGCAACCCGTATCTATGAAGAATGAAGAATTTAGGCAGACAGGCTATTCGGACTTTTGAATGAAAAAAATCCGGACACCTCGGAAAACTGAGAGTGAGTATGATATTTCCGAACTGCTCAAAAATACAAAATAAAACAGCCGTTCATGAGTGGGTATTAGCTGCCAAGTGTATGTCTTTTTCTTTTGGCTTCTGCGTCCCATGGTCTACTGTAATGTATCAATGGCGACATACCTCCATCTTTTCCTAGATGGAGATAGGAGGTGTGCAGCTTAGTAGGTGAGGCGTGCAGGCAAGGCAGTGTTATGACACTGTTGTGTGAGAAAGTGAGGGAGGGATACCTGACTCGTTTCCAACGGCAAATCATGGAATATGTTGAGTTACCCAGCCCTGCTCAGCATTGCTCTGCTGTCTGTCTGTCTGTTTGTCTGTCGTGTTTACGTTTACGTTATGTTTGTTTTCTGCTCACATCTCCCATACACATGTAGGTAAATTGGCTGTGATGCGACGAGACTGAGGACAGATTGTCTACAGATATTTTCTTTTGTCCTACGCAGACCAGCGGCGGGCAGGCGGGCGGGTAGGGCAGGGCAGGGCGGGTTTAGGTTGACTTGGCTTGGCTTGAGTAGGGTTTACTGGACTTTGGCGTTCGGGAGGAGAGGAGGTGCATTTCTGCCGTTTTGAAATCGATGGTTTGGAGAGTGAGAGTGAGTAAGTGAGTGAGAGTCCAACCCTTGGAGAGTGGATCGATGAACGAATCAAATAGCACGCACACCACGCCCCCTTCTCCCCAACTTAGCTGCCTAGGCAATAGCAACCGTATGCGACTCTAGATCCATCATTCTCCCCCCTTCTTCGACCCCTTTTCCTTTACGGTACTTTCTCTCTCTCTCTCTCTCTCTCTCTCTCTCTCCCTCTTTGCTCGCCACCACTCACCTTGCAATCATCATTTGGCGTTCCTCTTTTCCCGTTTCCTCGTTCTTGATCTAACACACATGCACTGAATACACACCACGCCCCTCCCTCCTTCCCTTCATTTTGTCCTTTCCTCTCCTTCGGATCTCACGCGCGAAGGATGGAGACATGTCGGTCAGATTTCGCACTCAGGGGTGATGGACAACCTATGGACAGATTGAGATGATCCTTCTACGAGTTTACACCATAAGATTGGCTCAATGCATGGTTTTGTGGTGAATGAGTGGCGTTCAGTATTTTTTTTGGACCTCCCTTTTTCTTGTTGTCTTTCTTTCTTTCGCACTCTACTCTCACACCGGCGCACAAATATGAAAAACTTGAGGCGCATGTAACAGTCGGCAGTTCTTAATTCAGTGCTCGTTTTCTTTCATGATCGTAGAATCCTGCTAACAAAAATCCCTTTGCCGACAAACAAATCTTTTTTTCCTCTCTCTCTCTCTTTGTCCTTTTATCTTTCACTCTCCATCCGCCCTTCCAATTCCTTAACCACCTCTTTCCTGAATGAAGAACATCAATAAACGAACATGATCCACCGCACGACAAAAAAACATAGACAACGTCGAGAAAAAGAAGATCTGTATTTTAGTGTAGGTTTTCCTTTTGTTTTCTATCGCTTTGCTTTACTTAGGGGTTGGTGTCTAAAAAAAGCAGTACAGAGTTGTTTTCCTGAATGTCACAAAGCGATGGGAGAGAAAAAAAGTGTAGTGTATTGGGCTTATTGACGTAGGAGGAGGGAGGCGAGGGCGATCAGGAGGTGTATTGGGTGTGTTTTCGTTAAAAGGCTTTAGTGGTACTTGGGGATGACGTTGTCGACGGGGACGACGGCGCCGACCTCAAGAGATCTGCCGGAAGCGTTGCTCATCAAGCTAAGTGGGATAAGGGTAACGAGAGAGACGAAAATTAGTGTATGGTTCGCGGGATATTAATCATGTACAGTCAGTCAAGCGCCCCAATGTTCAGCAGTGGGTCGGGAAACCTACTCAGGGTAACGGAGCTGGATTTTGGGAGGGAGGATGGCGCCGGAGTAGAATTGGCTATGAATGACAATTCGATTGCGTACAGGGCGTTAGCAATCAGGAACTTTTCCGTTTACTGGTGACTGATCTCCTAGCACTTTTCCGTCAACATCCTTGTGGAATGTCCGCATGAATCTTTAAAAAAAAAATTACCTCTCCTCAGCAGCCTTCTGGGCAAGAACAATGTGCTTCTCGTTGATGCGGTTGGACTCCTTCTCCGAGCGCATGTAGTACTCAATGTAGCGGGTGAAAGGGTGCTTCTCCTATTGTTGTTGTTGACATGATGTAAGGGTGTAGATCGCGTCAGAAAAACAATTTGACGCGTATTTCGTTTGATCAGCGATCATTGTCGTATCCCCAAGTCCGAGACGAAGTGCTGGTGTCCATGGGCGCAAAATACGCATAGATTCTGCGATCCTTGAATCCTTATCTCAATCTCTTGTGAAGATGCCGGATATGTATCTAATACGCCATGCCGATATGTATTGTGACATGGTGACGCCCGCATCGCAGTGTTGAAGGCATATTTTCCTGTAAGTATCGCCTCAGTTCCTGATGAATAGTCTATCCTTCTGCGCCAGTCCTCTGCCTGTCGTATCCCGCTTTCTCGCTTGTTCTTGCTTGCTTATTTTACCTCGCCCTGGCTGGTGAGGTGCTCGTCAATGCGGGACCAGGCAATCAGGCCGACGACGGAGATCAAGGCGATCTTGAATCCACCCGAGGTGAAACCTATATTCATTTCAATAAGAAGGGGTATGAGTTTCTTCTTGGCCAGTCATCTGTTGAATGTAGTGCGTGAGTCGTTGTAGTTATCCTATTCCCGCTTGGTCGATCCATGGGACAGAGTGTGCTGTTGTTTCGGCGAGTTGATGCTGGTGCGGTCGATTATTCCCGAAGTGATGCCGTACCTTCCTGGGTAGGAGGTGCCTCAGGACCGGAGTGAGCGGCATGGGAGCCGAAGCGCTTCTGGACGACGGCGCGTGTGGAGCGAGTGGCGGTGGAGATGCCTGCCCTGCAAAGAAAAGACATTGTGTGTGA
This sequence comes from Linnemannia elongata, assembly GCA_036320915.1. Lineage (NCBI taxonomy): Eukaryota > Fungi > Mortierellomycota > Mortierellomycetes > Mortierellales > Mortierellaceae > Linnemannia > Linnemannia elongata. Next base: position 310,240 of record JAXBDG010000010.1, on the reverse strand, counting down.
GTGGAGGGGAGAGTGAAGTAGTGGTGATGATGGCGACTGAATGGTCTTTTTCTCTTTAGCCTTGGGACCAGCGGCAAGATCAGAGTTCCGAACTCCCGCCGCCGAAATTGTAGACGTAACTGTAATCTCGGAGATCGTATGGGTTATTTCTCTCCAGTCAGATCTGAGGCACACAGCGTTATCTGCTTATCCCTATTTTCTATCTTTCCTGTGTTCAAAGATCCTCCCTCCCCCCGCTTTTTTTGCTTCTCTTCCTCTTTTTCGCCCTGTGCCAATTCTCTCCCTCGCACTTGTCATACTCACGCTTCCTCTCACCTCTCTTTCAGCTCATAAACCGTCAACATCATCGCTCATGTTCAACGAAATCGACCTTCCGCCAGAGACCCTCCACCTCATATTCTCCCACCTCTCACCACGGGACCTCCTTCAATGCGTTCGCGTTTCCCGCCACTGGAGCGGCGTAGCTGAGGCCCAGCTCTACGGCAATATAACCTTCAGCAGGCGAGGATTCAACAGCTACAGTCTCATTCCCGCCCTCAGGACCCGCAAACACCTCCTCCGTCGATTCGATGTTAGGCCTTGCGAACAGTTCAAAATCCCTGAATCGGACCTCCTCGATATCTTACTCGATTACCGCCCAGAACACAACAACAAACGCAGACTTTCTCCCGGGGACTCTTACCGATACCCACCCCCAGACACGAATCCTTTTCGGGATGACACCAAAATACGACCGGCGCTGCCAAAAACCGTTCTCGGACCCAACCGCCCTGCCTTGACGCATTTTTCTATTGTCGGTTTTTTCGAGTCGAGCTGGCTTCTGGATTCGATCATTTTCAATCTGGCGACATCAACCTTGACGTCTATAAAAATCCAATTCTATTTCGGTCCCAGCATCAAGACGTATATGGTGGATCTGGAGAGGATCTTGGAGACGTTTCCTCATCTCAAGGACCTTTGGATCGCTGGATATAAGCATCAGTACAAACCCGCAGGAGTGATCGAGGATAGCGACAATTCAGCACCCAAAACAGCGACTACAACAACAGCAGCAACATCAACATCAACATCAGTAATAGTAGACTCGACTTCAGGATCAGGAAAGCAGTATCACCTAGAGTCTTTCACTTTTGAACCGACGACACTGCTGGGCCGGAGAGGGTCGGACGCTTTCATGTTCATCAGGCGATTGGGGAACTTGAAAAGGATTGGTGTCAATGCTTTGATGCCCTATTTTTCGCACCCTCAGACCGGTCGACCATGGGAGCTTGGCCGAGCACTGCGGCAACACTGTCCGAAACTGGAGTCTATCGATATCGACGGTCCAGTCCCGCTCTGGTTCTTCGATCTGCCGATCCTCCCATACCACAAGATACATCACATTACGCGGTTGGCGACTGAGAGCTTGCCACTTTCTTTGTTGGAGGATCTGGGCGAATTGGCGCAGGAAGCTAATTGGGCTTATAGGATGCTGCGGTTACAGGAGCAGGAACTAGGAGAGCTCGCGGAAGGCAAGTCTGCCAAGCCATATTTCCCCCAGCTGAAGACGTTGGTTCTTAGAGGCAAGCACTGTCTGTCGGCTCAGGACTTGATCTTGCTGGGAGTCCATGGCACGTTCCTTACGCGTTTTGAGATGGTGCACTGGTCGGTCCCGGACAGATTCATATTGAATATGTACGATACGGGTGCGGCTGCTGCCGCTGCCGCCGAGTCATCGAATCCTCCTCCCTTATCAGGGGAGATGAGCGCGGTGGTTGAGGAAAGACGGCGTTGGAAACGGAGGGTTTTTAACTATTTGCACTTGTTGATGTTCCTGCAGCGCCGCTCCAGTCTCCGCCATTTCGCCATTTCAGGAGACACCATTCCTTTCGAGCACCTGATCGATAAGCCCATCGTTCCTCATACCCCCGACCAACATATGTACGACGACAACTACGACGAGGCCGCGGAAGCATCTGCAGAAGAAAAGGAAGAGTCTTTAATCATTTTACCCTGGGCGTGCGAGGAGAGACTGGAGACGCTTAGGCTCGGATTCCAGGTTTCGGCAAGCGACCCGCGGGAACACGAACTTGTCTGGAAGCACCTGGGACGATTCGGAAATTTGTGTTCGTTGCACCTCGACCGGTCGAATCTGTTCGCGTCTCTCTCGTGCGGGCTTGAGGGTCTGCTTGAGGGAGGGATGAGCGAGACACTTGAGGAGATCCGGTCGTTACCAGGATGGTGGAAGACGAAGGATTGCCGAGAGTTGGTTTTGTGGTTTTCGAGGTCGTTTCCGAAACTGAGGGTCCTTGGATTGGCGTATGACAAATGGCATGTGGATGGCAAGAGAGGGAAAACGTATTGCGCATTTCTGGAGGATGAGGTGGTGAAGAAGTGTTCGATTCGGCGTGTGTTTATCGAAGATGCTCCCGTGGAAGAAACACCTTGGTAAATAATTAAATGTCTCTGCTCACATTTTGATCACATACACACAGGTACACAAGCAGTGTGGTAGCGAGCACATAACCCACGCCAACTGATGTTATGGTTTGGAGGAAAATTCCATAGATTACGGTTCCTGAGGCTGGAGCATATCGGCGGATGTTATTGAAGGTCAGGGAAGAGATCGTTTGTATGAGTTCCTGGAGGATGGTGAGACGAAGAGGTGTTCGGTTCGATGTGTGTTTATTCAGAATAGTATGGATAGATAGCAAGAACAACGAACTTTTAATATGATAATTATTTACAAATATCTGATAAAAAACACAAAAGGTAGGATTTTTCAGGGACACTGCAGTGGGTTCTCGTCAATCTTGTTCATATTCTTTCATATTCTTTATTGTCCGTTATGAAAATCAGCAGAGCGAAAGAGGAGGATCTCGTAATGTTCCCAGACATTTCCAACGACATCGTAATCTATGTTGTAGACGGGACCAAAGAAGGGGGACAACAAAAAAAACGCACCAAAAAAAAAATTACACTCAGAACATCTCTCCCCCTCAGAAAAATAATAATTCAAATAACGCTCAAAACAATGTCCTGTGGGAACAATAACACCCCGCCGAAAAAAGTACCTCCGTCCAGATCGCTACTCACAGTATCCTCCTCTGCTCCCCTTCTACCTCCAATGGCAACTGTAAAAATAATAGCGGCAATGAGAAACCCAGTCCCCCCATCCTCCTGTCAACTATCCCATATACAAGAGCAATTGAAGAAAGTACTTACTTCTCAACAAATCTTCGGCATTCTCAGCTTGGAAGATGACTACTGATCCAATAATTTTTCCAGAAGCAGAGCGGTCGGTGAAAAGGGCGCCTGCGCATTGGATGTAACCGGATTTCTTGAGGGCGCGCGGGTTTCGACGAGATGTTAAGAGCGAACCTCCAGGCGATGGCTGATGGCTTCGAGGTCTATGAAGTCCCGGGCGATCATGATGAAATGATACTTTGCTGCGCTCGCCGCCGCTATGAGGATTCATAAACGATGCAGTTGTTAGATAGGATGAAGCAGTCCATTGGTTTGCGTATGGAGACATGGGAATGGGTGCTATTGAAGGCGTCCGAGTTTTGCTTCTTGAGTGGGATGAATAGTTGAGCAGTTGTGACAAAGGAGGCAGAATGAGCATGGGAGTTGGTACCTACCAGAGAGGGAGAGGGCGCGGCGCTGTTGAATGCGAGTAGGCAGTGCGGTGAGTTACGAGAGTGAGATTTCCTTGAACATTGTTGCTTGAGTTAGTAGTAGTGGTGGTGGGTATGAATGAGTGGAGAATTGAGAACAAAAGTGTGGGGAAAAGAGTGAGATGAGCCGAAAAGAGTGGGAAGAAAAAGGCAAACCAGGCGTGCAGTGTGCAGAACACGTGGAAGAGAATTCTGCTTTCGCGTCAAAATTAGAGACGGACATTGGTGTCAAGGATCTAGATTCAGTGCGAGGCGAGAGTGTGGCTGAACGAATAAAAGAGCCGCAGTGTGATTTTCGTTCCGTTCTCTTTCTCTTTCGCTCCTCCTTCCCCTCTCGTATCAGTGCCCCCTCACTCACCCCTACTCCCCACAGCACTCAATGCCACTTCCACTCCCAGGAGAGGTCCTATCCGTTGTCCTCTCTCACCTCTCCACCAAGGACCTCTTCCAATGCATCCAGGTCTCGGCGCTCTGGTACCACGAAGCCTTGCCACACCTCTATCGCACCGTCACCATCAACAAGCGCGACGGCATCTCACCCTTCCCTTTACACCTCCCCGCCATCCTATCCAACCGACACCTCATCCATCATGTCGACTGGTTCATCTTCCGTGACTTCACAAGAGGTGGCTTCCCAAACGGTCCCCTACCGGTACAAGTGTTCGAGGCTGACTTGCTCGAGGTCCTACTCGACTCCAAGCTGCCAGAATCACTTCCTCTATCTGAATGGATCGACAAGACGGATCAGGGAAGCAAGGACGACCTGCGAAAGTCTGTACTCCCGCTCCGACCTGGACCCAACCGTCCACTGCGCCTCAAGTCGTTGACTGTCTTGGGTGATTTTCAACGCATAAATCTGCTGGAGAATACGCTGGAGCATCTATCAATGAGTCTGACGTTTCTGAGGCTGATGGTGCAGGGTGCATACATGGCTAACCTTGAATGGTTGTTGGAGACTTTACCCCTCCTGAAGCATCTTTCGCTTGAAGGAGATCTAATCCAGTTTCTTCCACCTTCTCCTCGCCCATCATCTTATTCGGATACTAACACCACCACCAACAGCACTGTCGAATCTGACCAAAGCCATTACCCGCTAGAGACTCTCACTTTCATGTCTATCCTCATGACGCGGCCGGGACCAACTTCGTTCGACATTTTCAAGCGACTACCGAACCTCAAAAATATCCGGATCATTGAGACCCAATCTTGGTACAGGCATCCTGATGGGGTGCGACCAGGCGAGTTTGGTCGAGTTTTGGAAAAGTACTGTCCAAAGCTAGAGCGCATCGAGACTGACGGTGCTGTTCCGGTCTGGTTCTTCCGCCTCCCCCCTCTCTCCCCGGCCGTCAGGATTACGATGCGGAAACTGGAACAAGAGCATGCAGAACAACTCGCTCAGCTGCGAGCGGAGGAATCTCGGCTTAGGGGGGGGATGTGGTCGACATCGGTTGCACCCAGAGCAACGGACGTGCTTCTCCAGAAGCAACTGGAGCAGCAGGAGCGGGAGGACCTTATTTTCCAGGCGCATGCGGGCCGGATCAGACAATCGTATTTTCGCAACCTGAAAAGGCTGGAGATGCGAGACTATACACTGTCGGCGCAGGATTTGGTCTGTTTGGGGGTCCAGGCCCAGTTCCTGACCCATGTGACGCTGCAGCGTCAGCTCTACACGAGCAGTCAGGTCTGGAATCTCTATGAGACGGATCCGGAGGTTGTAGGGCAAGGCGAAGATGCCAAGATCACGGCTTCGTCAGCGACAGTGGACAATCCAGAAAAGTTGGCTAGGATGAAGAGGCGCAGTCCTATCCAGAGCCGAGACGTGTTGTTCTTTCTGGAGGCTTGTGCAAGTCTTCAACACTTTTCTGCAGGACCCATCGCCGTTTATTTTGATGAGATGTTGGAACATGACGACAACGACAGCGATAATGAAGACCATGAGAGCCAGGAGGGTTTCGTGCGCAGTGCAGGTGGCGATGGAAGAGAGAGGAGGAGGATTCGGCGTTGGGCTTGTGAAGGGTCGCTCGAGTCGCTCGAAATCGGGTTCGGTCTTGAAACAACAAACCCAAACGACCATCGGCTTGTCTGGGCACACTTGGGACGGCTCCGAAAACTCCGTTCTTTGACTTTAGGACGATCCAATCTGATCCCCAGCCTCAAGCACGGAATCGACGCTCTTGTTCCCTCGTCAGTGGATAGTAGAGGCGTGAACGAGACTATGGAAAAGATCTTGTCGTTTGGGTCGATGTGGACTGTAAGCGATCGAGAGACGATTTTGTGGATAGTTAGGGCGTTTCCTCGGCTGAGTCAGATTGGATTGAATGCGAGGGAAGGGTCGACGATAGAGGATAATGTGAGAGGGTGGTTGGAGGGGGTGGAGCAGTCTTGGATGTTTATTACTGAGTGCTGTTACTGTTATCGCTGCGTGCCTCGATGGAAGTTGCTGCAATAAAAGAAGAAAGGAGCACTTGATAGAGTCGCGGCGACAGGTATCTTTTTGTCCGCAACTGAGCTATTATACTGGGGCATTGCGAGAAGAAGCGAGGACCGAGGTTTGTTTTTGTAGAATTGCCGAAGACAGCCCTAAAATAATACATGCACGAACTAAAGAGGTGGTCAAAAAGAAAAGTTCAACACGTGAGGCGTTGCTACTCCGCATGCGTTAGAACTGGAGAATTAACGATGGTCATCTGTCGACATTTTTTGTTTTCTCACATCCCCTGGACCCATTTATCTCTCGCTTTCGTTTTCTTGCCTATTTTCTTTCCCAGTTTCACTCCTATCTACCCTTTCACACTCGCCCCTTTTCAAAGCTTCACAATAACAAGGATGCCTCCAAGGTCGATCCCCACAGAGATATTCACCCTTATCTTTCGCAACCTCAGCCTTCAAGACCTCTATCGTTGTCTTATCGTCTCACACCGTTGGCACGGTCCAGCCGAGGCCCAACTCTACAGCGACGTGACACTCGACGCGCTAGAGGAAATCTACAAGCCGCTCATCACCGCCATCAAGACCCGTCGACATCTTCTCCGCAGTATCCGGTGGTGCTTCCCAAGGGGTTGTGAGGTCCTCGAGTCGGATCTCCTAGCCATCCTTTTCGACAATAGTCCAGTGAGCAACACACATGACGAGGGCAGTCTGGATCTGCAGCCTGGGAAGCATGGATTGCAGACTGGGCAGCCGGGGTTAAAGGAGTTTTCGTTTGTGGGCGATGGTCGATCAAAATGGTTGTTGGAGCTTATTATGAGTAATATAACGACGACGGCCTTGACGATGATGACTTTGACCACGCTGACGCTGCACTTTGCGTATGGGATGGGGGCAGTGACGTATATTGTGGATTTGGAGAAGATTCTGGCGACGTTTCCGTACCTCAAGGACTTGTCGATTGATGGGTGGATGCATGCATATGCGACGGCAGCAGCGAAGGATACGGTGACAGAAGATGAGTCTCAGTATCGTCTAGAGTCGCTCACCTTTGATCCAAGGCTGTTGTGTCGAGAAGGGCCGGATGCGTTCATGTTCTTCAAGCGGCTGGGGAACTTGAAGAGGATCCAGGTCAAGTCGCTGTTGTCTCCCTATGATTGCTTTCAAAAGAGTCGGCCATGGGCGTTTGGTCGGACCTTGAAAGAGCACTGTCCAAAGCTGGAGTCCGTCGAAACATCGGGTACGGTCGCGCTGTGGTTGTATGACCTACCTATCCTCTTGCCCAGCCAGATTTCGCACATCATTTCTTTGACAGGTCAAGTGGACACATCTGTTCAACAACCCGACGGGGCATCAGCCGAGGTGGCGCCTGCGATGATGACTGTGGAGCAGTTGAGGCAAAGGGTGCAGGAGCAGGAGTACAAGGAGTTGTTGGCGGGAAAGGAAGCGGTACCGTTCTTCCCGCAGTTGAAGAGGTTGGTCATGGGGGTAGACCATTCCTTCTCGTTCCAGGATTTGATCTCGCTGGGCGTTCAAGCATCGCTCCTTACACACTTGGAGATCTGTCACCAACCCCAACGCCGCAACTACATTTGGGAAATGTACGAGAAGGACTCTCCAGCTGCTTACTATACGACCACCACCACCGGGAACACAATGAACGACGCGCTGGTTGAGGCGAGACGGCTCCGGAAGCGACAACCTTTCACCAAGCGGCACTTGATGCTGTTCTTGCAACTGTGTTCCAGTCTTCAGTATTTCGCCTTGTCCGATGGCAGCATTACGTTCGAGGACCTTATCGACAGCGACAGCAGCAACAATAACAACATCAACAAGCAACAAACAACAGCAGTGCCAGCTGGAAGGACACAACAGTTCATTCGACCCTGGGCTTGCGAAGATACCTTACGGACCCTCAAACTCAGTCTGGACATGTCTGATGCCCCACTGCAGGAGCAACATGCACTCGTCTGGAAACACCTGGGACGGTTGTGGAGGTTGCGCTCTCTGACCTTACCAGAGTCGTCTCTGATCACTTCTTTCTCGTACGGAGTTGAGGGTTTGCTGGAGGCGGGGATGTGGAAGACCTTGGAGGAGATCCGATGGTTGCCAGCGTGGTGGAATGAGGTGGATCGGCGTGAGATGGTGTTGTGGTTTGCGAGAAGGTGTCCGAGGTTGATGGTTCTTGGGCTGGAGTATCTTGGCGATTCCGATTTATGTCAGTTTCTTGAGGATGAGGATGTTGAGCAGTGTTCGATCTATAAGATATACTTTGAGGCTAAAGAATTTACATAGGGGGGGTTTGTGTTTGTGCCTGAAATTTAATGACAATTACCTTTTTGTTTCTGTTGTTGTTGTTGTTGTTGTTGTTGTTTGTTGTCGTCAGATTGTACCACAAACTAAGTTTGGCTCCGCTGCGCGATTGAATATGGTTCTGGTCAGGGGCACTGTAACTCAAGTCTACGTAGGACGTGATATGCCTATCATTCTCTTTGTTTCTTCACTTTAATATCCTGCGGCATCCAAGTTGCGAAGCAGAGGATGGATACATATGACAGAGGGAAGGTACTGAGCAGGAAAAGAATCACAACATAATCCTCGATATAAGCCCTTTGACAGCGCGCATTGGGGTGTAACATGGAGGAAGAGCGTGTACTGAAGTGACTTCAAAGGGGACAGCTCCACAAAAGGAGATTTCCAGGGATGCATACCCCTTTCTTCACCTATCCGTGCATCCGCCTTACTCGTATAAAAGAGAAAGAAGGAACTATGCTCCACTTTAACAAACAACTTCTTCGCCACTTCAACTCTTCCTTCCAAACGCACAACTCATAAACGCCTCCACTCTCATATATAAAAAAACCCAAATCAACAGCCATGGCCCACATCGATGCTAGTCACTTTTCTCGCGACGCCTCAGTTGAACTCTCGGAGGCCCTTGCCAAACCTGCTTCGTACGAGTTGTTGTACTTTCCCGTGCTCTCCAATGGTGCCACTGGACGCGATCTCTTGGCCTGTGGAGATGTTAATTGGTCGCATGCCGTCCCCGCTGTAAGTCTTCTGTTTCTTTCGTTGCTAATAAAGTGATGTCGAAAGAAACGCGCGTTGTAGTAGGACCCTTTGACCCATCCCCCCCTTTTTTTGCGCTCGTTGCTGTTGTTAATGAACATCTTCACACACGTTTTTCGGTTTGTAGGATTGGAAAGCGGAGAAGAACAAGGCCCCGTTCCAAATGGTACCTCTCCTTTATGTCAAAGGCGAGAACGGCAAGGTAATTCAATTGGCCAATGCCCCTTTTTTCCCATTTGCCATGCTTATTTCGACCAACTAGTCTTACCATGCAATCGTTAAACAAATGAACTATATCTTTTTTTTTTTTTTTTTTTTTTTTTTTTTTTAACAAAAATAGACAGCAACGCTCGCAGAGACGGTGATCATTGAACACTACCTCTCCAAGAAGTTTGGTCTTCTGGGCTCGAACGAGTACGAAGAGAGTATCATCAAGAGTCTCCACTCCTCCAGCGCAGCCGTCCAGAATGCGTTTGCAGTCACCGTCACTTGGAACACCCCTGAAGGCAAGGCAGGTGCGTTGGGTTTCTTCACCACTTCCACTCTCCCTATATGGATTGCGGCCCATGAAAGACATTTGATCGATAACGGCAATAACGGCCATTATGTTGGCGACAAGGTACGGTTAAAGATGAAGGACGAGCGCATTGCTGTTCTCTTTGCTTGATCGTATTTTTGATTCTTTGCTTTTGGACATGTTCTCACGCTAACCCACTCCTTCTCCGCCCCTCCTTTTTTTTTTATATTGAACAGCTGTCGTTGGCCGATATTCGCACCGCAAACACCATTGAACACTTGGCTGCCCAGCCTGAATCTGCGACTCTAATGGCGATCGTCAACAAGTCGGCGCCCTTGGTCAAGCTCCGCGATACAGTTTCCAAGCACCCCAAATTGGTTCAATGGAGATCTGGGGCTGACTATAAGGGCTACTTTGAGAGTAACCGTGCCTTCTATGCCAACCCTGCTGCCTTTATGTAGTAGATTTTGGATGTCTACCTCCCTTCTCCTCGTCTCCTCTCTCTTCTCTTCCCACACCCTTTCTTGATCGCTCGCTTCTGTTCCTTCCCCCTCTCCCCTCCTTGAACCAGCAAAAAAAAAACCAGGGTATCGGCCGTTTGTTTTTGTGAATAAAAAGGTATTACCTTGACTAGCATTATACTTCTTGGTGGCATGGTATACATGCGCCTTCTTTCACTGGAAGAATAAGAGACAATAAAAAAAAATAGCTACTTCGTGAGTGCGCAGCCAGACACTGTCTCTTTACTCTCTTCACGGTTTTCTTGTCTGTCCAACCACACATTTGAAGCAGTGCATTTTATGGTCAGTGCATTAATGTGCAGATAGACCAGACCCTCAGTGAGCCCAAGAAAAAAAACGATTTAAATTTCTTACCTTTCTTGGCGTTGTCCGTTTTTTTCTACGGTTGAGCAAGCATGTCATGTTCAGGTAAAACTAAACACCTGACTCAGGTTCTTTTATGCGCTTTTGAAAAGAACAAAAGGATAGCATGAAGGACGATGGAGTGTAAAACAAGAAAGAATGCGATATTATGTATTTTCGAATAAGAGATAGCGCCGAGGTGGACTAGGTGCTAAAAATAAAGGTGGGGTTCAGGGTGGTAGGGTATAAAAATGATAAGAACATTAAACTGTCTTCTAACCACTGGCATCCTTCACCTCACCAGCTTGCTCAGCAAGCTTATAGAAGTGTGACTCGGGTCTCTGGAGCAACACTTGAGGCGGCTCAAACTCCTCCACACGACCCTTCTCCAACACTAGGATCTTGTCGGAATCCATCACCGTCTTGATACGATGCGCAATTGTCAGAATCGTCCGGTCCTTGAACTCTTTGCGAATGGTTCTTTGGATCAGTTCGTCAGTCTCGACATCAACAGCGGCCGTGGCTTCGTCAAGAATGAGGACCTTGGTCTTGCGGAGTAGAGCACGAGCGAGGCAAATGAGGGATCGTTGGCCGACCGAAAAGTTGTCACCGTTTTGGGAGACCTTGAAGGATAGCCCACCGTGAAGGGCTGAGATCTGATCCTTTAAGTGGGCGCGTTCGAGGGCTTCCCAAAGATCGGCATCTTCGAGCTCGTCAAAGGGGTCAAGATTCTCGCGGACGGTGCCTGCGAAGAGGGTTGGGTCCTGGGGGATGATGGCGAGGTTTTTGCGGAGACGGCTTAATCCGACGGTGGAGATGTCGACGCCGTCGATCCAGATTGATCCACCGACTTGTTCGACGTCGATGCGCTCCAGTTCGGCTATGTTCTTTTCGTCCGCGATGAATTGATCCTGCGCCGTCTTGGTCTTGTCAGTGGTCACAGCTAACTTTCCAACGGCTCCTGGTGCAGAGGAAGCATCCTCCTCGCCGTTATGACTAGCCTGCGCCCAATGACTATTTGCAGCCTCAACAATGCGAAACAACGCCAACGTCAACGATGACTTGCCAGCACCCGTTCGGCCGACAATGCCGACCTTCTCCGCAGGCTGGACCTCGAACGAGATATCCTTGACGACCAGCTCTAGTCCTTGACGGTAACGTGTAGAATAGTTCCTGAACTCGATATGACCGGTTTGGGGCCAGTTCTCAGGCAGGTTTGCGTCGGCGGGGAGGGAGGAGGGGGCTTCTGGGTTCTTGTGGACATATTCGTCAATGCGTTCTACTGATACCAATTGGTCTATTGCCACGAATGGAAAATCAAACGAGTAAAAATTAGTTGCTGCGCTCTCACTGCCATTGATAATTAATTTCAAACAAAAAAGAGGGGGGAAACTTACTCGCGAGGTCAGAGTAACTGCGAATGGCCCAAGTGAGCTCCTCCGTAATGCTCAGCGCGTAAGTAATCGAAAGACCAACAGTACTGGTATTCAACGAGTTGCGACTCAACACCGCAAATAATCCCGCGCCCAACACTATAGTAGCACCTAAGGCCTCCAACCGGATCTGCAGCCACCGATTAGACATGATGAACGTGAACCAGGCGTTGGCCGAGACATTTGTCTTCTCCGCATTGTCGAGAATGAACCGAGGACCGACGTTCATGGCACGGATGGTAGACACACCGGTGAGAGTTTCGCTGAAGTGCTGGTAAATTGGTGAGCGGGAGACGGAGTCGATACGTTTTAGGGACCGGGAGGAGGCGATGTAGTAGACTTGGACCATTGAGAAGATTGCTGTCAAAGGTGGGACGAGGGATAGGAAGATTGGGGTTCCGGAACCAATGACGATCAAACTGCCGAGAACACTGAGTAAACCCATCAGAACCGCCATGAACGCAAATGGCAACGTGTCATCGGTAGAATAAATATCTGTCGAAAAGCGGTTGACAATACGACCGAGCGGGGTGGTATCAAAGAAGGCCATAGGGAGATGGAGGATGCTGTTGAGGAGTTGTTCGTGCAAGAGCCTGGATGCGCGGATGCCTGCCATGACCATGACGACGAATGTGACGACCATGTGGAGCATCATGTAGGTGAAGACGAGGGCTGCGTAGACGCCCAGGAATTTTGCGGGAGAGTTCTCGTGACCATCAGATCCAATAGTTGTCCAATGCTTCAGCCAGATGTTTGTTCCGATTTGGCAGGCTTGCGCAGCTACGAGTAGGAATAATGCGAATACCGCATTGCGGTAAGATCTAAATGCATGAGAAGTTAAATGAAGGACAGAAAGGTTAAGCGGAGACCAGTGAGATAGTGATTGGGAGATTGAACGATAGCGACAAGTATGACTTACGCAGCACGGAGGTAGGACTTGTAGACGCCCCAGGAAACATTGCCCTCCATCATCTTCTCCTTGGCTACCAACTTTTCCTCCGCCTTTGTCGCGATAGCCTTTGCAATAATCTCCTTTTCATTCTCTTCCTCCTGTTTTTCTTGTCCACCCTGAGTTGTCGCTGACTCGCCATCCACAGACAGAGCCCCATCCTTCTTCTCCGCCTCAGTAATCGCATCTGATGACTCAGCATTGTCCACCTTATGATTCTTCTTTTCACGACGAGAGTTGATCGAATACTCGTTGATCAATTGGAAGAAGGCACCCTTGGTCTCCATGAGCTCCTCGTACCGTCCGTTCTCGCTGATCCGCTTGTCCTTGACGACCACAATCTGGTCGACATGCTCGAGGTGGTGGATTCCATGGGTGACCAGAACACGGGTTTTGTCCTTTAACAATCCGTTAGGTCCGATCAGGTTTTCCCAAAGATGTTGGTCGACATGAGCGTCAACGGCGGAGAGGGGGTCATCGAAGAGGTAGACGTCTGCATCCTGGTAAGCGGCACGGGCAAGAGAGACGCGCTGCTTCTGGCCTCCCGACAGGTTGATTCCACGTTCACCAATTTCGGTTTGGTCACCGGCGGGTAGCATCGCGATATCGGGCAAGAGTCCAGAGACGTAGATTACATGGTCGTACTTTTTCTGGTCGAATTCCTGTCCGAACGTGATGTTGTCCTTGAGAGTCGCGTTCAGGATCCAAGCCTGCTGAGCAGCATAAGTAACCTGCCCACGGATACGGACCGATCCTTGGCGCTTGTACATGTCACCAATCAATGCTGATAACAAAGACGTCTTGCCCTGTCCGACGCGTCCGACAATAGCTGTAAGCGAGCCTTTGGTGACTTGGAGGTTGATATCCGTCAAAGTAGGCGAGCGATCGATATCTTCAGGGCTCTGTGGTCTTGGGGGAGCGGGCTTCCCTGCCTTGAGAGCTTGCTTCTCGGCCTCGGCTTGTTTCTTCTCTTCGGCCTTTACGCGTTTCCTTTTCTCCTTGTCCGTCTCGACGTCAGGCTCCTCCTTGCACCATGCAAACACGCCGTCCTTGATCTCAATCACCACCGGCGATTTCTCATCCTGTTCAGTATCATCCAGATCCTCGCGCTCGACAGTCGATTCATCAATCTCCTCGACCAACAAGAACTTCTGGATACGAGTCGTAGCGACCCAGACACTGATCGCCATATTCAGGACCTGGGACAGCATACTAATAGGCGCTGAAAGGAGCGCGAACAGAGATGTTGAGACAAAGACGATCTGAGGGGTAATCTCGCCAGGTGTGAAGTCAGGTCCTCCGACGGTCGCATAGCAGGAGAACGAGACGAGGGCGACAATGAGGGGTGTGGAACTGAACAAGATGGCCATCACTGAGAAGACGTATCCGATCTGGCGCAGGACCTTCAATTCCTTGCCACGGGCCACCCTCAGCTTCTCCTTGAACGATTCCTCCCCTACATGCAGAAAGAACGTGAATAACAACAGTTATTAATTAGGTCCGCACAAATAATGCTCCAAAATATCATGAATGAACCAAAGGAAGAGAAAACGCACAGTTGTAGAGTTTGACAATCTTGATACCGGCAAGGACCTCGTTCACGAGACGCAAACGCCCGTCCATGGCAGCGAGCTTAGCCGCCTTGGCGGTTCCAAAGTACTTGCCCATGACAATGTGGATGGGGAGCATGGCACCGATCGAGCCCAGTCCGACAAATACTGACCAGCCGAGCTTTTGGTACAACATCCAGATTGCAATGCCGATTTGGAACTAAGTTCGAATGAGAGCGAAAAGGAGAAAATGTGTTCAGTAAATTAAGCAATACAAGGCATCATAACATACCGACCATCCATAATATTAGAAAAGAGACTTACGGGGACAGAGATGAGCATGGGGATGAACATGGTAGCCTGAGGCCAACGTTCGGCATCGACAGACATATGGTTGGAGATCTCGCCTGCGGTTGACTCCTGCTTGGCAGAGGTTGAGAGCTTCAATGACTTGCGATAAATCATGGCAATCAGCGCTGTCCGGATCTCCAGGCCTAAGATACTGGTCGCCGCAAAGTACTGGGCCGTCATGAATGATACCGTCAAAGTACTAAAGAACAGCCCAAACGCCAAAATAATCCCCAGCGATACCGGCTTGGGGTCCCGGAAGAGCGTCCCGTCCGCTAAGGTGATTGTCTGATATGACTCGATGAACCCCAGGAGAGCATTGAGTAACTGTGGAGCGACATAGGTCATACAAGCAGACGCAATAGACAAGACCATGACCCTCGCCCACCGTGCACCATGCGACAGAAACACGACCTTGATCAATGAAGGTCTCTGGCCTCTGGCAAGGCGTTTCTTGACATGCGCCTCCCAGTGTGCTGACAGAGCCGCGTGAGTATACTCGGTCCGGATGGTCTTGGGCATCAAGCCATCGACATCCTCAAAGTTGAGCGGCCGCTTATATCCAAGTGAGACGACGTGTTGCAAGAAATGGAAGGTCAACAAGGAGAAAAGGTTGGCCTTCTCAAATCGACTCGCCTGACTCTTTTGCTGGGCCGTCGTCCTACCCCTTGGCCAAGCCTCGGTAGCGAAATGCGCAATGTTGAAAGCGAGGAAAGCAATAAAGCACTTGAACTGATCCTCCTGATTCTGGCCAAGCAAATCCAGAGTCCTGGTAGTAATAACACCTGCAACCATGGAAAGAGCACTGTATGCGAAAATATAGTGCGACGCCCGGACCTCATACTGGACCTCCAAAAAGTTGAGCACCGGAACGAATAACCAGGCTACGATCAAAAGACTAGTGCCCAGCATCGATGAGGGGGCATAATCCTCAGACTGTTGAGAGAGGACGATGGCTCGGACGGTGAGGGCGATACATGCTGCGAGAGAAAAGAGTTGCGAGGAGCCATAGAGGATCCATGTCTTTCCGAGTCCGTGGGGTGTTTGGTGGGTGAGGAGGGTGCGTGCTCGGTAGAGGAACGCGACAATTGCGATTGCTGCCGGAAGCCCGAGGAGAATACTAACAAAAATGGACGAAGATAGAGAGACAAAAGTGTGAGAACAGGCACTATGGCATGGTGTGAGCATGTGCTCTCATCTTGTCTAGTTGGGCATGAAACAATCGATAGTGGGACAAAAAAACAAAAGAAATTTCCGGTTTGGTGGTTGTTTTGTTGCTTTTGTTTGTGTCCTTGATTAGGACTAAAGGAGCAGCGAGTCCATGCGATCCTTGTTTGGAAGGGATGCCTGTGTCTGCTGTTGACCTTCTTTGCCCCTTTGAAGACAAACGAGAGCATCGGGGATAAGGAAATAAAGGGGGATAGTAGCAATGATGAGGTTGGGTGTAAGCTACAAAATGGAGTGGGGCACTTACGTTGATTCGAAGCAAAGAGTGAGATCTGCTCGCGAGGAGACCGTTGGACCCTATTCGAAAATTACCAATGCAAGCATGGTTAGAAGACAAAACGCCAACAAGCTGTTGTATGTAAACAGTTGAAAAACATGATGAAGGAAGAGACGAGAAGAGAGAGTGTTGCTTACCCATCCTTCTGTGTCTCGACAGTAGGAGGCACTCATCCGTGTAGTAGAAGAGTCGAGAATGGAGACAGAGACGTTCTAATTGTCAGGGGACTGACTGCGATTGTAGGTTAAGGAGGGAAGTAAAGATAAATAAGTAGTTTTCCACGTTGCTGCTTTTCCCATCATTTCAGGAACAGACACATACATCGCTGTCCAATAGATGTGCAAGATAAGTAACAGATAGTCAATTGTTACCTTTGTCGATGAGAAAAAATACGGAGATCCCGCCGGGGTTCTGTGTAATGGAAAGGGGCGCAGAGAAACACAGAAGAATGAGAAAGGGCACGAGGAAAGTGAACTCGACTTGTCTCAACTGCACAAGTACAGTAACAAAGAAAGAAAAAAAAAGGGGGAGGGAAAGAACAATAGAAGAAGAAAAGGATAAAGTGAACGATTGGAGATGACATTTCCTCTTTATATAAAAAGCATCGTTGTGAAAACCTTAATCTCCTATGACTTGCTGTTTGTTGCTGGGTATGAAGTATTTCTTGGCAACCATGTACCCTCTTGGCTAAATCCCTGGGAAGCAAAAGGCACACAAATCATCCATAATTGTTCAGGTGGGCTTCTCCGTAGCAGCTTTCCTTGGTCGCCTTTTTTTTTCTTTCCCTTCAGAGGAAGAGCACTGTACTTACTCCTTCCCTAAAAAGGAGACCATTAGAGTTGATTTCTGCACCCTCTGACCCCCGCTCCTGTGTACCAAATGAGAAAACAAAAAAATGGAAATTGAAAAAAGGTTCGAACAAAACGCCCTTGGCAGGCGTAGTGTATAACCGCCTCAATCACACATGCGTGTGAGTATGACCGCAGCTGTTTTCTTGTTTTTTGCACAGTACAGGAGCCTGATATCTTCAATAGTCTACCCATCAACATGCTTTGAAGTCCTCAAACCTATCCGCTGTAAGTAGAGCGATATTTTAGCCTTGTGGGAATTGGTGAGGTGTGTACGAGGGGGCAAGATGTCGCAATTTCTTCATTGTTCTCACTTTGTGTAACAGTACACCTATTTTTTGTTGGTTGGACTCCTAATACAGCAGCGTGTCGCTTTTGCAGATGGAGTTTGAATAACATAACAACAAAAAAACAACACCATCTGATAACGGGTTCGAGTCGAAGGAGAGTAATAAAGGGGTGAAGGAAGGGAAAGAGAGGGAAGGAGAGGGAAGGAGAGGGAAGGAGAGGGAAGGAGGAAAACAAAGGAACGAGTGGATCGGCAGCTTTCTTCGTCGTGGCTGTTCCTGGATATTAACATTTATCATCGATTCTTCATCAACTACCTTCTTTAGATGAGTTGGCATTTTTTGTACCAGACGTGATCTACACTATTTGCGTCCGGTTTTGTTTCATTGTTCCACTTTGCCTGTTGGTGTTGGTTGTTGTTGCTGTTGGATCTCCTTCTTACAACCCACAGTTGATTATCAAAAGCACACAACGCGTATGTCAAGTCCAACAAAGGACTAAGAGTGGAGACGCAGGACAAATAGACGTGCATTTTGAACTTCTTTTCCAACAACATCGCATGTCTTTCGTGGTAGTCACTAGTCGCTTCATGAAAGGTAGTTGAACGCTCCCGTGCATCATGCGAAATGAAGGCGTTGCATTTTATGTATATGCATAGGTATATTAGATAGTTCATATGTAACTGTATAATAAAGTATCGGCTCGTAACGAAACCGATCTTTTGTTCCACACACCCCATCATCCATCCCTACAACCCATTTTCCTCCTCCTCTTTGATCTCACCAGCCTGTCGAGCCAGCTTAAAAAACAACGACTCCTTATTCTTCACCAACTGCCCAGGTGCCTCAAACTCTTCCACCTGTCCCTTCTCCAACACTAGGATCTTGTCAGAGTCCATGACGGTCTTAATACGATGGGCGATGGTGAGGATCGTACGGTCCTTGAACTCCTTGCGGATCGTCTTTTGGATCAATTCATCAGTCTCGACATCCACAGCGGCTGTGGCTTCGTCAAGAATGAGAACCTTGGTCTTGCGGAGAAGAGCGCGGGCGAGACAGATCAAGGATCGTTGACCAACAGAGAAGTTGTCACCGTTCTGCGAAACCTTGAATGACAGTCCACCAGCAAGCGACGAGATGTGCTCCTTCAAATGAGCACGCTCCAGAGCCTCCCATAGATCGACATCTTCGAGCTCCTCAAAGGGATCCAGGTTCTCGCGGACAGTTCCGGCAAAGAGAGTGGGGTCCTGCGGGATGATGGCGAGGTTTTTGCGGAGACGGCTCAGTCCGACGGTCGAGATGTCAACACCATCAATCCAGATCGATCCACCATCCTCGTCGACCGCCACCTTCTCCAGGTTTGCATCCTCAACAACTTTAGTAGGCATCGTATCCAGATCTGCGCCGTTGTGACTCGACTGCGCCCAGTGACTATTCGCAGCCTCGATAATGCGGAACAACGCCAACGTCAACGATGATTTGCCAGCCCCAGTCCGCCCCACAATGCCAACCTTCTCGGCAGGCTGCACCTCGAACGAGATATCCTTGACGACCAGATCCAAACCCTGACGGTAACGTGTAGAATAGCTCCGGAACTCGATATGACCCGCCTGTGGCCAGTTCTCGGGCAAGTCAGAATCCGCGGGCAAATGGGCGGGAGGCTCAGAGTTCTTGGCAAGGTACTCGTCAATCCGCTCAACAGAGACCAACTGGTTCTGCAACTCGCAGTAGGATCTGATAACCATGGTAATATCGGCGGTCACAGTCAGGGCATACGACAATGCCAACCCGACCATCCCAGGATTCAGCGACTGGCGGTCTAACACCGCAAACAGCGCAGCGCCCAAGACAATACAAGCACCCAGGGTCTCAAGCCGAATCTGTAACCAGCGCGCGACCATCTGGTAAGTAAAATATGCGTTCGCAGAAATAGTCGCCTTCTCCTCATTCTGCAGAATAAATCGGTCCTCGACCCCCATCGCACGGATGGTCGAAACACCAACCAGGGTCTCTGTGAAATGTTGATAAACGGGCGACCGACTTGTTGAATCAATCCGCTTCAAGGAGCGCGAAGGGCGGATGTAGTACATCTGGACGAGGACGAACCCAGCAGCGAGGGGAGGGACGATGGCGAGGAAGATCGGAGTTGTGGCGGCGATGACTATGATGGTTCCCAGGACGCTGACCCCGAACATGAGGACAGACATGAAACTCCAAGGGAGGGTATTGTCGGTTGCAAAGATGTCTGTCGAGAACCTGTTCACAATGCGGCCCAATGGAGTCGTGTCAAAGAAGCTAATAGGGTTTGGTCGCACAGAAAAATAAACATAAACAGGTTGGTTGTAGGAACGATAGGGATAAAAATGCACGACATGAAGAAGGGTAAAAAAGAGTGCAGTTGATGTGGTTACCTCATGGGGAGATGCATGATAGAATTCAAGAGCCCGTCATGAAGACGCACGGTAGCGCGGACTCCAGCCCAGACCATAATCACGTAGGTAAAACAGAACATCAAAATCATGTACACCAATGTGATGGCTGCATAAACACCCAAGAACATGCCGGGCGAACGAGATTCACCGGGACGGGCGGCTGTCCAGTGCTGGAGCCACAGGTTGGTGCCGATTTGACAGGATTGCACCAGTAGATACATGAACACACAGAATAACGACGTGCGGTATGAACTATCGAATCAAAAAAAATGGATATGCACACTGTTAGAAGCGCTGTTGTTGGGCGATATGAAAAATATATGTTGCTGGAAAAGACGAGGATGAACTTACGCGGCGCGGAGGTAAATACGGTAGACATCCCAGGAGACACGACCCATGACCATCTTCTCAGCAGCAATCAACTCAGCAGTCTTCTCATCCTTCTTGGCAGCCAGGTCGACCTTTTTCGTAATCTTCTCATCTCCCTTCTGAGTATCTACATCACTTTTCTCCTCTTCCACCCCCTCAAGGCTGCTATGATCTATATCTTCCTCCTCGACTTCGCCCTCGCCCCTGACGACCTTCTTCTTCTTGCGGTCCTTGCTAGCATTAATCGAGTACTCGTCAATCAGCTGGTAAAAGGCACCCTTGGAGTCCATCAGGTCGTCATAGTGTCCGTCCTCGGTGATCTGTCCGTCTTTGATGACCACGATCTGGTCGACGTGCTCGAGGTGGTGAATGCCATGGGTGACCAGCAGGCGAGTCTTGTCTTTCAGCAGCCCATTAGGTCCGATCAGGTTCTCCCATAGATGTTGGTCGACGTGGGCATCGACGGCGCTGAGAGGATCATCCAAAAGGTAGACATCGGCATCTTGGTAGGCGGCACGGGCGAGGGAGACACGTTGTTTTTGACCACCGGACAGGTTGATTCCACGTTCTCCGATTTCGGTCTGGTCACCGGCGGGTAGCATCTCAATATCTGGCAACAGACCCGAGGCAGCAACGATGCGATCGTATCTCTCTTGATCAAAGTCGAGTCCAAAGATAATGTTGTCTCTCAACGTCATGTTGACGATCCAGGCTTGCTGGGCTGCATAAGCAACACGTCCGCGGATCCGCACCGTCCCCTGGCGCTTGTACATCTCACCAATCAAAGCTGACAACAAAGACGTCTTGCCCTGTCCGACGCGTCCGACAATAGCTGTAAGCGAGCCTTTGGCGATCGAGAGGTTGATGTTGGTCAAAGTAGGGGAGTAATCAATCTCTTCGGCGGGCTTCTTCTCAGGCACAGGCTTGTTCTCCTTGCGGGCCTTGGCTTCTGAGACTTTTTGTTTCTTGGCCTCGTCCTTTTCACGCTCCTTCTTTTGCTTCTCGGTCTCGACGGGGGCATGCTCAGGGCACCACGCAAAGACAGCCGATCCAGTGATCTCAATCACAGGTCTACCATCATCATGACCTCCACTAACACCCTCCAAATCCCGTTCAATCATCGTCTCATCAAGTTCCTCAGCAAGGAGGAACTTCTGGATCCGGGTCGTGGCAACCGTGATACTAGTAAGCTGACTGAGGGTACTGGACATGACGCTGATGGGTCTGGATAAAAGACCAAAGAGGGTGATACTGACAAAGATGGTCTGAGGATTCATATCACCAGGTGTGGCGCCGGGTCCACCATGGGTTGCGTAGACGGCCAGGGAGACGAGGGTAATGACGAGAGGCGTTGAAGTGAAGACAAGACCGACAAAGGAAAACATGATTCCGAACCGTTTGAGGAGCTCGATCTCGTTGCGACGGACTACTGCGATCCTCTCCTTGAACGGTTCCTCCCCTGCATTTCAGCGTTCGCAAGTAAAAAAAAGAGAGATTAGAAAGAAATGAATAATTAGGTACACACTGTGCAAGAGTGGCCACCGAACAACATATCATATATGGAAGAATAGGTTGCGAAGGGAACGTACAGTTGTACAATTTGACAATCTTCATGCCACCGAGGACCTCGTTGACGAGACGGAGACGGCTATCCATGGCCTTCATCTTGGCGGCACGGAAGGACTGGAAGTATCCTGCAAGTTTTGCGTGGATGGGTAGCATCAGGATGACTGCAGCGATGCCGACAAAGATGGACCATCCGATGAGCTCGTACAGCATCCATGTCGCTATGCCAATTTCCAGTCTGTTATAAGTGAGTGTGAAGAATGAAAGAGGATGAGAAAAATGAAAAAAAAATAATGTTAAAAGCCGAAAAGAAAAGAGGAAGAAGCAAAAGAAAAGATAGCGAGTAAGGAAGCAAAAGACGTACGGGACAGAGATGGAAGTGATAACAGTCGGCAAACTCATGGGCCAGCGCTCAGCATCAACGCTCATGTGATTCGTAATCTCGCCCGCAGTTGAGTTTTGACGCGCGCTATTCGACAACCTCAACGCCTTGCGATAAATCATCGACATCAATGCCGTTCGGACCTCGAGCCCCAAATTCGTCGATGTCGCCTGTAACTGGCCGTTCAGAAAGGTCACCAACAAGGATG
The DNA here is from genome assembly GCA_036320915.1 of Linnemannia elongata. Lineage (NCBI taxonomy): Eukaryota > Fungi > Mortierellomycota > Mortierellomycetes > Mortierellales > Mortierellaceae > Linnemannia > Linnemannia elongata. Next base: position 287,832 of record JAXBDG010000010.1, on the reverse strand, counting down.
TGAAGAACATGCCAAACGCCAGGATGATCCCGAGTGCAACTGGTTTATGGTCCGCCTCGTTGGGGGATGCGTAGGATTGGATGAACCCCAGGAGAGAGTTTAGAAGTTGCGGGGAGACGTAGGTCATGACGGAGGTGAGGACGCGGATGAGGATCAGGGGCACCCACTGGGTCTTAAACGAGAACAGAATGGTCTTCATCAGGGACGGGGTTGCATTGTCGCCACGGTTAGTACACTTGAGTTTCTTGGCGTTCCAGCGCGTCGACAGGCGGAGGTGGGAGTGTTCTGCCTGCATCTCCTTGGGCATCAAGGAATCAATATCCTCCTGGACCAAAGGGCGGTTGTAACCGAGGGAGACAATGGGCTGCATGAAATGGAACGAGATCCGGGAAAAGAAATTTGCCTTCTCGTATTCCCCTACAGAGGCGTTCTTCTGAACCGCAAACCTGCCTCGTGGCCAGGACTCAATCACAAAATGAGTACAGTTGAAAGTCAGAAAGGCGACCAGGGCTTTGAAGGGATCCTGATTTGCATGTTGAGTTTCCTTGAGGGTTCGGACCACGATCGCCGCAGCGACTAGGGAGACAAGACTGTAGCAAAAGATAAACGGGGACGCGCGGATCTTGTAAAGGGACTCGAAGTGGTTAAGAACAAGACCAAGTGTCCAGGCGATGGCCATCAGGATGGTGCCCATCATTGAGGCGGGGGAGTAATCACCGTTCGGTTGTTGATTTGACAGAAGCACTGCGCGGGCGATGAGGGATCCGATGGCTGCGAGAGTTAGGAGTTGCGAGAGACTGTAAATGATCCAGGGTCTGCCCAGCCCGTGGCGAGTGCCCTTGGTGAGAAAGTTAAAGATCCTTGTGGCGAATGCGACGATTGCAAGAATGGCGGGCAGACTCAGGAGAATGCTATGTTTTGTTGAAAGAAAAAGAGGAATGTGAATGGTCAGAAAATCGGAGTTTTCGTACACTCAATTAGTCCGCCGTGACTAACGGGCCAGTTTACCCCTCTCTCTCTCTCGCTCCCCTCTCCTGCAGGGACGGACAGAGAGGGCGGAGCAGCAAGATCGGAGCAGCTTCCGTCACACACACCACGCCTCCACTCCTAAGAAGAGGGTGGCCCCTGCCACCCCCTCCATTCCCTTCCAGGACGAACGGTGGCCAATCTCTCCCCACCCTTCATCGCTCCTTCACCACGTCCCCAGATATGAGACGCGACGAAGGAGAGCAACTCAGGGGGATCAAAACAGCCACAACAGCTCGTCTGGTCACACACACACACACACACACACACACACACACACACTTCCTCTCCCTTGTATTCTTGTCATTCATCTTGGCCGTATTGTCCACGACAACGACAAACTTGTTAGTTTGTTGAAGCGATCAAAGTTTTTTTTTCTGCACGCTTGGGAGAGCCCAGAATGGACACAAACCCACAAAAAAGAAATAAATTGCAAAAAAGACACATATAGCACATCAAGTTTTTCCGCTCGTTCTAGATCGCCCTCTTTTCAATCCCATCCCTCCGGTGTCCTCTCCCTTTTCTGATTTTTATTGTTCGAGAAAAGGGGAAGGCACCAAGGAACCACAGAGACACAGGCAAAAAGAGAGAGGAGCAGGACAACGACGACTCTCCTTCATCCGCAACTTGAACGAACTTGAGACAAGCCCAGAGAGTGGAGAAACTAAGTATCTAGAAGACTAGATCTCGGTATATGGATCGGATAATGTCTCTTTGACTTGACGACTGCAAGCGGCGACTTACGTAGACTCAAAGCAGTGAGTGAGGTCTGGTCGGAGAAGGCTTGTTGGACCCTGCAGAACAAAGCAAAAAAGAAACCCAGGCGAAAAAAGGACCGAAGTGTCAGCAATTGGTAGATAGGAGTTCTGAAAAGTCACCAACGGGGTACAAGATAGGCGAGGAGTAGACAACTCACCCATCCTTCGGGGTCGCGACAGTACGACATGCTCATGGCAGACGAGGAAAGCAAGTGGTGGGAATAAGAAGACCCGACAGAGACCAGCTGTGAAGGATGAAAATAAAGGAGAGGGGTGAAGGGGTGACAAGCGGTTGTCGGTAACCGTCAAGTGTGGAATTAGGGGTGATTGCGGAAGGGGAATGACGAGGAAAGGATGAGAAGGAAAGAAAGAGAAGTAAAAAAGGAAAAGAAAGAGAGAAAAGAGAACGAAAAAGAAGACACAAAAACACATAAAGGTTGGTTGGGTGGCGAGACGTTTAAGCGGAGCCACCAATTCATGTAAAGAGCTGGGCCTCCCTTGAAAGAACAGATTGTCCGGACAAACTAAAAGTCCATCCTCATGGCTTGCAAACGTCGTGTCTTCTCGCTGTGTCAATTGATCGGAACTCCTCTTGTCTGCGCAATCAAAACAAAAGAGTCGTACGTTGCCCCCCCTCTCTCCTTTCATCCTTGCTCTCACCCCCTGTCTCTGGGTGGTTCGAGAATTGTGCGACGTTTAGACAACAATTAGAGAGAGAAAAACAAGGTTGTCCGAAAGCAAGCCCGATTGATTGGTCGATATTCACAACTCTATCGCACAGTTCACTCTTCCATAAATGGAATCCATCGCATGCCTGGACTCTCGCTTTTGTCCGCCTTGTCTATATGCCTTGAAAAATAAAGGAAGGAAATGTATCACGAAAAACACGAACGAGCAAAGTGTGAATAGAGTGAGAACTCATGCTTTTTGCATGTCTTTATTAGTGATGGATGATATGTATGCGGTGCAATAAAAGTGATGAAAAAACGGATTAAGTTATTATGCTAAATGGTATTGTAGTTGTAGTTGGATATGGTCGATATACAAAAAAAAGGGACAAACAAATGAAGAAAAGAAAAAGGGTTACTCGTCCGAGTCCTTGATCTCACCAGCCTGCTGGGCAAGGCTGTAGAAGAGCGAGTCAGGGCGTTGGAGCAAGATCTGGGGGGATTCATACTCCTCGACGCGACCCTTCTCCAACACTAGGATCTTGTCAGAGTCCATGACGGTCTTAATACGATGGGCGATGGTGAGGATCGTACGGTCCTTGAACTCCTTGCGGATCGTCTTTTGGATCAATTCATCAGTCTCGACATCCACAGCGGCTGTGGCTTCGTCAAGAATGAGAACCTTGGTCTTGCGGAGAAGAGCGCGGGCGAGACAGATCAAGGATCGTTGACCAACGGAGAAGTTGTCACCGTTCTGCGAAACCTTGAATGACAGTCCACCAGCAAGCGACGAGATGTGCTCTTTCAAATGAGCACGCTCCAGAGCCTCCCATAGATCGGCATCTTCGAGCTCATCAAAGGGATCCAGGTTCTCGCGGACAGTTCCGACAAACAGAGTAGGGTCCTGAGGGATAATCGCCAAGTGCTGACGAAGGTACTTCAATCCAACCGTCGAGATATCGACACCATCAATCCAGATCGATCCACCATCCTCCTCGACATTAATCTTCTCGAGGTCAACAATGGCATCCTCCTTGGCAGGGTCCGAATCCAGATCCTTCTCGTTATGGCTCGACTTGGCCCAATGGCTGTTGGCGGCTTCAATGATACGGAACAAGGCCAATGTCAACGACGACTTTCCAGCACCCGTACGACCAACGATTCCGACCTTCTCGGCAGGTTGGACCTCGAAGGAGATGTTCTTGATGACCAGGTCGAGTCCCTCGCGGTAACGGGTCGAGTAGTTGCGGAACTCGACGTGACCGGCCTGAGGCCAGTTCTCAGGCAGAGCGACGTCCGTCTCAGCGGGTGCCTCGGGGTTTTTCCTGGCATACTCTTCAATACGCTCCACGGCTACCAGTTGGCTATAAAAATGGAGAAAGAAAATATATTGTAAATAAATGTTGTTCAAGCAAAGCAAAACGTGAAAGTATAATCCTTGCAAAATAGGAGGGAACTTACTTTTGGAGATCGCAGGTAGAGCGGACCATCCAGGTGATACTTTGGGTGACAGAGAGAGCATAAGATAAAGCAAGACCGACGTTTCCAGAGCTCAAAGAGTTACGGCTAAGAACAACAAAAAGAGCAGCAGCCAAGACAATAATAGCTCCCAAACTCTCAAGGCGGATCTGCAACCAACGGTTGGAGACGATCCAGGAATAGTAAGCATTGGCAGCAACATCGGCCTTGGCGGCATTATCGGCAATGAAACGTTGGTTGGCACCGAGGGCACGGATTGTTGTCACTCCAGAAAGGGTCTCGCTGAAATGCTGGTAGATAGGGGACTTGGATACAGAGTCGATACGCTTCAAGGCGCGAGATGAGCGGATGTAGTAGGCCTGAATGATCAGGTACAGAACCATCAGAGGAGGAACGACGACTAAGAAGATGGGGGTGGTGGTAGCAATGACGATGATTGTTCCGAGGACCGTGGTACCGCAGATGAAGACCTGGATAAAAGTCCAGGGCAAAAGCTCATCAATGCTGAAAACATCGCTAGAGAATCGGTTGACAATGCGGCCAAGAGGGGTGGTGTCGAAGAAGGCCATAGGCAGACGAAGCATCTTGGCCAAGAGACTGTCATGAAGGCGGGTCGAGGCACGGATAGCGGCAAGGACCATGGCGACATAGACCGAGACGACGTTCATGATCATACTGCAGAAAATGATAGCACCATAGATTCCAAGGTAGTATCCGATGGGATGGAGCTCCGTACCTGTCGCCAAGGCTGTAGTGGACTCAGACGACCAATGATTCAACCAGATGTTGGTTCCGATCTGGAAAGCTTGACCGAGCACGAAAACAACAGCGACAATCGCAGACCAACGGTACGAGGCGGCCTTGGCATAGATGTTGTAAACTCCCCAGGAGACACTGCCCTGGACCATCTTCTCCTCTGAAACTAACTTGTCATCCTTGTTACCAGAAGTGCCAGCAGCCTTAGGATCCTTCTCGTCGCCGTCTTGGGTCGAGTCATCCTCATCATCCTCCTGATTCGAACCAGAAGCATCCTCGTCAGACTTCTTCTTCTCCTTGCGCTTCTTGCCCTGGTTGACCGAGTAATCCGAAATCAGTTGATAGAAGGAATCCTGAGCAGCCATAAGAGCATCGTACTGACCCGTCTCGCTGATCTTGCCGTCCTTGATCACAACGATCTGGTCAACCTGCTCCAAATGGTGAATGGCATGGGTGACCAAGACACGGGTCTTGTCCTTGAGTAATCCATTGGGTCCAATCAAGTGTTGCCAGAGGTGCTGGTCGACATGGGCATCGACAGCAGAGAGGGGGTCGTCAAACAGGTAAACATCGGCGTTCTCGTAGGCGGCACGGGCAAGGGAGACACGCTGCTTCTGACCTCCTGACAAGTTGATTCCACGTTCTCCGATCTCAGTCTGGTCACCAGCAGGGAGCATTGCGATATCAGGCAAAAGTCCAGAAGCCATCAAAATGTGGTCGTAGCGCTCTTGGTTGAATTCGTTACCAAACACAATGTTATCCTTAACTATTGGTGGGAAGACAAAAAGAGAAGACATCGCTGTCAGTATTCGGATGAAATTACTTCATCTACCAACCACTACCTGGCAACCAGCAATCAAAGCAAAGACTCACCAGTGGCGTTGACGATCCAGGCTTGCTGTGCAACATAAGCCATGCGGCCATAGACCTTGACGGATCCCTGGCGTCTGTACATATCTCCAATGATGGCGTTCAACAGCGAAGTCTTTCCCTGTCCAACGCGTCCAACAACAGCGGTTAGGTTTCCACGAGGAATAGTCAGGTTGATATCGGTCAGGGTAGGTCCATAGTTCTTCTCAACAGGAACTTCCTTCTCGGGAGCGGGTTTGCCGGCCTTCTTAGCTTCCTTCTCCAGCAGCTTATACTTTTTCGCTTCAGCTTTCTCACGAGCCTTCTTCTCCTTTTCGGTCTCGACCTCGGGTCCTTCCGTCTCCCATGCAAAAACACCGTCCTTGATTTCGACTAAGGGGACAGAGGGGTCCTCGGGCAAGGTCTTGATAGATTCAGTGGTCTCCTCCGAAATTTCAGGAGCCAACAAGAAGGCCTGCATACGTCTGGTAGCGACGGTGACACCGATGACTTCGGCAATGATGTGACTAAGCATACCGATAGGGCTGCTCAGCAAGTTGAAGAGTGAGATTGAGACAAAGACACGCTGGGGAGTGATATCACCGGGACCATAGTTGGGCCCTCCGTGGGTAGCGTAAACAGCGAAGGAAACCAGGGCGACCAACATGGGAACTGACTGGAACATGATCGAGAGGAACGAGAAGACGATGCCGATCTTGCGGAGAGTCTTGACCTCACGATGACGGTAGACACGGATGCGCTCCATGAACGAGTCCTCCCAACCATACAGCTTGACGATCTTGACTCCTGTAATGACCTCGTTCATAAGACGAATACGCTGATCCATGGCCTCGAGCTTCGCTGACTTGGCCTATTTGGTCGTTTGGAGCGAAAATGTTAGCATGCTGAGCATTTAACACGAATAGTATCTTCTATGATAAAATACAATCGACAGTCAAATATCATGACTTACCTTCATGAAGAACTTGGCAATGATACCCTGGACAGGAAGGAGGACAATAATTGTTCCCAAACCAACAAATACAGACCAAGAGATCTGACGGTACAACATCCAGATGGCAATGGCGATTTCATATGGGATAGAGATGAGCATAGGCAAGAAGGTAATGGCATCGGGCCAACGCTCAGCATCGACAGACATGTGGTTGTTGATTTCTCCGGCAGTTGACTTTTGCTTAGCAGCACTGGTAAGCTTGAGCGACTTGCGGTAGATCATGGCGATGAGGGCTGTACGGGCCTCAATACCAACATTCATGGCGCTCTGAAAGTACTGGGCCATGAAGAAAGAGTTAAGGAGCGAGGCAAGGAACATGCCGAATGCCAAGATGATTCCAAGCGCGACGGGTTCAGGATTGGGTGTCTGGTACGATCGGATGAATGCCAAGAGCTCATCCAGGAGCTGGGGCTGGACGTAGGTAAGAGTTGAGGCGCCGATACGGAACACCATGATGGGCACCCACGACCAACCGTAGGTACCAAGAACCGTGGTGAACAGACTAGGCTTCTCGCCCTTCGCCTTGGCCTTGGCGACCTTGGCCTGCCAGTTGTTGTTGAGCAAATCGTGACTATATTGAGTCTTGATGCGATCGGGGACCATGCCCTCAATGTCCTTTGCTGCAAGAGGGTTCTTGAATCCTGCAGTGATGACGGGTTGGAGGTAGTGGAAGGTCAAGCGAGAGAAGAGGTTGGCCTTGGCGTAGCGACCGGCGGAGCTGTTCTTCTGGACCTGAGTGCGGCCACGGGGCCACGCTTCAAAGATGAGTCCAAGGATGTTGATGGCAAAGAAGGCAATGAAGGCCTTGAACTGGTCCTGGTTGGTCTGGTCGAGAAGTGTCATAGTGCGGATGTTGATGGCAGAGGCGATAAGGGTGAAGAGATAGAGGGCAGCGATCTGGTTGTTGGATCGGATGTCTTGCTGGTGCTGAAAATAGTTCAATCCGATTGCCGACAACTGTGGGGATTCAAGAACAAAAAGGAGGGAACTGCGGTCAGACCAAGTGCTTCCTTTTGACTGAAACGACGAAGAAATTGCAGGTTATTGTTCATGTTATCGGCCACTTACCCAGGCGAGCATCATGACGATGGTGCTGAACATGGTAGCAGGGGCATAGCTGTTGCCATCACTCTTGAGGAGAGCAGCTCTTGCAGCCAGAGCAGCTGCACTTCCAAGCATGAGGATCTGAGTGGGCCAGTAGATGATGTTTGTTCGCCCAAGGTTGTGGGGCTTGCCCTTCTTCCACATTACCATGGCGGTGTGTGTCATACTAAGGATGGCGATCAGGGCAGGTAGGCCCTGGAGGATTGTATTTTCGACGCAAGGGGTGAGATCCGCCCTTTGATGGCTCGTTGGACCCTGGTACAGTTGAAGGGGTGAAGAGGCAGTGTGTGAGATTTTCTACGTCAGGGGAGAGAAGGGGAGCAGCCCCGATCGATCCAGACAACATAAAATTCAGCTGAGTTGTCGTTCTCTTCCTTACCCAACCCTCGCTGTCGTTGCAGTACTCTGCGATTCCCATAAGAGTCAACGAAAATGAATGTATAAATGGAGGGGAAATGAGTTTTTGGTTTGTTCTGTCCGAGATGAGAAGAGAAGGAATGAGGAAAAAGTAAGAGCAGACAAGGAGAAAAAGAAGAGAAAAAAAAAAAAAAAAAAGGTCCGAAAACGAGAGAGGAGAGTATTTGTATTATCGAGTTGAGCCACACAAAGTGAAAAGGCTAATCGATTATGCTTTTTGTCTTGTTCTTGTACTTTATGGGAAGATGAATGGTGGCGATCGAGGTCAACTCGGAGCTGCATTTTATACTTGCTGCAGAGAAAAAAGAGTACGAGGGAGGTGCGTGGCCAGTTGTGTGTCAGGCATATCAGGCACACGCTCCACCGTGAGTCTCTCCAGCGAATAGGCCGCGCACTTGTACGTCAGAAAAGGGGTCGAATGGGACTAAAACAGGTTCATTCGGACAGTGGAGAGGAGAGAAGTGAAAACTGTGAGCCCAAAAGAAAGTTGTTTTTTTTATTACTCTGCGATGCGAGAGACTGAGAGGAGAGTGTTCTTGCCCTGCCATAATGGGGGCGGAATAGGTCGAGCTATGAATGAATTCCTTTTTAGGATCTGTCTCTGCTTTGCTTCATTGCTGCGGGCGGGTTGTTGTTATTCAAGGAAAAGGAAAAGTAAAGGAAGGGAAGACAAGGGAACGCCAAACACCTATACCCCATGGCATCGAAGGCGATGAGAAAGAGGGAATGTTCAATTTCCATACCTTTTCTGTTCCTGGTTGCCTGTTCATTCGTGCTTTGTGTTCATGGCTCAATCACTCTTCTGATCGTATCTACCATAGGTCATGTCGTCCTTTCTTCTCCTTCTTCCGAAAGCAGCCCCTGCCTCGTACCCTTCAAGAACTTATTCTCCGCCCGCCTTGGCGCACATGGCCCAACAAATTGATGATAAAAAACAAGAATCACGTCCTTCTTTGGACGAGAACACCACCCCTTGAAGAGCGCGGAAGATAATGGTCCGGACCAGGGAGTTCTCTTTCACATCAACCCTCTTTCACATCATCCTCTCCATGCTTGGTGTCATTTTTCACTCACTAGCATTCCTGTTCTCGTCCTGCTAACTTTCTTTCCTTTTCGGAGGAAAGAGTCCGACTGATGAGAGTCATCCAAGATGGGTAATTCATATGTCTTGGCAATAAATCGAACGTGTTCCCTTTTCGCGCCTCACGCCTCAGATCAATGGTTCAAACATGCACCTCTCCTCTCTCTCCGATTTGTTTGTTGCTTTTGTTGTTGCTTGCAGATTGAATGTGACATGTCTTAACATCCAATGATCTGTAGCAGATATATGAGCATGTACACTCGATCGTCCCAAGCGTCCAAATGCCAAGGTGTGAACATGAACAAAAGCAAGTCCTCTGTTACTTCGCCATCCCCACATCATCGACTTTGCTTCTGGCCCTCTCTCTATTTCTCAATGGGTGCCAGCAGAAGTTGACAACAAAGATGAGCTCAATTGACGAGATAGATAAACAAAACACCAAAAACTTCCCTACACAAGTCTCCATTCTCCTGATTTATCACCCACCCCCTTTTTTTATCCAGCTCGCAAAATGCAGAAAAAGGCAACGTAACTAACTTCTCGATCACTTCGTATAACCTTGCTGAGAAAGACTTACCATCTCACCAATCAGGGGTTAACTAACAGAACACTTTAAAAAACGTTGCGTGGCCCTTTCGTCACCCTGTACAGAGTTTTCCTTTGTATTCCTTTACGTCCTGCTGTCGTATGTCCATCGATGTTCCATGAACGTGCGGACAAGTTAAAGTGCACGGCAAGCCACCGTACCAAATAAAAAGGAGGACCTTCTTGGCGTAGCCGGATTATGCGTAAAAGACCAGATCAAAGGATCGACGAAGTCTCAGCAACAAGCATTAATATATCAGCCCGATCGACTGTGATGATCAATCAGGAGGCGCAGGCACAAGTTTCGCGTTTCGCCGTCAACTTTACCTGGGACGAGCTGATATATGAGTAAAAAGAAGGTATCGGTGATCAACGGGAGGCGATGAGGGCTTCGCCCTCTTGATCATTCTCTGCCAATCCCACAGAGGTGGTGAATGATAACTATTATGTAGATTCACAAGTACTTTATCGTTTTGCTCTACTAAACCTCTATACGCTAAGAAACCAGCGTCAGCATGCTGGCACATGCAGTATCCTGCAAATATACCACAGATACATGATTTTCGTACCATGGATGCTTTAGTCCTGCTGCCAATGCTGCAGTGGAAAGAATGCAAATGCATTGCCTTCTGGGACCAGACAACTCATCCGGCAAGCGTCTCCCATCTCTTTTTCCCCCAGAAAGTAGATCCAGAGCGCAATGACCGAGTTTAACGTTGAGTGCCGTGTAATCTCACTTTCTGTATCCGCGTCGTCCTTTGTCGCGACTTCGGTTTCCAGCAAGTGTCCTGGTGTCGCTCGCTCGATTGTCCTTGAATCGTTGTTGGGTGATTAAAGTGAAGAGATGTGACTAAAGGGCGGCGCTTTTCGTATGTAGCATGAAATGGTCACATGATTTTCCCAGCACAAAAAAATAAGCTGTAAGTTGCACCTTAGCACTTGAACCGGAAACCCCAAGCGAATGAATGCGAGCGCGGGCGACTCCTGGCGGAGCACGACGATGGTCGATACCCTGGCGTTCAGAATGATACACATGAGCCGACCGAGCGGTGATCGTGGCCTTACTAGGCCGGAGGAGAATGGATATTATGGAGAGGAGAGGAGCAATGATAGTTAAGGAGTTCTAGGAGGAAGACACCTTGTTCCCCCCTTGAACCGCCCCCGAAGGGCAGCAAGGGTCATCCGGAGGTATGCGCAGGTGCACCTGGCGCAGAATACGGATTGTGTTTCCTCGGTTTAGTGCAGTAAACTTTACCTATTCTGCTTTGCAATAGCGACGTAGAATACCGTGCTCGCATGAGCTACACTTAGTCTTCTGTTTGGATTAAAACTTTGACGTTCCAAATAAAAAGCACCTTAGCACTTGAGCCTGTGTCCTCGTCCTCTCACAATACCAGACATGCAAACGAGGCGGGACCAACAAAGCAACACCCTCGTCCCTATTCTAATCCCAGGCTTTTCACCTTTACACCAGAATCGGATAGTTATCCCTCCTCCTGCTCCGCTCTCCATCTCGTATCTCCGGCTCTTCGTACAAACATCTAGGTTTACATATGCATTGATTGCCGTTCTGCTTTCACAGCTCGTCGTTCACTTCCCCTCTTCCATCCCCCCTGTTTTTTAAGGCAAGTAGGGAGGAAGGGAGGGATGGCGATGTGTTTTCTTTTCATGGGGACTTGGGAGAGGGTGGGTGGCAGTAGTAACATAACTAAGAGAGTCGAAGTGCACAAAAAGAGGCTAGATTGTCCCCAGCTTCGGAAGAAAAATGATGACTTTGCCAGGGGGAGAATGAGGGGCTCCTTGCGATCCTAAGACGACCGCGGTAATTCACAGAGAGAAGAGGGGAGGAAAAAGGAAGGGAAAACGCAAACCATCCCTTGTAACCCCCTTTCGCCTTCCTTGTGTGGGCTGGTCCTCTTTGTTTATTTGTTTTTTTTACCACCAGACGAGGCCAACTACCTCGCCTCACCACTGCAAGAGTGAACTCATGCATACGAGCTGTTAGGCGTGGGCGTACACCCCCCAACCTGGACTGGAAAGAGGAGGGACAAAGGATTGCAGATACGTGGTAAGGGAGGGTGGTGCCGTAACCGCTTGTTTGTGTCCAACAGTCTGAGTGCCATTGGCCAGTACCATGGTCACAGTTCTGAGTGAGTATGCATAACATTCGGGTATTTTTGGACAGGGTTGTGACATGAGGATGAGAATTACATGCTTGTTCTCTGAATGCGTACAGAGTCGTTATTACATTTCTTGGATAGGGAACATTGCCTCCTCTCACTCTAGTTTGACGTCTGTGTGTAAATAATGCATTAGCCACATTGTCGTACCCAGTGTCTGCACTTGACGGCCGATACCTCTTTGCTCTAATTGAGGGACCATCCAATCTTTGCAGTCCACATTCTTTGGTCTTGTCGATAGTCATGGCATTTGGAAGATGTCGCCAGGTTGGACTAGACGAAATTGGCTAGGCAGCTGAGTAAGACGCGCGCACAAGAGAACAAATGGAAAAGTCCTATTTTTTGTCTTTCCCAGATAGGTTCCGTATTCACCTACCCCTTTAACCCTCTCTCCCTTCACCCTCTATGACCTCCTTACGTCCCAGGGTCGGTTCAAAAAGACAGGATCCCATCTAAAAGGGAGAGATATGGTGTTGCATTGTTGCTGAGATCCAATAGTTCCAACACCTGCCAGGGCAAACAGACGAGGGAGCAGAAAGATAAAACAAAAGAGAAGAGAGAGAGGGATAGAAAGGGGGAAAATAAGTGCATGTTCGTGTGCGCGTATCTTGCTCTCCTTACGCGAGAGAGAGGGAAAGAGAAAGAGAGAAAGAGAGAGAAGGGAAGAGAGGTAAGGGGAGGGGAGGGCAATGGACCATGGTTCATTCCAGGCAGGGATAAGCAAAACGAGAGTACCCATTGAGCGAGGGAGACGAGGGGAACAGAGAAAGGGGAGGAAGATGCTCTGCATGCCTGTCTGTCACCTTATTCTTTTCATGCTCGCACCTTTCTTTCCTTCTCTCCCCTTACTCCTCTCCCTTCTTGTTGCTTGCGCTATTCATTCCTTCTCGACCTGTATTCGCCTAACTTATTTATCTGCCCTGCCATCTCTCCACCATTTGGATGTGGTCGGCCTTGTTCCCTTTTCTTGTCATCTTTCTTGTCTCTTCTTCCTCCGCCTTCGCTCTTTCCTTCTCACTTTTTCTTTCGAATTTTCTTTCCTTCAGCCTTCTTTTTCTTCCTTCCGCCTTCTCTCCTTTAACGTGCTAATCCACCCATTGTATCAAAAAAAGGATATCTTCTTTAGAAGTGCCTGGTTCACATCTCTTCTCTATTTTTCCTTCATTTACTTTGCACTTCTGTCTTATTGTTCATAGGTCTTGTTGTTCCTCAGATCCTTCTCATCTTTCATTTCTCCTTCATTTTTTTTTCCTTCCGCGATCCTTCTTCTGCTCTATTTTTTGAAGATCGCCTCCCTGTTTTTTTTTCTTCTCTCCGCAATCTACATACACGCATCCACAATATGCCGCTGACCGGGGATGTCGAAAATTGTTACCGGCCAAAGGAATGCTCTCCAGACCCTCTCGAACAAAAACCACCTCTCCGCAAACGCGTTCCCCCTCCACCACCACCACCACCTCCTGCTCCTCTCCCTGTCCCTACTCCTTCGCCACTCGAGCCCGCCCCCGCCCCCACTGATCCACCAATGGCACCAGCACCTATTCCAGATACACCTACACTTTCCTCACCTCCAACTTCCAACACAACAACTGAGACGACGACAGCCATGGCGACAAAGAATATGACGTTGATATTGACATCTGCGATCCTGGGCTCACTTTTGCTACTCATCGCGTTTCTCTTATTTTATGTCTGCATGAAGCGCAGACAACATGCAGCTTCTTATCGTACTCGGCGTGGTCGCGTCGGTCAAATGCAGGATGGAATGCCGACATCTTCATTCCTGGATGCTGATAACGAGAAGGGAGGCGGAGGTGGGAAGAAATCGTCGGAAAAGTATTATTATGAACACCAACACCAGTACCATCAGTACCCAGTACAGCATCAGATCGATACCACGTCGTCAGCATCGACTTTGGTAGCTCATCCCTCGAATGCACATCATCGCACGCGATCTGCGCCTATTGCGTTCGCGTTCGCCAAGGGTGCGTTCCGTCGCCATAGCGATACCTCTGCAAAGGCTAGCAGCAACAACAACAACATTGACAACGCGACAACAACAGCGGTTTCGCCAACGACGGTGGTGGGAGGTTATGCCCAGATGGGTCGGATCGGAAGGGATGCGTTCGGAAGCCAGTTCCAGCAGATCTCACTGGTTGCAGAGGAGGCCGAGGAGGACGATAGACGGTCCCTCTCGACAGGCGATGGTCAAGGCGGATATGGTTATGGTTACGGCTTTGGTGGATACGGTATCTCGAGTAGCAGCAACAGCAGCAGGAACCGGTGCAAGACTGTAGCGGTCCCTACACCCGTTGTGAGCACTCTGCATCGGAGTGTTAGCCTCAGCACGCATGGTCACCCTCTTCACGGTCCAGGCTTAGGCTCAGGCTCTTATGACCACCACACCCACTACTATAACAGCCGCAGTGGTGCGCCTCATATCGATGAAGGGAATGATGATGAGGATGACGATGTAGAGGAGAGAGGAGAGCAGCTTCCTCACGATGCTGATCGTGCTTCTCGTCATCACCAGCTCCGCTTTGCAGAGGGTGAGAATCCTAATGTCTCACAATCGTCATCGACTTTTCCTCAGCAGCAACAGCAGGCATACCCATACCCGCAACACCACACCCAACAATCGAAGCGATACTCTGTCGGGCTAGGATACCCTCACTCCCACCGTGGGTCGATCTCCTCAGCCATGGAATTCGATCCATCCCGGTTCTCGACCATGTCTGTCATGTTTGACGCCAAGCGCCTCTTCACGTCCTCCCGTCCCGTATCTTCCTCCTCTATCGCAGCCGCTACACCCGCAGTACCATCATTTAGCCATCCGCGACCACCGACAAGACCCGAGTCCGATGAATCCGACGACGACACAGTCTCGACCTCATCCTCCGATGGCGGGTTCGATGACCTCCCACCCCACCAGCTCTCACAGCACTTTGAGTCTCATAACCCCTATGCCGTCAGTACCACAACGACTGCGAATGGGGATAAGCCGGATCGACTCCATGGTGAAGATGACGAGAGTGATGATGAAAGCGATGGAGAGGCGGTGGTGCAGGGATTAGGGGTAGGGGTAGAGGTTAGGAGACAGCATGGGTACCCCGTGTACGGACAAACCATTAGTCCTCTCGCCCCTCCTCCCATGCCCCCTCAAATCAGCCCAGAGTGACCGCCCCAAGGCAAGTATATGCCACTCAACTCATCACCAGCAGCATTCTCAGTAGCGCAACACAAAAGTAAAGGGAGATGAGCTCAGCTCAGTCGAAAGAAGCCAGCGACACTGACTGAGATCGAAGTTGACACACAGGCGTAGTAGTAGCAGTGTAGCTAGCCAATCAATCCACTATCTCCAATCAATTTCTCTTTATTACTACCATATCATAATATATCTATAGCAATACCCCCGCACTCCTTTGCTTTCCCACGAAGACGGCTTTCTATTCACTCGATGACTGGGGATTGACGAACCGACGGTTTTTTTTTCTGTGATGCGCGTTTGTATTCTGCCATATGTAATGCATTTTGTATTCCCTCCTCTTTCTTTCCTCTCTCTCTCCGACCCTCCTTCGCGCGAACTCTCACTCTTTGCAAGTCTAAGGTGAGCGAATGAATATCGAGTACCCGCCCTTCTCAACGTACTGAGCACTTCATAGTCAGCCCACTGGATCGGGCGTTGGTTGTTGGTTAGGGCATGGCATGGTGAGGGTAAGGTAGGACAGGAGGTATGCGTAATGGACAGGTTAGAGAGTTGCCAGGCACAGAAGGGCGCTGGAAAGTACGAATGTCTGGAAGAGATGAACGGAAGGAAGACAAGGAAGGAAATCACGGAAAAGGGAGAGAAGGTGATGAATTATGATATTGACCTCGCGCGGTATGTTGCCATGTGTTTACTTTCCGACCCTGCCGTGTTTACAACAATGCAATAGGAGAACAAAAAGAGGCGCGGTTGAATGGGAGTTGTTATTGCATGATCTTCGAAAAAAAAACTGACCCAAAGAAGAAAAAAGAAAACTCTACGATCTCGATTCAAGATCGATGGTTCCTGATATTCCGTGAGTTTTTTTTTGTTTGGTTGCTCTACATTGTTTGGGGTGAGGAAGCAGAGGGAAGCGCCTTGTGTAATTTGCTTTGTCATTCATCTTCCTTCCCTCGGGGATCAAGAACGCGGATGAACAGAGTCCGAATTTGAAGAGAACCGTGGTGAGTGACCGAAAAAGTGAGAAAGACGCAGAGGAGCGAGAGGCACAGATCAAGATGTGGACGGAACAACATATGACCGATTACAACAGCACCACCGTACGACCCACGTTTTTTTTTTGTTGTTTGGTGGTGGTCCTAATGCCGGTGTTGTCATTGTTCTTGTTTAGCGCCAGTCCTGCTCTAGGGGTACAGGGGTGAAGAAGAGGAAGGTGGAGGATGGCGCGCAACTGGCTGCTTGCATTTGGCGTGCATGCCCCTCTCCCTGTTTTCTTGCCTCTTTTTGGACATACCCAATTACACAAACACAGAACGCGAAAACCATTTTGGAGAGAACGATTTACGATCCGCACCCGTAACAACTTAGTGTGTTCCCTACTCATGCGCAATAGCAGTTGGGCGTCAACAAGTATGAACCAAGCACAAAAAATGCTCCATTAGAACAGTTACCGTTTGGAGGTGCGAACAAATAACTCAAAGCCTACATCACCATTTGCCTTTCCGTTCTGCTCCATTTGTTTAAGGTTTTTTAGTTCGCGCATGGGCAGCAAGCAAGCAAAGATGCAAAAGTAAAGGAGGAAAGAAGGAAGGAAGGCTTCCAAAAGTTCTTTTCTGGAAGTGGGACATGGTTGCACAGGACATATCAGATGGAAAAAAAAGGTAAGGCACACAGGGGAATGGCGTTGGATGGTTATCAGATCCTTTTTTTTTTCTTTTTTACGGTGTCTGTTTTTCCTATTCGCTGAGTGGTCCGTTTCTTATGGTTTGATATCCCGCCCGTCTTTTTTTTTTCTTGTCTCATGTTTTATCAGATCCTCGAGAATGGAAGATCTGACAAGGAAAAATATCATGGAGACAAGTGAGAGACAGGGGAGTAGAAGCGGGGGCGAGCTATGATGATGGTGATGCGAGAGTGGAGCGAAAAATGAGCAGAGGAGCCAGAAGGGTGAGGAAGGAGGGGAAAGAGGAGGAGAGCGAAAAAATAACGGTCGGGCGCGGTTTTAACTGGCGGCTCCTGCTTATTTGGTCAGCCGGGGTGTAATGTGGGTGGGAGAGGGAAGTGGTGCTGTAGGGGTGGATTGCAACGCCTGACTACATTTCTCTCCTTCTCTCTGTGTGTGTGATTGTGGTGCATTTGTTTTTTTTTCTTTTCTTTGCATGCGGAGCGCAGACACTGGTTCAATTCTGACTGATGGAAAATATAGAGAGGCAGCACAAGGAGACAGACAGTCAAAGAGACAGAGAGACAACTAATCCACAATTGAAGTGCCTTGGGTTCTCTCCTTCTCCCGCTAAGACTCTCTCGCTTTCTTTCTTTCTCTGATCTGATCCCTCATGTGCCTATTTCCGCTTCCTTTGTTTTGTTTTTGTTTTAGCAATTCTCCTTGGTCCTCTACGGATTTGTGGGTAGGGGAGCTAACGATGAACAAGCGAGGAAGAGAGGAGGATAGGCATGACTGAGGTTTGTGTGAGCAGATGACACCATCTGTGTTGTTTCCTTCGTCTGTCTCTCCTACCTTTCCATTCCCTTCCTGTGTTTCTCTCGGCTGACAGTGTAGCAGACACCATGAAAGAAAAAAAAGAAGACCAGCACAAAGTCGGAATTTTAAATTGTGTGTGTTGTTATCAGATTTTTTTTTCATACCCCTCTGTTGTTGTTCCTCGGTAAACCCCGTCTCGAGGGGGGACCTAAACGAAATTTTTTTGTGTGCGAAGCGCGGGTAAATGTGTTATCAGATCGAATTCAAAGTCATAGAGGGATAGGAGGGGAGGGGAGGGAGGATGAGACTCGACTGTCTGTCCTCCAAAACAGAGTTTAGTACGCGCTGCTATTGTTGGCTCTCATTTCACGATTTCATTCCCACTCATCCTCGTCATCATTATCATTCACGCTCATTTCTCACTTCGTAAACACCCCTCTTCAGCTTGCTCTCCTGATCCGGCACTTACTCCCGTATTTTCTTGTTGTCCTTAATTGCTCGTCCTGATCTTTTGTTCTTCGACAACAGATCTATTCGTCGGTGAGGGTTAAATCGAGGAAAGAAAGAAGGGTGTGTGCAAAAACTCAAAGACGTAGCGTGGGAGTGACTCTTTGACTTGAGGATTGGACCGGCTCTACCATTCCTTTTTAACAAAAACAGATGAATGAATGACTAGTCAGCCAAACTTGGAAAACAAAAACAAAAAACATAAACAAACAAACAGAGCAAGGAAGAAGAAACCTGTTTGCTGACCAAACACCATAGAAAACATCGGATTAGCGTAGAAAACGACAACAATCGGGAGCAAGAAGAAGAGAGAGGGAAGGAAGTTATTTCCATCGATTCAATGGAGGACCCTCAAAAGACCATATAGAGCAAACACATCGCTGCAATACGGACATGCTATCATCATAACCGCTCCTTTTACAAGGAAACAGCTTTCTCCTTCTTACCCGCAATTGCTGAGTGGAGGAAGAGGAGTGAATGTATGAACTCTGTTTTCATACTCGTTAGCCGTTGGAAGGCTAGGTGATTAAGGATGAAGGATGAAAGTTGATGAAGAAGAGTGCTGTTTTTTTTCTCCGCCCAGGAACACGGGGCATGTTCTTTTCATTCTCACCTTCCATCCTTTTGCTCCACCTTCGAAGTGGCACTCTTCTGTCTCTTTGTTTTTTTTTCAATCTCCTATAGGAACCTACCGGGGTTGACAAGGTTGTGTTCAGTACACTAACAGTGGGCGCCATTTATTCTTCAATTCAGTTCAGTTCGTGTTTTCCCTTGAATCCATTGCATTACATTAATCTATTCACTTTACATACTCATTCTTTTAGAGTGAATCCGACATGAACTCACACGCTCGTGTCATGAAAACAACAGCTCCTTCATCTATCGACTGTGAGTAAGCACACACGTTTTGTTATAAAAGGACGACCACATCCTCAACATTTTTTCTGGTTCTTCACTCACTCACCAGTCAACTCCTCTTCACCTCCACCCACTTCTTTCCTGGCACTTTCCTTGCACCGCCCCTTCACTCCACAAACACATCATCACAATGGCCGCCTCTAACATCACCGATATCACCCCATGGACCAAGTTCTTCTGTAACAAGGACACTGTCTGCGCGGCCGGATTTGAGTGCCATTACGGCTCGTACTGTATGCCCACTGCTAACTTGCAAGGCGAGCCCTGCTTGGATGCCAAGGACACTGTTGCTCCCTTTGTTGCCCGTGTCGACAACGTCTACCATTTGTACTGCGACATGCCCACTGAGATCCCTCCCCAGAACGTCACCTGCCCCCTCGGATGCGAGAGTAAGCTCCTCCCCTTCCTCTTTTCATCTTACCTTCTTCCTTACTCTTTCACATCACCCACCACCACACCCATGTACAGCGCTCGTCTACATCAAGGTAAATCGTGAAAAAAATCATTCAATCAACATATCTAATCATTTCATCCTTCCCTCTTTCCTTTTTACCCTTCTAATCATTAATCAGAGTGGGAGAACTGCCACGGCAACCTCTGCATGCTCAAGAAGTGCACCAAGGACCAGTCGCTCTGCAAGAAGGGCCAGGTTGACATGTGCATGGGTCTCCGCAAGGAAGAGATCTTCTGCTACGACTCCAACCCTCACGGCAGTACCGACCCCACCTCCACCACCGTCCCCGTGCCCAACAACGTCACCGGCGGTTCCTCCTCCGAGGACAAGTCCAACGTTGGTGCCATTGCTGGTGGTGTCTCTGCTGCCGTCGTTGTCGTCCTCGCCATCGGTGCCTTCTTCATGGTCCGTCGCCGTCGCGCTGCCAAGGCTGCCAAGGCTGCCGCCGCTGCCCAGACCCTCCCTACTTATTCTTCCCAGAACGAGAAGAACGCCATGAGCCAGGTCGCTTAAATACATAGTCCTCTTAACCCTTCCTCTATTCGTTCATTTGTATATTTCTGAAAAAGGATGGTTATTTAGGTAGCTATTTATTAGTTGTTTGAAGAAGCTACTCCCTTTTTTCACTTTAGCATCCATATTTTTTGTTCATAATACATATTACCCCCCTCCCACAAGTTCTCAGTGCGAGTCTTTTCTTTGCGCCTTTTTTTTTCCTTACAAGAATGAGTGAGTGAATGAGAGAGACAGTTTCTGTGGTGGTTTGGTTGCGAGAGAGAGAAAAAAAAGAGCAAGGCGACCAAGACTCTTTGACCTTGCCACACCAAAAGGGAAAACGCTAATTCCTATCGAACTAACCAGGGAGAACGTTATTTCCAGTCAGATATTAATGGAACACGCAAAGGCAGCAAATGCTACAAATCACTGTTCCCGAAAAGTTTGTTGACGTCATATTTTATATGGCTTTCCCCCTTTGACAGAAAAAAATACGCAACACAACACAACTCAACACAGGACAATCAAAGCAAAACCCCACAGGACAATCAAAGCAAAACCCCACAGGACCCTGTTTCTTTTTCCTCGATTGTATGACCCTCAAGTATGTGAACCAAAACAAGATAGTGACGCTCAAGAAAATGAAGCAAAGAGCAAACAATAGCAAGGAAAACACCAGCTCGTTGAAGGAAAGGGGAAGCAAGTAGATTGAAATAAAAAAAAAAAATTGAGAGGCTTTGTGTTGACTGGTGAATGGGAGCGCTTGATTGTGTTGACGATAATATGCGTAAAAGGGGAGATGCGCACCGCATTTTGGATATAAGGGCATAATTGTGAGATTGAGAGACTCGGTGGAGTGCCTAGAGATATGCGCAATGGGATATCTCGAGTGGGTGGTAGTGCCTAGAAAATAAAACTTGGCGGATAGGCTAACGAGTTTATTTCCTAGAAAATCAACTCGATCTGTTGGGCTGGGCTGTTAAGCGATGGCACGTCCAGGACTTTACAATATCTAAAACTCAAATCGCACGAAAAGCAGCAGTATATGCAAAACAATCAAAACGGCCGCGACCAGTATCGATCTGTCTGGGCTGTCAGAAACAGCATATCCTCGATGGGTACATAGCAGACTACGTAGAGCATACAAACTTTTTTTTAGAGCGAGTATTCGGTAGAAACCAGTAAACTCGAAAGATGTGCACTATTGTACTGTATTGTAACAAACAGAGGGAAAGAAACATGGCTGGCATGGAACCAAGGTTTCCCAGTGCCTGGAACCTGGGAGGAGGGTAGCATACATATGAGTAATGGACGACTTGACTGGGACTGGAATGTGGGCTGTTAATTCATATGTTGCAGTAAAACGTCGTTTTGGTTATCTTTGGATCATGCTGCTGCGTCTCCCATTTTTTTTTTGTTGCCCGCCCGCAGGTTGAAAGATTAAAAAAAAAAAGAGTGAGTGAGTGGGCTCCTATTTCTCGATTGGTGTTTGGTATACTTGACAGTGGAGTGGGGTCGATTCGTTCAGGGGAAATGTACTTTCTATGATGTAGGGGGCCAACTGAAAATGTTATGTTTGCTTTCTCTCTTTTTTGCCCGCCAAAAAAAAAGGAGAGGTAGGAGAAAAAACGTTCAGAAAAGAGTGGTGGCGAAACCACTCATTGAAGGCCTCCTCTGGTTTCTGCCCCTGCCCCTCTTCCCCATCTCTACCACCCCCACTCAAAAGTCCAACATTCCAACCAGCCAACCAAGCCAACGATCCTATTTGGTTCGTTCAAACCAAAAAAAAAAAAAAAAAAAAAAAAAATGCCCACAGAAAACTGAGGTATTCAGGTCTAGGCCTGAGACACTCGTTGTTTATGCAGTAAAACATTTTGAGTCTGGAATGAGAAAAGGAGGTGGAAACGATCCGGTTAGTTTCCTTTTCTTTGAACAATCGACCCCATTCTCCATTGCCCGTTGTTTTGCTTCAACTTTGATGTTCATTTGGTCTAGACCGCTTATTTCAGTGCACTAGGCACTAATGACGCATATAGGCTTGCATAAACAGCATCGTCAATTCTAGAGGACCTCTGTACAAAAACAACAAAGAGGCAGGGTTACCAAAGCAAAACAAAGGAGGAAGGACCGTTCATCAGGGGAAAAGGTGGTAAAAATGAGCTGTGGTGACAGTGAGGAATGTATCTGTTTGTGGTTTGTTTTGTTTGCTTATCAGTGGTGGTGAGCGAAGAAAAAACAAAGTGGTTCATTTTTTGTCGATCCAACATGTGTTTGGTTTGTTTGGTTTGGTTCATGTGGTGTAGAAGGGGGAGGTTAAGGGGAGATAAGTGGATCAAAACAAAGGCGATCTGCTTGGTTTGTTTACAAACAAACGTGGGAAGAATTACTGTTACCCTAAAGGGACTCACAACCTACCCACTACTCGTCTGCGTATAAACAATCACTGCCGTTATATTCTGTATCCTTGTAGATGAAAGTAGGTGTAGCTGCTAATTTTCTACGTTCTTTCTTGAATGTCCCAGGAGAGGAGAAATGTCCACAGGGATAAGGAGAACACACGCCAATTGACGCCAATACGAATTGAATCTCCACTATGTTCTTTTTTCCCTTCTCCTTCCCTGCAACATCGTTCCTCGTTTTCTTCTGCATCAATGAGAAAACCTTGGAAGCGTGGGTTCTAGCCAACCAGAGGCCCTACTTGCGAGTTGTTTCCAAGTGCACATGCTTGTTGAAGGATGGAGTTCGAATCTGTTGTGGAAGTTCAGGGCCGCACACTCGAGAATGAGAATAAGCAAAAGTGAAAAAGGTTAGAAAGCAATAAGAAATTGACAAAACGGCCCTTTCGGATGAGGAGATGGCAATCCGACCATTCAGAGTGCAAGAAAGGCGGCTAGGTGTGCGCATGATTGAGTTGTTTCGTTTCTCTTCGGCGCACACACGGGGAGGCTTTGAGGTTGGAGAAGAGTGAGGATGGGTTTAGTTCGGTTGCGGAGGATGGGAGGGACCCTTGAAAAACAAAAGTCCGCCTACTGTAGGTAGAGCAAGGACAAGGAAAGAAAAAGGGCCAAAAGGGCCAATCCAAGAAGATGATTGGGGAAAAAGCGTTTCATGAGTAGCATGACCATCAATAGGACTTTGAACTGTTCCTTTTCTTGTACCGTGGATTCCTTCTATCTTGACAGGAAGGGACAAATGCAATTCTTCGGGTTCATAAGTGATGAATGAAAGAAAAGAGTAAGACAAAGGCTTTCTATGAGTGGATACCGGTTTGGAGTGATCGGATTGGTTGTAGAGGATCGATCGGGGTTTAGCTGTTTGGCCCTTTTTTTTTTTTTTTTTTTTTTTTTCTATTCTTGAACCGGAAAGGAAAACATGGCAGAAGAAGAAATAAGGGGTAAAGAATAGGGAATAAGGGAGTGAGGGAGATCGATGATTGACAAAAGGGCCGGAACTTTTTTTATTCGCTCACACGTACAATGATGGCACTGGATTATGGGCTATGGCTTATGATGATGATGATGATGATGCTCATCATGATAGTTTGATGGAAGGGAGAGAATCTGCATACAGGAATGCGATCCGGAAGGAAGGAAGGAGGGGAGGAGAGCGCAGGAACACATAGGAGCACAAGGAAGGAAACACAATGGAGCACAAAGAGGGAAAACCGCTCGCGCAGCCAGAGACAGAACATAACAGGGCAATCAAACACTAAAGACAAAACAAACAAATAAAACAAACAATGAGGTACAACAAAGGGGCGATCCGCCAGCGATCATTAGCTATCTCATGCAACTGTCTGCCCTATTGCAGTCCAACCGACCATTTCGCCCTCTCTTGGAGGCAAATGGCTCTTTATTTTTCTCATACACAAACACATACATACACAAACAAACACGCACACGGAAATTACATAGGCAATTTGTCTCTTTATTATCATTTTTTGTGTGAAGAAAGGAAGTAGATGTATCCATAGTATGTCTCCATTTGGGTTCCATAATTTTTCATAGAGAAAAGATATCGTGGATGAATTTGTAGTGGATCGAGAAAAAAACCGCAGATACTTCTGCCGTTCTGCCACTCCACAGCAGGGCACATATACAGGCTGTCAAAGGAGGCACACGAGGAGGGAAGGGGGGCTGTCAATTGACTAGAAGGAAGGGAGGAAGGCCCTTTTCTCACACCCCAACATAGTCTTTACCAGGCGGCAGAGTACCCCATCGAAAAAAGTCCGTCTATCTCACTCAACTCACACACTCTCTCTCTTGAAGTATTCTCACACACGATATCCCTCACTCTGTGCTTACCTCGATCTACGCACTCAGCCTGCCAAGCGGGTGTTCTAATTTCGCTCACCGTTCGACCAGTCGACCACTCTTGTGCTGCAAAAGAAGCAAAAAGAAGTCATATTACTCATGTTACTAATGCTGCTATTACTCCTGGTCAGCCAAGCGTAACTCAGCCAACATAACGGCCGTTTCTTTATCAGAACGTTCTTCATGTCCATTGCTTTTCTCTAGGACGAGAAAAAGAAAAAGGAGGTTGTATGTGCTGCTGCTGCTGTGTGGCAGAGGCCAAGGGAAAATATGGTCATAACTGCTCTGTGCCTGATTGATCAGGTACACCTCCTAACAATGTGATTGCAGCACGAACCCCCTTTGTTTTTTTCCTCTTTTCTCCCCTCCTTCGAATCGAGCTGGTGGTGGTTGGTAAGTTGTGGTTCGTGTGTGTTTTGATTTTTTGGTTTGTTTGCGATTCGTTCATTTTGTTTTTGAGCAAATCGTGAGAGAGACAAACACCACAATGATGAGGCTCCCTTCTTTCTTTTTTTTTTTTTTTTTTTTTTTTTTGTTTGTCTACCAGGAACAAGAACGATCCCCACGCTCTCACTTTTCTCTCACCCACTAACACCACTAGGAATGGAAGGACGATGATAATGAGGAGGAAAGGGGAGAGGCCAAACAGCTACTAGGGGTCTGTCTCTTCGGAGGAAAAGACAAGGAGAAAAAAAAAGGGCTTTTGCCGGTAGGATGGAAGAGGGTATCCAGACCAGGAAGTTGATTGGCGAGAGTGTTTCGAGTAGCCCTTTTTCTCTTCTTTCGAGAAAGAGGATGACACTCCATAGAGGCAACGTATGAGGGATTGAATACTAAAAATATATCTTTTACATTTAATTACCAGCGCCTGGCTATGTCTTGGCCGTAAGAAGAGGCCAAACGGGATATTCGTTATATTTGAATTGGGTCTACTGTATTGAGTGTCAGTTTACTTACACACCAGTCAATCGATCGTCTATCCAACTCCAACTAACTAACCAACCCAATAGGCCCTTTTTTCTTCCACAAGGACATTCAACAGACAGAACCAATAACCATTACGATCCCACCCTGGAACTCACAGCCTCTCCCTCTTTTTTTTTTTCTTTATAAAAGGATCTCTCTCCGCTCACTTTTCCGAGTTTTTTTTATTCTCCATCAAGCGCCTCTTCTCCTTCTCTCTCTTACTCCTCCTCCGCCTCTCTTCCTCCTTTCTTCATTCCTTCCTATTCGTCATTCTCTCATTTACTGATAATTGAAGCGTCGATCTCTTTCGGTTCTATTCGCAACCCCTCTCATATACCTTCCTAACCCACACACACACATTCCAACAATGGAAAAGCACGAAGTTACCTACGCCTCCTCGGTCACCTCTGACAAGGAGTCGATTGTCGACCTCAGGGCCGAGAGACCCGAGCAGGGCTCCAACTTTCTCGCCTATGCCAACGTCGTCTGCGTCGTCGCAGGTACGCTTCCCTTCTCCTATTGATTCCCCGATCGCAAACTGGGCCAGAACGTTTGACCATTCATTCGGAGAAATATTGTTACTTATCCCGCCTCCTTCATTCCTCCTCTTTCTCTTATCTTACAGGTACTGGTACTCTTGGTCTCCCCTACGCCTTGCAGTTGGGTGGCTGGATCGGAGTCGGCATCTTGTTGCTCTCGCTCTTGATGTCGGTTTACACCGCCATCCTCTTGATGAGGTGCCTCTACTACAACGGCAAGTACCGTCTTTCCTCCTACCAGGAGATCGGCCGTCACGCTTACGGCCTTCCCGGTCTCATTGCCGTCTGGTTCTTCCACACCTCGATTGTCCTCGGAGCTCCCATCATGTACTTGATCTTGGCCGGTACCGAGGTGCATTCTCTTGTCAACTCCTCTGCCATTAGCGAGAAGGCCTGGATCTGGATCTGCGCCGCCATTGTCGCTGTCCCCTTTGTTGCCATGAAGACCCTCAAGGAGGTCGCTGTCATGTCCGTCTTTGGTGCCCTCGCCACCGTTGTCCTCGTCATTGTCGCCGTCCGCGGTTCGATCATTGACATGCAGAACCACAACCCCGAGTACGCCGCAATCACCCACAACAATGTCGTCCTCGCCAACCTCCCCACCACCATTGCCTCCATCTCGATCTGCTTCGGCGGTAACGTTGTCTACATGCACGTCGAGGAGGCCATGAGATACCCCAAGTCCTGGAACCGCGTCGTTGCTGCTGCCCTTGCCACCTGCTCTGTCCTTTACATCGCCACCGCTGTCCCCGGTTACCTCGCCTACGGTTCCAAGGCCGTCTCGCCCATCCTCCAAAACCTCCCCAATGATGCCTTCACTAAGACCGGAACCATCTTCATTATTATCCACGTCATCCTCGCCGCCCCCATTCTCTTGACCTCCTTCGCCCTCGAGTTTGAGCGTCTCACCGATGTCACTGTTGCCCGCCGCGGTAAAGTCATGGAGCGTGTCTACCGTTCGATCATCCGCCTGATCGTCATCGGTATCTGCGGTGGTATTGCCTGCACTGTCCCCTTCTTTGGCGACTTCTTGTCCCTTCTCGGTGCTCTCGGCAACTGCTCGTTGATCTTTGTCTTGCCCATTATCTTTTACTTCAAGTTGATCGGATGGAGACAGATGAAGGCCTATGAGCTCGTCTGGTGCGCCTTTATCGTTATCATTGGTGTCATCTCGGCTGTCATTGGATCCATCGATGCCATTAAGGCCCTCCGCAACGACTTCATCAACCAGAAGTAGATATCTTTACTCTCTTAGACACTTTTTTTTAGACCAAAAGCAATACCTTTTCCTTCCTCTTCCTCTTTGTATATTATTCCCAACAACTCCCACTTGTACAACTATTAAAAAAAGTGCTGCCCTCTTCTGTTACTACAACAAACAATTCTCTCTTCTGTTGTCTCTTGTCTGTTTCTTTGAGGAAATGCGCTCTCTTATTTGTTTATGAATGCGATGGCGTCAACTCTCGCCACCACAGCCCCATCCCTATCCACACGCACGAACCATCTTTTGTATGTTTCTGATCACCTCATTCCTGACTCAAAAATTCCACAGCCATGTGCGTGTCTCGAATCAGCCTTTTAATTTGTGATCCATGACGAATGTGAGGGGTTGCTGCTTCTCACTGCCTTTTGTGAAGTTTGCTGTAGACCCAAGGCAAGGGAGAACATACTTTATGGGAAGGCATACATGCACCAGCAGTCGATTACCCTTTTTTTTTTTTTTTTTTTTTTTTTTTTTTTCAAACCCGGCCATCATCTTTGATCTATGACTTTTGCTTATTCCATGTTGGATCTTCGCTCTAGCCGTTTAGTACCCCACCCTGATCCCCCTTCTCATTCATTCATTTTTTTTTTTTTTTTTTTTTTTTTTTTTTAGGCTATGCTAGGACATGTTATCCTTTTTCTAGCGCCCATCCCATAGCTGGTGTTCTTCCTAGCATATCTTTTTCCCTCGGATCTGCTCCTAGTAGTAGTTACTGCACAGCCTCTTTTTTTTTCCCCCCCATTGTTTCCTCTCTTTCATGGTGTCACTGTGATGCTACCGTAGTACAAGCACAGTCGCACATTCTACATCACACAGACAGCAATTTCGAGTCTGGTTCGGTCAAAATCTCAATTGCATTTTTTGCTGTTCTACCCTCCGCGTGAAAAAAAAAACAACTATACAAGGCAAACGCCAGGACGCAGAGGGACCGAGAGTGTCTAGACAAAAAATGTGAGGAGAACGAGGGGGGCGGGGGGCGGGGAGTGTGTTGTATCCTAAACTATATTCAACATGCAAATTTGGCGCTGCGCTTGCAGCATTGTTTATTTTCTTTCTGAACCTAGGAAAAAAAAATATTCTTAGGTGTGTGCATAAGGGCGGACAAGAGGGGAATGGGCAAAGGAAGAAAAAAAAAAGACGGCACAGGGACACAAACGTCTTTTGTCCGCGGGTAAGCAAAAAAATTTGTGTGTCACACAGTTGGGAAGAAAGAAAACATGATCAATGGAGGGTAGTGCAGCCTTCTGTATAGTCCCTCGGTATGGGGATTTTTTTTTTTTTTTTTTTTTTTTTTTTGCTTGTCCACCCCAGCCCCCCCAGCCCCCCCCAGCCCCCCCCAGCCCCCCCCCCCACCAACTCCTCAGCCGAAACTTCGGAAAAAGAACAGCCCAGATCTGGATCATCTCTCTTCGTTCTCGAGATTTTGATGCACAAAAATGCCACCTACCATGATATGTCAATAAGGGAGAGAACGAGGTTGTGGATTTTTGAGGTGGAAGTGAGGGCAGTGCTGAAAGATATTATTTTTTTGCTTATCCTCGGAGATGCACAGCTTCAGGGACAAGTGAGAGAGGGAGAGAAACGCGTTAGTTGGAGAGTGTGATAAAAGTAGCATTTTTAACACTGTGGACAATTTCTGTGCTCATGGACCCTGGCGCTTTCACTGGAGGAAAAAAAAAGGCATTCTACTCTTCGTATCAACTTCCAAAAGCATTGTAAAAGAAAGCAAAAAAGGCTATAAAAGCAAGGCGTCCTTCTCTTCTTTTCCCTCACCATCAAAAACCAGCAACCTTTCTCCTCCCCAAGACACAAGCAAATACAAAACTCCCACATCTAAGTACTTTCCATTCGAAACCAACCCACATCCCTCCACCTTACAACTCAGACTCTAAAGCATCCAACATGCGTTTCTCTGCCTCGACCGCCGTTATCACCATCGTCCTCACTACCCTCTCCTCCCTGACCTCGGCCCAGGCACCAGGACAAGAACCGACCCTCTCCCAAGCCTGCAACGACTGCCTCGGTCGCTCCGCCGCGGCCCAAGCCCCAATCTGCACCAACCTCACTTCAATCCCTCTCACCAAGGACGGCGCCCTCGTCCTCAATAACCTTACAAAGGATCAAGCCGCCTGCTACTGTCAGCTCACCTCGTCTGATTCCTGGATCCGAGCCTGTACTGGAAAGGATGTCTGTGGAGATGTGACCTCGGGCGCCGATTATCAAAAGGGGATGGCGGATGTGAAGGCCGCTACTTGTCCTAAGGCCGGTGCGGGTGCGAATAATGCGATGGGAAGGGCTGTGACTGTTGGAGGGTTGAGCGCTATTGTTTCGTTTGCTGTTGTTACGGCTTCTGTTCTCTTGTTGTAGAGGAGGGGGTCTGTTTTGGAGGAAAAGGAAAGGAGTATGTAGTTGCAGAATGAGAGAAGGCGTGTCATCTCGACAAACGGCCTTTTACATTGTTCATTAAAGGGTTATCCAGAAGCACATATGGCAACTCTCAGCACTGACAATAATTAGCGGACAGTTTTTTTTTATTTACTCGCGAAGGAGGAGGGTATACAAAATGATGGGAGTACCCAGGTGGGATCACACGACGCCAGTGGCAAGGTTACGAAAAACTTCAAACCCTGCAGTGGTTAGTGTAACACCAGGAGCCGTCCACATCACGCGAGGGCCTAACCCACGCCCTATCCTTCTCAACAACCCTCCACTTCCGCTACTAGACTGTTTCCGCCGCTGAAGTTGAGGTACAGTTCCTGGGGTTGTGAGCGGTCGCCGAGGTGAGTGTGAAGGTGTGGTGGTAGTCGTAGTCGTCATATTGGCGTGTTGGGTGACAGGAGCGTATGCGTGTGCTTGAGAATGGTGGTGGTATTGCTGTGGAATGGTTGTGGCGACTAGTGTTGGGGCCGCCAGTAAATTGGTGGTCATCATCGATCCCGAGTTCTTGAACACTGGTGATGACGCCAATATTGGTGAAGTTGGTGCTGACTTTGATGTTGACAGTACGGTGGAGACAGAGGCAGAGGCCCAGCGGTCTCGGATATGGACGCGGAGAGCTCCTGCGGTATGGCAGACGGTTGCCGAGATGGCGACAGCTCCTGCGACACAGACCATATAAGTCCCCAGATCCAGTGGTCGCTGGTCCGTCATGAAGTCGATGCCTGTTCCTGTTATTGCTGTTGTGCTGGAGGGTGTCTTGTCCTGTAGTTGCTGCTCTTCGCGAGAAATGATACGCAGCCGCACAAATTGCTTCAACTTCTCATACGTCGCGAAATACAACATCGTGTACGGCAAAAGACTCTTCAACGTCGTCCTATACCCCGACCACAGACTCCAAACTCCACTTCCTTCGTTGGCGACCACCTTCTTGATGAGTTGAATAGCTTCCTGGAGAGACAACTGTCCATGATGACTTCCCTGCATCCCTGAAAGTTTCGCCTGTGGAGCCCACAGAATCGTACCTGCGACTTTTGCCATCAGCCCACTGATCAGGTGTGTCTCAAAGTGATGCAGTTGGAAATGGGTGAGGTTGAGGTAGGAGGAGGAGGCAAGGTAGGCGATGAAGTGTTTTGTAGCGTCGTAGGTTGAGAGGAAGAATGCAAGTGCGGGAACGTTGATGAGTAGTGCAAGAGGGACGCCATGGTAGAGTCTGCGGTAGAGTTTGAGTTGTTCCCGGAAGGTTGTGTGGTGGTGGTGATTCTTGTGCTGTTGTTGGGACGAGGAGTGAAGGTGGAGAGAGTGGAGGTGATGGTGAATGGTCGTCAAGAGATGCGCGAGACGGGGACGGAGTCCTTGTTGTAGTAAAGGTTGGTCGACATGGTGAAGTGAAGCCTTGAAGTGATCGACTTTTTGTTGTTAAGGGAGGAAGAACGAAAGGGAGTGCAGCAGAAGGTGAGTGCAGACAAGGAGGGGAGAGACAACGATCAGAACTAATATGCAATTGATCAGTCACTCATGCACGGTCGACAGCACAAAAATCAATCGTCATAATGCCCCAAGGCGACTTACGAGGATGGACACACAGGCGAGCACAGAAGGCTGCTGCCGCCGATGTAGACAGATTGATCAATGGATCTGTCGGCATTCTTGATCGTCTTTATGTTTCTTCGTTTTTGTTGTTGTTGTCAAACTCGTCCTTCTTTCCTGTTTTTTTTTTTTTTTTTTTGTTGAGGTAAAAAGGGTCGTTGTCAGAAGTGCGAACCTCCTTTCTTTTTATGGCCTGTCCACACTTTGATCTGGAGAGAATTGTCTGAACAGAAAAACGACGTCAGATCCTGTATCGTTGTGCGTTCAATCTGCAAGGGATCAAGGAGACAGAAGATGGACGAGTGGAGGGAGGCGGAAGAGGAGAAGGTGAAGAAGAAAAGGAGGGAGGAGGAGAAACTCGAGAGCTGTCGTGAGAAAGGCTCTTTTATACCAAAACTTCCAAGATCCGAAAGACTGCTTTCAAACGGGTGCGGTGAATGAAAAACAAAGAGAGACAAGATGCTGTTATTGAGCAAGATGTACTCTACATGTGTAGTACATGTGTATAGTGGCAGGAAAACGACAAGGATGAGTAGTAATAACGAGTTCGAAGGAATAAGGTGAGTATAGGTGATTATTTTTGCTTTTCTCCCTTGTGATTTTCAAGGACACGGTGGAGAAGGAAGAATGAAGGAAAGAAATATGAATGATGAATATAGAGTGGTTAAGGTAGCATATGAACGATATGACGGGATTGAGGATTGAGGATCAACTTTGGACTCTTCGACCAAATGGTATATTGTTGCCAGCATATCTTTGGGTCATAGAGATATAGAATGACAAGAGGCGTATAGTGAGATTAACTCAGCGAAGGAGGAAATGAACGGAGAGAGAAGGGAGAGCAGGAAAAAACAATAAAGAAGAACACCATGAGAGAAACCCAAGTACTAAATGCATTCGTACATCATTCACCAGCTAACAAACACGAACCAGAAAGGGGCAATTGGAATACCTGCTGAACGCCTACGTCTCTTCTTGGGAGAATGATATTCCATGGTTAGCTTTTCCGCTGTACTCTACATCTTATTTTCATCTGCGAGGAAACGCTGCTTTGTTCCCGATTCGACTCGAATCTTTTTGTAGGATATCGTTTGTTTGAGAATGTATATCTTGCAAATCAACCGTTTTTCATTTCATTTTTTTTCCCCTTCAAAATGCAACTGGAGGACGTTTCCTATGTTTGTTAGAGAAGAAAAGTTCTTCGTTTCTTGAGCGGCGCACCCATTTGTCACCAGGGTGTATTGGATGTAAAAACAAGGAGGAAGGACCCCTGCCGCCTCTGTTGCTTAACTCAACACATGACTTGGACATTAATTGGCATCTTTATTTCTCTTGAAAAAAGGCCCTTCATGAAAAGGCAGACTCGACAAAGACGCGTCGGATAGAGCACCCCTTCACATCCTCATCGCCCACAAAGGAACTAAACGACCACCCACCTACGTCCCTCTTCTTGGTATACTCTAGCCCAAGTACCCTCAGCCTAGAGCAGGACCTTGCAAACCACAGCACCATCTCCTTACGATCATCCACCTTCCACCATGATGGTAATGATCGGATCTCTTCCAGTGTCTCGTTGAGCCGGCCTCCTCCTGTGAACAATCCTTCAACACCGTAGGAGGGAGATGGAATGAGGGTCGAGAGCGGTAGGTTGAGGGAACGGAGTCTCTTGAACCGTCCCAGGTGCTTCCAGACAAGTGCGTGGTGGTCCTTGGAGGATGACATTTCGAAGCCGATTGTAAGTGTCTCAAGTGTCTCCTCACACGCCCACGGTTCAATAAACGAACATCCTTCTTCTGCTGGTGCTTCTCCTGTTCCATCGCCACTACTGCACTGAATAAGACCCACAATGGGGTGTCCTGTTAGGGAAAAGTGGCGGAGACTGGAGCAGTGCTGCAAGAACAAAAGAACTTCTCGAGTGCCCACCCTCCACCGCTTTCGGAGCCGTCTGTTCTCTAGAATCGCACGTTTGGTGCTCGCCATCGTTGTAGTCGTCGTTATTGTTGAGTCGATGAGCGACTCCGCAACGTCAGCCGCATCTTTGTCGTACATGTCCCAGATGAACTTGAGATCGACAGGTCGGTGGTAGATCTCGACGTGTGTCAGGAATCGCGCCTGCAGGCCCAGTAAGATCAAATCCTGCGCTCCAAGAGAATGATCTTGTCCCAAAATCAGAGTCTTCAACCGTGGAAAGTGCGATACCAGACCCTTGCCTTCGACCAAAAGCTCTTCCACCTCCTGGTCCTGGAGCCGCCGTTCCAGCAAGGACCCTCTCGCAACACTCTCTGTGACAGATATCGACCCTCCCTCCGTTGGTGGTGACGATTCCTGTGCCAAGGCAGTCAAGTGCGGGATCTTGTTGGGCGGTAAGATGGGCAGGTCAAAAAACCAAAGCGCAACGGGGTCCCAGGTTTCGATCGCCTCCAGCTGTGGACAGCACTGACGCAAGATCCGACCAACAGCCCAGGGGGAGCAGTAGGCGAAGCATTCGGTATACTTGACCGAGGAACGGATCTGGATCCTTTTGAGGTTTCCGAGTCGTTTGAAAATCGCATGCACGTCTGGGTCAGCTTTCGTAAACATTTTCGAGTCAAACGCAAACTTTTCCAGGCGGTACTGTTGATGATTCTGCGCTGCAGGATTAGTAGTCGTCTTCGCTTCTACGGTTGCCTCAGAAAAGGGCGAGGAGTCGGTCTCGTCAAGCTGCCAGGTATCTCCTTTCACTTCAGGTGGAGACAGGTACCTGGCCATATTCCCGGTAATGGAGAGGCTCTTGAGGTAAACGAAGGTGTCCAGGATCCTTGCCATCTCCGCAGAATACATTTTGTCTGTCCCATATCCCGCCAGGTGGAGTTCCAATGTTGTCAGGTTGGTCGTCGTCAAGTTGAAGAGAATCGTGTCCAGGAGACACCCAAAGTGGTCGACTCCGACAAACGAAAAATGCGTCAGGCTCGGGCGGTTAGGCCCTGGGACTGCTGAGTTCGTCGCGACCATCGTCCGCAGCCGCTGTTGTGCTGCTCCCGAGTCATCGTCGCACTTGTTGTCGTCAACGGGTAGTGGTGATGGTGGAGGACGGTAGTCCAGAAAGATATCCAGCAAATCCTCAGGAACGAGAACCTCCCCACCATGAAATTGAGACTGCCATTCTACTTTTCGAAGGAGATGTCTCCGGGTTCTGAGGGTTTGGATGAGGGAGGCGTGGGTTCTTTGGAAGGCCTGATTGATGGTGACATTGTTCCCGTAGAGCCAGGGTTCTGCTTGTTCGTGCCAGTGGTGGGAGACGAGGAGGCAGTGGTGGAGGTCTTGACGGGTGAGGTGGGTGAATATTTGGTCGAATATTTCGGTAGGGAATGGGCGGCGTGTAGACATTCTTTTTGGAAGGAGTTTTTTTTTTTTTTTTTTTTTGGCGAGAGTTGGGATGAAGGTTCGAATGGAAATGAGAAAGAGGGAGGGTGGAATGAGAAGAACGACGAGAGGGGTTGTTGTTTGGTGGGAAGTGAACAGTCTGTGTCCTTTTTATAGAATAATAAGGAAGGGAAAAGAAAAGAGAAGGGGCGTAAAGTGGCGATGCACCCAAAGAAGAGGCATTATACAAACATGCGAACGTGAGAAAAAGAAATGGACACCAGACCTGACCACACACTGCGCTTTCTTTATGACAACAATGCCATGGTGAAGTGGAGGAAGAAGAAGAAGAAGAAAAAGAAGAAAACGAACTTCATCATGGAACATATGAATAGTTCAATAGGCGGCTCTTTGCCATCGCGAACGATTACCAATCCGAGACAAATAAACTACAACAACTGAGGAGAATGGAACATCGAACACATCTCAAGATTTCTTTATTTTTTTTTTTTTTTTTTTTTTTTTTTTTTTGAAACAACAAACCAATCTAATAATTCATGCAGAACCTCATCCTCCAAGAACACCAAGCCCCAATAACCAACTGACCAACCGACACAACCATGTCGTCCCCATCATTTGCGACATTACCACGAAAGAACATCAATATTCTTGATCGAACACTTCTTCACCTCCTCTTCCTCCAAGAACGCCCGATGCCTCACATCCATCGTAGTGAAATCACTAAACAGAAAGTGATACTCCAGATTCAAATCCTTCAAATTGGGACAGCTCTTGGCCAACCAAAGTACCATCTCCTTCCCTACAGATGCCTCCCACCAAGTTGCTACCAACTCCAACTTTTCCAACGTCTCGCTCATCCCGCCTTCTGGGAACAAGCCCTCAACGCCGTGGTCAAAGGTCGGGATGAGAACCCAGCGAGGCTTCAGAGTAGGCACCAAGGAGAGATGGCGTAACTTCTTGAAGCGACCCAGGTACTTCCAAAGGGTCGCATGATGCTCCTTGGGATAGTCCGGAGGGACGTCAAGTCCGATCTTGAGGGTCTCGAGCGTGCCTTCGCATGCCCAAGGTCGAATGAATGGTGTTCCTACCCCTCCTTGTCCTGTTGACGATCCTGTAGCAGATGTTAAAGCTGCAATGTAGCTGTCGACCAGACTCTCAGAGGTGACACTGCAACCCGTCACGGAGAGAAACCGCAGACTGGAGCACAACTGCAAGAAGAGAATCACATCTCGGCTGTCGAACGATCGTCTTAGCTGCAGCCGTCGCTGTTCAACCATTCTAATCGCCCTGGGACCAACCGCAGACAGGAGAGTCGGCGTTGGCGCAGAATCAATATTCTTGTCATCCTTGTCATATACCTCCCAGGGTTCAGTGTGTCGGGTAGCTGGGCGAAGAATCTCCAGGTGAGTCAAGAACCGACCCTGAACGCCCAACGAGAACAGATCCTGAACCGACAATGAATGATCCCCGTCAACAATCAATTTCTTCAGCTGAGGGAAGAACGAGACCGCGGTCTTGCCCTCCAACAACTCCTCCTGCTCCTCGTCCATTAATTGTAGTCGCAGGCGTTTGTCCTTTAGGAGCTGTGCCAACTCTGCCGGAATCGCCAACAGGTATGAAGGACTCTGCTGGACCATTGCGGTGATGTGCGGAAGCTGATCGTAAGGGAGGATGGGCAGGTCAAACAGCCAGAACACGACTGGTCCGTCAATGTCGATCGATTCCAGTTTCGGACAGTGTGCCTTCAATGCTCGACCAAAGTCCCAAGGCCTGCTCTTGGGAGCGCACTCAGCGTAGGTTGTGGTGGACCTGACCCGAATCCTCTTCAAGTTCCCCAACCGTTTAACAAACAAAAACGCGTCGGCCCCTTCTCGACGCAACAGGTTGGGTCCAAAAGTGAATGCCTCGAGGCGATGCTGCTGGTGGATGTCGAAGATCTCCGGTTCCTTTGCAGCACCCGTCGTAAAAGAGGCAGAGGCAGAATTGGCAGAATTGGCAGAAGGGACAGTAGAGACCTCAGAGCGTCGCCTAGTCGTGTATCGGAGCACCGATCCATCGAGACAAAGATTCTTGAGGCATGGGTAGGTCTCCAGAATCATTTCAATATCGACCTCGTACGACTGGGCTGGTCCTGCGTATTTGATGTAGACTTCCAGAGTTGTCAAGGTTGTTGGCGTCAGGTTAAACAGAACTGTCTCCAGTAGAGCTCCCGTTAGGTAATCTCCAGCAAAAGTGAAATGCTGCAAGGCCGGACGATTAGGTCCGGGACCCATTAGCCTTGTTATTGTCGAAACATCAGGCTTGCGATCAGCGGCGACAACATCAGTAGCAGTAGCAGCATCGATATCAGCAGTAGTAGCATCAATAGCAGTAGCAGCGGTAGTAGCAGGAGCAGCAGTCCTTTGTGTCGATCTTGACCGAAAAACAGAGGCCAGGCGAGAAAACGACCTCGACAGCGACCGCGAGGGATGACCACGTCCAAGTTTCCTGGTGTTGTTGTCGGTGTTCACTTTGTCAGCAGCAAGATCATCGATAGCAGGAATAGTAACAGCAGCAGCAGGCGTATTAACAACCGGGCCATAGTCAAGAACGATGTCCAACAAGTCATCCTCAAAGGCACCACTACCCAGCCTTCCAGACCGCCACTCGACCTTTCGAAGAAGATGCCTCCGTGACTTGAGGGCCAAAACAAGCGATTGATTGTGTCGTCTCTTGGTTGTGTCGAGGGTCACGTTGCTGTAGACATGGGCTTGGGCTTGGTTGTGCCAGAGACGGGAGACTAAGAGGCACTGGTAGAGGTCCTTTGTCGACAGTTGGTCAAAGATGAGAGTGAGTAGCTCTGGTGGAATTTGTTTTGGTGCTGGTACAGACATAGTGGACAGTTGGTGAAGACGAAAAATGAAGGAAGACGAATAAAAGAGTTTGAAAAAAAAAAGGGTTCTTTTATCGCGAAGGAACTGTTTACAGGATAAGGCGCTGTAGTAGTGTTGTTGTTCTAGAGACAGAGAGAATGAGTGTGGACTGAGTGTGGAGTGAATGTAGGATGGGTGGGCGTGAGAGTGTGGAATGAGTACGCGCGTGAGTTGTGGAATGACAACGCGTGTGAGTTGTGGAAATGGAAAGCAATGAGAAAGAAAAGAAAAAGAATAGAACCAAAGATGGCGAGAAAGAGGGAGGGTCTGTCTGTCTGCATATGCATAAAGAGGGGGGCGAAAAATGATGGGCACCCCTTGCATCTCATGCACTGTGTCGGTCAAGAAAAAAAGTAGCTCCAGACCCATGGCGCAGACGTAAAAGAACAAAACAAACAGAAACAACAATAACCACAAATTCATGGGGCATTATGACACGAACCACAGGGGTGCAACACCCTCTAGAGGGTTAACCTGACAAATGGCTCTCGTCCTTTATCGGCAACTAGTTCACAAAGAACACGCATAGTGAACCATGCGTGCAGGTGCAAAAACGATTCTCCAGAACAGAACGACGTGACGAGTAATAGAGAGAGAGAGGTGCACGCCGGTTGTGGTGTCTTGTGGTAAGATCTTCGCAATTCGGTGGGCGCAGGATGGGAGGGTGTCGAAAACGAGGTGGCAAGAAAGAAAAGAATGTGTAACCACGTCTTTTGTAGAATTAGACCCCTTGAACCCCTAAACTGGACCACACCCTAATCGCCAAATTAAACCGAATCGCGCTTGATCCCCGTAGAAAAATAATTACCACTTTATTTTCCACATACAACTTTACGACCACGAATATATCAAATACCGAGTTTCTATCAACTCTCAGTCTTCCTCCTCCTATTGTAAGGCCTTTGAGTTCGTAGGCGGGGGATGGGATGGGGGAGGAGAGTAAGAAGTTGAAAGAGCGTAGGTACTGGAACCGACCAAGGTACTTTCAGACCATGGCGTGACTGTCTTCGGACGCGCTTAGGTGGATATTTATTCCGAATTTGAGCGCCTCAAGCGTCTCTTCACAAGCCAGGTCGAGTGATACCAGGGGAGGATCGCATCGAAAAGCCTCCAAGATTGGCGATAGCCCTTGTGAGAGAAATACGTCAAGGTCGGGCGATCGGGTCCAAGAGGGCTCAGAAAAGGAATGGTCTCCATCCATGTTGACGATTTCGATGTTCTTACCGTATTGTCGTTGAACATGTGGGTTTGGGAGGTGATAATCGAACAAGAAATCGGGGGCGTTTGATAGAGGAACGTTATTGCGACGAGTAGAAGAGAACTCGACTCGATGGATAAGGTGTTTCCGGGTGTGAGCGGCAAGGGGTTGTTTACGAAGTGTCATTCCTGATCTGCGGACCATGTTTCGGTAGAGTTGGGGCTCGGTCTCGGCGTGCCAGAGTCGTGAGGTAGGTCTCGTGGTGCGAGGTAGCGGAAGATGAGGCTGAGGGTCTCGAGAAGTAATTTTACTTGTTCGGACATCGCCTTCATAATTGAGGGGATTCTGTTTTTATTACATAATACTCCGAACTGTCACGCCCCTCCACGCTTTTCATCCGTTCTCTCATGAACATTGTCACAGTTTCGGCGCTGGAGCAAAGGGGTCCGAGAAGTACTGCCCAGTCGCATCTGTTAACGTCTTGTACGCCCGCGAAGACCTCCACTTTTCCACCCTAGGATCATGAGCAACTTCAGTTCGGAGTCTGCGAAGCGAGGAGCTCCTTTCGATGATACCAGCCAAGCGCTCCCCTCCTGTTTGGAGCAACAGGTGTTCAATCAGATTTGACGTCCTGATGTCCGCCAGCGTCAACTAACAAACAGAGTGTGGAGTGAGGAGGAAAAAAAAATGTTAGCGAACCGCAATCAACTCTGCTTCTTGCTTCTTTTTTTTTTCTTTTCTTTCGCCACTTGTTGTTTTTACCTTGTTACCAATATAGTGGCCATTGGATCCATTATCCTTCAAATGCTTATCATGAATGGCAACCCACTGCGTAAAAGGTCCATCCCGAAAGGCCTCCATAGCCTTCTTGCGTGCCTCCCGATCAGGGATAAACGCAACAGTGGTCGCATGGAGTGAGTGGAGGGAAGCGGCAGAGGAGTGGAAGGATTTGATCAGGTTCATTTCGTATTCGTTGTTGCCCAAGAGTTCGAATTGATTGGCGAGGTATTGTTCTATCACTCCTGCCTCTGCCAATACCACATCCTGTTTTTTTTTTATATATATAATGAAAGTGAAGGAAAAAAAGGAAGGTGCGTGAGAAAAAAATGTATGAAC
Organism: Linnemannia elongata; assembly: GCA_036320915.1. Lineage (NCBI taxonomy): Eukaryota > Fungi > Mortierellomycota > Mortierellomycetes > Mortierellales > Mortierellaceae > Linnemannia > Linnemannia elongata. The sequence continues at coordinate 248,156 of JAXBDG010000010.1, read as the reverse complement.
CGAAATAGAAGTTTTGCAAGATAAAGGGAAAAGATGGAGGTGTAGCAGTTTACCTTGTTGCTGGGAGAGCTGACGAACAGAACTGGTAGAACGTTGAATGGTGTCTTCTCCTTCTCCTTCTCCCAATCCTACAACGCACAAAAGCCCAAAGCGACAGACAAAAGTTAACGTCTCAAACCTTGTTTTACTAGCCACAAGGCTTTTTTCTCCTTCTTCTTTGAGTAACAGAGAACACTTGCCTTGGGCACAAGGTTCTTCCACTCGGCATGTGCGATGGTCAGAATCTCTCGACTGGTCGCACCGTTTGAATGGATAGGGAAGTAGAGGAGTTTGAAGGATGTCGGGTTCTTGAAAGTTGTGGACAAGGATTCCGTGTTCTTGTAGGCCAGGTGTGTCGCGTCTGGAGTGACAGTGTCGATGGTCATCTTGAGGGTGCCCTTTTTGTTCCTGTGGGGGTGGCGGATGGAATGGGAGGAAGAAGAAGTGAGGTGTGAGAAATCGGAGAAAAAAATATCATTTGCTTTGTTGGTGCTTAACTGTGACACGCCGCATCAAACCGCGAATGGAGGACCGTGAAACGTCAAAAATCAAATGTGTCTCTGGAACGTGCCAAGATTTTTTCGCTTTTTTTTTTTTTTTTTTTTTTTTTTTTTTGCAAGCGAACAGAGCAGAGGGACAAGCGTGCACAAACAGTACATTATCCAGGGGCTTCACTGTAGGTTTCCATAATCTACATGGATAGACAAGTTAAAAGGCGAACGAAACAAGTAGAGAGATTTAGGTCTGCGCACTGGTGGTTGTAAAAAAAAAAGGCGGCGTCTTTTTGTTTATCTTGTCCATAATCCCATCTCTCGTTTACCAGGTTCAACTCAACTTCCAGTCGGATCTGTTTACCATCGCTCAAAGCAACAGCACGCACACACACATGCTCCGAGAACTGCATTCAATAAGTCGACAATGTTTTTATTGATAACGGCGGCGGCATTTTTTTGTGATGTTTTGAAGGGAGAAAGAATCGACATCGGCGAACAAGTAAAAAAAAGATGGAGGGCGAGAAAAAAAGAGAGAGGGGAACAGCAGTCTTTTAACTCAAGACATGAAGGCAAAGGGGTTGGCAAAGAAGGCAATATTGCCCTCATAGAATCCCTTGTACTCGGCTCCAGATCTCCATTGAACCATCTTCGGGTGCTTGGCAACCGTGTCGCGGAGTTTGGTCAAGGGGACAGACTTATTGATGATCGCCATCAGGGGCGCAGATTCTGGCTGGGTTGCAAAGTGCTCAATTGCATTCGCGGTGCGGATATCGGCCAAAGAGAGCTATTTGGGACAGAAGGGGGAAGAAGTTGTTAGTATGGGAAAAGTGACAGCAAAATACAAGGTCAAGCACATATAGAACTACAATCCCTAGCTCTCTCATATTCTAACGTACTTTGTCGCCGAGATAATGGCCGTTGTTGCCATTATCGTTCAAATGTCTCTCATGAGTGGCAATCCAAGTAGGGAGGGTGGCTTTAGTAAAGAACCCCAATGCACCAGCCTTGGCCTCGGGAGCATTCCAGGTGACAGCACCAGCAAAGGCATTCTGGACCGCGGCGCTGGAAGAGTGAAGACTTTTGATGATGCTCTCTTCGTACTCGTTCGAACCTAAGAGACCGAACTTCTTAGCGAGGTAGTGTTCAATGACGACCGTCTCTGCGAGAGTTGCCGTCTAAAAAAAGGGGAGGGATTAAGGATTTGTTAGACGATTAAGCGTTTTGGGGTGAGACAATGCGATTGAAACCAACATGGCAAATGAAAGAGGGGTTTGGAGTGGAATTACCTTGCCGTTCTCGCCGGTAACGAAAAGGAGGGGCATGAGGTGGAAAGGGGTCTGATTCTTCTCAGACTTCCAATCCTACAAGACGAAAACAACATGGTTTAAGAATGGTCAGAATTCAAAATATCGCTTAGTGACAGAAGAGAACAACAAAAGGGGGAGGGAATAGATGCAGGTCCTTTTTTCCAACATTGTATTCTTGTGATGAAGAAAAACTTACAGCGGGGGCAACGGAGGACCATTCGACACCTCCATAGGCCAGAAGATCACGTCCAGTAGCACCGTTGGAGAGCATAGGGAAGTACATCAGCTTGTACGAGACAGGTTTGGCAAGGGTCTCAGAGAGCTCGACAGAGGCATCGCGAGAAAAGTGGCCAGCGTCAATTTGAACCATTGTTGTAGATTTGTTATGTGTTGGTGAAAAGTAGGCGAGGGATGCTTTGGTTTTGTTGTAAGAGAAGAGAGTGAGAGTGGAGAAGAATTGTTTGCTGAGGAGATGAGGGTTAGGTTGGGCGATGGCTTCTCTTTTTATACGAGTAGTGGGAATGCACCGATTGGATGAGAACGTCTACTCTTTCATGTTGTCAAATGACGTTCCCCTCTCACGACAGTGCAAAAAAAAAACCAAAAAAAAGTACGGCGCGTTCTTGCTTGTGTTCATTGTGTAGATTTCTTGCGCAGGAAAGTATTGCGTGTGCGTGGCTGGGCATTTGTTGACTCGGCTGTAAAAAAGACCAATCGAAAATGAGACAAGGCGATCATGATTCTTGGCACGGAAATTAACAACGTTTTGGAGGCGTAAGACAAACAAACCGTATCCCATTCAAGATTTATCGTGGCGGAGCAAAAGGAGGGGCGAAAGAAAATAATAATCGTGCGATGACGAATGCAGAGAAGGGAATGAGATGCCAAGGAATATCTACGCATAAACAATGCAACGTCCCCTCTCTCTTGCCTGCTTAGAAATTATATGTCTTTTGTTGGATGCTATTACTGCAGATGCAATCGAAGCGCAATGGCACGTAGAATTACGCATTCATTCTACCCACCCTGGAAGTTCTCTTTTCTATCGTCAATGCCCGAGGTTTACCAGATCAGCATCCATTCAATGGAGGAATCACATCTGTCAACAAAGGAAAGTGCAACTATTGTAGTCCCATGATACATCTTGTTTTATTTGCCAGTACACGTCTTTACCCTATGCAATCCACCCACATACCAACCCTCGATCGACCTAGAGGGGGATCACAACAGGTCCCATTTTACTCTTCCTTAGTAGCGAAAGCCTGGAGATCCTCGGCAGGGGGGGCAGTCTTCTTGTAGCAGACAAACGACCCCTGACGGAGGGATTCCCATTCCTCACTTGCTCTCCATGCCGCAATCGAAGGATGGTTCTCGACATTTGCGCGAACCTTGCTGATGAGCTCGCTCTTCTCAAATGAGGGCATGATCAGGTGTGCAACGGGCAGATGTGCAAAGTGGTCGATCACGTTTGCCAGATGGATATCAGCCAGCGACAACTATTGTAATATTGGAGGGAGGGAGGGACAAAATGGTAAGAAACGATCGCCGAGTGTTTGAAAAAGAATGATAAAAGAAACCCATATACTGCTGAGAAACCAAAGATGGCTTGGCTTACCCGATCACCAACATAGAATCCATTAGAACCATTCGCCCTCAAGTGCATCTCATGATCAGCAATAAACTCTGGCAAGAAATGCTTCAAAAAGATCTCCAATCCACGCTTGCGTCTCTCGGGGATGACCCAGGTCATTTTTGTCAATGCACGTTCGAGGAAGAAGTGGATGTTGCTGTAGAGGGCATTGATGGTGAGGGTTTCCCATTCGTTATTGCCGAGGAGGTTGAATTTCTTGGCGAGGTATTGTTCAATCACCATCGACTCTGCAACAATAACTTCCTACTCCCAATGTTCGTTGAGCATGTAGAAAAGAATATAGAAGAGAAAAGGGGGTTAGAAGAATGAAATGGGAAGGGGACAGGAACATGCGCATGGTTCAAATGCACGCAGAATGTTGAATTAATTTTTTACCTCGTTTTCAGGGGAAACGATCTTCAACACAGGCACAACTCCAAACGGCGTGGGAATCTTGCCATCCTCCCATGGATCCTCCTATTCCATTCATTTGAGCACAGAAACACATATTCACGTTAGTCATCTCTCCTCTACTTACTCCTCTCTCTCTCTCTACTCTCCACTCTCTGGAAGTCAATTGATTACCTTATCCTGTTCGTCAGAAGAAATGGGGATCCGCTCATTGGACCACTTGACGTTTCCATAGGCGAGCAACTCACGAGAAGTGGCACCGACCGAGAAGATGTCCCAGTACAGCAACTTGTACGAGACATTGGGATCAGCGAGGATCTGGATGCTCTTCTCGATAGAGACATCGGTGATGAAGGGGCGTCTGGCAACCTTGGACATCTTGTGCTTGTTGGTATGTGTTTGAGGGAGAGGGATGAGTTGAGAGTGTAGGGAAAAAGAGGGGGAGGGGGAAGGAGCAATTGAGTTCTTTTTATATTCTTGAGCAATTGAGGCTCTCAAATCATAATGGACAAAAAGAAAAAAAATACAATAAAAATAAACTGCGGGCCTCGGACGTGACATAACTGCGGAGACAGGGAGAGGGGGAAGGGAAAGAGGTGATTCTCAGGGCTCGACTTATTACGCATTCTTACAGTGCGTAATGTTCCTTTACCGAAAGCCACACGCCGCAATATGGTTTCTGCTTACCGGGAATGTAAAAAGGAACGGCGTGGTGAATGAGTTGGGAAAGTTGGGTAGAGAGTCTAGACCGAAAACCAAATCTCAAGTAACCTTTTTGTTACGCCCACGAACAAACACGTTCCCTTCATTCAGTCAGCAAGAACAAAAAAGACCCCAACTGCGTTTCACTTTATTTACATTCTCCTTCCTCCCTCCCTCCCTCATGCTTCGCCCACTTCTTCAGGAACAGCAGTAATAGAATACCCAACAACAGATTGGTGTGCCAATTGCTTCCATTCATCTGTCGATCTCCAGGCTGCAATCTCCGGGTTGGCTTCGACATTCTCGCGGACCTTGGAGAGCAGCTCACTTTTCGCAAACTCAGCCGCGATCAATTTTCCGGTCGGGAGGTGTGAAAAGTGGTCCATTACATTCACCAAGTGAATATCCGCTAGTGAGAGCTATCAGAGGATAAAAAAAGATGAGCCGTTAGGCTCCTGTCTTAAGTTAACAGGTGTCAAGGCGTACATGCATGCCGCCCATCTTCTTTTGACGATCCTCCCTGTCTCGTACCTTGTTCCCAACGTAATACCCGTTAGACCCATTATCCTTCAAATGAAACTCATGGTCTGCAATAAACGTAGGCAACGTCGACTTCATAAACCTCTCCAGCGCAGCCTTCCTCTTGTCCGCATAAGTCCAGGTAACACACATGAAGGATCGTTCCCGAAGGTAATGTATGTTGTTGTAGTGGGCCTTGATTGTCTGTTCTTCCCATTCGTTGTTCCCGAGGAGTTTGAATTTTTTCGCAAGATAGTGGTCAATCACAATTGACTCTGCCAGAAATGCCTCCTATTTGAGGAGAGAGAGAAGGGGGGTAAGAGGGGTCAGCATTGAGGATGATGGTTATGAGAGTAGCATTGAGAGAGAAAGATAGCGATGGTTTACCTTGCCGTCGGAGGCAATGACATTCAACAACGGCATGACCCTGTATGGCGTGGGAAATTTGTTATCATCCCACTCCGCATCCTAACAAAACGTTATCAAACAATAGACAAAAGAAAGATAGAAGTTTGTCAGCACATCATTGCAGTGTGATACTTTGATAACCATCCTCATATACCTAAAAAAAAAATGAACATAAAATGTACCGTAGGGCATTGGTTGGTCCAGCTGGCCTTCCCAAAGGCAAGGATATCCCGGGCAGTGGCTGCAACGGAGGCACAATCAAAGTACATGAGACGGTAGGATGGGTTGGGTTCGGTCAGGATCCTTGCGTTCTCTTCTGAGGAGACATTGCTGTAGAAGGATCTTCTGTTGATCGTCGTCGTTGACATGATGTTTTTATTGTGGTGGATGACGAGGATGTAGAAGGAATGTGTGAAGGAGAAGGAAAGGGTTGAATTGAAAAAGGAAGAGGAGATCCAGTCTCTTTATACTGTTGTTCATTTTTCTTATTTTTGGGCTCACAGGGAGGACAAAGAGGGGAAGAGTGGATTGACGTTGAAGGGGATCATTTGAGACTAGAGAAAAGGACACACAGTTCACGGCTAAAATCCAACTGATCCAACCGTATCCTTTATTATTTATTGCTTTTTGACAGGAGGAGGACGAGTAATAGTGTAAACCTCGACCGACCCCTTCCTGAACCCCTCCCACTCCTCACTCTTCCTCCAAGCCGCAATCTGCGGGTTGGATTCAACATTCTGGCGGACCTTGGTCAACAGCTCGCTTCTGGTAAACTGAGCCGTGAATCGCTCACCGTTGGGCAGTTGTGAGAAGTGGTCCATTACGTTCACGAGGTGGATGTCTGCGAGCGAGAGCTATTATAGGGTGAGGGAGTGAGAAAAAACAACAAGAGGCGATGGACGTCAAATGAGGACATAGACGATAAACAACAAAACAAGGTTAGAGGAGGGGTATGCACAGTAGGTTTATCCGGTTCACTCAAATCTAGCGATAAAAAACAAACAGGAACAAACCAACGTACTCTGTCACCAACATAATGCCCATTAGACCCATTCCCTCTCAAATGGAATTCATGGCTCGCAATAAAATCCGGCAGCGTCTTCTCCAAGAACAACTCTAACGCCTCGGCACGCTTGTCGGACCAAGTCCAGGTCATCTTCATAAGAGATCTCTCACGAAGGTAATGAATGTTGCTATAGTGGGCCTTGATCGTCCATTCTTCGTATTCGTTGTTGCCGAGGAGGTTGAATTTCTTGGCGAGATATTGGTCAATCACGATCGACTCTGAGAGCACCAGTTCCTGCCAAGGGAGAAAGAACGGGGGTGGTCACCAAGAATATGTCAGTGTTACAGAATACAAGAAATGACAAGGTTATCAAAGGAATGAGAAGGCGAGAAAAATGGGGTTGTACCTTGCCATCTGGCGCAATGATGTTTAGGAGCGGTAGGACCTCGTAAGGTGTTGCAATCCTCTCATTCCAACCATCCGTCTAATTGTACATTCCAAACGTTAGTTTAAAACAACGCGTGTACATTTCCCTTTCCTTAACACGTCTCAAAAAGAAACAAAAGGCAAATGCCAAGTATACCTTATTATGAACCTCATCGGTCCAGATGGCCTTGCCATAGGCAAGCATATCGCGAGCAGTTGCAGCAACACAGGAAATATCCCAGTAAACGATCCGGAAGGTCGTCTCCGGACCCGTCAGCGTCTCGGAGTTCTCCTCTGCCGAGGCGCCGTTCAAGTAAAGTCTTCGAGCGTGAGATTCTGACATTGTTGTTGTTTTTTGTTGCAGAAGATTGTTGCAGAGATGGCAGATCGAGTGTCTGTGTTAAAACAAAGAAAAAAAATGAAAGGTCGCGTCGCATCCTATTTATTCTTGGATGCATGCGACAAAATGATCATTATTAATCAACAAAGTATGGGTGCTTACAAATGGGCCTCTTGCGGACCCTTCACTGAGCGCCGCTCCATTCATACACGCCAATATGTCGTCGCGTCATTGGGTGCTCAATGCATAGAGGACAACAGGGTACAGTAAATCCAAACTCAATCGTGATACCGAAGATTAAATTTTTGGAGAGTAACGAACGGATGATATCCCGAGAACATAGCAGCGCAGTCGATGCTGTGTCGTAAACATTTTTTATTTATAACATATCTGCCAAACAAAGTTACTCCTCCTTGACATCCTGCTTGTACCCAGGAGGGGCCGAATCCGCGTAGTAAGCAATCGATCCCGCATTAAACCGCTTCCAGTCCTCACTCTTCCTCCATGCCGCAATCTCTGGGTTGGCTTCAACGCGCTCTCGGACTTTCATGATCAGTTCGCTCTTTTCGAATGGGGTCATGATATCCTCGGCCACGGGGAGAGTCAAGAAGTGGTCCATTAGGTTCACCAGATGAATGTCTGCCAACGAAAGCTATCACCACAAGCAGGAAAAAAAGAGAGCAACGAGAGTTAGTGCAACATACCCTTGGGTTGTATAAGCTGGATATCTTTCCCTATCCTTCGTCTCACCGCATCATTGCTTCAATTGTCAACATACTCCTTCCAAGCTTACCTTGTCTCCCAAATAGTGCCCATTGGACCCATTAGCCTTCAAATGGAACTCGTGGTTCGCAATAAAGTTTGGAATCACCTCCTTCAAATGGTACTCCAATCCTTGCTGCTTTGTATCCCAAAACGCACACGTCAACCTCGTAAATGACCGCTCTCGGAGATGGTGGATGTTGTTGTAAAGCGCCTTGATCGTGTATTCTTCCCATTCGTTATTGCCCAGGAGGTTGAACCGTTTTGCGAGGAAGTGGTCGACGGGAATGGACTCTGAGATTACTACTTCCTGAGAAATGAGAAGGGAAAAGAAATAAGGTTAGGCGAGATTGGCGCTTTGTGTGGCGGAAAAGCGAAAAATGAATGACATGTGCCAAATTTTGTAGGATAAGCTTGGGGGGGGGGGGGGGGGGGGGAGACAACTCTCTGCACTGTACCTTGCCGTTGCTGGGTGACGAGACGGTGAGGACGGGCAAGACTTTGAACGGCGCAGGGATCTTGCCATCATCCCAGTCTTTTTCCTAATTAGCATGCCAAAAAAAAATACATTGGGATCGTTAGATATCAATACCCCGCTGCTCATAATACGACAACAATACAGAATCCACCCCTGGTTTCAACATACATTGGGAACGTAGCTGGACCAATTGGCCTTTCCAAAAGCTAACATATCCCTCGCTGTTGCACCAACGCTTCCAATATCCAAATACATGAACTTGTAGGTGGGGTTGGGGTCCGCCAACACCTGAGCGTTCTCCTCTGACGTGTTGCCCGTGAAGTACGATCTCTGAGCTTTCAATAGATTCAATGTTGCCATGGTGGGGATGGTCGGGGATTGGTGTCGTTGCTGAGTTCTGAGTGTGAATGAGAAAGGGAGGGAGTGGTAAGCAAAAGAGAAATGCAAAAAAAAAAAAAAAAAAAATTGGGCAGAAACTTGTTAAATACTGCTTTCTTGGACTGCACTCCATTACTCAGCGATCCGTTGTTAGATTGACTCATGCACTGGGACTATTGGGGACCATGCATGGTGCACTGCGCAGTTTGGAACGCGGGCGTGTGAAAAATTTAGACTCTTCTGCTTGTTTTGCTTTGTCACCAAAATCGAAACCCCCCCCCCCCCCCCGTGTCAATGCCCATCATCATCACTCCTCCTCACAACAAAAATGTCGTTCTATGCCCTCGCGTTCTTGTTCATCTTTTTGTTATTAGTATTTATATCATCGTTGTTGTTTGTTGTTACATGTTAAAGGGACTGTGTGCAAGTAAAAGATCATATTGCAATTGGTGAGCCAACAGGGGATCACACTCTAAAGCATGGGGCGAGTCATCTTTGTGTCGGTATGTCCAGAGTGGCGAAACAGCTGTTGGATATTGCAATCAAGGAGGTTGTCGCAGATGAGCAGGTTGGCAGAGCAGCTTGATCGACGGATGCCAGTAACAGGTAAGCACTGAAAGAGACGGCATAGTGATCGGACCAAATGAGGAGGGGCGATGTTGTTGTATGGTTCAAGGACTGAGAACAGAGTGAGACGCGTAGAACTCACGCTGCGGGTGCTTGAAGATCAACCAGCAGTGGCAGTACGCGTGTTGCCTCAGCGTCATCTGCACAGACTTTGGCATTAACCAAGTCTGACTCATCCAGACCCTTTCCCTGCGCATTCCTCAGTCCCAGTTCGTTCTCCACCATCTTCTGTAACTTCAGTCCCTTCTCCAACTCCGTCAATATGGCTTTCATTAGCTTAAGATCCTTTTGTGACTTCAATTGGCTCTGCAGCTTCATGTGCAAGTTCTTTTGCATCCTCAATCCCTTCTCCAGGTCCTTCTGCAGTCGCTTTCCCAGCTTCTTCTTCCGCTCCTCCTCCGTCACTCCCTCTTTGTCTTCTTTCACTGATAGCATATTGTCCGGTTCTTGTCCCTTGATCTTGTCATCATACTCGCCTTTGACTCGGCTCTGTTCCTTGTGACCATATTTGTTCTCCTCGTTGCTGTTGTCGTCGACAGTATCGGTGTCCAGAGTGTGATCCTCGATGTTTGTTGATATTGTATTCGATTCTCTGTTGCATTGTACGCTCAGAGTTATCTTGACTTTCCGAAAAGCTTCCTGAGAGCCAAAACAAGATAGAAACAGTCAGGCTTTGCGCAATAAAACTAATCCTTTGAAATGCATGCTAAAGACTGAAGGCATACCTTGGTTGGTTTTGTCTTCTTTTTCTTGTGCCTTGAGCAAGTGGATTGGAAATAGGCAACAACATCTGTGTGACCCGAGAAAACGAAGCGAAGTTAGTTCCGAGCTGACAAAAAAAATATGTAACCGTGCTGTTGTCGCAACAATCTCACGCTATAAAGACCAGAAAGTACCTTCAAGGATCCTGAGTTCCTTGACGACATGGCTTGAACTCATCGAGTCACGCTCTTCTTCTTGAGTAGCATCTTGCTCCGCTGGCTTTTCCACTGCACACCCCCAGGTCCACTCGATGTTATCCTCCTCATGCTCCCATTGTTCCACGGAAGCCTCGACCTATGCATGTATGCATTCCAATAAACAATGAAACGATTAATGAAAAATGCAAGGTCACGCTGTCACATCCTTGGCAGGTAGCGCCACCATTGATCGCGATCAAGCCCTTGTTCTCTTGGCAATGGTAATGCAAAATGAAATTAGACTCCCACGGTTGTGGTATTCGCATACATGAGTTTCTTGTGCCTGTTATGTGTGTGCATGTCCGCGTAATCATACCTTGATGTTGGTGTTGGTGTTGGTGTTGGTGTTTGTGATGGTGTTGGCAGTCATCTTTTTCGGAGTCAGGCGACGAGGCCCCGTCTGGACGGGAAGATTCAGCTTCTTCTTCTTCCGCTTGCCCGTTGCCTTATCTAGAGGCCTAGGGAGCTTGGACGCCTTGATCTCCTTGGTGGCCGAGTTGACCGTGGTCATGTGTCTGGTGCGTTATGGTACTTTTAGTCTCCACTGGCCAGAAACTTTGAACTTTCTATTGATAGAGGCAGTTCATAGCAGACAGCAAGTCGACACGTCGACTCTTGACTGTATTTGAGTTAACTCTTCTGTTTTGACCAGACGTGGTGGTGGAGGAAGGAGGCATGCGAACGACAGAAGTATATGCATGCATTCTCGGGTTGAATGAATCTCTTCATTCCGTTTGTGATGCAGGTCGTCATAGGCGTAACGTTTTACCGTTATTGTTGTTGGAATTAACCTAGATACAGAAAGTACACGCCGACTTAAGTGAAGGTTATATAGACGCAAAATAAAGGAGGAGTGGGGAATGAAAGGAAGGGAACAAAAGGAACTCTGAAGGCACCTTTAAACCATTCGGGTATGAATGTCGATCGTCAATTAGAGAAATTGATCACGTGCCACGCTGACTTCGCCCATCGACAATATTCTTTTTCCTTTGAGGACATCCTTCTTACTTTCGTTTGTACCCAATGCCATGGAGAAACCTACGAGGTGAAGAAGCTCTACGAGCAAGTCATGTCTCGCTTGTGTACCAAAGTATCTGCCAAGGTTCCTCAAATGATTGAGAGACAATCAATTGATAGCACAATGAGGTCAAAAGACAGACAGTTCACTCAAGGGAAACAGGGCAAGCTCGCCCGCATAAAATAGCCGCAGCAGGCAGGCAGACAGCCACTTTCACCACCTACCCGTGACTTCTTCCTCCACTCTGCTCTTTGTCAGGATTCAGGAGAAGCCGCAAAGCAAGGAGTCATGCAAACAAAGCAAAAAAAGATGCATTGCTGCCTTTTCTTATCTAAACCTCAACTCAGCCGTTGGGACAAAATCACCCAAGGAGAGTTAAGCAAGGCTAAATGTGGGGTTTGGTTCTCGTTCGTGTCGACTCCTGCATCTCCTATTTATTGTTCACCCAAATGGCTCGATATGCCTGTCTGTATGGTCAAAAAGAAAGAACCAGCCCACCCCTTTCCTTACACGTAATAGCATGCTAAGCTCAAAAGAGGAAGAGATAAAGAGTGACACTAATGCTAGTGAGATTCGGGTTTACGTTGGGAGTGTGTGGAGTGTACCTTTTCGTCTGCCTTCTTGCTGTTTGACTGAGATGAAGGAGACGAAGGAGTGAAGGAAGAAGAGAGAGAGTTTCATGCACGGAGGTCAATGAGTAAAGAGAAACGAGAAAAGTACGGAGGGACATGCAAACGTTGAGGTCCAATCGCAGGCTGACTGTCCTGCACAAGATTATAAAGTCGCCCAAGGGTCGACCGTCTTTCCCATACCATTGTATTTTTCACCGTGCAAACAGATAAACAAATAAACAAGCTGAGAGAGAGACTTATATTGTTATAAGGGAAGAGTTCATTTTCAGTGGCATGAATGACATAAACATCGACCCTATGCACACATCCTCGTCTTAATCTCTCTTCTCTATCTCCTTTCCTGTTCTTGATGGCATTGACGTGTAAATGACTGAGATGATGCCCGTCTCTGTTGGAACTGGAGCTATTTCTCCGTTGGTTGGTCTTAGTCAGGGGTGACAGAATAAAAAGGGATCCGCCACCACTGTTTCGAAATGAGAGTTGTTGACAAAATTTGACCCGTTTTCCCTCACCTACGCAAAGCAGGCCAACCCTTTAGACAAAACAGAGCGCATTGGCCATCTGTTAATAACCTGACGTCGGGTGTGAGCTCGAGTCTCCACGCCATTACGACTGTCGTAATTCGTTCGTTTGTGTCAGTAGTCAAACCCTTGAATGAAAAGAGAGGGAAAAGGGGATCCGTCACTAAAGGGTTTGCCAACGAGGAAGGGGGGTTCAAGAAAAAAAAATGAACGGATGAATGGCGCAACTAAGACAAGGACACGCTTCAGCTACATCATTACTGGGATTTGTGTTGATGATCATTCGTTCATTTGTGTTTACCCTCCTCTTCCTCTTCCTCTTCCTCTTCCCGTCTTTGTTGTTTGTTGCTTGTTCATAAGTCAAATTAGTTGTGGTGTCTGTGTCTGTCTGTCCATCTCTGTCCTCCCCCCCTTTTTTTCTACCTTCCCTGTTTTAAACCTTGGCACTCCTTCTCGTCGAAATTGTTCAAAGTAACTACGCCAGGACCTCGCACAAAAAAAGGACGGACAGACCAGCCAAAAGTGACAAAAGGATCTTGCTGATGCTGTTGTAGTTGTTGTCGTTCAAAATTACACCCGCAACGCCTTTTCCTTCTTTTTTCCTATATGTACTTCTTATACTAGACTAATTCGTTGCATGGTGCTCTACGCAGGAAAAAAATACCTTTATATGTCGACTGATGAGTCAAGCCAGTCTAACCTCTCATCTTACACACTCATTTCTCTCATTCGTTCATTCATGTCACCCCTTCCTCTTAGGTGTAGTCGTTGACGTGTGTCCATTTATCTGTCCTAAAAAAAATTGCATCTTTTGGTCTATTTAGAGTTGTCGGTTCCCTTTCTTTCTTATTCCTCCTCCTCTCTTCCTTCCCCCTTTCTCCCCTTTTAACCCTTGCTTCATCTTGCTTCTTTCGCGACAAAGAAAAAACGATGTTCGTAATCACCCACCAGAGGCTGAATCTCCATCTCTAACCCCTCCTTCTCTTCTCTGAATGAGAGATGCAGGACCGAAGAGGAACGATGAGGAAACCAAAAGAAGGATCTTTTTTTCCCCGAAGGGAGAGAGGAGAGAGAGAGAAGGATCAAAGAAGAGTGAATGATCTGAGAGAAAAGACTAGCGAGAGGTCAATTGTAAAAAGGAGGTAGAGAGGAAGAGAGAGAAAGGGGTCACCAAGAACACCATCCTCCTCCTCCTCGACTTCGTCACCAATGATTGGTATCCTTTCCTTCCTTGCTTGCTTAATACGTATTCCCCAAGACTGGCTTCCTCTTTCCATCTCAACCCTTCGGGATCAAGAAGCATCGACGAAAAGTGCACATTTTGTCCGTTGCATGTAGCATGTACAGCCCATGTACACGCCGCCCGTGGACAACCAAACAGACAGCAGCTGTAGTTCATGCGAATATAAAAAAAGACTATTTTCTTGTTGGCCATGTATGCGACCATGGTCGACCCCTTGTGTATTCGTTTCGCATTCGAGTCCGCTTCTTTGTTGTTTATAATCGGTGCGTGTCTTCCTCTTCCATCGATTCGAGTCCAATCCTTTCTGTTCATGCCCATGCGCAAAGATATACCCTTTACAATACAAGAAATTATTTTTTGTCCATCCACGAAGTTGTATTGGTTGTGTTTCTTGTTCCTGATCACTGATCCCCTCACCAACTGATCTATCCTCCCACTTCTTCGCGTTTATCAATCAATTCGCTCCATCTTCGCGTTGAACCCATGGGCTAGCTACCTTTGACCCTTTGACTGACTCCTCAAGATCCTTTTTTATCGCCTAATTGCGCCCGATCCCTCCTTCTATTCAGTCGCCCTTTTTTTCTTTCTTTTTTTCTTTTTTTTTGCCAGGTCTCTATTTATTGTTCTTTCTTACTTCTCTTCCTTCTTCACTTCCTAATCCTTTCCCCCCCTCATCCTTTAATCCTCTCTCCCTCGTTGTGGTCTCCTATCCCTCTCTTTAATACGCTCTCACTATCATCCTTATTTTACCTTCTTCATCTCTCCCTCTCTCTCTCTCTCTCTTTTTCATACACTCGCAGCTAATATCCTATCCAATTGCATCCCCATAAACCGTCTACGTCGTAACGCGCTCATCTTTTTTCTTCTCACTCTTTTCACCCCTCTTCCTTTGTTTTCCTGTCCTTGAATCTCGACCACCGCCCGAAAAATAAGTCTTCTTTCATTCTGACGCGCTCTCTCTTCTTTCTCTTTCACTCTTCATTTCCACTTTTATCATTTTTTTTTTCTTTTTCTGTTGGACCTCTTTGACGCAGCAAGAACTTGTTCACGCTCTCGACAAACGGCCACGACTTCTCTCTTTTTTTCATTCTTTCCCTTTCACTTTCACTTTCACTTTTACCACTACCACCACCCTTATTCCCTCGTCCCTATTGAAGTTGATTCCACTTTTCGCAACTCATTCCACAACCCACTCCATTGAATTCACATCTCTTTCTCTCTCTTTCTCTTGTCCAATTGCATGAACTACACACACCCTATTAAAAAAAAGTTTCTCTTTTCTTTGTACACTACTACTATTATTACTTTGCTTTCTGGTACGACCACTTCATTACACACAGCCTTCTTATTATTTTTCACGGACCACCCTTTATTCCTTCGTCCATTTGTAGTACATCGTCCTTTTTGATCCTTCTCCGTTCTCTCTTCTCTCTCTCTCTCTCTCTCTCTTTCGCCCTCCCACCAAGTACACGCCCATCCTGCACTCTCCCTCTCTCCCTCTATCTCTTCGTTCTCTTTTTTCTTTCTCTCTCTCGCATTCTTTCTCTTATCTCCCCTCTCCTTCGCCCCTTCCCCCCTTCCGACAGATCCTTAACAACACATCTTTCCCCATCCTTCGCGCTTTCTCGCAGACACCCGAAAAAAAAGAATCCTTTTAGAACCGAGCAACAACAACAAATATCCAAGTGCCGGAGGGTACCTCTCCCCTCGGCCTACCATCTTATTTTCCTCTTCTTCTCCCTATTCCTTCATCCAACCTCAAATCCTCCGTCTTCCTTCCTCTGCTAGTGATCTCTCTTTCACAACAAACAAACAAACAAACAAACAAACAATACCCCTCTCCCTATCTACCTTTGGCAATGACCTCCTTCAACCAGCCTGCAGCAGCCCATACCCCTCCTTCTCCCTCTCTTGCTGCTGCATCAATATTACCTCGCTCTGACCGTTTCCTCGCATCAACACATCCTACGCCTCCTCCTGCACGCAATAACGGCCTCATCGAGCACAGCAGCAGCACTAGCTCAACAGCAACGACAACTGCATCTATCCCGTCAAGTAGTACCACTGCCACTGCCACTATCACGTCCTCTCGGTGTGTCGCTCTTTCGAATACCCAATCAACGACGCCAATAACAACTTCAACGTCAATAACAGATGTATGCAGGGATCAAAGGCTAGACGCCAACGATAACAACGAGAAAGAGGAGAGACCCAGACAAAAACAGAAACAGAGACAACAGACACAGGATCTTTTTCAGGAACAACAGGGACCATGCACCTTCCTCCCTTCTTTTTCGTCCGCACTTTCTCGCACGCCTTCTCCTAGTACCTCCACTCTCACGCCTACGCTCACGCCCGCGCAGACGCCCGACAGTTACATTTACTCAACATACTACTCTCGACCTGTACATATGCACAATCCCCTTCTATCTCGACCGCCACCTACGCAGCTGCAGCCACTTCAAAGACAACACAGCATCTCGCATACGCATAAAAAAGATGCACCTCATTATTACACTTCACATCAACAACACCTCCAAAGCCATTATCTACCACACACCTCTTCTGCTCATCAATACCAACAGCAGCACTCTTCTCTAGTTTCACTACAACGCGAGCCATCCCTCGGCTCATATCCCTCGAGTAAACAGGGACAAATGGGAAGTGCACAGCCAAATATCGGCCTAGTACGTTCACCTGACCCGAGGTACCTGGAGGCCTTTGAGGGGTACTTTGGTGACCACTCACACTCTTCTCCACAGCTGAGAGAGGAGGCTGTGGCGATGACGGGGCTTCAGTCAGGAGAGCAGACAGCTTCTGAGGATGAGGATGAGGATGATGATGACGATGGTGAAGAAGAGGAGGAGCCAAAAGCTCGTAGGGCTTTCTCTTACAAACCCGTCAGGTAAGATGACCATGAACTCTTAATTTACCAAGCGTGTCGTCGTGTAAAACCCCCTGTACTGATTATATTGTATTTGGTCCGTTTTTGTAGGGATGGACTAAAGAGGGACCGGCGTCGGTCGCGGTCAGTCTGCGGAGTCGTGTCCCCACCAGCTTCGCCCACATCTTCCCCGCCTTGGACATCCCCATCAAGTCGCGATCCATATGACGGACTAGCCACACCAATGTCGCGAGCCAGCAGCTTTCTTGTCTCCCCAGCCACGGATGGAACAATAACGACCCCTCCTCCTTCGTCGCGCATCTCCTATACGCCTAGGAGACGCCGCCATTCGTGTGTTGCACCCAATACCAAGGAATTCCAGACCCTCGCCACCATTTTTGGGTGGGTCACCGATGCATCTGCGAGCTATCCCTGGCCAATCAGATCCGAGGAGGGCCAAGACCAGGAGGAAGGGAGAGGGCGAGGGAGTAGCCTCGAGAGTATCATTATGGAAGGTGCGCCTCGGTATCCTTCTGCCAGTCAGAGTACGGTCTGTGCAAGCGATGATGACTCTGATCTTGAAGATTGTTTCCACCAAAGTTCCTCGTCTACCAGCTGGTGCACATCCCGCGAATCGAGGTGAGACTTCTCTCCGTTCACAATAGTTTTTGTCTTCCATGTTGAACAGTGCATCGATTCTTACCATTCCATTTACTTTTCTTTGGTAGAGGTTCGGAGCACTCTCAGACACGCAACGAAGGCAGGTTTGAACACAACCCACACAGCTCCAACGGCCCAGTCGAGTTCCTCAACGAGTCGGGTGAGGCTGTCGCCACCGGATATACTGCCACCTCTTGGTCAAGTCCCTCAAAGTCCTCCTCACGAAACAACTGGCAGACAGAGACCTCAGAATCGGAGAGTGCCGCCTCTTCCTCGTCCTCATTAACCCCTACCCCACCTCAACCGCATTCCATGGATGACTTCCTTCAAAACGTCCACCGTCGTCCCAGTACTGTACACCACCATCATCAGCACCATTCGTTCCTGATAAAGACCCCAGAAGTACTCACCAACGAGCTGTTGTCGAGCAGTCTACTACCTCGGACAACAAGCGGGTTGCAGGGGTCCGACACTATGAGTACAAGACATTCTTTCGAGTCCCTGTCTTCGCCCTTGGACTCTGAGCAGTTGGGATCACCTCTGACACAGTGCAGCAACAGCACACTGATGTCGCCTTTGTCGGGCAACCATGAAAAGGACTCGGGGTACATCTCCTTTTCTTACAACAAGCATGGTCAGCCCCTTGAATCGTTCGCCACGGGTGTTGCACAGAGACTTTCAGAGCAGCGGTATGGGCGTGTCGAGGATGCATCGATTAAGACAATTCAGGCAACTGGAGCTGTTGATCCGAATGCGACCAGCGAGGACACTGAAGAGTCACCAGCCCCTCCACCCATTCCACCGCGATACCCCGAGATCGATCTCCGAGTGTTTGATCACCCAGAGGAGGAGGAGTCCGAGACGATTGTCTATACGCCACCTTTGGAGGGATCCAAACGCGAATCGCTCTCCGGTACACTCGAGTTACGACCCATCATTGCCGCGACCATTGTCAAATTGATCGAAAAGCTGACCCACCAGTACGGTCTTGGTAAGTTTTATGTATTCTCTTTAGAGTTCAAATGTCTGGTTCTCAGTTTTTTTTTGCAAATGAACCTAGAATCTCTAACCAACAGCCATCATAATTTCTTTTGCGGTTTCTAGACTCTGGATTCATGGCGGACTTTTTTCTGACATACCGGTTGTTCATGTCTCCAGTCCAACTATGCAAGTACCTCATCCAGCGGTACCTGTGGGCTTTGGAAGAAGACACCGAGTTCCGTTGCGTCATTCGCGTCCGGTAAAACGATACTCCCTATCCTCCTCTTTGATATTTTGGCAGTTTTGTACCATCTACATACTAAATCGCCTTATTTCATTGGTTTATTACATATGGTAGGACGTTTGTGGTGTTCAGGTTCTGGATCAACAAACATTTTGCAGACGACTTCCTGACCTCAAAATCACTGCGGTTCCAAATGGCGTCATTCTTGAACGAGATGCGGTTCCACACCAAGGTCCAGGCATCACCAAGGGACTTGCGGATTATTCGTAACCTGATGGATTTCTTCAAGTACCAACGACGGTATTATAAGGGCCTTGCTCAACAGAGCGCTACCGCTGAGATGGAGATGTATCATCAACAGCATAAGTACAGCAACAGGAAGGACTCAGGACAGGTTCCTGAGAATGGGTATGCCAGGAAAGCTTCTGCTGAGGGGATGATGGAATCGACGGCGGCCGCTGTGACGGGCTCCAGTTCAGATGTGGTCGATCGACTTCGGGTGTCGATTGTGCACAGGCAGGTGGATCCGGTTACGGGCAAGGTGACCACCAGTGATGTAACGGAGACTGCGAACGCGCCCAGCAACCCCGCTAAAGGTCGACACAGGGCTTACACTCTCGGAGGCTTGATCACTAAGCCTCTGAGTGGCGGTGCTCCTTGCAAGCACGCCGTAAGTTAACATTTTAGGGGGATTTTTTCTTTCACATATTTTTGGCACGAATGAATTTTTACTAACCAGTCCACCACTTCACGTATAGAACGCGAAACCACCAATGTCCAAGGAACAGCCACGGACAGCACAGCAAATGGGCCGTCAAGCCAGCGAAGGCTCAGGCCTGTTTCAAACTCGAGAACGCCGCCTCTCCTCCTCATCCATCAGATCCAACAAAAGCGCCAGCACCTGGTCCACCAAGTTCGTCAACAAGATCCGCCAAAAATCCGAGGATTTCTATCAACAGATTGTTCACCCCTCAGGAACTACGCATAAGGCGGACTCGAAGCAGTGTGTCTGTTGGACGTTGGCGTATATTGGCATCTCGGAGCAGCATCACCATGCCCTGAGCTCCGCCCGGAGTTTTCCTAACTTGCGACCCTCTGCTATTTCGACTCACTACCAACAACAGCAGGATACTGCAGGGTCTGGATTGGCGAGCAATACCTCCAGCTCAATTCCCTCGTTGCCCTCTAACAAATCGATCAAGCGGCTCAAGTCGTCACTCAGTCTCGGCCTTCATTCGTCGACTAGTAGCACGGCCCCTTCGCCTAACCCCTCACCCACCAGGAACCAGTTCTCAACCATCTCTAGCCGACACTCGCGTTCAAACTCCAACTCTTCAGTCGGCTACCACCCAAACCCAGAATGCCCCTATCACATCCCATGCGTCGAGGCAATCCAAACCGATTCAATCAACGCACCACCACCACCACCCTCCGAGTCCTCCGAAAGTGGCGCTTCCTCTGCCACGTACACAACCCTCCAAGAAGCCCTCCAGGAAGACTATAGCAGCATTACCAACGGGGGCGAATCAGGATCATCCTCACAGCCACAATCCAGCGGTATCGTGCCCCCCTCCCCAGGCTGGAACTACGGACCCTGGTACTCCTCCGCCCACCAACTCTCCTCAACCACGGCGCCCGCACCACCATACAAACCGTTCATTCTCTTCTATAGGTCGCAACTGATTGCGCAACAGCTCTGCCTGCTTGAACAGCATTTCTTGGAGAATGTCAAGTGGGATGAGCTGTTGGAGGTGGAGTTGTGTAGGGCGGGGAGAAAGAGTCCGAGTAAGGTGCAAAGTTCGATCAGTGGATATCTGTTCAGAACTGAAGGGGAGTCTAATGGCATGGATGCAAGCAATGAGCGAAGCAACATGGTAAGTCTTGCGTTTTTGCTATGTGTTTTTATGGCCTATGGTTTACTTTCAGTGCAACGATCTGACGGACCAATTTTTTCCCTTGTGTAGCTGTGTATGTGGGTAGCCTCGGAGGTTGTGAGCACGCGCGTTTTGGACGACCGCGTTCGCGTTATTGAAAAGTTCATCAGGATCGCCCAGGTATAATCTCCATCCCTTTTATGGTCCCCTCCCTTGTAACACCCTTCATACTAACCACCAAGCACTCACCCCTAATAGAAATGCTACCAGTACAGGAACTTCAACTCACTGATGCAACTCGTCATGGGGCTCGGATCGTCCCCCCTATGTGGGCTACGACGGACCTGGGCGCGTGTCGGCAGCTACGAGATGCGAGTCCTTCAGGACCTTCAAGACTTCATCTCGCCTTTTGGGAATTGGAGTGATTTGAGGAAGGCGATGAATCAGGTCGAGTACCAGGAGACTTCTGCTGCTGCTGGTTCTAGTGCTGGCGCTGGAGAGAGTAAAGGACATCAAAGACTTAGTGTTCAGGGATCTGAAATCAGTTCTTCTTCCATCCACGCTACTGGTAAGATACACCTCAATGAGGATGGCATTTCTTTCAGCGATCTTTTTCAACAAATATCCTGACATTCATGAGTAACTCCATGGCTTCAAATAGGACAAGATACGAATGGTACGAGCAGCAGTATCCACTCACAGACAGAGCCAGGTCACAGCAAGTACCTCCAATACCAAGCCCCTCTCGACAGACAAGGATGTATCCCGTTCCTCGGCCTCTTTGTCTTTGACCTCACCCACATTGCCGTATCACCATCCTGGTTTCTCCCCCAGGCCGTATCCTCCTCCTCCTCGTCCTCGTCTTCATCTTCGTCTCCCATGAATGTATCTGCATCCGAAGAAAACAACGGCACTTCTGTCGAGAAGGGAATGGAATCAGTTCCACCAACTCCGATGAAGGCAGATCATATGGCAACTGCCGCACGGCTCGAGGCTCCAGAATCTAAGGAGCTGCAGGACCTCGTTCCAAGCGGCACTCTACTCGTCCACTTTTATCGCTACCAACTGATTGGTAAGGCCTCTTTCAATGTGCTCCAATGGGTATTTAACCAACATGTGTCTTGTTTGGTAGTACGGTGCACATCTAACCCCTTCTCTTCTGTCGTATATCTTGGAATTAATAGCAAAGACGATCAAGTGGTTTTTGGCTTTCCAGCAGCGATCGCCAAAGTACACGTTCCCGATCGACAGCACGTTGTATTCAAAGTGCTTCTTACTGCGTGTGTTGACCAAGGAGCGTATCAAGGAACTGGCCATCAAATGCGAAAGCGAGTAAATCCTCTGTGTTCTCGTCAGTATTATGGACAGTCTGTTGATATTCGAGTTCTCTTTTATTACGCGTCTTGTTCATTATCCTTTTCATTTTTTTTTTTTGTTATGAATAACCCCCTTTGCCAATATCCTTCATCCTTTTCCCGCCTCCCATTTCTTCCATCTTCGTCAACCCTTTTCGCCTCCCCCTCCTCTCCTCTTTGCTTCATCCAGCTTTCTACTTTTCCTTCACCTGAAAATCCCATTGAGTCTAGGCAATTCGATATCCTGTCATGTCCCTTTCCCTCCTTTTTTATTTCCTTTCGATCATCATCTCCTTTTGCTTCGCCCCTTTTTCATATTGGTCCATCTGCCCTTCCGTCCCAGCATACCCTGCATCATCCATTCATTCACGCTTTGCATTTCCTTCATCCTTCTTTTGTCATCTCTCACCCTCTTGTCATGTCTCCATCGGACAACCTTCTCCCTTGCCATTTCATGTCACCCATGGTCCCTTCCTCTTCCTCTTCCTCTTCCTCTTTTACACCCTGTATGTACCTCTCTTCTCTCTCGCTCACCCACCTTTCCGCTCCCTTCCTCTCCTCCTCCACACTTCTGTGCGATCCAAAAACCTTCCTTCTCATCGCTCAATTCCCTTGTGAAAACTAATAAAAATAAGAAAAACAAGGTTGCCAACGTACTTTTCGTCCATACAAAATGCTCCTCCGTCCCCATCCAGTCATCCACTGAGCCGCAACACAAACAGCACACAAGAAAGTGAGAGCAGCAAACAACATAAAAGTAACTTGCGCACAAGAGTCAACTTGGCCATTTGATTGGGTCGTACCTTCACTCTCTCCGCTGACATTTTTTTTGACCTGCATAGTCGACTAAACCTGATGCCCGCCCTCTCATATTCTTCCTTCAGCGTGTGCTTGTTGGGAATTCACCCAGAAGTCAAGAAAACCCAGAAGTCTGGACCTGACCTGAGGCTGAAATAATAAAAGTCAAGTGTGGGATTACCCCTCCCCCTTTTTTTCTTTTTCTTTTTTTTTCTTCTTTGGCCGATTCCCTTTCTCCCAACCCTACCAACCATCACTCTCACATTCCCTATTCCATCCTCCTCCTCCTTTCTTTCTCCATCCATCGCCCACCTTCCCTTTCATTCCTCCCTCCCTCCCTCCCCATTCCCACCACTTTTGCGACTTTGCAAACAACACCCTCATCACCCCTCCCCATACACTCCCCGAATTAACTGGAGCCCATCATGAAGGACGAGTTTGACGACGGAAAACAACAAGACCTGGAGAGGGTCAGTGTCAAATCCGACGGCGAGTCCGTCGCCCTCACCAAGCGTGAGATCCAAGGCTGGTAATGCTTTGCTTCTTTTTTCCTCTCTCCTTGCAAACGTTGTGCATTCTTTCCCACTGCCCTTCTTCTTCTGCCTGCCCGTCCCTTCCCTCTTCTACTCAAATTGATCAATTGATTGTCTTGATAAATCCAAGACAAGCAGTGTTGCAAAAACAAAACAGGGCGAGTGTTTTTGTTTTTCTTTGAGCTTTGAGGCGGTTCTGTCGTTGTCAACAATTGACAAAGGGTCTTGCTTGGTTGCTCACAAGGACAACCGACAGCCAGCTTGTCAGCCTAGAAAGAAGCTTGTTGGACATAAGAAAATTGCACGCGCGCATCAACGACAATAACAACAACAACAACAACAACAACATATCATCCCACAAACTACCACACCCATAAACCATCAACCCTTCGCCCACCCTCCCTTCCCGAATTGCAATTTGCAATTGAAGTATATTCTCCACGTGTGTGTAATAAGGCAATTTCGCTTGAGCAAAAGAAACTGACAAAGGCACATAAAACAACCTTGTCCGTTTTCAGTCGCCCGTCTGTCCGACAGGCATATGGGAGGGAAGAAAGAGTGGGCGAGAGGGGAAGAGAGATAGAAACAACGGAACAAAAAAGAGCGACTCTGGTGTGCAGCGGCCAAGCGCAACTGAACAAAACCGAAAAGCAACAAAAAACAAAAACAAAAAAGGCTCTGACCCAATCCGCTGGCTGCGATGGAGCATGGTCTTCATCGGAGAACGTAACAATGGGAAAAACATAAAACCTCAAGCCATACGCCTTATTCTTTACCTTCTCTGGCTCAACTGGCACATGGATTCTGGTTCTTTTTCTTTGATGGAGTTCTTTTTTGGGGATGTTCCGAAAAAACGAACACTGCAGGTTTTTCATCGGCCGCCTTTTGTGGGTTGAAGGATGAATATGAAGGGGTTTATCGTTATTCCTTTTCTATTTTATTTTTTTTATTTTCTGTTGTTTTTCTGAAGAGCCCTCGCTCTCCGAAGGTTGAAGGGCGGAGAGGGAGGAAGAGAAGGGAAAGGGAGGGGTTTCCTGTTTGCTCCACAACAGCCGACCTGGTTCGACCACACTCTCACAAAAAAAGTACCTTCCTCCCACATACACCCTTAAACCCTGTCATCCGTCTCTTTCTTTCCAACACCTAAAGACAACGACAAGCAAAAGAAAGTGATGTCAATCGAAGAGAATGCATATGATAAAGAACCTTGACAAAGTCTAACCTTCTTTGTTCTCGATCTTTTTGTTCCTGAATTATCTTGTGGTGTCTCATATGTTCCTGACTGACATAACCAACAACACCACCTACACCAACCAATTGATCCAATTCCACAAACAGGTTGGCCTACGCCGCTGCAGTAAGTCCATTTCCCTCCTCACGACAATTGACAGCCCTTTCTACCCAACGAACAGAACCAATTGCTGACATGTTCTTTACCCTTTACTCTTTTAATAATAGGCTGAGCCCTACAGTGTCGTCTGTATCTCTGCATTGGCTCCCATTGTGCTCGAGTCCTTGGCCAGCGGATACGGCTACCAGACCGGCAACAGATCCCTCGCCTGTGACACTGTAAGCTTTATCTAAGAGAGGACCTACATTCGACCTTTTGGGCGTAAATCGGTCTAGGCCGCAAAAAGAAAAACAAAAGGTTAAACCTTTTAGAGTGAAGACAAGAGGCGGAGGAGTATGAAATGACTGAAGGAGGGGGCAAAAAGAGGAAGAGTAAACAATTGCACAGAGGGAGGTTGCACAGAAAGTATTAAATTTTACTAACGTCAACAACTCTTTGCTTTCCTCTTCGTTTGTCTCGTTCTTTAATACAATAGCATTCATCTGATTACAAGGTACTCATCAATACACTGACAGGAAAAAACAAGATAGACGGGCTTACGGGAAGGATTGCTTGAGAGTCGCTCGCTTTGCTGACTGGCTGACTGGCAGGATACTTGCACTTGCATTGGTGCTGGATTTGGACATGTGTTTTCAGCTGAAGGCGGGCAGGGCTCTCAGTGGACATGGATGGAAGGACGGGATAGAACGGTGGATACATGCAGCTGCGCGCTTGCTTTCCGCTCCACAGCTTGCTTTCGGCGATTTTATATTCTCACGCCGACTTCAGATATCGCAGTATCTACAAAGACTGACTCTCAACTGCCAAGACGTCTGCAGCACCTTTACCAGTCGACTTCGACAAAACTAACACCAAGAACCAGGAACGGACGATTCTGAAGAAATAACGGCGCTTCATTGGAAAAACGATCAATCAGCCATAAGTACTCTACTAAGAAAGTTGAAGATCTCGACGGCGTGCTAACTTAATGCCTTATTTCTCATAAATTGCACACCTGACAATAGTGCGTGGTGAAGGTCGGAGGATTGTGGTTGGACACTGCGTCGTTCTCGTTGTACTGCATCTCTGTCTCGGTCTTTTTGCAGGCCTTTGTCTTTATCAGCATGGGAGCCCTTGCTGATCACGGCAGTAAGTTCCCTTCTCTTCATTTTATTATGTCTTGGTATGGTGACGAATGTGCCCAGGACGTTTTTTATTCAAACCTTTTTTGTTTCTTGTTTGTGCTGTGAATAGCTCGTCGTAAGTCGTTTTTGTTGACCTTCTCGTTCATTGGATCCATCTCGACCATCCTCTTTGCCGCCGTCGTCAAGGATAGTAAGTTATTATTTGCTATATCAGTTACATCTACCATATCTGTCATGCCTTGAAAGAGATTCATCCTGCCTGCTCTCCATATTCACATAAACCTCCCATATTCTCAATTTTTTTTTCTTTGAATAGGCTTGTACTGGTTGGCAGGAGTGTTGGTGATCATCTCCAACGTCGCCTTTGGCGCCAGTTGGGTCCTCTACTATGCCTTCATCCCAACCATGGCCCGCGACCACCCCGCGGTCCTCCAAGTCCGCCAAAACGTCAAATCCGGAGCTGACACCCCTGCAGACTACCAGTTCGCGCTTGACCGTGTCGCCAACTCACTTTCCTCCCACTCTATGGCTATTGGATATGGCGCTGGAGTCACACTGTTGATTGTTGCTGCAGGAATTGCGCTTGCGATGAACCAGTCGAACTACTCGTTGCAGTTGGGTATGGCTTTGACGGGACTTTGGTGGTTTGGAGTGACATTCTTTGTTTGGAAGTTTATGCCAGCTCAGCCTGGTCAACCCTTGGCGAAGAAGACGAATTTGTTTTTCTATTCATGGAAGCGTCTTGGCAAGACTATTGCTAGGGCAAAGTCACTGTCGGAGACGTTCAAGTACCTCATTTCGTGGTTTATTCTCTCGGATGGATCCTCGACTATCATCTCACTGGCAACCTTTATGGGCAAGAAGAAATTCCTTCTCTCCAACACCCTCCTCATGGTCGGAGCTATCCTCGTCCCCCTTTCGGCACTCATCGGAACCTACCTCTGGCTCTTTATCCAACGCCGTCTCAACCTTACCTCCAAGCAAACCCTCCTCGCCATCTCTGTCTGCTTTGCCCTCGTCCCCATCTACGTCCTCATCGGCTTCTCTGGAGTCTTTGGACTTGTCTACAAAGTCGAAATCTGGCCAACCTTGATCTATTTCGGACTTATGTTGGGAGCCTTCCAATCCTTCTCCCGTGTCCTCTACGCTTCCCTCATCCCCCGGAACAAGGAAGCAGAGTTCTTCTCATTGTACGGAATCACAGACAAGTCGAGTTCTTGGTTGGGACCCTTGATTACGGGTGCGATTATTGAGAACAATGATACCAGATGGGGATTTGTCTTCCCCTTGGCAATGATGGTCATTCCATTGTTTATTATTTGGTGGGTTGATGTTGAGAGGGGTATTTCTGATGCTGAGAAGTTTAGTGTTGAGCATACCGATACCAAGGATGGTATGTAAAGCTTCTAATTTTTTCTTCTTATAGTCCTCTTCTTTTCACCCTTTCTCTTTTACTTAATACCAGTAATATTAAAAAACCTCTCTTCATACAATCGCCCCCCAAAAAAGGACGTTCATGGAATATGAATGAGAAATGCACAGTGTTTTTAATTATGAAGGAGATGCCAAAAAAAAAACCCCCCAACAAACAAATAAAAAAAAGTACAGCTACTACATCATGACTGGCCAATTGGTGGTTGTATGGAAATCTTCCTGGACACCACTCATCTCCAGACTAGAATTCGACACCATCTGCTGCTGCCTGAAATGCTGCTGCTGTTGGAACATCTGCTGCTGCTGGTGCTGATTCGGCGCTTGTTGCTGGTAGAGGTTGTTGCCATTGTTGTTGTTGTTGTTGTTGTTGGTATTACGGGTATTGGCCGCAGCAATCGTCTGTTCCAACAGGGCCTGCACCTGATCTGCGCTCAACTCCTCGTCCATCACTCCTCCTCCTCCAGTGCCCACGCCAGCTCCAAGGGGGCCTGTAGGATCAGTCGGCTCGATCTTGAGCGGCAAGAAGAACCCGGATGAGTCGGCCGAGCTCAATTGCTGTTGGGCCTGCTGTTGTTGAAGCTGCTGTTGCTGTTGCTGGAGGAACTGTTGTTGCAACTGCTGCTGCTGCTGCTGAGAGAGATTGTTATCGAATCCTGAATTACTATACATGCCTCCATTATTGCTGCTAGTGGTGTTGTTGTTGTTGTTGCCCAAGAAGCCGCTGAGAATATTACTGCTGCTGTTATTATTATGACCGCCCAAGGTACTGTTGGTGTTATTGTTGGTATTAGTCGAGGCATGGGCAGTGTTGTTGGTTGTAGACGTCGTCGCCACAGATCCGGCAGGCGACAACGGGTTCAGTCCTACTGCGGCGTTATTATTATTGTTATTGTTGCTGCCGCTGGGACTCAAAAGTTGAGAGGCATCCGCAAAGAGTCCTGAAGTGTTGGTTCCCGAAACGTTGTTAATATCCCCCCAGAAGTTTTGGTTAAAGTTGTTGGGGTCGTAGAGCGCCATGGGTTGCTGTCCGAGCTGGTTATAGAACTGTTGTTGTTGTTGTTGTTGCTGCTGCTGGCCGTTATTGTTGTTGTTGAGGCTGAACTGCTGATTCTGCTGCTGTTGTTGCTGCTGCTGGGCTTGTTGTTGTTGTTGCTGTTGTGCCTGCTGCTGAGCTTGCAACAGCTGTTGCTGTTGCTGCAGAGTCGTCATGGTCATCGCCTGTTGTCCAAACGTCGGGAACTGCGACTGGACGTTCGTCGTTTGAAGAAGAGTGCTGGTTGTCACGGTGGGCTGGTTCAGGATGGCCGTCGCTGTTTGGTACTGCTTCAGACTCTCCATGACCTGAGGCCCACCAAAGGGTCCAATATACTGGGACACCTTCTGCAGCTTGCCCGGGTTGTAGTATCCCGCGGTCCTCGACAGGGTAGGGCTGGTATCTTGAAGTCCCGCCAGGCCTCCCAGATTCGAAGGTCCTACGGAGCCTTGGCGCTGCTGCTGCACTTGCTGCAGTTGCTGAAGCTGTTGTGGAGTCAGCTGTTGCTGCTGTTGCTGCTGCTGAGAGTTCTGGAAGTACATGTTGGGGTTAAGTCGCTGTTGGCCCTCATGCTGCAGATGACTGTGTCGTTTCCGATGAAGTCCAGAAGCGTCCCGCGTCAACGGCGATGGAGAAACAGTTGATTGACTCCTGGCCTTGGCACGTTCCTGACGACCAATCTTGACCAACCGGGCCATGTTTCTTTGATCCTCGGCTTTATGACCACTACCGCCACGACCGCCATGACCGGATCCTCCTGCTGCACCCGCTCTGCCGGTAGATATCCTGTTGCGTTTTGCAATCGCCAGACTCTTGATAGCACCCGCACAGACGTGTACACTTGACTGACTGAGCCCCTTGACGGTATGCATAAACTCCTCAAAGAATGAGAGCACACAGTTGATACTCTGCTCATCGCAATTGGCTCGAGGGGAGGAGTAGAACTCACGGAAGAAGCGCATAATGTAGTCAAAATGCGTCTGTGCTGCCTCAGCAACCTTGGCATCCGTGGATTTAAGGAACATGACGTGGATACGGACTGCATTCAGCATCGCATACTCGCCCACACTTGTCAACTCGAATGCCTTGTAGTACGTCTGAGCCAGGACTTTTGCAATCTCGGTGATCTTGGTCGCTGCTTTGATGCAAATATCCTGAGATCTGTAGGGCGAACGCTTGAGGTGCTCCGAAGATGACAGGTATGGCTTGTGTAACAGGATCAACGCCGACTCGTACAGCATCTGCACAATACCTAAGATATTCAAAAAAAAAGAACCGCGAAATTAAGAATTTAAGTACCTGCTCTGGTGTCCAAAAAAAAAAAAAAAAAAAAAAAAAAGTTACGGTTACAAATATATACATGGGTGAAACACTTACCGGCACGCGAGTTCTGCATGGCTCGTGGGTCGTCGGCTTTAATGTCAAAAGAGAACCGGAGCGCTGCTGGGAGTTGGAGTTGCCACTGGATCAGTTGCTGCTCATAGCTCTTTGGTAAGCTTCCTGGCACCATGTCCTGGACCTCGACTGCATTGAAGATGAACCGCTTAATGTTCCTAAAGATCCGCCAAAGTCGACACGTCTGAACCAGAAAGAGAAGCTGTATCGTCTCTGACTCTGTATCACCTTCTGTCGGAACGATCATGGGGACGTCAATCTCGGCATCGTCCAGCATCGGTCTCCGTCCTGTGACACTCGACGTCGAACTATCAGCCGCATAGACACACCAAAAGACGCGCTTTCTCGACTCTTGGACCTGTTTGTCGGGGATCCAGCGGTCACATTTCCGGTGCAGACCCAGATCCATGCCCATCAGAATCGCCTGCTGCATATAACTGTGACCCAACCCCGAGATCCTGGGATACCGCGACAGCATGATTAGTCCTTGAACGGTCGAGAGGCGAGGAATACCGACGCAGTAGTCCAGAACCATACGCGCACGCTCAAAGAACGGCGTCCCAAGTGTTTTTTGATCATTCGGGTCCGTCCAACAAGAAGGGTGCGTGCAGTCTCCTGTCAGTGACGCAGCCATGAACAGACTGTTCAACAAGAATATACTCTGCGGCTCAAATCGATCCTCCAGAGCCTGCAGCAATGTCGTCTTTTGGATCATCGGCAGATACACATAGTAGTGCTATAGATCGATGTTGCAAAGAGGCACGTCCATGTCAGTACAAGTTAAAATTGGTGGCAAATTACGCCGAAAAAAGGAGCATAAGAAGCGCAAGTTGTTACCTGATAGTAAATATCAATGAGGGCGTCCATGACTTCCACCGGTGGTAGAACAGTCGCTTCGGGAGGGATATCAACGCCGCGGGCCTCATGGACATCAAAGGAGATCTCCTCGTCCCAAAACTTTTCTTGGTCAGTCGAGGTAAACAGCATGGATCCCTTTCCGAAGTAGACTGAGGCATCAAAGACTCGTAGCTTGTCCATTGTTGCCGCCAGTTCACTCAGATCGCCTTCGTCGTCACCTCCACTGTCTTCCTGCATTAGATCTGCTGTCGATGTAAACGAAGGTGCGATCGACGACGCTGGTGACTTTACGGATATTGAAGACTATGTATCAAAAAAATAAACGATAGGTCAATACGAGCTGTATTGGAAAGTGTCAAATTGCCTCACATGGAAACATCCTGCTGTTTTGCTGCACTTACTTGGAACTCGGGAGTGAAAAGTGGGTAGTTCTGCGATTCTTCCTTCAAGAATGGTGTCCGAGGTGTTGTTGGATCTCCTCCCATGGTAGTCGTGAGTGTCGGTGTCCCCATCGTATCTATGGCCTATAGATGAGTATGTGCAAAAAATGACGATTTTTCGATCAGTCAGTCAGTCAGCCAGTCATTAAGTCAGTCAAGGTTGGCGGAGGTTAATATCGAAAATGACGGGATGACCCAGCCCAGATTCAGGTACCAATCAAGGCGTATAATTATTGGTTTACCATGGAAGGACTGGTGAATTCCCGATCCCACTGTGTTTCCAGATGCAGAGACGTTTCTTGCGGGGAAGTAATATCCGCCCAACCATCGTCCGTTCCTGAGACCATATCCATAGGCAGATTGGATGTGTCGATTCCTGGTCCCTTCATGGCGCGGTTGGCTGGTTGTGAGGCCGATGATGATGATCCTTCGCCATTGCCGGTGCTGTTGGGATCCTGTCCGTCTGTAGGCATGACTTTGCTGAGAAGCGACTCCATCTGGCTCAGCCTTTCTGAATACCTCGACTCAATCGTCTCCAATCGGGCCTCAAGGATTTCGACCTCAGAATGGGGCTTCTTCCGTTTAGAGGCTGGGGTCTTTCCGAGCAAGAATGTACACTCCATCAGTCCCGCATAAAGACAAGGCCCGCAAGTGGGTCGTGCTTGATCGCATTTTGTCTATAGCAAGCAAAGATGTTCAATTGGTCAAGAAGTATGTCAGTTCATTGTCGATACAAGAAAGAGGCGGCGGAGCAAAAGAAAGAGAGGAGAGGATGAGGCCTTAATAGGGTTCAGACCTCCGCCAATCTAATCCAGAAAGGCAACGTTCACCCAATGGACCAATCCATTATTCCCACCCAAATAATAAGAGATCACGTAAAATATCCCCCGAGCAATGAAGAGAGAAAAAAAGAGAGCGTTTTCCGCAGGAGTTCACAATGGACTAATCAATTGTTGTCCACCATAAACACACAAAAGGTGATTGAGCCATGAACGTACTTTCGAAAAAAGAAGGGGGGAAAAGAACGGCAAGAAAAGAACAGACGCAAAGGATAAACTTGCCAGGTGTCAAAGCGAGAGCGAGTGGAAAAGGGGTGATTGGAGCCATAATTGTCAATTCGAGATTAGTCACACAATGTCAAAACCCAAAAAAAAAGAAGAAAGAAAAAAGGTATTAACCCGCAAGATCGACCTTTCTCTTATTCTTTTTTTTTTTTCTTTTTTTCCCTTTCCTCCCCTCACTTTTGTACCTCCCACGCAGACAGTTGGCAATTGAGAACAAGTTCCAAAAGAAGTCTGGTTGTCTGAGTCTGAGGTTCAATGAAGAGTAATAAAAAAAAAAAGCCGGCCGCATGGTTCTTGAGCGAGGGAACCAGTCGGAGGTCTTCCGGATGAAGCAAGTCCGTTCTTTTCTTTTGACTTTTCTTCTTTCGTTCTTTTTTCCTTCCTTCCACTCTTTAGTCCTCAGAGGCTTTCCTTTCCTTTAACAGTGGGCGTTGAAAAATAAAAAAAAACTCCATTTTGGGAGGGGCTGTATTTGGTTTGGAGTCAATGGTGAAAGGGGTGAAGAGGGAGAGAGCATTGGAGCAGATTATTGTGTGTAGCACGAAGGCAAGCAAGCGCCAACAGCACAGGTAACAATCGTCTGTCTCTTCATGCCACCAGGCTGTCTGCTGTTGTTGTCGTTGTTGTTGTTGTTGATGTTTTTACCACATCCTTGCCTACTGGTCAAAATTTCCTGTGTTCACTTTGTTTATGATCGGGCTAACTCTTGTCAGTCTGGACACTCACACACACGCACACCCAGCACATTAAGCATCCGTGGAGGTGGATAGAAAATATGTACGAGTGGAGAGCACAATAACAATGCAACAACAACAACAGAAAAGGAAGTAATGAAGTGGAACAAGAGGTGGATGATAGAAGAGAGAGAGAGAAAGAGAGCCAGAATAAAAGAGAAGGAAGGGTCGAGAGCCATCGACATCGACACCCATCTCCATGTGCCCAGATCGCTCTGAGCACCCGACGCGTGGGACAAGTCTCTTCAACCTCCCTCCCGCAGCTACTCCTTCTCTGTTACTTGCTGTATACTCCAGCAGAACGAGAAGAGAGATACTGAGGGAGTGATATGAAAAAAAGAAGATGGAGAGATAGATTTGTTGGTGAGTTGGGTGAAGAGAGAAAAAATTGTTACCTTTCTGCGACGGCATTGGTCACAGCCGAGGACGACGGCGGTTCTCTTCTTTTTGGGTTTTATTGCTGAGGTGGGGAGAGCCATGGTATAGGGTGGGAAAGAGTGTGGGGTATTGGTGACTGAGGAAGAGGATGGATCGGGGAATCGGGATACGAGGGTGACGAGAAGGAGAAGGAGGTCTCTAGGAGGTGGTCAGGCAGCGAGAGTATTGAGAAAGAAGAAGGACTTTCTATTCGGTTGTTTGAGTGAGGGTTGCTGTTGTCTGGTTGGATGGATTCGATTGTTTGTTTGTTGTGTTTGTTATTGTCCAGTGTCCGTAGAGGAGAGGAAGGGAGTGGCGTTTAGAGATAGAGGAAAGGGTATCGAGGTGAGAAAGTGAAAAGGGGGGTTTTGGAGCAGAGTGGGGAGTTTGTATGAAAAAGGGAGGGATGCAGAGATGAGCTTGTTGTTTTTGAAGTGGAAGTCCAATGCGAGAGAAAGTTATGATTGGGGAGGAGAGATGGTGAGCAGGAGGGTAGAGGGAAGAGAGCGAGAAGTTGGCACTGCAAAGGGAGTGAAGGAATGTGGGGTTGAAAAGGGAGGGGGAGTGGAGGGTATTGCCCAAGGGAGGGAGGAGAGAAATGATGGCGGAAGGAAGGAGAATGCAAACGGAGTGAAGAAGAGTCAATAGAAAAGTGAGAAAGGGAGAGAGAGAGAGAGAAAGAGAGGAGCAGTTGGTATGAAGTAAGTTGGGGAGTGGAGGGAAAAAGACAAAATCAGAAAAGAAAAACGAAGGAAGGGCGATTATTCAGAGTGCGCAGCCACTGTGTGTATCTTTGACCGCGTCTGTGTATGCACCTCAATTGAAAATAGGGTACCAGTGGCAGGGAGAACAATTTAAACTACTCTTGCAGATACAAAGGACTTTGTTTGAAGCAGAGAACGAAGAAGGTAAGGAAAGAGAAAGAGAGAGAGAGAATGTATGAGAGAAAGAGAGAGAAAAAAAAAAAAAGAGAGAGGGCGGGCCAATGAACAAAGGTTCAAACATCAGTCCAAAACAGACGCAACCATACCTTGGATAGAAAGGTGGCCCATGGCATGAGCGACTACACTCGCCACTGTGTGTGTGTGTGTGTGCGTGTTTGATGGGAACATCACTCTCTTGTATGAAAAGAGCGAAAAGCAGGTCACAAGGTAGGGATAGAACAGTGAGCATAAAGAAAGAGAGAGAGAGAGGGAGAGAGACATGCCAAGAAGCGATCGGACAGAGGGCTGGGAAAAGTGAGAGAGAGTGCCAAGAGCAGGGAAACATCAACAAACAAACAACAATCTGCAACAAGCAAAAGATAAAGGGACACAAGCATTGTTCACTCATTCCATGAGTCAATTGGACGTTCCTCCTCTCATTGAATAAACATACTCGCCATTGGACCAGCGGTAACAGGGGTTGAACGAGCAAAGAGGTGATCGACAAAGGTGAAAAAAAAAAAACCAAAGTGGCAAAGTAAGTAAGTGACACGAACATAGAAAAATAAGATACTACAGCCTGTTTAAATATTTAGACTCCACATGGCGTCCATGCCTGCCTCTTTCGGAGAATCTTGACGGGGGCAATTGAAGGCCCTTCTTTTCTTTATTCTTGTTTCTTTCGTCCTGAGTCGAATAGGCCGTTCAATATTCCTAGCCTAATCATGTCTGTCCTAGTCATCCTAGGAAGCAATTGGCGCAAGGCAAGGAAAGATAAAGGCCAAGAAGGGTAGTTGACTTTATCTGCCATTTAGATTGATTTTTTTTTTTTTTTTTTTTTGCAGCCTTGGCACTTGTCTAGTTGGGTAGCTTGTTCCATTTGATCAGTCAAACATTAGTGATTGGATCCCCGGACAAGAAAGTGTCTTTGATGTCTTGTCTTGTTCATCACTGACCAATCGCGCGCCATCCGGGAAAATAAATGGTAGTTGTGATGGAGATGAAAGTGAACAAATAAATCAGTCAATGGGGTAATGTGCAAGGGCAGCGAAGAAACCTGTTTGACACATTTCTCCGTAGGAACATCCGAAGGTGTGCTTATACATGGTGAACATTGTTGCAAGGTACAGGTGAGGGACCAATTGACAATTCAAATCAACAAACAATGATGATATGCTACCGATGGATCGAACCCTGTCTTCAACGTCCTCTTTTTTTTTTTTTTTTTTTTTTTTTTTTTTTTTTTTTTTTTTTTTCTTCTTTCATTCTCTCTTTAAATTGCATTAGCACCTTTGAGAAAGTCGCCGTTAAGAATGTTAATGTTTGTGGTTGTTGGGACTTTATGCACTGAGCTCTTGTTGCTGTTTTCAACAAATGATGACCCTTTTTCCGATTCGCAAATCGCACTCGTCTCTTCTGTTTCCCCTTTCTGATTCATATACTTCCTTCCTTCTGTTTTCTGACTCTCCTTCCTTCTCTTCATTGCTCCTCCCTTCCTTCATTCCTTCCTTCCCCTCTTCGCCCTTGCTTCTAATTGCGTTCCTTGCTTTTCCTCTCTCGCTGCTCTCCATCCCTTTTAAGGTTGCATATGCAACCATACATCCATGCCATTACCATACCAATCACTCTTCTATTTTTCTTGTGCCTTGCTTACTTTCAATTTTTGTCAACAACACTAATCAGCATACACAAACATAATCGTAAACAAACAAGCGTATATACACCTACACGGAACACGCGCGCTCAAAAGGTAGGAGGAGGAGAGAAGAGAGAGAGGGAGAGAGAGAGAGAGAAAATGATGGTGCAGCAATCAAGAATGGGAGTGTGTCCACCAAAGAATGATCGATGGTCAACAGGTGGTCGATTCCCTACTTCTATCCAGGCACCATCATCGTCTCTACCCTGATTTGATGTTGATCACTTGCCCCCCTCCATAACTGATAGTGCTGCTAAGCTGAAGAATTAGAATACAACTAACTGCTGATCAAGAATGAAAAAAAAACGGTCGCTGTTGAAGGAATCACTTTCAACAACAAACAACCAATCCCTTTCACTCTACCCTCGTATGATTGATGGTACACCCTGCTGAAGGGTAGTAGGACAACAGCAATACCTCATATAGCAACATACCCTGCCTGTTTGCCTGCTAACCTGGCCTGAAGACATTGAACACAAGCATACTTCACTGACAGAGGAAGTCTTCTTTTCTCCTTGCCTCTTTCCTGCCGTCTGGACACACAAACAACCACCTCTCCCTTTTGCATCGTTACCGACAAACACATAAACAAACAAACAAACAAACACAAAACGAGCAGTAGATACCACTATCGCTTACTCTCGTGTTTAGGTGCTTCTTTTTCTTCTCTCCCAGTTCTCTTCCTTCCACCTTGTTTGTGCTCTCTTGTTTTTTTTTTTTTTTTTTCTTTTTTCTTTTCCTTTGTTTTTGTTCTTTGTCATGACCTGCTTTTGTCTACTCATACCCGTTCCTCATTCCTCTTGACTCACACCCTCCTCATCAGTTCAACTCATTCTCTCTCTCTCTCTCTCTCTCACTCTCACTCTCCCTCTCACTCGCTTTTGCTTTCTGCATGCCTACATTCAATAATAATAACTCACTCAGCAACCAACCCTTTTCTTTTACCCTTCCTTCGCCCTTCCTTCCTGACACACTTATTCTCCGAACGGTTGGGTCAGTCCTCTCCAGCCATTCACCTCATTCTTCAACCAGCAACCACATCTCGTCCTTTCCTTGCACATATTTCTTGCATCCCCTTTTTCTGGTTTTTTTTTATTCGTCCACACTCGTCTCAACCCTCCTCGTACAGCACAGCACCAGCAAGCCAGAAACCCGCAAAAAAAACCCACTAGCCTCCCGACCCCTCCTTTCTCCATTGCAACAGTAACAACCACAGCGCAAAACAGTAAGTCGTTAGGGACAATGTCGAAGCCGCCGACTTTTCAATTCGGAGGGGTAGACGATGACGACGGCTATTACTACACCGGACAAACCCCCTTCAGGAAACCCAACGAATCCAAACTACGGTTCCACGCCCGACGACTCATCTCCATTCAGACTCTCGCCCGCCTCGAATACAACGCTGAAGTTGCGGAAACCAAGTTCAATCGGTCCCTCGGTTCTTTCGAGCTCACCCTTGTCGGTCTTGGTATGCAATTAAGTTTTTTTTCTCGTCTGTTATTGCTTTTAATTCGTTGACGGTTGTTTCTTTGTTGTGATTGTTGGGCAATTGAAGCAAAGGCATTGGCTGGGTGTATAGGTTGAACGGCAGGAAGATATAAAGAGCGAAGATAGGATAGCTCAACAAACGCCATCAGGCTCACCGTGTGTCTTTTCCCACCCACTGCTTTTCTTGCACCAAATCCTGCCTTGCTTTTCTTGTTTTGAGCTCTCTCAATCTCTACGCAACCCCCTGTCATGAAATGCGGATGCAGAACAACAACAACAACAACTGTTGGAGAGTGAGGTGGTGTGTTTGGTTGATGTGTGTGTGCGTGTGCAATGTGTTCAATGTGTGCAGTGTGAGTAAGACAAATAGACGCGCGTGTGATCGTGCAGGAAATTTCTTTGAAGATCGACTCTTTGGGTCGAGATCCATCTTTTTTTTTCTACCCTTTTCCTCCTTCTTCGTCTTCCCCTTTTGCTGCATTGAGCACTCTTTCGCGCTTTGTTTCTTTGTCCTTGCATCTGCACGTACATACAAACCGTTCTACCTTGTCTGAAAAGTAGAGAGTTGGGCTGTGGACAAAAAGTAAGGGTGTGCCAGGAAGCAAGGGATCATTTTAGTCGGGTCTCCCCTCTGTCTCCTCCATTCCTTCCATTTCCCCTCACTCTTCTCATTCCTTACACTTTTTTCGATCTCCTTTCATGTACCACGCGACTGGCTCCCAGGAGTTTTTTCCTTATCAATTGGCCTCAGACATATTTTGAATGCGCGCTCAGCTACTGAGTTCAGATTCTACCATACGATAAAACACAAAATGAACAAGAACTGGCGCCGCCGCTGCATTGCTAAACGATAAAAAAAATCGAAAGAGGATGGGCCGCAGGGGAAGGAGGAAGAGGAGGGGGGAGGCATGCGACTGAGGTTGTGAGCAGTATTTTCGACGCACCATCTCTCAGGGTCTGCATTGTAAAGAGGGCAGCCGAGAATAGCCGATACTATGAGCATTGACTGACTGACTAACTGAGTGAGCACATTCCTGCTTGTCTCGTCTGGCCTCTTGCTCATCTTTTTACTAATACTCGCACCGTTTTGTACCAAACCAAACCAACGTGACTATAGGTGCTGTGGTCGGCACGGGCGTGTATGTCCTCCTCGGTAAGTCGCATTCGTTGCTTGTGTCCATGCGCCTTATTTTTTCTTTTTTGCATGGTGCATTGTTGTTTATTTGTCCGTTGTTTCGCGCTTTTTTTCGATTTCTTTTTTTTTTTTCGACCTTGGCTGTTGTCCGTTTTCACGGTTTGCCTTCTGGCCGTCTTGCCGACAACGATCCTATGGAGAAGAAAAAATGACCCTGCAACCAACAACTAAGCCTAGCTGTGTTAATTTCCTTTCCCTCTTGTTTCTTAAAATGCTCCTATTGCCCATGCATGATGGATGACCGCTAAACTCACGTTTATTTCTTTTCTCATTTTTATATCCTTCATTTGCTGTGCGCCTTGTTGACAATTGGATCGAAATGGGTACACCTATTTTTTGGATAACTCAGGCACGGCAGCAAGGACTCAAGCGGGCCCGGCAGTGACTATATCGTTTATCCTAGGAGGTATTATTTCAGGAATCGCCGCTCTATCGTACGCCGAGATGGCATCGATGATTCCTATTTCAGGATCCGCCTACACATATGCATATGCGACACTGGGCGAGCTGGCAGCATGGATCATCTCGTGGAATCTCATCCTGGAGTATATGGTTGGAGCGGCGACGGTTTCGATAGGATGGTCATCGTATTTTGTCGCATTTGTGTGGGACGCGTTTGGCTACGAGATATCGGACACATGGACCAGGGCCCCAATCGATTGGACATCGGAAGGATTCAGATTCACAAAAGACAAGTTCAACACGCCAGCGTTCTGTA
The DNA here is from genome assembly GCA_036320915.1 of Linnemannia elongata. Taxonomy (NCBI): domain Eukaryota; kingdom Fungi; phylum Mortierellomycota; class Mortierellomycetes; order Mortierellales; family Mortierellaceae; genus Linnemannia; species Linnemannia elongata. Next base: position 209,057 of record JAXBDG010000010.1, on the reverse strand, counting down.
TCCTCCTCACCGTCACCTTTACCATCTACTTCGGGATCCATCTCACGGCCAAGATCAACAACATCCTAGTAATGTTCAAGATCCTGGTGTTGATCATCATGATCTTTGCCCTTATCCCGTTCATCAAGACCGAAAACTACCACCCGTATATCGTCCCAAAGAACATCACGACTGGTGATTTTGGTGCGACAGGAGTCTTGCAAGGCGCTTCAACAGTCTTCTTCGCCTACATTGGATTCGACAGTATCTCAACGACCGCACAAGAGGCACGGGAGCCCCAGGTCAGCTTGCCCATCGGTATTCTGAGCACGCTCGGGATTAGCGCGGTCATCTACGTCTCACTCAGCGCGGTCATTGTCGGCGTGGCCAATTTCGAGAGCTTGCATGAAAGGTATCCATTGGTTGCGGTCGTCCGGCTAACCAAGATGAAGTGGCTCATGGTCTTGACGGATGTGGGGGCCCTTGCAGCCACCACGTCTGTCATTCTTGTCCTCTTGATCGCCCAGCCTCGTGTCTTTTACTCCATGTCCAATGACGGCCTCATCCCCCGCTTCTTTTCCAAAATCCATCCCAAACACAAGGTACTTTTTCATCTTTTTTTTCGACTCTTTCCTTTTCCTTTTTTTTTTTTTTTTTTTTTTTTTTTATTTTTCATTTTTCTTTATTTGTTCAAAAGGTGAGGTGTTTTGTCTGTCGACTGTCATGCGACATTAACCATTTGTTAATGTTTTTTTTTGTTTATTTCATAAAATATAGATCCCTCATCTGGGCACACTGTTCACAGGAATCGTATGCGCCATTTGCGGAGGCCTTTTACCGATCGGAGTCCTGAGTGATATGGCATCGTTGGGGACGATCCTTACCTTCTTTGTCGTCAACATTGGAGTCATCATCCTTCGGTATACTCGCAAAACTGTCCCCCGCCGCTTTAAAGTCCCCGGAGGTAAAACCTTTCTTTCCACGCATGTTTTTTTTTTTTTTTTTTTTTTTTTTTTTTTTAGCTGTGTTTGGACCCACGTCCTCATTTTTTTTTTTTTTTTTTATGTGCGCTCCTCCTCATCCCCCCCACATACTAACGAGATACTATTTTTCTTTTCTATCTGAACACACACACACACACACAAAAAAAATGATGCTTGTTTTTTTACTTAGGCCCATTCCTACTCCCAGGAATCGGTGCAGCATCCTCAATACTTTTAATCCAAGGCGCAAAACCAGAAGTGATCATCCGTCTCCTAGTCTGGGTCGGGATCGGGATCGTGATTTACTTGTTTTATGGACGACGGCATTCAGAAGTCAATAACCCAAGATTGGTACAGGACGATCCGATGAGGGTTTTACAAGAGAATTTTTCGGTGGATACAGTTAATTATAGAGGATTTCAGGATGAACATTTGAGGAGGCAATATGAACGGCAGTTGGGGAGAAGGTTGGGTGGTGGTGATGGTGGGGACAGTAGTGGGAGGGTGAGTAGGAGGGAGAGTGGAGTTGTGGATGATGGGGAGGAGTATTTGCCACGGAGTGGGACATGGACGCCACGGAGTCGAGAGAGTAGTTTTGATAGGCGTTTGCCTGTAGCAGGAGGATATGGAGGACAGGAAATGACGGAGATTGGGATTGATCGGTTGGGTGGGACCGGTGCCCACCGTGCAGGAGGAGGAGGAGGAGGCGCAGGAGGAGTAGAAGGAAGTGGAGTCGATCCTATATACCAGCAGCGCCTTCAACAGCTGCAACAGCAACAACAACAACATCAGGCGTCAGATGAGAGTGATGGTAGCGGAGTGGGTGGATCTGGTACTGGTTCAGGAACTGGGTCTTGGTCACGGTCCAAGTCATCGTCGCGCTCAGCCTACGTCGCACGACCCTCAACAGCTACTAGGAACGGATCTGGCGACGCCAAGGAGAATATTGAATTGGGCGATGATCGCGGCGTGAATGAGATGGATCGACAAGGTCAACAGCAGCCTTTGGATACCCCCCACTCATTGTCATCACCTTCACCACCAGAAGGACTCTGAGAAGAGATTCTCAGGACCAATGGCGATTAATTTTTTTTATCTACTCAATTATTTTACAACCTTTCACCTAATATACTCAAAAACAACACATAATCATCCTTCCCCAGCCCTTATCATAATTGGCAAGGCCTTTTCTAATGAGATGTTTGTTTATGACACTTTTGTTTAAATCTACATGATCCTGAGGGACAGATATCTATATATCTATATCTTGGTACTGAGGTGTATCGTTCTCCTACCTACATCTACACATAAACCCTTCCATACCGCATTTAGATACGCTTAGGAGGAGCACGCATGCCGAGGGAAACCAAAAGACGAGCAACATACTCAACAAGGGAAGCCTGGGCCATGAAGAGGAAGGATGCGGTGAGGATCGACTGGACAATCTTGGATGAGATGCCCTTGTAGAGTCCAGCAACACCCTCGTACTTGATGATCTTGCGGAATCCGTCCATGATCGAGCTGTACCGCTCCTTGGCGTCGTCTGACTGCTTCAACTGCATACGCGACTTCACCACGCTATTTTTGTTGCATTGGGTTACAGTCGTGAGAAAAGTCAAAGGTTAGAAATCGGCTATGTACACAAAATAAAGAATGAGCATTTGGCAATGGCAAAACCTGCACGCAAAAAAGTCAAGAGACGGTACATGTAGGGGTAAGTGATGCTGGTGGCGGCAAGCTTGGAGATGGCGCCGAGCAAGAAGAAGTCAAAGCTGGAAAGAGCACGGGTCTTGACAATACGGGCCTTGATCTTCTCAAAGACGGTGTACTGAATGATGGGGTTGGCGACCAGGATGAGGGCGGGCATGACTCCCTGCCAGAAGGACTTGAAGCCGTTATCCTTGATCATCTGTTGGGCGGTCTCCAAAGTACCCAAGGGACGCGAGTTGGGTGCGCTTGCGTTGCGAGTTGCAATGCGGGTCTATTTTGTGAAGGTAAACAGAGTGGAGTTTGGAGGTTCTGTCAGCTTCAGTTTAATATAGGCGGTCTTTTGTCCCGAATTGCAAATGCTCCTTTTGAAACCTCGAAAGATTGAAAAAATGGCGAAGGGAAGGAGCAACTCACGTTGATGACCCAGATGGGGTTGGTGATCATGACAGTGGCGGCACCTAGTTACAGAGAAACAATAATTAACAGAGGAATTTAGTACATGCCACTACTGAACGAATTTACTTCCGCGCATTCACCACCAACGCGCTGGTACGGGTGAAGTTTCAGAACCACCAAAAATTTCCACCTTTGCAAGAAAAAACAATGTCTGTGCATTCATACCGGCGACGGCTCCAGCAGACATGGACTCGAGGGTGCTCATCTGGGCCTTGTCGATGACCGACTTTGTGAACTCGTAGAAGTAGTAGTAGCAGTAGTTGGTGAGCGAAATACCGAACAGTGCGCTGTCCAATCCACTATGAAAAGTACATGAAAGTGGGGGAGAAGGTGGAAAGTGGGGTTACTAAGTTGATATCGTTTGGTTGTTGTTGATGCTCAGCCGAAGAGATGTTGCACATGCGATTGTCAAGGAAAATGTTAGCCTATTCCCCCCGCTCTGTGTGACCATGTTGATGATGATGTCGTCCATGACACAAAAACAAAGTAAAAATGCTGATCCAGCTTGGCAAACGCAGCGAAAGAACGAGAACTGCCCATGTCAAAGTCGATATGGCAATTGAGATGAAGATGGGAGACGTACGAGTAGAGGCCGGAGATACCCTCCTTGGCGACGATCTTCTTGACGGCATCCATTCCGCTCTATTATGTTGGAAGAAATATTATTGAGGTCTTGTTAGCACGAAGGATACTGGATCTGTCACTTTAATTGAAATATGACCCATTGTTCAAAGAACAGAAAGAGAGTCGCATATTGCTGTTGCTGTCAAGGTATGTACCTTATAGGCATCCTTGCTCTCCTTGTTCTTCTGGACCTGGAGTCTGCTGCTGATGGTGATCAAGGGATAGGTCAGGGCCATGGAAATGATTCCACCTCCGGCACCTATTCGAAAAGACAAAGAGGCGTGTAAGTCAGTGTATGTATGGCGGAGGTTCAACTTGGTGAAGTGTCTTGGTGTTTCCTTGCAGTAGGTTATCCTTTGTTCGTCTATGTTAAGAGCATCGACTCGTGGTTGTGCAGTGTGAAGTGGTTTGGAGAAAGAGGGAGCGTGAAAAAGGAATGCGACGAAGGGAGAGTAAGGAATGAGAGAAGGGGAAGGACGTACCGGCAATGGCGTGAACTGTGCTGTCAGACATGGTTGATGTGAGTATTAGGAAAAGGAGAGAGGGAGAAGGAGTAGGGTGAATGTACAGAGGAGAATGGAGTAAAGAAAGGAACGAAAAAGGAGTAAAAGAAGAAGAGAAGAGAAGAGAAGAGGAAGGGAGCTGACGAAGAAGTACTTTTTGTGAACTCGCCCCGGCAACCGTTTGTCTTTTTTTCTTTTCAGTGCCCCGGATCCGCATCTCTCGATTCGACTCGTGTCACATGAAAATCGCTTTTCTCCTGACTTAAAAGTCATATACAACCTAGCCTGGGGAGGGGCTACTCCTGTCAACTTCTTCAATGGTTAGGTAGGTACCATAACTCTTATTCCTTTCACCACTGTTCATCTTCACATCCTCACTCTCAACGACCGCCAACACGAACAACATTGTCCTTCTTCCTCGATTGTCGAAAGTGGAGTTGTGCTCCCCTTTTTTTCCGAAGACGAGGAGCGAGTCCGCGTGGGAAGAGTCCCCCTCCGTCAAGAATTCTAATTGGGATTTTTTTTTTCTTTTTTCATTTTGATCCCGTTTGACCAGTGTCAAGGCGGACCGACAATTGCCAGGGCGATCGTCCTTCCTTTGTTTGCTCCTTTGCTCCGTGGACAACTCTTTTTGTTCCTCCTTCTCGGCCAAACATCTCCCGTTCATGTTCACTCTCTCTCTAATAGTGCTCTCTCGTCATCTCACGTAGTCGGTCCTTCTTCCCATGTGTCGAGACAACCCTGATCTCTCTCTCTCTCTCTCTCTCTCTCTCTCTCTCTCCTCTCTTCTTTTACCCCGGATTATTGCATTCAGGGTCATTCATATATATATCCTTGCTCTTACTCTCTAGACCCTTGACTCACGTCGTCCTTCCTTCACACATAGGAAACCATAGACAACACAGCTACCCCGCTCTCTTCTCCACTCCTTACTGACACCATGCATCCCTAGCGCCACCTATAACCGTTTGCAGCAGCGTTGCTTCTTCAGTAGAACGTTCAATTACTTCCTTATTCTCCTCCTCCCTTACCTGTCCTTGTGGCCTCCCCCCGCATCTTTCAAGCAGATCGCGATCTGAATTTTCCCTTTCCCTGACAACTAGGACTGGCTGGGTGGCTTTTACCACTTCAAATCTTTACCCAGTCGGGTGAAAAAAAGAAGGTTGAATCAGATTCTCCCATTCAACATTCATTCTCTCCGGACCCATTCACATAACTCACATTCACTATGAGCTTCAACCGAAATATCCCTCTTGTTATCGCCGCTGGTGTCGGCGTTATGTCCGGCTTCTACATCTGGGAGCCCATGTTCAAGAAGTATCAGAGGTATGTTATCGCATATCCTTGTCCCCGGTGCACATTTGGTCTGAAGGGGTGCCTGAACTGACAAGAAGGGTTTACTGGCTGGCCAATTGACATATCGTTGCTTATATCATACGAATATAGAGAGAGTAAGGGAACATGGCAGTACGAAGTTGTGCAGCAGACAAGAGCGGAGGAGATGAACCGTCAGGCTGAAGCTGCAGTCGCCAACGCCAATGTTGCTGCTGCTGCCAGCACCTCTACATCTACACCTGGATCGGCATCTCCAGTAGGGCCATCTATTCCTGCTAAGGGTGCACCAACGCCTGTTGATACCAATGTTCCGGTTGCTCCTTCCTCGGCAGAGACCAAGTCTGCATAGATCTGATATAACATATCGTCATTCTCCTTCTAGCATTTTGTCAAATAAACCACACACCTTCCAGCATTCTCAGACACAACGCCTTCAAAGACTGGGAGACATATAGTTTGTGAGTCCTTGCTTCGATCGACTGCATCTATTCCACATGTTTTAACCGCTACAGCAAAGCAATCGATAGGGATCGCGATCGATAAAAAGGCGAGATAGACAAAAAAAGAAAAGGAACCAAGAACGAGAAAGTGAGGTGTGAGATCTGAGCTGTGTGCGATGAGATTCTTATTCCAGCACGTCACATTGGTGCTCTTTGAGCACTGCACTGCACCGTCACTGGATTTTTCTTTTGAAAGGACGATGATGGTTTGCCCACTCCTTCTCACTCACATAAGACACCACCATCTCCCTTCTCTTTTCTCCTTTTATCATCAACGAACGACAAAATCACACTCACACCAACACACCCACGCGACAACAACACAACTCAAACGATACACGAACAACACCTCCCCTCTCTCTACCATGGCCACACGGAAACTGCAAAGTAATAACTTACTCAATCTTACTCGACTCAAAAGAGGGCGGGAAAAAAAGGCGATGACCTGCACACGCTGCACTGTTCACGATGACAGGCGCAAATTGTCTGCATGCTGATGCTGTTGTCATTCTACAGTCGACCTGTTGCTTCTTTTCTCGCATTCTTCCCTTCTTCCTTTCCCTACTCTTCTGTTCAGCTCAGGAACTTGCAGCAAGCGACCCTATTCTAAACACGTTCTCTTGACCTGTCCTTTCTCTTTTCACCTTTCCCGCCTTTTTTCTTCCGTCACCTTGTTCTTTTCATCAACCCCCCACTCCACTCTACTACTCGGACACCTTGACCTGCTCATGAACCTTTTTTGCTACCACTCTTCTGACATGACGACATTCACCTCACATCGGACCCCTTCCTTACCGCCAACGTCCTGACAACAGCCGAGATTGACAAGGTTCTCAAGAAGGTTGCCGAGGGCGTCGAGACCTTTGAGGAAACACTGGAAAAGATCGAGACCTCAACGAATGTAAACCAGAAGGAAAAGTACGAGTCGGACCTCAAGAAGGAGATCAAGAAGCTGCAAAGACTTCGCGACCAGATCAAGACATGGATCTCCTCCAACGACATCAAGGACAAGCGCGCCCTCATGGACAACCGAAAGCTTATTGAACAGGTATGCATCACCACCGTTCCTTTTCTGACCTCGCGTCACTCACTGGAGCACCACTATTTCCTTGTTGAGGTCACACGCCAATGTCTGACATGTTAGATAAGCAACAGTACTATGAACACAATTCTAATCCTTTTTTTTCCTTTCAAACAACTATGATGATGATAGCAAATGGAGAGGTTCAAGGCGATCGAAAAGGAGATGAAGACAAAGGCATATTCCAGGGAAGGCCTGATCATGTCTGGGCGCATGGATCCAAAGGAGAAGGAAAAAGCTGAGACATGTTCCTGGGTGACAGACCGGGTGGAGGCATTAACGATCCAGATCGAGGCCCTGGAGGCCGAGGTCGAGACTCTGCAGGCAGGCGCAAAAAAGGGCAAGAACAACCCAGCCAAGGAGAGGATATCGGAGCTCGAGGACAAGATCGAGCGGCACAAGTGGCATCAAGGACGTCTGGAACTGATCTTGAGGCTACTGGAGAACGGCCAAATCGAAACAGACAAGGTACTCCACCCTTTACCTCTTTCTGGAGAAGTGTTGTTGACGCTTCTTTCCATTCGCAGGTTCATTGCTTTTGCAGACTACTATCACAGTCTCCGTGACTAATGCAAATCCTACTTGTTCTTGTTTTTTTGTCCTTTTCATAGGTTCAAGGGATTCAGGAGGATGTCAACTATTATGTGGACGAAAACCTGGTAACGCAACATTTGACTGACTGCGGCGCGGAGTAACTTTGCAGAACGATTTCTTTGGAACATACGCGGCAGACCCTATGACTGACTCAACAAACATTGTTACTTTCTATTGACAAACCCATAGGATCCTGACTTTGCAGAAGACGAGGAAATCTACACGGATCTCAATCTGGAAGAAGAAGAGGACTACTTTGCAGTGGGAGCAGACGACCATTCGCATGACCATGACGACGACAGGCAAAGCGAATCTCACGAGTCAGCACCATCAAAAAAGAATATCAAGGAACAACAAGAGCCAGAACCCTCGCCCACAAAAGCAGCAGCCAAGCCTATACCAACCAAAAGTAAGCAAGCGCTTTAGCTCTGGCATCCGTGAGGAGGAAAACTAACATACGGGTACACCGGAACTAACGGACCACTCTATGTGTATTGTAGAGGCATCGATTTCAGAAACAAAAGAGACGAAACCTGTGCCTGCAGCCAGTCCGGCACCGGCAAAATCAACGCCTGTCAACGTGCCACCAAGTCGACAACCTACCCAGCCTCGAACAGGAGCAGTGGAATCACCAGTCATTCAATATGCAACGGCGGTGGCTGCCAACTTGCCAGCAGAGACGCCGCGTACTGCTCCATTGGCATCACCAAGTGTCGCAGCTGCCACCCTCCAAAAGGATTCGCCAAAGCCAGCAAATATCACAGCCAAGGTGGAAACGGCATCTCCCCAACCAGCAGCTGCAACTGCACCAGTACCTGCCTCATCAGCACCTACAGCAACCATTTCAGCGTCACCCACGCCGGCTGCAGCAGAAGTATCCTCACAAGGTGCAAAGACTGGATCCCCCCCAGTATTGCCTGCTCCCAAATCATCAACAGCTGCGTCCAAAGAACCATCCACCTCAGCGTCAACAGCTGAATCATCAGCAACCAAGGCCAGCGTCAGCTTGGCACCTGTACCGGCCATGACAGAGGTACAAATTCACCCTCGCAGCTTGTTTTCGCGTTAAATGACGGATGCTTGCGTACGCTCGACTATATAACCCGTGTATATTAACTATAACCCTTTTTTGCATTTTTATAGAACAACCAAAGGGATGACATGTCAGGACAACAGGCATCGACGTCAACAGCACAGGCACTTTCTGCAGGAGAGCCAGAGATTCGTCTCCCAGCGGCATTGGCAGATCTTGCACATAGTTTTGAGGTGTCCAAGGAGCGCGCGATGACCAAGGAAGTCGGATTCTTTGTCCATCAGATGTTGGAAGCAAGTTACCAGTTTATCCCCGAAGCTGCTGACACTGAAAGGTAACGAACGTGCTCATGACCATTCGCCTTTTGCCTTTTGCTGTCGCTTTATTAATTCATCGTTCACGCACTCTAACACACCCGCTTTTGATTGAATAGGCCCAAGGCACCCAAGAACCCATATCCAACACCATCGTACTATCCTCAAACACCACCTCCAGGACTCTTTGAGAACCCCGCCACTTTCGAGAAGTTCGATATCGACACCCTCTTCTTCATCTTTTACTACCAGCAAGGAACCTACCAACAGTACGTCCTCTTCATCAAGTTTGCAGGATGAGTCAGCGTTTTACGTCGTATTTTTGCAATACTGCAGCTGTTAATCTTCATTTGGCTTTTTTTTTGTGCTTTCAATTACTAGGTTCTTGGCTGCAAGGGAGTTGAAGAAGCAATCATGGCGGTTCCACAAGAAGTACCTGACATGGTTCCAGCGTCATGAGGAGCCCAAGGCGATCACGGATGACTATGAGCAGGGAACCTACATCTACTTTGATTATGAGGGAGCCTGGTGCCAGCGAAAGAAGACTGATTTCCGCTTCGAGTACAAGTTCCTGGAGGACTCTGATCTTGTTTAAATAAGGCCTAGGAACATGGACATAATTTTTGTCATTAATAATGCCACCTCTGAGGGATAACCCTTTTGTTGATATGATAGTTGTAGTTTTTTGTTGTTGCTGTTTTGTTTGTTAGAATGCCTAACTTGTTACCTTTTCCCTTGTTGTACGAAATGAACACCTAAAAAATGCTCCATCTTGACGTTGTGTTTGTTGGGCCAATCGAAACGGGATTGTTTATTTTAACATGTTCAGTTACCAACAAACTTGTTCATCTTGATCGTCCTGAAATTGGCCCGTGCGTGTTCCCTTGTAACGCTATAAGGGTGGAGGGTCTTTATAGGAGAAAGGCAAAATGAGGCGAGGGTGCGCGGCAAAGTTGCTTTTGAATGCTTTGCTAAGGCGTCATATTTCTCTCTCTCTCTTGATCGCGTTGAAAAGGATTAGATCTTCACGTCCACGAAAATTGTTCACCCCTAACCAAACACCGACAATGCTTCAGTTACCCAACAGAATACGTGAATTGCCTTCAACATCAAGTGTAGTAGTCTCAGCAACAAGTGCACCAGCTTCGGCAACAAGGGCGAGTGAAAATCTTCGCCTTTGTGTTGGTTATATCAATCGACTACAGCCCCATTCAAAGCCTTTCTTTCTAATACAAATAAGCATGGCGTATGCATTGTCCCAACATCGCAGAACTCGTGCCGCCGATGCCAAAATCGGCCGTGCTTGTAGAATTTGTTTGTCAATGCGTTGCTCAGCTCTGTCCTCGTCTTTATCTCTGTCGCGCTCTGAGAATGACACGTCCGTTGGGACCCCTGCCTCCAGCTAAATCATAATTTTGTACATGAAGGGTCTCGTCGTCCCGATACGTTTTTATCCACTTTTATATTGTTCGTTCTTTTTTTTTTCTCTTGCATGCAATATAATAAAACTTGAGGTTAGAATACTGACTCTCTCCAAGCAAAGGTATCAAACCCATTGAGAGACTGACATCATACAGGCAAGATGTGCTTCGCACGTTCGCGATTTGCCGAAATGAATGTGGCTGAGAGTTCATTTCAAGACATTTTTTTTTTTTTTTTTTTCCTTTCGCGTTAGACATTTGGGCAAAGTGCGTTGTCGCCATCTCTTTCTCTCCCGTTTTTTTTTTTTGACATCTCTCCTCTTCCCTTTTTTCTCATCCCATTCTCATGACCCTCCTCCTCATCTCCAGAAAAGTCGCAGTCCGTCATATACCCTTCTCTACAGGATGTCGCTTCCATAGCGCAGCAGGACCTTGTCGTTGGTCAAGTACCGTTCTCAACCATGTCTCTCAAGCCCAACCCTGGCACGGATCAGGATCACGAACACAGTTTGGGCTTCCTGCAGTCACCGTGATACCTGTCTTTCATTCATACACCCAGAGACGATACGATAGTAGCAAGTCGACATCACCATCAAAAGATTTATTCAGTAGGCATGAGGCCGCCAAGAGACGACGACAGGAAAAAGTAGAGGATAAAAAAGGTGGAGACGAAAAGGCAAGTCATGTCGATAAGCAAAAAGAAACAAGTCAGGATCAGGAAGCGAAGGACGATCCACGCAAGGAATCTGTTGAAGACAACAAGGTATTGAAAACCTTTCGTCCTGCCCGGCTCCCGATTGTTCTCTGTCATGGTAAGGAAATACACTCTTATTTTATTTGTTTTGGGTTTGTCAACGGATCACGATGACAGCATACATATACATGCAGGTCAATGACACCTTCACATGTTTGCTTAACACACCGTTTCTTGTCCTTGTCTTGTCAATTAATAGGATTCTCAGGATTCGATTCGCTCGGGAAAAATCCAGATTTCCGATTCGACTACTGGTATGGAGTACGGGAGGCATTGGACGAGATCGGGGCGTGTGTCCACACGGCGCGGGTCCCACCTTTTTCCGGCATCCAGAACCGAGCTGAGGCGCTACGTAGCTATATCGAACGGACAGTCCCACATGGATCGGAACTGAACTTGATCGGTCACTCTATGGGCGGACTCGACTGTCGCTACCTGATCTCCCACCTCCAGTCCCCGCACTTCAAGGTGCGGTCCTTGACCACACTCGGAACACCACATCGAGGATCGCCCTTTGCTGATTATGTTATGTCGGATATTGTGGGGCGCGCACGACTGGAGACGTTCTGGAAACTGCTGGGACTGGTCGGGATTGAGCGTGGAGCGGCCGAGAACTTGACGACCTACTATCTCAACAATGAATTCAACCCCAACACACCCAACCAGCCTGGTGTTTCGTATTTCAGCTACGCAGGGTCCTTCGAGCCGGGTTTGTTTTCTCGGTTCCGGTTCCCCTGGCAAGTGATTATGGATCGGGAAGGACCCAACGACGGACTGGTGAGTGTCAAGAGTGCTCAATGGGGGAAGTATATCAGGACGATTCCGAATGCCGACCATATGGATTTGATGAACTGGGTCAATGCCTTGGCATGGAGTCGAGCCCGGTTTCCTTGGATTTTAGGTGGGTCGAGTCATGATCCTGAAGGGCGACCCAAGGGTGCATTCGAGACGGATAATGATGATGAGGGAGATCGGGACTCCCAAAAGGAGGAGCCAGCTCTGTTCAATGCCATTGAGCTGTACCTCGAGATCTCTGACATGCTGCATGAGCATGGTCTGTAGTCTTCCAGTTAGAGGTTGTAATAAACAATGGTATGTTTTATCCTGTTTTCATTTTCTCCAATTCCTGACGCAATTGTTGAACAGTCGTTTTTGTTGTGTAGAGTGAAACAAAAAAAAAGTCGATTTATTGCTTGGAAATTTCGTCAATGAACTGAGCAAGCTTGACATCACGGATAGACAATCCCTGAACGTCGTGGGTGGCCAAAGTGACCTCGACACGGTTGTAGACCTATCCTCAGAGAAAAAAAGACAAAAATATCGTCAGTTGAACAAGTCCAGTCTCCCTCCCCACAACACAAAGGACACAAGACATCCTGAGGGGGCCATGGTAAGAAAAAAAACCACAAATAGAGTCTCAATTTACGTTGAACCACTCGGGGTGGTGGTCATGCTTATCAGCATAGAGGGCAACGCGAGTCATGAAGCCAAAGGCCTCGTTGAAGTCCTTGAATTGAAGAGTGCGCTTGATGGCCTCGCGGCCGTCAACGAGGGACCAGGCCGAGAGCTTGGCGAGGGCGTCAGTCTGTTCTTGGGCGGTTAACTTCTGGAGGGTCATTTTGTGGGATAGTGGGGTGCTGGTTTTGGTGGAGTAGGAGTGTCGTGAGGAGATAAGGAAGGGTGTGATAAGAGGAGGGGAGAGATGGGTTAGACGCGTGAGTTGAGACGGTTGTGTTGTTGATGGAGTCAAGAAGGCTCTTGTTAGGGATCGAGTTGTGAGGAGGAAGGAGGGTAACATTGAGTGTAGAAGTAGATCAAAAGGGAGAGAGAATGTGAAAGGAGTTCTTACCGGAGGGGTGGAAAGAAGAATGTGAAGAAGAAAGGAAGAAGAAGAAGAATAGAGGGAGAAATAACAACAAAAGGGCTCCTTTCCCTTTTTACTAAAAAGTGGAGGTGATGTGGGGACTGGGACCCTCGCTCTCTGTTACTGTATCTTTCTGTGGGAAAGTGATTCGACCGTGGGAAGTGGTCAATAATGAACCCTCTCTAATTGATTAATATGCATTCACCGATCTCTAATTGCACGCGCTTCCTTCTTTTGGCCTTGAAGGGTTGATGCCGTTGTCGCCGTTGGCGTTTTTACATCCAGAAGACATGTTCAAAGGGCGTCATCCGACCATCAAGTGGGCAAACGCACTGACTCTACGAGAAAACGTGTTTCTGTCAGAAGTGTGAACTAATTTTTTTTCTCTGCCAAAGTAGCTGAGTGGAGCGAACGGAGGTCACACTTACCAAACAACAACATTAAGATCGCTTAGATCGCTTTTTTGCCCCTTTTACGTTGCCTTCCTTCCCTTGGTCTACAGACGAGGTAGCCTCGTTGTAACCCTCCCCTTTGCATTCTTCTTGTTCCTTGCCATCATATCTAGAGTCTTGATCCCATTCTGGACTCAATTCCCCACCTCTCCTCTTTCTCCCCTCCTTTTCTACGTTACAACTGATCATGCGGCTACTGTGACGGGACGTACCTCAAAACTCTTATTTCGTTCACTTTACGCTTTCTTTCTTTTTCTCTTTCTCTTTTTCTTTCTCTTTCTCTTTCGCTTTCTCTTTTACAACTCCCATTCATTCTCCACCTCGATACAACCCCTTTCGTCATCCCAGGGCTCACTCTCTCAGTCCTGTCCCTCTCGTTCCTCTCTCGCTTTGCACATCCTACATTCCCTCCAGGTTTCTCATTTCCCGCCCGGCGGTTGTTCCTGGCTTTCAATTGCTTATCCAAACTACCCTTCCGCCCAAAAATACCTTAATCCTCTTTCGCTACTTTTTTTTTCTTTTCTTTTGTACATAAACCAGGTTCTCCTCGCTTTCCTTGTTTTTCTTCCTCCACAACAACAATAACCTCTTGTCTACCTCCTTCCTCCCTTTCTTTAACTTTTCACGAACATTCATTCAACATGGGCTGGACTCCGATGGAACCTGATTTCGACACTTGTGGCATGACCAACTGGGTCGGATCCTTTGACCCCATCATGTTCATCTACTTTATGCTCGCCACGGTCCTCATTCCATATCCCGTCTACGTCTTTGTCGCAACCGTCTTCAACTGGGAACACCGGACAAAACGGCCAGCCAGACATTACCAGGATGTTCTGCATGCGACATCTTATGGGCTCATTGTCTTTATCTTTGGCAACTATGCCCAGACCCTGAAGTAAGTTCATATAACTCAACAACCCTCTCAATCAGTCTGTTTGCTTGTTGCTTGTGGCTCTGCTGTCTACCCAAGGCTACCTGCAGGTTACCTTACCTTGCTTTGCCCAAGTGAAATCTAACCCTCCTCTTTTTCATTGTTTCTTGCCTGCAGCTGGGTCACGATTCTTGCATTCTGGATCACTTGGCCAAGTTACTCTGTAAGGACACTCTCGCTTTTTGCTCAATTGGACCTTGCGTTGGTGCATTCACTTCTCTCTCTGTTTTCCTTTTTTTGCTGGGCTCTCTTCAAAAAAAATAGTGTCATAGATACCGCTCATCATCCAGCTTCATTCACCGATGTAGGGCACTTCTTCTTAACCCAGCTCCCTTTGTATCTCCACTCTCTAATAGATGATTGCTGAACTCGACTTCGCAAAGACTTCACTGCCATCGTGGAAGACCTGGCCCTTCGGGATGTACGCCCTCTTTGCTGGCGCCACGGCTGTGGTTCTTGTCTTTGCAGGGTATCACATCTACCTTGGAGTTCTTCTCAACCGAACCGTGCCCGGATTCTTGGGATACTACCTTCTCGGATTGTTGATCCCCGTCTTCCTGACCCTGATCGGATACGCCTGTCTCAAGCAGCAGAACAAGGACATTTTTGGGTTGTCAAAGCTGTACAACTGGATGCTCCATTTGCAGTGGAGACGAGAGGCTTACGTGACCAAGAAGAAGTTTGAGAAGCAACAAAAGCTCGCGGCAGCCAAGCAAAAGACCATTGACCCTCCTGCACCATCACCAGCCATCGTAGAATCTACAGGAGTGCAGCTTCACCAAACCCAGCAACAACCAGCAGGTACAGTCGTCGTCCAGGTCGAGGGCGATCAACAACAAAATGGTAGCCAACATGTCAGTCGTACTGGAAGCCATGACAACCTCATATACACTAATTATAATAATGATACCCAGCAGCAGCAACAGCAGCAGCAGCAACAAAACAATAACGCGTTTCTTTCTCCTTCGACAGAACAACAACCACAACACCCCGCAACGGCCGATGCTTTGGAGGCTATGGCGCCTGAAGCCCAGGTCGTGATTCAGCCTTATGCGCCCTATGTCTGGTCGGCAGCGATTCCTGGATTTTTCCATCCTCATCACTGGCAGCTGTTTTATACCCTTGCGTTCTTTACCCGGTTCGATCATTGGGTGTCAAGAGTCGGTGGCGGTATCACTCTCGGTTGCTACATGCAGGGTATCATGGGTAAGAATATCCTATTCCGATGCATGAACTACTTGCCTTAATGAGATTTGGTACTCTGGTATTAACCACACCTTGTTACTCCTTGTTTGTTATAGCCTATGGCTTTGACTACCTGATCGAGGAGTAGCTTTTGCCTTCATGAATACGCACCATTGGACACTCTGCCGTTATTGTTGCTACACACCTAATAATCCTTGTCTGCGCCTACGCATACATGCATAATAATAAACTCCTCCCTCATCATTTCCGATCCGCCGTTCATATCTCTACTACGTGTCCTCTTGTCTCCTCGATCCGACTTGTACGTCGGTCGCTCGGATGTCCGGCACTTTGAAATTAAAAAAATGATCGAGAGGTGACTGCCACCGCAGCTCAAACCTTTTTTTTCTTTCTTTCTTTGTCTCCGCTCGCCTCAGACAGCATCACACACCTTTCTTCCTCACCCTCTCTTCCCACAACTCTCATTCCCTACTT
Source organism: Linnemannia elongata (assembly GCA_036320915.1). NCBI lineage: Eukaryota > Fungi > Mortierellomycota > Mortierellomycetes > Mortierellales > Mortierellaceae > Linnemannia > Linnemannia elongata. The sequence goes on along the minus strand of JAXBDG010000010.1, from coordinate 192,840 downwards.
GCTCAATTCACATTCAGGACTCACACTACCGCGGCACTACACTCTTCGATGGCATTTCGACTCAAGTTCACTCATGATCCACACAACGTCCATGTCCAGGTCCCAGGTAAAGAATCGTCTAATCAACTCAATTCCCTTTTCTCCTCGCGAACGAGAGGAGCGTAGAAAAAAAAAGAAGAAAACCCTATTAGAATGCTAAAGACGTGTTAACACCCTTAACATACAACCCCTGTTGACTTCATAGACCTGCGGCCAGCGACTATCTACGCAAGATTCTCGAGCGAGTTCCCAGACGCACTGACACCGACTTCTACGACGGCTGCGGCTCTGACACTCCGGTGGCTCGATAGCGACGGCGACTGGATTGAGATTCGACGAGGTATTCACACCCCGAGGAGTGTTATGACTCCTTGTGTCGATAAGTGAGATTACTGTTTCTGAACATTCTCCTCAAGCAAAGTATTAAGCTGTTATCGAACTTGCATTTGATAGATGACAAGGACTTTGAGCAGATACTGCTACAGGTCGTTAACAAGAACGGGATGGTGCATATTCAGTCAGGGTTCACCAGCGGTGTAAGTTTGCATTCTGCACACTAGAAGCATTCTCGGATTTGAAATAAGAAAGCGGCAGTCAGATCGCCCATTGATGTTTATTCCTGGTTTTCTGAACAAATAGGCCGACGAACCGACACAGCTTGGAACACTCATGCATAGGCAAGTGTGAAGGGATCCTAAGAACCCACTTTTTGTAGAAAAATGGAGCGAGAACCAGTTTTTCGCTAACGCGAGGGATGATTCTATCACTATTCTGTAGATATGAGAGGGTCATGGATTCCTTTGACCACCTTAGCCGGACTGTTGTCAAGGTATGATGCTCCGCCATGATGTAATACAAGAGCCTTCACTTTTTTTTTTTCTGCCTGATGTCTCCACGCTCGATCTAATAGACCCTCTTTCATTCTGTAATCGTAGTTGCCCCCTATATCCAATATCTTGATTGTTACAAAGCCCGATCCAAAACTGTCCAAGCTGACAAAGGAACTGTCAGTCTGGGTGCTCGAAACTTTCCCCGGGATCACCCTCTTTGTCGACAAGAAGCTGCAGGGCCGATCCTCGTTCAAGTATCAAGAGATTTTGGATCAGAACCCGTCATGGAATGATCGGTTGCAGTTTTGGACAAAGGATTGTCAGGCCTGTAAGGAGAAGCAGATCCACCTCGCGGTTACCTTGGGAGGTGATGGCACTGTGCTCTATACAACCTGGATGTTCCAAAAGCGTGTACCGCCCATCGTCGCAGTAAGTGGGCAAAAATCCTCGGAACCTGAAAGCGTTGACTTTTCGTCATGTAACAGAAAATCGGCCAAGAAACTGACCAAAAAAAAAAATGTCGCTTGTAAATTAATCCGCTTATTTAGTTCCACTTGGGAAGTCTGGGATTCTTGACCAACTTTTGTTTCGACAGCTACCGACCGACATTGTCCAACATCATTCGAGGTGAAGGAATGAACTTGAACATCAGGATGCGTCTCCAGTGCTCAGTCTACAAGTACAAGGAGGGTCCAAACATTTACAGCCCACTTCAACAACAACCTGATCAAATGCTGCCTATTAATGGACTGGACGTACACAGCACTAACGTTGCACCTATGACCACGTTGACTTCATCATCAGCAACCGCGGGAGATTCAGATGATAGCGATGGTGATGATGAGGAAGAATTGCGTCGTCAACGGGTTGAATCTCGCCAAAAGGCTGAGATCCTGCGGCGCGTCAAGGAGATGGATTCCAAACGTGGGACTGAAGTTATGGATCTAGGCATTTGTCATGAGAAAGGACAAACTTTGATTACAAGGGTTCCTACCCCCTCTACACGCCCTGATGGTATCAGTCGGATTAGTATTGGCGTAGGAGAAGCGGGTGGTGAGGAAGTGATCAGGCCCACGGACACCTGGCAGGTGCTGAATGAGGTGACCATTGACCGTGGTTCAAATGCAAACATGCTACAGCTGGAGTTGTTTGTGGATGGGAACCACGTCACCACCATCTTGGCCGATGGACTCGTCATCGCCACCGCCACCGGATCTACCGCCTATTCTGTAGGTTGAACTCTCCTACTGAAGTCTTTGTCCGGGACGCCTATGAAAAAAAATACTGACATAGTAGCAAATTTTCGGATCTAGTTATCTATTGGCGGGTCGTTGATCCATCCGGACAAGAATTCAGTCATTATCTCTCCGATCGCCCCACATTCCTTAACCGCACGGCCCATGATCATCCCAGGAACAAAGCATCTCCGCGTCTGTGGTACGTCTCGATTCTTTATTTCACTTTTGACCTTCAATCAGGCCCCTGTTTGGGCAATGAACAACATATAAACATTCGAACTGACACTCACTTTCTCTTTCATTTGAAGTCCCAGCATCAAGCAGGACAACAGCATGGGCCTCTTTCGATGGCCGACACCGCCAAGAGCTGGGAAAGGGCGACTCAATCATGATCACGGCCTCGCGATACCCAGCCACAACCATCTGTCGTCGGGACCAGAGCACGGATTGGTTCACGGGTTTGACCCAGGTCTTGAACTGGAACAGTCGTGTCCTCCAAAAGCCACTCGAGTCCCATCTCTGATGTGTTTTAGTCGTTCCGAAAAGATGTAAAGTGTATTTTGGTAATTAAATTGTATGGTGTTTTTTATCAAGGTCTACGTCGAAATGAAAGGATGAATGGCATGTGTGGAAAAGTAAAGGAAAGGAAAGGAAGAGGGGGGGGGGGGGGGGGGGGAAAGAGATACGATGAAAAACATAAGCAAGCAAAAACACAGTTTTTTTTTACTTGCGAAGTCTCCAATGGGGTCTCTTCTCGTCCTCCCGCAAAGCCTTAGCCCCAACAGCATCAAACAAGTCCTCCCTCAATGCCTGGAATGTCTTCCCTGTCTCATCAGCATCCTCATCGACCAAAACGAAAATCTTGAGCGCATCCGCCTGGGTCTCACCCTTCTCTTTCCGGGCCTTGGCCAACACACGCTGAGCGTCCTCGATCTTGGACTTTTCCCTTGAAGCAGTTCCATAGTCCTTGGTGTTGATCGCATGTGTGACTTTGGACCAGAGCTTGTGTGACTCCAACGGTCCCATCTCGTCCTTGGGCTTCAACTCTGGTGCAACGGGCTTATCCGTCAACGAATCAAAGAACAGCTTCGACTCACCATCGCCCCCTGCAAGGTCGACATAATTCGAAACACCGCTCCAGACGCCCTGGGCTGTATAAAAAGGATCTCCGCCATCCAAGGGCTTCAACGTCGCCTTGAAACTGTTGCGCTCTCCCGAAAAGTAGCCCTTGGTGCTATACTCGATCGAAGAAATCATACCCGCACTGCTGACAATATACGTCGCGCCCGATAATTCGACTGATGGCCGACCTGTGACAATTCCTCGGATGTTGAGTGAGGGGAGGGTGATCAAGTAGGTCTCGTTGTTGTTGTTGGGGAGGGTCACAATTGCATGTCCTGTTTGGTGGACGTCAATTCCTGCGGGCATTGCGAACCGTGATTTTTGGCCGCAGTGACCCTCGAGGATGACGCCTGCCTTCTTGTTCTCGAGGTGAAATCCCAAAATCTGTTTCGTAGATAAAAAAAAAAATGAGACGAGGAGCAGGCATAGTGCTTGAGTGAGTGAGTGTTATGCTATGAGAATGAAAAACTTGTTTGTAGTTTCCTTTGTACTTTTGTGTGACCACATGTCGTTGTAGTTGTTGTTATTGTGTTCTTGGCAAGTGAATACCAATTAGTCATGCACCCCTGAGTCGCCCATGATTGTCCGAGGTGTCCTCCAGTTGCACTGACAAAAAAAAATCCTGCCATCTGTCCCGTCGGCCTTCTCAAAGTTTCCAAACTGATGATTTGAACCCCCAAATAACCCTTGGGAGTACCCTCTAGAGAAAAAGTAAATGACAGAGGGTGTGTGATCCTGAGAGCAATTGCATGCCTAAAAAAAGAGTCCTGCCAACTTTTCGGGTGCCAGGTTTGTTGTTTTCTTGTGACGATAGCGCCGTCCTTTGAGAAAAAAAAATCCAGCATTCGGCTCGTGATATCCCTCAAAACACATCAACATAGATAAATTGGTGAGGCAATGAATGAAAGGAAAGAAGAACGTGGATGCGCGGACTTACAGGAGGATGATGACTGACTTGCTCAGCGGTGAGGACGACATCACCTGTGGCCTCGTCTCCAGTCCATTGGGCGAAATACTGCTCTCCAAGGATAGGGTTATAAGGTTTCTTTTCCATGCCTGCGGTGGTGGCGCGTGACGAATAAGATCCGTAGAGAGTCGAGATGAACCAGCGTGTACAGTTCAGAAGGCGCTCCTCGGGAGTTTGTCCTGCTGAGATCGAAGCAAACAGCTTGGGGTGATCACCCCAGTATTGACTAATGAAGAGGGGTTGGCAAGGAAAAAGATGGAAATTGGTCTGGTTAGCAATGGAGTTTTTGGGGTCGTGGGCCAGGGAAGGAACTTTTTTAACCTTCTGGTGTCTTTTTTGAATCTTTCAACCCCAAAACAAAAAAAAAAAATACTTGTATAACCGATTTGTTTGCGATAATCCTCCTCCCACTATTGCCTTTGTTCCCTTGTCCGTCTCCCTCTTGCGTGTCAATGGCATCAATTGTTGGGTCACTACATCTTTTCAGTCTACAATAGAACGTAGAGAAAGATGCTAAAAGAAAAAAAAAATCCTTAAGTGACAATTGTCACTCGTGCGTTGCCTTTTTGTTTGACGAAGGCGCAGGTAGACAGTGAAGGAAAGAGATATGGGCGCAGGCAGACAGATAAATCAACAAACAAACAGAGGTCGTTCTTTGGTTTGCACATGGCAGAAGTAAGGATAAAAAGAAAGGGGAGAAAGAAGGGAAAGGAGAAAGAGAAAGGTCCACAGCCAAAGAACGAAATCAAGGAGTGAGATTTGGTCGTCAAACATAGAATAATTGTGGATTGCCTCTTTGTCTCCTCTCTATTCAAAAGCATTCTGGTGTTGCCACCAAATGCCATACATGACGCACAAATGTCTCGGATGCCCAATCGAACACACACTCCACAAACCAATAGACGCGCAAACGATAGGTCGGGAAGGTTTGCCAACGAGACCAAGACACAACAATAAAAGAAAAAAAGTACCGGTGAAAAGAAAACGAGATGGGGAATGGAGGCGTAAGGAAGATGAGTCCGACTGTAGTTGTGCATTGCTTCCTTGCTTGGTTTTTGTTGTTGGTGGGAGAAAGATGCGTGACTGAATGAGTTCATTCGGATGAGCGAGAGATTGAACAATAGACAGTAAGGAAGAGAAGAGAAGAAGAAGGAGGGTGATTGCTTGCCTGTATTCGAGGAGGGAGACGGAGCTGAGGAGGAAGGAGGGGCAGGTGAGTGAGGAGAGGTCGCCGCTGAAGGTAGCGAGGGTGGAGATAAAGGATTTGAGGGAGTCCTTTTGGGGTGCTTGCGAGAGGACAGAGGAACTGTCGCTGTCGATATGACTGTTGTCCTTGCTCATGGTTGTAGTAGGTTGGTTGGTGAGAAGGGAAAGAGAGGAAGTAGCAATGGGGTTGATATGGGAGGATGGGAGGATGTTGGAAGGAGAAAGTGCAGGGAGAAGGAGAAGGAGGTGAAATTTAATATTGAGGGGAATAAAAAAAAGTAAAGAAAAACTGGTGAATGAAAATTATTAATACCGTGTGGAATTTCTTAGTTGCACATGGGTGTGGCACACACTGGCAACAGAGAGCAACAGATAACACCGGCTCATCCCCACCCGGACTTCAAAAGGGAAAAAGAGAATTGCCCCCCCCCTAGGCTGCGCTTTTTTTTTATCTATTTGCCGCCAACACATCACCATATCCCACACAAACTTAAACACTTACCCGTCTTCATTTTACTCCTTTACTAGGCCCTATACCGGTTGACCAATGAACTTAACAAACATCCCTTCAGCCGCACTCACATCAGGCACACGCACCCTGTCAATAGTGGCCACTCGTTGCCCGTCCTTCTCCACAGGCATCGCTTCAAGGCTCTTGGGAGCTATCGCATGGTTGCACCCTACGCTTCACAGACCCACAATATTGTCAACACCAACAACAATAGCTTTATTCTCAACCTCAGTATCCTCACAATGCTCATCCTCCAAGGAGGAAAACGATCTCTACCAGGTACTCTTCATTCTAGGGCTGCTCATGCCAGGGTTGCTGCCCCCTTGGCAGTATGCTTCCCTAATTTACTATTACTCGCATACAATGCGTCTTGAATCCCATAGGTGTTGAAGGTAGCTGGTAGACCGCCTTTTGCTTGACAGCCAGTTTGAAGCGCTTTGGCGAAGGTTCTTCAGTCTCTCCACTCTCCCCAGCTCCTTCAACACACAACAGCGATAACTTCTCTGGATCAATGGCAACATATACCCTTGCTTTTAACTACGGCGGGTTCTCGGTGGCAGTGACGTCGAGAAAGCACTCGCAACCGTCAGTAGCCACACCATTGCAACCCAAGATGGGCAAAGAGCAGAAAACACTTCTGAAGGTGCAAGCGGCAGAAGTAGAAAAAAAAACGAATCGAAGGGAAGGAGACAACAGAAAATACGGAATCAGCATGGTTATTACCCTATCCTGCGAAGGTTGTCAAATTTCAGATTGTCTGACCTCACCCAGAGCCCGAGCTGAAGGAGACTTCAGCTTGTTCTTCATCGAAATCAAGCAGTCCTTTGTCCTTGCCAAGGGCAAAAAGTTACTGAGTAGAGAAGTATTTTCAATGGCGCCCTTCTGCAAAAATCATGGATCATCCATTCCGCAATCCCTGTATTCTTCCAACGACAAATGACGACGGTACAGCACCCATCAAGTTCACTCGACTTCAATTTCCCATCAGACAGGCATTTGCCCTTACTATTAATGTCACAAGGCCAAACAACGACAGCCTGTATATATCCGCCTTCACGCACGGGCAACTCTATGTAGACTTTTATATAATGACGAAAGTTATAGAACGCGACACAGAAGGGTCTTGAATAAATCCGCTTGCTTTTCTTTGGTCTATTATATTGTATTCTCTACCACTGCACTGTGCTGTAACTGTCCTGCATTGGACGTGGTGTCAAAGTAAAGCACAAACGTTACAATCAATCTTCATCACAGTAGCATAGACGTTGAATTATTACACCGTATGAAAACAAGGTATCAAACTGACTATCAGCAGGAAAAAGAGGAAAACTCACCTATGGATATATAAAAAGCAGGCTTTTATCTGCCTTTCTATCCGATTCCCCCTTCTTCAAAACAACTTATCACTCGAATTGCGTTCACCTCTCTCTTCTCCCAAGTTGACAGAATTGCAGTGCAAAAAAAAAAAAAAAAAAAAAAAAAAACAAGGTCAAAAATGGTGTGCTAGATCCGTGTTGTGCACCACCCGTGTAAAAAATGGCATGCTAGAGCCGTGTCGTGCACCCCCCGTGTAAAAACTAGCGTACTATCAAACAAGTGCCCCTGGGCGCGCTTTTGGATGATGTCCAAGATGCTGTAGAGCAGCGGCGATATCATGGGAGCTGATGGCGGTCATATGCTTCCGATCTGCAAATTGATGCAATCCAAAACCACCAACTCGACGAGGCAATCGTCTACTCAGAAAGTCATCTTTTCTTTCACTCTATCCCAAACAGACCATCACCTCTTCCTCTTCTTTCTGCTTTTCTCCTCCTCTCACCAAATGCTTTAAGAGACGCGGGAAAGGTCATTTCTGTCCCTACTATAAAGGAAAACAAACGGCAATATCAAACCGCCAACGGCAAAACAGGCCATAATTGCACGGATCAACGCTTCTTTGAAGCACAACCAATCCGTTCCCTAACTGCTACTATGCCGTGAATGATGGCGCCAACGCGCACAACATGGAAGCAGGGGAGAGAGAAAGGAAACGTGTTAAATGGTATAGAAGGGGAGTAGAATGGGTAGAAAAGAAAAGGAAGAAGAAAGAGAAATCTGAAGAGCAGCCGAAGAGGAGCTGAAGTGAAGGCGAAGAAATAACAAAGTCGGGGAAGGAGAGAAGGGGGATAAGAGCCAAGGTAAGAAGGAAAGCCCAAAAAAAATATCTCTCTTATTCATATATGCCTAGAGAACGTAGGCATGCAGCACAGGCATAGAAAAGTCAAAGCAAAGATCAGGGCACACAGTGTGTGTAAGGTGCCTGAAAAGGGGATCGAAATCGTAGAAAATACAGGAATATTTGTTTATAGCCACCCCAATACAAGTCAAGTTGTGCCAGCCTCGCAGATTGTGGGCAAAACAGAATCCTTCAGCTATCCAATTACTGTGTCGGCGAATGGACACCCCCAATGCTTCCCTCCGGTGACGTACTTTATGCGCCCATTGTTCCCCAGCCGTTTTTCTTTAGTTTCTCACAATTCTCTGCCTTTCATTTCTCATTCAATTCATACCCACACGCACACACACACTCTCTGTGCCCCTCTCATCCTCCTTTTACATGGAACACCCGGTCGGCTTCTTGCGCTCGCTCATGATGTTTCTCCGCATCGTCCCGACAGCAAGGAGGAGTCGTCGCTATCTCCTCGTCATTCTCATTTTTGCAATCGGCATTCTTATCCTCACATCCGACTACTCTTCAAGAATCCTCCCTCTCGGCTCGGTTGTATACTTCGGACTCGACAGCAATTGGAAGCCGATCACCGCACAGAACAATAGATGGAGAGGACACACCGTCGCCGGAGAGCTGGAGCTTCCTGAAGCCACCTGGACCTGCACGGACGATCACCTTAGCGAACAGGACCGGGACACAAAGACAAACAGACGGAGCCGGCAATGCATTGTCGAGAATCTATGCGTGGATAGACAAGGTACTGATCATGTAGGACTGCAAGCCATGCATCTTCCTTCGGCAGGAAGAGAGGAAGAGAACGAAATAGATTTTCTCCTCTCCATCCTTTTTTGTGTATGACAATATGATGGTTGAGCTGACGCCGGCTTCTGATTGGTGCAAAAATTCTCATGCCAATATTTTTTTCGACGTTTTCTCTCTCGTTGATCCTTTTTTCGATATTAGGTGCATTCATCAGAAGTAATGGTCTCGGGGCGCGTAAGAACATGCCCGAGGTCAACCTGATGTCCTCGGACGAAGTCTCGGACGTCTTTTGGCAGCCACGGCTGCAGCGTTCGTGGAGGAAGGTCATCCGTGCCCACTTTGTCAACGAGACCCTCTTTGTTCATAGATTGTACTCGCCCTCTCACTTTTCGCATTGGCTCTACAATGGGATGATCCCTCTCTACAGGTAAGAATGAATATATATCAAAAGAGCCAAGTGACAAACAGAACACTATTTTATATGCCCTTTCTGACCTCAAATTTTCCAATATTTAATACTACACAGCACTATGAAGCGCTTTGGTGGCACAAAGAATTCCTGGACCTTCCGCGGTTCTCAGTACCATCACGAATCCATAGACCGACAGGGCACTTGGGAGATGGAACATTTTTTTCAGACCGGCAAAGAGCTTGTTCTTTCTCAAGCCGAAATGTCCACGCCATTTCAGACTCTTCCTCCCCCAGACGCACCCATTTGTTTCCAAAGGGCCGTCGTCGGACTGGGTTCCCAGTGTGCGCTGAGTTACTGTGAGAACAACATCCCTACGGAGATCTACAAGGCTTTCCGGGAGGAGATCGCGGAATATTACTGGTCCTCTCCCCAGACATGGTCAAAGCATCTAAAGAATGCGCAGGAGGCGATCAATAGCAGGTGGGGGCATGAAGCGCCAGGAAGCAAAGCCATGAATTCGCAGCTAAAGTGTCTGGAATCGGCCAGGTACTACAATTTTGAGGCCGCAGGACCCAACCATGGTCTCGAGCTCGGCGAAGCAAAGAATAGAGTTGGACAGATGACTCCTGACGCTGTAGACTCTCCAGAGGGATACCAGAACCTGTTTGTTGAGTCAAGTGCCGGAATTGACGCAAGCAAAGGAAGCAAGCGCCAGTTGGTGGTCGGTATCATCCAGCGCGACAAATCCAGACGACTTCTCAACGACGAAGAGTTGGTCCAAGGTCTCGTTCAGGCTGGGTTCCGTGTCAAGTGGATGAGCTTTGATCATGGGTGTGGGCTTGCTGAGACGGCCTACTTGCTTCGGGATGTCAATGTTCTCATCTCGCCTCACGGAAACGCCCTCGGTACATCAGTCTTTATGCCCAGCTACGACCCTGTGTCGACCATAGTCAGCGTCGATAGTTCGCGGCACAAGGAGGCCTGGTTCATGTTCACGGCCACGGCGATTGGTCAACGATTTATCCAGACCATTTGTGGACCAAGCAACTATGTGGACGATTTCTCGCGAGAGCACTGCCCCTACTCCAAGGATGTCAAATTCGGCCACAAGATCTTGGATACCGTGAGCCTTGTTCTGGGCCTGCCAGATTCGATGGTCAAGACGGATGAGGAGAAAAGTTCCATGTCTGCTTCAGCCCTGGACAGTATGCGAAAAAAGTACCGGAACTACGTCAACAGCAACCTTGCGGCCCAAAAACTCGCCGAGGAGGAAATGGATGTCCTTATTGGACCTGAGCAGCCCAATGCTTTGATTCAAAAGTACGGCGAGGATGTCTGGACGTTCCTTATGCATTTTTGGAAAGAAGCTCCTCGATATGTGGATGTTGTCCGGGTAGTCAAGTTTGTGCAGTCGCTGCAACGGGATCTGGAACAGGAAAAAGTCGTCGAGTCAAGCATCCCAGAGAATCAGCATATGGGCTATGCGCAGAAGTCATATGGGGTTTATGTGAAGTATGTGCGTAAGGGTCAAGCATGCGGACTGGAGGGATGTGGTGATATCTTGCAGAGGAACGTGGCGGACGAGAAGACGAGCGCGTTCGGAAAACATTCGATTGATGATACCTCAAAGTGGGGACAGTCAACTAGTGAGGGCCAGATGTTGAGGGAAGGGTTGTCACACGAGAATACGAGAACAATCTGGCGGATTGAAACGTAGATAAACAACAATACCATTGGTAGATTTTTGTATGACAGCATACACACAAAACAGATAGACCTGTCTGCATAGAGATATAAAAATGCGTTGTTCTGCTTTCATTTTCATTGTGCAGTCGCTCTGTGTTACTTGCGTAAAGAGATAACGATACTTTTCGACATCATAATCTACCTCATTTCTCAGAGCGAAACGCGCGCTGTAATAGCAACAGAAGGACAAGAGCAGGAACCAGAGAAGTGAGGGCCAAGAAGAAATAGGCAGAAATGAATGAGGTTTATTGTACAGAGTGTCAGGTATTTAAGTGTGTTTAAGTGTGTAGGATACAAGGTGGCAGGGGATGAGGAATGGCAGATATGGTCGTGAACAAAAAAGATCCAATGATTTCGACATTTTGACATGAATGAACTTTTTTATTCCTCATTGCAACCTAAACTTTCCAACATCACAACATCAGGTTCTGACTTACTTGGCATTGTCCTCTCGCAATTAGGACGCCGGTCATCACATGCAATTCAGATTAGTCCATTATTTAACCCAGTTTTGCGAAAAATGAAAATTCTGCACTATCGGCAGGACTGGGGTCATAATTTTTTTTTAAAAAATGATTTAGATCATTTCTAGTCACGTGACATAAATAATAGCGGCATAGCTGAAAACCATCGAGTAAATTTTGTGTGATAGATTTCATCTATGCTCTCCTGGATCATAAATTATGCGAACTAAAGACCTGCCAAGTCCATAGCGCTCAGGATAGGAATGTCATCGCCCATTAGAGATTCTTATTTCTCTTTTTCTCTCCTTTCTTTGTAGTTGTTCATCACTCAAACCATTAGCGTTTAACAATGGCATACGGGTGATAAATGGTCATAATCAGTTTATTTATTTATTGAGCAACGCTCTTCCTGCTAACTTTATGTTTGTTAATAAAAGCATTGAGAGTCATCGACCCTTTGGCCTTCTCGATCTGCACAAGCGCTTTCTCCTCTCGTACGGCCAGATCGATATTACTGTCAAACGCTAGCATGACTTCTAAGACCATATAGACGATATCCTTTTTGAATTTCCATTGAGCATCGTATGTGTTGCGTTTACAAGGAAAACTCGGGTCCCATCGCCACTGGGTGGCAGCCGCCTTGCCATTAAGTCCAAAAACGCTGCGCCCCTTGACTCCATTCAGTCTCCAGATGGAAGGGTTGCCATCCATGCCGCGAAACCATTCACACCAGTGGTCCCTAAGACTACGACTTTTCGGGATCATCTCGTATCTCACGCCATCGTCGACGTCAAACAGAAAATCGTACTTTGAGCCCAACTCTAGCGCCAATTCATCCATCCGTTGCAACAATTCCTGAGGCGCAGGTGCTGGTTCTGGTGTTGGCTCTGGAGTTGGTTCAAGTTCCAGTTCTGGTTCTGGTACTGGTGGCGATGATGAATCCGGACGATTGCCGGGATGTTGCTGTAATTGTTGCAGTTGCGCAATTGGCTCCATAACCTGATCTTCGACCTCGACCTCGAACTCGGACGCGGACTCGAACTCAGACTCGGACTCGGAATCAGACTTAGCATCGGACTTGGACTCGGACTCGGACTCGGACTCTGTTTCCACCATTCGTACCTCAGGCCTCATCTGGTCCTGCTGTCTCCTCTCATGTACTCCTCCACGATGACGTTGACGAGAGCGATGAGATCGATTTGATGGGAATTCTTGTGTATATGGTCCGGATGCGCGTTTCATCTCGTCCTGATAGATTGACAAGAACTGAAGAGGTGTATCCTGGTACATCCGTTGGATTGTGCGGTTGAGGGCAAGGCTGTGCTGATTCAATGCATCCGTATAAAATCCCTTGAGAATATCCATATGCTGTAAGATCGTATTCCCAACCTTCGCCGTAATGATCTTGTCGAGATGTTGCAACGAAATGTCGAGTGTCGTCTTGACTTCCCGAGTGAACGTCCTCATCTCGGTCCTGGTGTTCGAGAAGCCGTTCGTCAACTTAGAATCGAGACTCCGTAACTCGGCATGAATGGCGGGCGCATTATGAGACAGAAGATCGGATTGAGGTGGTACAGCCAGATCCATTGCGTTCAAAAGGTTGGCTCGGTACTCGAGAAAGAGGACATCATGGAATATGGCATTTTCAAAGACCTCGTGGCGACCATAGGCCATATAATCATCGGGATTGATATCCATAAGGGCCACAGCATCCTGTATGAGGATCTTGCGAAGATATGCGAGCAAACGTAAGAACTTGAGACGCAGAATTCCATCGAGGTTGGTGGGGGCCGGCATACGTTCCGAAGTGAGTCTGTTAAAAAACTCGTCCCGATCTTCCATAATGTTCTCCAAGAGCATCAGCCAGTCCGGGTGTCGATTATAACAGTCCTCCAGAAATGGAAAGACTTTTTGCTGAAGAGCGAGAGGAGGACGAAGAACATCGCGCTTGATAAACGGAGGCATACCAACATGAGTAGACCCAGCTAGAGCATATGCGACACCCTTAGGAAGTGGATGAAGGTAATGAGATGTGAGGCGTCCTTGGTCCTTTTTCCAGCCTCCGTGATGCTCTATGGCTTTGACATCTTGACCAAGGGCGTACGCATGATTGGCTCCGGAGTGGCGGTAAAAATGAGTGGGTTGATCGGTAACAATGCCGGCTTGCTTGAAGAGCAGGGACATTCCACCGAGATGAGCGGTATTCGACATCTTGTTCTCCTTGTTCTTTCCAAACACAAGATATGTATCTCTCCACCTGCTGTCCTGCTCGTTATCAAACTCTGGCCTGTTGAATGGGTCCTATAGCAAAAAGGATTGGTAAATATGGCAAGTAAATAATTGCAACCACGGAATAAAATGGACGAAGGACGAGGATATCAAAAAGCAAATGCGCCTTCTTACCTCCCAAAGCTGGAACAGATAGAAGGCAAGAGCTCCGAGAGGGCATAGCTCAACATCGGTATTCCTGATTGCAACGCCGTATGTCACACCTCCTGTTTTCATAGTCTTCCCTTGCGTCATGATAAGGACGATCGCAATAGTGCCAGGTCGGTCAGAGTCCTTCACTGTCGAGGGAGTGGCCAGGTTCGAGAACGTATGGAGGTTGATGTGTGGGAGTTTGGCGAATCGAAGGTTTTCTCCTCTCATCATCATATGATGGCCCCAGGACGCCATCAACCGATTTTTCAGACCAGTGATTTTGTGTCGCCTGCTGTTTATGTCGCCGTATCGATGTGCCCAGCCAACTCTCATCAGCCTCCGCATCTTCTTGACCTCGCTACCATCAGCCGCATCAATGGTGGCATACTTCTTGCACTCGATTTTGGGGTCTCCTGCAATCCGATGCTTGAAGGCGTTGATGACTGCTGCTACAGCGGTTCCGGTACGTGGGTGGGGTTCAAATCTCAGTCCATCAGGCTCGCTGGTTTGTTGTTTGGTGTAGAGGTCGACGACGGCGCAAATGTAAGCCTCTACTGTCTTCATGCTGGGAATGTCTTGATAGTCCTCATACACCACCTTTCTCTTCTTCTTCTTCCCCTCCCCCTCCTCGATGACTTCTACTGGACGTTTCTTCTTCGCGAAGAACGGAATGGCAGCCTGTCTCTCATCACCACCTCCGTCTGTAGCGTGTTCCTGTAGGCCCTCTGTGAGGTAGAGAACATATCGGTTGTACTCCACCCTGTCGTCTACTTCTTCGCCTCCGACCTTATTGATGTTTGTCCTGCGGTAGCCTTTTCTCTCACACCATTTCTAATGACACATAATATGCTGTGTTAGAGCGATATACAAGAAAGGAAAGCAAAGAGAAAGAACCACACAGACTAACAGTAAACAAAGTGATCATACCCTCCAATGGTCCTGGTATCGCACGTATGAGGTAACAGTGCCTTTAGCAAGTTGAGAATCGCGCGCCGACTTGGCGTTGAGAACAGCGCGCAACTCGCTAAGCTCCCTCTCAATGTCCGCCTCTTCCGTCTCTGTGAGTTCCGTTCTGCCTGTGTCTTTTTTTTTAATCGCGGCCAACTTCTTCGCTCGCAGTCCAGCCTTCTTTTCCGCCATTTGTACACGGATGTTGAAGAGTTCCGGTGACTCTCCTTCCAATCGATGCATCTTCATCTCCAGGATAACCTGATGTCCTTCTTCTGTATCCTGCCCTGTAAATGGTTCCGGTAGTTTCCTTGTGCGGCGCGCGAGGGTTCTCGTGGTTGTGTTCGCTCTGGATGCTTGAAGGTAAGTCAAAGAGGTAGTGTCGTCCCCAGCTGCCTCAATGTCTTCGGCATCCTCGTCAGTTTCGTTGGCGTCGATGCGAATTCCATTGGTACCCATGTTCATACTCTCAAAAAGACTGTCGTCCAGATCGAAATAGTCGGTTTGATCCTCCGTCAAAACTGACATGAATGGGACAGGCTTGAGTATGTGCTTAGAACTACCTTCACCATTTCCTATGACCGATAGAGAAATAGAGAAAGGGGACAGTATTAGTATGAATGGAAGAAGTGACAGCCCAACTGTTTTGAAGAAGTCAGTTTATTAGCTCTCACATTAACGCTATACTATACCGTTGGCCTTCTCCTTCCCGTTTCTTCGTCTCTTGCTCGTTATCGTCGGTGGTGCAGGCGCAGGCGTAGCCTGAGACCGAGACTGAGAGGATGAGGACGAAGATGAGGACGAGGAAGACATATGAATGAACAAGATGAATGCGTTGCGTTGTGCGTATAGGGAGCGAAAAAAAATACTATCTCCTGTAAGTGACTTGATTTGTCCAGGGGTCATTATAAGCCACCGCCGCATCATATTTCTTATTCTAAAATATATAACGCCAATTCAATCGGCTCATTTCCTATGTGGTTTATGACTCCAATATAGCGAATAGCGCTTCACTATCCTCACGATAATGGTTTACATGGGTTTAGTGCGCAACAGCCTTTTCACCGTTCTGTAAAACGCACAACCTGTGCAATCATCAGTCGCAATGCTGCTCACTATAGTGGAGACCAACAACATCCTTGAATGAGGTTTTTAGGATTATGCGGTGTGTAGGTGCAGTGGAATCACCAAAAAAAAAAAAAGTGGAAAAAATGCCTTTTTACTATAGCTTTGACATATATTGTGATGAAGAATCCTTACAGCTATTCTGGGTTGAGTTACGCGATCCTATTTAGGACTCATAATCGAATCGAATAATTCGAATTGGAGATAGGGTGGATTCGATTCGATTTGAATACTCTCCCACTACTCGATTCGATCCGAATGGTTCGAATGGTTCGAATGCTTCGAGAGGTGCCCTTAATTTCTGGTCCATAGGTGGACGATTCATTATGTGACTGAATACTTCTATGACTGAGTGACATTTCCATTCATTTACTCGAAAATCGTTTAGGGACAGTTTTCTTATCCAACTGTACGCAAAAAAAAATTGGGTGTAATAGGCGAGCATGCAGATTCTTGCTCGCTCGAGTACGTGATTTTTATATGGGCTTGGTGATAAGCGACAAAAAAATGCTTGCTTTATTACTTCATGGTTCTAGTTGCTTTAGATCTCGTAGCTCCTGCCGTCAGTGTTGGCACGATTCATCCATTCAGGCGGTCGCGAGGGGTCCTTGTGAATATGAAAAGACTTGACTTGTCCACAGACATTTTCCATCTGGAGCTCGGGGTACAGCCTCCTGACCTCATACAAAAGACGGTTCTCTGATCCCAGGACGCCCAAGGTAAAATTCAAGTTCTCCACCAAATCCTTCAATTTCGCTTTATCTGCACAGATCGCCCGGGGTGCGAAGGCAAAGGTATCATAGCTTCCATATACTGGGTATGGTTCATACGTAATCCCCTTGGCAAGGTCATCTTCAAAGCCCTCGATACTACGGCCGCCTGTTGAGAGTCTCCAGCGTGACATGGCATAAAAGTGTGAATCAAAGACAGATTCGGATAGCTTGGCAAAGTATTCGAGCGACAAGTCGTAAAAGATGTCCGAGTTGGCAAAAATCACTCGGTGGTCCCGAAGGTGGTCGCAAGCATACTGGATAAAGTCGCCCATGAGCGGGCGGGCGGCAATGACGAACTCTTTGGTTCTTGGATCGATGGAAGCAAAGGCTGGTAGGGGCTGGTCTTTGGCCTCGACAAGGACATGGATTTGGTCGAGGAGCGGGTTTCCCATCAGACTGGCAAGACAGATGTCGATCTCTGCGGCGCGCGCAGGGGTATTTGGCTTAAAGTAGGAGGTGATGAAGGCGAGCTTGACTTCGGGGCGGTAGATGAAGCAATTAACTTCTGATGGGCTGCATCGTCCTTGGGAAAGCTTGATGGTGTTATTGATGTTAATGAGGTGAATGATGAGGTAGAGGAAGAAGAAGAAGGCGGCAATGACGGCGTACTTGGGCTTTAAGAGCATGTGTATCAAGTTCATCGTGGAGGTAGAGAGTAAGGAATGAATTATGGCAAGAGGTTGGCCGGGAGCGTTGAAGGTAGGATGAGTCGACAAAAAAAATTCTTCTCATTGTGACTGTGTCAAGAGAATTGCCATGACACGACGCCCTCTCATTTCTCTCAAAACATGGGCTTTTCTCTGTCAAGAGTGTTGCCATGGCAGAGGGCCTTCTCGCACAAGTACGTCAAATAGCCGTCCACGATCCATCTCTCCATCCCTTCATCTTTCAATCCCTCCTCTCTTTGGTCAACACTGCAAATTCCTCTTTCCTTGGTCACGTATCCTTCTCTCATCATCAGGGTCTACTTCATCTTGTTCATCAACGCTATCACGCCAAAGACAGTTGATTGTAGCACAATCGCCACATCTACAGAAGACATCATTTCGCCTGAATTGAAATATATAAGGGGCGTTATTCAGCCCAGATTTATTTTTGCTTGGAAATACAGATCATCAATCGCGCTAGCTCGCATCTTTACCCCCAAGCAGATTGACCACCATAGTCGCAAAACGCTCTCCTTCGTAAACGGACTTCAACGACTCGACAGCATCAAGATCAATGGAGGAGCTCCTGTCTCGTGAGCCATACCCTCTGACGACCCTGTCGCGCACTAACTGCTTGATCTCCTGCCGATATCTTGTGCGGTTTTTGATTCTTATCGAGGGAAAACTGAATCCTGTCTCCATCCATGACCGAAGCAATCAAGCGCACATAGCGCCTCTTGACTTGACTTGCATCTGTGCCACCCACAGGTGGATACAGTGGTGTGTACTCTTCCATATTCAACGAGTTTTGCTCCAGCCAGTCACCTTGCGCCTTTGAGAGGACTCCCGCTTTGC
This sequence comes from Linnemannia elongata, assembly GCA_036320915.1. Lineage (NCBI taxonomy): Eukaryota > Fungi > Mortierellomycota > Mortierellomycetes > Mortierellales > Mortierellaceae > Linnemannia > Linnemannia elongata. The sequence continues at coordinate 174,565 of JAXBDG010000010.1, read as the reverse complement.
AAAAACAATGTATCACTGTCGCAGCCTTGACCGAGACCACGTGTATGGAATATGCAACCATGCCTCGCCGTTGGCAATCTTCTTTCCAGTGGCGTACTCCTTTGTAATTGCTTTGTTGATTAGCATCTCGAGGTATGGTCGTTTGAATACACTGAATATGCCTTGGTCCAAAGGTTGGGTAACGGATGTTGAATTGAGTGGCAGGCGCCCAATCTGAAGATGTCTCCATGTCTCTCCTGCAAGCGGATCGTTGCCGCTAGAGTTGCCGTGTGCTCCACATGAGTCGTTAAGTAGAAGACTCTTGTTGGTAAGGCTGTCAACCAGAGCGTGAAGCCACGCTTTGAAAGATCCAAGGTCATGTATCCATCTCCATGAGTTATTGATGTAATTGGGACCTCAGGGCATGTCTAGATACGTCGAGCAAGATGCGCGCCTAAAATAATAAACAAAGAGATAGGATAATTAGTCTCTAATTTATTTATTTTTTCTTTTAGAACAATAATGCGGGACGTTCGAGCACTTGCCTATGACAAGCGGTCTCAAAGCCATTCCCGTTGCTGCTCGGGCAAACAAAGATCCAGCGGCGTTGACACAGAAGAGAATCGACACTCGATTTGCAGCTCCCCGTTCTGGTTTGGCACCGCTCGCAAGCTCTTCCATAGTGTACAAGAGGGTGGAGAACTCCTCAAGTACATGCCAGTCTCATCGCAGTTGTAGATGTCATCGGGCTCGAAATCAGAACATATCTTGCGGATTTCGTCCATCCTTCCCGCAATGGCGTCCTTGTCGACAGAGACCGCCTGTTGTGTCACAGTAAGAATGAATAAGAGAGTGATTGAAGGTGTATATGTTTAGGTATGAAAAGGATGGAAGCTGGACAGAAACATATCTCTTTTATTTTCCATCTGTCTGTGCTTTTATAGACACCTCTTCGGGCGCCTTGCAGATGCTTTGTTCACCTGTATTAACCAGGTGTAACAAAGTTACGGCGATAACTTAATGTTCAGGTAAGCGGAACAAGGAATAGGTAACTGGAACTAGAATCAAGGGTTGTACAGTCGTTTGATTTATTGTAAAAATGATTGTGAATTTTTACATGAAATGAACATTTCTCCATAAGATTAGTGCCGTCTTTCTTCAGACTTGCTAAGGAGCATCCTTTCCTCTTCGTAATCAAAGCTCAAAAGCGAGATGACGAAATAAAGACATATAGTCATCGCTACAGGTTTTCTACGAATGACACATCACTTTTACAATTTTCCAAAAAAAGTCACCTTTGACCACCCATCTATTTGCATGACAGATTCTTTTTGTTTACATCCATTTTTTTTTTTGGCACCTTAACACATTCCTCTGCACACTCTCCATCAGTAACAGAAATCTCTAATCAGAAACATCAACAATATGAAGCAACTATCAGCGGCAAAAGTGGATGATGCAACAAGGCCACTTCTACAAGGGAAATCAACCAGAGAAGTGGCAAAGGCAGTTGGAATCTCTCACCCATCAGCCTTCAAGTAGGGCTCCTAATCAAATTGATCGGATCGAATTTAGCCTATTTCGATTTCGATTTGAATAAAGTAAACTTGACTCCGATTCGAATTCGATTGAAGCTGAAGGTTCGAATCTGATTCGAATCAATCGAACCATTCGAAGTAATCGAACCATTCGGACCATTCGAACCATTCGGACCATTCGAACCATTCGGACCATTCGAACCATTCGGACCATTCGAACCATTATTGATGCCACGTCATCAACAAGGATGCCGAGTTTTGGGAGTACGCAATCAGATCAATGTATAGTAAAGAAAGCATCACTCCTCTTTTCTTTCTTATCTTTATTCTCCTTCCATTTTCCTTGCCCTATATAACTCTTGATATCAGTAGACGCCGCCCTCGATCAATCATTGACTCGGAAGAAAACGACGAACTTTTTGAGGTCAGTTTTATGGTTTTGATGTGCTAGATGGTAAACGTTGGACCTTAAAATAGCTCTTTACACATTACCTTGTGACTCTTCCGTAGATTGATGAAATCAGCAATGTGTCATACAGTTATGGTCTTCCTGTTGGCAACATGGGCATCGAAAGTGTACGAAGTGACATTGCCAGCCAAAAGAAAGGCACTCGCACTTGGGGGTGGGCCATCAAGAACAATATGGCAGAGCGTGCTACTTCTTCGAAGAGTAACGGTGTGATCGTGCGCTGCCTTTATCCTGGCTGAAAGCAGGCATACGCCACAAGTTCAACGACCACCTCTGGAATCAACAATCATTTGGGCAAAGTTTATCTCATAAGTCGGGAAAGCGGCGTAAACGATAGAAGCCTCTCCAGAGGGGGGCTGTTAGATGTACTACTCCATTCCTCCGCACAACCAAAAGTTTTTGACCCAACTAGTTTCAATGACCTGTTGGTCCGTTTCGTTGTTACAACAAAGCAGTCATTCTCCATTGTCAAGAGTCCAGCATTTCATGAACTTTGAACCATGCTACGATGGCTAATGTGCCTCAGATCAGACTCCCTTCAGATGACGCAATGGAAACAAAGGTAAAAGTGTCCCTGCTTATTGAAATGAGTTCGGGCCCATTAAAATGCCTCTATCACAACCCTACTAACTAGACTAATTTATATTAAACCAAGCGCAAATAACTAGAGATGGAAGAACAAGTGATTGCAGTGTTTACTGACGTTCACAAGATGTCCTTGACAGCTGACGGTTGGACAACTCCATTTAAAGAAGACCTCTTGGGCTTGACGGCACACTGGCTTGACAGCAATTGGACCCAAAGAGAGTTAGTAATTGGATTCGAGCCATTACAGGGCGCCAATTGTGGTAAAAACCTCGCCAAGGCTTTGGTGACAGTTCTTGAACGATTCCGTTTCGGCGAACAACTCCAAAGCATCACCACCGACAATGCAACTAATATGGCCAAGATGGTGCGAGATCTTGTACAGCATCCAAAGGCTATTGACTGATATGTTATTTTGTGGAATATATCGTAATTGAATCAATGTACATAATGGGGCTGTGGTTTTTAACTTTCATCTTTTCTCAATTTAATAAGGGCACTCGGAGGCAACTTGTATGTGCCATGTCTTGGTCGCATCATAAATATGGCGGTTCAAGCGATGCTAGGTCCTGGTGGTTTGAATGATCAGCCGCCTGAGAACGAAAGTCTCCACCCCAATGACGATGAGGTTGAGGAGGACACCGAGCCTAAGGTCGCCAAGCTAACTACGCTGAAGAAATTGAGGATGGACATCATCAAAATCAGGTACAATGGATCGATCTATTTTTTCTTGGCCATCTTTGTTAAGATTATAGAACTGTACTAGCCATCTGATATCTTCCTTACTTACTGTACAGATCGTCGCCACAAAGGATCCAAAAGTCTTTCCGTATTTGCGACATTGTGAAATGTCCAAAGCTTGCGTTGATAAGGGATGTCCGCCCGTGATGGAATTCAAAGTTCGCCATGTTAGGTCGAGCAATCGATCTCAAAGATGCCTATCAGTCCATATGTCAGAACGAGCTGACACATGCGGCACACACCTTGGAGGAGGGTGAATGGTCCTATCTGGAAAGACTCCGCGTTTTGCTTAGCCAGTTTGTCACCATGACAAAGACCGTATCGTCTAGCGTAGGCTACCCGACTATAAACAGGGCGATGTCTGTATACAATACTATGATCGACACGTTGGAAGAGTTCGTTGAGCAAGAAGGCGATCCCTCACTACGGCAAAGCGCCGTTTATGGAAAATAAAAGCTTTTGGACTATCACTCGAAAACGGATTCCACACCAGTATATGCGGTGGCAACAGCAATGGATCCAATGATGCGGTTCGATTGGTGGGGCGCCAATGACTGGGGCGAATATATTAAAATCAGCAAGGACATGGTCACGGATATCTGGAATCGCCATTACAAAGGAAAAGAAGGACCAATCGAACTGGATGTCGACACAGAACGGCAGATAAAGATGTTCGGAATCAGGAAGAAAGCAGACGAGCTTGACGAGTACATCCATGAAGGAAGTATGCTGGTATCCTGCAAGAATGAGCCTCCCGAGTTGATGTATTGGCGGGCTCAGACGGAACGATGGCCCAATCTATCAAGGATGTCACGCGATTAGCTTGCCATTCCCGTAACATCGACCCCGGCAGTGCGATGCTTCTCCCAGGCCAAGTACGCTCTACCACCTGAAAAGAAAAGCCTTGCTTCATCAAGCATTCGACAGTTTGTTATTTTGAACTCTTGGTTCAAAGAGTTACCTTAACCTTATAGCGTATACTTTTCCATTTTTAAGATATTATTTTTATCCATACATCATTCAAACCAACTTGTTCAAATCAATCGATCCCTAATCAAATCGAAACACTCGAATCAATCGAATCACTCGAGCCGTATCTGAATAGAATCAATTGAACCAGATGGTTTGAATGCAATTCGATTGACCAGAAATTCAGGATCCCTTTCGAAGCATTCGAATTGAATCGAGCTCGAATTATTCGATCCGATTAGGAGTCCGCCGCCGCGACTTCATGGCGACTTTCTGTTCCCGGGTCACGGGCCATGTATCAAACAAGTGCTGCGCCCCCGAAAACCTTAATCTCGGTGGATAGTAGTTTCATGGCTTCGCAACCCCTTAAAATACCGCGTTGCCTAAAAGCCTTCATATTTCCAGCAGAATGCAAGCCCGGGCACCAGCGCATAGATTGAACTACCTTAACTAGTTCTCCCAGAAAGAAGAAAAGAAAGAAAAAGAGAGAGAGAAAGAGAGAGAGAGTGAGAGATGTTGTTCTTTTGAACAAATCTATAGACAAATGGGCCTAATCTGAGCAGATCGTAGCAACAAGGCTATTCTACCGCGTGTAGTTATATTCGCTTGAGATACTAGCAGCTGCTCTGAGGGTAGTAATATAAGCAAGAAAGTACATGAGAAGTATAGAGATAGTAGAGATGCCACTGTCTTCAGCAACCCATTGTTCTTCCTTCTTCTTCTCCCTCAACTCTCTCTCTATTGTCATCTTCTTTCTTACTTTGCTAGGATGAACCACTCCCCCTCTCTCTTCTCTCTTTCTCTCTGATTCTTGTTTCTGTCACTCTTTGTACTCACTTCTGTTTATACGCCCCCATCACTAAAACCTTTTTTTCATGAATCAATGTTCCTTCCTTCCCTCACCTTCATCAATCATCCACAACGTCATGCCTTCTCTGATCCCAACTCTCTTCCTCCTTCGCTCCTTTTTTCATTCATCGTTTGTTGATTCCCTTGATCATCAACATGCACTTGGTCCTCTTGCAACTCATTCTTTGTGCACTTTCTTATTTTTTTTTTTCTTGTGTTGGGTGTTTTTGTTTTTGCTTCGTTTCTCCTTCGTCTTGCAAATAAACTATCCTCTTCCTGCGTTGTCTCTCTCTTCTTCTTATCCCGTCTCTCACTGACCCTCTCCCTCTCTTCCCTCCCCTCCGACTTTGTCCCTTCTTCACATCACTTTTGTCCCCGTCTACAGCCCCTCTCTCTCTCTTCCGTCTCCTACTCTCGTTTCATTCCACACTCTCTCCCTCTACTCTCTCGATTCTCATTCATTTTGACATTCATCCTGTATGCATATGTACCCTATTCATCACATCCACACTGCCTTCGAATCAACAGACATACACTTTGTCAATCAACTTGCACCCGAATCCATCAGCACGCACATACTCACTCACCTTCGTCACATCCAACTTACTGAATCAATCAACACGCACATGCACTCGCACTTCCTTCATCATTCTCAAAAAGGGGACAGGAAAGAGAGGAAGTCAAGAAGGAGGAGAGTGAAAGTGAAAGAGAAGAGAAGGAGTGAGAGATGAGAGATGTGGGGACATAATGGATATCCACTTCCATCCCTTGCGACAGTGTTACAGGTATCTCATGAAGCTCACTGATCAAAATTGCCGTCTCCCTCTCACACCCGAAAGCGGGACCAACAACACCCAGGAATCGTTACCAGGAGAAGGAACAAGTTAGAGCAGATCTTTCGACAGTTGTCAAGTGGATTTACTGTGTCTGTTAACACCGTGGCAAGGAGAACCGGCGGCGTTAAAGGTATGCGACCAAAACAAGAACCCGGGGTACGAGGACTAGATACTTTCGGAGGTGGCTGCATACAAGGCTCTCGAGGTTCTTCAAGGAGTCTGCATTCCACAATTCAAGATTGCTGGATACGACGTTGGATTGTTTTACATCGCGGTAATAATACTGTATCCCTTATGAGTTAGACAAACTGAACTATCAAGAGAGCGCTTGAAGATCCCCGACGGTCTGACAATGATATTCGAGTCAACAATGTCCTTGTTTGGTATGATAATGGATTCCGGGTCCATTTTATTGCCTTTGCGCGGTCAAAGCGGAACTAGTGATGAGCTTGAGCTGAGAAGTGAGATGGTCAAGTCGGAGTCCTTACTTCACGTTGGTCAAACATGCAGTCGGTCTAACTCGACTTTGGTCCGAGCTCCATCTAAGGCAGGAATCTTGAGCGACTAGTACAATACTTGGAAAAAAAAGGGGGGGAGGGTCATGCAATGAAAGTGGAGTTTGTGCGTGTGCCGTTCTGGCTGGGAGATCCGGATTGTCTTGCTGCCAGTTGGTAACGAAGAAAGATGTTAGAACATGCGGGTGTAAAAAAAAAAAAAGAAAGAAAAATATGTCGAAGAAGTAGCAGACAGGGGAAGAAAATGATAAACGTAAAAGTGAAAGTGAAAGACCTGACATATATCCTTGTGCATGGTCGCAAAGAGCCACTTCACCCTCTTCTTCGTTTTCTTCGTGCATGTTGAATGTGTTCTGCAGACAAAAAAGAAGCAAATAATAATAATAATAAAAGGCAGCACACTTTATGTGGGCTTTATTCTTGGTCGTCGTTTCCCTGTGCTCCCAATAAGGCATTTAGAGCTCTTCGCGACCGACTTTTTCAACTTTGTGGGTGTGGCGGAAGGGTGACTTGTAGGCGCCAGCAAGGTAGTCATGTCGCTCTTTCGCCTGATCATCCGCTGTTCGCTTGGCATGCTTGGTCGATTCCAACTCCTCCACCTCCTGGAGCCCCTCCTTATCCTCAGGCGATTGCTGACTGTGAGTATGACCGTGTCGATTGGTCTCTGATGTGTTGGACTCAATGTCCTTGGGCACTGAGGCTGCAGTACTCTGGTCGTGATCGTGTTGTTCGTGTTCGTGGTGTTGACCATGGTCGGAATCATAAACCTGCTTGGACCGTCCGGGGACTCCTTTGATATGACCGGCCAAATGGATCGAATGGACCTTGTTCTCAGAGTTGACCTTCTCCTCCTCAACAGCCAACGATCCTCCATCACTATCAGCACCACCAGCATCCTCATTGTATGTTCTCACTGGTTCCTCCTCCTGAATCTCATTGTCGATGGGGGTACCAACAGCATCGTTGACGTCATCGGCCGTGGACGAGTCGCCAGACGTGGTTTTCGACACATCAGGATCGGTAGCTTCCAGCGTTTGGTCGGTCTTTTCATGTGTAGCCTCGCTGGACTGGTGTGTACTGTCTACAATAGATTCAGAGTTGTGGGTCGTTGTTTGGTCAGGAGAGTCGGTGCCTTGTCGTGGACTATCTGCATTGGTTGTTGCAGCAGAGTCCGAGGAACTGGCTGCCTGCTTGGACGAGTTGCGGATCACGGTCATGGTAATAGATAACGTAAGAGGTGTTGTGGGGAGTGCCGATGTGTGTATGTATGATGGTGAAAAGAAGAAAAGGGTTTCTTCGACAATGACAAGGTAAAGAAATAAGGATCACTGGGAAATGTGCTCGTCATTTTTCGTTCACCTACTCGGGGCTTTTTTTTTTTCTTTTTTTTTTTTTTTTTTTTTTTTTTTTGTCCCGTCTCAGTCCTTGTTTCTTTGGTTTCAAGTGATACGCGCTCAAAGTCAAAGACGTGAATCGTCTCAGAGTCAAACAAAAGACATGTAAGACATATTGCTTGCATAGGAGAATCGTAATAGTAGAGATAAGTTCATTAGAGTAAATGTAAAAGTACATGTGGAGGGGAAACGTAAAGCAGGAAAAGTGAGAGGGAAAAAGTGAAAGGAAAGTACTAATGACATGGTATAGGGGATAGGTTGCAACGCGCCAATGAGTAGGAAATTATTGATGACTTCAGAACGAAGGCGTGAAGATGGGACCCTGTAACGCCTAGATAGAGAGGGATATGATACACGGAAAAGGGTCGCAGATAGCAACGGGATAGGGTGACACTAGCTTAAAAGGTGTCTTGAGAAGGGTGAACAGGCGGAACAGGAATGTCGGTCGCTAGCCAGTGCTCCAGGAGTGGCTTTACGGACGGTCCACCACCATCCAGTCGCTCCCGAAATCTGAAAATAATAAGGCTCTCGTTCCTGTCTGGGTTCAGCAACTCCTTGTCAAATCTACAAAGCACAAACAAACATAGGACGGTCAGTCATTCATACAAAAACACACGTTTTTGACAACACAGATAACGATTTTTCAAAAGACAAAAAAAGACGAAAATGGTGAGGATGGTTTACCTGGTGAGGTATTGTCTTAAGAGCGCCTTCATCACAATCATACTCTCGCCATCACCAACGTCGACAACTTGAAACTCTGTACCTTCAATACCCTCCTTCCATACGTCAATCTCAGTTCTCTCGCCGCCTTGGATCAGCTTAATCTGGAAATGGTTCTCAAACAAGACCACGGCGCAGTTGGGATACGTGTAGTAGGCATTGTTGGGGCCAAATCCAATGGATATGGTTGGAAAGTGCAGAGGGAACGTGGCCGTGTTGTTGGTGTATAGGTTCTTGGTGGCGTACAAAGAAAGGCTGTCATCTGCGGAGGAAGGGCTTTGCTGTGGCGACAAGACATCCCTCTCTACAGATTGAGTTGAGCCAGATGTCGAACGAGAGTCTCCATTCTGAAGTGATCGAACAACTCCATTCTTCCTTTGCTTGGTCCGTCCGTTTTCGTGAGATCCATAGGCGTCATCCTCATCACCACCGTCATCATATCCATGCTTTTTATGGTTAACTGGAGAGGTGTTGATGGCGGGACGGATCAAGTCATCTAGTTCATGAATGGGCACCATCCGTGGGCCTCCTATGGGAGGGCTGACTGACATTGCTATAGAAACAAAAAGAATGAGCAGGCTTTTGTAAGTGAATGGTCGACAGGAAGCTCACAACCTAAAATAGAATTGTCGATCATGAATGGATACTGTACCTAGATGTCTTTTTTTTACAGGGACAATCTTATCGGCATCCGATCCTCGTCTGCCCCCAGTACGGACATCTTTAACCTTTGGTTTGTCCGGAGGCGAGCTGGATTCGCCACGAGCTGCATCATGGTTGGCCTTACTGCTGCTACTGTTACCTCCGCTGTGATTAGCTTTGTGAACAGATTTTTTACTCTCGGCTTGCCGACTGAAGCCGTTCTCCTCCGATTCCTTGGAGGACTTTGAAGAATTGGACGACCGAGGGGCAGAGGGAGTCGTACTAGACCCTTGTCCTGACGTTGGTGCCGGCTGGCTCTCCGTGACATCCTGCATGATCTTTCCGTGCTTCCATTTGACACCACAAGCGTTGCACAGAGTACTGGGTCCGTTGGGTCCTCTTCTCCACATGGGAGTGGTAGTACAGTTGCAGTAACCACATCTCTTTTGGGCAGAGTTGGATACCGGTCCAGAGGCAATAGCCTTTTTCGCAGCACTGGTTCCGCTTGGTCCTTTGTTTGTTGCCCCTCGTCCTTTGTCTTCCTGATCCTTTTGTTGCTTGATCTTTGCGGGTTTGGAGGAATGGTCGGCCTAATGGTGTACGAGAGAGATGTGGATAAATAAGGAAAATTGCGGGGACGAAACTATGAACGGAGTATGCACAAGTGAAGCTTCGTCGGAGCATTTTTTTTACATGCAACACAGAAAGAGAAGCGACTGGGGCGGGAACTGGTAGGTGAACAGGTGAACAGGTAAGTGAACATACCGCTTTGTCCTGCTGGCGTTTGGTGATAGTGCCATTGAAGGGCGATGGTTGCTTTGCTGTTTTGCCAGAACCAAGGACCTCGGAAGTATCCTCAGAGTGGGTTGAAGGGATGTGGGGGCGACTTGAACCGGACTTTGGCTTGGTAGTGGGTGATCGAGTGATGACGGTATGAGGACCACTGACAGCCAATTCGAGTCCCTCCCAGAGGGCAGAAGTGGCCTGCATGATGGTCATGGAGATGGCCTGATTAGAAAGGCTGGATCGGTTGGGTCTCTCGCTTCTCTCAGATAACGCTGGAATGGGGAGCTGGAAGGAGGCTGAGATCTGAGCTGAGTCGCGGTCATTGGCCGGGCTGAATTCAACAGAGGCCTCAGGAGGGAAGAGCCATATCTTGCCTGGGTTCTCCTTGAACTCCATAGCGACCTGATTCTGAGGGGAATGCGATCGAGATTGAGATCGAGCAGCAATCGGTTCTTGTTTCAACGCCAGGCTGGGACTCGTACTCCTTGCTGCTGGAGAGTTGCTGTCAATTGGGGTTGTGCTGGGACTGGAGACGACAGTGTAGAATTTTGTGTCGAGGAAGAGATGTGGTCCGATGCGGACTGTGCAGACCCCTGCGAGGGATAGTCGACTGGCATGTGTCTGATGTTGTTGCTGTTGCTGCAGTCCAAGCTGAGAATGATGTTGCCCCTTGCTACCGTTGCTCTCAGACTCGTTAGTCAATAGACTGAAGGCAGAGTGGGTCCAGGTCTGACGAGAAAGTGACAGAGATGAGTGAAGACTAGATTCGCATGAATGCAATTCGTAGAAAGCGTTGTTGTTTTGTTGTAGCAGTAGTCGTGGTGTGGGTGAAGAGATCCAATGCCAGGAGGTGAATGAGGAACCCGAGAGGCGCGGTGATTACGAAGCAGTTGACGAAGGAGAGGGGAGAAATAAGGCAAAAGGACCAAGGACCAAGTGCCAAGGGTGAAGAACAGGCGGGCACAAGGCACAAGGCACAAGGCACAAGAGAAAAGGAAATGATAGGGAGAGGGAGAGGGACAGGAGAATGGACAGACATACACCCAGAGAGAAGGAGGAGAGTGAGAGAGGGGGGAGAAGGGAGAGGGACAGGCTGGTTAGTCTTTCTTTGTCCGCCAGAAGTTAAAAGAGTGAAAAGAGTAAAAGAAAAAAAAGCGATGAGAGCAAGGGCTAAAACACTCCTCATCGCATCAACAACCAAAGGCAAGGAAGGAGCTGACAAACTGGAAAACGACAAAAAAGACAATGAAAGAGAAGTACTATGGTATGCACATACAACAATAAAGGAGAACGCTCTGCACCGACACTCCTTTTTCACGGTGCATCATCGTCGCCGACATCGATGCAGCTGTGATTGTAGTCAAAAATGTCATCATCCTTACCTGCGAGAAGAACTGCTTGACTGTCCAGAGCTGTTATTCATTGGGGAGTCCTTGGGCTGCTGTCGCTGTTGCTGCTGCTGCTGCTGCTGCTGCTGCTGGTGGCTGTGGGTGTGGGAATGGGCATGGGTATGGTTGGTGGTGTTATGGTGGAGGGTGTAGTTATGATGGTGGTCCTGACGGGCAGAATGCCCAAGGGCATGACCGTGGCCATGGCTAGACGACGATGACGATGAGGAAGGTCTCTTGAGGACCCTGTCTGTTCCCATGGCGGGGGCCACATCTTTCCCATTCGACATGACAGAATGCGGTTTCTGAGAGGGATGGATCGTGTTCATTAGTGAGAGGGGGGAGAAGGCAGAGGAGGAGGGAAGGAGGAGGGAAGGAGGCGGGGTGGAATGAAAGCAAGGCAAGAGTGGGGAAGCGAGAGTGAGAGGGTGAGTGGGTGAAGGAAGGAGGGCGGGCGATTGTTGGATTAGCCCTTATCCTTGCTGTTGTTGAATGAGTAGGATGAAGGGTGTAACAGCTCTTGGCAGGTGGAAAAGAGGGGAGGAAGGCAGGAAAGAGAGAGAGTATGGGGACGTCAGTTCACATACAAAGAGCAGCAAAGAAGTTGGAAAGAAAGAAAGAAAGAAAGAGATAAAGAAGGTGAGTGCATTGGTATGCGATTGACCTGTACCCAAAGCAGGAGGAGGGAGTGAGGCAGGAGGTAGTTGATAGAGATGACTTACAGTGGAAGAAAAAGGGGAGAACTGTAAAGAGCTGACCCCAACAAGGGCTGAGAGACTGGCTGGATACTGGATGTAGTTAAATGTATGTGAGCAGGGTGAGTGATGTTGTAAGAGTGCGTGAGTGTGCGAATGTGTGTGTTGAAGAAAGAAAGATGAGTGTTGAGGAATGGGAATGAGATCGAAAGAACAAGTTCCAGGTTTACTGTTGAGGAGGAAGAGGATGACGATGAGGATGAGGATGAGATTAGGATGAAATAAGGGAAAGGGAAGGAAGGAGGAACGTGAGGAAAGAGGAGAGTGGGATGAGAGGGTGAACAAGGAAAGGCCCCGGTTGAAGGGAGTGTGATATAAGGAAAGGAAAGGCAAGGGAAAGTAAACGTAAGAACAAGGATAGTTGTGAGAGGAGAAGGAGAAGGGAGGGGGAGGACGAGGGGGGGAGGCAAAGGGGCAGGAAGGAAGGATAAGAAGAACAGAACGAGCTAGCAAACCATTCATGTATAAAAAAGGAAGAAAAGCAAAAGGCAATATCCAGTACAGTGTATAGCATAGTTGTGTATGTGTTGCTTATGTGTGCAGTAAACAGAGTGTGCTCATATTGATTGACATTGCAAGTGCAAGTGCAAGTGCAAGTGCAAGTGCAAAGAGAGAAAGAAACAAAGCTAGAGATCGTCGTCCAAGCTCCTGTTGCATCGAGTACTCTCTATGCACCTGTTGTTGTTTCTATATACATATTCAAATGCGCACCCATGATGGCGCCCCTTCTTTTTCTACTTGGAAACAAACAAGGTCCATCAATTGATCAGTTCTCATTCATATCCCATTCCCATCAAATATGAACAAAAAAAAAAAAAAAAAAAAAGTCTTTGCCCAATGATATCAAATATCATGCAAGTGTCGGGCTGTCCCTGCCTTGTTCTCATTCCAGACGCCATCATCACCCTTGTCATCACCATCTCTTAAAAAAAGGGACATCGTTATCATGCCGAAAAAGGTCTTTATTTTAATACTCTACCCTGCTGCAGGGGAGGGGTACAAATAAGAAAGGGAAAGGGGTCCACCTGCCTTCTGCCTTGCTTACTTTCCTTTGCTGGCAGTCGTCAATCCCAGCTCTTTCTTTATTCGTCAGCCTCTTCCGTGAACACCACTCAACTGGCTATAGATGAACGTGACATCTTCCCTAAGCGAAAAAAGCCAAAAATAAGTAAACAGGTAGAAAGCAAACATGTCTCCACGCTGTCTCCAGGCTGGTTGTCAACCACCACAGTCTTCTGTATTCAGTTATCCATTTAATGGTCACAGATAATATTAGGATTGGGCGCAGCTAAAGGTTATCAAAAAAAAAAATGTCCACGACTGCAGCCAGGGAGAAATAGCAGAATGCATTAGCTCATTTATTCATTTCATGGCATTTCATCCTCATCCTTATCGGCTTCTCTATCATCGTCGTCCTGTCATCATCATGGACAATGGACTGGCGTCACCTACTCTCTTTCTTATCACAATACCCATGACACCATAAATCCTTCTATTTCTCGTCAAACAACTCTTTCTTCCATTGATCATTGGATTGCACTAAGTTTAGAGTGTAATTTTTTATTGTAATAAAAACGATGGAAAGACAGAAAAAAAAAGGGTCGGGAATCAATTAAAAGAATGTAGTGTCCATCTTGTGATACTTCTAACTTAGAACAACAGGTCGTTAAAGTTGTTGTTGTTGTTGTTCTTGTTGTTGTTGTTGTTGTTGTTGGTCGACTGGGCGTTGGTTGCCATGCTGCCAAAGTTGCCAAAGGCATTCGATCCTCCTGTTGATGGTGTTGTTGGCTTATTGGCCCATGAACCAGAGTTCCAAGAATTGGCTGCAAGTGCATTCATCGATGGTGCAGCTTCCTTTGTCTTTGTCTTTCCCAGTCCATCCAACGAAATCAATCCCGACGCATTCGACCAGATATCATTCGAGTTGCTGCTGCTGTTGTTATTGTTCTATTAATGTAAGATAAAAAATATCATAGTAACGGTTAGGTGACATGTTGTATAAAATAAAGACAAAGACAAATAATCGGTGAATACAATACTCGAAACAAGTGCCAATAAATGAAGTGTGAGAATACAAAGTAATGAGTGAAGATAATTACCTGGACGGGGAATGAGGAGGTGGTGGTGGGCTTGGAGTGGGCCATAGAGGCTGACATGGGTTGAATAGTGGTTCCAAAATTACCCATGCCGCTGTTGCCGCCACTGGCAGGTGTGCTACCAAGCAAATCAAAAGCAGATCCACCGCTTGAACCACCAAATGCACCAAATCCATTATTATTGTTGTTGTTGTTGTTGTTGTTGTTGGTGGTGGTATTGTTGGTGCGGACAGGAGGGAGGACAGATGCCATAGTGGGGTTATAGGCTGGGAATGAGGGAACCGAGGCCTGGCTCTTGGTCTCGACGGGCGGTGCACTCTGGAAATCATCAAAGTCGTCCGTCGCCGACTGGAGCGAGCCCCAGCCGTCATCCAAAGCTGCGGCGGGCTTGGCTGCATTTCCGCCAAACGCATTCTGGTTGGGTGGTGCAGACGAGGTCGAGATGGGCTCATCAAAATCAAACAAGTTGACCTCTTTGACAGGCTCGACCTTGGCGACTGGCTTGGAGGTCTCTGCCTTGCGAGCAGTACGACGAACAGGGGGCGAGTTCGAGGGTTCGCGATCATCGTCATCATAGCGGTTGGATCGGCTACTGCTACGGTCGTCGTAACGGCTGCTGCCCCTCGAGCCTCCTGATCCAGTGCTGCCACCATATCCTCCACCTCCTCCACCGCCTATGCAATTAAGAAAAGACCACAAAATGGCATTAGTTTCCCATGGTGTGTTTCAGATCAGTCGCGCGTGCATTTGTAGTAAATGAGAGCCTCTGTTGTTGACTCACCCTCATAGTAGCTATCGCTTCCGAAACCGCCATACTTGGAGCCGGTGCCAGCGAAACCACCACCTTCAGTACCAACAAACTTGTTGCGGTTATTCTTGGCCTTTTTGCGCTCCTCCTTGATGCGATCCACGCTGCTCAGCATTTCCGCAAACTCCTTGGCGCGGTTGCGGACTATAATTAGTAGATAATGTATGCAATTGAACAAAAAGTCCGCAGGGGGGGAGGGAAGAAGAGCAACGTCAATTAGAAGGTTCTTTTTGCTTGCGGTTCTTGTCTTTTTTTTTTTTCTTTTTTTTTTTTTTTTTTACTTGTGAATGAGCTATGTCTATACACGAGCGCTTTGAGATGCGTTCCGTTTTCCGTTTGTTGCGCAAGATCCATTTGGATGCATGATCGCTTTGAGTTGCATTCCGTTTCTTTGCTCCTCTCGTTGCATTTAATTCATTATTACACAAGATCGCCAGCGTCCTTCGTTTTGTTGTTCCTTTTGTTGTGTATCGTCTTTCCCAAGAGACGACCTTCACATTAAACAAAGCGAGAAGAGTGTTAAACGTACCATTAATGCCCTCATCCTTGCCGTTGTCATCGACATACTGGAAGCTGCGAAGAACTTTGATGGTCGAGATATGTCCTCTTGCCTCGTCAACCACACGCTCTGAACCATGCGTGACAAGATATTCCAGAAGCACCAATGCCTATTTAAATGCAAAGTCCAAGGGCACAAGGGTTAATACCTTTTATCCCTAATTGATAAATGACCTTCTGTACTTGTAGTAGCCGCTGCTGTTGAGTGTACCTTGTAGATTTGACGCCATTCCCTAGGCTCCTTCTCTGCGAACCGCTTGAAGATGGCAGGCATGATCTCGTTGAAGTATTGGCTAAGAGACGAGAAGATGCTTTCGTGTAAGTGCGCTTGACTCATCACAATACTCAATGACGACAAAAATAGATAGGCCAATCAAGCAAAGCCAAAGTGGCAATGTCGCGTTGCCATGCAAGTCTGCATGATGTTGATTCATCCTGCGTGTACGTACAAGTTGTGGGTAGCCTGGGCAAGTTCCTGCTTGAGGGTTCCGGATGCACCCCAGGGGTCGTTGCTGGTTGCCTCCCTGACCTTTTGCTCCATCTCTGTCAGGTTCATCACCTTTGCCGTCCTATATGTTTATACACGAGGTGGGTCATCACCCCATTTGAACGACAGTTAGAAGAAAATACAATACCACGAGTGTGCAAGTGCTTGTGTGTTCTTTAAAAGAGTCGTTTGATACGTACACTTTGTCGATGGCATTGCGGATATCCCACATGGAATAGCCGGACACGTTCTCGATAAAGTTATCCATGGTATGCTTGTGTGTAGTGTTGTTGAATATGTTATGAGGGGTATGGTGTGGAGTAGTTGAGGTGTCGTTGGAGGGAGTGGTGTGGAAGAGTGAGTTGATCAGGTAGATGACGATTGCTCTTCTAGAGATAAGAAAGAGACCTTTTAGAAGGAGAGAAGGAGGGAATGAAGTGGAGTGAAGGAGGGAAGGGGAGGGGGGTGAGGACGAAAAGAAAAGGGCGAGATGAAGAAGCGGAAGAGAAAGAAGAAAAGAGAAGAGAAAGGGACGAAAGAGAGCGTAAGGAAGGTAAGGAGAAAGAGGCAGAGAGAGACACAGAGACAGACATACTCGAAAGCAAAGGGTAATATCACATAGGTCTGGCCCATCCTGAACCTGCCAGCCAGCCATCCACGGCCAACACACTCTGCAAAAGGGGAACCTGTTTGAGAGCAGCGACATCTCAACCCCTTGCGCCGATTGGTCAATTGGTCTCTGTTGAATCATCACGTGCGTGCACACATCTGATCGCACCAGCTTCGCGTTGATTGAGTGATCCATCACACTTACAAATTTTTCTCAATCACTGATCTCTCAACCATTCCTTCCTTCTCCCCACTTCCTCCTATTTCCTCGATCATCCTCTCAACCCTCCATCTCTCTTATGGTATGTTGAATCTCGCAAGAGGAGAAAAAAACGATGAAAATCACGTTCAACGTTCACCTATAAAAAAGACACTGCTCGAGCTGCTTATGATGTATCGATATTCCGCGTCTAAACTACACTGTTGATTAAAACATCGTGCCTTCCTTGATCTGAAGCAACTCTATCGTCCCTGTCTCCTTTTTTTTTGTTGAAAACATGGGAATGGATAACCCAATTGCCACAATACATCTAACCGATCTGTACAGTCCTCTTTCTCATCCTGTAGACCTGTATTCAAGTTCGAACTGGACGCGTCTCGGAAGGTGTACAAAAAGGTAACAAATAAACCCAATCCAATCTCCCTACTTTCGCCCTCCTTTGAATCAAACAAACCCATACTGCCGTGGATGATACGCGATTCTGCAATTCTCACTTCAATGTTGAAGAAGGATGACAAAACAATCACATACACAATTTACCTCTGAGGCACTTCTCTATACATCTCACTCTGTGTCGACTCTCTTTGTTGGCACTGGTGGGCAACTGAAAGCAATGAAATCATAAAAGAAGAGAAAAGAGGAAATGAAAAATGCAATTGACATATCCTTTTCTCTCTTTCATCTCTCTCTTTCTTCACTTTTCAGGTAATAACTATTTATTTCGCAGGATTAGAACAATACAAGATCTCAACAGTGTCGACCCAAAATAAAAAGCCAATATCGTCAACAAAAGAAAAAAAAACTCAATTGCTCGATAATTGCTGAAAATGCTGGAGATTACATTTTGTTTTTTGCCTTCATCATAGTATTTGCTGTAAGTAGCAGTAATAATACATTCCATGGTAGATGAAATGAGAAGAAATTAAAGGTATTTATTTTACTGATTGAAACGAAACAGTCAAAGTCATGAGCCAGAAGAGCAGACCATTCGAATATTGAGACAAAACAACCTTTGACCACAATCTACACTTCACAGGCCAAGCAATGGTCAAGAGACCAGTACAATTTAAATGCCAATGGTACAAGGAACAAGACAACCACAGAAGAGTAGAAGACTTTATTGACCAGCACAATCGACGGCAAATAAACTAGAAAAAAGTTGGAGGTGTCAAAGAACTTGGCGACAGGCTTTAAGACACTCCATGGTGCCCCGGATATGGTTGGCCAACGCCTGGCTTTCCTTGGGATTATCTGACACCTCGAATGCAGACCGGTACATCTCCAGTTTGACCAAGAGAACAGAGATCGTCTTATGTGTTGCATGGACAACTGCCTCTTCCTCTGGCGACAAGGGTGTTGGGACTGGCGGACCTGGTAAGATAGAAGGGTGTCCGTTAGGATGATGAGAGTGCTGGTGAGAAGAAAGTTGATTGTGTGTACGGGACGAAGATGACCGCTCCTTCTCTGATGGACTGTATCCTGAGGAATTGGAATAGGTCGAGGCTGGGCGCGATGGCGTCGAGTGGTTGGAATGATTGGAAGGAATGGCAGGGACCGGGGGCACAGGGGGCAGGGACCTGGAACTGAACTCGTTAACATGTCCGATCAATTGAATATGGCCGTTCGTTTCCTCATCCTCCGAGGCCAGTTTCTGTAGTATAATAGAATTGCGGGGGAGAGAGAGGGGGGAAAAAATTAATTTCGACTGCGTCTGTGTCATCTAAGGACAACCATGTACCTGAGTATGAATACTCTTTCCCGACCCATCCTCTCTTTGTCACTCACTGAACACCGACACCATCATTATCATCGTCATCATGATCATCACTCATCACTGTAATTCAATTAAATAGTATTCAACTTACATCCAAGTCGCTGCTTAAATGCCGGCTGGCCCTTTGAGGTGGAGGAAGGACGATTGAGCTCGAGACTCGTCCATTCAGATCGCGCGGGGACCGAGACGATGTGGCTTTGTATTGCGGCGAGGATGCACCCAAAGGAGGACTCATCATCACAGACGCCCGTGGGCTGATTATTGAGGAAGTGGGCGATGTAGGATAAGCGATCGATGAGGCTGGGCCTTGTGCTTGTCCGCGACTTTGTCCGTGTCCCTTTCCTTGTTCATGTCCCTGTCCCTGCCCCTGTCCCTGTCCCTGTCCCTGTCCAGGCTCTCCGTTGGCAGCTGCACGAGGGTCCTTTCCGCAGGCGACGCATATTTCCTTCTTTTCACGGCTCCTCATCAAAGGCACCTGGATGACAAACAAGGACAGAGCAATAATAAAAACAATGGTTGAGTATTCTTAATGTTTGTTTTCTTTCTGTTTTTGTTGTTGTTTTGGAGTATTGGTTATTATTGCATGTGAGTTTGAACAAAGAAAAAAAAAAGTTGGCTTGCCGCTGCAACGGATATCGCATCCTTCTCTCTGTCTGTTCTCGCTGTTGACAACAGAAGAGAGGAAAAGAGGAAGGGGGAAACGCTCTCATTTCATGCGGTCGCGCCGGGTGCACGAAGGTTAAGAATAATAAACGCTCTTATGAAAAGTTTCTTCATTGCGTTTGTCGATTTAGATGAACACAAGAAAATAGACAATCGAATCGACCCATTGACAGGGAAGAATTGCAATCGAAAACCCCATCCAAAAGGCCATTGCCCTTTCTGCGATAAGAAAGTAAAATGGAACGGGGTGCAAAGAGAAAAAGAACAGGAAAAAGAGAGCAATAGAGGCAATGCATGCAAATGTAATGCGCCTGACTTTCTGCCTCTGGCAAATGGGAAAGAAGGGAAGAAGGCAAGAACAGAAAATGAAAAATAAAAAAGCATGGCCCCTATTACTTCCCCTCCCCCCTCTGCATCCCTCATCCGTTGTTCATCATCCAATTATCATTCAATTAAAAATAAACAAATGAAAAAAAAAAAAAAAAATGCACGCACACTCACACTCACACCCAACGGACACGACGGATAAAGGAGAAAATCATACAAAGTAAACAAACAAAAATAAAGAGATACTAGTATGTACATTGCGAAAAGAACTTACCCCATTACAGGAAGGGTTGGGGCAGGTGTCCTGAAGCATGGTCCACCCTTGAAGCATGCGCTGACCCATCAGTCGAGACACCCGCTCGCTCTGCTCTCGCTGTGACTCGCGCATCTCCTGCTCCATATGTCTGTTGTATGAGCCCTCGTCTGAGTAATACTGAGTTGTCCTGCGACTGTCCAAGCCCGGGTCCGTCTCTCGTTGTTGTTGTTGTGGTTGCTCATGAAAGTCGTGATAATGTCCCGACTCTTGGACCATGCCTGCGGGAAGGATAGTAGTGCGGGAATGAGGAGGCGGTCTTGAAGGAGGGGTCGGAGTCGGAGGTGTTGGAACAAAGGGTTGATTACCCTGTTGGATCATGACTGAACTGGACGTGGATCGCTTCCTGTCCTTGGGCCGGGGCGTTGGAGGAGGGGATGTAGGAGGCATAGTAATCGGTAATGAGACTAGTCCAGAGGGCATCGAGGACGAAAGCGATACCGACGACTTGGCAAAAGGGGGTGGGGTCTTTGGGGGCATTGGCAAGGGAGTGGAACTCCTTGGAGGAGGGAGTAGCCGTGATGGGTAGTCTGCCTGGGTAGGCGAGGTCAGTGCTGAAGAAGAGGAAATACCGGATAAAGGAGTAGGAGGAGGAGGAGGTGAGAGAGGACTGGGGGCGTAGGGGACTGAGGTTGCGATGGCGCGGCTGGAAGAAGGAGATCTATAACGTCGGATTCCCTCGAGGGCAGGATCGAGCACGGAATGACGATAGGAAGAGTGAGATGCCATGGTAACTGCTTTGAAAAGGAAGTTTTTGAGTGTGTTCCTGAATTAAGAAATAGAGTTGAAACAAGAACGAAAGTGTGCCTTGAGAAGGAGGAGGGGGTAGTGGAGTGTGATGAGGAGATGAAGGAAGGAAAGAATGAGAAGAGGAATGAGAACAAAGAGAGAAGGATGAAGAGGGGTGAGGGGAGAAGAGAAGGACAACAAGAGAGAGTATGAAGCAGAGAATGGGAGAAGGAGAGAAGGAGAAAAGGAGAGAATGGGAAGAGGGTGGTGGCAAAAGACAAAAGGTGACGGTTGCTAAATTATGTAACCGTTTACAACGAGGAGTGTTTGTCCCCCCCCATGGAAAATTAGATTTCATTTTTCTCTGAGAGTGGTGTAGGCAGCCTCCTCTCCTAAATAAATCGCGTTCCTTTGGTGGGCAAAATGACACGCCCACGTATTTTAATAGCTTCTAGGTCCTTCGTTCTTACTTTCTCTCTCTCTCGGTCTTCTCCTCTCTCCTCTCATTGTCCCTTCTCCACACTCAACCCCTCTCACGCAAACGCAAACAACAATTCTCTCATACACATTCACACTTACCCTCCAACAAGCCAACAAACAAAGGAACAAGAAGAACACCATGGCCAACGATCTCTTCTAGTAAATACTGCACACATACACACACACACACACACATAAACACGTTTTCGTGTCCGTGCACCCATAATTAAACACATAGTTCTTACTCCCCCTTGCCCGTTTTTGGAACGATCGACAAACATACTAACAAAGAGAAAGAGAAACCGACCCTGACCCACACGTTACTTGTATCAACCACTATACAGTCTCATCAAGCAGGACCGTGAAAACCTTGCCAACCTCACCCGAGGCATCACCCAGGCTAACCCCGACAACCGTACCCGACGATCCAACGATGCCATCAACCTAGGTAGTCGTTTTTTTCCGTTTGTCGCGGGCTGGTACATGGTCCGAAGAAGGAGGGAGCACTGTATGTCGATCTAGCTTACCGTCTTGTTTCTCTTCCCACCGTACTACTCTACAGTCGCGATGATGATTCACGGCGAGAATGCGGTGATCTACCCTCCACTTCAGGAGAGCTCTCCCGAGGGCGCGACGATGGTGGAGGACAGCCTGAAGCGTCTGCGATCGATCGTCGTTGGCCTTGACCGTCTGGAGCGCATGGAGTTCAACGATCTCTCCTACCCTAGCTTCTTTGACCGGACTTTTGACCGCTTCTTCCAGCACTGGGAGGTCGAAGACGTAAGTCCTCCGTCAACAACACGATGAGTTACATGGGCCAGCCTTCATCACACCTTTCACCCTTTTTACTTCAACATGAGGTCTTCACGCTATCGTTTGCCTCCCATAACAACTTCGTAACATACGCTTGCTTTCTCGCCTACATCTACATCCTTTTATTCGAATAACTAACTCTAACCATGTACTGGGCTTGTTCGCCAACAACTATAATAGCGCTCGGTGCGCATGGTGGAGGATTTAATGAACCCATCGGACTTTGTCCTCTTGGGACCCCGTTGGACGACTGCTCGATCCACTGCTCCCTCTCGGTAAATGGCTCGTCAATATTCACCATATACCGCGATCACTTTTCTCATATATGTCACTGGTCCATCATCACTGATCAATCAGTCATAGTACAAAGAGCTGATCCTTTTCTCCAACATGTTTGTCGTCTTTAGCCCCCTTGCTGCACTCCAGGCAGTCGAGTCTTCGGCAGCCAAGGTGACTCAGCAGCAGCAGGAGCCCAAGCATCAGGTCTCTACTGCTGGTCAGGCTCAACAAGGTTGTCAGCAGGGTGCCCAGCGGTCTATGATCTTCAGCCAGCATCTGCACCAGATTCTAGACAATGCTCATGATGTCTTGACTCGCATGAAGCAGCAGCAAGGTCAGAAGAAGGATCAGGGAGGAAGCGCTGCAGGCAGTGAGGCCAAGTCTCACCAAAAAGACTGTGGATGCATGGGACCGTGCACCTGTCCTCCCAAGACCAAGAGCGCTACTGCCTCTGCTCGTCTCGAGCGCCAGCCCTCTACGGTCTAGAGCGTCTCCTTTTCTGAGGGTTTGGGCGGGTGACACCCTTTTCTTGGTGTCTTCGTGTCCTTCGTGTCCTACTTGGACCCAACCCATTTCTTTGCTTGGTTTCTTACATCATTCTTTTCATTTGTTCTTTTACTTTGAACCCAGTCCTCCTGTCTCACTTCTTTGCTTGACACACCCACATATGCACCGATACACACACTTGTTTGAATCCTCGTACGCTCAGACCATTTCGCCCAGTTGCAATACAACACATATTCTTGCGTTCTCATTCATAGTCTACCCTTTGAAATTTTAGTTCGGTCATGATTCTCAAAGTGATGTTTTATTCAAGTGTGTGCAAAAATTGCTACTAAAGGCACTGATCAAATGACATCAGGCTGACTGACTAATGCAAGAATCAAAAGGCCAAGCCGGAGAAAGGGAAGGTGGAGCGGCGCAGAGGAGGGAAAAAAAAAAGAGAGATGCAATAAAGCAAAGAAAAAAAAGGGTGAGTGGCCGGTTAAGATCCTAGAGCGCCAATGCTCAGTCAAAAAGGAACGGAGTTCCAACCGAGTAGGAACTCAGTGGGTGCATCGTTCGAGGATCAAATCGACCAGGTCGGGCTTCTCGACGACAGCAGTGTGGTCGACGTGGCGCTCGTCGAGCATCTGGAGGAGGTCCTTGGCATGCATTTCCATAAGTTCTTCGCGCGTGTGGTGGACAGGCGGCAGAACTGGAGCCTCGGAGGTCGAGGTTGGGGTGGCTTTGGGGTGCGTATTCTCTGATCCGGTGTTCATGTTTGAGATTATATGTGTGAGAAGTTGTGTGTTGAAGGTATGAGTACGTTATGTTTTTGTGAGATAGTGTGCGTGTGTCGTTGAGGTTGTTGCAGCGTGATAGAGCGGAGAAGAGAGAAGAAGAGAGAGGGAGCAGCAGAAAAATTAACAATTTATTTAAAAGAGAATTACGGGTCAAACGCCTATTCTTGCTTGTAGTATTGGGTCTTGACGCAGGTGTCGAGGATCAGCTTGGCAAAGTCGCCCTTCTCTGAGCAACCGACAGAGCGGATACCGCGGTCATCCAAAATCTGTCGCAACTCCTTGGGACGCATCTGCATCAACTCTTCATACGTTTGTGTGATCAAGGGCAATGCAACAGGTTCCTTGCGAGTCGATGCTGCCTTGGCTGCTGCCTCGTTCAATGTCTTTTCAAACTGGGGGTCCATGGGATGTCCTGAGAACTCAATCTTGTTGTTCACAATCACTGCCGCAAATGGGATCCCGCGCGCACCGCTTGGCTTAAATACCTCTACCATTTGAATGGAATATGAAAGTTCGATTCAATGTTAGACAAGGGTCGCGCTTATCCATGGTCCATTAATTCCTATTTTCAAGAAACACATATAATCCAGATGAAGCATCGACGATGGTACGTACTGGCATTGAGCGTCTGGGCCTTGTCGATAACAACTGTGTAGTCCATGTCCTTTTCCTTAACAAAGTCGCGAATTTTCTATATCAATGACAAGCAAGAGCGCGTTCGAGTGAGTTCCTTTCTGTCCGTTTCAATCGTGTTTCCCTCGCCATTTTCGCAATCGCCACTGCAGTGTAATAAGTGTGCTTACACTTTCATCCTGCTCATTGGTGGCGCCGACAATGGTCACGTCCACATCTTTGAACTTGCGCTGCAGCTCCGAGAGGTGAGGGATGCTAACCGGTGCAAAAGAGAAAAAAGAATCGCGGTCAGGCACAAACAATTCTCTTTCGCACTGGGTATTAAGTACGTAGATCCTGTTGCGTGTATGTGTTCCCGGTTGTTACCTCTGAAGACATGGTCCACACCAACTATTTCGCAATATAAAGAGAAGACGAGGAAGCTATGTGAGAAAAAATGCCATCAAAGCAACGCTATCCAAGCAAGAAAGAGAGCAGCTGGGTTCAGTTGAAACATACGTGGCCCAGAATTCAAGGACGACGACTTTGGTGCGTCCTTCGGGGACGGGTGCGCCAATGGTGATGGCGGGATCTCCTTTGATGACCAAAAAGTCGTTGATGAATGGGACAACTGTTCCAACGGACATTTTGTTTTCTGTGATTTAGTGAGAAAGAGTGTAGACTGTGCCGTGGGTTGAGTTGTGTTATTCCTGTCTTGTTCTGTGAGAGTGCTTATTTTTGGCGTGGTTGAGTATGAATGTCCTTTGTTGGGGTGTTGTTGGTTTTTGTAGCTGATGAGTAGGAAAAGAGAAAAAGAAGGAAGGAGTGATTTCGAGCAGCGCAGAGAAGTAGAATCGATGTGATTTCTCAGCTGCAGAACAAGAAAGCCACTAATTCAGTCTAGCAATATGGCTTCGCCAATTGTCATCGATTGGGTCTTACTACCTTTCTTACTAATAAACTGACGGGGAACGGCCTGGAATGGACGAGAATGAACGGGCGGGGGAGAAAGAACAACACCCACATGGCAAAGACGTTCGTTAATAGACATGCGCATATGGCATCTTTAAGTTGTTTGTAGAGGTGTGTAGTTTTGCTTTTATAGGTGTTTAGTTACAAAATAATGAACAATTCTTTTTGGGTGAGAGAAGGAGGGTATAGCTATATGAATATTTAACAAGAGGGGTGGTGTAGGTACTACAGAAAGAAAAAAAAGATAAAGAAAGAAAGAAAGAAAGAAAGAAAGGAAGAAAGAAAATGAAAGAGAAGGTTGGGTCATGAGCAGAGACACAGGAGACATAATGTATCAATGAAAGAGGAGGGTGAGTGTAGGAGTGTGTACTATGTAACAATGGATAAACAAGAAAGAAAAAGAAAGGTAATTATGTAGAATGTGGAGTGTTGTTTGCAAGTGGGACTGTGGTAGTGGGATATGTTTACAAATGGATGCGGAAGAAAACAAAAGAAAGTGAATAATGAGCTCCAGCAATGATATTTATCGCACAGCGACAAAGTGGTGCTGGTTCCAGGAGGGAGTCTCGGGAAGGGAGACAATAGAGCCATTGTCAGGGTTGACAATGGGGATCCTGGAAGCCATGCGAGGAGGAGAATACGACGACATCGTGGGGCTGGTCATGCCCAACGGGTACGCTTGCTGATGGTGCTGCTGCTGTTGCTGGTGCTGGCCCGAGAAGGCATAGGCATGCGATCCGTACATGTTGTTGTAGATCTGCTGCTGCTGTTGCTGCTGTCGGCCCATCGAAGGCATAAAGTTAAAGTACGAGTCCGAGGGGCCCATCAGTCCAGCTGTGGCAGGCGTGGTCGAGCCGGAGTAGCGGCCTCCCTGGCGACCGTTGTTATTGCCAATGGCAGCAGGGGTCTTGGGGGCGATGTAAAGAGGCGCACGGCTGTTAGGGTCGACAATGGTGATGGCACGCGAGGCAGGGTTGGTGGTGGCTGCGGGTGTGGTTGGCGACACGGGCGAGGAGCCGCCCCGCTGCTGCTGCTTGGCCTGGTTCTCCTTTTGAGCGAGAATCGAAGCGAGAATGATCTCAGAGAGCTATTTGCACGTCAATGGTGGGAAAGGGTTAGATACGAGTTGAATGATTGAAATGCATGTGTAATTAACTAGTGATATTTTGGTATGAATGGAAACGCGCCAAAAGGCAATTGCAATGGTAAAACCACACTGAGGGAAAAAAGAAGAGAGAGGGTTCGATTTGACATCATCTCCCACCAAATGCATCCACCTCATGTATGAGTGTGCCCTGCCACTGCCCCTGACTACAAGTCAAACGTGGGCTGACTCTTCCGCGTGGCACTATTTTTTTTTTTTTTTTTTTTTTTTTTTACCGTCTCTCGTTCGCCTCTTGGACCTGTCTGGTGTCGATGTCCTGACAGCTTGTTGGTTGGTTTGGTTGGTTTTGTTGGTTTAGCTTGCCCGTTTGTTTGTTTGTTTGTTGACACTCTTGTCCTGAATCTCGTTGAACCCCAACCACTTCTTAAACAAACAGCATCATTTCCCAACCCAATTTCAGAGACAAACAGAGAGACAGAGAGAGAAGAGAGGAGAAAAGAGAGACCCAAGCGTGCATGTGCATGGTCTTGCGTTGTCGTATCGAGGTGTAAGGATATGTGAATGTCGACAGGGCATCGCTGTGAAGAATGAAAAGAATGGATTGTCTGTTCGTTTGTCTGCGCACGATGATAATACGGGAAAGAAAGCCTTGCTTTGCGTCGGTACAGTGCTTGACGCGCGTCTGAGACCCACGGTGTCTCAGAGAAGGGCAATTGAAATAGACCATGTAGGATGGAATGAGAGAAAGCGAGGGAGAAGGAGAAAAGAGAACGGGAAGGAAAGAAAAACGAAGGGTGCTATGTACCTCTTTGGCGGTCAGACTCGGGCAAAAGTCGAGATCGTCATCAAAGCACTTGGCAGCTTCCTGACTGAGGCGGAACTGTTCGAGGTGGAGGACTGTGTCAAAGAATTGAATGAAATAGGAGGATAATACGTAGAATAACGGGGGGATTAGCTGTTGTGATCTAGAAGAAGCGCAGCGAAGGATTGAAAGCAGCGCAGAAAAGGGAGTAAAAAGAAGAGAAGAAGCGTACCTTGAGCCATGGTGATCAACAAGGCGTTCAATGGAAGGTGAGAAGAGGAGATTGTACAGAGAGGAAGATATAAGGGAAGGGAGCGAAAGAGAGTAGGCAAAGGTTGCTAAAGGAAGGGTAAGGGAGTGTGAGTGAGTTTTTTTACAAGGGTAGGATATGAGTGGGGAGGGTGAAGAGAGAGAGAGAAGGGAGAGGAGAGGACAAGGGAGGAGGGATGGTGAATGAGAGAAGAGATGGGAGAGAAAGAGAAGAAGTGCGAAGAGATGATGATGATGGAGAGAGAGAGAAAGTCGAAGAGTCGGACTCTATTTATTCAGAGTTGAAGGAAAAAATGGCGGGCTGTTTGTTGCCGATGACTGAGGGGTTAGTTGCCTGAGTGAGTGACTGAGCCATGGCCAACTCAAAAATGAGTGTCGGGTGAAATGGAGGGAGGACATGGACTATGAGTGGTGAACGGATGAGGGGATGCGCGCTAAACCTCATTTGATTCATTCATTCATTCTTCTCTCTCTCTCTCTCACTCACTCACTCACTCACTCACTCTCTCTCTCTCTCTCTCTCTCTCTCTCTCTCTCTCTCTCTCTCTCTCTCTCTCTCTCTCTCTCTCTCTCTCTCTCTCTCTCTCTCTCTCTCTCTCTCTCTCTCTCTCTCTCTTGCTCCCTCCCCTTCTCGCGCTGTTGATCGATCGACTTCCACTCCAAGGCTTGCTTTTTTGCTCTCACTTTTGTACTCTGTCTTAATAATAGCCCTCGACTTAATTGCTCCATCCCTATTCCTTTAACACTGTTCAACCTTCAACAATTCCATGACCTCTTGTGTGCCACCCCTATTATTCCAATACCAAACAGTCATCTTTGTTTGCTCTCGTCTTTTGCTCATCTTTTTTTTTTTCTCCTCGCTCTTCCTCTCTCTCTCTCACTCCCTCGCCTTTTACTTACATTCTTTGTTCATTGTCTCGAATCCTCGACGCCTACGCTCACTGACTTTTACCGTATGATTCACTCTTGTTCTCCTTCTTGCTCAATTCACTCTCCCTCCTCTCGCTTCTCAATGCCGCTCTCTCTCTCTCTCTCTCTCTCTCTCACCTTCCCGGTTGAAATGTGTGTGAGTGCTTGCATGGAATGCTGTATGTGCGATGATGAATCAACGTGAGCCTATTCGTTGCATTATTTTTTGAGTTTCTTTCCTTTCCTCCCTCTCTGTGACGACACTGATGATGATTTCTTGTGTGATGTTCGTCAACTGATATGATGATGCCGATGATGATGATGACTGATGGTGCCTGAAAATAAAAAAATAAAAGAACAGTCGAAATATCAGCCAATCACATCTTTGATGACCCTGTTGGAGGCTTGGAGGGATGCGCGCCGCCTCCTCTTTCCTTGCAATTCCCCTCCGTGCCTCCACGCTGGATCCTTCTTTTCTTCTTTGGTTCTTCACCTTGGTTGACTCCAAAAGGCTATTCTTGTCAACAACTTCACAACGACTACTTCTCTTTTCTTGCTTTTTTTTTGTATTTTGGACCTGTGGGCATTGGAGTAACAAATACGTTTATGTGCATGTGCGGTATAGAGCTCACCACTCAAGAGCACCTTTGCTGACCCTCTCCCTTGACAAACAAAAAAAAAAACATTCGACATCATCACCCTCCTACCAGGGGACGGACCATTCTCGTTGGTTTTTTCTTCAAGCACTTTCCCTCCACTTCTTCTCTCCCTTGCATTTGTACAGTGCAATACCCGTGTTTCTCTCTTCCAGCGCAGACAAGTCTCCCTCAGTCAATTACTCGCATGCAAGTGTCCCTCACTTTTTACTCGCATACAACGCCTTCTCTCTCTCCGTTTGCTCTTCCTCTCTCTTTTCACTAGCTTATTGTGAATTCAGACAAGTCATGCTGACACTTTCTTGTCGGGGATTGAAATGAACTCAATTGCATTTGTTATTTGTTGAGTCTATACCATCTGGTGAAATGGATGGGGGAGGGGAGGGGACACTGCGGCCCAATTGAAGTGCTCTTCCTTGGCAAACACCTCTCTCTCTTCTTTTTCGTTGGGATAGACACTTGCCATGTTTGTTGTTCATGGGGTCCAAAAGGATGAGTTGAGTTCATTAATGGTTTTTAATTAAGTAATGATGCTAAACTATTTGACACAACAGGCTATTGAAAAGGGAGGAAGATAATGGGATACAGCCTGTTCACTCTTTCTTCTCAGTTGAAGAAATGAGGAAAAGAGATTCTTGGATGGATAAAGGGAAAATGAAAGGGCTAAAAAAAAATATTTACAGAACGTTGACATTGCCGAGATCCTTGCAAGCTTGCTGGACACGGACGACCATGGTCTTCTCGGCCTCGCGAACCCAGACACGGGGGTCGTAGAACTTCTTGTTGGGCTTGTTGGCACCATCGGGGTTTCCGACCTGTCCCTGGAGGTATCCCTATTTGTTTTGGAAAGAGACGAAAAGATGGGATGGGTTAGGAAAGAAAGCTTCGAATCATCATGCATACAAAGAAGGGGTGGATGAGGACATGGATAGGTATTTGCTGTGACGATGAGCTGCATCGTATGTACATGTGTTCACGTTATCAAAGAGCACAGGGCGTAACAAATCCAAAAAGAGATCACGACCCAAGAAAAAAAGCGACTAGTTCGGAAAATAAACAAAGGAGAGTGGAGGTTCACAATTTACCTTCTTGGCCTCGTAGAAGTTGCGGATACCGGCCCAGTAAGCCCACTGAGTATCTATAAGAGGGATCAGGGGTGTGGAGAAGAGAGATAAAGGACGGTTAATGTCTTTTTCTTTAGCGTTTCTTTTTTGTGAGCCTTTGACGCGTATAGGGTGATGACGATAAGATTGGCGTATCGCGTCCATTTTTTTTTCTTATCTCTGACAAAGGGTAGATATTGAGACAATCGCGGTAATAAAAAATGGGGATTGGACTCGTCCGATACGCGGACACACAATTGAATCGAACAACGATCTTCCTTCAAAAGAAAGTCTCATAAACAGAAAACAATAATAACCATAGAAAAAACAAATATCTGAGGGATCCTGAAACGTACCAGTATCAACGTTCATCTTGACCACACCAAAGTTGACAGCAGTAGCAATGTCCTGCTCGGTTGAGCCAGAGCCTCCGTGGAAAACGAACCAAACGGGCTTGTCAGACTCGAGACCGAGTTGCTTCTTGACAAACTCCTGATGCTTGCCGAGAAGCTCGGGGTGGAGCTTGACGTTACCAGGGGCATAGACACCGTGGACATTACCGAAAGCGGCGGCAATCGAGAAGAGATCGGTGATCTTGGAAAAGGCGTTGTAGATATCGAGAATATCCTGGGGCTGGGTGTAGAGCGAAGCGTTGTCGACCTCAGAGTTATCGACACCGTCCTCCTCGCCTCCAGTAATACCGATCTCCATCTCGAGATGGCAGTTGATCTTGGCCATGCGCTCAAGGTACTTGACGCAGATCTCGATGTTCTCCTCCTTGGAGTCCTCGGAGAGATCGAGCATGTGAGAGGAGAAGAGGGGCTCGCCGTGCTTGGCAAAGTACTCCTCATCGGCCGCCAACATGCCGTCGAACCAGGGGAGAAGCTTCTTGGCGCAGTGATCCGAGTGCAGAACGACGGGGATGCCATAGGACTTGGCAACTTGACGGACGTGGTGGGCACCAGCGACAGCACCGAGGATCGAGGCTGCCTCGCCCTTGTTGGAGATACCCTTTCCGGCGTAGAAAGCAGCTCCACCGTTGGAAAACTGAATGATGATGGGCGACTTGTTGTCACGGGCAGCCTCTATTTGAATTTGATTTGGATGATAAGGAGAGATGCGTGTGAGTCCTTGTAGGGTTGATCGATCAAATGACAAGTAATGAAACGCGCGCCTCTCCATAATGGTGATGATGATCAACAAAGAAATAAGATAGTTACCAAGGGCGGCGTTGATGGTGGAAGAGGAAGTGCAGTTGATGGCAGGGATGGCAAAGGCGTGCTTGGAGGCATAGGCGTAGAGCTTGCGGAGGTTGTCACCAGTGATGACACCAGCGGGGACGATATCGAGAAGACCCATGACTGTAAGCGTGGTTTGGTTGGTTGGGAGGAAGAGGAAAAGGGAGTGGTGGTGGTGGTTGTTCTTGTGGGAGAAGAAGGATGTAGATGAAGGAGATAAGAAGAAGGAGGGAGACCGAAAGGAAAGAGGATCTCTTTTATGAATGAAAAAAATGTTGGACGGTGTCAAGTCACAACACACGAGCCTGATAGCACAAGACAAGGACAAGAGATTGATATCCGACTGTGTAAAAGAGAGACAGTGAGATATGAGAAGAGAACGACCTGGCCTGCGAGAGCACTGGTCATGATTCGATGGCCCATTGGTGAATTCATGATCCGCCACTATCTAATGAGAAAGATACGCACGATTGCAGATTGCAGCTCAAATCCAGAGGGGAGGGAGCATCGACGTCTCATAGCCTCCTTTTGGCCTCTTCCACAGCTCTAGAAAGGGAATGTAGGTCACCACCATCGCGCACTTGTTCTAAGAGTAATTACAAAAAGAAACGTAGGATCGAAGGAAACGGGCCAGGAGAAACAAAACATAGCGACTCGTATCTCATCATTACTGGCTTAGTTTTCAGTCCCAGAAATTCGGCAGTGGACAAAAAGGAAAATGAGATAGCTGCTCAGAAGTATTCAGAGAGAAAAACCGAGACAACTCCAAGCAGGGCCATTTGCTCTGTCCATGTGCGACACACCCTACTTCTTTAGCACCCTCGCCGAGAGTCACACACTTACACACCTTTTTGGGCCTTCAATCTTTCTTTGGTCTTGTCTGATCCTGATTCTCTTGTACGTCTATTCGATGGCTGTAAGGCAGATTTAGCCAATGGTTGGTCAACATGCTAATTGGTAACAACCACAGGATATGCGTGAAGACATGCGTCCATATGTTGCCCTCAACCCACAACTGTCATTTCGTTCTTGAGGCAATAAGACACGATCTGATCGCAAGATATGGAGTAGCCCTTAACAGATCGAGGATCAAAATAAATGAACTCACTCTTGTCCAAGCCACCCGCCATGCCTCCCGTATGTGCCTGTCTTTTTGTACCCACTCACCCACCGTCCGAAGGCAAGAGTAGGACCAGAGCTAATAAACTAGGCAACTGCATCAACCCACAGACAGGCATTTAAAATCTCTCGCTTCACAACACGAATCGATTCTGCTACAGGAGACTACTTCCAGCAACAACAACGAGTAACACGGACAAGACGGAAAATCAACTCCAACCCCGAAAAGAATCACCAACACAATAATAATAAGCCATGTTGCGCTCAATCTCAAGGACACCTTTCAGCATGGCCGTCTCGGCCCAAAAGCAGACTGCCGTTCGTGCCTTGTCAGCCTCGGCAGTCTCGAACGACAGAGCTCGTTCCAAGGCCTTTGGTGCTATTCGAAGCAGCGGAAACTCCAGGGATATGATGGATATCACCAACCTCGAGGACTTTCAGTTCGACGACTCTTCTACGGTACTTTACTTCTCTGCTCTCCTGCTTCGGGAAGAAACACATGCTCTTTGTTTTCCTGTTGGATATTAACAGAAGGAGGTTCGCCTTTCAAAGACGTTTGGAGCGCATGCTGACAGGAAAACTGTCTTTTTATTCTTGTTCATCATCGTGGAACGACATTTGCTATATGAATAGATT
This sequence comes from Linnemannia elongata, assembly GCA_036320915.1. Classification (NCBI taxonomy): domain Eukaryota; kingdom Fungi; phylum Mortierellomycota; class Mortierellomycetes; order Mortierellales; family Mortierellaceae; genus Linnemannia; species Linnemannia elongata. The sequence continues at coordinate 141,532 of JAXBDG010000010.1, read as the reverse complement.
GGTTACGACAGGATGGAGGCTCAGCGTGAGGTCAGAAAGTACCTCCGCATCACCAAGTATGAGCTCCCCAAGTTGAAGGGTAAGATAGCAGCTGCAGCAACAAGGCACAGGAATCAAACTTTCATCATTTCAGGAGCTTGTGCAACCACAGCGCGCACCATGGACCAAATAGACATAAACCAGAACCAAGTGACTAATATGACACCGTTTTCACTCTTTTGTGGCGTGTGCAGCATTTGTGAAGCCATTCCAAGCACCTACCAACACCCAGATCCTCCGCTTCCGCACGACGACATATCTCGGAGAGTCGAACCACCCAGCAGGACCCAAGGTGGTCATGACGGTTGATACCAAATCATTACCCCTCACCAACGCCGAGTTGCATAAATTCTTGCTCCTGGTTGGATCCCGCTACAACCCCGTCAACAATGAGATCAAGATGAGCTGCGAAAAGTTCCAGGATCGCTCCCAAAACTTCAAGTGGTTGTCCGATACCCTTGACAAGCTGATCAACGAGGCCAAGAAGGAGCCTGAGTCTGTGAGCGATGTACCCCTCGACTTGCGCCATGCTGCTAAGAGCATTAAGCCCAAGGTCCGTTTCCCCAAGGAGTGGAACCGTCCCGTCGCCAACAAGACCGCATAAAACTGCTGTCTTTATTGTTGCATTGAGCATTGTTCTTCTCCTTCTTTACCTCACTTTCATCGTTTTTCACTTTTATCTGTATCCGATTCACATCTTTTTAAACAATAGAACTATTCATACTTTTTGTCATTTTTTGTCCTTTGCTTGTCCCAAACTTCGCGTTTAGTGGTTGAACGTGTGTGTGTTATTGTACAATGTGTTGGTGGGAAATGTTACAGGTTGGTGAGGATGTAATATCTAGAGATGCTGTGTAGTTGTTCTTGCCTGCCTATCCTCGCAGGTAGTCGAGTCCGTACGTCTTTGTTGGGGCTTTTATCCTTGAATCAGCCCCTCGTAAATGACTGCAGTCCATCTCTGCCTTCACAATGTGGTGTCCAGGGATCATGACCAGCCCAACAAATCTCTTTGCTAAACCATTCGCGTCAGTTCAATGTAAAGGGTGTTAATTCCTCGTCAGAAGACGAGATATGAAGAAAGAACCAAGGTTATCTTAAAAATCGAAGCAATAACAGAGTTGCAAATGACTTGCCTTCTTCCTCCTTCTTTCGACTTTGTCCAGGGGTCGAGACTGTATCCTGCTGAGCGTTTATAGACAGCGTCTTCAATGGGATATCTTCGCCTGTTCCGGATGTATTACTGCTCCCGATATCAGATTCTGAGTCGATACAATCTGGGGTGTTGCTGTTGTTGTTGTTGGTCTTTGCTGTTGTTCGGTATTCGTATGCTGCCGAGAGGATAATGTTCTTGGAGTGGTCGATACACATAAACTGGCCGATAAACAGTCGTCCATCACTAATCTTGATCCGCGTTGTCCGATTCAGTAGCGATCGCAGTTGAGCGACTGACGGTTTATCCTCCTTGGGTTCCATTGTGTGTTTCGTAAGAGGTCCGTTGTGTCCGAACGTTGGGCGAGGGATCCTGATGGAGGCGTCTGTCTTAAATGTTGGCACTGAAGAGTTCACACATCCTACCTGAAGACCACCCTGAACTGGATGAGGTGACGTCAGCTTTTTTTTTCTAAAAGTTGGTGGCAACACTGATTGAGCAAATTCTCATGATTCGTCGAACCTCAGCCTTCCTCTAGCCAACTGACCAACCCACCCATCTTACCCACGCATATCCCAGTTATTTCCCAACCCACATGGGGTCTCAACCCACTTGTTTATCCCTGAAGGGTCTCTCATTCTTTCGCACTTTTTCACAAGGAAAAACTAGAGCACCGCTGCAGCGTCCGCCTCGCATATCAATATTCCTTCATCCACCAGTCCCCGTCCCAAGCTCACATCCAACGCCCAGTTCAAAAGGCCCAACTCAAGTATGCCAGCTCAGCTAAGCTCAGCTCAGCCAGTTGGATATCAGGTCCTCATTTGTTGCCAAGATTGCCTAATCCATCATGCAAGAACCGAGACATTTTTATTTTCTTTTATGAACGATAAAGGATCTATTCAATCGTTACCATTGCAGTACAGTTCAAACACCCTAGGTTTTTTATTTGATTGAGAAAAGTCTTTATTGTCGTTTTTTTTTGGGTTTTTTCCAAGTCTAAGGATGTTGTACAAGAGTAAGAGGAGGGAGACCAAGTTTTTTGCTTTTTTTTTTGTTAGGTGTCTAAAAATACAGGTAGTGAGGGTGTTTTCGTTTTTTGAGTTGATTGGGGAACCATGGTTCTCCGCGGGAATAGTAATAGCAAAAGAGGAAATAAAAGTAAGAGAACAATGTACAAATACGAAGAGATCAAAAAGAACAAGAGAATGGTGTCAAGGAGTCATCTTAGCACATGGCGCGGCTGGATCCATAGTTGCGGCCAGACGAGGGCTGGCTGTTGTCCTCCAATTCACCTGTCTCCTGGTGGTGGGCATAGCCGTGAGGAAGGTGATGAGGGTGGTGGGGGTGCATTGGTGCTGGAGGCATATGCGACAAGCGGGGGTTGGGCGCAGAGTTATACATGGGACCGCCGGCAGAGGTCATCCAGGCCTTTTGTGCAGTGGCATAGGCATCAGTACCGTTGTAGGTATGCGAGGAGGAAGTGGTCATGTCGTCGTTGCGATGAGCAGGAGCGAGGCCATCGGTGGCACCATCGGGAGAAGGATACTGATTCTGGTTGTTGCGCATGGGACCCTTGTAGACTGGCATAACCTCGCCTTCCTCGAGGCAGGGCTGGTTGGGCAGAGAAGTGCGACGCTTGAAGTGCTCCTGAGGGGGCAACTCCATCTGTATCTCGGCGCCGCCCTGTCGGCTGGTGGACCCGCGCTTGTTGGAGCTGGGCTGGTTGAGGGGGATGGACTGAGGGATGTAGCTGCTGGTGGGCGAGGGGGCGGTGACGGGCTTGGGGACGGGCACGGGAGAGGCATACCGGCTGGATGCCTCCGAGGGGGCGGTCGAGGTATGAGTAGAGGAAGAAGTCTGCTGCTGGAGGCGCATGAACTCCTGGAGGGAAGAGGCGAGATCGGCCTCGGTGATGCGGAGGTCAAAGTCGAGGAGGGAGAGAAGCTGTTTCTCCATGAGGTTGACCTCGCCGACGGAGAAGACGGACGAGTGAGCGGACCAATGCTTGTTCTTGGGCGATTGGTCGTTCAAGTACTTTGCTGCAACGATGAGCGTGGCCAAGAAGACACGATGGCAAGTGCAGTGCATGCCTGAGTATTGTTAAGACGGATAGATAGCAAGGAACAAAAAAAACCGTTAGTGAATGAATCTCTTTTGCGTTGAGAACGGTAACAAAGTGGGAAGGGATGGCAACGATTGACGGAACGATGATCGCATTCGCGAGAGTTTAAAACTAAAGGACAGGGGCAGGAGCGGGTTGGAACAGATAAAAGGCAACAAGGCTCTCGACTCCGGTCTCTTTGTCGAAAAGGATCGTGGCCCTTCTTCTGTGTAATATCTGTGTGGGAGGAACAAAGAATGGGAAAACAGGGCTCTCACTTCGATCGGGGGGGAAATCGGGCACAATAGCGCTCACCATATCGCTCATACGCATCATCCACTTATCACCACCGCAGCCATCTTCATATTGTTGTTGCAGTTGTTGTTTGTTGTTGACGAATAGAAAGAAAAAACGCAGGGAACTGAAAATGCCGTTTGTGATAGAACTTCTTATAGGCAACAAACACGCACCAATTGATAAGGAAGATCATATGCAAAAAAAGGGGGAAGGGGCTATTCCTGCAGTGTAAAGTGTGAGTGAGAGAACGAAAATGAGAAGAAGCAAGGAAGGAAGGAAGGAAAGAATGAAGGAAGGGGTGGGCGACAGAGAGTAGGATGAGACAAACAAACAAGCAAAACCAAAGTGGACTGGGAGCAGAGAACAAAGAAAAGCACAGATCACCCCACCCCCCCGGACCACATATATCATTCACAAGCCAACTAATGAATGAATGGTCAAGAAGATGAACTCCTCTTTTAGTGGCATCCCCCTCTCTTTTTTTATAATGTCAAAAAAAAACTTACCCTTGGCAGCAACGGGGAGCTTGTATTTGAGGCGCTCGAGGTAGACAAGTGTGGGCAACAAGGTCGAGGACTGGACATTGGAGTTAAGGACCAAGAGGCGGATGAAGTCGTTGAGGGGAGGGACGACAACAGCCGAAGGCTCCTGGCTGCTGTTGTTGTGCATCCGCGAGCGGTTGGCGGGTGTATTTGGGGGAGAAGGGAGGCGATAAGAATCGTGGGAGGGTGGAGGAGGACTGCACTCAATGACTGTGCTAGCGTAGTTGGCAATGTGATCTGTTGGATATGAGGAGGAGATGGCGGGGGAGGAAGTGGGCGGAGCAAAAAAAATTGGTTAGAACAACAGATTCTGTCGGAGACGAGTGCTATTCGGAGGGAATCGAGCGAAGCGGATAGCGATGATAACTGTGCAGTTGGAAGGCGAAGGTGTTGAATATGACGAGAAGAGAATGTTGTTGATGTCGTTTTTGTTGTGGTGGTGGTTGTTGTTACTCACCAATCATTTGCTGAGTGACAGGGCTGCGAAAGAGTCTCTCCAAGCTTCTGTTGGAGTATGTCATTGGCTCTGCGAGGGAAGGCATGATATTGATATGTGTGTACGTGGGGGATTGTGAGCGTGAATTGGAAGGTGTGAAAGAAACAAAAGAGGAGTGACAGAATGTGTAGAGAATGAAAGACGAAATAAAAGGCGGAGAAGCGGAGGATATATAACGAAAGTGAAATGAAGTAATGAAGGATGAAGGAAGGAAGAGGAGAAGCGAGATTGAAGAAGAAAAAAAAGTTGAACGATTTGACGTTTGGAAAGGAGAGTCGGAAAGAATTAAAATTCTGGACGGGACCGTGTAACTGACAACGTTATGGGACAGACGGACGGATGGGCTGGCTGTTGGAAACAAACAAAAGGAAAATATGGGTAACGAATCGACAACAGACGAGAAAGAAGGAAGGCAGAAAGGATGGAAGGAGAGAAGGAAGGAAGGTAGGAAGGAAGAAAAGGTTGTGGAGGAAGTAGAAGAGGATATAATGATATGAACCGTTGTTTGTGGAATCAGATCTGGTTGCGTCGCATCTAGTTGAAAGGGATCGATTCTGTTTTGACCAAGGACGGTGAAAATATAATAAAGCGAGACAAGGCGAAGAAGTAGAGGTGTTGAAGATCTGTGCTTATTGCAATGAAGTGAGTGAGGAGTGAAAGGTTTTCGTTTTTGAATTTGATTCAGAAAAGGTGAATGATACAAGACGTGCGGATGAAGATATACTAATGCTGAGAGACGGATGGTAGGAAAATGTACAATGTAGAAAAGAAAAGAGAGGGAGAATGGTACAATTAGAAGAAAGAGAGGGAGGAAGAGAGGAGGAGAGAAAGAGAAGGGGAGAGAGATGAAAACCGGTGGTAGAGGTTGAACAATGAGTGGAGAAGAAAACGAGGAGGGGAAAAAGAAAAGCGAGGGAGAGGGTCTACTTTTTATATGTTGGCTGTGGCCAACTCACTAACCAGACCAGGACAGGTCAGGCAAGAACAGACAGCACTGATCGACGATGATGAACGAGTAACGCAGAAGAGAGAGAGATACCACGGAGTACAACAACAACAACATTGTGAGAATTCAATTGAATGATTTTTTTAGAGTAATGAAAGAGGGGGAGAAAGGGGTCAACTCCTTCCCTCGTTCTCTTCTTCTGGCTGCTTAGCATTTTGAGGAAGAGTGAGAAAGGGAGGGAGAGTGGCCTGTGGGTACTATCTACCCATAGTTAGATAGAAGCCTCTTTTCTTGACTAAATAACCAGCAGCCATTTCAATCAGAGTGATGAATATCAGAAATGAATAGCAACGGCCGATATTGTCTCGTTATTGATATTTGTTTGCTTCATCACTGGTGGACTGGCTGGCCGAATATGTCGGAGGAAAAGAAGAAAGGAAAGGACCGCCGTCATTATCATCGTCACCCTCATCATCATCACCATCATCATCAACACCACCAGCATCATCAATAGAGGGCGAGTAGAAAACCATATTAACAATAACAACTACCAAAATGGCTTCTTCCTTCCGCCCTACAGTACTCATCGTTGCCATTCAGGCACACACACAAACTTTGCCACACACCCACCCCACGTCCTTACTCGCTTCAACCATAAAGCATCAACGGACAAAGTAACGACAGGAGATGTGAATTCTCTCATCACACAGATACTGTACAATACAAAAAAAAGGAAGGATTGGCCGCTTGGCTTCAATACTCATTCGCTTCTGGTGGAGAAAGAAGAGACAGTAACAACAGCAAACAGCAAACAGAGCAAACCAGGAGTGGCTCACGCTCTCACTTCAGTCCCATAACATGGACGTGCACCTTTCAACGCACAATCCCTCCCCCTCCTTTTCTTTCTCTCTCCTCTCTCCTTCCCCCCTCTTTTCCGCAAATGCAACTTATCCCTGTGTTTGTTGCTCTATTCTAAAGGCACTCCAATTTTCTGTGTGTGTGTAGCCCCTCTTTTTTGTGTGCCATTTCAGTCAACCTTTTACTTTAAAAAAGACAAGTGGGTCTGTCAACATAGGCCCTTAGGCATCTGTGCGCTTCGTTTGCATACATATATTTACAGTACTTGGTGCACCGGCAGACAATCAAGGATTAAAAAACCCACCACTATTAGTCATTCTCTCACGTAGAAGCAAGATCCTCTCAATTGTATCATTGGCCTTGAACTTCTAATTTCATGTTATCCTTGGGTACAAAGGACCGAAATGACATTCCTTGATTGTCCGTTTTTTTTTTTCATTGATCTCCTTCATCTCTTCTACCTATCTACCTCCGTTCTTTTGCTTTTTGTTGCATTGTCGACTGAGGGACAGGGCGTCTTGAGAACATTGCCAACAAAAACCGACCTACAGGCTCCTCGGCATTGAATCTGACTAGCAGTCTTTCTTTGGTCTTTTGGCACCTCAAGAAACATTTTAACCAACAAAGAGGGATAGATTCTTTCGAACAAACAACAAGCAAGAATGAGAAAAGTGACTCTCCACCAGCGTCAGCAAAGGCATGAATCCCTTATTTTTTTATTTTATTTTTTTGCTTTTGCCGTTTTTTTTTGCCCTTGTTTGGCCAGACTTTGCTGCAGTCTCATAGGCCCACTAGCAACAAACACTGATCGGACGACCTCTTCCTTCTGCTGGCCAACTCTTTTGGATTCTTCTCACTCATTTTTCTCTATTTGACTCCTCACACCACTCTTCCTTCACTCACGCCTTCTGTACGTGAAAACATTTTTTTTATTGTGGTCGTGCGAGACCTGGTTCCAGAAAACCATAGCGAAACGATTCTATCTGAATTTTCCATTCATTCCAGCATTAAACAAAAAGTAAATTGTCGGAAGTGAGGAAGATAGTTGTCGTCGTCAGACACAGGGTCAACAAAGAAACGTGCAAGCACTCAGTGTTAGAGAGGAAAGAGGGTAGCAAACAAGAAGACGAAGGCATATCATCCAAAAAAATAAAATAAATAAACAGCGGGAAGAGATAGCAGGCGAGTTGAGGATTGGTTGTTATGGTCGCCCTTTTTCTTCACACTGCAGCTGTTTACAATTGTTCAGGTGTGAAGGGATTGATAACCATCCCGTTGAGAATACACACTTTGCCTCGGCTTCATGCTCAACTCCTCGCTCTGGTAATAAGGGCGCCATGTCACAACCAAAAGGGCTAATGCAAACACAGAAAGCGGTGAGCAGGTGCCAGGTCGGTGCCCACAAATGGTGCTCTCGGTACCGATTTCAGATCCCTTTTTGGCCCTTTTTCTGTTCTGTCGTATTTCACCTCGCTGCTTTTTCCATCCCGCTCGTCTTTGATTCCCTCGCTCTTTCGCTCGTTCTTCTCTCCCACGCACACTCCCTTTACTTTCTGGTTCTGGTCAAAAACCCAGTGGGTGGGGCTCGTCGCCAGCTTAGCTGCCTTGCTCGTCCTTGCATTAGGCTGCGCTTGCATAAATTAGTGCCGAAGGCTGCTACTGCTGCTGCTGCTGCTGATACTTCAATTGCACTGTCTGAGTCCATTGTTTGTTTGAATCGGCAAAGGAGGGACGGGAGAAGGGGGGCGGAACAATAGTCAGGCGCTCGTTTGTTTCTAAACAATGACAACAGAGCTAGGGTGGATAGCATTGGCGAATGGCTGTAGACGTACCAATGCAAAACATATTCTCACGCGATGCAACACTATCGGTACCATCGCCAGGACCACAAAGATGTTCTCTCGGCATCCAACATCCTCAGAGGTACTACAGAAGCAATCATACAGAAAGAGAGGTACCTATTTTTCCGTCAACCCTGCTATCATGCTTGATAAAGCTGATCCTAGTTGTCTTTTTACCTATCTATCAATAACCGTTTGCAAAGGACCATCGCGTTAACTCTTGCAGAAGCAGTGTTTATTCTTTTTCATTTCCACCTATCCTCATTAACCATTCCATCGTTAGAAAAAGTAGAAAGCAGCAAAGATGAATGCGAGATAACAGAAGAAAAAGATTATCGATGGGATCGATCGTCCAGTTACTGTTCATTAATATGTTTTCATTGTTTAAAAGATTAAAAGGTGGACATTCACTGCTCGACATATGCAATTCTTTGCGGCCGTGGTTTTGTTCTCCTCTTTCTCTCTTCCTGGGCCTGCCTTTGGCTGGGTAACCACTTTTTCGGGCGCCGTTCGCTCGTTCGTTCGGTCAATTAGTGAACCATCGATGAGGTACTGTAGTACCGGACCTCGCTGGCCCTGCAGGGAAAATGTACTCTTATGATTATTATCAAAGACGATCGGATGGGATGTCTCGCGATTACATACGATATTTTCACAGCAGGTCGATATCTAAGACTCTGTGAGCAGCTGGTGCTTCTCAGCTCATCAAAGACTCTTTCTCAGATGTACAAGGGTCACTCTTTATTTTTTTTCCGTTGAGGTTGCGGACGCTAGGGATGACATTTCTGTCCCGTTGCGCCTTGCTTGCTTGTTGTCATTCCTCAGTTGTGAGATGTGTTAGCTCTTGTGTCCATGTCTGTTTGTTAAACAAAAATACCACGGGCGGAAGGGATGTCTCCATTCACTCTCTCGTGTTGCCGAACAGCATCGTTTGAGCTCGCTCTTTCGCGCATTTGTTCATGCACTCAATCTCCCCTTCTTCGAACCCTTGTATCCTTGCTTTCCGTAGGGTCGCGAGCTCTCTTTTCTTCCTTTGCACCTACATGCATGTTTCTATGCTCTTACAGGGAGACGAATCGTATGACCTGGAATAAGGCAGCCCGACCTACCTATGAATCAAGTGCTTGTTGTCTCCATAAACAAGCACAAAACAGACAATATACAGGAATCTAAGAGAGAGAAAGGAAAAGAGACCTACGTTAGGTTAACTAAATACTCAACCGTGCTCACAATGCCATTCACCCTTACATCCCTATGACCTATTGACTCGACCCGAAGCTTCAAAACGGATGTCGCCCCCTTTATTTGTATGCATTGGGTTTCTTTCGCTCTCTCTGTCCCGAGGTGTTGTTTATTCCCCCCTTTATTTGTCAACTATGTTTTTCTCCGTCTTTTTGTCTTCCTTCTGGCAGAAACAAAGAGAGAGACCAAGGTGAGGGGTGTCTAATTTCCGTTGAACGAACTTCTCAAGGAGGGAAGAGGATAGAAAAGGGGGAGAGGGAATAAAGTGGCGAGCATAATTAAGACGAGAATGAGGAGGGAGAGAAAAAAGGACATTAAAGGGGAGGATGGATGGTTCAACAGGATAATGGCCTCGGCTTCTTTCTTACCTAGTTGATATTGGTATCGGTATTGTGGCATGAAACTTTCTATAGCATTGACCTTTTTGGCCCTTCCTAATTGACAACTGGTCGATTATTTGTCATTTTCCATCCGGAGGGGGGATGCCAGACAGCCAAGCAACCGACTAACCAATTAGTCTATATGGAAACCAAGCCTGCCTCTCTCACACTCTCTCTTTTCTCTTTCGTTTGAGTTTTGTTTTATTCGGCAGCTCTCGCTCTGTTGTTGCTTACGCGAACGCACAACAATGGAGTAACAAACACAGCAAAAAAAAAAAAAAAAAAAAAAACCAGCACCCACACCATACAGTTATGCCCTTGGCAACAAAAGGGTGTTGCTTCAGTGGATTACAATGAAACCCTGAGGACAGCCCGCATTAATTATGAGAGCCTGCATCCTCCGCTCTTCTTCTTCCTTATGTTCAACTTCCAGCAACACCAACATCCAATGCCGCTATAGTTACTTGTTCACCTCCGTCAGCTCTCTCCTTTATTTTCTATTCCCTGTTGCTGTTGTTGCCTTCACTGTTGTTCACATCATCATCGCCGGCATCATAATCACCGTCATCGTCATGCCAGGGACGATGTGCGATTGGTCCCTATTACAACGAATAGCCAAGAGAGTATTTTTGTCGAAAATAAACGTACCAACCGTTGGAACAGAAGGAGGAATGAGAATGAGTTCAAACTGGCACTGGTCCTCTCTCTCTCTCTCCCTCTCTCCCTCCCTCCCTCCCTCCCTCTCTCTCTCTCTCTCCAATTTTTGGTATCTTGGACCTGCCGCCCTTATTTCTCGTCCTAATGCAACTCTCTTTTTCTTGTTTAAAGGGTTTTTTCTAACGAGTCCAACGTGTTCACTCTGTGGCCTGTTGATTGATTGAATGTTTGGCCAATTCGTTTGGGATCCCTTCCTTCTCTCCTTCCCCGAGCCTTGTTTTTCCTGTCTTTTGTGTGCTATTTTTCCGCGACATTCAGTTTTAACGTGTCTATTCATAGCTCGCTCTAATCGTTTGTTTGTTGATGGATATCCATCCAGGAACAAGGTCGGGGGGGAACCATAATTCCTCATTGAAGGGGATCAAGGAGCAGTCCCGTCGCATCCATCTCATAGATGAGGCTAGTGTGATCAAGACGCGCACGGACCAAACTTACACATTCAGTCACACAAAATATGTAGTAGAAGGGTTGTTTGGAGTTGTCACTCCCTCATTTCTTAATGCCCCTGCTTTTTTTCTTTTCTTGGTGCCAAAACCTTCAAGAGATTGTGGATCGCACAAAAGGAGGAGAGGAGGTAAGAAGTGCGCGTAGTGCGAGATAGTAATGAGTAATAAAGAGCGAGATGGAGAACAAAATGAGGGGAGGAGAGAAAATGGACTAGTGTAGGAATGCAGTATGTTCGCGTTTTTTCACCTATTCCGCTTGCGCCAAAGTGTAATTGCGTGCCTGAGATTACAAGAGAGAGGGATGGAAAATAACACCAAAAAGGGGGTAAGAGATGGGTGCAAGGGAGGGAGGGAGGAAGGGAAGGAGAGGAAAGAGAAGTAGAGCGAAGCAGGACACAGGACTAGCCGCTATCTGTGCATTCTTGCTCAATTGCTCAACACACCCTTCATTTTTATTTGTTTCCTAGGCTGTAATTCTCCAGGTCTAGACTTTGTTCTTCCTGTTGTGTTTTGCTTTCTCTCTCTTTCGACGTTTTTCCAGACGAGGGATTAAGGAGATTTGTATGTGTTTGTATGCCTTGGTTCAAGAGAAAAAAAAGCAGCTGGCTGCTGTTTTCTTTTTCTTTCTTGCCCAAACACCAGCCAAGGCGTTTTGGAATTTCGATCAAGATGTGCTCATTACAGGAGCACGTAGGTGAGGGGAGTCGAAGGGGGATGAGTGGTGACAAAGGACGAGATGCATCGGACAGAGAAGTTATAGATTGAAAAGTAGGGGAAGGGGAGACGAGGGGATAGATTGCTCGCCAAGAGAGAAGGAAGAGGTCCGTTGTTACCGATGTTGCCTTCCTTTTTTCGCTATTGTTGTTAATTGCAGGAGGTTGATGAGAGGAGGGCAGAGGGCAGGAGGAGGACAGAGGGCAGGAGGAGGACGAGGAGAAGTTCAGATTTGACAAAATTGACAGACATAGCGAGCAGCACAAAGAATAAGGTATAGATTAGCTGTCTCTTCCCTATGTTACGACTCATTTTTTATTGCAAAGAATGATAGGAGACAAAAAGAAAAGACAAGGGAGAAAAGAAAGGAAACAGGGGTGTAAGAAAGGAGAAGGCAAAAATAGGGATGGTAAAGAGGGCACAAGGATTTAGATTATTGGCAGGAAAAGGGAGTATAAGCTTGTTGGGAGGAGGTATGGAGAAACCACTTGGACCATTCATTCTAAACCATATACATCCAAACAACCACTATAGTTACCCTTCATCTATTCTTGCAGAAGAACATTGAGAGCAGCGACAATAAAATCAAATGACGAGCGATTTACGCCTCCTATCTTCGAGTGAAGCGCGACAATCTTTGCGGTCGTCGAGAAGAGAAAATACGCGTACCCATCTTTGTACCCTGGTACAACCAAATGGGTACGCTAAGCATGTGTACAGGAGAATATTTGGAACATAAGGAAAAAGGGCACACACCCTTTTTTTTTGCTCCTAACAGCAAGGACAGAAACATAAAAAGGCATGACTATCGACAGGAAGCAAAGTTGAGCGACAACCCTTCATCCTATTTTTATTTATCCGTTCAGATCTTCTCGAACCCTTCCTTGCACATTACCAGCTCACACTTTGTGCCAAAACGACAAATAAAGGCGATAAGGGGGAATTAAAGAAGAGAGAAGTTGCACATGTACGGTACACCGTCGTCCGTTTTGCATACGCGAAATCGAACCTCAAAAGCTCACAAAAGGGCCCGAGAAACCACAACAAAAGACGGAGAGTGACGACGCAAAACGACGATGATACAGTACATGTACGATGATGAGCGGGCAAAGTAAGTCGTTAATTATTCTCACTTACATATGCAACACCAAAACAAGGACCAAAAGGATGAAAGAAAACAAGGGAGCCAATATGGAGTAGACATAGCCCCCTAATAAGAGGGACAACTCCTAATTGACTAGAGAGTACCTATGTGGCATAAACCCCACAGTGAAACTTGCACTTGAACTTTTATTTTTTTTACTTTGCAAGGTTAGGTAAGCATTCACCATCTCGAGAGTGGGAACCAAAGGTCTAGACCAATCGACGCCTCCTCTCTCTCACCCTTTCTCCCTCTCCCTCTCTCTCTCTCTCTCTTGACTGGGTTCGCCGGAAAGTTCTCTGGGACATTCGCCACATTCGTTCCCATGGTCACCACCGCACCCTTCACTCTCACCCATATTCGGCTCTCTGACTCTAACTATGGTCCTTAGGCTAGAAATGAAAAGGAACTTTGTTGTTGCTGTCTGACAACAAACGTTGTTCCTGCACCCGAGGTACCCTTGCAACTTCATGACCGTAATTCAGCCTCATTTACATTTGCATGAACGCCCAGATAGCCCGAGGAAGCAACGGTGCAGTGTACTGCACTTTCATTTATGAAACGGAGTACAAGCAATGCAAAAGTCAAAAGATCGACGCTATCACAAACCAAAAGCAACTATAAAAGCAAAAGGAAGCAATGGGTTTACTATCGGCAAACCATTTTTTTTCAATCTCCCTTAATTGCCTTCGTTGTTCTCCGTTCCCTCGTTTTCTCGTTCCTGGTGTGAAGAAGCAAAGAATGAACACATGGGTAAAAATGGACTTTGAAGTAATTCGGTATCCGCCCAACATGTCAGTTTGCCCGTTGTTTGTTCATTCGTTCTGTCAGGCTCCCTCAATACTTTTCTGTCATGCAAATTGTATGCTCCGCTTTAGCTGGGCCTTGCATAAAATTTTCCATCTGTTCATTTCGTCCTGTGCTCGTGTGTGTAGGTGAGTAAGCGTGTATGTGTATGTGCGCCGTTAATGTTTACTCTGTGAAGGTACCAGGATGTACTTTTTGTCCCTTTTTTATTTTGTCTGCCGACCACGCAGCAGGTACCAAAAGATTAGTTTTTGCATTATCGCCGAGTCCGCTATTTGTATCTGCACGCCACACAAGAAGTGACGATAGGACGGCAAAAGGATAAAAAAGAAGAATGGAAGCATGGAAGGAGGAGAGAGAATCATGGCGAGAGGGGATTCGGGCGGCGATTGGAACCAATAGGCGGGGAGCCGAAGGGATAGAAGGAGTCTTCAGGCTCGGCTTGAATTTAGGGGGAGGGAAGAAGAGAGGTGGAGAGAGACAGAAGGGCATAATAGATACAACTACAAGCCATAGTAGCATTTCTCCTTTTATGCATGAAAGAGCAAGGGAGATATTCCCGCCAAAACAATATGCACTGGAAAAGGATAGGAATAGGGGTGGAGTTGGCGTTGAAAGGAAGTGAATGAAAGAATGGTCATTATTGAAATCGGCGAATCCGGAAGCTATCCGTCTTTTGGATAGCCAATTAGTCTTTGCTCTCGCTCCTCTGTACGTGAAAACATGAAAAGGTTCTCTCTCCTCGTCATCATGGAGGTTATTGAATCTCTTATTTGCTCATTCTGTAAATGAATGATCTTTTGTGATGGTGGTGCCTGACACCTCATATCCACTCCACTCTCCTTCCACCCAGCCAGCCAGCATCCTCTTCAGTCATTTACCTTCGTCATAATTGAAAGCATTCGCCCTTTTGTCAATTATGATAATGACACTCCATCCCTTTGCTACCCCTTTTTTGCCACCTTCTAATTCCCTCTTCCTCAGCAGCAGAAAACTTTAACTTTGCACGAACAAACGAGAGAGAGACTGTGCATGCACCACGTTCATGGTATCACAAACACTAATGCGCTTCCTAATAAACACATTCGGTCTCATCCCAACATCCTTATCAAAATTGCAAATGAGGCACTTTTCTGAACTATCCAACAAAGACTTATAGCCCACGCACACTCTCACACCCACACCTTCAGTAATGGTCTTTGAGTTTAACACCATGGCGGCTTGTTGTGTGCCAAAGGGCTAATTCTATACCTTCTTACGGATCGTTGCTTAATAACTCATTGAGGACCAAGCAGGTTACTTGACTAGAGCTGAGTGGTGCTGCGCGAGTAGGAACGACTAGATTTTGTTATTCTAGGGCAGTCAACGAGATCCCTTTGCCTCTCGGCCATAGCGATCTTACGAGGTCTTGCATTTCTCTCACTCTCACTCTTTGCTTCTATCATCATTGCAAGTCGACATTGTGGAGGTACCCATTACCTTTTACTTACCCTTCAAAACAACTCTCGGTCGTCTGTCCAACTATGTCTAGCATGAACGAAAAATAATTGAACACCATAGGTCTACGGCACAACACATCGAGCTAGCCTGTTACGCCTCGTTCCCCTTATGTCTTGGGAGTACCCAACCAAACATTTGAATCTATTTCTTTTTTGTTTGCTAAGTCACTCAACGCTATAGCTCTTCCGTTTCGCTTTCCCATCCAAATGGTAATTTTTCAAAGACTAAAACCAAACAGTGACCTTCATTATTTTCCCTTAGTGATCGACTAGTTCGGGCTTACTTGGTCTCATTTAGTAAGCCTCCTTTTCCTTCCTCTCTCTCTCTCTCTCTCCGCTAGGCTTTTGTCGTCATGCAAGGCATACAGGCAAGCAGGCAGGCTGACCGCTGAGTAGGCTGCTCAATGGATCGAGAGAAGAAAAAAGATTTCGAAGTCAGAGAAACACGACCTAAGGAATTACACCAAGGGCTACTTGAAATGGCTGAATGAGAGGCCGCCAAAAACCTAAAGGAAACAAAATAATGATCAGGAAGTAAAGTCCGAGGAGAAATAGCGTCAAGGGAAAAAAGGAACTCAATGAAGGGTGAGAGTACTGTGCGCTATTATTTTCTCTGTAGGGGAGGTCACAAAGAGGAAGTTGGTCAAAACGGCAATACTAAGGAAAAAAAAAAATAATAATAATTGTCAAAATGCATTAGGAAGAAAACCCGACACCTCACAAATGGGAGCACCCTGTTTCATCCTATTGTCATCTCACATCCCCAATGATGCATTGTTAAAAAAAAAGATCGGCAAAAGGAGAGTAGGGTTTGGGTGAGTGAATGATTTTTTGCTTAGCTTGGCAATAGTTCAAAATGTCGTGCGCTGGAAGTTATCTAGCATGACCGGGGTGGGGCTGATCAAACTGGATAAAGGGTCTCCAAGATAACCTACCTTGCACATTCCAGGTGCAGGTGGTACCCAGTCTAGTATATACTGTGTCCATCCTCGTCTTTGGTGGACAAAAACCTGACTAATAAAGAGTGAACAAAGAAGATTGGACAGGAATGGGCTGATATAGAATGTAGAAGACATCCGCCCCAGGAGATTGATCATGCGAAATCAATGTCGCAGGTAAAAGGTAGTCCATAATTGACTCCAGTTGTCCCCAGTGAGTAGACCCAGCTAGTAACGTATGACCATGTCCTCTAATCTAGGACCCTCTTTTCGTTACCTGGGTCAAATAGAATGAGAGATAGAAATGATAGTAGGATCAGAGTTTGGGGGCTTGGGCCTTTTCCCAACGTTGACGATCATGTGTTTTTTTAGTGATGCAGCAGTGCAGGTTTCTAAGTTGTGCTCCATTTTTCACTTCTTTTCCCGTCGGGGAAGTTTAAAGTCGTAAAAAGGTGTCAAAACCTCTAATAAATCTCTTCGCGAGGATATTGGCAGCAAGAATTTCTTGCTGGCAGATCTCAAAGAGTAGGGAGATCAACTAGGCAACTAGGCGCTAGTCTTGAATTGTCTCTATCCCAAGTCCTGTAAATCCGATACCAGCGATACCACACAAAAGAGTGCATTGAATAGTATCGAAGGGTGCAGGAAGCATTAAAGTACTTTCAGAAACTTACTCATCCGCGCTGAAGTACAGGCTACCCAACTTAATTTATTGAGATGATTTTACCCGGCTCAAATTCTGTTTCTTTGAGTCCATTGTTTTCATTTCGCTGCTACTGCATGCCTTTGCTCTCCATGTTCATGAACCCCGATATCACCATGCATCTACATTCTGGCAGATTTGGATAAAACAAACGAATGAATGGCACGAGGAGAGAACGTACAAAGACGGGAGTCTTTGTCGAATGTATCGAGGAGCAAAAAAAAGCATTTTGTAAAGTGTGCACACATACCATGGTCCATACCTATGCAAAGGAGGCCACCATGTCAGCACCCAATTCAGCCGCCCTAATTCTCAATCAGTGGTCGACCTTGGTATAAGAGCCACTGAAGACTGGCTCGATCAGTAACGACTCCAGTGAGTGTCTAAGTTCTCCGCCAGTTTTAGCTTTTCCATTCCTCCTCCGTCTTTCTCGTTCTTTGTTACTCTTTTTTGCTCTTTCCCTTAGAGGCAGGCAATTGAGAGTGTGGAAGGTATGTCGCCAAGCTTGGAGAACTCTTATCAATCATCCAACCAACTGTTGAAAAGCGCCTGGTCATTACTTCCAACGACAGCGGAGCAGAGGGTTAGTGTTACGGATGGAAATGAAGCAGTTACCCCTACATTCCCCCTACCTTCAAGTCTCCTGGCCACAACCTTGCCACCATTCCTACCCAAGACGTCACCTCCACGGTGAGGTTGAAGCGCACACTCTCAAAGCCCAAATACGCTGCTGGCATTGCATTCTTCTCCATCTCCTTCATCTAATAGTCATCAACAACCGGCTTCCCCAACGTCAACAAGATCTCCGTAGGACCATGCAGTACATCAGAAGATAATGGCCTCGTCTACCGCTCCGAACTCAAGCTCACTTTCATCACCTCCTACTTTAAACCAGAGCCCCCACGCGCGCCGCAGAGATGGATGATATCCTATCGTGCCTGTCTACTTGTTGTGAATCAAGAGGTGAGAGGAGGACGAAATGACCTTTCCAAAGACGAGACAATTCAAGGGCAATTGAGAGGGGCAGAGGCAACATGTTTTGGCAAGGGTCAAAGGGTTTAATGTAATTCAAGAATTGTATTCAAATACATATGAAGTGCATCGTGCTTTAAGAGGCATAAATGTAGCTCAAAGTGCACGACGAGGATGCCATGTACCCATAGCCCAACTCTACATACCGTGCACCCAACAGCCCATCTTTTTATTCCGTTGCTGTATATGTGTGTTCATATGGCAATGCTAAAGAATATCGGACTTTTCCATCGCTCTACGCCAACAGTTCACCCATCTCTCTTGCATGATCGATCATGACAAGAGTTGACCGCTAACTCGCATTCCCAAGTAGAGTGGAAAGTGGGCTCAGCCGGGAAGTAGAGTTGGGCTGTTGGGTGCACGTTCTGCACAGTATGAGCATTAACAACTACAAAGGTTCACCTGTATTTCTTGAGATATAATTGGTTCTGCGATGCCCCCATGCTCAAGCATCAAAAGTCCAATATCATTAGCACTTATTGTTCTCCTTTTGTGAGTTGTCCGTTTAGATCCTCTAATCCGCAGGTTTTTTTTATTATGTTACCAAAAAGAATAACTTTCGATCTCTTTTATAATCTTTATTGTCATTGTCAGGTGGAAACTAGGCGGCCTCTTCTCTTGCAACCTTCTGGTCTCGGTAATAATTAATCAGTTCATGAATGCATCTTGAACATTGAATCGAGTTCCAATATGACCTTCTGAATGGCATCTTTGTGATTAAGGCTTTTATCTGTTGCTCGGTGCTCTTATTTGATCGGCTAGCTATTGGAACTCCTCCACGACTCGCCTTCTGTTGTTGAGTTGTTTCTGATACTTCCTGGGGATACCCAGTGATTTCTTTCCGGCCTTTGTCGCTCCTGTTCGTATTTTTGATATTCTTCCCAGATAGTAGCCATGTTCCAAAGCCTGTAGTAGCCTGACACTGTGACGCCACCAGTCATTCAATTGGTAGTGACGGTCATTGCTCAGAATGGACCTGGTAAGGGTATATTCGAATGCGTGTTGACATGAGACCGCTGCCACGTTTTGCCCCAGGTCGCCAAGTTTTTCGTCCCAAGTTGCCAGGCTCTAGCTTAGTCTTGCTCTTCCTATGTGACATGGGCGCGAGCGAGTTGGAACGGTCCGAGTCACTGTCGATGGATACTGCCCAACCTCCTATTGTAAACACAGAGTTTCAAGACGATCCAGCTCACCATGAACACTCCTGCCCTGGACCGCTCACAAGACAACAGGAGGCGCCCCTACAATACAATCATAACGAAGACTAGAGATCAACAGCCAGAGAGCACCACAACTTGCCCTTTCAGACTGATTCTGCTATTACTTACGCCTTGCATGTCACCGTACGGCAGAATAAAACTATGAGGTTGCCAACTCACTAGGAAACAGATATTGTACCGTGGTCTCTTTTGACTTCTTCTGGCGTGGAGATCCAATAAAGAAGATCCCTTCACTCTCTGACAAGCGATTACGGATATATTAAGCTCGAAAATTGGGCATCCACTTCGAAAGTAACTCTGTATAGCGTGTGTCCCAACGAAATTGACCCTAATGACATTTTATTTGACTGATAAGAGACTCACTTATGAACGATAAAATCCGTTGGACGCGATCCGCCGTCTCATAGCATCAACCCGAAGCCTCAGTCGATGGTGCCGATCCGTCAATTGCTGTTGCTGCTGCTTCTGATGCTGTTGTTGTGGCTGCTGCCTCTGTCCCGGACGTTTCGTCGGTACTGTCGAGAACCGCGCCACCTCCCTATTCGCCATCATCGTCCAAAGTCCATGCATTGACTGCTCCATCTGTACCATCGTGGTATCAAGGAACTTTGCTGCCTCAATCGACATCATCGTATAGTCTAGTGACGTGCTCTTCTCTTGTGTCCTTGCTGCCAGTTGCGCCCGTAAATCCAGGATCTCCTGTTGAAGCCCTTCTGGATCCTCGTCAGCATCCATAATTGCGCCCTGTCTGCTCGCTTTGTCGTCATGCAATCGAACCATGGTGGCGGAATCGGGATGGAGAAGTGCAGAAGCTGTCGTAGTAGCGATGGTGGGTCGAGTCTCTTCATGTGATTGGTCCCGACACCGGAGCTGAAGGCTGCGCTCAGCCAATGCCTTGTTCTCCTGCTCCAGATACGCGAGCTTGTCTCGGAGAGCTTGGTTCTCTTGTCTATGACCACCCACCTCATCGGTGGTGATAGCGGTGGTACGGTTGCTATTCTCGTCCTGGAATACAGTGTCGACAGAAAACTGGGTTGATGTGGCCGAGGGCGGTTCAGGGGTTGGGAGGAGAACATACTGCGATCCTGGACGACGAGCGACTTCCAACCTCTGCTTTTTTTCCTGTTCCAGGGACGCTATCCTGGTAGTGAGAGCTTGAATCACCTGTCGAAGCTGCTCAGAGTTGCTGTTGTTGTTGTTGTTGTTGTTGTTGTTAGTGTTGTGCTGTCGGTGTCCCTTTGCTTTGATCGAGACTCGAGCGAGGTCGTTCGTGAGCGGTCCAAGGCAGGAGTGTTCATGGCGAGCCGGATCGTCTTGAAACTCTGTGTTTACAATAGGAGGTTGGGCAGTATCCATCGAAGGCGGCTCGGATCTTTCCAATTCGCGTTCCACAGAACCTTGTTCCTGAATCCTGGTGTCGTCACAGGCTTCAAGGGCGTCGGTTGCGATAAAGTCCAAATCTTCAAGTCCGTGATGATCGACTTGGTTGTCCTTGAACAAGTCAGTAGACTCGTGCTCCATGAATACCCCGTCGTCTTTACGAGCATTCTTCTCCCGCTGAACAACGTCAAGGTCGTCTCTGCTGCTGTCCTGGTTTGACACCGCTGGCAAAGCGTACGAAGGCGAAGGCAGTCGCGAAAATTCATTTTCCAGTTGTTCCTCCCGGTAGGGTGACTCCATCCTTTCCTGTTCCGGTGCCATCTCTGTAGTGTCAAAACTGTCCAGTTCAGGTTGAATAGATGCAGCCACGTCCTGCCTATAAGCAACCTGAGCTCCCATAAAGCCGGGGGAGTGGGGTCTTGATGACAGCAAGGCTTGGATATCATAGCGCCACTGATGAGCAGGTCGACTTGTCAAAGCCTTCTCGATACTGGCACTCGTCTGTTCCTGAGCCATTGCTTTCTCCACGATATCATGCACCTGAAGATCGAGAACCAACACATCCGTCGAGTCATCCCTCACAGTGGCCGACCGAGGCGAAGACGAGACATCTGCTCTCATTGCGTCGAAAAGCTCTCGAGCAAAAGTCCGGAAGGCGGGCGTTGTGAACACTGGATGCTGGATGGCACTCTCGTACTCGGCGCGAAACTGACACTCTCCGTCGTCGCCCTCATAAATCATCATGGCAGCAAGGTCCTGCAATATAACCTTGCGAAGGCGAGCAAGGACTCGCATCAGCCGTATCGCGTGAAAGTCTTTAGCTCGGTAGTAGGATCGATTCTTTTCAGGTCGACTGGTGTCCAGGGGCCGATCCACCATGATGTTTTCGATCCATATCCGCCAGTCATCACTGGCGGGGAAATAATCCTCAATAAAAGGAAACAGCTGTCGCTGAAGCTCGGCTGGAGGGAGAACTCTGTTCCTGGGAAGTTGGAACGCGGCATTGTCTGAGAATGACGCTGTCAACATGTATGATCCCAATCTTTGAGCCGTCGATAGGAATAGTGGCGTCAAGCGGTGCAATGGACTGCTGTTGAATGACGAGTCGAGGGCATCTGGGGACGAGCCCGACTCACTCTCCGAGAATAACTTGGTTGGTAGGCCGTGCATACTAGTGGCACAAAGAAATGTTCGATTAGGTTATCAGCCTTGGAGAAAGACACATGAATCCCATTTTCACCAAAGAATTGGATCACTTGCCTTGCGCCGTACAGCGTCCTGGGCGAGCTCTTCATGGACACAAAAGTTGTCGATAGCCAATCCTCGGTGTGGAAATCAGGGTGAGTACTCTTGTCCTATCTCACAAACAAAGATACAAAGTAGGCAAGACGCCTCAACCACGAACTCAATACCGTACATGATAAAAAACTAAGAATGCAACAAGCTGCCCTGCAAAAACTTACGGTCCATAGTGCGAGCAAAAAGAAAGCAAAAGCGCCCACGGGACACATCTCTACCTCTTGCTCCCGTAGAAATATCGAGTACTGCTCGTGGTCCGCCTGCTCATTCCTGATCGTATTTGTGATCGCGATCCCGGTAGTGAACATAGTCTGGTTGTTGTTGTTCTCAGACCAAACATGGACCAGATGGAGGTGGGTTGGAAGGACTTTTGATAGGTTGTGCTTGAAGTCAGTGAGGTAGTCCAGTGCCAAACGGAGTCGATGTTGGTGTGCAGTCCTCCATATATGCATGGATGGACTTCTCCAGGCTGTAGTCCACAGTGCCTGCATGGATTTCTTGAGTCCGACCAAGGCGGTTCCTGCACGGCTGCCTACACGCTCGGTTTCGTACTGCTTTTCCTGTCTCTCCTGTTGCTCTTGCTCCTCCTGTTCTTCCTGGTCCTCCAAACCCTCCTGGAAGGCTTGAGTGTCGTCATGAGCGTCATTTTGATAGCCCAGATTCTCGCTTAGGATATCGCTTTGTACATCGCTCAGCTCGCCGCTCAGATCATCGCACGCGTCGTCGTCATCACTACGACTCCGCGAATGAGCCCCGCGGAATGACGCTCCCGTCATCTTGCCAGAGTCGCGTTTCAGGCTAATGAACACGCATTACAAAAAAAAGCAAATGTAAGTATCTTCACGTCAAATATACAACGCAAATCAGCATGACACACACCCACATGCTCGATAACATACACGTTCTCGTAGTCCTGCAGAATATTCGTAATCCTGCGTCCTGCGAGGATCTCCTTAGAAGGAATAGATCCATTCTTGTGACACTGCTCCTTGTGGAGTGCCCGGACAGACGTCATGTACTGTCCCAACGTACGCCTGGAGGCGCGGATTCGCTCCATTCCTGGTTTTGCCTTGCATAGAAGGGGTCGAATGCTGAGATGCGGACTGTCCCTGTCCTCGAACGGCGACTCAGATGTAAGCTCCATTGTATACTTGATGAGCTTCTCACTGGTGACAAGGTCTCCATCCTCGCATTTCTTGCGAACGCACCATTCCTAAAAAGTTGATCGAACCAAGCGCAACCTGGTTGTGAGTTAACTATCAACAGAAATGGCCGGGTCTTGCCAAAAATCAAGAATTTCACGCTCACTCCATATCATCTATATCATAGACTTACGTTCCAAAGCACTTGATGAGCACGGTGACGAAGAAGGGTCTTGGCATTAGGAGCCACGTATGGAGGTGCGTTGTCTGCTGCTGGGACTGACGTATCGCGTGCATCCACTGCAACCCCTGAAGCACTGTCGGGTTTGGCATTCGCCACAGGGACTTGTCCGGCTTTAGTTCCTTGGTAGTTGATTTGTGTCAGGGTTGATTTGGACGTCAACGGACTAGATGCAGGTGCTGACACAGGTGTCGACGTTGGAGTTGATGCGGGAGTTGACATTGGAGCAGACACATTGTGCGATGGGGCGGAGGCGAGGGTATGTTTCGAGTTCGCAGCCGAGTTGGACGCCACGTTCAAGGTCAAGTTAGACGCCCAGTTCGTCGGATTCGAGTTAGAAACCGACTTGAGCGCCGAGCTAGGTGCCGGGGGGGTTAAGAGGGCTGCTGAGTCCGAGTGGAGAGCCGATGGCAGTGTCGTAGTGGATCCTGAACCAGAGAATACTGCTACTGTTTTACATCCTGAACTAGATGTTGGGATGGAAGTCGAGGTTGAGATAGGAGCGGACGCCGAAGTAGGTTTTGAGGCGGTTGAGGAGGTAGTCAATTTTGATATTGTAGCAGAGGCAGGCGACGCTGAGACGAATGCTGGAGTAGTTCTTAAAGTGTGAGCCGGAGCAGGTCGGGGGATGAAAGCTGAATTAGTAGGCGCTGAGGTGGACGTCAGAGTAGGTCTCGATATTGGAGTCGAGGTGGGGTTTGAGTTGATAGCCGATGCAGGTTTTGAGGTTGGAGACGACGGAGGGTTCGAGCTGATGTCAGGAGCAGATTTCGAGGTGGTAGGTTTCGCGTTGGTTGCTGAAGCTCCTTTCGGTCTGGAGGCCTTGGTGCCCCTACGGCTGACTGCCCCTGCCGCGGTTGCTGCAGATGATAATGAATGCGTCACCCGCGACTTTCGCGTACTCGACAGTGCAGTGCCTGAACCTTTCTCCGAACATGTCGCGGGCACTAATTGATTTCCATTGTCAGGGCAATAGAAGGCTCGGTTATGATTTTTCGTAAAGAGTAGACGTGTCCATCGCGGAGCGAATTATTTCATTCGAGAAGGACGTATATACTGCCTATGCATTTGGGCGTTACCTTTGCTCTTTATGCTACTATAACGACCGATATTGCTCTTCTTCTTCGCAGGACTCGCCTTTGGCGCAAAGATTTCCTCGGGTCTAGAAATTATATCAAAGGCAGGCAATGGTTAGAATCACGATCATCAAAACCCTCAAACCAAATAAAAAGCTAAGAAAATTCAGACTGATAAGACGCGGCGGCACACACTTACAATTCCCTGTACTTTTGCAATAGTGCACCAACCGCTCGCTTGACCTATTGCCCCAAGTTCGACACCAGCCCTTTTTGTTGACACTGCTCCCGGTGCAGGAACTGGATCGCGTTAAGGCGCTTCCTCATCGATATAGGAGAAATACGACCGTGTCGGTTTACACCATAGTTCCCGAAAATGGGTCTGATGCTCAAGTGTGGGTTTGCCTCGTCCTCATACGCCTCCCGCGCCGTCAACTCCTTTGCGTACGCCAACAACTTGTCTTTGGTAACATTGTCCCCGTCAGTATGTCTCTTCCTTATGCACCATTCCTATAGAACGATAACGTTTTCAATGGTCAGAAAGGATGTAGATCATGAATATGAATGTGCACAAGTACGCACAATCAAATTAAATATGAACTTACTTTGAAATGAACTTGATATTTTCGATATTCAATTAATGTCGCATTGCTGAATCGCCCATCGGCGCTGCGACCGCTCTGAACTTGAAGCGGCGCACTCCGCATCTGGTCTTCGTCCGAATGTCCGTTCCCATCCAACCCTCTGTCCTTATCCAGCTCTTCGTCCCTATGCTGCTCTTCGTCCTTCTTCGGCTTTTTGTCCTTATCTGACCCTCCATCCTCATCTGACTCCTCGTCCTCGTCCTCTTCATCGTCATCGCCCGAGCTAGTATTCTCGCTTTGGTGGTCGCCTGATTCATCTTGTGAAGCATAATCCTTTGACGACAACAATGATGAAGGTGGTGGCGACTTAGCGCTTGAAGGACGAGAAGATAACTCAATAGACAAGAGAGTTGGCGGTCCAGAAGGAGTAAAGGTCGATTGTGGCCACGATGCAGGATCAGATTGTCGAGTTGGTTTAGTGCTGGGTGCGGTTTGTGGCGTAAATTTGGATTGTGTAGAAGGTCGATTGACGTATGAATCGTCCATATGGCTATCTATCGATTCGCGCATCTGTCCCGATCCTGTCAAAGTGTGGGAGTCCCGTTTCCTTGGCTGATGTTGCTGCTCTTCCACAACAACTTCCATCTCCTCGTGCGAGATCTTCCTCTTGCGACTTGTCTCTGCTAATTGGTCATTAAAAACACATAACATTAATGTCAGAAATAAAGTCTTTCTTCTTTTCTGAAGCGTATAGATTGTCGCCTCTGGAATGGAGTCTTTATAATCACTCGTTTTTGCGTTATACCTCTGTAACTCGTGGTGTGTCGATGGTGATGATTGTGATAGTTCTGGACTTGGTTCTGCGGTGGTTTGTCCAGGGGGGAGGAGGAAGACGTTATCCTTAGAGACTGAGGCTGGTGAGACTGGACGGCATTACCTGAAGTCGATGGTGCATTCCATGCTAATATCGTAGCGCACACACAAAACGCATACACAGCAGAGAAAGAAGAATTAGTTCAAAAGGTTGGGGACGAAAACCCGTCTTACTATTGCTGGGGTCGCGCTTTGCTCCTTGTACTACCTGTAGCACGAACAGTCATATTGCTGCTGCTGCCGCTTCCGTTACTACTGCTGCTGCTGTTGCCATTCTGTTGATAGGAATCGGAGAGGTCGATGGCTCCAGAGTTGTAGCGGTTAAGACGGGAACGCGTTAAAGGTATCAGTGTAACTCGTTATCAAAGAGGGTGAGGGGGGTAGGAGTATAGAAGTCGGAGGGTGAAACGAGAATGAAAGGAATGATTCTACAACAGGACTAAGAGGGTGATTGATGTTGCTGTTGTTTACAGAGAGTGTGAATGTGTTCGCTGTGTGAAGGGTTGTATGAGAAGGAGTGTTGATGATCGAGGGAGGTGTGATTGTGTGTGAGAAGATTTTGACCATGGGGTGCCCAAAGCGCGCGCTCCCATATTTTTTTTTCTCTTCGGCCCTGACAGCCATGGTGCTGATGTGAGACTGCTAATCTGATTTAAGACGCGGGTCCACTTAGGACCGACTGAACATTCCTGAAAAACTTTAATTTGCGTGTTAGCTTCTCTTTCGTTCTTCATTTATGTGCTTTTATTTCGGAAAGGATTTATCTACACAGGTAAATAAGGCGACGACGATGATGACGATGATGCTGATGATGATGATGATGATGACGATGGAGCTGACGAAGACAAAAGCAACTAGGCTCGCGACTTGTCAAGCCTAGCCGATAAAGCCGCCATCCGTTCATCGGCAACAATCTGCCGCCGCATAATATCCACTTGATATCCCAAAAGTGTTTGCTAGACCCTGCAACTGCTTCAAACTATCATTAGCAATCCTGGCCTCGGCTTTTGCTTGCATCGTCCACATCTTCTCGACCACCTCCTGCAGCTCTGTCACCCGCTCGTTCAGCGAGTCCGAAACTTGATCGTCTCTGCAGCAAACTCGTACGCTTCCCTTTTCTCCTCCTTGAGCGTCGCAACTTTCTCATGTAGTGCTTGGAGAGAAAGATCGTGAATCAGGCTCTGGATCCTTGAAAGCCGGTGGTGGTGTTGGTGGCAATGGTATTGGCGACGTTGGTATCGACGTTGGTATGGGCGTTGGTGTCGGTGAAGGAGAAGGCACGGTTATTGTCCTTGTGGCAGCGTCTAATTGATCTTGGAGCTGTTGGTTGCGAGCTTCGAGCTCCTGCTTTTCCTGCTCGAAGGACGTGATTTTTTCATTCGGAAGGAGGAGTACCGGTCGAAGGAGGTTAAATTCTCGGCTTTCCATGTCTCTCTCTTTCTCGTAGTCGCCGGCACAGTGCTGTTGATATTGTAGTCGTCATTGTCCTGATCTCCATGACTGGTTGACACACAGTTATCAGTCGAAAGCGCCTCTGGAACTAGAGACTGCAACTCCTCGGGTGGGACCTTCTGCCGGACCAATTGACACCCCGCCGGTTCTTCACCCATTGGAGAGCACTCCTTTACATCAGCAGTAACAACACCAGCATCATCATCATCATCAGGTACAGACTGGCGAGTTAGATGAGCAGATCTTGTACCCGCTCGATTCCAGAAGCTTTTGCGGTGAAAGTTCGAAATTCCATGGATGAAAAAACAGGGTATAGAATGGCGAAAGTATAGCTTACGTCGATGCAACGCCCCCAAGTATCATCATCACCAACCACCAAGACCGCATAGTCCTGCAAAATAATCATGCGGAGGCGAGCCAAGAGAAGTTGGAGCCGAAAGACTGGATAGTTGACCCTCGGCCAGCTTGCCTGTGACTCCTTGGGGGCGATTCATGTCCTCCGGTCGACCCGTCATCACATTGTCGATCCAGATCTTCCAGTCCTTCTTGTCTGGGAAAAGTCCTATACAAACGGAAAGAGCTGTCGTGAAGGCTCTCCAGAGGTATAACCTTATTCCGTAGAAGCTTGAAGGAAGAAGAGTCCTGCAAAGTCCCTGTCAGCGTGTAGGGCTCTGTGTTTGGCGATCTAATGTGAAAAAAGGCCTCAAGGCGTCCAAATATCCAGTAAATAAAAGCAAGAGCTCGAACCTCCAATGGACAGACCTCGACATCGCTCTCTCGAAGGAATATCGAATACCGCCCTTGTCCAGCACGAATCCTGTAGTGAATGACCTGGTATTTTGAACGTGGTTAATTTTTCATCGTTGCTGCTCGACCTTTATTGGCCAGTCATTTGGCATGTTTTGAAAGTGGTTATTTTTTATCATGTTTACCCTCTTTTCTATTGTAACACAATAAGCGCACAATTGACCCAACCCTCAACAAGTGCTGTACAGTCACTTTTCCACTCATCATTCAAACCACCATCGCACTCTCACTTCATCATCCTCTTACCCATCCTCCCTCTCCCTCTCCGCTTTCCTCCTCTACCATCGCCTCCATGGAAACCTCAGGCGGCTTCATGCAGGCGGTCATGGCCGTAATTCGCAACCGGATGGCTACGAGGAACATCCGCCGTTTCTATCTCGTTCTCCTCATCTTCACTGTTGGAGGTGTCCTCATGTTCACACTCAACCACTCCTCAAGTATACATCTCGGCTCCTTATCTTCCTCCTCACGGTACTTTGGAATCGACAGCGAAGATAAACCGGTCACTGCACAGAACAATCGGTGGGGAGGACAGACCGTTGCGAGGGATATTGAGCTTCCCGAGGCGACTTGGACCTGTACGGACGACGACCTGAGTGAGCAGGAAAAGGAGACAACGACGAATCAACGATCTCGGCAGTGCGTTGTTCAACACCTCTGTGTTGACAGACAAGGTATAGGTCAAGCAGTGGATTATCGGATGCAGCAGCGTAGAACATGATCCTCCCTTTTTAAAAAAAAATCTTCTCCGCGCTAAAGCTCCATTTTTCTCTCGCTTGACTCCCTCCTTGGTCCGATGCGATCATAGGCGCATTCATTCGCAGCAATGGTATCTGGCCCCGCAAGAATCTGCCCAAGGTCAACTTGATGTCCTCGGATTCGAACTCAGACTTCTTTTGGCAGCCAAGGCTACAACGTTCTTGGAGGAACGTTATCCGTGCCCACTATGTTGACGAGACGGTCTTTGTTCACGGATTATACTCACCCCATCACTTTTCGCATTGGCTTTACAACGGGATGATTCCTCTTTACAGGTAAAAACAGGAGTTTAGAGGGGAGATGCAACAAAGCATTACAGCGGCGACGTTATAATACTTGGTTTTCTAACCTTTGATTTTTTATGTATATAATGTATAGCACAATGAAGCGATTTGGAGGCACAAAGCATTCATGGACTTTCCGCGTTAAAGGATTTTACGACGACCTCCTTGACCGTAGGGGCGCCTGGGAGATGGATCACTTTTTCGAGACTGGCAAGGAACTTGTTCTCGCTCAAAGCGAGTTGACAACGCCGTTCCAGACCCTTCCTCCTGTGGACACTCCCATCTGCTTCCGGAGGGCCGTTATTGGACTGGGCTCGCAGTGTGGATTGAGCTATTGCGAGAACAACACTCCTGCAGAGATCTACAAGACTTTTCAGGAAGAGATCGCGGAGTACTACTGGTCGACCCCGCTGACTTGGGAGAGGCATGTCAAGAGTGCGCAAGAGTCGATCAACAGAACACAGGAGAAGGAGCAGTCTCATAATTACGGGCATGATAAAAAAGAGGCGCAAGAGCAAGAGGTGGAGAACAAGAAAGCTGCAAAGTCGCAGATGGTATGTCTTGATCTGGCCAGATACTACAATTTTGAGTCAGCTGGGCCCAACCACGGTGTCGAGAATGGAGAGGCCAAGAGCAGAGTTGGACAAATGCACCCCGACATTGTTGACCCTGCAGAGACCTACAAGAACTTATTTGTCGAGGGCAAGGAGGGCGAGGCGGCTAAAGAGAGCAAACGCAAGTTGGTGGTGGGCATTATCCAGCGTGAAGAATCCAGACGTCTACTCAACGACGAAGAGCTGATCCAGGGTCTTGTCCAAGCTGGCTTCCGTGTCAAGTGGATAACCCTTGATCATGGATGCGGGATTGCCGAGACGGCCTACTTGCTTCGGGATGTCAATGTTCTGATCTCGCCTCATGGAAACGCCCTCGGAACGTCGATCTTTATGTCCAACCACGAATCCGTGCCGACCGTCATCAGTGTCGACACCTCGAAGTACAGGGAAGCCTGGTTCAAGTATACGACCAGTGCGATTGGACAGAGATTCTTCCAGACCATCTGTGGGCCGACCAACTATGTGGACGAAGACTCTCGAGAGCATTGCCCATACTACAAGGACCTCAAAGGGGCGTGGTCCATCATGAGCTATCATAGCCTCGTCCTTGGTTTGCCGGATTCGATGGTCAAGACGGACGAGCAGAAAGAGTCCATGTCTGCCGATGAGCGCGATAAGTTGCGAGACACCAGCCGGGTGTATGTCAAGAACAACCCTGCGGCCCAGAAACTTGCCGAACAGGATATGGACCTCCTCATTGCGCCCGAGGTGCCCGTGTCGATTATCCAAAAGTACGGTGAGAGCGCCCGAGAGTTTATGTCGGCCTACTGGAAAAACTCTCCTCGCTATGTGGATGTTCTCCGGATGGTCAAGTTTGTGCAGTCGCGGCAACAAGATCTGGAACAGGAAATGATCAAGGAATATACCACTACCATGACTACTAATACCGCCGGTATCAAGCAGCAGAGCGGGAGCATAGACGCTGCACAAAAGTCGTACAGGTTATTTGTGGAGTACGTGCGCAAGGGTCAGGTATGCGGACCTGACGACTGCGAGAGAATTTTGGAGCGGAACGTGGCGAACGAGAAGATGAGTGCATTCGGAAAGCATTCGGTCGACGATACCTCGAACTGGGGACAGCCCACAAGCGAAAGCCAGGCGTTGAGGGCTGGGTTGACTACTGAGGTTCTGCAACAGACTTGGCAGATTGAAGTGTAGAATATTTATAGAAAACCATACATTTCTATTTTTCTGGGTGTTTGGTCTAGCTGGTATATTTGGGACTTTTATTTGACAACCCTTGGAAGTCAGAGACACAGTAAAAAAAAAAAAAAGGTTTCAAGTTATTCCTTGGGATATGATAGTGAAGAAGTGATGCGGGATGCAAGAATGGTTTGTGCTGTAGACAGTGGGTGTGTGAGAGGGCAGGAAAGGGCTATGGGGTTATGGGTGTTGTTGACAGTGTATTAGTGGGGGGAGCGGCATAAGGTAGAGGGAATACAATGTGTGAAGGAAGGAATGTGTAACGACGGAAAACAGAGGGAGAGAGATGTGTGCAATCGCCAATCAGCATGCATGAAATGGTGTTCTCTATCTTCTTTTTCAACACATTTCGACCAGCCCTCTGGCGGGGGCCCTAGGAGAAGGGCCTGAAGCAAGACTTATGCCAGCTTCTCTGGGGGAGGTGAAGTCGAGCCGCCAAAAAAAAAAATATCAGGCGAAGAACACGCACGGGCCATTTTCAAGGTGATCGAACACTGAGACCAACAAGCTATTTGGACGTGAACTACTGTAAATACAGTAAATTCAACCCCTATCCTAATGGCCAAAGTTGACTATCACCGCAGAGCAACCATTTGGTATCCAACCAATTTGCTGTGGGAAAGAAGAAATTCTTAATTTTATTCTATAGGACGCCATGTCCTCACTCGATGGAAGGATCCTGACCGGTCTGGCCTTCAGGCGTCCAATGGCTATTCGCAACAATCTCCCACAAGATCTCATGCCTCCTCGCCGTGACGGGGGTATACCCCAGATGAAAATCCGCCTTATACAGCTCAGTCCGGTATTCAATCGGCTTCCCCTCCTTGTCATCATCATCGAAGAACTCCATCACAGGCACCCGATAGATTCCCTTGTACAATAGCTGTTGCATCGACGGGTCCACCTCCAAAGTTTCATAATCCCCCAGGATTTCTTTCAGACTATACACCGACGCCCCGGCAAAGGAGAACAGCGACAGGTCTTCGCCGTACCGGCCTCCGACTGCATAAGACTTGACCTTGTGGCGGTTCTTGAGTCGGTTCAGACTCATCCCGCAGGCTGACCCACAGGTCCCGTCTGTCATGACCACAATGCTGTCGGCATTATGCTGCCACGGCATCCCTCTCTCGAATGCGCCCAGGTTATGGTTCATCCGCACCTTGGAAGTGTAATCCAGCTGCCGGTTCACCCGCCGTTGAAGCTTGTCCTGTAAAAAGAAATTCGTCTCAAACTCCAATCCGGTCACAGCATCCGAGTACGAGGTCGGGTTGAAGTAGCTGTTATAGTCCTCCCACTCGAGATCCTTCTGCGCCAGCGCCTTGACCGCCATCGACGTCCTCAGATCCGACAAGTACACCGACGTTTCGTTCTCTTGGGGGAACATCCAATCGACAAGATCGTATGCGAAATTCACATACCCGCCGCCGTTCGCCGTCAAGTCCAGGATCACGTTCCTAACGCCCACATCGTATAGCTGAGCGAATCCTTCCTCGAGAACGTGTGCCTCGTCCCGGAGACTGACAGAGTGGGTTGGGATGACGACGACGCCGATGCTGGGTCGCTTGACGAGTTGGAAGAACGATGTCGAGCTGCCGTTCGAGACCAAGTGGGCAATGGCTGTTTCCTGGATCTGTCGCTTCTCGATAGTAGGTCGACGAGGTTCCTTGGTGAGATGTCGGGGTGTCTCCACGGCGGCCTGGTAAAGACCTTCCCGCTGCCCCTGCTGTTGCTGCCTGCGACGTCGAGATCTCGCCCTCTTCAACCGCTCCGCCCGCTTTCTCAAACCAGAAGCATCCCCATCGTCATCATCATCGTCGTCGTCGTCATCCTCGACAACAATAAGCTCCTCCTGCGGAACGGTCTCCGGCTCTTGATAACAGTTGTTGACCAAAAAGCTCTCCGTGCTATCAAACTCATTCCACGAAATCAGACGATAAGCTTCCCAAGGCGCCTTGAGCGTAGCATTCTTGCCCTCCGGATGCAACGTCGACACTGGACACGAGATCTCATATGTAATCGCATCCCGTTCCGGTAAAGTGACTCTTGAGGTGAACTGCCCCTGATTGTAGGTCCACTTCTTGGAGTCGGTGTCGAAGGATTGGGATGTCAGGGCCTTGTTGAGTCGGACGCCCGCGTCCTTAGAGAAGCCGTAGTTGATGTCGACCCACGTCTGGATAGCCTCGAGGGCATCGACTCCGTCGATGGTTACTACTTGACAGTCTTCGAGGAGATTGTTGCTGTTGTCCATTAGAATACGGATCGTCTATAAGGAAAGGGGGTGAAATAGCAGTAAGTTCATCTCATCTTTGTCTGTCGCTGTCGTCGGTGTTTGGGATATTTCATTTTCAGGGACGACGATGATCTATTTCAACGGTCGACTGGCTCTGAGAAAAAAAAAATGGCGTTCGAAGGGGGGGGGATTGGACTAGTACTTGTCCTAACTGTACCTGGACTTTATCAATGACAGGAGCATACAAGTCAAACGGCTGAAGAAAGAGATAGTTCCTGTAACAGTGAGCTACAAGGAAAAAGAAAAAGAAAAAAAAAAAAAAAAAAAAAAAAAAAAAAAAAAAAAAAGAAAGATGACTAGTGTAAGTGATTGAAGTTCATCTCCCATTGTTCACTCATTTCATGTAACAGATGAGAGACTAAGACATACCAATGTAGTTGGCGTGCGCGTCGTTAAGACTGTTCATCAACAAGTCCACATCAGTCTGGAACCGAAAGTCGTTTTCATAGTCTGTCCGCGAAATCCTGTCAAACCCTGCCAAGATATCCACCGGAGGACTCGTAAAGGGCTTCTGCAGGTTCTCAGTCATTGCACTGTCGAGGAAAATATAAAAGTCCCTAGCGAGCGTGGACATGGTCGACACGACTGTGTTGGCTTCGGTGGCGTTGTAAGGGATATGTTCGTAGCACCGTTTGACGTGCCCATAGCTGATGTGGGGTTCCCGCAGCTCGCCCAATACTGCACATGGGTCGATCTCCACTATTCCTGTTGGAGGCACCTCAGGTGCGGGTTCATCCTGTCGTTCAACGATCATAGTGCTCGTTGCTGGATGGGTGACTGGAACGGCTGCTACGCCGAGGAGACCAAAGCCAACACTTGATCCTGCTTCCAGTCCCTGGATCAAGGAGTGTCCGATCCGACTGCTGCTACGAGACACGAGGAGAGGGTTGATGATCGACAACAGAGTGAATGTTGCCATCACTCTCCTTCCAACTCCCCACCGGCGACCGTTCCTGTTGCTGCTGCGAGTATATGCATTGTTGTAGGCCAGGGTATCGTTTCGCCTGACTGCGGACGAGTGTGCCATGGTTATCAATCGGCTGGTGCCTATGCGTCCTGAGTGAGTACCAAGTAACGGTGAATGCGACTGTTCCTTTGTCGTGGGTTGTTAGTCCTCGTTGTTGGCTGAGTATGTGTGTATGAGGAAACTTGAGGTGCAGCGAGAGAAAGAGAGAGAAAAACAAGAGGGAGAATCGAAGGGAACGAAGGCTGAAGAAAAAAAACTGTGGCGATGCGAGTGAGCGGAGAGAGGTTTGAGAGCGAAAAGTGACAAGAGGCTTGAGGGTATTAAGAAGAGAATGGAGAGAAGAGGAGAGAGGGAAGATATTAGGGTGATGAGGGCGCTGGAATGAGTAGGGAAGAGAGGGGAGGAAAGGAAGGAGTGAAAAGTGGAAAGAGGAAGAAGAAGACGAAGAGGAAGAAGAAGGTAACGAAAGAAGTGAAAGCCAAGAAAAGGCTCGCATGTTCATTTGTGCTTGTACTGCACTCCTGCATCCACACGTCGACTCTGTTTGTGCTCTTCTTTTCAATCTATCCGTTGTCTGTGTTGTGGCAAATTGCACCTAACCCAACCAACCCACCCACCCACCAACCCACCCACCCACCAACCAGCTGCAACTTTAATTTTCTTTGCTTAAGGAAAATAACCGCCGCATGTGGTTGTTCAACAACAACGAGAAAGAGGCGAAGCGGATGGAGAGAAGGGAAGAACATGGGTAATAGGAGCAACAACAACTACTACTCGTCAAGAATCACACTCTTGCCACCTCATCTCATGATCCCTCCATCTTTTATTCGCTGCCAAAGTAGCATGAAGCTCGCCAAGATATCTCTCCACTCTGCCCTGCCCTGCCTTGTCGACTCTGCTTTCCTTTTTTAATCAACCACCGTGGCTCTTTTTTTTCTTATGTAGGTGGTTTTCTGCCCTTGAAGAACAATGACCCGGCTCGTTGCATTCGCTGTGCTGTCTTTCTATGCTTGTGGCCGCACCTCAATCAATTGGCATCCTCGGGTATCCAAGTGATAAAGAAAAGGACTTGCAATACGCCCATAGATCGTACCTCAGAACGAGGCTGCAAGAAGACAGGTATGTCTCGTACATCCCCTCCTCCGCTACCGCTACGAGCCAAGCGGACTTTGTCCAGCTTCCAAGTGCTCCAAGAAAATAAATCACGTGCCCAATTGAATCTTGAGCCTATACAATTTCCATACGACCAGCGTAGCAGGAAACTCCTCTTTCTCAATTAGTCAAGATGGTGTGTTGAAAATAATATCCATCCAGCAACCTACATCCAATGCATCCGTCGTATGCATCTATCGGTCCATCTATCCATCGATGAGAGTTCACAACAACTAACATCGACAACCATTTACTCCATTGGATGGAATTTTAGCCTACCCGTCTTCATCACAACCGCAAGAAGCGCGGCCACGTCAGTGCCGGTCATGGTCGTGTTGGTGAGTCTTGATTCCTGGAGAAATCACCTTTCAAGGTCTAAATCAGGAGGACATGGAAAGAACGACTAGCTGTTGTGTTGGCAACGACGGACTCGACAACAGCCGCACGAAATATCATACATCAGCGAAACGGGAGGAACGGAGGTCATCCATCGAGAAGTCAGGGCTCACGCACACCCCCTTGTTGAACCTCAGATCCCATCAAACTGATCTGCAGCAGGGTGAATCAGCCTGCCCTTTCTTCCACCAACTCATGGCGACAATCCTGAGAAGGCAGATGGATGAGAACCGGCGTTCTGTTGAACCTGTGACACAGTACGACTCACAGCAAAGCTCTCGGACGAAACTATCGACAACTAGTCAAGGATGCTACTACCTGCAACTGGTAGCGTGCCCCTTTGCCAACAACACTACAACCAGTCAAAACAACAATTTGGCAAAACTGTTACCACAAAGTAACTGGGACCTTCGACCATCAACAACCAGTTTTCAAATGCTTGGCAGAAACACATATCTCGATCTTCAACGTCTTTCAAAAGAACACAAGACGACAAGGAAACGCGGAGCAGTACCTCTGCCAGGAATTATAGAACAGCCCGCAGAGTGGGGAGCAGCAGAGGCCTTTGTTCACCGCGCAGGAACGAACACGACAGCACAACTACCCCTGCACTTCGCGAATACCCCACACCGTCAAATATACATGTTTGGATCAGAAAACTGACCCAACACTTCCTTTTCTTTCTACCATCTTTCTTCCAGGTAAGCACCGCAAGCATCCCGGAGGACGTGGTCTTGCTGGAGGTCAGCACCACCACCGTATCAACATGGACAAGTACCATCCTGGTTACTTCGGTAAGGTCGGTATGCGTCGCTTCCACTTGACCCGCAACGGCCAGCACTGCCCCATCGTCAACTTGGACACCCTCTGGTCTCTCGTCTCTGAGCAGACCCGCAAGAACGCTGCCAAGAAGACCGAGGTCGTCCCCGTCATCGACACCCTCCGTGCCGGTTACGGCAAGGTCCTCGCCAAGGGTCGTCTCCCCGCCCAGCCCGTCATCGTCAAGGCCCGCTACGTCTCCCGCGCTGCCGAGCAGAAGATCAAGGCTGTCGGTGGTGCCGTCCAGTTGGTTGCTTAAATTCATTTTTTTGCTTCACCAAAAGACTTTGTTTTTTTGTAGTAGTTTAACACCCCAAAGCTATTGCAGAAAAGTTGTATGAATACACACACACACGCGAAAGAAGAAAACGCTGCGGTTCTTGACATAAAGAGAAGCTCTTTTTTTTTTTTTTTTTTTTTTTCTCCTCTTTTTCTTTTGATGTTCGTGAAAAGGCAGGGGAAACTTGTGGACGAGGACAGTGGAAGTGGCATGCGGCAATATTTATTTACGAAACGAACCTGAAAAATTATAAACGCCAGAGAGGGTACAATTGAACTCGACACTCAACGAAACTCCTCAAAGGAAGCCTGCAAAACACCCTCATACCATCGTACCCAAAAGTAAAAGAGAGAGAGAGAAAAAAAAAAAAAAAAAAAAAAAAGGTGGCTCAGGAAGCAAGGACAATGCTGGTTATTCTCCTTCCTTCAAAAGAAAGAAAGTAAGAAAACACAAACCATCATCCTTACAACGGACAATACCCCAGGTTTGCAACAAAGAAACAGCATTATTTTTTCTTTAACCTTCTTGATTCATAACCTTGACCAGCCTTGACAACTGAACAAAGAAACGAGTTACAAGAACATAAAAAAAGAAATACGTCTCTGAAGCGAACGCACGAGGCCTGTGTTATCATCATTGCCGATATGTATTTTTACACGCTTTGCTATCCTCCAGTCCACACTGCAAAGTCTTGATATCATGAGGCTCCTTGTCCCCGGAAAGAAGACAAGTGAGATTCAGATTTGGCTAAAGTTCGTCATCCCTCTTTAGTAAACGGAGGTCGGTGGTGAAATGGAGGTTGATGAGAACAGTTGGATCGCAGATCTGAACGTAGATGTATGAGCAGGCAAGCCAGGAGTCGAAAGTAACCCTTAAGCTTAATCATGCGTGCCTTTCCAGGTTTCTCTGCCTTCGCTCTTGCTGTGTCCCTTTGAAGGTCAAACACCACCCAGATGAAAGGCAAGGTCTGGCTGTGCACAGCACAAAACGACGGACGAATGCCACGTTTGACAAATTGGAGAAACCACCTTTGAGATAATAAACGGGGGTTTTTTCTACTATTTTATTCATATTGTTCTCGTTGTGCATGTCGAACATAACTCCCACCTCTCTCTCCAGCCAGCTCCCCCTCTCGTACACCCTTTTTTGCATCGTCAGACTAATAACAAACAAGGTCCGCTGGTTTGGCATAGGTTCAATAATCCACCCATGTAAATCGACGTTTTTCTTCTTGCGCCTGGTGACGAGACTTTGGGGCGTGGCTTACTTCCTGAGGGTTTCTCTCTCTCTCTCTAGTTGCAGCATCCGCCGGCCTTGTTTCCACTTCTATCCTCCACTACCAAGGTGTTGGTGTTCTGTGTCTGGTTGGTCTGAGTGTCAATCATGCGCTTCTTGATATCTCTATTAGGGGCGAGGCAGGGTGGCAAAGGAGCAGCAAATATCAAGAAATGTGGCATGAGTACAGGGCTGACAAACACACTTGAACCTTTTGTAAAAGAAGAATGGGTACAATAGAAAGAACATTGGAATATGAATAAAGAGAAATTACCTGGCAATAGAGAAGAAGGCCTCCTCCACACCAATGTTGGACTTTGCGCTGGTCTCCAAAAACTTGATTCCAAACTCGTCTGCAAGGGCCTGACCCTGATCCTTGGAGATCACCTGTGGGAGGGATAACAAGCACAACGAAGAAAAAGGGCGTGGCAGTGTCAATAAGGGCGTGTTGTTCATGTTGTTGTGGAAGGGCCACTATTTTGGCAAAGATAGTGTTGTCCCGCCTCGTCCCGTCAGGCGGTAAATAGGTAAAAATGTCCTCTTGACACTTTCGACCCAGCTTGGCGGCAACCTCTAATTTCAACAAAAGTTACCTTCTTGTCTGGCATATCGCACTTGTTTCCGATCAAGATCTTGTTGACACCCTCGCTGGCATGCTGCTCAATGTTGGAGAACCAGTTGCGAATGTCTATCAAGAAAAGCATGAATTAACCAGACGTCAGTCAACTAGATTCTGCATTCTTTCCTTCATTGTATAATGCGTTCCTGTTGTTTCTGTCTGTATGTCGGTGATCCACTTACTGCTGAAGGAGCGCTCGTCGGTGACATCGTAAACCAAGAGGATACCCATGGCTCCACGGTAGTAAACTATAAGAAGATAAGAGTCGAGTGTTAGTCGTATGATGAAGAAAAAGAGTGGATGGACCCATTGATACCGCCAAGAGTCCCAAAATGACAAAAATAACAACAGAAAACACATCTTACCTGTGGTGATGGTGCGGAAACGCTCCTGACCTAATAAAACGATATAAAAAAAAAGCCGAGTCCGTCATATTAACGATAGCCGAGAGGTACAAAAAAATACTGTGTTAGCCTCCTGTCCCAGATGTCCCAGGTCCAATGGTATATGGACTGACTGACTGTGCAAAGAATTGTAAAAAGGAGAGGCACGGTACCAGCAGTGTCCCAGATCTGAAGCTTGATGCGCTTGCCATCGAGTTCGATGGTGCGGATCTTGAAGTCGATTCCGATGGTGGTGATGAAGGATGGCGTGAAAGAGTCGTCAGAGAAACGAAGCAACAGGCAGGACTTGCCAACACCTATATGCACGGAAAGAAGAACAAGAAGTTACGAGTTAGACGAGAGAACTTGTACCTCTGACTATATTTTTTTGGTCACTGTCCCGCTGAGCAACTGCTGTTCTGCCCCTTTTTTTTGTCCTTCCTGAAAGGTGGGCGATGATGGGATGTCAGGACAGAGCTGGTTCGCTGGGAGAAGTAGTCCTGTGTCCACGGAGACGAATGACGCCAGAGGGCAAAAGACTCGCGCTTCCTGCAAATAGGGCGAGATGATCCTTTTCTTTTTGCTATCGGTGCTTGGCTTTGCTTCTGCATGGTCCTGAATGAACGGGAAGAGTATGTTTTTGACTTGAGCAGGGACAAGGCGGGTCTGGATTGCTCATCTTTTTTTTTTTTTGGTTCTCCTTTTGACAGATGTGTTCCTGTTTCGTGTTTGGTTGTTCTTTTTTGTTACAGCATCGAGAAGAGCAGAGCAATAGGAGCTAAAGTGTAGCAAGCATGAAGCAAGAAGAGTAGAGAGAGAGAGAGAGAGAGAGAGACTTACCAGAGTCGCCGATCAACAGCAGCTTGATGAGATAATCGTATGAGGCGCTCTTTGGAGTGGACATGGTGAGAAGGGCTTATTAAGGGAGGGAAAGAAGGAGGGAGTCTAGAGGACGGAGAGAAGAGAGAGAGTATGTGTGTGGTTTGAGTGAGTGAGTGAGTGGGAGTGAGTAAGAGTGAGAAGTGAAATGTGGGGATGATGAAGTGGGTGTGTATGAGAGTGCGGATGATGAAAGGGAAAAGGAAAAAGGTAAAAAAAGAAGAAAAAGAAGGGGGAATATGAACACAGAGGAAAGTAAGGACAAAAGAAGAGAGTATTATTTTTTGTGTGGTGGGGAGGAAGGGAGTGGGTGAACAGCAGAGAGACAGGGACAAGACAAGGCAAGACTTTAGTAGCGACAAGTCACTGCTTCTCAGTGGGGTGGGATGAAAGGGAAAGGAGGGGGAGAGGAGGGGAGGGGAGGGGAGGGGGGGATGATGATGTGCTTTGTTCACAGACGAAGTTCAGACAGACAGACAGACTGACTGACTGACTGACTGACTGACTGACTGCACTGGGGACAGAGGGTGGAAAAAGAAGAGGAAGGAAGCAGAGGGTGAGGAAGCCGATATATGATCATTCAGTCATTCATAACTAACAAAAGAGAAAGGGCAAAAGAGGGAAAGGGCAATTAATCAACTCCCTCCCTCCCTCCCTTCCTTCTTCCCTTTTCCCTTGCTTTACTTTTTTTTTTTTTTTTTTTTTTTACTCCTGGCTGGCCGAGGTTGTTTATGTTTGCGTTGTCCTGTTGTGGTTGTTGT
This sequence comes from Linnemannia elongata, assembly GCA_036320915.1. Taxonomy (NCBI): domain Eukaryota; kingdom Fungi; phylum Mortierellomycota; class Mortierellomycetes; order Mortierellales; family Mortierellaceae; genus Linnemannia; species Linnemannia elongata. The sequence goes on along the minus strand of JAXBDG010000010.1, from coordinate 100,888 downwards.
TGTTGTTGCTGTTGTCGCCAATTGTTTTTTTTGCTGGATGCATGGATGTATGTATGGACACGCACGCACACATACACATATAAACACATACACAAGTAAGAACAACAACAATTATAACAATTGAAGCAAGTGCCAGCAGGGAAGGGCATCATGTTGACATGATATGAATGTGATAGTGTGTATGTGTATGGACGAATGGTACACGGTGACCGAGTGGCAGCGCAATGACTGATTGGTTCGACTCTCACTTTCTCTTTCTCTCTTTCTCTCCTTTTCTCTCTTGTCTCTCCCTAGACCCTCTCTCTCTCTCTCTCTCTCTCTCTCTCTCTCTCTCTCTCTCTCTCTCTCTCTCTCTCTCCAGGGGCAAGGTGCTGTGCCATGTTCGCTTCTATATGCCTGTTACGAGTGACAATCGTATCCTTGTCTCTTGTAGCTCTTTCTGAAAGAAAAAAAAATGAAAAAAGTAATAGCAGAGAGGTAGGCATCCACTTGGCACGCTTCCCAACGTCCAAGGTCAAGGCCAGGCTCTTATCCAAAAGTCGGGAAAGGAAAAAAAATTGGAAAACGTGGCTGCAAGTGGCAAGGGATGGAGACAAGGAAAAGAGATGAAGAAGCAATGCACTTACAGGAAAAGCAGTAGTAGTAATAATAAGTAGATAAGTACGTAAGGAGAGAGTAGTGAGAGTAAGTAAGGGTGATGAGAGGGATGAGATGGAAAAGGTGATGAGGATGAAAGGAAGGAAGGAATGTAAGGGTATGGGAAGATAAGAGAAGAGAAGAGAAGACGGGAAAGAGAAAGAAGAAAGAAAAAAGAGTTTAACGGGAATGGTGGCGAGTTGGAGGGAGAGAAAGTAGAGGGAAGAAGGGGAAGAAGATGAAAGAAAAAAGAGCGCAAAAAAAAAGAGAAGGGAACCAGGCGTCAGGAATTCTGGAATGACGACCGATGTTATTTGCTTGTGGTTGTGGGTACTCTATACTTCCACCTCTTCCTCCTTCACTCTCTTCTTCTTCTTCCAAGGTCACTCGCACGCAACAGCCATGGTGATGGATCAACAGGGCACACTTCATACCTTGACCTTCTTTCTCGCACCATCAACATGGCTCTTTAAAACAAGAACAAATGAATATTCTTTCTGATCCGCATGGCATCAACGCTCTCGTTCTTCAATTGCTCTACTCGTCGTGGATCGCCAGGCACTATCTGAAGAGCCGATAATTGGACATGTGTCCCTCCCTCGCTGTCAATGCTGCTGTTGTTTGCTCTTGCTCATTATTTGTTGCTGTTACTGTTACTGTTGCTTTTCATGCCATGGACCATAAAAATCCCCTCCTCTTAACTTTCCAAAGCATAACGCATACAACCAGGGCATAATACAGGAACTAGAACAAGGGCAGGGCTGAACTTTGCCAGGGGGGGGGGGGGCATGAAGGGGGGTTATGAATAGACGCAAGTGATTCAACAAGAGGTGCGGATGACAAGAACGGGGTCCATCTCCTCTCTCCCCCTTGCAAGGACATGTACCCGTGGAAATCCTATTTTTTTTTTTTTTTTTTTTTTTTTTGATTTTCTCGACTCTTCTCTTTTTCCAAAAAGTCGTACGACAACAACACGACTTTAACCACCCCGCCTCCACGTTGCAACTGTCGATTTCACCCTTTTTTTTTTTTTTTTTTTTTTTTTTTTTTGTTGTTGTTGAGAGAATGAGAGTAAGGAACAAAGGCAAAAAGCCAAGGGGAAAAGGGGGACCCTTGTGCACGCTGATTCGCCCACTTGACACAACCACAACCAAGTAAATAAAAGGAAACGACTCCAATCGTTTACTTCCTGCTTCTGTTCATAGATGGCCTAGGAATGTTTACAGTCCTTCCTTTCTCTTCCTATAGCATCATCATCATCATCATCATCTTTATCTTCAATGTCAATGTGATATGAGTCCCCAGAATATTTGTTTCCTTTCAAGAGTAAACAATAAACGTCATGTTCTGCTGAACAAGAAGTATGTAGCTTGAAGTCCGTTCTTTTGTTGTACACTGGGGTTTATTTTTTCTTTTTGGAGGTAGTTAGTTGAGTGTTGTTGCTGCTGCTGCTGTAGAATGAAGTAACACTTTGTAAGGGGAATAATGGAGAGAAAGAAGAAAAGAAAAAAAAAATAGAAACGAGAACAAACAATTGTTCATCTATTCAAGAACTAAAAGGAAACACTAGAGAGTTGACTTGAACGAAAACTAGTTAAAGTTGACTCCTGTCCCCGTCACCTCCGTGTAGATCAATCCTTTGAGCTGCTCTTTGGAAAGGGTATCCTTGTGCTTGTCAAAGTCAAAGAAGCTCTCAGGAATAGGGTCCATGGAGGGTTCATCCTCAGGGTCGTGGTAGGGCTCGAGGTAAGGGTGACGGAGGGCCTCCTCGACCGTAATGCGTTTTGCGGGGTTGAACGTCAAAAACTTTTCCAGCAAGTCCAGCGCGAGTGGGTTAGCATCGGGGAACATGGAAGCAAAAGGGATCCTCCTCTTGAATGCCAGCGTGCGGATGTAATCACGCGCACGGCGGGATTTGATCCCGTAAAAGTCCTCCATCGTGGGTGTTCCCAGCACATCCAAAATCAAGTTCAACTGCGAGTGGTCTATTTTCCCATGGTTATATGAAGAAAGTAGAAGAAAACAAAAGTTAGAGGGGTCTCGATTTAGTTGAGGCATGGTTACTCAGGGACCAATTGTTCCATTGAAACTGAAAAGAAAGGCAAAGGGGGAAGCAAACAGGAACAAACGAAAAAAAAAAAAAAAAAAAAAAAAAAAAAAAAAAAGACGTAAAGAGATGACACAAGAACATGAAACGCATATGTAGAACAGACAAAAGGAAACAAAACAAAAAAAGTGACCAAGAGAAAGAATTAGGGCTTACAGTCGCGACCTGGGAAGAGGGGCTTGCCAGAAAGCATCTCGGCGAGGATGCATCCAACGGACCAGACATCGATGGCCTTTGTGTATTCCTTGAAAGTCAACATGATCTCGGGCGCTCTGTACCATCGGGTAGCCACATACTCTGTCATGAATCCGCTGTGTTCGTCATTCGAGTTAGCCGACCTCGCCAAACCGAAATCGCAAATCTATTTCCGTCATTGTCCATGTACATACAGTAAGCCATTGATTAGTCAACATGTATGGCCGCTTTGTTCTTTGTTCGTTCAGCTCTCTGCTGATTCCTTCTCGAGTATTCCATGATGTGACCCCAATGGACGAGAAAAAAAAACCAAAGACAACGACTAACCTTGAGGTCACAGTTGGCATTGAGAAGCAGGTTGGAAGGTTTGAGATCACGGTGAAGGACGTTGGCAGAGTGCATGCACTTGAGGGCGCGGAGAGTCTGGTAGATAAAGTACTGGCAGTGGTCGTCGCTCAGATCCTGGGTCCTGATCACTCGGTGCATATCCGTCTCCATCAGCTCCTGAATCAAGTAGCTGTTTATCGTAAGAAACAAAAGAAAAAACGGGGTAAGCAAAAGAAGGAAGGCATTGTGTAAGAGAAGGCTTCAGTTGTTTCTTCTTTTCGCACGGATAGCAAAAAAACAATCACAGATGGTTGTCCCGTTCTGTCCGTTTACTGCCGTTTGAAGATGTTGCATCTTGCTTGCCGAGAACAAGAGGCAGAGAGAGAGAGAGAGAGAGAAGGAGAAAGTGAGAGAACGGAAAACTTACACTTCTTGGAAGGCTTCCAGGGAGGGAGGCTTGACGATATCGAGGATGGAAATGATCTGTTTCGAGTAAAAACGAGGGTACAAAAAAAAGGCAGCAAGCAAGCCATCGAAAGCAAAGGATAGTGGGGTAAGTACTCGTTTTAGTGTGAGCACAATCACAGTCGACTCGATCTGAGAGGACAAAAAGAACGCTTGGAGGACAAATGGGGGCAAATCGTCCTGTTTCATTATGCGTCTGCAAAAAGAAAGTGAGAAGAGAAAGTCCAGTGTCCAGTAGCAAAGGAGTGGTCCATGAGAGAAGAGAAGAGACAACAAGGACCCGTTTAGGTCAATGGCTGTTGCCCATTGCTCCTTGTCGTATATAGCCAGCCATATATACTCTGTTCACTCAGAGTCTTGTCCAGTAGATAATAAGGGCATCCTCTTTCCCTGTATCCACTGTATCCATCGTGTGCGCGTACGCATCCTACACACTTCCAATTGCTCCTGTGCTGTCTGCCCCTGGCAAAGGCAATAAAGAGCTTACTGTCAGGAAAGCAAAGTAGCACGAAAGGATAGAGTAAGGAGACTTACGTTCTCATGGTTAAAGTACTTCAACAGCTTGATCTCTCTAAGGGTTCTCAGACAGAACATGGAGTGGTCGAATGGAGTGATCTTTTTGATGGCCACCTTCTGTCCAGTGGGCTTGTAGATGGCCGAACTAATGGGAACAAAGAAAGTGAGCAAAGTTGCGAGAGTTAGGCGAGTGTGAGAATGTAAGTGAGCGAGTGTGTGAATAAGTAAGAGTGAAGTCCATCATCTGGGTTTCGAGTCATAAGAATGAACAGAGGCTTACCAGACGATACCGTAGGCACCCTCGCCGACAACGTCGAGGATCTCGTACTGTTCACCGACGTTGAAGTTGCGTGCGCGTGGGTTGGTGGTTGCAGTCATTTCCGAGATGGTGTCGCTGAGGCGCTTTGTGATTCGCGAGAGAATGGTGGGGTGGGGGGAGAGGGGAGAGGGATGGTTGTTGTTGTTGTTGTTGTTGTTGGAAGGAGTGTGAGAAGCAACAACGGTTAAGCTATGAGGAGAGAGAAGTAAGAAAGAGAAGGAAGGAAAGAAGGAAGAACGAACAGAGGCAAGAAAAAGGGGGTAAAAAAAAACGAACGAAAGACAGGGAAAGGGAAGGGGTTCAAGGAGAGGGAGGGAAGAAGGAGAGAGAGAGACAGAGAGAGAGAGAAACAGAAAGAAGGGGGACTGAGGGATGGGAAAGAGAGGCGAACGCTTTTTTTCTTTTTTGAACAGACAATTAGAATCGTGTTGTACGTTTGATATGATTGATATAGTCAACGGATATGAGCTCGTTGTCTTCTTGGATGGGGAATGAGAGTGTGTTTGGAAGGAGTGAAGAAAAGGAGAAGAAAAGAAAGAAAGGAGAGAAGAGAAGAGAAGAGAAGTGAAGAGAAAAGAAGAGGTCAAATGAGATCAAATGTTCATTCACTCATGCCTTTTGAAAGAGATAATATAAAAAATATAAAAAAAACGGCACAGAAAGTAAAGAGAAGGAGCACAGTGGCCAGGTGTGAAGAAGGAAACACAAGAGGTGGGGTCCATGCCCTATAAGAGTTCCCTCACTATTGGATCCATTTTTATCACTCCTCAGAGGAAATTAAAATTTCATTTCTGATGTCCAAACCTCAAACAGCAACCATCTATCATCCATCAGCCATAGAGGTGATGGTACCTGGCTGGCGGTACCCAATGAGCGCCGAGCCTGTCTCTTCTCGATCATTTCATCAAGTAGCTATATACCACAGGGGATTCATCCCATCGAGAGTAACGAGGGTCACCAGCCTGGGGGTGTCTTCTTCTTCTTGGTTTTTTTTTCGGATCGTCAGTATCAACAACCAAGGATCATTGTCTACGTATTTCTTATTATTCTCATCACCCCTATGTAGCATGGCATAAGAGTCCTTCTATTCATGCTGCTCCAAGTGCATGGTCCCTCTCTCTCTCTCTCTTTCCTTCTCAAACTCACACATAAGGCACATAGGCACATAGGCACTTAGGACATGGGACAGGGGACATAGGACATGATGAAACACTTGTGAGCCATCGACCCCTTGTTTGTTCATTCATTCTTCCACCTTCGTTCTTTTTTCCACTGTCCACTGTTCCCCTCCCCACTGCCACAATCATCATCCACAACAACAGCAACCGCGACAACAATAACAAGGCGCCCTTTCCCTCGCTCTTTGCTCACAACACACCTTACACACCTTTTATTCAACTCACAGCCAACCATTGTCTCCGCCACCAACCAACCATCCGTATCGTCCCCCTCTTCCTTCCTTTTTGTATCAGTCTGTTCTATCCTCCCCTTCCAAGGCTTCCCTTTGTCTGCCTTAACAACAAACACAAACAACAACAAACAAAACAAAGCAGAAGCAGAAGCAAAGAAAAGGCTCAATCGACAATCACTCCACCTCAAACCAACCACATCCCAATGCTCTACGCCAGGACCATTGCGTCCACTGGATTCAAAGCAACTGCAACAGCTACCGCTCGCCGTGCTCATCATCCACCCCTGGGTCTCATCACCCGCACCCTCCTCCTCCCCCATCACCAACAACGCCACTCCATTCACACCACTCATACTGCAAACAACAACGATAGTAACCAACATGACCCAATATCCCTCCACGACAGAGGAATCCACCCCTCCTCCACAACACTCTCCCTCCTCGCCTCCAAATCCATCCGTCCTTACTTTTACTTCATCGACATCCACGGCCAAGTCTTTCTTCAAGACACCACTCCCAAGAACTTTACTTCTTGCTACAAAGATCCAAAATTCTTGAACTTCTTCATGACAAGGATTCGAGCCAATACGACGGGGTATTTTGGAGACGAGTATGCTTGGCAGAGTCCTTGTGCGAAGGAGATCAACTTTGTTGAAGCTGCTGATACGCCTGTCGTCTTTCATGGACTTATCAACAATGGTGACCTTTTTTTTTTTTATGGCTTTGAACCGACGTGTTTGGCTGTGTCCAACCCCTTTGTGTTTATGACAGCATTTTAACGCGCTTTCTTGATACAAATAATAATAGAACACTTGGTGTGGGCAGGAAACCTGCAGACACCCTTCCAGCCAGACAAACTAAGCGTCTCGCTCTCCACAGGAAGAATCTACCACCCCTTGCCACCCATCATGGTCCAACCATGCAGTTCAGACAAGGATGGAAACCCACTCCCGTCACTCGGACTCCTCAAATCCTCACTCGTCCTTACCGAGTTTGCCGCCCTGCTCGATCATGAATCTTTCACCTGGCAGGGTAAACAGTTTCCTGTTCATCATGTACCATAGCTTTATTTTTTCTCTCTTTACAATATAACGAATAGTGAACAGGGAGTACCAATGATTATCTTCTGCTTCGTCACTGTGTAATACTGGAAACCAAACATGTGTTGTGTGTTTATATGGATGGTGGATGTATTTTGTTTATGAAGAATTAAGGACTTTGCTGCGTCGGACTTCTGGCGTCTGGGAGAGATCGACGACGCTCCAATGTGAACCAGCTATTCCTGGGTTCGTGTACATACCTCCACCTCCACCTACGCCTGGCATCGCCGGCGCAAACCCACCCATCTCTCCACCACCTACACCTCGACCAAACATATCCAACCCTCGATACCCACCATACCCATCCGCCAACAACCCAACCCCTACGGGCTGGGACCGCATAACAAACTGCACTGGCACGGGGACAACAGCAACCTTCTTGGTCCAATGTCTCAGAAACACGCGTTCGACCACCACGAATACGATCACAAGCAACACCCATCCAGCCGCAATCCACGCCAACATCACCTTGGGTCCCCCTCCTGCTTTTCCCATAACCATCCATGAATTCTCTCCAGCGCCCTCGCCCATCTTCAGATGTGGCGACATCACCCATCGTCCTATATCCTCACGGTGCCGTTCTCTCTCGGCTTTGGTGCTACCACCCCCGGTGGTGCTGGACTTCTTTTCGAGGACGGGCGGGGACGGGCAGAGGAGGGCGACGAGGAGGGAGGCATAAAGGACACAGGAGAACGAAAAAGTCCTCCAATAGTTAATCTTATTCCAGTAACAGGGCTTCATCCGAATTGTATAACAAGCCATCGTCAACATGATCCCAATCGACACCAGACCCCGGAACCGTCTCTGAGCAGGGGACTGGATCAAAAGAAAATCCACCGCTAACAACAGACCCAAGTTCTTCAGGACTGCTACCCCATTCGGTCGAAAACAGATCTCTCCCTTCCCCGGGACGCGTTCAAAGGATGTCAAGAACACCATGAAAAGAACGTAGGCGAGGGTGTAGGCAAACAGACTGGCGGTGAGGTAAAGTCCTGGGTGGACGAGGGGACCTGTGCAGAGGAGGGAGTTGGGAGTTGGGGCTGCGACGGTTGAGGCTGGGTCGAGGAGGGTCATGATGACGGAAGAGAAGATGGACGTTGCTTGAATTTTTGGGCTGTGGCCGCCTTTTTCGTGGAGGCCTTGTTCTTGTTGTTGGGCGTATTTTTCGTGGGCGTAGGCGTGGATTGCTTGGGATTGGCATGCTGCTGAGGACAGGAACGTGCTCAGTATTGGCAAGTACAGTACACTCTATCATCGAGAAAAGAATGAAAACGGTTGCTTGTCTGTTAGATAAAAGGAACACCTCGAAGCTGCAAGTTGACGCAAGCTCTAACCACACACAAAAGAAAAAGAAAAAGATAAAGAAACACTACCACAACGGGGATGAAGCAGCTGACCCAGCCAACAGAAATCGCGTTCCAATGCGGCCGCCCCTCGCGTCTCAACCGTCGGCACCGTCGGTTCCAGGCATGTATACTCAATGCAACCAACCAGCCAAAAACAACTGCCGCAAAGCAGCTCCAGAACCGTAGGAGGTACCAGTCATGCGTGTTGATAGACGGTTGCAGACCCAGACTGTTGACAACCTGCATCACTATATCGCCGTCTCCTCCACTATTGCTGCTTCGACTGGGGATCTTTTCCGTAGGTGATTTTATGGCTCCTGAATCACCGTCTCCGGAAAGGGTTGTTGTATTTGAGGATGTGGACGAGTTGGTGTTTCCGAGTCCTTGTAGGGCTACACCGACGGCTGCGTTGACAAGGTTATCTCGGAGCTCTTCAAACCGGCCAGACTCCAGTCCATCCATAGTATTGTTGTCCATCAGTGCAGTAATGTTAGGTAGCCAGGAATGCAGGTTCTCCTTGATCCATTCCACCGAAGCTCCCAATTTCTGAGCACCGCCACCGGCGATCTTGTGTATTACTGATGCTGTACTCCCGTCCGTTACATTCTGAGTTGGTAGCGATGTGTTCTTCCGAAATAACACCATTTCACCTTCGTCATGTTGTTGGTCTAAAACTGCTGATGCCGATCCTGCTGCTCGTGCCGCGTCATCTTCGGAGATTTCCAACGCAAAGGTCGGTCTCTCGACCGATTTCCTGTCCTGCGTTGAACTGTTCCGAGGGCTGAAGTCGAATAATGTGTTGTTGCCAATCGACAAGATTCCATCCTTGTACTGAATCCCTGACCCGCCGCCGCCGCCTGCTCCTGCTGTTGCTGCGGAGGACACTGTCCCGTCCCCTGCATCGGTCGCAGTAGTCCTAAAGACATCCAAGATCGTCTTGGCACCCTCATACATCGCACTCGTCTTTTCGGCCTGGTTATAAAACTCCATCAGCTCCCGAAGAGGGAACGAAAACAGCTGTAGGAACTCAATGACCAAGATCCCGACTTGGAGGTAGTTGAACCAGGCGAGGAAGGACATGGTGGCAAAGTCTGGTGCGTTGCCGTCGTTGTTCCCAAGACTACCAGTACCTGTGCCCGTGGCGACGGCAGCGGCGGCGGTGGTAGGTTTCTTTTCGTCTGCTTGAAGGTCCTTTGTGTGATGCTGGTGATGAGTAGAGATTTCTTTGAGTCTTAGTCCTCCTACTGCCGCGGGGGTTGTCGTGGGCAAAGTCCCTGGACGGGGATCGACGCCGCTGGTGCCAGTGGTGCTGAAACTGGGTGTGTTTTCGATTGGTCCACCGTCACTTGCTCCTGCTCTTGTTCCAGCGGTTGCTGTTGATGCGCCGGTCTGTGCGGAGACTTGATCTGTTGTCGTAAACCGCTCAACTCCCTGCGCCACCCCTTGGTGAAGATGCAGATCCTCATAAAAGTCGCGCTTTCCTTCGCCAAACCCTTCACCATCCTTCTCACTCTCCAAACTCTCACCTCCGACAACAGCTTTACCCTCCAAATCATACCCAGCAGCACCACCACCACCAATATCCTTGGTCGTCTCCATCGAAATCATCATACCCCCTCTCATCAACTCCTGCTCATACCTCCTCCTCCTCCCAAACACCCTCTGCCTCACAAGCACAAACCCATTAATTCCCACTATAAACACAAAGATCCCATGCTCCATCAACTGATCCTCGAAATCCTGAATCCCCAACGCAACCTTCATAATATTCGCCACAATCGTGTCCATCAGACTCGCTCCTTCCTCAGGATCAAACGTCCATAGTGTTGTATTGGCCGGATCATCGTGTACCAAGAAATTCGCACAGATAATGAGTCCAGCCCCGACAAAAATACAGCCGATAAGGCACCAGCCTACGACGTATTCCCACAACTTTTCGGCGACCATGTCTTCTCGGTCGATCCTGGTCCCGGTTGTGTGGGGATCGGTCTCGGAGGTTGGGGAGGAAGAGGAGGAGACTCCAGTGTTCCCGGTTCCGTTGGTGGCATTGTCAGTACTTGTGACGACTAGAGTTGCTGGATCCTCGGGTCGTTGACGCTGATACCGTCTCCAAGGCTCATCCATCGCCATCTCCTCATCATATTCCCCAGAACCGCCACCTCCCCCTGCTCCATTTCCACCACTGCCACCACTGCCGCCTCCCTGCCCACTCCCACACCCACCATCAGCGTCCTCCCGACTACCGTTCTCCCCACATTGCTGCTGCCTCCTCCTCTGCGCCGCCTGCCGTTTCCGCATCTTATCCCTCCTCCTACAAGGATGTAACCCCTCCACAACACACCGACCCTGGGACGCCATAGTCTCGACCAACAGATCTGCTTCATTCTGGGCTTTTAACCATTGTGTCAGTCGCTGTGAGGGTGGGGTTGTCCTGCGACTGATAAAGATGTAGAGGAGAAAGGCAGCTAGGAAGAATATTACTACTAAGAAGAAGAGTAGGATTGTTAGGTGGGATGTCTCCATAAGTGTTGTATGAGAGAGAGAGTGTGTGTGAGTGGAACAGGGTGGGTGGGTGGGGGTATATGTGTAAGAAGCAAATGAGGAGCGATGAGTGAAGGAGATAGAGAGGAAGAGATAGAGGAGAGAAAAGGTTGATAATGCCCGCTCAGAATTAGGAGGACGGGAGAGGGGTGTGTCAGAAGGAAAATGGGGTTCGACGTAAAGTTGAAAGAAGAAAAGATAAAAAAAAGGGCATTTGAAGGGGATATTCGCGTAGATTCCCAATGCTCCTGAGCGCGCGTTAGACCCGTCAGATGTGGAATAGGGACAAAAGTAACCTGTAGGCTAAATACCTCGTACCATAGGACTAAAAAGCCAGAGGAACAAACCCGGTATAACGAAGAAGAAAAGGAACGTGGTCGAAAAGGCTGGCCAATGCCAGGGGAGGGAAAGCGAAAACACGCGAAACGGTCGACTTTATTTGTTTGTACAAATGCATGGAGCGAACGGAGAGAGTTGTCTCCGCAATATTATGAAGGGGAAAGGGGGTGCCGCGTACAATCAAACCATAGATACGGTGTACATATGTGCATGAAAAGTTCCTCCAGTGAAGGCGGAGGCTATGCCAGCATAGGTCCATTTGCCGTCTTTTTGTTCTTTCCCGCCACCTTTTTCGTAGGAACCGGCCCCTCGTCTAAGGTTACTTTGTAAAAATGAAAATGCGATTACTATTCATGTTTCCCTGTTACTGCACAATGTATCAACCCATGAAGCCTTCGATAACATACCTTCTTCTACTGGCTGTTGCTCGAGTTCTGGAAGTGCGTTCTCTGGAGTGTTTGGAAGCAATGCCTTTGTCTCCTCCTCCTATCGTACACAAATATTAGTTGAAGAGAAGGTAAATATGTCAATAAGACACTCTTGGACTTCAGACGAATGCATACTCGTCCATGAATCCAGAATGACAAAGGTCTCTCTCTCCCTCTGTCTTCCCCGAGACTTACAACCATAAGATCCAGCTCGCGTTCAATATCCTCCTCATCAGCAACTGAGAGTCGTGTACTCAAAAGCTCATCAATTTCGTTCTGGTACGCAATACTATCCGCCGTCTCGTCCATCAACTTTTCCACATCCGCCAACGACATTTCTTTGTGCAGCTCCTTTAGAACCTGGTTTCCTGCCGCTAGCCCTGCAAACACTTGCTTCTCCACCATTGCCTGCTCAATCGACATTGTCTATTTGGACCATTAGAACAAGGAAAGTAAGGGGGGGGGGATTTGTTAGGTCCTATTGGCTTGATGACTTCAGGATATGCAAGAAGTCAGAAAAAGAGGAGGGAGATGAACGTACCAGCTCGTCTAGGTTGGTCATTTGGAGCACAGTCTTTTCGAGGAGAGACTCTTGGAACTTTTTGCGGCGGAGGGCCAATAGGGCCCGCTGTTTCTCGCCCTTGGCCAGATGACCCTTCGCCAGCCTCAATTCCTTCTCTACAACGCCTTCAAGCTATTCAATTGATTGCCAACGAAGGGGAATAAAAGAGAGGTTAGGAATATGATGAGCATCAAGGACAATGCTAGAAAAACCAATTGAAACGGCGAGAAGAGTCTTTTGTGGCGTACTCGTTTGTTGTATTGCCTCAGCTTGTCTCGCTGGACTTTGAGGTCGAGGATGGCCCGGTCATGGGCTGTAATCTTGGCTGCTGCTCCTTTAGACGAAGAACTTCCCATTCTGTCTGTGGTGGTTAATGTATAGGTTTTTGTCGCTGTTGCTGTTTGTTGATGTCGGTTGTTGAGTAGATGGTCGATTCGTTGCTGTTGGAGACAAAGGAGAGTGTCAAGAAGTGTCAAGGAGAAGGAAGAATGCCAAGGGTTGGGAAACGAGTACCACCAGGCTGTCCAGTCCACGTGACAGATTCATGCATTGGTGGCGTGTCTAGGTTGTTCCTGAGCTGAGTGCGGCTTTAAAAAAATGCGGCGTTTTGCATGGGTTTCCGTTTCTTCCTTCCTCACATCCCATTTCCACCCGACCCAATTCAACTCAACAAACCTTCACATTCATCACACCTCAACAATCAAGCAACCCTTCAGGAACGATGCCGTCAGTCCTGGTCAAACAGGACTTACTGTCCAATATTACACCCCTCCGCCCACCAGCTCGCAACAACGACTTCACAACCCTAGCCAATGCCCGTCTCGGAACCGACACCGTCCTTTTACAACAGGCCAAACACAGTAATGGATGTGGGCTTCGAAGGGATATGGAGACTTGGTTGAATACCCTTGCTTCGCAGTTGGACAATAACCAGCAGCCGCCTCAATTGGTCCGTATCCATGGTATTCTCGAGAGTAACAGCAGCAGTGCCAGGAGCGTCGTGGAGAAGATGACGACGGAGTTTGTCCCTGGGTCGATCGCGAGTGCTTATACCACTATAGAGAGACCAGTGTTTGTGGTGGATTATTATGAGAGAGGATCATTGCGGGAGAGTCTTGACAGAGGTGACTTTCTGACGACGGCGGCGGCTTCTCAGGAGGACGGATCAGGAAACGATAACCGACAGACTGGAGTTAAGAGCTGCTGGAAGAGCAAGATCGGGGTTCTGAAGCAAATTGCAGCAGCACTCCACTATATCCAGTGCCATCTGCCTGGCCAACAACTCGGCTCTTTATCCAGCGACACCATCTTCCTCGATACTGACCGTCGTGCCTACCTCTCCTGGCATGCCTCACGATCCCACCGTCGGGATTATACCCTGGGCCGCACACACTCCTGGCGACTCCTCCCTCCAACGACGCTACTTCAATTGAAGAATACTCTGAACCAGGAGCCGATAGCGGAGGATATCTCGGTGGAGCAGGATGATATGTATATGTTTGGAATCTTGGCTTGGGAGATTGCGACGGAGGAGCGGCCGTTTGAGAGAATTGATACTCCCGTGTTGGTGAGGCCTGAGGATGTGGCGCATCGGTTCTCAAAGGCTCCTCCTCCACGGGTGCTGGATTTGATCCGCCAGTGTACACAGGCGGATAGGACAAAGAGACCTTCATGGTGTGCTGTGTTGGCGAGTTTGGATGAGTTGGACCCGACCACCTTGGAAGACGACACTGATATTACCCCCAGCCTTGACGATAGCAACCTTATCCAGGAGCCCTCCGCCAAGGATATCACAACAACAACCATCTCGCCTCCCACCACTACCACGATAGTGACCCTCACCCGCGACCCATGCCACCCAACAGCGCTCTCAGACGACAAGACAAAGGTTGTCGAGATGATGGAATCTGTCCTCGATTCGACCTTCTACCGCCGCGACCTCCCGGGCCATCTCGACAGCTTCACCAGCCCACATGGCAAAAAGCTCTTCCAGGAAATGATCACCGCAGGAACAGGAGAATGTTTCTTCCGCCTCTGTACTTCCTTCAACACCCAAAGCGACCCCGCCTTCTGTGGCGTCTCTTCTCTATCCATGGTCCTCAACGCCCTCGAGATTGACCCACGACGACAATGGCGAGGTGTTTGGAGGTGGTACTCGGATGAGCAACTCGACTGTTGTACTTCGGTCGATGTAATGAAACAAAAGGGCATCACCTTCAACCAGTTCAGCTGTCTCGCCCGCTGCCATGCCAAAGTTTCTCCCAAGCGTGCCGACAGGACGACGATCGAGCAGTTCCGACAGGACCTCAAACTCGTCTGCACATCGGATCAAGTTCATATGGTCCTCTCCTTCTCGAGAGCTGCATTGGGACAAACGGGATCTGGACACTTCAGCCCCGTCGGCGGGTACCACGCCAGTGAGGACAAGGTCCTGGTCCTGGACACCGCCCGATTCAAGTACCCACCCTTCTTTGCAACCGTCCAGGAGCTCTGGGAGTCCCTGCTACCCGTCGACCCCGAGACGGGTGAATGCCGAGGCTACTTCTTGATCTCTGCCACCTCCAGGCAGAAACTCGACATCCAGCGCAAGCGGCTTCAAAGTATCATCGGCAACGGCAATGGTGATATCACATCCACGGCTTCCTCATCCTCAGTCTCCTTACCCTCGCAGACGGACCCTTCTTCTCGTTCCCCCTCTCCGTTCCCGGAACTGATGATGGACGGACCAGTCGATAATGAACCTACTTCTGCGGACGAGCACCATGACTGTGATTGCGACTGCAAGCCATAAAGGAACAAAACCATTTATGAGTGTGTTTTTTTTTTATTTTGTTTGTAGTGGACTACAATTGAGCTATGTGTTTAAAGAGATGACAGGACAAATCTATGAAAGGATGACAAAGAGAGAGGGGAGAGGGAAAGGGGAAAGGGAAAGACATCTGCGACAGTACACATTCATGATAGCCAGCAGCGAGACGAGGAGGTGAAAGAAAAAAGAAGCGTGGACGAAATGGGGAGGCGTTTAGTTGACAACAAACGATAAAGTCATAAGTAACACAGACATATAAAGGACCAAATGCTCATCATCTCAGTTCCTACGCACAACATTGCACCCAACAAACAACACAAAGGTATTTTTTTTATCATTTGCACATTTTCATGATCAGCTTGACTATGGATGCATCATTGGGGAGAGCCTTTTTCTCCTTGAACAACTTACTTTGCAGATGTAGACCTCCTCCTTCTCAGTTTCCGAAACCCTGGGGGCTTCCCGCGTAAAGTATGTGTTTCTTTCAAATGACCTAACAAATGAAATCCATTTCAACTACTACGCGAAGCCTCGGATTAGGGATGCCACAATAGACCAACAAAACAGATAACATTATTTCTGGTCATCTCCCATCCACGTAGGAATGATACGATATCGTGAAAAAAAAAAAAAAAAAAAAAAAAAAAATAGATAAAAAAAAGCATTTTGAAACACAACTTAATAAGAGCCACTTCAAGCCTGAGGAAGAACCGGGGTGCTTGCTGTAGACACATCGCTTTTCACAATCGGTGATGCTACCGCCGACGGGGTTCCAGGAGTGTCTACCGAAGCCACAGAGGTGACAGATGCCGCATCCGATGCTACACCGTTCTTGACAGCTGATCCGCGACGCTTCTTTGTAGGGGGTCTCGCATCCACGGCCGCCGCATTTTTCTAGTAATACAACAACAACAAGCAAGAGTTAGGCAGACATGCATGAACAACTACCAAAACACAAGTGCTCATCGTTCTGTTCAATGACTGTTAGGAATGATATAGACCACCCACTTACCTTGCCAGATTTGGATCGCTTGTTTTTCTTGTGCTCCGCATCTTCACGAGCTTCGGCAGGGAGAACATCTGCAGGAAGTGCAGAGCTAAGATACGATAGAAACGATTTAGTCATTTTTAACTTCGAATGCGTTTTCTATCTCGACTCGTGATAGGACACAGCCAAGACTCAGAACGATGAGTTTTATCTAAAACTTACCTGCGAATATGTTGCACAACAATACCCATCGTCTGCTCGTCATACTTGTCCCAAGACTTCACAATTTCCGTGAACTCTTCCTTGGGTCGATACAAATCCAATTTCCTGTGAGCCTTGGATCCTTCTATGCACCATGAAAAAAGGAAATACCCAAAAAAAAAAAAAAAAAAAAAAAAAAAAAAAAAAAAAAATGAGTATGTTCCGATGTAACGCAGAACAAAACATTGAGAAGAGAATAAACTGATTGAGACGAACCTTCACGGTCGGGGATACACAAGCCAATGTAGTAGATAGAGATCCAGATGGTCTGGACATCTGCCGAATCAGCTGCGCCCTCAGCCGCCTCCTGTGCCTGCGCATTAATGATGCCATGTGCAGCATCCTCCTTCTCTTGTGCAGTTTTGTACTTGATCACCTTGGAATATCCTTTGATGTATGGGTGCGCAAGCACCAAATTGTCGATGCGCTCCAGCTTTGCAACAAGGTGACGCAGCCTTGACTCGACCAATCCAGACCAGGTAAGATGACGCTCTTCTGAGTCTGAGGAGGCAATGATCTGAAGGTAGTGTCGATAACGAGTAAAAAAATCATCCTTGGCGAACAAAGTTGACCAAGG
Source organism: Linnemannia elongata (assembly GCA_036320915.1). Classification (NCBI taxonomy): domain Eukaryota; kingdom Fungi; phylum Mortierellomycota; class Mortierellomycetes; order Mortierellales; family Mortierellaceae; genus Linnemannia; species Linnemannia elongata. The sequence goes on along the minus strand of JAXBDG010000010.1, from coordinate 83,961 downwards.
AACACGTTGTGTCATGATTCTGTTCACCAATTCAGCAGCTAGATCGAAAACATAAGCGTTAAGTACGTTAGCAAATATAAACATGACACCTTGGCAACAACAATAACAATAACAATAACAACGTACAACTTCAGCCTCCATCTGCAAAAAAAAGTGGGATCATGAGGCCTTACCATCCTTGAACTCGGACAACATGACAGCCTTAGTAGAGTCGGTGACGTTGTGGGTGGCACACATGGAGGGATAGGCTGGGGTGATGATGGGCATCTTGTGTGCTTTGTCGGCCTGATACAGTTTTGGGTTCCACACACGAACCTGGAGAGGTCCTTCCTCAATAGGCTTGAGTAAAACGGGCTGGGGCCAAGGCCTGGAGAAGAAAAGGGAGACAATTCACGAGCGGGTCAGCCAATTGTGACAATTGCATGTTATTTCATAAGAGGCGATGAATAAACAAGAATTCGCCCCATTACGCTCACTTACCACTGGTGGAGGATTGAAAAGAATCTTGAGATGATAGTAGCTGCACAGGCATTCGGGTATAACTGGCACACTCTGGCAACAAGCATAGCCCAGGCGACACCTCCCAAGAATCCCATCATGTTAGAGTAAACGGCACGACGCTGAGCCCACAGTTTGACACACCGAAGTGTCAGGCGGAAGGTTGGGATGTTGGGAACAAGTCGCAGAATTTCGTCAGTGACACGAGAACCGTTCACAGAACGAATACAACGGTCATCCAAGTTCCTGAGCAAAGCATCGTCAGAGAGGTCGAGAGAATCCGGAATAGTGGAGAGTCCAAGTCGGGCAAACGTCAAATCGATCTTTTGCAGATGGGTGGGAAAAAAACAAGATGTATAAGTAATTTGTCTTGCAGACAAGCGCAAAAATCAAGCCATCTTCTCAACGATGAGACAAAGAGGGCGTTGGCTTACAGGGATGTCAGAAAAGCTCATTGTGATAACAGGAGTGAATGCATCGGGGACGGAGGTGAGTTCGGTGACCTCTGGTCGTCGTCGAAGCAGGTCGTGCATGACCTGAAAGAAATCCTCACGATCGACGTATCTGGGGACGACGCACAATGTATCGATATCGGTGCCTACGAAGTGATTAGATGGGTTAAGATGTTGAGATTAATCAACGAGTCTACATTGCTCTCAGAGACAGACTAAGTGTATGTGGTTTTTCTCTCACCTGATCCGTGGACTCCCAATCGGTAAGAACCAAAGGTGAAGATCTTGCCACCGGCCTCCTTGGCAATCTGTTCTGGATACCCCTTACGTACATAGACAAGGTAGACAAACTCCTTGACCAACTTGTCCAGCTTTCCAAGAACAATCTCTCTAATTATATCAATGCAGTTGAAAAGAACTTCAAGTTAGCGGTGAGCCTTGTGATTGATCCGCAAATTGCGAGTGGCAGAGCCAATGTTGATGGGTGTGTTCATGGCCTGTATCCTTGCCTTCGCTTGCTCTCCTCGTCCGATTCGAACAACCCTTCATCCTTCAGGGTTTGGAGTAGTCTGTCACTGCTCTCTAGATCCTCCTTTGTTGGAAAAGCCTCGGAGATAGGCATCGTAACGCCCAGACGTCGCTGTGCCCTATAGTTGAAACAAGAGTATACGACATAGGAGTCAGCTGCGCATTCAAAAGGGAGACAAAAAACTTAAGCAAAGTCAATGACCTGAGTGGTGGTCAGACATACCCATTCTGGTTATTCATGGTGCGATCGTTGTCCTAGCTGTTGTTGTAGTTTAAGGTGAATGGCGAATCAGAAGACGGTCAGGCTGAGCAGTTTAGTTGCCGTGGTTGTTATGGCTGTCGCTGTTGAAGAGTTGACGGTGTTGAACTTGAATAGAGAATCGGTGGTTCTCTTTGGTGTATGTGGAGTAATGTGTCCTCTCCTGCGGATGAAAATGTCCAGGGTTTGCTGCTGTGGGTGATGGGTCAAGACAAAGAAGATACAAAGAGACGGTTTGATTGTGGAAACAAAGGACGGTTTGAAAGGAGAAAGAAGTAAAAAAAAAAAAAAAAAGTGACGTTTACGTTGGTTCAAGGCTGATTTCCTCCCCTTAAGCAATTTAAGACAGAGAAACGACTCCCCAATTTGGTGGGTGCCACCAATTCGGACTTTAGGCGTTCTTTGCGTGCAAAGAAAGGGAGGGAAGGGAAAGAAGGGAAGGACCATGGAGGACCTAGACTCCAATTGAGCTATCGTTTCCTTATATGCCCCTGTTCAGCTCTTGTTTTTTAAAAGCTCCTCTCCGAAGGTTTCTTTTTTTCTTTCTTTTCTCTCTGCTCTCTCCATCTCTTTCAACCCGACCATGCATCAACACAAACCCTTTCCATCAACTCATCTCCCCCTCCTTAAACCCATCTCTTCCGAGGCTGGTTACGCCGACTACCTTGCCGAACTCACCCACGAGCTCCCCTTTTCCGCCTCACAGTTCGGTATTGTCCTGGTCTCAGCACTGGAACTCAGGGACCGCGACTCAAAGAGCAAGCACTCAGAGGGAACAACAACCGTCACTTGGAAACCCAACGTCGACAGCCCTCACTTCCGATGCTCCCTACCCGTCCAGGACGCCAAGGGCAAGGATGTTTTTACTACCGTCGACGTGACAATCGCGGGACATGCCAGTACTGTCTATGCCAGGTGTGAATACTCTCTGATGCAGGCCACGGCACGAGCGGGATCTGAGGACGGCGCGATCGATGAACACTATTCGTTCAAGGCTACTGCGGAAAATTTTTGCAAAGCTGCTGAGAACGATCCTGTGATCCAGGGCCATCAAAAGAATGTTGTCGCGGTCATGAATGAGATTCTCGATCACCCTGTCGCTAACGAGGCTCCTCCAGGTATGTTCTGTTGATTAGTATGACAACAAGTGCAATGCTGCACTTGCGAATTGAGTTCTGGTCGATCAGTTGGTCTCCTGTGTACTAACTTTGCTCGCTGAACTGCTTCATTACAATAGGACAAGATGATGCCGGTCTCCAGTTCTTTTACTGCCTTAACGACATTTGGTTGCCCGCCTTGAAGACGTTTGGCAAGCTGTCTGACGGCAACAGGGGAGTCAAGCACGTCATCACTGAAGAGGAGCTCCTGAAGGCCGACCCCGAGGTTCGTCGTCGATGCCAGGAGCTCGAAGAAAAGGAAGGACTGGTACTGGGTCCAATGGTAGAGAGCGACATTCCTCTCATGATCGAGTTGAACGGTGTCAAATACGACGAGGAATACGGCCGCTTTATTATCAGGCGATCGATGTGCTTCCGAAACAAGAAGGGAGAGATGGTCGCCTGGGCAGGCACCCATGGAGACTGTACGTTAGCTGTCATACATTCACTATTGTGTGAACATTCGTAGCAGCAATAGCCTAACCTGGACTGTTATTCTTGTTATTACTACTCCTAGTCTCGGTTGCAGCGTTGCATGTGCTGCCAGAGTACCGCAAGACAGGTCTGGGTAGACTTGTTCTCCACAGCCTGGCAATGACCCATATTGAACTCGCGCGCGAGATCTTGGCGACGCGAGGCGACGATGTCGAGTCTGTATCAGCCACGACTCTTGTTGCGCACGCGGATTGCATGGATTACAATCAGGCGACAATGATCTTTATGGAGCGATGTGGATGGCGCCGTATTGGATTCTACCTGTGGATAGGCGTTGACAAGAGCACGAAGGAGTAGTAACAAAAAGAATGGAATTGGTGGCAAAGGACAACGTTGAAACAAAAAAATTAAATAAAAATATAGCATTTGTATCGTGTGTGGCTGAATCAATTTGCCACCACTTTCTTTATTCTCCCTCGTTCTCTCCTTGTCTGTCCAGCCGTCCCTTGAACCAACCCCACCCATCTCCACACAACTCATCGACAAATCGACCATGCCAAAGGAGAAAAAGACATCCGTCAGCAGCAACAAGGTACTCTTCCCGCAAGACTCATTCGACTGCATCCCGCAGCCCTTTGTCTCAGGACAATGAGTGACAGCGGAGAATAACCTCGTCAACAAACACACATTCCCTGTTACCTGATCTCTAGCCCGAGAGGATCGTCCTGGACTACATGTCCAGGCAAAACCGACCCTACAGCGTCAGTAAGTCATCCACTCTTACCACGCACTCTCCTACTGCACAAGAAGGACACTAGACACGTTTCATAATAGTATTGACCTGACCTGACCCCATGCTCCTCCTTACTGTCTGCTTGTGCTGCTCTCCTACAGTGGATATTGTCAGCAACCTCCACGCAGCAGTCACAAAGACTGAATGCCAACGCGCCGTTAACTCGCTCGTCGACAAGGAGCTCCTGACCTCAAAGACCTTTGGCAAGCAAACCATCTACGTCATCCGCCAGGTAACTAGCTATCACTCATGTATCTAAACAAGGCTATATCTCTCTTTGTTGCTCGTCCCTACACTCACACGTCCACTTGCCTCTCGTTTCTCTACGCCAACATCATTACATTTTTTTATCTGCGTTGTCCATTGACAGGACACGATAGAGGCGGCCAAGCCTGATGAACTTGCTTCGATCGACAAGAGACTGCTCCAACTTCGGGAGACAATCGCTGAACAAAAGTCAAAGCAGAAGCAGCTTTCAGCAGGTACAACTAACCACTCTTCCTTGAATGCCATTGTCCGGTCGCGTTCATTTTTAGCCCATTGAACGTCAAGGCCGAGACTGATAGGCTGATCACTTTGACCTGCTATTCGTTTGGATAGAACTCGCGTCGCTCAACTCTGCACTGACAACGGAGGAAATCCAGCATAGATTGGCCATGCTGACATCAAAGGTGTGCCTCTCACCCCCTGCTCACCCGACGCATGACCCATGCGTCATCCATGCAACATTGAGGCGGGAATAGCCCGAGACTAGACTTATTGTTGAAACTAACTGCTCCTCTCCTTATTTTCTCATTTTTTGGTTGTACCCTTGATTCGTAGAACGAACAATCCAAGGAGCACCTTGTCCTTTTGCGCTCTGGTTCACAGCTGGTCCCAGTCGAGGAGAGGCAGCGGGTGACTCGTGAGATGGAGACTCACCGAAAACTATGGACCCAGAGACGACGATTGGTACGTATGCCTGATCTATAATAACAACATCTATGGAGTTTGGTTCTCCTCTTTTCCCCCTCTCCTTGCTTTTTCTTAATTGCGTCTCGATTATCCTTGGTAAAACTAACTTTGAGTGAAGGTATTGATTGTGTGGGTTGTTGACTTTTTTTTTTCTCTTCATGTTCTCGAACGTCTCGTATACAGTTCAAGGATATGTTCTCGACTGTCACTGAAAACCTTCCAGGGAAACCCAAGGAGTTGTTGGTAAGAATGTCCGCATAATAGTTGAAACAATTGAGCATAAGGTCGTCTAATTGCTGCGTCTCGACCTTTATTTTCTCCGTTCTTTTTGTTTGGCTTTATTGTTGTTGTCGTTTATGTTGTTGTTACTCATATTGTGGGTGAGGCAGAGGACAACGAATCTGATCTATGGTACAATCTGATGCCCTTACTATGCCATTTAGGAGGAACTGGATATCTCGCTGGATGATCCTATTGATATTAACATCAACCCAAGAGACCTCCTTTCGACATGAGATCGATCTCGTCTCCGCTTCGCGCCCTTCGTTTCCGCTCTCAGGCAGTGTCATGCTTTTTTTTCGCACTTGTGCCCGGTAATGTCCTTTGTTGACATCCGATCCTATCTCCTTCCCCTCATCTTGACTCAGGGCAGTACACATGAGCACATTGTCTGTAAACAATCAAACACACGTTTGCAAGGAGATAGGGAACAATAAAAGCAACTACAAGAAAAAAAAGATCAATTTTTTTATATGGTACTTCTCTCTCCTCGTTCACCATTGCATAACAAGAACAATAAAAATATTTTTTCATATTATATTCTATTTATTAAGAGATGAAGATATACATAATTCTGATTTTTGAAGTGCAGATGGGGGATTGACAGATTTTACTTGGTCTCCTCCTCAACGACAGCAGACTTCTCTGCGAAAGAGGAGACGACGGCGGTCATGACAGCGACCTTGCGGACCTGGTCAATGGACTCCCAGACACGCTTCTGCTGGATCTTAGCGGCGTTGCGCTCGACCAACTTGGTGCGGCGGGCACTGGTGGGGACCAAGGTGGCGGTGAGCTTGAACGACCAGCGCTTGAAGATCTGGACCTTGACAACATCCAACAAGATGAAGTAGACGAAGGAGATGAGCAAGACAACGATGGCCTGGCCAGCGGGGACCTTGGGGGTAAGACCACCGAAGATAACCATCAACAAGGCAATGATCTGGGTACCGATAATGACGATGGCGAAAATGGGCGAGGGGAGGTTCTCCCAGAAGTAACCAGTCAAACGGGTAGAGAAGATGACGAAGTGAGGGGCGGACGAGATGTGGAGGTACATGATCGACTCGAGCTTGCGGAGCTCATCGGGGATCTTATCCTCCTCACGAACATCATTACCGTGGGGCGAGTTGAGAGGCTCGTAACCGTAGACCTTCCAGAAGACGTAGAAGTGGGCAAAGGACAAGGCGCAGAGGAGGGCTCCGAGAACGACGGACATGGTGATCAATTGACCGATTCTCCACTTATCGGGGTGCTGGGAGATCTGGGCGTTATCGACGGCAATAACCAAGGTGGCGAGATCGTTCAAGATGCAAATCAAGATGAGCAAGTGAGGGGGAAGGGACCAGTCGTAGGCCATGACGACAACGAAGAAGAACATCAAGAAGTGGACGGTCGAGGTGATACGGTAAAGGGCATAGGAACGCATGCGCTGGAAAATGGCACGGGAGGTAACCAAACCATCGACAATGGTCGACAAACCAGGGGCGAGCAAGACAATATCGGCAGCAGAACGGGCAGCGTCAGTGCATCCGTGGACGGCAATACCGACGTTGGCCTTCTTGAGAGCGGGGGCATCGTTGACACCATCACCAGTCATACCGACGAGGATACCGCGCTTCTGGAGAAGCTCAACGACGCGGTACTTGTGCTCGGGAATAACGTGGGCGAAACCATCGGCGCGGATAACGTGCTCGGTAACCTCCTCCTCGGACTTGGTAGCATCGACCAAGTGACCAGCATCCAACATGACACGCTGCATACCGAGACGGTGGGCAACCTCCTTGGCAATGATAAGCTGGTCTCCGGTAATCATCTTGACGGCAACACCCATATCGTTACAGCGACGGATGGTCTCGGCAGAGTCAGGGCGAGGGGGGTCAATCAAGGAGATCATACCAATAAGCTCCCACTGGTCCATGTTACCCTCAACGGTACGGGCGACACCCAAGGCACGGAGACCACGCTTAGCAAGAGAGTTAACGGCACGAACGGCATCATCATCACCACCGACGAGCTTGATGATGACCTGGGGGGCACCCTTGGCGACCTTGAAGGTAGAGTTGGTGGTGAGGTTGGTGATGGTAGCCTGGGTGAGCTTGGTCGAGGGGTTGAAGGGCAAGAAAGAAGTAACCTTGAAGCCGGGAACCTCGTGCTTGTGGGTACGGCCCTGGAGAATGGCAAGCTGAGCCTCGGCAGCGGTACGGACGGCGAACTCAATGGGGTCGTTGGCACCAGCCTCGGCGGCGAGGTAGGAGTACAAAAGGATGTCATCGGAAGTGTAGTTGTTCGAGAGGTAGGGCTCATCGAAGGTCAACTCGTTGAGGGTCAAGGTACCGGTCTTGTCGGAGCAGAGAACAGAGACAGAGGCCATCTCCTCGACGGCTGTCAAACGCTTGACGATAACCTTCTTAGCGGCGAGCTGCTTAGCACCGACGGCCATGGTGACGGACATGACGGTGGGGAGACCGACGGGAATGGCAGCGACAGTGAGAACGAGAACCTTGCGGAGGACGGTCATGAACTTACCCCTGCCCTTCTCGTCATTCTTGAAGTGAACGAGCTGGTAGACCATGATGATGAGGACGAGGACGACGGTGATGAGAATCAAGAAGTTACCAATGCGGTTGATGATCTTCTGGAAGTGACCCTCCTCGGTGGTGATGGAGATGAGGTTGGCAGCGCGACCAATGAAGGTGTCACCACCTGTCTTGGTAACGACAGCCATCTGCTGACCCTGCTTGACGATCGAGGACGAGTAGACGGTCTTGCCCTTGTTCTTGGCGACAGGGAGGGACTCTCCGGTCAAGGCGGACTGGTCAACCAAGAGATCACCCTCGGTGGCCTCACCGGTGGCACCAATTCCGAGAAGACGACCATCGGCGGGGATAATATCACCGAGACGGAGGACAATGATATCACCGGGAACCAAGTTGGCAACATCGAGCTCGACCAAGTGGCCGTCTCTCCAGACACGGGTCTTCAAGGCAAGAGTCTGACGAAGGGCATCCAATGCAGACTCAGCCTTGGACTCCTCAATGAAACCGATACAGGCGTTGACAATCAAAAGACCAAGAATAATACCGAAATCGAGCCAGTCCTCGACAACAGCAGAGATAATACAGGCGATCTCGATCAAATAAGCAATGGCTCCGGTGAAGTAGCCCAAGAACTTGAGGAGAGGGTTGCGCTTGACCTCAGCGAGCTCGTTGGGGCCGAAGCGGGCGAGACGCTCAGCGGCCTCGGCGGTGGTAAGACCGTGCTTGGGGTCAGTTTTAAGGAGGGCCTCAAGCTCGGGGGAGATCTCGTCGGCGTGCTCGTGGTGCTCGGCTTCCTCGACTTGGAGGTCACCCTTCTGTTGGGGTTCTGTAAGATTATGGACGTGGATATAAATAAAAAAATGATTAGGAAACAGGTCCTTTTTTAAAAAAAGACAGCAATAAAGGGAGGGCTACAAAAGGGATGAGCGGAAGGATGAAGGGTTGTTTGTTGACGGATTTGATGTGGTGTCTGGGGGGGGGATGATAATATTGCAGCCGCTCGTGTGAGAATGACCTTGCAACTGCTTTTGCAGAAAAGTCGAGCAGAGGGGAGCGGAAGGTGTGCTGTGTTTGTCTTGTGGAAAGTGGAGCTGGAGGGGGATTTGGTGGTGGTGGAGCGATTTGGGGTTGTATTGTGAAGAGAGTGATAGGGAAAATGGATTATTACCTTCGATCTTTTCAGACATGGCTGGTGGTTCTAGTGAACTGGCTGGTTAAAGCGCAGGTGGTGAAGGGAAGAGTGTTTAGGGAGACAGGGTGGGCGGGGGGAGAGGGGTGAGGAGGGAGGGGGAGGAAGGAGAGGAGAAGGATGGATGAAGGGTACGGGTGGCGGATAAGTACACAACGAAAGGGAAGGCGGTATCGAGGAAGAAAAGAAAAAAGAGAAAATGAAAGGGGGGGCGGATGGAGGCTGGTTCTTTTATATGACTTTTGATCCCTGGCCAACTGTTGTTGTTGGATATGTGAATGATGAGTGAGAACAAGAGATTTGGCAACGAGACAACGAACAGAATTCAAGGACAGACGGACAAACAGGACTCATCCATCCCATCGTATCGTATCGTATGGCGATGATGTTGCTGGTTGGTTATCGCTCTTTTCTTTTTTGTTGTGTTGAACTACAACAGTACTTGTTCCTGTTCCTGTTTTGTACCTCTGTTTCAATTCAATAGGATTGAGGTACTTTAAATAATGTATAACAGTGTTCAATTCAATCACCTCCGCCCTTTCACTCAATTCATCTCCATCCCTTTAGTATTTTCCCATTTCGATCTCTCCCCTCCCTTTCCCTCCTTGTTTCCTTCCTTATTTGCTTCCTTCCTTCCTTCCTTGCCTGTGTTATGACTGTGCTGTTGTAAGTGGGTAATGTGCCTGTTCTGTCTCCCTGGTAAAAGAAAACTAGTCTCTGTCTATCCCAAACAAACATTAAAATATTTTTAATAATAGTTATTTGAATTGAGAGCCGTTTTCTCCGTTTCTTTTTCTCTTTTTCTCTCTCTCTCTCTCTCTCTCTCTGTCTTCACTTTCATCGTCCTTCCTCTTCCTCCAATTGGATCTGACTGAATGGTTTCCTTTTTTTTTTTTATTATTATATTCATTCACCGATAGGCAAACTCAGTTCATATCCTGTCAATGTCTTTTTCATGTTCCTGTCTGAGTGGTACAGTAGTAGGTACACCCGAAAATACTAGGTATGAAGTGAGTGGGTGAACAACGAGGCTGGGGTCTGGGTTCGCCCGGTTCTTGAGGGAAAAGTATAAGGCCAACAGACTAATATAAACTATTTTAAAGTTGCCAGTCTGTAACTCTCTCTTTTTATATGTCCGCTCCAATCCATCCAGTCAGGTCCCCATACGACCCTTCTCTCCTCTCTTACTCACTGCAGTAAACCCCTCCCCTCCCCTCGCTCGCTCTCTTTCTCACTGCTTTCTACCTGTTGCTCACTCGCGCTTTACCTTTTGCTCAAGTGCCTGTGGCTGCTCATAGTTGTTTTTATCCTTGGGATCAGTGTGTACTTGAGATAGAGATAGTGAGAGAGATAGAGATAGAAAGAGTGAGTGAAAGGGTGGTAGGTCGAAACAAAAAAAAGGGTAAATCTCTCCCCGTTCTCTCTCCTCAATTTTCGACCTGCGCACATGTATAACAGACAAGGTTATTACCTGGTTCACTCTTACCTTACACCATTACGGAAAGGAACTAAAGAAGAGGCATTATATAGATAGGGAAACCAAACAGCGGCTGATCGAATTGAATAGTACAATTATAGGTACAAAAACAAATGATGCTTGTTTAGCTGCTTGCTGACGAAGAAAGGACAAAAGGGCGAGAAAGAAGCGAGAGTGAGCGACATGCTCTATGTGGATAGTCTGCATTAAGATCACAGACACATACACACAAAGAGCTCGCATGGGCATTGGTCTGGTCGGGTTGATGATGATAATTTGCGGGTGGATGGATGAATGACCTATGGTGAATGGTTGGTCCGTTTCTCTGGTCGTTCTTTTCTTCTTCTCGTTCTTCTTTTGTCAGAGAGAGTAGTGTATTGCGTTGATCCCTCCAACTTTTGTGAATATGAATAAAGCAAAAAAAAAAAAAAAGCTGCGAGAGTGCGTCCGATTATTTTTGCGCCCTTTTTTTTTTTTCTTTTGTATATACAAACAAAGAGAGGAAACACAATACCGAGGCCCAACGGCGGAATTTGTTACCGGGGGGTGTGTCGTCGACGTCTGTCGACTGTCGTTCACAATAGGGTTCTTATTTTAGTTGGAAACAGAGGGTAATCTTCCCCCCCCCCCCCCCTTTGTTATTGTGAGTGAGTGGATTTCCACGCAAGCCAGGCAAAACCAGCAGCAGCTCACTTCAATCGCGTGGGATATGAGTACATCAGTGGACAAAAAGAACGCTCGGGAGTCTCTCCTCGACGCAAGGGCTGCAAGTCGACCACCGATGCTTTTTACTTGACCCCCTGCCAGGTTCTGCAAGACGTGAGCAAAAAAAAAAAAAAAAAAAGAAACGATTGTCGACAATAACAACATAGACCTCCGATGACGATAATACAACAACGATCAGGGGTCCATTGGACAAAAATCGTGCTTCTCGCAACGAATAACATTGTCGTTTTTTTCCACGATCGCCAATGTCTGGCCAGCATTCATTTTCAACCCGCCCATCTTCTTTCAAACCTTCTTTCCTTCTATTTTGCTGTTTGTGTGTTTTCTTTTTTTTTTTTTTTTTCTTTCATTGTTGTCCTCTTCATGCTTCTTGTGCCATAATACACAGATGCACCACACCATTGGCGTTCCACAACGCCTATCAAGCATTAACAACTATTTATCTATCGACAAGGTTATCTAGAACTCCTACTGCTTCCTTGTGCCCAAATAAAAACAGATGATCGCTTTATTTTTTCGACAACAAAGATTATGACGATGATGCTTCATACCACCATCCTCTCTTCTTCCATGTCTCCATAGGAAACGCTAAATACGATCGGACGGGCTAGGGAGAAACAAAAATGACAATAAGAAAAACGCAGTAATCGGCAAATCGACCTTTTCATCTTACTTGCCTGCAAGGAAGGGAAAGGTAAATGGGGATAGACATAAGCTACATACCTTTTGACAAAAAGGCCCTTTTTTCGATCCGAGGCTAATGACGAAAGGGCATGGTGGGGGTAGTGGAGTAATGTGGTTCTCTCTCTCTAGACGGCGACGACGACAAAGAGGCCAAAGGAGGAGTGGGTGTCTATTAGTCAAAAGGGTTAGAAAAGGCAAATAGAAAAAAAATAAAAAAATAAAAAAAAAGGAAGGGGTAAGGATGTAACAAAACGGCCAAGAAGCTGGTTTCTTTTTTTTTTCGTTGGACGGATATTTTGATTGCAATAGTACCTACTCTCTCTCTCTCTCTCTCTCTCTCTCTCTCTCTCACTCGATCAAAATTGAACAAGGTTCGTTGCCCTTTTTTTTCTCACACCCACAGAACAAAAAAAACGAGGCTATACTACGTCTGTCCTACAATGGATCCCGTCATCTGGACCACTTGAGCAGCTAACCTGTCTTGCGGTCGTTTTGGTTGCTGTTCATTGTTGATTGGTATGAATCTAACCCCTTGGTCGGTCGCCATTTAGAAGGCAAAAAGACGGGCGACTGGGATTGAAAAATAAAAGGAGTTTTTTTTCTTTTTCTTTTTCTCATTTGTTTTCTCGTTTTCTGGGCCACGATAGTCGAGAGGACAGAGGATCCAATCGCTGGGTTCATCAGTTTTGTTTGTGATGAAGATCAGGGTCGGGCTAACAAAGAGCAGGGGCAGACGAGCACAAAAGAAGAAAGGAAAAAAAAATTGTTCATTTGAGATTGGACAGGCAAAAGCAAGCAAGGACGTTGCTAACCCTACCTGCACACAATAAAATCGAAAAAAGGGACGGCAGGAAAATGGATAGGAGCAAGGGGAGAGGGAGGGTTTCTTTTTATTTGATTGTCTCATTCTTCATCTTCCCTTCATTGTTTCGTCCGTCTCTTGTTTCCCCTGATCCTAAACGATGATTGCAGTTCGATCGAGACGAATAGGTCTGAGACACCGAAAAAAGGGAAGAAAGTTTCGTTTAAACTACTCTTTCCGGTTCTGGGTTCATTCCTTGTTCCTTTTCTTCATTTGAGTTGAGTCGAGTGTGAGTGAGTGAGTGAGATCGTTGAAAAGGATAAAAATGAAGGAAGTGTAGTGGGAAAGTGTGGTGGGAGACGGTTTGGGAGACAAGAAGGAGTCTTAAACACCTGCTATTTTGCTACTTGAGTTGAGTTAATCAAGACAGCGCCAAGGGAGAGCTAGAAAAGTTTTTGCTAGAAACAAGATTATATGAACCTGAGGGAAGAACATGAACCTTAGGAAATGGCGTGCGACGACAACAAATTCACTAAACGAACACAAACGAGAGAAGCGATCAAACGACTGAACGAAACGAAAAGGCGATCCGTTTTTCTTTTTTCCTTTTTGCCAGGTGGAAGGATCGGAACACAAAAACAAAAACATATCGGAAATAAAATCACATAAACATCACACGTTTCTCATCTCAACTGTGCTAGGTAGAAGAGCAGGGGATAGAGACAAAGACGAATACGAGAAAGAAGGACCAGAAGAATCTGTTGTGGTCCGCCACGGTCCACGCCTAGGTCAGTCGACACACAACGAATCATCTGCTAGCCGTAAATCAAGACTTGGACGACCAACCAAGCTACGCTAACCCATCAACAACAGACACAGACAGAATAGGATCAGAGAAACAAGACACGCCCAGGACAGGATAGGACCCAGGTACACGGAACCCAATTAGATCAGCAAAAGCTGAGAGCGTTGCAAATAGGGGAGATCCGGGGGACTCTGGGGATTCCAGAGGGTTTGCTCTGTTTTGTTGTGTTGTGCGTAGTGAGTTGCGGATCTCAACAGAGAAGACGTGAAGGGTGAGACGATCCCAGGGCAAGTGAGAAAAAAAACGTGAGATAATGACGACAGTGCAAAGCCGAGAACCACTGAAGAAGTAGATCAACAAACACTCATAACTGAACACCCACACCCAACAAACAACATATCAACAAAGAGGCATTTCACAAAAAAAAGAGTATCTAGCCGCCCACACAAAACATCATCATCATCAACAAAAGGGCATTTTTACCAGGGTTAGCTTGTTAGGTCGTTGAGTCGCTTTGGGTGATGAAATAAGAAGAAAAACGACGCGGCTGAAACTCACACAATTATGGTTTATGTCTATTGTACTGATGATCAGTATTTGATATCTGCACCGTGGCAAAACTGACCACTTATCGTGTCTGAATTTTTTTTTATGGGGTGGGAACATTAACAGAGGAGACAGCTTCGCAAGTTCGCAACACATACACCCAGCAAAAAAAACCCCCCACCAGCTCCACCCATAGAAACAGCCAACGCAGAGAGGGATAGAAGAATGAAAGGGTGTATGGTAGTACACACAGAAACCAGAGGTTAAGGGACAAGAGCAAGGTTACCCTCTTGTTTCTTTTCAATACTATTTGCTGCTGCTGTTGCTATTGCTGGATGTGATAGTGGTGGATATTCGTGTTGCTCTCATGCTGTTGTTGTTTTTTCCTATTACACCTCTTTGTTTCTTTGTGTTGCCTGCTATGAAAACAAAGATATGCGCTGTTTTTTCATTCGCTGGATTTTTTCTCTCTCTCTCTTTCAGTCTGTTTGACTCTTGCTCTCACAACTTTACTTACTCTCGTTCTTCTCTGTACACTCAATTGCCCCTGCCCCTGGCCCATTTCTCATTTCTCCCAGGTATGAGATGAATGAGTTTATACACCTTTAAAGCTAAAACCTTGATGCTCCCTTTCCCTCCGCCTTCCAGTCATTGGGCAGACAAGCCAACTAGATCTCTCTCTCTCTCATTCTCTCTCTCTTGCACGCAGAAAAGAGGACGATACACAAACCCCGGGGAACGAAATTAAACAGCGCAAACTCGTTTTTTTTTTTTAGGAATTTGCGGGCCATGTTTTGCCGGGAAAAAGTCGATATGATGAAAAAAAATAAAAAAGCCTCATGGCAAACTTACGAGGACCAACATTAGATACATAAAGGACGAGCTTAGCAAGCGAGCGCAACGCAACGCAACGCAAAGAAAAGATGCGCAGAAGTCGAAAGGATCGAAAAAGGGAGGGGTTGGTAACACTGACACCAAGGGTGAGTGAGTCCAGGGAAACGGGGGAGGAAGCGGAAGTGAAAGGGAGGAGCAAGGAGGGATCGATGACATGATTCGATTGCGTGTGCGTCCGTCTGTCCGAATGCAGATGAAAAACTAGGGTACTGTCGCTGCTGTGTATCGTCATTGGGTCGACCTTGCCTTGCCTTGTCCTGTCATGTCCTGCTCCTGTCCTGTCGGTTTCTCTTTGTCCTTCCATGTTTCTTTGTTTCATGCTCAATGGCAACAACCACAACAACAAGGAGAATAAATCGACCCGCTTTTCATTCGTACTGTATTCCTTTGTTTTCCTGGCAGTGATGGGTCTTTTGTTGAAACAGGCCCCTGTCATGGTGCAGGAAAGAAGAAAAAAACAAAAACGGGTCTTTTTCGTTGTTGTTGTGGTTTGAATTGAATTATGTTCCTTGACGCTCAGACGACCACAGAGAAAAATGAACACAGGCATACTGCAGCAATGCTCAATGGAGGGACAATCAAGTTTGCCTTTTGGCCACCATGAGGCATTTTGAGCCTTGATTTTCCGATGGTCCCGATATCGTGTGAACAGTGGAAGGGAGATACCCAAGACAAATATCTGTGCCCATGGATGGGCTAATGTCAAAGAAGGAAGATAAACAAACGTGTGTGTGTGTTGTGCGTGCGTTTGTGTGGGTAAGTCGATGATTATGTGGGTGTGTGGGCTAGAGGGTTAGACCAGACTCAGACAGAACTGTCGAGACAATCGACCCGAGAGCATTCTCCTTGGGCACTTTGTTGTCAGTATATCATTTATGCCTTTCCCCGCACTTTTATTTTCTAGCTTTCCCGGTTCAAGGAGGATAGATAATGGACCATAAGCAAGAAAAAAAGGAGCACCAAGCATTGGTCCCATGAATTGTGCTCAGTGCCACCCCCACCCTCACCCCGTTTTTTTTCTACAGGGCATTCCATTCTTTCCACAGGGAACCCAACGTAGGTTTACAATGGCATCCTTTTGCCATTTCGCTTCCCCACATTTTGTCAAAAGAGGCCATGAACAGTTTATTTCCCCGCACTCTCACTCGCCTTTGTGGGGTTTTTTGCTCCCCCAGCTTCCTTTTCATCACCATGGATTCGTGTTGTTTGGTCCATGGACAATAGCTCGTTGGTTGTCGGATCCTAACTTTACTCCTTCGACAAAACAAATCCGGAGAAAAAAAAACAACTTGCCCAACTGAACTATGCTGACATCGGTATCCGACCTTTGAACCCTTGTTTATGCTATTGTGCTCTCGTTACCCCACAGTTAGACGGACGGTTTGGGTCTATTTGGGCATCAAGATTGTTTTTGTGGTTGTTGTCATTGCTGTTATTGTTGATGTTGTTGCTGTTGTTGCAGCAGTTGACATCTTTCACCGAGGGCAAGTGATTTTCGGATGGGCTCCTTTTTCTTTCTTCTTCCTTCTCCATCTTTGTTGATTGTGTGTATGGAGGAAGGGAAGATTTGCTTATCTCTCGCCCTTGTCTGATCCCTTTCCTTCTGCCCGTCCCGTTGCAGGACCGGACCGTCGACAATCCTTCTGCATCTCTTGTCTCTGTTGATTTTGATGTTGATGTTGTGGTCGTAATAGACCTTGGACGATAATATTCTCGATGACTATCCGATATCTGACAGCTGACAGCTGACAACCCTCTCGTTGTTGTTACTCACCCATGTACTATCCGATACCCCGCACACCCCCGCATTTACACTTCCCTATCCCCTTTCCTTCCTTGTGAACGAGGATAAAAGATCGCATTACGACTTGTCGAGTCAAAGTGGTGTCGAAATCTAGCGGGCAATCATTTTCTAGATGGAGAGTGTAGAAACGGGACAGGGTGTGTACAATGGCGAAGGGGCAAATGCGTGAATGAATGAGTCCTCTTACTTTTCTTTTTCTTTTCGTTCTTTTCTTCTTTGACTTCGGATATAAACCGTCGCGAAACTAATTCCGAGAAGTAGATGCGTAAAAAACATGGCGTATATTCCGAGTTTTCTTTGTGTACTGTACTTCTCGTTCAATGACAAAGAATGAAAGTAGACGAATAGAGTCAATGCGAAAATAACGTGTTCAATTGTTCATACTAATGTTGAAGTCAAAACGCAAGGTAGTAGACCAAAACGATGCGCTTATGCTTTTATGCTTGCTGTCGTTCTTTCCTATTGTTTGTCCTTGTTGTTCGTCCTTGTCCTTGTTGATTCTTGTTTGTTGAGTGAAATAAAAAAAAAACCTGCATTGTTGCTTGCCTCTGTTGTTTCCTTTATTTTACTTTATGACTTGCTTGCAGCCTTGCACGACCGACAGTGCATCCTTCTAGACTCTGCAAGACCCTTCCATCCAACCCGCACCTCACCCCACTTTACCTGTATGCAGGCGTGGGAATAACATTTCCATACCAATTCCTTCTTTCCTTCTCCCATGCATGCTGCAGGTCTCGCCTGCGAAATGAGGTTGGGAAAATTCCTAGTGTCCCCTTGTCCACTTTCTCTCTTCGTCTGTCTCTCTTTCTCGTACACACTACCGCCAAGTACCCCTGCGCACAAGGGCAAAAAAATAAATAACAAACGGGACATACGAGCGAGAGAAACAAGAAAGGATCTCACTACTAGTGGCGAGGAGGAAGATGACGATGACGATGGATGGCCCACTCGCCGATCTAGTCCAACCGCCCCTCTACTCGTCTGTTCCACCAAGAAAAAAAAAACTCTCACACACATACGCTTCTCACGGTCAGACTCAATCCATCCCTCATCCATCACCTCACCTCGCCGCGCGCCCTCGTTTCTCACTTCAGCCCATTTTTTCTTTGTTCGATTGTGCACAAAGCAAACACAACACCAACTAACAAACAAAGACACAAACAGCAGGAAAAGACAAGAAATCCGAGCCTGGAGTGGGGACCAATGACCAGTCGTCATTTTGTTCTGAAAGAATCCGATCCTGTGTTGCCCGTCATAAAGGAACACCCTTTTTCATTTCCTTACCATCGTCGACTTTAGTTTGTTGTTTGTTGGATATGAATGGGTAGGTCAAGGCCATTTGGTCTGCCTATTTGCCTGCCTTCAGGTATTGTTTTCAATAGGTGCCTAGGCGGCGCCAAAGTGATGATTTTGCCACCAAAAGGTAGAGAGAATGAAAAGGCAGTCATGATGTGGCTTGTTCCAGCCAAAGAAAAAAAAAGAAAAAAATCAACAAACACCGACCCACGCAGTACACACATATGCGGCACTAAAGGCAGACTCAACTCCATTCACACCTCCTTCTTTGCTACAACACCCCCTCCTTCACATTTACACCATGGCGCCCTCCATCAAACGAAAGGCTGGCCCAACTTCCGTCCCCGCCAAGAAGGTACTTTTAGTTAGGACTGCAATGGGAATTGCGAATGTCACTTCTTACTGTTCACTCGTCCTTAACATTTTTTTGTTTTACTTACTTTTCACCCCTTGGTTGACAGTCTCGCAAGGTCGTGGAGCCAGAACCCGAGTCGTCCAGCGGCGAGGAGGCATATGACGACATGGTTGATGAGAAAGACGACAGCGAGGAGGATGAGGAGGATGATGAGGGGGAAGGCGATTATATCGAAGGCGAGGACCAGGCAATGGGAGGCGACGACGACAACGACGACAATGAGGACGGTGACGAGGATGAGCAGGACGAGTTCATGGCCGCAGCTGAGCACGATGCTTCATCAAAACCACATAACCCAATGGGCGTCAAGAACTCGTCTCTCTACAAGGCACCCACCAACGACGAGATTCAAGGACTCCAGGAATCCTCCGACTTGTTCAAGTCCAACATCTTCAAGCTCCAGATCGAGGAGCTGTTGAAGGAGGTTCAGATCGACTACAAGAAGGCTCAGCCCCTGGAGGCTGCCCTTCGCAAACTCAAGGAGATCTTCGATCGCACCCCTGCACACCAAGAGCTGTCCGTAAGTTCTCCTGAACATGTTTCTTTGGGAAGCGAAGGGGGGCTATATACTTTGTGTTGCACATGATGTTAATCTCCAAGGTACCTCTTATTATTTAATTAGCTTGCGGCAATCAAGGCCAGCATGAAGAAAAAGTCAGTCGTGATTCCATTCCCTTCACCAGAACCCTCTTCGGATATCCAGTACACATTCGGTTACAGTGCACCTTCGGCAATGCACCTTGTCGGCAGTTTCCCCTTGAAGACCGTTTCCAAGGGTCGCGATGGCTGGAGTGTGGATGTCGCCGTGGAGATGCCTGAAGAGCTTTTCCAGGAGAAGGATCACATGAACTACAGATACTTTTACAAACGCGCATACTACCTCTCTGTGCTCGCCGCTGCCATTCAGGATAAAAAGTCGGGAATGTCAAGCACAAGGACCGAATTCAGCACACTCCATGGAGACCAACGCAAGCCCATCTTGATCTTGCACCCCTCCGGAGGTAACAACCGATAAGTGTTGAAGAATTACAGTTTTCTTGTCGCAGCCTTGAAGATATATCATCACACCTTACTAAACATTGTTCTCGTCTCCTTTTTGACAATATAGACAAGAGCGAGACCGACTTTAAGAAGATGCGTTGCACTATCAGGATCATTCCCTACATCCCCTCCTCAGTATTCCCCGCACAGCGTCTGGCCCCTGGTCGCAACAACGTCCGTTCGGCCGACACCACCGAGCAACCCCCTACCCCTCAATACAACACCGCCCTCCAACAGGACACCGCCTTCACATCCCACCTCACTTTCCTCTATCAACACAGCAAAAACTGCGCTGCCTTCAAGGATGGCTGCATCCTTCTCAAGGTCTGGGCTACACAGCGTGGCCTCATTCGTAGTACGAACGAGGGCTTCAACGGATTCTTGCTTGAGATGCTTATGGCGTACTTGTTGCAGGGAGGAGGGGCCAACGGAGGAAAGAAGCTCGCCAACGGATTCAGTTCATACCAGCTCGCCAAGGGAACGATCGACTTTATCGCTCAGCACGACTTTACTGCCCAGCCCATCATGATGGGTCAGCAGGCTTCTTCAGGAGAGTTCTCGAAGGAGGCCTTTGTTTCCAACTTTGACGTCGTTATCGTCGACCCTTCAGGAAAGATCAACTTGGCAGGCCACGTCTCCAAGGCCGCCCTCGATGAGCTTCAACATGAGGCTCGTTTGGCCATGAAGTTCTTCACCGAATCGAGCGACGACAAGTTCGAGGCTCTGTTCTTGAAGAGGGTCGACAGCCCCATCCTCCGCTTCGACAATGTTGTCAAGATTCATGTCCCCAAGGACGTTGCCGGATTGAAGAGCTATACCAAGGTCGCCGCATTGGACTACCCCTCACCCTTTGTCCACTTTGCACGGTCGATTGCACCCCTGTTGAAACGTGGGTTGACGGACAGAATTCACTTGGTCGCTACTCGCTACGAACCTCTTGGGAACTGGGCTACCTCAAGCAGTACACCCGACTTTGGAGCAGATTCGGTCATCACTATCGGTCTCCTTTTGAATGCTGCCGAATGTGCTCGTCTGGTGGATTTGGGACCTCCTGCCGATGATTTGGAGGCTGCCAACGTGTTCCGTACTCTCTGGGGCAACAAGGCCGAACTTCGTCGTTTCAAGGATGGCAGTATTTTGGAGAGTGCTGTCTGGGAGGCTCAGGGCACGGATGCTCGCCACCTCATTGTCGGACAGATGATTGGATACCTCTTGAAGCACCACTTTGCCGTTCCTCAGGACTCTGTCCACTACTGGGCTGGTCAGCTCAACAAGTTTATCCAGTACAACAGTAAGGCCATCCCCGAGCGACTCTTCGACAACAAGATTGCCGCTGCGAACGGATTCCAGACTGTCGTCAACGCTTTCGAGGCTCTCTCGAAGGCCGTCAAGACCGCTGAGGACATGCCTTTGTCCGTCACCCACATGTACTTTACCTCTCCCGCCGCTCGTCTTGCGTCCACTTTTATCCCTCAACCCAGAGACTTCAACGTGCCAGCGACCCACTTCCCCGACAGTGCTCAGTATGTTGAGCCTCTGGATGTCATTATTCAGTTCGAGACCTCTCAAAAGTGGCCCGATAACCTCAAGGCGATCCAGAGAATGAAGACGGCGTTCTACTTGCGTCTGGCCGACAAAATCAAGTACAAGGGTATGCGCTCTACCGTTGTTGAGGAGACTGCCGAGGACTCGCTGGGCTTGAACGGATACTTGGATGTCCGGGTTGCACCAGGATTCGTCTTCCGCTGCAGGATCGCCTATGACAAGGAGATTACCTTGTGCGAGGACATTATCTCCGACCGCAAGTCTAGCCAGAGTCTCAAGGAACAGCACCAGAAGGCGCTGGACGTCTACAACAGATACTTTGTCCAAGCACCCATGCACACCTTCCTCATGCACGCCCTTGCTCACAAGTACCCTTCGCTCTCACAGACCATCCGTCTCACCAAGCGTTGGGTGAGTGCCCACTGGCTCGCCCCTTACTTCAACGACGAGGCCTTGGAGCTCCTCTCCGCCGCCGTCTACACTGACCCAGCACCTTGGGCAGCCCCTGCCAGTGGATTCGCTGGATTTGCCCGTGTCTTGAGCTTGTTGTCAACCTGGGATTGGAAGCATGAGCCCCTTGTTGTGGATCTCAATGGAGAGATGACCGCCAAGGAGAGAGACGATATCCGCCACAACTTTGCCAACACCCGCAAGAACATGATTACCTCCAACTCGGCCACCTCGCCCCAGACCAAGACGACTTCAATCTCTAGCGATCATGCCAGCATGTTTATTGCGACCAACAAGGATACCTTCTCCAAGTGGTGGACATGGCAGTCCCCCTCGCCCATGATGGTGGCGCGTCTGAAGGCGTTGGCCAAGACCAGCTTAGATCATATGCTCAAGGTCACTGCTGCATCCGCCACCACCAGCTCTTCTGCCCTGAACGCCTTGTTCATCACGCCCACCGCACAATACGATGTGGTCATTGACCTGGACCCCGCCATGTGCACACGTTACGCACAGAACTTGTCGCCCGACGCACAGAACTTTGTGACAAAGGGAGATAAGTACAAGAACTTGGGCACTTTCCAAAAGAGTGTCTTTGGCGACCAGATCCTCATTGGCTTTGACCCCGCCGCTGAATATCTTGCAGAGCTCCAGGTACGCCCCTTTTTCATCGTTTTGTTTTGTTGTCCCCTCTCTGGCATGTCGATGGTTATTGACCAAGTATTTTTTTATTCTTTGCGATCATTGTAGAGGACATATGGCGATATTGCACTGTTCTTCCACGACCGGTACGGAGGCACGCAGATCGGTGTTCTCTGGAACCCTATGGCGCTTAGCCCAAGGGCCTGGAAGGTCAACCTCGGCTTCAACAACAAGCCAGCCGATGTCAACAAGGCTGGTGTTTTGGTACGTATCCGTTCTTGTTTTCTGGTTGTTTGTAATATTGTAAAGAAAGGAAGAAGCACTTGACTAATATCTTTTCTTACTCAAATGTTTGTCCTAAATAGGAGGTTGCAAAGGAGCAGAGCACAAAGGCAAAGAATGGAAAGACGACGGGTGGATCCAAGATGGTGGTGCCCAACATTGAGGCATTGATGAGCGAGATCGAGCGGATTGGCCACGGTCTTGTTCGTTCGGTGCAGGTGAACAGGGACCCCTCTGCCACCAACTAATCTCTCTTTCTTATTCTTTCATTCATTGTTATTATCATTACCAGCATTCCATTCATCCCCTCTCGTACCATAGATACTCTTCTCCTCTTCCCCTTTTGCAACATTAAACACGCATGCATCGTTTCTATTTTTTGAACACATTTCATTGCCTGTTTGTGGAGAGTGGAATGGTTGGTGACATTGGATAAGAATAGATGGAGGGAAGAAGGGTCGATCATTACTGCACGAGCACACATAAAAACACATACGTTGCTGACAAAAAAGGCTTTTCCTTTATCCTCGCTCTCTCACCCTCTTTAACAAGAACCCCCCTTTTCTTGATGTTGAACCACCCTGGCTCGAGCACAAGTGTAGTTAAGAAATGTACCGATGGTCAACAACAACAAACAGTGACAAAAAAAAAGGGTCACTTATGTTATGGCTGCATGTTCCTGACTGAGTGACTTTGTCTGACGGTCAGCCGGACATAGTTGATCACCCCCTATTATCTTTTTTTTTTGGTATGCCTTCCTTCCTCCCTCCTTTTCTGTTCTGTCTGCGCTTGCTTGTCAGCACTGACATGACGACGACCATGCCCTCACCCTCACGCACACTTTCGTTCAGCTGTCGATAAAAAACAGCGATGACAGGGGTAAGTGGAGGCGAAGGGGGACAAGTGCCGATGTCGCTGTTTTTCTGTTCGTTTTCGCTTCTTTCTTCTCTTTGCCTCCGCCGTCCACCTTTTCCGCCTCCCCTTCCCCTTTCCCCTTCTCTCCTCGCACTACTCTTCCTTACTTTCACCTTTCTACTCGGCGGGGCCACCACTACTACCACTATCAGACCAGCATCTGCATCGATCCCCTGCTTCACGCCCTTGCAAATCCATCTTATTCCCAACTGCAGTCCTTTCTTGTCGCTCTGTACCTGAAAGATCGACTAAGCAAGCAGATTCCAGTGTGACCTTTTCGACCTCTCAACGAACGGACTTCAAGGAGAGGATCTACTCAACTCAACGACTCTTTGACCCTGACAATACCTCCATAAGGACTCAGAAGCAAGAACGAACCAACTCATCGACAGCTACACCCACTTTCCCATAACGCCTATTACCTTCACACCCTGTACGCCATCCTACCTTGTTGCCACCTTCCCTCCCTTTCCACAGTCTCGCCACCTCTCTCTTTATTCAAGTGTGAGTGAGAGAAGAAGAACAAGACAGCTCTTCCCCTCTCTTCCCTCTCTCTCTCTCACTTCATATACCAATGTCGACAGAGCATGAACCGATCCTGTCGCCAAAGGGCTGTCCTATCGAGAACTTTCCTGAAGACCCCGAAAGACTCTTCACGGCCAATGGGCTGACACTCGACTACCCGCGTATTGGATGGATCGCAGGCGGGTGCTGTACTTTTCTCGCGACGGCTATATCTTTGGTCCTGATCTACCGGCACTACCAGTACTACACCAAGGTAAAGGAATGCGTAACGTTCAAGTTGTGGAAGATAAAAACCCGTTTGTGTTATTTCTGGTGTGTTCTAGGTTGAGTGGTTGAAACAAACAGGATTGTGACGGAGGAGAACGAAGAGCGTTGTTCTATCGATCGGTGCAATTGAACTTTACTAACAGAACCGTTCAAAAAAACGTTCACTCTCGATTCCTGTTATTAACGACTACGATACTTCATCGATCATACATTGACAACAACAAAAAACACTCAGCCCAACCAACAGCGATACATCGTCCGGATGCTGCTCATGGTTCCCATCTACGCAATCACCTCCTGGTTCTCCTTTGTCTACGTCCGCGAAGCAATCTACTACGAGACCATCCGCGTCTTCTACGAGGCCTTCGTCATCGCCTCCTTCCTTATCCTCCTCCTCCAGTACCTCGGCGACTCTCTCGAGGACCAGAAACGGGCCTTGAAAAGACACAAGAAGACTGAGCGATGGTTCTTCCCAATGTGCTGTCTAAAGTACAACCCCTCACGGCCACACTTCTTGCAGTTTATGAAGTGGGGGATTCTGCAGTATGTGCCATTGAATGTGCTAGGAAGTCTGTTGACGGTTGTGTTGGAGACCCAAGGGACGTACTGCGAGAGTAGCTGGAACCCCAAATTTGGACATGTGTGGATCCTGTTCATCAACTTTACCTCAGTTACCCTGGCTACCTACTTTCTCGTAAGTCTCTTCTTTTCTAGCTAGGACATTACTTTCTTTGACGCGACAACCGTAGAGAAACACGAGGGCGTCCTAATTGACATTGGAGCTTTCTTTCGCTGTTCTTTTTTTATCTCCATCCTACTCTTTAGATCATGTTCTACTTTACGATCCGGGCAGACCTAAAAGAGTACGAGCCCTTCTACAAGTTCCTCGCCATCAAGCTGGTAAGTAATAACAATGCACCATGAAATGAAATTGAAAGGGCTTATTCTAGAAGGGACAAGGAGAAAGAGCAGATAGATCCTCATCTCATCTCGCTCGCTCTCTCCCAATCCTATGTCTCTTTCCGTGGACATCCATGGACATGGGTGGGATGGCATATGAATATGTGTGTCATTTGCTGTTACTAAACACGCCATGTAATTTATATTTCTGTCCCTTCCCATTCCTCCATTCCTACACCTGCCGTTCCGCTCCACACGCATACACCATTCAATGATACCATAGGTCATTTTTTTCTCCTTCTGGCAGTCGTTGGTCGTCGAGGGCTTTGTCTACTTTGGTAACGTGTTTAACTACTAGCTTTGTACTTTACATTATACATGCTCTGTACCTTGCATTACAATGCTCCCTACACAGACGCAATTGTTTAAACGGGCACTGAGCACATCCCTTTAGCGTACAATGCTATTCTTGAATGTACGCTTACTTTGCATATGCTCACTAAACCAGCCCAATCCAACACACCTGCTCGCCCTAACTCTCAAACTCTACCCTAACGCCCCTGTCTGCTCAACTGTACTCCTCACTCATTCAAAACCCCATTAACGCCATTCTTTTCGCCCATTGCTCAACACAAATACCAACACACTAAATTAGGATACATCAAGGCGTCCAAGTACTGGTCGACCGGTGACATCTCGATAGGAATCAATGCTCTCCTTATTGACTTTGAGATGGTCATCTTTGCCCTCATCCATCTTAAGGCCTTCTCCTATAAGCCCTATGTCCCTAGAATTCCGAACCCGGATCTTCCACCCCCAGAGCAGCAGCAGCAGCAGCAGGAGGCGCTTCTTTCTTCTGGTGGTGGTGGTGGTGGTGGTGGTGGCAATCGGGAAGGTGGGCGTGGAGAGGCGGCGTTGGCGTCTCTAAGTGTCGACACGATGCCTACGGCTGCTGGTGGCAGGATTCAGCAACAGCAGACTGGAGCAACAGGAGGAGCACCTAGACGGAAACCAGCACCCTCTGCTACACTCATCGACAAAAAGGGTGACCAAAAGTCAAAGAAATCAAAAAAGGATCAAGGCCCACCCGAAAAGATCATGGACTTTACCCAAAAGACTCCCATCTGGCGCGGAATCCTCGACTCATTCAACCCACTCGATACGATCCGAGAACTTGCCTACGGATGCAAGTACATGTACAAGTGGATCCGGGGCGTTCCCGTCGATAAGGATAGTCGGCGGTTGTTGGATTTGGAGGTTGCGTTTGGGCGGGTAAGACCCGAGGTGCCTTATACGCCGACGGAGGAGGAGTTGGAGAAGGAGAGGAAGGAGAAGAAGAAGAAGAAGTTGAAGGAGAAGGAGAAGAGGAGGAAGGAGAGGAAGAAGATGGGGTTGGATACGGATGAGGAGGATGAGGAAGGCGGTAGTTCAAATGACGACGATGAGGATGACGACGACGATAATGAGTCTGACAATAATGGCGACAAGGACCTGGAGAAGGGAGCCAACAGAGATAACGACGAGAGGGATCGACGGCGACGTGAAGCCGATGGTGGTGAAGGAACAGGCGCAGGACAAGGACCCGTTAGTCGCTATCGCCAGTTCCAGGATAACAACAACAATGGCAGCTACCAGGGAGGTCGAAGTCGACGTGCAGACGCCGCCTACGACATGGGCGAGGGAAGAGGGGGCGCAGGATCAGGCACCGAAGCCTACGGCCTCTCAACCGTCGGTCGCTCAACCGTCGCCCGCAAACCCGTCAAACCTGTCAAAAAGGCCACCGCCACAAACCCGATCCTACCCCACCTCGAGCGCGACCCATCAATCAAGCTGGAGAAAGCAGATGCAGCCAGGACCGAACGAGCGACCCTTCCAGATATCCAGCCAGACCCGGTCGAGCGCAAGATTGCCCTCTCTGGACTCTATGTCGACCTGCCCCTGTCACCTGTTAACGGGAATATAGGTTCTCCTGGCACCTCGGTCGATAGCCCGGTCCCGATGCAGTACCGGCAAGATCACCGTCACCAATATCAACCTTACAATGTTCAGGAATCTGCAGCTAGAGGAGGAGGTAGCGAGTGGGACTATGAGCGTCGTCAACAACAACGCCCACGAGACCACCGTGTAGAAATCGACCAGGAACCTACGACAAGTCGATTCGACCACCGCGATCGCGATCTGGAGCGAGCAGCAGCGGTAGGAGTAGGACCGGCACCTTATGTTCTTCCTATTCCCGTACCACCCATATCGCCAGAGCCTCATGCTCCTGTTGCTGGTTCAGGTCGAGGCGGAGGCAGAAGTGTACCACCAGTCGATATCGATGTTCCTCCTCGTGGCGGATTGACAAGGTTGGCAAACGATAACTTTGTCACCAAAGGCAGTAGGCCCTACCAATTCGATCGGGAATTTGAGAACAACATTAACGACAATAAGAGCAATGACAGGAACAACAATGGCGGCAAAGGATTCACCCGCGAGCCATTCTCAGCAACGAGCGATCCCCGCATTGCCGCACTTTCACACTACGGCCAACAGCAGCAACAAAGAGGAGTGCCCAGCAGCCACCACTTCCTTCACCATCAGCGCGGCGATTCTGCCGACACCTCTGTCCTGTCGATGAGTACCACCACCGACTCACTCGCACCCGCATCTCTAGGAGCAGTAGGAGAAGGATTCTACCACCACCGAGAGGCAAGTCGCTCAGACCCCGAGCTATCCCATTACGGCCTCGACCACGAACACTACCTCGAACGGATGCATTACCTCGAGGAGCAGGACCGCCAGGCCCAGTATTACCTCCAGCTGCAACAGCAACAACAGCTCCTGCGCGAAGAAAGAAGGCGCTCTCAGTTTCCAATGCAATCAGATCATTCCGATCCTTCTTCTACCTCTTCTTCCTCCGCCGCTCCCGTTGTCCCTGGCTCTGTCGATGATGCAGTTGCAGCTGTAGGAGGTGTTGCAAGTGTTGTTGCTGCCCCTGACCATACCTCCGTTGTAATACAAGGCGAGGAGAAGTCTGACCAGCTTCATCTCCTTTCCAAGGAAAAGAAAACAGGAGGAGGAGGAGGAGGAGGAGGAGGAGGAGGAGGAGGAGGAGGAGGAGGAGGAGGAGGAGGAGGAGGAGGAGGAGGAGAATCAACCTTACCACTGCCTGCTCCCGTCGAAAGTCAAGTTCCCGATCCGGGAAAAGTACCATCGGACGATAGTAATAATACTGCAGCTGCAGCTGCAGATGCAGTGCAGGAACAACAACAACAGGTGGTGCAGGAAGATCCAATCGTGGCAGAGTACAATCTATTGCAACACCGACAGAGACTGCAGGACCAACAGCGCACCCAACAGGAGCTGCAGTACCAAGAGCAACAGCACCGACGTCAGCGTCAACTACCATATCATCAGAAACACGACTCGCGCGACCAGCAACAGCAGCGGGCAACTATGAAACCTCCTACTCCTTCTTCTAATTGTCGACACCTACAACATCAGCAGCACCTATTGCCTAGGCGCAGGAATAGCTTAGAAAGTCTCGACTCGGACAGCAGTGGTGGAGGGTTTAGAGTGCACGACTATGGATTCAGACCAACGGTCGGTGGGGGTGTCAGTCGAGTCCCCAAAGGCAGTCGGTACCAACAGGCTTATAGATACCCGATGCCTCTACCGCAACCAGTCCCACCAGCGCAGCTCTACCAGTTCCCTCAGGATAAAGACCTGTACGATCGACAGCGACGCGAGCGAGCTAACACAAGGGATCGCGACTGGGACAGAGACAGAGAAAGAGACAGGGACAGAGACAGGGACAGAGACAGAGACAGAGACAGAGACAGAGATAGGGATCAACGGTACTATTACCAGAGACCGCAACAACCCTACCAGCAGCAGTACTCCTCCCGGCCCTATTTGGATGACTTCTCGAGACTACCCTATATTCCTCAGCCCCAACCTCAATACAGCCGCCCCTCCGTCGACACCCTCTACCGATCTCCACCCCCTCCAGTCCTCGCCCCTCTCGACAGCCGTTCCTCTCGTCCTATCCGTCGTGCCCAAGACCCTTCTCCTACCACACGAGACCGCCGAGACCGCGATAGAGACAGAGACCCAAGGTACACGGCCGACAAGTACGACAACAACAACA
The DNA here is from genome assembly GCA_036320915.1 of Linnemannia elongata. Taxonomy (NCBI): domain Eukaryota; kingdom Fungi; phylum Mortierellomycota; class Mortierellomycetes; order Mortierellales; family Mortierellaceae; genus Linnemannia; species Linnemannia elongata. The sequence goes on along the minus strand of JAXBDG010000010.1, from coordinate 54,732 downwards.
GCAGCAGAGACCCCTACTACCCGCCCGAAAGCCCCTCCGAGAACCTCTTCCCCGCCTCACGGTATGCAGCCCCCTTTGTCCGCGACTACGAGCTTCAGCAGCGAGAACGAGACGCCCGTCAGCGAATTATCAGAAGCCCACCCATGGTCGATCCTTTGTCATTGCAACAGCAACAACAGCCACCTGCTCAACGATGGCAACAACAGCAGTCTGTTGACCGCCCAATGATCCCTCAGATCGGCGGTAGACGTGGCACTGGTGATATCGATGGTCGTTCTCGTGTCCCACCTTTACAACCACACCGACAAGGGCCTGGACCGGGAGCGTACGAGGATGATGGACCTTACGAAGAGGCAATCCTCTGGACACGCTCACCACCCATTGCCGTCCCAGCCCCCACTCTTCGAGACTAGGTTTAGGGGTTTTCTTCTGTCCATACCATCTTCATCTTGTCTCCCCCCCCCAACCTTTAATAAAATTAGCACCGCCTTTTCTTATTTCTCCCACGATCCATCTCAAACAAAACAAACCAAAGGAGAATCTGCAATGTATGGTTTGCTGCTTGTTTTTGTACTTTTTTATTTGTTTTTTTCTTTCTTTTCGTCTGGTAATGAGTGCATCGTAAGCTGGTAGTGATGGGGTGGATAAAAATGCGCGTAAAAAAAGAAGGGCACAAGACTTTTGTTGTGAGGGGGATTTTTTACATGGCTGGCACTGACACTTGAGAGGCATCCAGGCCAAGTGCGTGCAAAAACAAGTTGACGTTTCCGATCCTCTGTGCCGCCTTCTCGGGCGACAAACGCGATGTCTGTGCCGCAATCACATTTTCCAGTACTTGTTCTCTATAATTACACAGGTAAGAAAACAAGAAACGTTAGCCGATTGCCACACGCGTTTTAAAATGATAAAAAAAGAGACAACTTGACAGCATCATGCCAATGGGGATTAATTACCTCACTTCGGTGACGAGAACGTGTTGCTGGTCAACAGTGGCGCCGACGGCCATGGCGGCCAAGAAGCGCCATACGTGCACATCCTCGGCCATCGTGGCCTTGGGCATGAACAATGCTGAAAAGTGCGTCTGCAACTGGTTAAACAGTCTATGGTAAAGCTCGTTCCTATTAAGGTGTCGGCGAATAAACCAAATGGTAAAAAAAGAGGAAATGTTAGATTCGTTCAAGGGTATATACAACGCAAAAAGTACCCGCGGCGAGGCGGCCCTCGAACCTGAAAGCACTCGTCATACGGCCAAAATAAAATAACAAACACCCATGAAGCCATGCTGCAGCCCAGAAACCAATATTGTACCGAGGAATGCTTACCATTGGTTAACCTCGCGGTCGTCGGGGATGGGGTAGTTACCCTGGCCCTGCTTAAGTATCTCGGCGCGGCTCAAGAACAGTGTCAAAAAGGCCAAACCAGGCTAAAAATGAGGTTATGACGCATAGGCAGAAAGTATTAGCATTGGCACCATATTCAATCATAGTATCCCATCTGATTGTCTCACAACAGGCAGATCTGATAAAACGAGGGGAAACCATAAAGCTATTCATTACCTTGCTCCTGGCAACCCAAATCATATTGTTGCGCTCAATAAACAAGGCCAAAAGACCGACAACGATCCTGAAGGGCGCCTCAGAGACAAACCCGAGGAGTGGTGGGACAATCGTGTTCATAAACAACTCAATCTCCTGGTTGCCCTGGACATCGGCGTAGACCTCCGACTTGCATACATTCAATGACTCAAAGTTGGCCACCAACATGGTCAACAGAGTCAGCGTCTGCTCAGGCAACAAATGACGAAGGACACGAGGAATGACCTTTTTGCCCTTGGAGTAGTTCAAAATCGAAATGAAAGGATGAGGATGGCTAACAAGCGGAATGGAATAGCAAGAGTTTTAGAGTAGAGTTTCAGTCATCGCATGTAGGTACTTCAAAGACAAGAGGCAAGTAGAACTGCCAGTCAACGGTGGTGTTGTCAACTTACACGATGCCAATGGGGACAGTGATACGAAGTTCGTTCCACATCTTGCGGGCAAGGACACCATACTCCTCGTTCCAACGACGGATGGCCTCTCCGGCAATCTCCTCCTCCCCCATTCTTGGAGGTGGTGGTTGCTGTCGCCTCTTCTGTTCCAGAGCCAGGACGTATGTGTAAACGTTCTCGATCCATCCAAGAACAGTGTGCGATTTGGTGCTGACGGGTCCAGGCGAAGGGGGCTTAGGCGAGTTAGATCCCGACGACTCGGTGTAGCTTCCACGCTTTGAGACCTGCAAAAGCTGACGAGGGTTGAGAACCGAGTTCACTGCAATCTTTCCAAGAGCACCCTCCACAGTCACTATTTCATAGCGAGTTAACAAATATATGAGCGAGGCGTCGACCTTTTTTCATCATTTTCATGACACCATGACATGGATAAAAACAACAAGAAAATGTCATAGGGGTTACCGTTGGTGCGCTTGGGGTTACGCTTGGCATCGCTGACGATTCTTTGGACCTGCTGCTGCATGCGCTGCTCAGTGCGGCCGTTGCCTCCGCGACGTCTGCTGTCGCCCTGGTTGCCCTCTGGGTCCATCATGTTGCCAGGAATACCCATTTGCTGCAAGTGTCTGTTGCGAAGAGCGGTGTAGACCTGGCAGTAAAAGTCGTCGGCATAGGGATCATCCGTGACCAACTGCGAGATCTGAATGCGGTTGATAAAGTCCTTGTCGCTCTGTGTCATCAAGCCATTGTGCTTGGCCTAAGGTGAAAACGGAAAAATGGAATAGATGGTCTAAGTCGATCTGATCTACAAGATCCAGCTCATAAAAGCCCATGTCGAATAGCCCATTTTGATCATGATCCTGTTCAAGTGACTTACAATCTCAGCTTGCTTGGCCTGTCTCTCGGCACGGCGTTGCTCAAGTCTGGCCTGCTTGGCCTGCTGCTCGGCGATCATGGCCTCTGAGTAGATGGGGCGTCCTCCGTTGATATTCATCAAGGCAGCTTCAACCTCCTCCAAACTCATCATCTTGCGCTCTTGTTGCATTTGCATGTGGGGCTGAGCGCCGGCAGTTCTCGAGAGCTGAGCCTCAATTTCCTCCAGACTAGGCTGGTTGCCACCAAAGCCGGAAGGTCGTGAAAGAGCAAAGGTGCCCTGTCCAAAGACAGGATCGTGAACAGCGAATCCACCATTGCCGCCGAGATCTAGAGGAGAGCGAATGCCGATTGTCCAGTTTGTGTATATTTTGGAAAAGCGTGAACAGGATCAATAGCCTGGTCGAGGAACACATTATCCAGTTTTGACATAGTATCATAGTTTCGTCCTGTATATTCTGTTCGTACCCATACCCTTGGCGGTTGTGTTGCTGAAAGAGCCCCAGATCGACGACGCAGCATGCGAAGGCTAATAATGACATTTGAATAATGCTTAGTTAGCGGTGTGATGTGACGCATCCAGAGTCCATGATCGTAAGAGGTGTTCATATGTTGTTGAGTACGCCTGCTATTGCGAAAGTAACTGTTCCATAACATCCATACCTCAGGCAGCCCCTGCAAGTTGTTTCCGTTGTTCTCCCACAAAGAGGCAAAAGAGGAGCGGCGGACACCTGTTGTTTGTTGATGAATACATAGGCAAAAAAGTTAGTCAAAAGAAATCTCCTTGGAATGCTATATCGAATTGTTTTGCTAACGAGTGATGTGGCACTCACCGGAATGATCACTCTGCTTGATGTAGAGCTCCTCTTCCTTCTTGAGGGCAGGGGCGACCTGGTGCGTGTTCTTTGCAAAGTCAAAGTCGGTTCCTGTTTGATAGAGGGAAGGTGAGCGTAGTATTATGTTAGCATTAGTTTGTTAGATTGTAATAGATGTCAATTGTTCCTTTCCTCCACCGTGTATGTGTATCTGTGGGTGTGTAAGTGAGAGTCCAATTGTCTCAAGAAGAATGAGCTCAACAAAAAAAACTTGCCTTCATCTGCTCCGCCTGCACCACCAAAGGTCTCGTCGTTAAGATCATCCCTCGTTTCCTCGAGATCATCGGCTAGGTTGTCGTAGGTCTCGCCATAGTCGTAAATCTCAAAGTCCTCACCGGTCTCGAGAGCGTACTTTTGGACCTGACGGTCGAGCTCCTGCTGCTCCTCGAGGTTCAGGGCGATTCTGCCACCCTGGCGGCCAGGCATGACCGTGTTGAAGCCAAAAAAGTCGGACATGAGGGATAGGTTGGGAATCCTGAGTCCTGATGGAATCTGTTCTGGCTGAGTGGTGAAAAAAGTTGTTTGTATTGTTTGTTGTTATTTTGGTCCCTTTTTTTCCCTTGCTGCTCTGGGTCCTTGTTCTCAGTATGTGTATTTGTTGGGAGTGAGTGTTATGCTGACAACAGGCTAGGATGAGTGTGTTTCCTGCGCTTGCTTGACTTGTCTGTCGGGTGATGACTGTGTTATGTCCTCGTTCTGTCTGACTGTCTAACTGTCGTCTCGCTCTCGCACTCTGTCTCTCTCTGATGCAAATCCGCCGTGGGGGTGAGCGTGGATGGATGTGCGTAAAGAAAGAAGAAAGGAGGGGGACGTGGAGGGAGCTGTGAGGGACAGGAAGGTGCTCTTCTTCGATATGTCTATCTTTCTCTTCTTCCTTTGGGTCCTTTAGCCTTGCGCGCCACCCACTCTTTGCAGCTTTGGCTCACATCGCTCCAATGGAACACTTCTGTAGCACTTGCGATTATTTGCAAAATAACTACTACGTCACGATCTCGAATCTCGAGAGGGAGCGCGTTACAACCCGTTACACGGCCGCAAACGCCCTTCTCTTCATTCATACTCACACATTCGCATTTATTCATTCATTCATTCATTCAACCAAAGAGCAAAAATGGCAGCACCACTCCCAACAACCGCGGACGGCTACATCGACACCGCAGCACAAGAGACAAAGGACACACTCGAACAGCGGATATGGGACATCGATGAGCAGCTCTCCGACGTCGACTCCATCGACGACGACTCTGACTTTTCGGAGTTCTCAACCACCTCTTCAACCGACACACGCGATATCCAGCGCGAGTGGGACGAGAACATGGAACAGGGTCGTCAGCTCTTTGCTATGGTCATCTTCCCCTTTGTCGGACGCTGGATCGGCAAGAAGATGTCTTACTGGGGTTAGTTGGTCTCCCTGCGCTATACTCTCGCATTCCCACTTGGAGCCTCTTCGCTTCGTATGATCAATTGGGATGTTTGCAACAAAGCAACTAACCGATATCATTGCCTTTTTTATTTAATTCGAATGATAGTGTGGACACGGTTCCTTCAACACCATTACAAGTTCCGTTCCTTTGGAGCAATAGGCGCATAAGGATACCCAGGACTAATAGACATGAATGTACGGCTCAGGAACACACCACCACTCCAACCTTCGACAGATAGCGCCTTTCTTATTTGAACGCCACATCAACATGGAGTAAACGCTTGTTATTGCTTAGGATACTTTTTTTCTCCTTTGACCTTCAACTCTATCAAACAGCAAGAGGAGTTTGAGGACAGTGCCCGATCATCTATACCTACCCCTCTGTCATTTTTCTGTATAGTACAAAGCCAATGTCGTCGAGACATACCAACACAAGGGTTGACCCTTGAAGAGAATAAAAAACGCAGATATCATTCGCCATTATCTGTCTTCGACTGTCGTGTTTCAATTTCTTGCTGCTCGCAACTTGTTCGCGTGTGAAACGAACTATTCCACTAATCACATGACCCAGTCTTTATCAATCTCGGAAGTATGTCTTCCAAGCGCACCTTTCTCAGTGTCCTTTCTCCAGCTCCTCGTTCACCTCACGCCTCACTGATCCGACACATCACACTGCCATGTTCGCGACACGCAATTCAATCATTTCCCACTTCTGCCGGTCAACAAAGACTGTCACTCACACCGCATTCCCTTCAACAGCACATCTCCTCCTCCGTCGCCAATTCACAACAGCTCCCGAAAGACGCCTCGTCCGTGACACCGCATACCCCTTCCCTCTCTACTACCACCTCCTCCCCTCTTCCACCACCTCTTCTTCCACAACCACCAGCACCCCCGTATCAAGCTACGCACTCTCCTTCCTCCCAACATTTCCCCAACACACCCGCCAAGTCGTCGGATATATCTCTCATAGTGACTCGGAGGACCTGCTGGTCAAGCCTAACAAGTTTACCGAGAACGAAGCCTTCAATAATGTTCTGCACACGGTGATTCAGCAGAACTTGGCTGATGATCCTATGGTCCAATCCGTCCTCCAGCAGCAACTCGAAGGGTAATAGAAAAAAAAAAAAAAAAAAAGGCAACAACCGAGTAGATCACGATCTTGTCGTGTTTTGTTGCTATATCTTTTGTCTCGTCATGATGATTTGATCCGTGGAGAACAGCAGACTTGACCCCGCAAGCTAAATCTTCGCCCTCCTTTTTTTTAATACTAGTTGGACACACATCGCCGACTATCGCAACCCTGCTCCTTACGGAAGGTACTAACCGGCGTCTATTACACATGTCAGGATATCATTTTCCAGAACGCCAACATAACCTTCGTCATTGCTCTAACTCACACCCTTCAACAAAATTATCATTGTTGCAAAATGCGTATAGGATCCCATTGCCTGAAGATATCTTTGGAAGTGTACAGATCGTCGACGGGGTCATCCAGCCAGACTCGTACCAGAGAATGCCAACGCATCGTATCGTCAGCAGCCTCGGACTCTTCCAATTGAGCGATTACCTCCACGAACGCCTCGTCCACCACCTCAAGAACATGTAACGACAACTTCATTAAAGGCTTCGCTTAACTTTTTTTTATATATTTTTTTTTTCAGTACATTCTTTCTGGCTGTGTTTGTGGGTGTAAGATTTAGTGTATGTCAGTGTATGTTTTGTACGTGTGATTGAAATGGGATTGCAAAGAAGGAAGAAAAAAAAGAGTTTTTACAGTAGAGGTGAGAATTGACAAATGCAGAGAGATAAAACAACAAATAATAGGGCAACGAATTACGGTTGGGGGTTCTTGGTGTGCATGAGGAAATGTGACAAAAGGATAAACAATTAAAAAGGAAAAAAAAAAGGTCAAGAAGAAGAGGGAAACGATAAACGATACACAGCGAAAGGAAGAAAAGAAGAGAGGGGAAGTGGAGGAGGAGGAGGAGGAGGAGGAGGCAGATCATGTTGAGAGAGCGGCATCGCCGTTAGTGGTGGCGCCGTTGAGGTTGTTGGACGGCGATTCTTCAGAAGCAACAATGATCACACGCGTCTTGTCCTGATCTGCAGGCAGTTGCGTTCCCTTGTTGGTCGGCTGCTGTCGTCGTGAGGACTCACCACGGTTCGAGTTGGTCGACCAGACAACATTCTTGGACCCGGCTCGCTTCTTTTGCCTGTTCTTTGATCCATCGCCGCTTCCAGCCGGATCTGATCCGACAAAGTTGTCAACCGCCGCCAACAACGACTCCTGATCAGCCTTGCTGCTGGTCGACAGCAGTCTGGGTGCCGCGGTGGCAATGTCAGCGAGGCTAAACTCGACTGCCGCACGCGGGGCACGTCCGTTGTTTCCTCCTGCGCTGCCATTACCACTGCCGTTGCTTCCTCCACCACCTCGACCTCCCTTCTGTCCGTCGCCTCCACTTCCTCCAGAAGACTTCTTGTTGCGCCGGTTGGCCGTCGCTGAACTAGAGCTGCTCGACTTTTCCTGTTTACTACGAGACGATGCTGGCTTAGAGGAGTCGCCGGCTGTCGATGACGCGCTGTCCTTATCACCCTTGGTCTGCTTGGCCCGGTTCTTGGACTGACTCCGGTTGCTAGTAGTCTCACCCTGACGACCAGAGTTGTTCGACTCCTTTGAAGACGCTCTTCCTTTCTCGCCTCCTTGACCACGGCTTGATGACGACACCGAGTCCCGTCGGCCAGACTGCTGCTTACTGCCTCCAGTAGGGTCCTTGCTGTGTGCTGGCCGAGTACCAATGTTGAGCGTCTCCATGACAGATATCTCGCTCACCGAGTCATCGTCATCATCGTCATCATAGTCGGCCTCGTCGTAGTAGTAGTTCTGCGATCGGTATCCGTTGAGGTAGCGTCGTCCTGCCGCATAATTGTTGTTGTTTGTGATCATGGTTCCATTGGTTCCTTTCCGTACGTTATTGTTGCCGTGGTAGTAGCTTGGTGGGAAGACAAACTGGGCACAGCATAGATTCAGGGAGGCGTTCTTGTAAAGAATGTCGAGAGCCCTCCTGAATTCCTCTCGCAAGCCCTTACTGCTCGTCATGTCGGACGAATTTCCAAGATTACGGCTGGTATCAATCGGCTCCTCCACACAAAACATCTTGTATTGTTTTCCTGGAAGATGCCATCCCTTGGACTCTTTTGTCAAATAACATCCCTCGCGCACGGAAATGACATGGTTGTCGTAGTCAAATTCGATCGCAAACCTAGTAAGCATGGAAGGTAAGAGTAGAGAAAGGCTGTTAGATCCGATGGCTCTGCAGTATTCCAAATTTCGGCTCAAATTAATCTTAAGAGGACTGAGAATCGATAACTATTTTCCCTCCTTCGTTTCAACATACCTTCGGAAAAAGGCGTAAAGGAGCCCGCCTAACGTTTCCTTGTTGGGAAAGCCAAATCCCTCAAGGCTTTCGATATCGTCGCAGAATGAAGTGTTGTTTCCATTGATGACTTGGTTGTCGTCCGAGAGGGTATGAGGGATCTTGTGCAGCACTGGCAAGATGGGAGGCGACCGCATCTGCAAAAAGTTGATGACAATGCAAATCCAGGTATATGTCGAGATGGTTCCTCCGTTCGCTAATGAGACAAGCATTGAAAATATAGATTGTAAGCAAATGGATCTAGCGAAGCTCGTTTCTCTTGTGCTGCAGAGCAATTATAACCATAAAAATCAAGAGTTTACCTGCGTCATTGAGGACTCGCCTCCGTGCCCAGTGCTTGATAATCATGGCGAAAGGGCGGACTCTGGGGTCGATGGCGACATAGGTCTTGATCATTTTTGTGTTCAAGAGTCCCAAAGGTGTGTTGATGTTCACGTCGCACGAGAGGTGCCTAGTTAAATGAAATAAAGAATTTCATGAACACAGAGCATATCTGTTAGCCACACGGGAGGGGATATTCAAAAGAAGGTTTCGACCTTTGGGATCGCGCGTTAGGCATTTAAATACAATGTTCACGACGTCATCGACCTACAACTCTGGATCCCACAGCTTAACGATTGGAACCTTGGCTCTGGGTACGCAAAAGACCTTTTGCATTCCATGCTTGCGGAAAGCATTTGCCAACATCTGAACATTCTTCAGTCCAGACCACGTCGTCATGATGCAGATATCAACGTCACTTGTGCTTGTCCCGAGATCATTCACCGTCGAACTATGAAAAGGAAGGAATAAGAACCATATGAGGTGTCAATTCAAAGCATCTTTTAGGTTGATTCCCTGTTCGCTCTAGCAGATCCTGTCGGTGAATTGAAAACAAAGCATACCCAAATGGATAGGCTTGAATGTCCTGTCCTGGCCACTCGACACTCAGAATGGTTTCAATCTTCTTCATGAACTTCGTCCTGCGCTCATGACTTTCTTCCGTCGGCAAGAGGTTCTATATTCGGGTGGTGGACATAAAAAGGCGATCCAGGTTAGATCAATATCGTCAATTGTGCTGATAATAAAGCATATTCGGAGGAAGAGTCAAAACACCGTACCTCAAATAGATCGACCATTTCCATGGAAAGCTTGACTTGACTCTCATAGGGCAGGACAATAGGGAACCGCTCATGGAGACGAGCCTGCTCTGATCGTTGTATTGCTGAGGGGCGAGTCGTTGGTTTCGGTTGAGGAATAGGAGCAACGCCCGGCAAGAGTGTTGACCAAGCCGAGACCTTGGGAGGGTTGCCGGTTGAGGAAGTGGATGATCCCGCAGCTGCAGACGTGTCGTCAGCGGATAATGATGCTGATGAAGTCTCTTCCTGCAAGGATGGCAACAATGCCTCTGATCCCGAGTCCGTAACGCAGCTCTGCTCCTCCTCGATAACCCGTTCAAGGTTTTGTTGTGCCTGGCTGATCTCCTGTGATACACTGTCGAACTCGTCCAAAGTCGCATCCTGATGGTTCCTTGCCTCCCTTCCGATTCCATTCTCGATGCTCTCGTCGTCATCGTCCTCAAAAGTATCATCTTCATCTTCGTCGCTCTTGCTGTGGACAGGTGCCTTGATGGGCGACAGGGGTGGTGTTGCAACCTGAGAGGGCGACATAGGCGAGTTTCCGTTGAGCAAGTCCTGTTGGTCAGGAATTGGCACCGAGGGGATGTTGTGATTGGCCATGCTTAGTTTTGACAGAGGCAGGGCATCTATGGGGAATCGGCTCATCAATCGCTCCTTATTGGCAATGTCGACAGCAAAGGAGTCAGGACCACTGTCGGATTGAGAGTCTTCCAGGCTTGTGGGTGAATCGGGTCTGTGTATGGATCGGCAGCGAGCTTGGAATGCGAGTCCCTGTTCGATAACAATACGATCCTGGTCTTCGTCTTCTTCGTTGTTACTGCAGTCGCTGGGGTCGAGATAGAGCTGCTGTTGCTGTGTGTTGCTCAATTTGACTGGATCGTGCGAGTATGAAGCTTCTGTAGCCTTTGCTGATGGGTTTGTTGACTGAGCCGCCGGTAAGAGTTCTCCCTCGGAGTGAGCAGAAGCAGCAGGTTCGCAGTGGGTAGGTGTTGGCGTTGACTCGATTTCCTTTTCCTGTTGTTGGTGGTGGTGTTCGGTGTGGGTCAACGAGGTTCGAAAGGAGTCTTCTGTGCCGGGCTGTGTGGTGGTGTGGACCATTGGCATGACACGGTTTTCTTTGCTCTCTTTGTTCTTCTAGGGTCTAAGAGTAAACGAGTGAATAGAAGATGAGTTTGTTGTAGTGTGTCTGTCTGCTTGTTGAAGGGGACGGTAATGTGATGGTGGCAACAGGCCAACAAACCGAGTAAGGTTGAAATAGCAGTAAGGCAAGTTGGTTCGTAAGCTCTTGGGCACTGTTAAGCTTTTTTTGATTGTCTACTCACCGAGTTATGAATGTAAGTGCGAGTGTAGTTTTTTGTCTATTTGCTGATGTTTACTGTTGCTGTTGTGGTCTATTGTGTGTAGGTGTGTGTAATTGTCTGGCTGTCCTGTCTGTGGAAGAAAGAGAGGAGAGCGAATGAAGCAGAGGTGGGTGAGGAGTGAGAGGAGGGGAATGGGTGATGGGATGGAATGAGGAAGTGGTGGCAACACAGCTGGTGGAGGGGGGAGGAAGGGAAGGGAGGGAAAGGAGTAAGAGGAGAGACGAGGGAGAGGAGCTAAAAAAGAGTAAAGGAAAGTGTCAAAGGGCGAAGTGGGAAGAGGAAGAAGAAGAAGAAGAAGGAAGAGGAAAGAGTGACACACTCACACTAAAGAGCTCAAAGAGAACGAAGGGAGAGTCGAGGGTAGCAGAGAAGAAAAATTGATCGCACCCACGGGGACATAATCCATGTACGGAGAGAAGGCGAAATGATTTTTTTTCAGTACACAGAAAAACAGACTTTTCAGTTAGAAAAAAGGCTCACTCTTCAACGAACATACACATGCACATTCATCAGCTATTCTCACTTCCTTCATTCACATTTCATGCTCTTGTCTTTAGTGTTCTTTTTTTGCTCTTTGTTTTAACTTCTATCCTTTGCAGTTTTTGTTCAATGACTCTTTGGTGACCTTCTTCTCCTCGTCAAAGCCAGCTCCAGTTCCCAGACCTTTCAATAGAAAAAAAAAATGTGATGTATGTTGTGTTGTTGTTCTTTTTTTTATCTTCCTGGCCAATCAGAGACCGTCATTGACAATCAAATTGCCAGTCATGATCAACCTGGGCTAAACAACCCTCCAGCGAAAGAGTCGGTGACTGAGAAATAATAGATGGGACCACCCTTCAAAGAGACAAGGAAAAGGCATGTAGTCTGCATACAAGGCACTAGACATTATCAAAATGGAACCACGGAGCATTACATCGAAACACAATTGTATTGCCTTGACTCTGCCTTGCATCGGACTCGGAGGGAACTGCATTCATTCACAGGTCAGGTCAGGTCAAAGGAACAACAGCCCAGCCCATCCTTTGGAGAAGAACGAACCACTCGTTCGTTTGCATTTGCCCATTCTCATGTAGTAACCTAATTTCTTTGCCCACGACGCATCCTTCTCTACTCCTCGTTCTTCTCCACATAATTACACATTGGATATGCAGGCATGCACTAAGACACACAAACAAACAAACTTCAATTCAGCTTTACCCTCAATGTTTAAACAAACAAAAAAAAATGCGCCCAAAATTTACATAGCCTCTTATCTCTCCACGCGTTCGCTTACTTCCTGGCCAAACGGAAGCGCAACATGCATGCATGCTCAGGTCATTTGAACCTCTTCTTCTCTCTTTTTTTTGTCTCTCTTTACTCAAACAAAACATACACACTCCAAAACAAGACCGCTAACAAGGATGACAAATTCTAGCATGTGGAAGTTGCACCACTTAAACACTTTCGCCTTCTTTGGCACTTTCTCTACTCCCTATTCTGGCCGAAACCACTTTATCAGCGTTCAATTAGTTCAACAAACAACAAATAAAAAAAGTTCAAGACATTGATAACATAATAAACATCCGAGCTCGGACATGCAAACTTTCTCTTTACTTCTCTTTTCTGCTTGTTGTTCTTACTCATCATAGCCCAGGAGAATGAGTGGGGTGATGTTCTGGTCTTGTCTAGGTCCTCTTGGTAAAGTGAAAAACACACAAGCAATCATCCTGACCCCTGCCTTGTCTTTCTTCCATATCCTCCATCATGCCCCCGTGCCGAAACTATCAGTGGTAGTCGAGGGGATATCCGATCTTTTAGATTGCAGGTTCGAAACTAGCGAACAAGAATCATTCCACAAGAGACACCTTCTTCCTTGTACATCCATTCTCTCGTTTGATATCATTGCTCGACATGGCCCGTTTGGACCAACAGCCCAACCTCCGTTGGCGTGTTTGTGCGCAAGCGATGAATCTAGACGCGCCTTTTTGTTCGTTAGTGACACGTGCATTTTCTTTCCTCTCCACAACAAAGAGAAAAACGTTTAAATGAATGGAAGCACAATGCACGGACACAGCCTCCATCCCTCCTTTCCTTTACGGTGGTGTCTAGGCTAGACCATCATGGTGTCGACCATCGAACCAAAAGGATATTCGCTGAGCAGATGAGTGTGTGTAAAGCAGAAAGAAATGGTATAGATTTACGTCTTGTTGTAGACTTGGGTGATGGATTGATCAGTAACTGGTGGCTGATTGGTTGTTTCGCGTCCGTGGATATTTTTTTATTTTTATTTCGGAACATTTTTTTTTTCTCTTTGTTCCTTCGCGTCCTTTTCTTTTCATTGTTCTATCTCCATCTTTACCGACAACAGAAAAAAAAAACTTAACAAAGACAAACAAAGACAATCAAGGAATAAAGATGAACGAAAACAAGAAATAAAACCTTTTTACTTACTTTCTCTTTCATTCTGTCAACCCTCTCCCTAAATTGACCCACGCCCTCGCCAATTGCTCTATTGCGTTTCCCACATATCTTGTACACCTTCTTCGACTCTACATCCTTGTACTTTACTCAAAAACTCATTCACCATCTTCGTGATGTACCGCTCCATTCTTTCAGGTAAGACTATCACTCTACGTCACTTACATATTTTCAAAGAAATAAAAGTCAAATGCACACCTCTGCTCATTCTTCATTCACTTTCACATAACAAAAATGTATGCTATCGGTAGAAACTTCCTGACCAAACGTTATTTTCTTCCCTGCTGTTCCCAACTCACACTTTATAGCACCACGAGGAGGGTCCTCCTTGTCCATCCACTCCACACCCACACCACTTCTTCAACCACGCTACCACACCACCGTCATAATCTCTCCCCACCCCAAGCCTCATCTTCACTCTCATCGCCACATACTATCAACTGGACGACGGCGGCCACAGCATTCTTACCAATCTACCGCCATATCCTCGTCATCATCGCCGTCATCTGCTGTATCGTCGCTGGCGTTCCACCCTTCAGCACTATGCTCCTTCCGCCTCCTCCGCTCCTCCCAAGCCGCCCAACAACTCCTTCTAAAGCCCACACTCGACAAAGAAACCCTCCTCGCCCGCTCTGCGGAGTTGGCCAGGATCAGAATCACCAAGGGCCTTGTTGTTGGGCCATTAACAACCACAACAGCGTCCTCCCAAGCAGTTAATGCTGCCCATAAAGCAACCACAGCAGGAGCAGGAGTGGGAATAGGAAGTGACGGAGCGGCGATACCCAAAAAGTCATTGTGGGTCAGGGTCAAGAAGGAACTGGTTCATTATTGGCATGGAACCAAACTGTTGGGGACAGAGATCAAAATCTCGACCAAGTTGGCAAACCGCCTCCTCCATGGCAGCAAACTCACCCGTCGCGAGCAGCGCCAGGTAACTTTACTATGTCTATTGATTAGCCTGGTCAATTCATCGATCGATGATCAACATGAAAGGATCGACGAGTGACAATGAATGTTCTTCATGTTTGTTATCATATGAGTAGCTGAGAAGGACGTCAGGAGACTTGCTGAGACTGATCCCGTTCTCGGTCTTTATCATCGTACCCTTCATGGAATTCCTCCTTCCAGTCGCCCTCAAACTCTTCCCCAACATGCTCCCCTCGACATTCGAGGACAGGTTTGCGGAGGAAGAAAAGAAGCGCAAGCTGCTGAAAATGCGTCTTGAAATGGCTAAATTCCTGCAAGAAACCATCATCCAACAACATCCCAACAGCGCTCCTACCTCCACCACCACCGCCCATGTCAATTCTACCGCAACAGGAAGAGCAGAGGTGATCAAGGAATTTGGAGAATGCTTCCGAAAAGTTCGTTCAACAGACGCGGATGAATTGCCACCCACAACTGCAGAGATGATCCGTGTGGCACGATTGTTTGGAGACGAATTGACGGTTGATAATTTGAGTCGGCCACAGTTGTTGTCCATGTGTCGGTACATGAACCTCAATGCCTTTGGGACAGATAACTTTTTGAGGTACCAGATCCGCACCAGCATGAGCTCTATCCGCAAAGACGACAAGGTAACACACTCCTCCGTGTTGCGGTATCGCATCTCTTTACATCAGTTCTTTTTTTTTTTTTTTTTTTTTTTTTTTTTTTTCCTTTCTTTCTTTTACCTACTCTCGTATATTCACATTTCATCCGACATTCTACCAAAATAGCTGATAATGACAGAGGGAGTAGACTCGTTGACAGAACCAGAACTCCAAGCAGCATGCCAATCGCGCGGGATAAACACAACCGACGTCTCTTCCTCCCGACTCCGCACAGAACTTGCTCAATGGCTAGAACTCCACCTCACCTACTCCATCCCCGCAACAATCCTCATCCTCTCCCGGACCTTCTCGTATTCAGACTCTTACATCCCCGATCGATCCGGGAAAGTCCTCCACGCGACCCTATCCTCCCTCCCAAACTCGCTCCTCCATGAGACGGAGCTCTTACATACCGAGCAAGCTGCACACACTGCTGCCGCTGCGGCAGTGGCAGCCGACCCGGAGCTGAAACTTAGGGAACTTCAGCAACAGGAGGAACTTATCGCGAATGAGAAGGCGCAGGAGGAGGAGATCCGGAAGCTGTGTATGGAACAAGCCAGAGTCGAAAAAGAGATTGAGCTCTTGGAACGACAACGGATTGTGGAGGAGCAAAGCGCTAATGCTGCGCCTATCTTCCTTGGATCCTCGTATTCTACTGACGACCTCTTGTATCGATCACCCATTGACAATGCAACAGTAACAGCAGACGCAACTCACTCCACTCAGCCTTTTGAAGAGCCTGCCTTTAGCATATCATCCGACTCTGATCAGGGTTTTGTCAAACAACAACCCACAACAACTGCCACCACCACCAACACTACTCCACACAAATCGCACCTCACAACCGTCCAACTCCTCGAACTCCGAAAAGCGCTCTTTGTCATGACCGCACCCTCCCCTGTCATAGAAGAGCGTGTCAAACTCGAGGGCCTCAAAGAGCAACAAACCCAACAAGCCAAAGTGCGCCAACAGGAGCAAGGAACCTTCTTCTCACACGACATCATTTCCTCCTCCCCCTCACAACAAAACCAACAAGACTCCAACACCGCCACCGCTACCGCCACCACCGCTCCTGAAACAAAAGTAGCCGACCGCCTGTTGGGTAGCCGCGTCGAAAAGATGATCTCGAAACTCGACGAGGAACTACAAGCCTACGAATCTTACAGTCAAGAAAAATTCAAACCCATGGAGACCAACGACAGGAACGAATTGACCGTCGCCGAGGTCGAGGCTGCCCTCCGTATCATCAAACACACTCCTGACGAAGAGACTATTAGACTGATAGTTCAGAAACTCGATATCGACGGTGATGGTCTGATTCAGTTGGACCATATCTTTGAGCTGGCCGATTTGGTGGAGCAGGAAGAAGGGACTGGTGGTATTTTTGGAGAGGGTGTTGTCGTTGACGGGAAGCGACTCAGGAAAATCGATGTCCTCAAAGATAGCTAGCATTAACATAGCAGATGCAAATGTGTACAAATATTTGAAGTGTATTTTTTTGTGTTCTTATTTGATTCTTGTGTGGTATTATGTACTTCATTCTTCGCCTCCTGCCGTCGCGTGTTCTTGCTGTTATTCACCAACTCTCGCTTTCTTAACGCTATTTTCCTTCGTTTATTCGCTGCGGCTGTTGCGGTAAAGAGCCTCCTGGGTGACCGAGAGCTCGTCGATCTCTGGTGCAACATCAGCCAAGATCTCCTGTGCCTCCTTATAGAATGCGAGCTGAGCAGCAACCAAGTCAGCCAAGTTGCGAAGAGGCTCGGGCTAATCACGGACAAGTTTAAAATAGGTGGTTAGTAAACGAGTTCAGAGTTAATGACTCAAGAGAACATCTCATCCATCGCACAAAAGTTAGCTATAGAAAACAAGGAGGGCGTACGTTCTCGAGGACGGACTTCATGAGGGTGGTGGCCTCCTCGACGGCGGCAACAAAGAGATCCTCAGCCTGCTCAACCTCAACTCGGCTGGCCTCGGACCTCTCGGGCCTGGCAAACTTGTATTGGGCCTTGGCAGAGTCCAGAGAGAGACGAGCGTTTTGGACGTTGCGACGAGCCTTCATGGCGAATCCAATCTGGGTGTTCAAGGTGGTTCCGAAGGGAGCGACAAACTTTGTCGAGATCTCATTGTCCATCTTCAATCTAAAGTCGCCAATCTTTTCCTGAACGGTAGCAAACTTGAACAAGGCAGATCCCATGGGCTCCTCCAATCCGAGTTGTTCTGATCCCTGGAAACTGGCACGGGAAAGGGCGTGGGCAAGAGTCTTGGGAGGGGCAGCTTCCTTGCGTTCCTCGAGGGCGGCAGCCTCGGAGGCAGCCTTCTCGGCGGGCGAGAGTGCGACAGCCTGGATCTTGTCGGTGACGGTGCGACCAAACTCTCCGAGGGTCTCCTGCAATTGGGCGGGGTAGTCGTAGCTCGAGTTTTGGTATGTGCGGGTGACACGAAGGAGACTGTTGTGCATGTTGCGCAATGCATCAACGCGCTAAGTGTCCGCGATAAACAAATATGTATCCAAACATACCATTAGATTGCGTTCTGGATCGTTCCTCTCTATTGCTCCAGTGCGAATAGAAGCGCCTCATGATGTCTTTTGTCAATACTTGGTTGCGTTCAGACGAACATCAAAGGGTGTGCTTTCCAAGTTGTTGTCTTCTTCAGCTCCAGCGCGAATGGGTGTTCTTCTTTCGTCTGTATCAATTCACTTCCACGTCTGGTGCAACCAGGTTTGCATTTCTTCCACTACGTCTATGTGTTCTCCAGTCCATAGAGAGGCGCCACAAAGGTATGTTCGTATTCTGATTCAGTCATACCTTCTCCAAGTCCTTGTACTCCTGGGGAAGCTCGGTAATGTCCTCTGCTGTGCCCATCTTCTCCTGAGCAAACTATTTTTTTTTTCAATTGAGGAATGAACATGTCGTAACACGGATGTTAGAACAGTAGGCTTATGCAAAAACTGATGGAGAGTGTGACCGAGGAGAGAGAAAGAGAGGGGTTCTGCTGCTGTTGGCATTGCTCGGTGAGGATAAGACACCCGGATAAGTCGCTCTCCTGACAGGTGGTCAACCTGTTTGTGTTATCGCCCTGCTGTATGCGTTTCTTATCGGCATTCCTGTGACTAGCTGGCTGTGGGTCTGGCTTGGCGTTGTGTGAAAAGGCTATCATGCTTGTGGCGGTCATGCAGTGATAAGGATAAGGTCGCTGGCACACTCTACGGTGTAGTAGAGAATCGTAGCGCGTGTGTCGAAGAGGCGCGAGAGAGAGTTGTCGATGAGGGTACAGGTATCTTATGGGCCAGTAGAACAAGCAAGGAGCGTGGTCGCTATTGTTCATCCATGCAAGACAAGGTACAACACATCTGAAGGGAGGATGATGACTTTTCTCGTTCTTGCTCCTTGCAAGATGAGAGGGAGCGTGAAGTGTGAGTGAAAAAAGATAGTACCTGTTTGACTTGTCCGAACTGCTTGCCAAGCTTGGCGGCAAGGGGGTTGAGCTGGGAAGAGAATGCTTTGAACTGGTCCATTGTTGGTTATGTTGGTGATGTCGATGGTATGATGAGAATAAGGATGAAAGAAAGAAAAAAAGAAAAGAGAGTACAGAGCGGTGTTTTTCTTTCTTTCGTTCCTTTGGTTCTTCCCACCTGTCGCCCCTGTCTGGACTGGCATCTGTCCAGAGCAGTCTTTTGGTGAGACAGAACGAAAATTCAAATTCTTTTTTTTTTTTGTGTCTGCCTATGGACGAATGTGCCTCATGACGTCGCGTTGTTGAAGAAAATTGCGCCCTTTGTGCACACATACCTCATCTCTTCAACGAATATGGACACGGACAGCATCAATGGATATTACCGTCATTCGCATATGGCGCTATCATTATCACTCGCACACAGCACAAAACAAACCAACATTACAAAGGATCATCGTTCATGATGCAAGATGGATTGGATTTGTATTTGTACTCTTCAATTGAGAAGAAAGAGTGAAACTGGAAGTGATAATGCACGCCACAAATAAATAAATAAAAAAAATAATCCGATTGAATTGTCAATGGCAAATACGACAAAGACACTCAGTCATCCTTCTTGGCGGAAGCACTCTTCTGAGGTTCAGCTTCAACAGAGGAATGCTTGTCACCATTTCCTGTTGTTTCTCCTGCTCCTGCTCCTGCAGAGTCATGAGCCCGTTGATTGGCAGCTACCGCAGACGAGACTTCCTCAGCCAGCTTGTTCAATTGCTTTTCATACTGTTTGCTGAACACTTCCATGTAGTAACTCGCTCCATTCCAGACACTGACCAAGAACAGACCGACAAGAAACACAGTGTTCAGTCGGAAGTACTTGTACGACAGCAGCGCAAACAGACATGTCACGAACTATTGGAGTTGCATTGAATTGTAGAATGAAAAAATGGTTAGTGTTGAATGGTACAGTATAAGGAAGGAGCGAAAGAGAGGCAACAAAGTATGAAAATGGAGGATTTGATGAACAATAATACACATTCGCAGAAGGGAAATGAATGAGTAAAGAAGAGAGAAGAGATGGGAAAGAGACAAAGTGAGGAAAGATAGATAGAGAAAATGAAGGGACAAATCGACATAGGTTAGCATAGCAAGGGAGCCAAGAGGGATACGTACGGTATAGATGAGCTGCATGCCCATGAAGGTGATGATGCTGTACTTTTCACCAAAGGTATGAGCAACCTTGGAGATGACTCCAGCTTTGGGATCGTTGAGCAACCAGGTGTATGAGGTCACTCGTTTTCCTGCCTTGATCTTTTCCTTCTGACGGACAACCACAAAGACGTAATATGCCACCTGCCACGTCAAGTAGAGTGCAATGGCGTATGTCAGCGAGCTGGATGTGGGCAAGACAGGCATGTCCTTCAGAGCTGAGAATCGGGTATAGTTGGGGTCTGGATACAGCCATCGAACGACATAAAGCGTAATGGGCGGACTCATGTGAATATAGACGCTTGTGACCTTGTCCAGACTATTGGGAAATGAAGGAAAGCAAGAAAGAGCATTGGCCAATATGATTAGGAAACAGTGCAGGGGGGGTCTACAAAAGAGGGCTCACCAATAAACAACGGATGAGACAATAATGTTGCTGAACAACACGACCAACAGATATCGACGGGGCATAATAAGAGGCAAACGACGACAAGGAAACACATCATGATCATCACAGCTCGACCCCTTCTTTTCCTTATCGTCAATGTTCATGCATCCTCTTTTTTTTATCCTCTTTTTTCTTATACTCTTTTTCACCCCTGGCTCTGAGAATGACAAAATGAGAGGGAAACTGTACCTGTGCAGGACAAGACTGTTGCGCCATGTAACAATCGCAAAGGCGAGGGGTCCATGCGAGAGAAGCCAAACAGCGCCAAGAAGAGCTTGTGATTGAGGGAATACATAGAGATACATGATCACGACGACATTCACCTGTGAAAGCAGCAAGACGAGACAGAAGTAACGTGTTAATACGTTTTCATAACAACAGCTTGTTGCTATTAAACTCGGTGGTAGTTTGTCTTTCATATGAGCAAAAAGGACCAAAAAAAAAAAAAAGAAAAAATAAAAAGGGTTGACGTACGAAATAACACATGTCGAGGAGGAAAAAGTGCCAGGACTTGCGCTTGTAGAGAAAGTAGCGGACGACGATGAGGATCGAGGACTGGAAGGTGTGGACAAAGGGGATCCACTCGGGGTACTGAGAGATCACCCAGGGGGTGCAACAGCACTCGAGCATACCCAGCGTGAAAGCAATCTTATCCATGAACCGTACGACACTCGCTTTCTTCATCTGCTGCTTCCAGATCATCATTGACGTGTCAATCTGGGATTTGAGATTGCTGGTAGTGTGGTCGACCTGGTGACGGATCTGCCGCTTTGTGGTGCCCACATGATGGCGGAGTTGGTGCTTGGTCTTGGACAGGTCGGAACGGAGATTGTTATACATCTGGTTGGCGAGGATGGGCAGGTCTGTGAAATCCTCTTCGAGGTTCTGCGATATGAACGAGTCGAGACTGAAGGATAACTGCGTAAAGATTTTGGGTACGAGACTGGGGCCCATGGAAGGACTAGCTGGCTCGGAGAGGATCGCAGGGTCGGACGCGTGGGCATCCTCGTAGGTGTATTCGTCAGGTTCTGGTGCCGAGACTGACCTGGTCAGGGGCAGGTCTGAATCAGAGTCGGACATGTTTGCCAAGTTGTTATTATTGTTGTCTGTCGTTATGTTGTTATCTTGGAAGAGTTTCGTGTCAGGGACGCGAGTGATTGTTGTATTGTGCACCTTGTCCTGTGTCTCCACCATACGGCGTTGTTTTGGTTGAAAGGAGAGTTAAGTAGGCGTGAGTAGGTTGTAAGGAGGAGTTGAGCAATGAGTGCAGGGAGGGTGCGAGTTTCTAAGAGTGGATGGTGAGAATGAAAAGAAGAAAGGAAAAGAAAGAAAAGAAGAAAAGAATGAACCATGGACCATGTGAACCCCCAGGAGGAGAGAACTTCAATTGCCGTCATGAAGGGGTAACAAACAGTGGCTGATATCGCAGTCATCTCCTCTGTCTTCGGTGCCTTCAATATGACCGCATCGAAGGCTGCAAGGCATGGGTCAGAAAAAAAAAAAAAAAAGTAGCGAGGCGGCGGGAAAAGAAAAAGGAGGGTACTACGTAAATCACATGATTGTCATGGTTGAACAAGGCCCAAGCCCCTAAACTCTGATCTTGCTATCTTTTTCTATCTCCTCGTTCTATTTGACCCAGCAGCAGAGTTAACGAAAAAAAGATAACAGCCCTAGATTAGAGGACATGGACATGGGCTACTAACTGGTCCAATCACTGGGGACAACTGGGGTTAGCTATGAACTATTCCGTCACTGTTACCTGCGGCATTGGTGAATCTCCTGGGGTTGATTACTTCTATCTTCAACTTCTATAACCACCCATTCCTGTCCAACTTTCATTTTTCACTCTTTTTTGGTCGGATTTTTGTCATGGACTCAGGACATACTAGGCTGGGTACCGCCTGGAATGTGCAGGGCGTGTTATATTGGAGACCTGTTATCTGGCTGGATTAGTCCCACCCCAGGCCAGGCTAGGTAACTATCGGCTCAGTTTTTTTTTTTTTTTTTTTCCTTTTGCACCTTTGACACATTTGACAGAGTCGCGTCTGAGTACGTTCTCTCCCCGCGCCATTATTCCCTCTGTTTTCTCGAAAACCGGAAGGATGTAATGCATGGTGATATCGGGGCTAATGAACATGGATCACAAAGGCGTCCAGCAGCAGCAAAATGAAAACGATGGATTCAAGGAAACAGAATCTGAGGCAGGAAAAACCATCTCAATAAAGAAAGATGAGTAACCTGCATCTTAGCGCAGACGAGTAAGTGTCAGAAAGTCCTGTTACGGTTCCTGAGCCCTTCAATTACTATCCGATACGCTCTTTTGTGTGGCACCGCTGGTGTCGGATTGGTGCAGGACTTGGGATGAAGACAATGCAAGATCTAGCGCCCAGCGACTCTCTCTACTCTTTGAGATCCGCCGCAAAACATGTATACCACGAATAAATGTCTGCAACGCGCGTTTGATTGCCGCCAATATTCTCGCGAGATTTATTAGAGCCCTTAACATCATTTTTTTTTTTTTTTTTTTTTTTCACGTCTTTCGCACTCCCCGACTTGTCCGACCACAAAAACCATTTACCTCTCAACCCTGCCCTTGACACACCCAAACCACAACTCACAGACACAATGGCAGGAATCAACAACAACAAAGACAAAGAGCCATTGCCCGAGATCCCCTTGCCTCTTCTCAATGACCCAAGACCTCCAGCCGACACCGATCAGGTCGTCTCGGCATTCAAGGTTAGCGACTTTGGAGGAATCAGGCGCGCATCGTTGGCGAACAGGGATATGGAGTCAAGGCGACTAGGATATAAGAGAGACCCCACTTAGCTACAGCGGGCAAGCCAAGCCCTTGATGCTGCCTAACTGAGGAGAGTGAGAGGTTGTATTATTGACAGTATTTGGGACTTCGTTCACAGGGCTACGAAAGTGCCTGGGGTACGATAGATCTGCGCCAGACTGAGGGGTTTTTTCTCGAGAGGGAATAATCAGAACAGTCAGTCAGGAGGTGGAGGGACCACGCCCACTGGCAGATCGCGCACCGTAACTCGCGGAACCATGACAACGCACACAGGCGACAGAGAGCAGGTGGATATCAGGTCAACTCGTAGTCTACGAGAGCACCATTGCTAATATAGGGCGATGTACCTGTTCCCATATACAACTAGACACTAGAACCAACACGCAACTTTTCGACCATGACAAAGTCTCCATGTGCCAAGGAGTCCTTTATCGACGGAGCTGCTCTCGGATTGGGCGTCGGTCTCTTGAAAGCCATGCGATCAGGTACTTATCGTTCTATTCTACACTTTACTCGATCGCATCGTCATATCTCTGTTCAATCGACACGCGGTCGTAACATGGGCTGACGACCTATGTATTTCGTTTTGAATTTGCTAGGCGCAAATCGATCTGCAGCAAACTGGGGTTTTGGAGCATTTGTACTCATGACCGTAGGAACATGGTAAGCGCCGCAACAATGGATCTTCAATTAATATTCTGATCCGCGAGTTCAATGCCAACGCTGTAACTGAATTACGATTGCACTTGTGAACACGCTTAGGGAGTATTGCCATTTCAAGATCAGGGAGAGGCGCCAGCTCATGGCTTCAGGACAGATGCCAGTTGTCAACACTCTTGACGTCGATGCTGCCAAGAGGAGAGAGGCCATTGCTGCTCGCCAGCGGGACGTGTAATATACATATTCAAATACGCAATCAGTGTTTTTTTGGTGATCGCTGACGTGCAATAACATAAACGCATACTTTTACATGAATGACACACTAGTCAGGGAATAATGACTGACAACTGACTTGAAGCTTGATGAGAGAAGCACTCTGGAAAGTATTCGGGATACCGCATTGAGCTGCATGTCGTCCAGCATGCGAGATTTGTGGTCGAATTTTTTTTATTATCTGCAAACCGCATTTATGAGAGCGCAGGTTTAGGATTCCGATTGAAGAGTATGCTAAAGATGCCAGCCTCGTCTTGCTTTGCTCCACCGCCATTCAGGCCACCCTTCCCTGATCCTTTTGTTGATCCAGTCTCCTGAATGGCTCCCGCTCGTACGACGACTGGACCGACTTTGTCCACGGTGCCCCCCATGACCTGAAGATCCGCAAACATCTTTTTGGCCTTGACGTCCGGTTGGATTCCGTAGCGCACCATATCGTTATAGAACCACCGAGCCGTCTGGTGTTGACCACGTGCAATGCAGGCCTCCATGAGATCGCTCCATGCCGTTGTGGGAAAGACCTTGCCGAGGGCCGCATCCTTTTGGTCCAATAACTTTTGGATCTCTGTGAAATAGCCGTGATTGGAGAGCCGCTGTACAAGTGAAAGAGCTGTCTTTGGGTATCGTTCCAGTTCGGGTGAGATGTTCCTGGTTGACATCCTGTCAATCAATTCGACCGCACTCTCAAGATCATGAGTCCGGTTGACCAAAAAGTTCAAGTACGTCCTGTAGGAGAATGAGGCGTTGCTGTTGACTGCTGTGGATGTGCTGACTTGAAGTTGTGGTTCGATGGATCTCCAGATATCGTGCACTCGTTCGTTTCCATGATCCAGTTTCTTGCTCGTAGTTCCTCCTCCACTTGCCACTGTAGACTCCGCTGCGGGTGTTGATGGCGTAGTCTTGATGTAATATTCCAAAAGCGCACTGAGGTCGTAGATGGATTTCGGGTGGAGGTTGAGGTTGCTCATCTTTTGGACCATAGCACCCGCAATAGCCAGATTGCCTCCTGGTCGAGAATGAGCTCTCGTCATCGCCGCCAGCGTCCGGGCAGTAAGCGGCACTCGCAGGGACTCCATATGTTCGAACGCCAGGGTGGCACGCTTGAGCTCGCCACATTTGATCCACGCCTGGATGATATAAAAATGGTCATCGGACGAGCCATTTGCCTCAAGTTCAAGTCGTTCCTGCTCCTTCTGAATCCAGACAATGTCCTTGTGTTGGACAGCAGCTGCAAGTCGTTCCTTTCGGGCGCGTGTCCTTTGACGGGTCAGGGCGTCCTTTTGCGTGTGTGCCGTCCAATGCTCAATGACAGCCTTGTATCCGTCCTCTGGCTTATGGATCTGCTCCGCCAATCGTGTCCTGAACGATACTGTAAGCGCCTAAGGGGGATTCAAGACACATTGTATGTTAGTAATGGTCATTTGGGCATGCACACTGTCAAGGAGGCAGCAATTCCTGGTATGAGAAACTAAAGAAATGAAGAATACCTGGTAGAGATCGTCTTCCTCTTTAGAGGATGAGCGATGTGAAGATACTGAGGTGGAGAATAAAGCTGCTGTAGCTGGTGTTGATGATATTGCGGGTATGTGCTGTGTAGGGTGCAGCCATGCGATGGCTCTGTCGAGTCTTGAAGCGATGCCTGTGGAGAAGGACGGACGACAAGCGACCGCTGTTGACAAGGCGCGTGTGCCTGATGTGAGCGCGGCTGAAGGGATGTTTGCTGGATTCATTAGTCAGGCGGTGAGAGGTGAAGAGAAGGAATTGAAGGCGGCGGAGTGTTTATGTTTGTGTGGGTGGTAGCGAAGTGGTGGTGGTCTTGAGTGGGCAAAAAAAAGTGACGTCGCTTTTGCGCTCGCTGAGCGCAGCCTATGGTGGCAATTCTTTTTTAATTTTTCCTCTCAAGGGATAAGAGGGATAAGCATTAAATTCCTGAGAAACCCCTGCTGTGACTACGAAACAAAGGAAATGAGGTCTATTGCCCTGTAACGCTTCATTCCTTTCCTTCTTTATACATCCGCTGCACTCCTTGGAACAATGTTGTCTGCTGGATCACTTCGTGCGCGAGGAGTCCGTACTCTCTCCGAGTCTCGCCTCAAACGTTTCCAATTCCCTCAGGCAAGCATTTCTCATTTCAATCGCATTCATTTATTCGACTTCATTTGCATGTAGTATCCATAAGTCTAATAATTCCTTGGCTGCGCCCAATATAGCTCCAGTCGCGTCCGCTCAAAATTCTTTGCGCTATCGATGGTAGCAGAGAGGATTTTCAGGTGGATATTAATGATAGCGACACCTTTTCTGATATTAAGATGAAGATCAAAACGACGTCGCCTCGCCCCCTCCCGCATGCCAACACCCTCACTCTGTACAAAGCCCCTAAAGAAGTAGGCTTGAACACAGAGCCAGGTGTCACTGTCGGAGCGAAAAGACGAGATCAATGCCACTAACTATCTGCATGGCATGTTTGCAGAAACGAACGCGGTTCAAGTGATTGTCTGACCTCCAAGTAAAAACCTTGTTACCTTGCTTGTCCTTGTTTTATTTTCGGAACGATATTTCGTTACGTTTTGCTAACTGACCACTTACCTTTCTAGGCTTCATGCGTAGCCTACTGAACATCGTCCAATACAATCGTCGCTCCGGGGACTTTGTCTGGAGAGAGGACAAGCTCAAAAGCTTTCCTGTCCATGTTGTCCCCGACTTCAAGACGCTGCGTGAACGCCCGGAACTCGGTTTCTTTGACAAAACCGCATTCATCTTGGCCCTCGAATCCTTCTACCAGCCAGGTCTTGTCTTCCTTCGTCCCCGCAGGTCGGGAAAGTCGCTCGGATTGAGTATGCTGGCACATTTCCATGGTCGTGAACACCTTCCAGACTACAAACCCCTCTTAGAAGTAAGTGATTTTTGCCTGTTTTACCGATAATATTTGTTTGCTCAGTGCCCTCTCGCATGCTTACTGAATCCTACTTTTACTTGTAGGGCCTTGCCATCCACGAGCACGTTCAGAAGGAGCGTCTGAATCCAGGGCGCTACTTTGTCCTGCGGTTTGATTTCTCTGCAGTCGATCGATCTCAGGACCTAAAGGTGGCCAGACACAGCTTGAACCTGATGCTGAACGAGTCGATCATGGAGTTCTACAGGACTTATGAACCATATCTCCGAATGCCAGCCGATTATCTCATTGATAAGGATGTTAACTTGCCAAAAAATTTTAAGTCGACTGATAGGTGATACTATGCGCAGTGTAAGCTCTTCTGCAGCGTGGTAGCCATGGTGTTTGGGTTCTAACTTTCTTTTTTTCTTCGGCAATACGCATTCTTTTGATCATATATATTTTAAATATCAAGCTCTCCTTTACTTCATCGTTGAAGGGGGAAAAGAAGCATGATTATACAGTCGGGCCTCCATCGCCTAACGCGCAAAATGAAAAAATGATAACCGTGCATAATTCGGTGAAGGTTCAAAAGACAGGTCAACTCGACTCTGAGGTCGTTTTCACCACTCGTGGAGCCGCTGGGGATAGTGAAGGCCATGACTATCAGTATGTGCAAAAAGAACAATAGGTCGAACGTAAGTGTTTCCATTTTTTATCTGTTCGACGGTACCAAACAAAAAAAGATATTGTGGACAAGACAACCAGCAAAATCTACTGTGGGCCACGGCACTTACCCATCAGCGCCCTGCTATGACCTTCCCTGATTTCGAGAGTGGTTCTATTGGTGAACTCGAGTTCGGTTGACAAGAAACGTTCTCCTTTTTGGATCCGAAGGCGGAACCTGCCATTCCCCTAAAAAAAAAAAAAAAAAAAAAAAAAAAAAAAAAAAAAAAGAAGAAACGAGGAAAGTTGTTATGTCAGCAGCTAAAAAGGCATCATAGAGTGGCAGAAAAATAAAAGGCGCCGTTCCTGATCTGCAGTCGTTCTCCGTTTATCTTGTTTGTTTTGTTAGCTGGACGGTGTAACTTACCAAAGGCATGGACTCAACATGGATCTTGGCTTGCCCGACTCTGCTGGCGATGTTGAGGAGGCTTTCGGCCGCGAACATGAATCCAGCGGTAGTGTTCGGTGGAGGAAAAGGAGCCTGTGCTCGGAGTTCATGGGAAGGCAACGGACGAGGACTCCATATCGGCTACGGTGTAACAGTTGGCGTGGTGTGGGTGCGGTTTGTTGTTGTTTGAGTAACCGGTGGCTGTGGTAGTGGCGGTGAAGAATGTTTTTATGTCTCCTGAAAGTGCAGAAGGAGGCTGAGAGGATAAGGAAAGAAAGAAATCGAAAAGGGAGGGGGTTGAGCCAGTTCGGTTTTTTTTCCTTTTCCAGTGCGCGAACACGCGGGAAAATGATTAAACATGAAAAAGCATTCGTCACTGATCAAATATACCTAATTTGATTGCAATGGTACCTCCACACTTTTCCTTGTCTCCACCACCCCTAAAGCGCGTATCAACCTCTCAGCCTCAGTTAGATCCGTCAGCAACAAGAGCTACAAAAGACGTAAGTTAGGGAGGGATTTACCTTTTTTTTCCCTAAACCTACATCGGGGGATCATTGAATAAAGTGGTATCATTGCTTTATCTGTACTGATTCCTTCATGCTGATAAGGCTAAGAGATAGCTGTGGGTTAATATAAACGCGCGAACGCGAAGGTAAAGGGAGGAAAAGATCGTCCTTGTTAATGTGCACGTGCCTTGGGAGGTATAAAAGCCGTTTTCTCGCGAAAACTTTTGTTTTCTTCTTCTTTTTCTTTTTCTTCACTCCTCTTTGGCCCCTCTTCTTGGCACCAGCTCTACCGTTTGGACCCCGCTCCCTGGCTATGGGACACCTAGTAAGAAAGCCAACTCCATTCTCTTCCCCTCCCTTCCTTCCCGAGTAAGCAGAGAAACGACTGAAGGTGTGCGTGTGTGCGTACGCTTGTCGTTGTATCTCATTTGCCACCGCGTTTTTTTGGAGGTCACTGCTTCGCTCCTCCTTCACCTATCCTTGGGTCCTTCCTATTGTTTGCGAGGGTGTATGTTTGCTTTTGTCTTCTCGTTCCGTGTTTATTTCCTCTCCGTGTTTCTGAGGGTGTGTGTCTTGAGTCCGCGTTTCTTTGTTCGTTCCTTTACACAACTATACGATTCCCACGCTCACCCGCCTCCTTCTTTATTAAGTGAAGTCCCCATCAGTGGTTACGTTATTATCACACTGATCAAAATTGATTAAAAACACATGCAGACAAATTGGGTCGCGTATACTTTGTACTGATCATCAGTGGGTTTTAACTATTGTCATCCGTATTATTATAGTGATGTGATGTGTGAGGGTGCTGCGAGGGACTGATCCCCCTCCTCACCCTGAGACTTGGATCTACCGAGATAAATGGGTGTGAGTCGAGTCGAGATTCTCCTCCTCACACCCGACTCTACCGCTTTGGACCCTGTTCCCTGGCTATGGGACGTCTGGTACGATGACACTTCCCTTCCGTCCCCTTCCTTCCCCTTCCTTCCCCTTCCTCTCCCTATCCCTTCCCTCTCCCTTTCCCTTCAAGCAACACGAAAAGAAAAGAGGGTGCACGTGCGTGTCCATGTTCCACTCTTCCCCTCCCCATTTTTCTATCTTCGCCCCCTTCCTTTGTTTTTGTCTCTGTGGGGTGTGCGTGTCCGCGTTGTTGTTGTTGCTTCGTTCCCTTTCATTCCTTCTATCTTCTTTCTCCCTCACTCTGCTTCCCCACACTCTCTCGCCTTCTTCGCGTCGAATTGATCGTCATTGATTACATCATTTCAAGCTGATCAGTGATCAGCCATTAATATTCAGGAACATCTGCACACAATTTTGGTGGCGCATGCCTTTTAGCTAATCACAAAATTTCTTTGCCTTCATATATATCAATTTAGTGACAAGGAGGTGCCAAGACGGGGTCAAGAGGAGTCAACACCCCCCTCCCCCTCATACCTAAGTGTCCGCAAGCCCGGCTTGACATGGTCATCAGCCTGTGACTATGCCAAGGGAGTGGGTGCGCCGGCACGGTGGTGGCCTTGGGGGCGTCTGGCCCTCCCAGCTCTGGCATGCGCTGTTGGAGGAAGACGTTATCGGGGTGCTAATAATATTTTTTTTAGGATGGGGTCGCGGGCTAATATGGGCTTCTGAGGGCTATTACGGCAATCTGAGGGCTCACTATGGCATCGCGGGTTACTGTTGGGTCGAGGGATAAATTTGTGCTGTATGGGGACGCGGGCTCAATTAACCTATCATAATACTCAAACTGAGGTTTGAGGCAGTCTCCACAATCGGCCTTTCTTTGTAGGAGTGGTACCGAGGCAACTGAGGGCACAAAACGTTGCGGATGATGAAATTTGGTTCAAGTCTAATGGCACTTGCTCCAAGTCTGACACATCTTCTTCCACTATCGGCTTTTCATTGTTGGAGTAATTGGCATAACTGAGGGTACAATATGTTGCGAATGATGAAACTTGCTCCAAGTAATGATACTTGCTCCAAGTAATGATACTTGCTCCAAGTCTGACGCATCTTCTTCCACTATCGGCTTTTCTTTTTTGGAATAATTGGCATAACTGAGGGTACAATACGTTGCGAATGATGAAACTTGCTCCAAGTCTGACGCAGTTTTCACTATCGACTTTTCTTTGTTGGTGTGGCATTGGCATAACTGAGGGCACAAAACGTTGCGGATGATGACATCTGCTCCAAGTCTAATGACACCTGCTGCAAGTGTCCACTATCGGCTTTCTTTATTATAGTGGCATTGGGACAATTGAAGGCTTGCTTTTTTTGATTTCTTTTTTTTAAAACTATCAAACTACCAACCTTTGGGGCACCCGGCTCGCGACCTCCTCGCGGTGTGCCCTGGATTGTAGGTTCTTGAAGTGGGAGCCCATAGACAGGCAGCGAGCCAACTAATAAAAATCCCTCCTCTCCCATATTTTTTTTAACCCAACGTTTCTTCCTATCATTTTTTTTCTTGTTTATTGATGATTGAAAAACTTGAATGAGAATAAAGAGTGGATATGGCGTGAATGAGATTGAGCCGGCATCTGAAAATGACATGTACTCTTGCTCGGATCCTTTTTTGCAAGATACATCTAGTCGGTGAGGTGAATAATTGGATCGATTGCATCCTAGTTACGAAGGCGGATAGGATGTTGTTGATTATGGCGGCTATTCATCGTTGAGCAAGATGGTTTATTCGTTGCGATAACTTTTTTTTTCGTGTCGTTTGAAGGAAAATTTGGGAAGCGGGAACAAAAAGTTGAGGAGAAAAGAGAACAAGGAGAACAGAAAAGGAAAAGAGATCAAAGAGAACAAGAAAAGCGGGCGAAATGAAGAGGACAAGAGAACAAAGTATAGAAAATAGAAAATCACTGCCAAAGGAACGCAATAAGGCCGATGAATGTGCGTGTATGGGTTGTATGCATGGAAAGATTGGTGTGAGTGAGCTGATGTGAAGGAAGAGAGCTGAGGATAGATGAATTGCTTGCTAGTCCTATGCAAATGCGACGCGGCTGTAAAAGAAAAGGTGTGGCGTGCATAAAGGATGCAAAGATTCATTTCGTACGAAGAGCGAAAAGGAAAAGGAATCTATAACACACGGTATTTCGTTGAAGATCACGACGCGTTGAAAAGAATAAAAACTTTGTCCAGGATTACTGATGTTTGTGTCGTATCAATATCACAATCAAACATGATACAAACTATGGCTTATGTTTCTCTCGCCATGTAAAGCTGTTACTGTGAATAAGAGGCAATGCAGTGATGAGTTGCACCATCGCAGCTGACCAGTTAATAAAATAGGCTCTTCTTTCACTTTGGTTTCCTCCTATCCTTGCTTTCTTTTATTTTGCACGGCTGCGTGAGGGAGTTATTCTTTACCCCTTTCTTTCTCTCTTTTTTCCCCGTCTCGCCTGCCTGCTCCTTTAAATGTCTAATAATAATACCTTAATCATTCTCATCCTCTAATTTGGAAGCGCGTAGCTCTTCAACTGTTTTTAAAAATCGCCCATCCCCCCTCCCCTCTCCCTCACTTTAGCACATCCACACGCTCTACTTGTTCATGAAGGTTCTCTATCCTCCGTAGTTTCGTATAGCCCAGAGCTCTACTTTTTTGATGAGAACGTTCTATCGTCCTTGCTCCTACAAGGGGGGTTTTTTTATTTGAAAATGTTGTATCCTCCCCACAAAAACGAGCAGAGAAAAACGTTGCCGGTCAAAAAATGAAAAGATAATATCCCCTTCCCCCTCAACCACCACCACCACCACCTCCACAAAACCTGGCATTAAAAAACACCCCCGTTCAAAAACCGAACAGAATAAAATAACACCCCTGACCGGTTCTGGCTACTAAAACGAAATAGATGAGGTAAGCATGCAACTCTTCAGTCTTCACTCGTTTTATTCACTTTTGAAAATTTGTAACGAATAAAATAGAGAGAAAGCAAGAAGAAGTAGAGAAAGATAGGAAACAAGAAGAAAGAGGGAAAGCGAGAAGAAAGAGAGAAAGAGAGAAAGAGAGAAAGAGAGAAAGAGAGAGAGTCTGGAAATCCGTCGCAACGGGAGGTTTTCCTATTCGCTTTTCTTTCTTTCAATCAACGCAGCCACTACCAAAACATCTTTTTATTACTGCTTACGTCCGAGAACAATGATCCATTCACTCATGACCAACACTTACTCATCTCCCCCACCAACCACAATGAAATCCACTCCACCCTAAAATACCACTGCCGACAAAGGAATACCTGTCCAAGTTGCCTCCAGAAATCCTGCACCGGATCCTATTACTCCTCCCCGTTCCCCTCCACTAGCTCATCAGAATTATCCACCCTCTACTGCCTATCCTCTGCGTCTCCAAACACCTCGCCCACACGACTCTTTCGTTGATATACGATTCCCCGTACCGTCATCTGTACTGGCCAAAACGTAGGAGTCTGCCTCCTTTTACAAAGCAATATGTTTACTTGTCGCAAAGGCAAAAAAAAGGAAGAGAACGAAGATTTTGCGCCAGGCGGTTGCTGGGCAATGGTTCATTTTTTCGATCTCTGCACCGCCTCTCACAAGGAACGCGTGCTGGCGCTCTGTTTCAAAAACAAAACATCCCTTACCCAGCTTTGACCCTGTATAATTGTTTCACTAAGTACCAGGGTTCCGGCTTCTCCATCGTCATTACCTGCGAATGTTTGAAAGAATAGGGGCCTAGGAGTACTGGGGGTGCTCCTTGGGGGTGATCCTCTATTTCTACGTATCAGCGGGGCTGAGTTGTTTTAAGGTGAAAAGGGCGTTTAATAAGTAATGAGTATATGCGGTATGCTAGTAAACTAAGGGTAAGGAGGGGTCTTGTACCTGAGTTGTTCCAAGGTGAAAAGGAAGGAACCACTCAGGTCAAGGGAAGAAGGCTAATTTAAGGTAGTGTTATCAAGGCCAGTATCTCAAGGGCGCCGAAGGGACCACGATAGGTATGCCTACTCGTTTGCCTGTCGGTACAGGCAACGAGGGGGCAATCGGCATTCGGGTGCCGAGCATGACATCTTGAGAGATGGGCTGGCAGTCGACTCCAATTTTTTTTCAGTCGACTGACTTTTTTTCTTCATCAGTCGACTGCAGTCAGGTTTATTGACTGGTGACTTACACCCTTACTCATGACGATGCCATGACTAGTGTGAGAGCATGCGCGAATGTCGTGCATAATATACTCTCCAGTGCCAAGAGTCCTGAGGACCCCCTTTCAATGATCAAGGGAGTAAGTGCAGATGGATATCTCTCTTTTTTTTTGTGATTGCAAGTTCATTATGACGACAGTTAACTGTCTATCTGTTCACTGTTAGATTTATCTGATGGCGGACGAATATGACAGCTATAGCAATGATTATCTTGTCCCCATCGACAGTGTTCAGTGGAAACCGCCACGACGAGTCGACACGGACAGCCTGCTGAAGGGATTCTGGGCGTCTGTGAAGAGTGAATTGGGTTGCCGCAAGATCGCCAAATGCTATATTACAGGTGTCTCGCCGCAATCTTTGGCGGACAACACGTCTGGATTCAACGTGGCTCGATTTGTATCCTGGAGACCAGAGGTCGCGGGATTTTGTGGTTTGACGGAAGCAGATGTCGCCGCCGCGTTGGCACTAGTCTCTGAGTCCGCAGTCGAAGCAGAGAAGCATTTGAAGATTATGAGGGATCATTACAACGGCTACAATTTCGTTCCTGGCGGACAAGGGCCTTTGACCTATAACACAAACACATGCCTCGAGTACTTGGAAGTGAGTTTCTTTCACAAGTTGTTAGAGGTGGATATCTGACTTGATAATAGCGTCTACTGACACACACGCTATTTTCTCTGCAAATTATGATAATGTTTATAGAGCCTGGCAGAGGGAGAGCCGATGGAGGATCCTCTATCAGTCCTCAATTCTGAGGCCTCGGAAGTATCGCTGCGACTGCTCGCAGCATCGCCAGTGGCGACGCGATTGTTAGAGGACGGACTCTTCAGCGGAAGCGAGCAAGGCAAGAATGTGGAAGAAGGACTGATCCCATTTGACAAAATCGGGCAAACATTTACTCTCGCAAGCCTGGTAATGTTCGGGATAACGCATAAATTGCCGCCGCCGCTGCTGCTGTTGTTGTTTCATGCTTCTGCTCTTTCAGTGAATAACACGGCTTTTTATGTTTTCCCTTATGTACTTCAGGCTGGCGATCTTTACAAAAGCAAGGCGGCGTGGTTGTCGTACATGGTACACATTGGTGGACTGACGTTTTGTGTCGGCAAGAAAGCACTAAGGATTCCAAACTTGGTGGCTGCAGAGCGAATTGGGAGTGATAAGCTTCATACAAGCCTAGAAGATGTGAATAACGCATTTAGATCACTTATAAACGATGGGCTCATCGACAAGATCGTCGAACTATACGCCCGTGGTATGCAGCAACGCGATGTCGGAGTTCGTGATTTTCAAAAGAAGGAAGTGGATCACTGTAACTCGATGCGTTTCACCCTCCTAGTTAATATCCACCCGTCCCTTCGGAAAGCTGGCGTCGAGACAACCATTACCAAGGTATGAATGATTAATGTTATGTCGTGATGTCCGCGATATGAGTGTTATTTAGAATAACGATTGCATTCTTAATTTCCGCCATAGCCCTCGGGAACTCCAGGCCGAATTGACCTGTTGGTTTCCGTTCCACTGCAAAGCGACTGTTTGTTCTCGAATGGAAGTCCATCCAAATCGACTTCATCCAGATTAGTTCTGGAACACGATTGAAAAGGGCCAATACTCTCGCGGATATCTCTGATGCCAGTAAGGTCTTGGATCTGAAGTTCAGGAGCGACAAATTTCGAGCTGATCAGACCATCAAGGACTGGATTCTGTTTGGACCAAAAGATGGCAAGGAGCGTTCTGCTGAGCAACACTTCGAGAGTACATGCAGAGCCCAAGATCGAGAGGTGGAAAAGGGACAGCTATACGATCACGCCGGTTCTTGTCGTCGTAGTTGGATCTCGCCACATTCTTTTGTGGAATCTTGATGGCGATACGCTCGACTCGTCTTCGCGACTCGCCCTCGAGTGATGTTACCACGTGAGCGTGAACAGCAACACCCACAACCACCACAGCAACAACAACAACAACAACAACAACGGTATCATGTAATAACAACTCTTTGCAACAACAACTGCAACAACACTCCGTGACAAAAAACGATCAACTCAGATAGCCAAAGGTGAGAGACAAGCAGTTCGCTATGTTTACGCGGTCTGGAGGCGGTGCCTTCAAGAACAGAACAAGGAAACCTTGCATTTGAAAATAAAAAAAATTGCAATATCGCAAGAGCTGAGACTATTGCGAAAGAACTATCCTGGGGCCATATGCATGTTCTCCTAATACCCCATTTATTTCAACATACGGTACATTCAAGAAGGCCATGAAAATTGATATGTCGATGTGGGAGGATTTAGAAAAAAAAATATGCGTATACTTTAAGTACATGCACCGCAGCCAGTTTCCCATGCCCTTGCAGCCCTCTCTCTCTGTCTCATGATAGACAGTGTCAGGCATAAGGTGAGATCGGCGTATCGTTGTGAATTAAGAAAGAGATCCGTATCAAACCTAAGCTGATTCCTTTTGTTATAGATGTCGTTGTCTTGACAATGAAAGAGGGTAGCAATTACTCTCCGCAGCTGCCATCGGAGTGAGAAAACAAACGAAAAACGAAGTGTTTGTGCTACCAAAGGAAAGAAGGGATGGAGAGGAGAGAAAAGAGGAGACAGAGGCAAGCAAAGAAAAGGGTGGTGCTACGTAAAAGAATGAGAAACGATATGGAGACGAAGATGTTCATCGAACATTACTCTGAAATGGCCTCTTCATAGTGCCTATAGCAGCGTCTCTTTACAAAATAGGTTGTACCCGGAACAGTGCTCAAATTAGACAACTGCCTATATTTTTTTTTTTTTTTTTTTGAGAAATGACATTGTCCACGGCGCGTTGCATTTTTTTTTGAATGAAAATGAAGGAGGGTACAAAAAAGGTACTATGCCCTTGAAAGGTCGACATAGTAACGCAACCTTTTTTTCTCGTCCTTTCCTCGCGTCTATTCGTCACCTTCACTTTGTTAACTTTTCATTCACCTGAGTCATTCCTAAAAAAAAATATGGTCAACTGCGATCACTCCCAGTTGGGTCAGAATGTATGAAGGAGATGTGAAAAGAAAGAGAGAACATAGGTGTGGTGACAGAGAAGTCGAGGAGGCAGAAAAATAGTTCCAATGATCACAGTGCATGTAGGAGACAAAACTTTTTTTGAAGGGCAGTGCATGATTCAACAGAGTGCCGATCAATATGCGATCAGACCATCAGGCCAAGCAAAATGCCCATAGACATAAACATATTCACTCCTGTTGACGAACACAATAACAAAGGAACGCCCAACAAATCGATCTTATCAGTATATATGCAGTTACCTCTACCATTCACCAAAGTACAGAAATGCGCCTTCAGGATTCGAAACAAATGACATGTACAGTTGCCCGTGGCCTGCGTACTTTAGAGAAACGATTTAGAAGTTTTTTAGGGAAAGAAGAAAAGAAACAAACCAAATGAAAGAGGAGAGAAAAGGAGTAAGGATAATATTAGAAAAAGCAAAGAAGAGAAAACACTGAGGCGAGGGAGTGATGAGGAGGGAAAACAGAAGGAAAAGTTGAATAAGAGAAGCAATGAGGGCGACAATGCCACCGCTTGGGTCAAAGGATATCATAGAAAAACAACGTCCATCTCCATCTGCACCAATGTACAGAGGATGTCGAGAAGAAAATCAGAGCAGAAAGAGAATGTGACGGAAGAAAATAAGTGCATAAGGGAATCAGAAACAGATATGAAGCCTGCCAAAATAAAGTCGACATCTACCTCGACAACATTTCGTTCTCTAGCTCTTGCCACCGCAGATCACATCCTAAAGAATCATTGCAGGAGGATACTAGCCATGACCCAGACTCAGACTCTCAGGCGCCATGAGCCCAAGGCTTGCGGAAATCAAACGCGTAAAAGCAGCACTAAATAAACCAAAAAGGACAAAGAAACGAAGTATGAAGAAGTAATGGAAGCCAGAGCAAACAATGCATAGTCAGACACACATTCGAAGCAACTTATAGCACACACCCCACACCGCACTGGACTCAGAGAAAGACTTAGACTTACTCGTGGTACAACCCAGGTATGACACCGCTAACATCATCGGTAGACAAAGGCGCTATTGTAAAAAGATCCACAAAGCTGATCATATCCATAGAAAATGTAGGTGATAAAGAGAAAGCAGTATGGTGATGCAGAAATCCTGGGAAGAGAGAAAGGTATTTGTGATCTGTGCAAAGTTAAATGTGGAGGGAAGAAAGGGGAGAAAGAGGTACAACAAAAGAGGAAATAAAGCAAACAGTTCGTGATAGAAACCCTACAGCACCAAGCAGCAACGAAGGAGAAAGGTTGTCAGAGAGAACAAGAATCAGAAACAAAAAAAAATCACATAGGAAAAAATGAGACATTCTCGGAGACCGATTCAAAGTGCGTAAATCACGTTGCAGGGGCAAACTCGCTTATTCCTAAGTATATGTAGAATATATGTAGAATAGTATATGTAGGATGGAGACTAACGGATCGACTTGGGAGTGAAACTCTCACACTCTATCAGTCTCACTAACTGATGAGCAGCTCTGTTCATAACGGTCTCACAGACAACAGAGGCCAGTGGATCCATTCCTACGCCGAACTCTGCCGTGCTCTGCTTCCCTTTTGCTTCTCTCTTTCACTTTCTGCAGAAACATCATCCCTTCCCTACCTTATCTACCTCTTCTTTCCCCTTCAACATTTTTTTTTTTGTTTTTCGTCATGCTGCTACCACTCACATTCTTCACTTTCAATTTCCTGTTTATAGTATAATTTTTCTGACACCAACTTCAGGGGGGGGAAGCCTTTTGTCTTAGACCGCCTGACTGAGCATGCACAACCCTAAGGTTGCCTCCTCAGCCGTGCGACAGAGACGTCAGGTATCGAGTTCCATTTGCACTTGCGGAGGTGCATTGTTGGTGACATGTTGTGAATGTTCTTGATATGACGGCGCAAGTTAAAGTTCCGGTTCTTACTTGGTTTGAAGGCTTGACTGCAGACAGGGCAGAACAACAGCTGCGTGGTTGTAGGAACTGGCGTCATCAATGCCGACATAACACGAGGCTGTTCTGTGGGGCCTGCGAGTGGGACATCTTTGGATGGGCTGTTATGGAGGGTAGATGGAGTGAGCAAGAGTGATGGAGAGAGTGAGAGAGAGGGAGAGAGAGAGAGAAAGAGAGAGAGGGAGAGAGGGAGAGAGAGAGGGAGAGAGAGAGAAAGACAGAGAGATATGGAAGAATTGGTGTCAACTAGATTAAATAAGATGTTACGAGTGTTACTGCGGGAGACCAAGAGAGCAGGCAACGAGGACTACGCTTTTTAAGACTCAAACGCCAACCCAACTGTCAGACGCAAACAGACCCCCTTTCATTTCCATCGGCTCAAGGGTTCAGACATTGTTGGAAGAATAAGCATCACCCAGTGTAGAAAAACAGCGAACCCCTGAACAGTCAGCGAACGGTAACGAGTATCAGCTGTAACGACCTCAGGGCGCGCCTAACCCAGTGGAGAAGAACGTGGTACAGAAATATCTTGTAAAGATCATTCTTAATTCTTTATAAACTTTTCCTACTGCAGAAGAGTGCTGAGGATGGGAGTCCAAAAGATGAAAGAAGGTTACTGTTTCTGTGCCTGTTGCCTCTGGCGCCATTTCCTGGACAGGCGACTGCATGACTAATACCTTCAATTGTCATGTCACAGAATAGGTAAAAAAGAACGAGGACTAGAGTCTAATGAGACGGAGAAGTTGCAACTGAGAGATTTTGCTATTGAACTTGTTTTCCTTTTTTTTAAGAAATAAGAATATTCAAAAAGATATATTGGGGATGATATGGGGTTCGAGTATGCAACAATATGTGTAACAGCAGCTACTTAAGTGTTTGACAGGCGTTGTGTCAAAACATCCATCAGCAACAAACAATTCAGCTAAGCTTAGTAAGAGTAGTGCAAGACCACAAGGTCATAGATTGGTGTGCATTGCACTTGGCATCTGCCAGACACACATGTGTACCATCCCATCATTAGTGGCTGAAGTGACCTCCGCCCGACTGGCACTTGCCATGCTTACACTTCCTGCCATCACAGCACTTCTTGTCACGGCCGCCGCATGTTCCACCGACTGGAGAGCAATCCGGCTGGCACTTGCCATGCTCACATTTCTTGCCATCACAGCACTTCTTGTCGCGGCCGCGGCATCTTCCACCGACTGGAGAGCATGTAGGTTTGCAGCATTTGCCAGAAACACAGACCTTGCCATCGCAGCATTCGTTGTCCTTGTGGCAGGTGCCACCGAGAATAGAGCATGTTGGCTTACGGTGGCAGCATTTGTTGTCGACACAGACCTTGCCATCGCAGCACTCGTTGTCCTTGTGGCAGGTGCCACCGAGAATAGAGCATGTTGGCTTACGGTGGCAGCATTTGTTGTCGACACAGACCTTGCCATCGCAGCACTCGTTGTCCTTGTGGCAGGTGCCACCGAGAATAGAGCATGTTGGCTTACGGTGGCAGCATTTGTTGTCGACGCAGACCTTGCCATCGCAGCACTCGTTGTCCTTGTGGCAGGTGCCACCGAGAATAGAGCATGTTGGCTTACGGTGGCAGCATTTGTTGTCGACACAGACCTTGCCATCGCAGCACTCGTTGTCCTTGTGGCAGGCGCCACCGAGAATAGAGCATGGTGGCGGAGGGTTGCAGCATTTGCCCTCAAGACATTTCTTGCTGTCACAGCAGTCCTTGTCGAGACTGCAAGGTTTGCCGAGTGGGGAGCATGTTGGTGGTGTCTGGCATTTGCCCTCAAGACATTTCTTGCTGTCACAGCAGTCCTTGTCGAGGCTGCAAGGTTTGCCGAGTGGGGAGCATGTTGGTGGTGTCTGGCATTTGCCCTCAAGACATTTCTTGCTGTCACAGCAGTCCTTGTCGAGGCTGCACGGTTTGCCGAGTGGGGAGCATGTTGGTGGTGTCTGGCATTTGCCCTCAAGACATTTCTTGCTGTCACAGCAGTCCTTGTCGAGGCTGCACGGTTTGCCGAGTGGGGAGCATGTTGGTGGTGTCTGGCATTTGCCCTCAAGACATTTCTTGCTGTCACAGCAGTCCT
The DNA here is from genome assembly GCA_036320915.1 of Linnemannia elongata. Taxonomy (NCBI): domain Eukaryota; kingdom Fungi; phylum Mortierellomycota; class Mortierellomycetes; order Mortierellales; family Mortierellaceae; genus Linnemannia; species Linnemannia elongata. The sequence goes on along the minus strand of JAXBDG010000010.1, from coordinate 14,053 downwards.
TGTCGAGGCTGCAAGGTTTGCCGAGTGGGGAGCATGTTGGTGGTGTCTGGCATTTGCCCTCAAGACATTTCTTGCTGTCACAGCAGTCCTTGTCGAGGCTGCAAGGTTTGCCGAGTGGGGAGCATGTTGGTGGTGTCTGGCATTTGCCCTCAAGACATTTCTTGCTGTCACAGCAGTCCTTGTCGAGGCTGCAAGGTTTGCCGAGTGGGGAGCATGTTGGTGGTGTCTGGCATTTGCCCTCAAGACATTTCTTGCTGTCACAGCAGTCCTTGTCGAGGCTGCAAGGTTTGCCGAGTGGGGAGCATGTTGGTGGTGTCTGGCATTTGCCCTCAAGACATTTCTTGCTGTCACAGCAGTCCTTGTCGAGGCTGCAAGGTTTGCCGAGTGGGGAGCATGTTGGTGGTGTCTGGCATTTGCCCTCAAGACATTTCTTGCTGTCACAGCAGTCCTTGTCGAGACTGCAAGGTTTGCCGAGTGGGGAGCATGTTGGTGGTGTCTGGCATTTGCCCTCAAGACATTTCTTGCTGTCACAGCAGTCCTTGTCGAGGCTGCACGGTTTGCCGAGTGGGGAGCATGTTGGTGGTGTCTGGCATTTGCCCTCAAGACATTTCTTGCTGTCACAGCAGTCCTTGTCGAGACTGCAAGGTTTGCCGAGTGGGGAGCATGTTGGTGGTGTCTGGCATTTGCCCTCAAGACATTTCTTGCTGTCACAGCAGTCCTTGTCGAGGCTGCACGGTTTGCCGAGTGGGGAGCATGTTGGTGGTGTCTGGCATTTGCCCTCAAGACATTTCTTGCTGTCACAGCAGTCCTTGTCGAGGCTGCAAGGTTTGCCGAGTGGGGAGCATGTTGGTGGTGTCTGGCATTTGCCCTCAAGACATTTCTTGCTGTCACAGCAGTCCTTGTCGAGGCTGCAAGGTTTGCCGAGTGGGGAGCATGTTGGTGGTGTCTGGCATTTGCCCTCAAGACATTTCTTGCTGTCACAGCAGTCCTTGTCGAGACTGCAAGGTTTGCCGAGTGGGGAGCATGTTGGTGGTGTCTGGCATTTGCCCTCAAGACATTTCTTGCTGTCACAGCAGTCCTTGTCGAGGCTGCAAGGTTTGCCGAGTGGGGAGCATGTTGGTGGTGTCTGGCATTTGCCCTCAAGACATTTCTTGCTGTCACAGCAGTCCTTGTCGAGGCTGCAAGGTTTGCCGAGTGGGGAGCATGTTGGTGGTGTCTGGCATTTGCCCTCAAGACATTTCTTGCTGTCACAGCAGTCCTTGTCGAGGCTGCAAGGTTTGCCGAGTGGGGAGCATGTTGGTGGTGTCTGGCATTTGCCCTCAAGACATTTCTTGCTGTCACAGCAGTCCTTGTCGAGGCTGCAAGGTTTGCCGAGTGGGGAGCATGTTGGTGGTGTCTGGCATTTGCCCTCAAGACATTTCTTGCTGTCACAGCAGTCCTTGTCGAGGCTGCAAGGTTTGCCGAGTGGGGAGCATGTTGGTGGTGTCTGGCATTTGCCCTCAAGACATTTCTTGCTGTCACAGCAGTCCTTGTCGAGGCTGCAAGGTTTGCCGAGTGGGGAGCATGTTGGTGGTGTCTGGCATTTGCCCTCAAGACATTTCTTGCTGTCACAGCAGTCCTTGTCGAGGCTGCAAGGTTTGCCGAGTGGGGAGCATGTTGGTGGTGTCTGGCATTTGCCCTCAAGACATTTCTTGCTGTCACAGCAGTCCTTGTCGAGGCTGCAAGGTTTGCCGAGTGGGGAGCATGTTGGTGGTGTCTGGCATTTGCCCTCAAGACATTTCTTGCTGTCACAGCAGTCCTTGTCGAGGCTGCAAGGTTTGCCGAGTGGGGAGCATGTTGGTGGTGTCTGGCATTTGCCCTCAAGACATTTCTTGCTGTCACAGCAGTCCTTGTCGAGGCTGCAAGGTTTGCCGAGTGGGGAGCATGTTGGTGGTGTCTGGCATTTGCCCTCAAGACATTTCTTGCTGTCACAGCAGTCCTTGTCGAGGCTGCACGGTTTGCCGAGTGGGGAGCATGTTGGTGGTGTCTGGCATTTGCCCTCAAGACATTTCTTGCTGTCACAGCAGTCCTTGTCGAGGCTGCAAGGTTTGCCGAGTGGGGAGCATGTTGGTGGTGTCTGGCATTTGCCCTCAAGACATTTCTTGCTGTCACAGCAGTCCTTGTCGAGGCTGCAAGGTTTGCCGAGTGGGGAGCATGTTGGTGGTGTCTGGCATTTGCCCTCAAGACATTTCTTGCTGTCACAGCAGTCCTTGTCGAGGCTGCAAGGTTTGCCGAGTGGGGAGCATGTTGGTGGTGTCTGGCATTTGCCCTCAAGACATTTCTTGCTGTCACAGCAGTCCTTGTCGAGGCTGCAAGGTTTGCCGAGTGGGGAGCATGTTGGTGGTGTCTGGCATTTGCCCTCAAGACATTTCTTGCTGTCACAGCAGTCCTTGTCGAGGCTGCAAGGTTTGCCGAGTGGGGAGCATGTTGGTGGTGTCTGGCATTTGCCCTCAAGACATTTCTTGCTGTCACAGCAGTCCTTGTCGAGACTGCAAGGTTTGCCGAGTGGGGAGCATGTTGGTGGTGTCTGGCATTTGCCCTCAAGACATTTCTTGCTGTCACAGCAGTCCTTGTCGAGGCTGCAAGGTTTGCCGAGTGGGGAGCATGTTGGTGGTGTCTGGCATTTGCCCTCAAGACATTTCTTGCTGTCACAGCAGTCCTTGTCGAGGCTGCAAGGTTTGCCGAGTGGGGAGCATGTTGGTGGTGTCTGGCATTTGCCCTCAAGACATTTCTTGCTGTCACAGCAGTCCTTGTCGAGGCTGCAAGGTTTGCCGAGTGGGGAGCATGTTGGTGGTGTCTGGCATTTGCCCTCAAGACATTTCTTGCTGTCACAGCAGTCCTTGTCGAGGCTGCAAGGTTTGCCGAGTGGGGAGCATGTTGGTGGTGTCTGGCATTTGCCCTCAAGACATTTCTTGCTGTCACAGCAGTCCTTGTCGAGGCTGCACGGTTTGCCGAGTGGGGAGCATGTTGGTGGTGTCTGGCATTTGCCCTCAAGACATTTCTTGCTGTCACAGCAGTCCTTGTCGAGGCTGCAAGGTTTGCCGAGTGGGGAGCATGTTGGTGGTGTCTGGCATTTGCCCTCAAGACATTTCTTGCTGTCACAGCAGTCCTTGTCGAGGCTGCAAGGTTTGCCGAGTGGGGAGCATGGTGGCGGAGGGTTGCAGCATTTGCCATCAAGACATTTCTTGCTGTCACAGCAGTCCTTGTCGAGACTGCAAGGTTTGCCGAGTGGGGAGCATGTTGGTGGTGGCTGGCATTTGCCAGACACACATGTTGTGCCTTCGGAGCAAGGTTGAAGTGTGTCCTTGTGGTGACAGGCACCCTTGATGATCAAGCATGGCACGGCGGATTCATCCGAAGCCCTGACGGCCCAAACGCAAAATGCGATGGCCACAAAAAGGTAATGGATCTTCATGCTGTCGACTTAATTTATGATTGCAATGTGAATTATGAAATACCGTAGAACAATTTAACAGTTAGCAAAGGTCATTGCAATGAGCGAGTATGGCCACCTTCAAGAGCGAATAATGGACTATGTGAATACCTTATTGACAAGGGAAGAGCAAAAGCAATGAAGAAACGATGTGGATCTGGAAAACTTTTGTGGATGATTGGTTGACTGAAGAGGGTTTGGTGGTGTGTTGTTTGGTTTTTTTTTATGGATTTTTAGCCGAATGTGTGCGACCCTTTTATAGAAAAGACGCGATGGTTGTAACCGTCTCTTAAGAACCACTTCTAATGAACAGAAACCACCTCTCCTATCTAACTAGCTCTTCACCCTAAAATAGCTCACCCAATAAGCTACCCACTCCTTCGCCTGCTTTACCAGGATATGTTGTTTGGCGTAAACTTGAGAGTGGATGAGTGCTTAGACCTCTTCTTGCAACAATAAATAAATTGTCTCAAGCCTTAACTGATCGCCAAGCCAACCCCTATCTTAGATGTGGTTGTGATTTATTCCATTGGTCCCCGAGAAAAATTTCGTCGCAAAATCATGATCTTGAGGGAGTCCGTGCCTGTACTACCACAGGATGACGCCAGGATGACGCGAAAATGGACAATGAGGAAATTAACTTTCAAGGTACCAGCGTTTTACTCAAATGACAGGCGTATTCCACGTGTAAGGTTTGGGAGCTGCAGCGATGGACAACTGCCCCTATATTAAGGAGCCTTATGAGAACCACAAGCTCCATTGAGTGATCAACCGACAGACAGGACTGCAGAGCGCAATCATGAATGCTCCGATAGAGATGGACTTGACCCAGGCCATCATCAGTACTACCCATGGTTTCAGGGACGACCAAGGCTCTCCGAGTAATTTGTACGCAAATGGTCAGGAGGCATTTGCACGGCTACCAAACAGCCACGGATCGTTACTCGAAAGCCACCGAGGTATGAGGTCTCGTCGGTGGACACAAAGCAGGATATATGAGCGGCTATGGTCTGGGTGTTCCTCAGAGCCACCCGGTAGTAATGATGTGGTTTCTCAAAGCGGCTATCCGGGCGTGAAACATCGGTCCTATTTATAATGTCGGTTTAGGTGTACCTCTAGAATTGATGAAAGTGGAATATATCAAAGTTGCCAAAGAAGGATATGACAATGCTCAGCGCTGCATTGGCGGCCTCTATTTCGGCGAAGATGTGCCTTAAGTCTACTTTCAGGCAATGGAGTGGTACTTCAAGGACCCCAAGCAAGGAGATGCTATTGCTTAGAACTACGTCGGTCATTTTTTACGATGAAGGCTAACGCGTGACTCTAGAATACGCGCAAGTGATAATCTGGTATCTCTAGCCTGTCGACAATAAAAAAGCATGACGCAGTTCAATCTCGGGGTTCCTACAACCAAGGTCAAGGTGTTCACTGCGGCGGGTGAGAGCGGAAAGTGAAAACGACAGTAGCGTTTACAAGCGAGAGGGGAGGAAGGTGGGTCGAACAACCTGACCAGCACTCTTATCGTCGCAACTGAAGGTTCCAAACAACTGAGGACTACCAAACTCGTCGAAAAGCCCTGAGAATTTCTGAAACAGGGCGCTCTTGAACTTCAGGCCTGTTCGGATAAAAGGGGGGAATAGCAACGGTCCGAGATTCCCGATATTTTTTTCCTTTACCATTGTCGTTCATTGTTAGTTGGCAATAGCAATCGAATCTCTTGAAACTAACTTCAAGGTTTTTATCATCTGCGCACTCATACCTTCAAAGCCGAATGAATGGTACAACATATCCTCAGCCCGAGTCAATCTGCCGCCCGTGGAAGATCGAGCCAGGCGCCTCTGATAAGCAAATATAGCTGATTTTTGAATCCAATCAAACATCATTAAAATAAACTTGATATTTCGGTTCCAACGCCTATCAACGTTCAATAGGCGGAACTTGGCATAGTTCTTGATAGTACTCTTGGAATACTTAATTGAACATCTAATATCAACAATGAGCAGCCCCAGCAAGGGCCGCCTGATGCGTAGCGTAATAGTTAATGTCGTAGAGGTGGTGTGAGACGACAAAGCTCTTGAGGCCAAGAAAAGTCTGTCATCCATTGTAAAGCTGCACGAGCCATATTGTGCGCCCCGTTATGGTCACGGTCCCTGGCTCGGTTGCATTGTGTGCATTGGATAGAGCGACGGTCCATAGTGACATGGTCCTCACTCTTGGTGTGGCATTGACAGCACGATTTAGACGTGAAGTACTCCTCTGCCGACACGATCTCGAACCCCAAGGCCTCCAACTAATTATGCAAGGCAAGAGAAACAATAGCATTATATTGATACGTCTTCTTTGTTGCACAGTAGTTTAGAAAAAAAGGGGAGAAAGAGAACATTATTATTATGCTTACCTTGGTCTTCAGCTTCTTGAAGAACTGGAAATGTCGAATAGGCCGACCGGGCTTGGATGTGAAGTTGCAATCGCCAGCAACAAACAAGGGGCGCACCCCTTCGTCTTCCTCTCTCCACTTGCCCTTGATTCCACACGAGCGGATGACGGCACCAACAGCCTTGTTTAGTGTAGCGTTCTGAGCCTACTTCAGATTCCTTTTCTTGACTTTAGATATGATGGAACCGTAGAAGGCTCGAAGCCGCTTGACACCGAAAGTTTTACATTTATTCAGAGGATGAAGAAAGGACTCTTACATAGCTAATAATGCCAAACCAAACGTACTTCAAAGAAGACAACGAACCAATCACATCACCTACAAGTCTCTTGAAATGAGCGCTGCACCAGCCTGTACAATCATCAGAACTGAAGGCCAGGTGCACCTCACGCCAACCGGGCCTAAAAATGTAGGCTTGAGGGTCATGGTAATCTTCAAACTCTGGGTCCCATTCAATACTGTCCCTCGATGTCCCTTCATTGCTTCCATAGTCTTCGTCACCCTCGTGCAAGTGATTATTCTCTCCCGCGAGTCTGAATCCATTGAGCGTCAAACTCTCCAGGCCCGGACATGTCACCAGTTTGTCCAGAAATAGCAATGGTTGTCGACGAGCACACGGTTCTCGGTAAAAAGGCACCGCCACCGGCAGATGTTTGCGTTGACTGCACTGCTCCAGGATTGTGCCCAAGTTGCTGAAGGAATCCCGATAGTTATCGTCACGAATGTCCAGCTCCAGGGTCTCGAGACAGATCCGGTGCACTGAGAAAGCCTCCATGAAAGTGTTGTCCAGCCTCAATCCACGCAGCGAGGCATGGACCAAGTGTCCTGGAGCGCAAGCGTTGAGAAGGTGAAGAGCAGTAACACCCCATTGACGAAGCCGCAAAGTTTTCTCTTCCCAGTCGTTGCCATGCTTAATCGTTTGCAGGCGTGGGCAGGACTTACGCAAAGTTGGACCCAGTGCCTTGCTTGTACTCCCTAAGAGGTCTCTAAACACAGCCGTCTCCAGAGCAGGAGCAATGTCAATTAACCAATAGAGCGTCAGCGGGCAACGGTTATGCTCAACATCCAGATGGAACGTCTTGAGCTTGGCAAGCCTAATACGCCTACACGTCTGCTCCAGCGTCTTGAACCCCTCGACTCCTGTTTCCATCGACGTTATAACCGTATATCGCGACTTGCCCGTGTCATTCCGTTTTGAGCGTTTGAGTAGAATGGAGTCACAGCGCTTCAGGCGGAGTTCCTTGAGGTGTCCTGCATTCTTGGCCAAGGTGCGGTAGAGATACTCGGTAAGGTAGGTCCAGTGATCGAGACCCAGGTATCGCAGTTGCTGGAGAGATAAAATACTCGCAAAGTCCTTCAACTCCTCTCGTGATATATTCTTGCGGTTTCGCGCCCAATGAAGCACACGCAGTCCGGGGTTGGCGAGGATCAGGCATTTAGCCCAAGCACTGTCAACGAAGGCAGACAGACGGAGCTCTTGGAGGCGAGAGCAATTGAGCTAAGGTGGCTCGTCTATTCAACTAAATCGCGTATAATAGCTTGAGAGGTCGAGGAAGCGAATGTACGAGCTGTTTTTCTGGACAATATCGACAGGAATTTCGTACTCTTCATTTTCAATACATTCGTAGGCGTTGCCGAAAGACTTGACGGCGGATTCGACATATACGGGCCATAGGAGAGGTGTAAGGGTTGTGCGGAAGAGACGGTTGACGGATATGGCTGCGAGGAGATCTTTTGGTTTTAAGAGTCAGACGTCCTCGTAGGCTAAATGTACAGATTCCCAGAGTGGGATAAAGTGGCCGATGGGCGAGAACGATTTCATAGAGGGAAAGTGGATGCGTGTTCATCGTGGGTGGCGAAGAAGGAGCGAGGCAGGTTTTTTTTTCTTGTGCCTGGGACAAACACCTTACTTTTATTCAATTATCAATGGACACTCGCATAATGCCATTACTCAAAGGCGAGAGATGAAAAGGATGTGGTAGCGGTGGCAAGGGGATAAAGATGTTCGAATGGTGGCAAAGAAAAAGCGAGAAAAGGAGCAAGATAGGGCCTGAGAGCAGTGGCAAAGACTGACCAAAAGGATAACAAGCAGAAAGCGAATGCTAACAAACAAAGCAAACAACACAAATATTTTATCAGACCTGTTGCCATTCAGCACAGTGTACTTCTTTCGCATTGCGCTAGTGAGTGAAGAAAATGATGTTGTCACTTATCAATCGGACATCGACCACTTTGTCGATAACCACACCTACGACAAACCGACCTCGGAACGTCCACTGTGAACATCTCCTAGGCTCCTTGTATTTTGCAGCCTAGGAACCGTGGAAAGGAGCAACTTCACTTTCTTGAAAAAAGCGAATTCACGTGTTCAGACTTCCTCACGTTGGCTGTTGAGAGGTGAAGATACTTGGCACCTCTTCTCTCCCTCTCCCATATCACCTTCCACTTCTTGCTGTCATCTAGAAAGATAGAGTGACCAAAGGGGCGGTGGCATGGAGCAACTTTATAAGGAGTGGAAGGAAGGGACATAGATTTTTTTTTTTGGTATTGAGTGTCTATTGAGAAGTAAAGCATACTGGTTAAAAAATGTTCTCTTGTCTTCCATCCTCATTTGATACACGATCGGGCGCCCCCCTCTGTCTTCCGCAAAGGCACATGAACGAGAGGGCGAGTAAATGATGATATGAAAGAAAAGGAAGAAGAAGCAAAAGAAGATGACGCGAGAACCAGACAAGCTGTTGAACAAGTGAGTGCATATGTTGTCGTTTGTTAGCCAAGGAGTAAAAGCAGAAGGGAAGTCTTTTTTATTCTTTGTATAAAAGAGAGTTCTCTTTGTAATTCTAAACGATAAGCTGATTATATGGCAGGGTGAATGCTAGGGGTGTGAGTGTTGATCGGAAATGAAAAAGGTAGGGACAGAATGGGAGTGAGTGGATTTTAACCCCCCTTTTTCTCATCTTTGTTTCTTTGTTTTGTTTCCCACGCAGAGCATAGATAAAAGAAAGTAATGTTGCTTGCTTGCTTGGACACCCTTTCACACAAGCACGCGTACAGTACGACAAAGAACAACTCGATCGCGTAGAGAAGACTTGTTTCTCTCTCACTCTGCTCCCTTCTCGAAGTCTAAAGAAGGCTAGGAGACAAAACGGATCGACGTGAAGATGAAACGCTCACATTCTATCAGTCTCACTCGCTGATGAATCGCTTTGATCACAACGGCAACCAAGAAAGGACATAGACCATGGCAGTTGATGGACCCGTTTCCACGCGGACTCTGTCGTGCACTGCTTCCCTTTCACTTCTCTCTTTCTCTGTCGTGCTCTACTTCCCTTTCACTCCACTCTATCTCTGCCGCGCTCTGCTTCCCTTTCAATCCTTTCTTTCTCTGTCGTGCTCAGCTTCCCTTTCAATTCTCTCTTTCTCTGTCGTGCTCTGCTTTCCATTCACTTCTCCCACTTATCTTTCTTCACTTTTCTACTTTCTCACCTCATTTTTGAGAGTCCGAGTGCGCGTGTTTGTGCATGTGTGTTGCTTGATTCGAGGCGGGGTGAAGATGACGAGGGTGTACGTGCGTGTGTATGTGTTGATTCGAAGGCTGGGTGGTTGTGTTGAAGTAGGGAAGGGTAGATTGCATACAGGATGAAAGTCAAAGAACGAGAATCGAGAGAGTAGGGGGAGAGAGTGTGGAATGAAACGAGAATGGGAGACGGATGAGAGAGAGGAAGTGTGGACGGGAACAAAAGTGATGTGAAGGGAAGAGGGGGAGGGAAAAGAGGGAGAGGGTAAGTGAGAGACGGGAATGGGAAAAGAGAGAGACAAAGCAGGGAGAGGATGGTTATTCTGTGAGAGGCAAGAGAAACGAAGCAAAAAAGACCCCCTCCCAACACGAAAGAAAAGGAGTACAAAAGAGATTGAGTGGCAAGACGTCTAAGTGCACGATTATGATCAAGGGAGTCAACAAAGGATGAACGTAAAAAAAGAATTCAAGGAAGGAAAAGCCAGTTGGAGAATGAGTTCGCGAAAAGAGAATAGATGACGTTGTGAATGATTGTTAAAAGTTGAGGGAAAGAAGGAACGTTGATTCCCATGAAAAAAAGATGTTGGTGATGAGTAAATAGACAGGAAATAAAAACAAAGAACGGGAGAGAGAGGAATAGTGGACAGAAAAGAAATAGGGAGAAGGAGAGGAGAAGAAGGAAGAGGGAGAGGTAGTGACGTGAGTGAGAAAAGGCAAATTACGTAGAGGGTTTTTCCTTGCAAAAGTAGGGATGAGAAAGGAAACGAGAAGATGGGTAACGAGAATGAGGACAATAAAGAGAGAGGTGAGGGAGAGGAAAGAAGAAAGAAGAACAAAAAAAGAGGTGCAGAACGGGGGGGATTCAAGAGAGAGGAAGGAGGCAAAAGAACAATGGGTCGCTACAGACAGTGGCATAAAAAAGAAAGAAGGCAGCAGAGAAACAAAAAAAAGAAAAAAGAAGTAAGAGAGAAGCGAAAGAAAGAGGGAAGACAGAAGAGAAAATGAAGAAGACAGAGGGGAATGAAATACAGAGAAAGAAAAAGAGAGACAGAAAAGGTAGAAATTGAGACGACACTTTTGAAGAAAAAAAAGTGGAGGACGAGAGAGTCTTGTGTGTGAACCGGTAGAATGAGGCTACAAGAGTAAAAGGATGAGGTTGTGAATGATTGTGAAGATGGAGGAAATGAATGTTGCTTAATCATGACCTTGCTGTTGATGATGAGGCGGAAATGGAGAGGGTATTTCAGGAAAAAGAAAGTGAGAGGGAGAGAGGGGAGGATGGGTGGGAAGGAAGAGGGAAGAAAACGGCAGAACAACAACAGAAGGAAAAAAAAAAAAAAAAAGAGCGAAGGAGAGAGGGGAAAAGAAAGGCATGAAGAGAGTTGGAAAAAAAAACGGGATGAGAAAGAGAAAGAAAGCAAGAAGGCGTGCAAGAGAGAGGGAGGGAGAATGATTCTTTGCAAGAAAGAATGAGGCAAGACAGAAAAAAAAGTAACAAAGAGGACGAAAGAGATTGGGTCGCAAGTTAAACCAGCTGATTGTTGATCAAAGGAATCGACAAAAAGATGAACAGAAAAGGGAATGAAGAGGTAAGAAAAAAAAGAGAATGCGTTTGCCAGAGAACAAAAGATGATGTAATGTCGTCTTGCGATGGGGGACAAGAGAGTGTTGATTAGTTAGCAGAAGGCCGTTGATGGAGTGTATATGGGGAAAAGTAACAGAGAAAAGAGAGTGAGAAGGGAGGAAGCGATTACAGAGTTGGGTGGGAAAGAGAGAGCAAGTGGGAGCGTGAGAAAAGGTTGGTAGATTGAGGACTTGTAACCAGGGAGGAAAGAAAAAGAAAAAAAAGCAGAACAAGCCAGAGTTTGAAATGATCCATGTGAGTATTGATCAAAGGAAGCAAAACACACGATTAGTGGCGCGAGGAGGCAACGAAGATGAAGAATGAGAGAGCAAGAGGAAAACGGATGAGGCAGCGAATGGTTGTGACGTTGGTCGTGAGGGAATGAGAATTAACTTGCAAAGAGATGATGGTGGGTGAGCATGTAAAGAAAAGGGATGCATATAAAAAAGGAGAAGGAGGAGAGAAAGAGTGGAAAAGTGATTGCCATATAGTCTTCTTGAATGGGGATTGGAAAAACACAACAGAAACAAACCCAGCAAGAGAATAGAAATGAAGGTAGAAAACGAGGGATGTCCAATGAGTTCATTCAAGGAACAGAAGGAATGCAAAAGAGAAGGACAAAGCAGATGAGAAAGAGGAATGAGTAATTGTTGTTAATGAGACGAGTAACAAAGACCAGTGTTAGTCGCAAACAAAGAATGAAGAGAGAAAAGTGAAGAAAAATGGAGAGGAGAGAGAGTGAAAAAAAAAATGGGTAGAGAGTAAAGAAAGGGAAAAAAAGAAAGTGAAAAAAGAAAGAGAGATAGATAAAGAGAGAGAGAGAGAGAGAGAGAGAGAGAGAGAGAGAGAGAGAGAGAGAGAGAGAGAGAGAGAGAGAGAGAGAGAGAGAGAGAGAGAGAGAGAGAGAGAGAGAGGCAGATATGAAAAAAAAACGAAGATTGAAAAACAACAAACAAAGGAAGGGAAGGGAAAAAAGAAGGCTAGAAAGGCAGATAAATTTAGGAAGAAAAAGGAGACAGAGAAAGCAAAAGAAAAAAAAAGAGTGGAGAAAGAAAACCAAGCGTAAAGAATGAAAAAAAGGTCTAGAGAGAAAAAAAAGTGTAGGTAAATTTAGAGAGAAAAAAGTGTAGACAGAGAAAAAAAGGTGTAGGAGGAAAAAAAGAGTACAGAGAGAGAAAAAAAAGTATGGAGAGAGGAAAAAAGTGTAGAGAGAGAAAAAAGTGTAGTGAGATGAAAAAAGTGTAAAGAGAAAAAAAAAGTGTAAAGAGAGGAGAAAAGTGTACAGAGAAAAAAAAGGTGTAGAGAGAAAACAAGTGGAGAGTGAGAAAAAAAGTGTTGCGAAAAAAGTGCAGACGGAGAAAAAAACTGTGCGTAGAGAAAAAAAAGTGTAGAGTGAGAAACAAAGTGTGAAGGGAGAAAAAAAGTGTAGGGTGATATAAAACAGTGCAGAAAGCAGTGTTTCTCAAAATTATTCGACTCTCATTCGACTTTTATTCGACCCGTGCTAGGCCAATGAGAGTCGAATAATTTTGAGAAACACTGGCAGAAAGAGAAAAAAAAAGTGTTGAGGTAGGAAAAAAGAGCAAAGGAAGAAAAAAAAGTGTAGAGAGACAAAAAAATGTGTACAGAGAAAAAAAAAAGGATAGAGAGAAAAAAGAAAGTGTAGAAAAGAAAGAAAGTGCAGAGGAAGAAAAAAAAGTGTAAAGAGAGGAAAAAAGTGCAGAGAGAGAAAAAAAGTGTAGAGGGGGGAAAAAAAGTGCAGAGAGAAGAAAGGTGTAGAGGGAGAAAAAAAGGTGCAGAGGAAGAAAAAAAAGCGTACAGAGAGAGAAAAAGTGTAAATAGAGAAAAAAAAGTGCAGAGAGAGAAAAAAAAGTGTAGAGGGAGAAAAAAAGTGCAGAAGAAAAAGAGTGTAGAGAGAGAAAAAAAGTGTAGAGACAGAAAAAAAGTGCATAGGGAGAAAAAGAGTGCAGAGAGAGAAAAAAAAGTGCAGAAAGTGAAAAAAAGTGTAAAGGGAGAAAAAAGTGTAGACGGAGAAAAAAAGTGCAGAGGAAGAAAAAGAGTGTACAGAGAGAAAAAAAGTGTAGAGAGAGAAAAAAAGTGCATAGGGAGAAAAAAAGTGCAGAGAGAGAAAAAAAAGTGCAGAGAGAGAAAAAAAGTATAGAGGGAGAAAAAAATTGTAGAGGGAGAAAAAAAGTGCAGAGGAAGAAAAAAGAGTGTACAGAGAGAAAAAAAAGTGTAGAGAGAGAAAAAAAGTGCATAGGGAGAAAAAAAGTGCATAGGGAGAAAAAAAAGTGCATAGGGAGAAAAAAAAGTATACAGGGAGAAAAAAAGTGTAGAGGGAGAAAAAAGTGCAGAGGAAGAAAAAAGAGTGTACAGAGTGAAAAAAAAGTGTAGAGAGAGAAAAAAAGTGCATAGGGAGAAAAAAAGTGCATAGGGAGAAAAAAAAGTGCATAGGGAGAAAAAAAGTGCATAGGGAGAAAAAAAGTATACAGGGAGAAAAAAAGTGTAGAGGGAGAAAAAAGTGCAGAGGAAGAAAAAAGAGCGTACAGAGAGAAAAAAAGTATAGAGAGAGAAAAAAAGTGTAGAGGGAGAAAAAAGGTGCAAAGGAAGAAAAAAAGCGTACAGAGAGAGAAAAAAGTGCAAAGAGAGAAAGAAAAGTGCAGAGAGAGAAAAAAAGTGTAGAGGGAGAAAAAAGGTACTAGAGAAGAAAAAAGAGTGTACAGAGAGAGAGAAAAGTATAGAGACAGAAAAAAAGTGCAGAGGGAGAAAAAAAGTGCAGAGAGAGAAAAAAAAGTGTAGAGGAGAAAAAAAGTGCAGAGAGAGAAAAAAAGTGCGGAGAGAGAAAAAAGTGTAGAGGGAGAAAAAAAGGTACAAAGGTATGAAAAAAAATGTACAGAGAGAAAAAAAGTGAAGAGAGTGAAAACAAAGTGCAGAAAAGAAAAAAAAAGTGCAAAGAGAAAAAAAAGTGCAAGAGAGAGAAAAAAAAGTGTAGAGGAAAGAGAAAAA